>OX422214.1:30192945-31542945 GCA_949130495.1 Sambucus nigra
ATAAACCGGAATCCATTAAGCCTATTATGGCATACATGTTTGTAAAAATAATTAAGTGTATTTAGAAAGAGTGGATTCTTGGGTTATGATAGGAAGGCAGATCTCGTGGGTATAGGCTGGGCCTATGTTAAGTTAGGTTGTCCTTATAATTGGGGTAATTTAACTAAAATCCAGGACGCGAATAGGTGCGCGCCGTTAGTTGAGAGGTGAGTTGGGGTTTCACGAGAGTGAGATTCCACTTTAATTATGAAATAAGTGCATCGATATTTATTATGCACGGTTAACACACTTGCTAAATATTTTCACACTCGGGCTCTGACCCGTTTACTTTTCTCTCTTGCATATATATATATATATATATATTACTACAGGTGTCCTACCGCATGGATGCCGAATGACCTTCTATCTAGAGTTCTGGGAGCCGTGATAGGTTCGGACTGTTGCGGGACTTAGATTGTAGTCGCTTCCTACTTCTTTAAAAATATAGGTAGGATTCATGTTGTATATCGGGTTTATACCCAAGGGATATTTATAAATGTCTATATTTATTCCATTTCAGTTATTGTAGTGTCTGTGACCCGACAGCCTATTCGGGTTTATTTCTTTGTGGCATATTCATTTGTAGCTACTCATTTAATAATATTATCGGATTTCATTTATCCTCGTATTTTTATGCATTTCTCCTTTATCAGTAGTTGTTTAGTGTTGGTTTGTTGTCTGTTCTATGTTTTATTTAATTTTAACATCTCGTTTGTATGATATCGGGTAGTTAGTCCTTTATTATATAGTACCGATAATTGGTGTTGAGACTGAGCCATCTGAAACTCCTGATTTAATGTAGTATAGGGCTGGCCACCCGTTATTATTTTAAGCGGGGTGTTACATCAGTATCAAGGAAATACCAATACCGTAGGAAAAAGTTCAACTCACATATTTAATAATATGTTTAATTGCTAGTAAGTGTGACTCTTGTGGGGATGCCTTGTATTGTGTACATGCTCCAATACAAAAAGCAATATCGAGATAATTAGTGGTCAAGTAGATGAGACTTCCTATCATACTCCGATAAAGGGTTTTCTCTACGTCGTTGCTTAAAGTGTCGTTGCTAAGCTTTGGCGATGTATTCATAGGGGTGCGTGAGTGCTTAGCGGAGTCTAGAATAAACTTCACCAGATCACTTGCATATTTGGATTGAGATATAAATATCCCATCCTCAAGCTGACGAACCTGGAGACCTAGGAAGAACGTAAGCTCACCTACCATGCTCATCTCATACTCATTCTTCATCTCATCCTCAAAAGTGTGAGCATGGTAGGAGCACGTGGATTCAAATACTATGTCGTCCACATAGACTTAGGCAATCAAAATAGCACCACTCTCTATCCTCACAAATAACGTCTTATCCACCCCCTCTTTTGAAGCCACGAGCTAAGAGACAGAAAGTGAGCCTCTCGTGCCAAGCACGAGGAGCTTGCTTCAAACCATACAAGGCCTTCTTAAGATAATAGGTGTGTCTAGGATGCTTAGGGTCTTCAAACCCTTTTGGTTGTTCCACATAAACTTCCTCCTATAGAATGCCATTAAGAATGGCACTACTGCCATCCATCTAATATAACTTGAAGCGTAGATGACATGCTATGGCGAGTAGTAAGCGAACGACCTTAAGCCTAGCAACAAGAGCGAATGTCTCGTAATAGTCTACATCCTCGATCTGCTTGTAGCCTTGAGCGAACAACCTAGACTTATTGCGAACTATAGTGCCATTCTAACCCATATTATTCTTGTATATCCACTTGGTACCTATCATATTAGTCTCGCTAGGTTGGTGGACTAACTCCCAGACATCGTTTTTGGGAAACTGAAACAACTTATCTTGTATAGTGGATATCCAATGATCGTCCTTGAGTGCTTCTTTCACATTCTTGGGCTCGACTAAGGATGTGTAGCACATATATCTAACCACATTCTCTAGTTGAGAATAAGTCTTGACAACTAGTGTGGGATCACCAAGTATAGCGGAAGGGTTATGACTCTTTCGAAACCAAGTGGGTGGATCCTCTAAATCAGGAGTGGGGTCCACCAAGGTAGTATGAGGAAGGATGGGATCGTCACCAGGGGTGTATCAACCTCACACTAGGGACTAGGAGTAATAAATGCCTGCGACTCGTCATCTCTAATCGTGACGTTTATAGACTCCATAACCTTAGAGATTTCAAGGTTAAACATTCTATATGCTCTAATAGTCGACGAATATCCTAAACATATCCCCGCGTCGCTCCGGGAGTCAAACTTTCCTAAGTTCTCTCTATTTGTCAAAATGTAGCAAGCACTTCCAAAGACACAAAAATATGATAGGTTGGGCTTCTTCCCTATCCACAACTCATATGGTGTGTGTAGCACGTACGAATGGAGATATACCCTATGCACCGTATAGCATGCGATTCTCATCGCCTCTGCCCAAAAACATCTAGGCATGTACTTTCCAAGAAGCATGGATCTATCCATATCTTTTATCATCCGGTTCTTCCTCTCAGTAATCCCATTTTGTTGAGGAGTAAAAATGACCGAAAACTCATGTTGAATGCCTAATCCATCACAATAACTATCCACTTTAGCTTTTTAAAATTCAATTCCATTGTCTATGCATTCGATTAATAGTGACACTGTGTTATTTTTGTAGGACACGACACTTGGTTGTTAAGAACTCAATTGCATCAGACTTTTCTCTCCGAAATCCTACGATAGAGTATTGAGAAAAGTTATCGACCATCATGAGAATGTATCTCTTACCACCTAAGCTCTCCGAGCGAGTATGACCCATAAGATCCATGTGAATCAACTCCAAATCATGGGAGGTGGTAATGGTATTCAAATTTTGATGGGGGCTTAGAATTTGTTTTCCTTACTATCAAGGTCCACGAACCGAGGAAGTTAGTTTCCCAAGTGACGGTAAGCCACGAATTAGGTCCTTTTTCACTAATCTCTCAAGATCTATAAAGTCCACATGACCTAATCATTGATGCCAAAGGTCCATAGCGTAGATCGAGGCACTATTTCACACAAAGGAGGAATTGAGTAAAATCCTATAAAAATTATCTTCGGTCCTCACACCTTATGGTAAAAGTTCACCGAATTGATCATAAACGTTACATTGAGACTGGTCAAACTTTACCACAAAGTTTGTGTCGCATAGTTTTCTTATGCTAATTAGGTTCGCTTTCAACCCTTTTACGTACAACTCATTGCCTAGTTTAGGGAATCGGGGTATCTCAACATATCCACGCCCTAAAATACAAGACATGCTCCCATCTCTAAAAGTGAATTTACCTTCCTTGCGATCCTCAAGGTGGGTATAAAATGATATGTCACCAGTCATGTGCCTATAGCACCCACTAACAAAATACTGTGAGGAAGTATTTTAAGCCTAAGAGTAGTATGAATAACAAGGGATTTGTCGTTTTACTTAGGTACCCAAATAGAGGTTATGTTTTGTTTGCCCTTTTGTTGACTCTAGTTGGAACATTGGACGTGTTCTCAAATGGCATAGACATCTGTTGAAATTCTTCCATCAAGCTATGTGAAGTAGCGACTAGACACTCAACTTGCTCTCTAAGACTAGAGAAGTCGCTAGAGCGGTGAACGGGAGTTAGTTGTAACAACCCGCACTTTTATGGCAAATTAAATTTAATAATTAAGTGTAAATTGGGAATTTAAGAAATTATCGTGAATAGTAATTTTTAAGGTTTTCAAGGATTTAATGATTTTTGATGGGTGTTATATTTACTTTTGGGATTAAGTAAATAAGTCGGAGTATTTTAATTGTATGTCACAGTTGGGTAAAGCGACAAAAGGTAAGATTTTAAATGGGAAAACCAGCATTGAGAGATATTGGGTTAAATAGTGAGTTGGGATCAAGTACCTCAGATGGAGATTTCGAGTGCATGGTGAGTCTCGGAATGGCCGAGATAGTCAGAATAGAGTATCCGGGTGTCGAAATTGGGTTTCGGAAATTTTTGGATTAATAAGGACTCGCAGTTGAGTAAACGAGTCATTTTTGGGTTTTAAAGGGATAAACCATTTTTCTTCTCTTATAAGACATAAGAGAGAAAGAGAAAGAAAAGAAAAGAGAGAAAAAAGAGAGGAGAAGAGAGAAGAGAAAAATGGGGGATTTCGTCCAAACTCCGCCAGATTCGACTCGAGGTCGTCGGATTTCATCCTCGTGGCAAGTGTTTACTTGCTTTATTTCATTTTGTACAATTATCTCATATCATAGTTGGTAAAAATATGATTTTTGGGTTAGAACCCTTAAAATAAATTTGGTAAAATTTGAATATGAGTTTACATATTGATGTAATGTAAACTCTTAATGATTTCTAGTGTTAAATCCATGTAAATAGAGTGAAGAAATGGATTGAAATGGGTTAAAATCATAAGTTGGGGCTTTTATGGTTTGAGGGTTGAAATCTATGAGAAATGGTTTAATACCCCAAATAAATTGATGTGTTAGTTGTAAAACATAGATTAGATGTTTATTGAGTTGTTGGATGAGCTTAGAAACAACAAAAATGGAGAATAATGGAGGTTTGGATTTTTTTTGATGAAGGTGAATAGTAACTTGCGACTTAACCGAATCGATTCGGCCAGGGCGAATCGATTCGGCTCTTGGCCAAAAAATGAAAATTTTAGATCTTTTCGATATGGTCACGTGGGCGCCAACCGCGTATTTTTCTGATTTTTTTTGGATTTATAGTGATTTTTTACGAAAAGCTGTCCGAGATCGAAATAGTTAGTCAGAAATTAAGGCTAGAATTATTTGAAGATAAATATTAGGGGTTCTCAAATAGAGTGTTAGGACCTCTAAAGGACTTGAGGAGAGATGAAAACTTTGGGTTTATAAGAATAAATCCGAGTTATAATTTAAATGGTGAGTGGATTAAATTTTGGGTTTGGGTTTATATATAAAACCCTAAGCAGATTTGGGAATTTCGGAGCAGCCAAATCGATTCGTTAAGAGACAGTTTGAAAGTAGAACCATTTCGAATCAATTCGGATAGGGCGAATCGATTCGGTGGCCAGCGAATCGATTCGGACAGGCCGAATCGATTCGGTCCTGGAATTTTTTTGAAGTGTTCTCCTTTTAAGTTTAGGGAGACTTAAATTATGTTTTTGGAGATTATTATAGGAGTTTCTAAATGGGATGTTAGGACTCCTTGATGATGATTGGAGGAGGATAAGTAAACCTCAGATTAATTTAGAGTATGGTCCGGGGTATGGACTTAATCAATGTTTTGGAACAAGAGACATTTGGGAAAATCTTTCGGCAGGCATGTATTGATATATTGATGCAGATAGAATGAATAGGGGCCGAATAAAATCGAGAACATCCTAGAATGTGATTAGGATGGAATTGGTGGGCTAGTGGTCATCACTATGTGTGATTGGAAATTATGGCCATGTATATATATTCGAGGAGGAATATATAGTATATATATATATACTATGTGATTAAAGTATATATATGATATGATGTAAATGACTTTTGAAAATGTAAAAATGAATGTTTTCAAAATGGAAAAGAAATGATTTTCATAAATGATAATTTATGGATACACACCTCTCTAAATCTCTATCATAAGGGAAGTTCGCGCGTGTGGTGAAGTCTCCTGACTAATGAATGCAGGGGAATATAGTCCCAGGCCATATGGGCGATTATTGTATGTTTTCTGCGCTGGTGAGGTAGTTCTGGGTGTGGTTATGACTCTCCCGCAGGCATATAGCCACTTCCCGACGTCTTGCAATGTAGGATCCCAGGTTGTCTTGATGATAGGCCCTGGAAGATGATAGCCATTTAGGGGCGCGCACAGTGGGGAAACCCGAACGGGCGGTCTTAGGACGCGTTATATGATATGTAATATAACTATTTTCAATAATGTGGGACATTATTGAGTTTAAAGCATTTTATGATAATAAAATGGCTTTAAATACATTTCCTGGATGGAAGAAGGGAAATGGGATAAATGAATTGGTTTTAAATACATTTCCTAGATGGAAGAAGGGAAATGGGATGTTATGAAACGAAAAAGAATTTTTATTATAATAAAACTTTCTTTAAGTATATTTCCTGGATAGAAGAAGGGAAATATAAAGTTTTGAAATGAAATTGTATTGGTAAACATTTTGTAAATGAATCCTCAGTCCGGGAGATAGATCCGGATGTGTATTGTATAGATGAATATAAAGTAAACCTCAGTCCGGGAGATATTATCCGGATGTATGTTGAATTATTTATATTAGAATAAGTATGTTATGTATATCATTATATAGTATGTATATACGTTATGTACTTAGGGTCTAATGGTTCTCGACGATCGACCTTGCCGCATAGTAGTGTATAGGGGGGTTTCCTTGTTTGGATTTCGCTCTGCGAGACACCCCACGCACGAACATGGCATAGTGTTGAGACTGGGGAGAAGTATAACCCTTAGTACTTAGAATAACTAGGGTTGTTAGGAGATGGGTGACGGATTAGTTAGGAGGGGTAGCTTGATTAGGGTATTTTGTTAGGATGTGCTAGGTGTGCACTATTAGAAGATGGGTGAGGGGTATCTCATGGGAGTGCGATACCAATTTAAATATGAGATAAAACATATTTTTAAAATAAAGGAATTATGCACTTGCTAAATATTTTTACACTCGGGCTCTGACCCGTTTATCTACCTTTCCCTCTCTTGTTATATATATATATATATATATATATATATATATATTATATAGGTGTCCAGACACAGGGACGCCTGGATGACACTTCCTTCGAGTCAGACATATGCTGTAGCAGCTGTGGATGCATGCAGGTTCTCGGTAGACGCTTCCATTCTTGTAATCTAGATAGGAGGTATTGTGTACACATTCGTCTTAATAACCCAACAACATTTATTTATTCTTTTACCGCCTTTTAGTGCGGCATTCGATATGGTTGTATCATATTTGAACCGAGTGTTCGGTTATTTTAATTTCATTTCAGCTTCATTTATATAACTGTGTGGATGTTTATATTGTGTAGTCGTTTAAAAAGAGTAGTTAAGTATAATTTTGACGCCATCCTAATATGTTATTAGTAATTAAATTGATTTTCGACAGTGATGCTAAGAATGATCCATATGCGACTCCTGTTTTAATTTAATATAGGAGTGATCGCCCGGTATTTTATTAGGCGGGGTGTCACATTAGTGTACGCCCAGTTCTACCTAACTTATAACAAAACTCTCTAAGGTGACATTATTTTTTTCAAAAAGTGAAAACATAGACAAGTTTGGGTGCGGCATGAAAAGTGGATGCACCGTCATAACGTATTGCTCTCCTCTCACCAAAACCTAAAGAGGGGCTGAGGAACATCTTACCTACCTTCTTCGATGTATTCTCTATAGTATCCTTAACCTCGCAAGCACATTAGATATCTTTCTCGAGGTTGGAGACAAGGGCTTCAAGTTTTTTAGGAGCCTCCACGGATGCTTGAAGATCTCTTATAAGACTAACCACTTTGTTGGTCGAGTTCCAATTCTCTCTCTCAACTAAATAAACTCTCTCTCTCAAAGTTTCTCTCAGCGAGGACTCAGTCTCTCTCGCCTCTCTCAACTCCTTATCTAAGGCTAAAAATCTCATCGCAAAACCTTCATTTTTCTTAGTTTTAAAGGACTCAACATAAAGATTGATGTAGGCGCACAGAGGGTCACTCTTGCTCTCACTTAAAACATCTTATCCCTCACTCACGTCAGAGTGACTAGACTCACTATCGAGGTGTTCATATTTAGTACCTTCCTATTTGGCGTGAGGTGCACTGGATGTACTAACATGACTAGCCATGAATGTGGGGAAGTTACATACATGTGGTGATTCATCCCTGGAATTCACTCACTTGACTTCGTATCACTAAGCATGGCATTTAAGATAACTTTACCTTTGCCTTGTCCCTTTAACCTAGTTGGACACTCGTGAGCTTTGTTAACCTTTTCTTCACTCATAACATCTCCCTTCGTCTTTCTTTTGGAAAATTTTCTTTTCTTTTTCAAATTTTTTCTTGCACGATTTTTATTTTTTATTTTTCTCAAAACTTTTATTTTCCTTGGAAGTATTTTTCTTTTTAAGTTTGAGAAACTTTTTGATTTTTTTACGAAAAGAGCTAAATCATTCCAGTCAAAATCGTACTCGGAGTTAAACGACACTTCCTTTTTCTTTTTAGATTGAACTTTTAGTACAATTCCCTTTTCTTTAGGTTTAACGGTTTTGGAAAACATATCTACCTCATACGTTTGAAGGACTCCTATGAGTTCTTCTAACCTAAGAGTATCTAGTATCCCTAACGAATTTAGCACGATAACCTTAGGAATAAAGCGGGCTAGAAGGGATCTTAAAATTTTCTTTTCTACATTCACCTTAGGAATTTTCTCAGCTAAATTAAAACTCAAGTTTACTATATCAGACAGATGTGCGTAAAGCTCATGAAAAGATTAAGACTGAAGCATAGTGATTGTTTTAAATTGTGTAGCTAGATTTTGCAACTTATGAGCTTTAACAACATTGTCTCCCTCGTGAGTGAGCTGGATGTTATCCCAAGCTTCTTTAGAAGTGGTACACGTCATAATACGACGAAACTCGTCAGGGGTGATGAGTCTAAAAACTGCACTTAAGCCATGAGAGCTGTAAGTAATCCATTTAAATTCATCCTCCATCCATGAAGTGACGGGTTTAAGACTTCCGATATTATTGACAATCACTGTGGGTGGAGTCTACACTCTTTCACAAACAACCTAGACACGATTATCAATTGCTTTTAAAGCATACCTCATTCTCGCTTTCCAGTAGGCACAGTTTTAACCATAAAAATAGGCACCTATTATAAAAATTCTCCATTAAATCATTTTTTTTAAAGATCAGCAATTTTTTGATAAAAAATGATATCAAATTTTTTTGTAAAAGGATCACACAGTAAATTAGTACAATCGGCTCTGATACCAATTTGAGAATGCAAGTGATTCAATGGAAAGATTTGTATAATTTATTACCCCACACACTAATCAAATTTTTCTTAAATTAATTTAGGTGTGCATACATGATGTGTTCTGAAATCAAATTGTCAAACCAAGCATGCTAAGAAGACAGAAACTGAGAAAAATCCCTAAAAGGAGCAAAAATCTTTTATTCTAGCACTATTATATGTTTTGAATAACAATCAACTTACAAAAGCTTAGATATACTAAGTGAGATGCGCAGGGACTTCAAAACTTTAATAGAATACGACTCAGATCTAGAATCGTCCATAAGTAGCGGTCTACCCTCGGTATCCACCAATCAACGTCATCTTCTTCTTCAGGAGTGAAACCTAGTATCATAATTAGCAGTAAAGAAATATCTCTCTATAAAGGTATGTTGATAAGAAACATTCTTGTGACGTGGTAAAGTGATGCTTAATAATTCCAAGGGGTTTGGAATGTTTATGGAGGTATTTGATCACAAAACCAGAATTCAAAAGGGTGTTTATGTAATACCCCGTATTTTTATTGATATTTATTAAAGGGATTAATTATATTAAATGTGAATTAATTGAGAATTAATCCGGATATAAATACTAACGATATGTGAGTTGGTATTTGATTATGTTGTGTATATATGGAAATATATGAATATTGGAAATATTAAAATTGTCGCGAGACTGAAATACGACAATTTGGGAAATTTAGTTGGGACGAGCGTGTCAGTCGCGTCAGAAATGTAATTTATTTGAATTAAAAAGTAAATTTTATTTTTATCAACCGAATGGTCATTTTGAGTGCGCCAACGAGTCCAGAAGGGTCAAAATAGTCAGAAAACACTAGCCGGGGGTTTAGTTTGGGTCCTGAGGCATTTTTGGGCCATACCAGCAACTTAAAAAGGTATTTTGGTAATTTTGAAATTTTGGGAATTAAAGCCTACGAATATTAAGAGTTAATTATACATTATTAGTAACCCACTAAGCCCATTATCAGCATTTGACAAGTTAGAGGGCTACGGGAGTTATAGGAAGAGTTGGAAGAGGTTCCCAAGCGAAAACCCATAACCACCATCTTCAACCTTGGGAGAAAATATGTAGAAAAAGGGGAGAGATCAACCTTCAACCTTCAACATCAAATTCTGAAGAACAATCTAAGGCAAGTGATTTAGTATTTTTAATGCATTGAATATGTCTTCCATGCTTAGTGTAGGAATTATCTTTTATTGAAATTTTTGGAAGAAAACCCATGAAAATTGTTGGAGAAACTTTGAATTTGGGTTAGGATTTGCATGCAGTACGATAATGGAATGATCTAATGCTTGAATAGTTACATATGATGATTTAAAAACGGAATTATAATGAGTAATTAGACATAAGAAAATTAAGAGTTCATGTTCATAGGGTTTGGAGATATATTTGAAGATTCATAGTAATTCCATGATTTTTGTAAAGATTTAACACTTTAAATATGTTAAGGAATGATCTAGGGTGATTAGAAATGGTTTATATACGTTAAAACATAATTTGGATGGTCTTAGGGTGGATTTGGAGGGGAGAAGAATTAAAAAAAATGGAATTGGGATTTTCTGGGCTGAAACTACCATCTCGTTAGAAGACGTGCCCAAGTCGTTCGAACGACCTCGTTCGAACGAACTTCTAACGAGATGACAGTATGAATTCTAACGAGTTGGTATTTCATTCGAAGTACTTCGTTCGAACGACCTCGTTCGAACGAGATTTCTAACGAGTTGACAGAATGGCCTTTTTGGCCTGAATTGATTTCTAGTATCCCGTAGACTTATTTAAATGGTGAGATAACCTTTCCTTATTAACTAGCGGGTATAGTTGGGAGATTGGGGTACATTGAGGAGTAAAACTTAGAATAAAGTCTTAAACCAGATGTCATTTGTGGATTGGGAAGCGAGTAACTAATCACGAAGTGAGATTAATCGATAAATTAAATACATATAAACCAGGGACATGTGATTTGTATAACACTAAGTGTTGGTATAAGAACGAGAAGTATACCACTAACAAAATATTTTAATATCTAAGATGTGAGAATGCTTAGTATATGTAGTTATATGTATATGACATACCTACCATACTTGCTATTGTGGGAGGTTGGCGTTCGTTTAGGTCCATCTAATCTTTGTGTGCCTACGGGGGGATTTAGATTGGTACCTCGAGGACATAGGTCAGAGAAGGGCTTATTGAGAAGTTAATAAGTCTGCTGATCATGGGAGTGTAGGTATGTTCGTGCCCCATGTGATGTGAACTATGTTCGCCTCCACTATTTGTGATTGTTGTTAATGAAACGTTTCCTAAGAGATTCGGAATACGTGGTCCTCATGTACGAGATGTATCGGGATTTGATAGCAGAGTATGTGAGCACCGCAGCTTAGCCTCGGGGTGCTAGTATTGTATATTTATGGTGAGAATAATATACTGTTGATTGAAATGGATAGTCGTGAATAATTGTGGGTATAAGTAATAGCAACGGTTTGTAAAGTGAAAATGTAAGATTTATAATATTGAAATACTAAAGTGGGGAAACTGTGTAATAAGGTACAATACTCTATTAAATAGAAGATGTTGGGATTTGAATTGGATATCATATAGGAATGTTAGATTTAGCATTGGACTAGTTAGAGATGGGAGTTAGAATGGGTACGGGTACGATAGGAGTGTACAATTAGTTGAGAGGTGAGGAACTCATGTGAGTGCACACACTATCATGTACGTTATATTCACTGTTTAATGATATTAAACACTTGCATTTTTTTAAAATTATTTTCACATTCGGGCTCTGACCCGTTTGCTTCCAAATCTATTTTTGTAAAAACCTTTTTAGGTGCCCAGCCACAAGGACACCATGCATAGGAGTTCTATTCAGGTGACGTGCTGTAGCTGTGGAAGTTACAGAACCTTGACAGTAGACGCCTCCATCTTCGATCTTGACTCCATTATCAGTTTTTATCATTTGTTGGGCATGTTTCCCATTCCTTTTAGAGACATCTTACTTATTCAGTTATTTCAAACTTTGGGTTCTAATTAATTTTAGTGATGCGAACTTTGTATTTATTTATTTCAGAATTCGGTATGTTATGAGGAGTTTTCCTCCAGACTCATTATTTAATGAATGGTTATTCTATTGTGACTATATTGTTGGTTATGTTAACTTTTCATAATTCATTTATTGCATGTTAATCGGTTTTAATTAAAATGGACAACCTACTTTTTAAATACTAGGTGGTTAGTAATATTAAAATGTTTTCGACAGTGATGCTATGAACTGAACCAACTTGGCATTTTGTATTAATTTAATAAAGGAGTAGCTACCCGGTATTTAATTAGTCGGGGTGTCACAGGTGGTATCAGAGCCAGGTTCTAGTGTCCTTAGGATCTGTACGGCTTGTTAAGTTTTCGCTGAGCTTTCTTTGATGTAGAGCCCTATATTTTAGGACTGCTGTAATCTTTTGTGTATGTATCGCTCTTGAGCTATTTTGAGATAACAAATGCGAACTTATAAGACTTTACTCTCATTTCAGATGCCTCCACGACGTGCGCAGCGAGTTCCTAGGTATGCACAGCCAGAGCCACAACCTTCACCAGTTCAGGGCACTATGAATGCAGCAGAGGTTGCAGTTATTGTAGCCCAAGCGGTAAATGCCGCCCTAGCCGTTGTACAGCAGGCACCACCCCAGGCGCCGGTAGTTGCACCAGTTCAGGCTCATGCATTCCCGTCTGCTTGGGAACGTGTCCGTGATGTTTTCCAGAAAGCACACCCTCCGGAGTTTGCAGGTAGCTCCGATGTTGTGGTATCCAGTCAGTGGAGGAAGGATATTCAGAGGCACTTAAGGATGTACGAGTGCACAGATGTTCAGAAGCAGATACTGGCTACTTTCAAGCTAGTAGGATCTGCACTGCAGTGGTGGGAGTCCATTTTCGCCGTAGAGGAGAGGGACACCCTCACTATACAGGAGTTCTGGGTGCGGTTCGACCGCAAATATTTTCCGTCAGCTGTTCACATGGAGATGACGAGGAAATTGATGAACCTCAAGCAAGAGGGGAGGACCGTAGCTGAGTATGAGGCTGAGTTTACCAATCTCTTGAACATTGTTCTGGATGAGATACCGACTGAGGAGAAGAAGATTCAGAAGTTCACGGATGGATTGACTTGGAGGATTCGTCAACACTTGTTGGGGAATCTCTCGTTAGCCACTTATTCTGATGTGGTTAACGCTGCATTGCTTCACTGCCAGGATCACCGCTTTCACATGATTGAGAGTAAGAGATCAGGAGAGTCCAACCATTAGGGCAGGACCGGGGAAAATGGTGCCAGCGGGGCACAATTTGCTCAGGGACAGCACAGGCAGGGTGACTAGGGTTCCCAACAGGGGGATTCTAAGAGATTCAGATCTGGGGGTTTCAGAAGTGGACAAGGAGGTTTCAGACAGGGCCATCAGGGCCAGCAGGGTCAGAATGGTCAACAACAACAGTTTCAGTAGGGCCAGCAAGGCCAAGGTAGGAATGGTAACGACCATCAGGGCCGGGGGCAACAGGGACAGAGAGGGGAAAACTTCCCGGGGAAGTGTTTTGTTTGTGGCAAGACGGGCCACAAATTCCAGGATTGTCCTGACAGGGGCAGGGCCCCACCGCAGCAGCAGCAGGGTGCTCGACACGAGCCACAGAGGCCTATGTTTCCCGCCGCCCTCCCAGCACCACCACAGATGGCAGCATTACCACCCATTCCAGTAGTCCCAGTTCAACAGGGACAGCTTCAGTATGGGAGAGTGTATCAGCTTCAGCATACCGCAGCTCCACAGGATCCACCGGCCATTGAGGGTATGTTCTCTATTCAGGGGACTATGGGGCGTATTTTATTTGATATGGGGGCCACACATTGTTTCATTACCATGAGATTCGCACGCACTCCTGGGTTATTAGACACCGTCGAGAGCACGGTTACTTGTGTAGATTCGCCGTTGAGTAGGGGTTCCGTGATTTCCCTTATTTGTAGAGGTGTGGGTATAGAGATCGGGAGGTTTACTTTACCCGCAGATATGTTAGTGTTAGAGATGACTGAGTATGATGCCATTATTGGTATGGATTGGCTAGTTGCATACCGAGCCATGATTGACTGTTTCAGTAGGAGTATTATCTTTGCCATTCCCGGGGAGGAGATGTTTTTAGTGGCGATGCCTCGCCCCGAGGGAGGATCGTCCACTCACTTCTACTATATAGAGGAGGAGACCTCTAAGGAAGTGGTGATACCACTTGATGCGATTCCAGTTGTTAGGGAGTTTGCCGATGTATTTCAGGATATACCTGGACTACCTCCGAGTAGAGAGATAGATTTTGTGATCGACTTGACGCCGGGCACTCGGCCTATTGCCCGCGCACCTTATCGTATGTCTCTAGCAGAGATGAGAGAGTTACGGGATCAGATTGTGCAGTTGTTGGTCAGGGGTTTATCCGGAGGAGTACTTCACCGTGGGGTGACCCTGTGTTGTTCGTAAAGAAGAGGGATGGATCGTTGAGGTTATGTGTAGATTACCGAGAGCTGAATAAGGTCACGATAAGAAATAAGTATCCGTTGCCCCGAATCGATGACTTATTCGACCAGCTGAGAGGAGCTTCTTTCTTCTCAAAGATTGATTTGCGATCAGGATACCACCAGTTGCGTGTCAGGGAATAGGACGTCTCGAAGACTGCTTTCTTGATGAGATATGGTTCCTACGAGTTTCGAGTTATGCCTTTTGGCTTGACCAACGCTCCAGCCATGTTTATGGACTTGATGAATAGGGTGTTCAGAGAGTTCCTAGATCAGTTTGTCATTGTCTTTATTGATGACATTCTGGTTTACTCCCATACAAAAGAGGAGCACGCCGAGCATTTGAGACAGGTTCTGCAGACGCTACGTCAGAACGAGTTGTATGCAAAGTATGAGAAGTGTGGGTTTGGGCTGAAGGAGGATCAGTTTTTGGGGCATATCATTTCAGACCGGGGGATATCTGTTGATCCAGGGAAGGTATCCGCGGTGAGGGAGTGGGGACAGCCCACGACGCCAACTGAGATCTGTAGTTTCTTGGGCCTAGTAGGATACTACAGGAGGTTTATTCAGGGTTTCTCAAAGATAGCGGGTCCTTTGACAGATCTGACTCGCAAAGGTGTGCCATTTATCTGGAGCGATGCCTGTCAGTTGGCATTCGATGAGTTGAAGGATAAGTTGACCTCAGCACCTGTGTTAGCGTTGCCCAGACCGGGAGTTGAGTATCTAGTCTACACCGATGTGTCCTTACAAGGACTCGGAGGTGTGCTGCAGCAGGAGAGTCAGGCCATAGCTTATGCTTCCCGTAAGCTTAAGCCTCACGAGAAGAATTACCCCACCCATGACTTGGAGTTAGCGGCAGTTGTATTTGCCCTTCGGATTTGGAGACATTACCTCCTGGGGGAGAAATTTCGATTGTTCATGGATCACAAGTCTCTACAGTCCCTCTTCACACAGAAGGAGTTGAATATGCGACAACGACGGTGGCTTGAGTTTGTGAAGGATTATCAGTTTGATATCCAATATCACACGGAGAAGGCTAACGTGGTAGCAGACGCGTTGAGCCGTAGGCCAGTAAATGAGGTGGCCACGGTGTGGAAAGCAAAATGGAAGGAGTTGGGACACCAGGATGCAGTAGCCCGATCGTTCATGTCTGTGATGATTGTTACACCGCAGATTGTTACGAAAGTGGTAAAGGCACAGGCAAATGACTCATTCTGTCAGGAGCAGATAGTTTGATTACTAGCAGAGGGAGCCGAGTCCTATACCGTTAGCTCAGACGGGGGATTACGCTTCAATGGGAGACTAGTCATTCCAGAAGGGGAAGACTTACGACACGAGGTGATGGCATAATTGCACGGCTCACGGTTCGCGGTACACCCTGGTGGGGACAAAATGTACCAAGACATGAGACGTCAGTACTGGTGGAGCGGGATGAAGAGAGATATTGCCGTGTTTGTTTCTAAATGCACCACTTGTCAGTTGGTGAAAGTGGATCATCAGAGACCAACAGGATTTCTACAGCCATTAGAGGTTCCGACGTGGATATGGGAGAGCATATCCATGGACTTTATCACGGGGTTACCTACGTCACAGAGGGGTCACAACTCCATTTGGATAATTGTGGACCCTTTGACCAAAGTGGCTCATTTTCTACCCGTAAGGACAGACTACACTACGGGACATTATGCCCAGATTTTTATTGGGAAATAGTGAGACTCCATGGTGTGCCCCTAAATATCGTGTCTGACCGAGACAAGATATTTGTTTCACGCTTTTGGGAGAGTTTCTAGGAGGCCATGGGCACTGAATTGCGGTTGATTACGGCTTATCACCCGCAGACCGATGGGCAGACCGAGCGTACAAATCAGATGTTGGAGGACATGTTGCGTATGTGCATCATAGACTTTGGGGGTGGATGGGAGCAGTACCTTCCACTGGTGGAGTTTGCTTATAATAACTCCTACCAGTTCACCATTGGCATGGCTCCATTTGAGGCGTTGTACGGTAGACCTTGTCGTTCCCCACATGTTGGTTAGAGGTGGGGGATAACAAACTCCTTGGGCCGAAAGTGATTCAGGACACGTCGGCAAGGATATAATTGATATGGAGTCGCATTCGGGTAGCTCAGGACCGGCAGAAGAGCTATGCTGATGCCAAGAGATTCTTCAGAGAATTCAAAGTGGGGGACCAGGTTTTACTTAGAGTATCCCCTATGAAGGGGATTATGCATTTTGGGAAGAAGGGGAAACGGGCACCGAGATATGTGGGGCCTTTTCCTATAATCGAGCGGATTGGGCCAGTTGCGTATAGACTTGGGTTACCGGAGCCCTTGCATAGGATTCATGATGTGTTCCATATTTCCTCGCTAAGGAAATATCTTAGGGATGATTTGGTCCATACTCACATTGCTTTGGAGGACATCGATCTCCAGCCCGATAGCTCCTATGAGGAGGGGTCGATTGCTATTTTGGACCGAAGCGAGCGGAAACTGCGGTCAAAGGTAGTACCATTAGTACGTGTTCAGTGGTGGCATCATAATGCTGAGGAGTCCACATGGGTGCGCGAGGATGAGATGCGCGAATGTTATCCAGACTTGTTTTTACCAGGTACTTTTTAGTTTTGAATTTCGGGACGAAATTCTGTTATTAGGGGGAAGTATGTAATATCCCGTATTTTTATTGATATTTATTAAAGGGATTAATTAAATTAAATGTGAATTAATTGAGAATTAATCCAGATATAAATACTAACGAGATGTGAGTTGGTATTTGATTATGTTGTGTATATATGGCAATATATGAATATTGGAAATATTAAAATTGTCGCGAGACTGAAATACGGCAATTTGGGAAATTTAGTTGGGACGCGCGTGTCAGTCGCGTCAGAAATGTAATTTATTTGAATTAAAAAGTAAATTTTATTTTTATCAACCGAATGGTCATTCTGAGTGAGCCAACGAGTCCGGAAGGGTCGAAATAGTCAGAAAACACTAGCCGGGGGTTTAGTTTGGGTCCCGGGGCATTTTTGGGTCATACCGACAACTTAATAGGGTATTTTGGTAATTTTGAAATTTTGGGAATTAAAGCCTACAAATTTTAAGATTTAATTATACATTATTAGTAACCCACTAAGCCCATTACCAGCATTTGACAAGTTAGAGGGCTACGGGAGTTATAGGAAGAGTTGGAAGAGGTTCCCAAGAGAAAACCCATAACCACCATCTTCAACCTTGGGAGAAAATCTGTAGAGAAAGGGGAGAGATCAACCTTCAACGTTCAACATCAAATTCTGAAGAACAATCTAAGGCAAGTGATTTAGTATTTTTAATGCATTGAATATGTCTTCCATGCTTAGTGTAGGAATTATCTTTTATTGAAATTTTTGGAAGAAAACCCATGAAAATTGTTGGAGAAACTTTGAATTTGGGTTAGGATTTGCATGTAGTATGATAATGGAATGATATAATGCTTGAATAGTTACATATGATGATTTAAAAACGGAATTATGATGAGTAAATAGACATAAGAAAATTAGGAGTTCATGTTCATAAGGTTTGGAGATATATTTGAAGATTCATAGTAATTCCATGATTTTTGTAAAGATTTAACACCTTAAATATGTTAAGGAATTATCTAGGGTGATTAGAAATGGTTTATATACGTTAAAACATAATTTGGATGGTCTTAGGGTGGATTCGGAGGGGAGAAGTATTGAAAAAAACGGAATTGGGATTTTCTAGGCTGAAACTACCATCTCGTTAGAAGACGTGCCCAAGTCGTTCGAACGAACTCGTTCGAACAAACTTCTAACGAGATGACAGTATGAATTCTAATGAGTTGGTATTTCGTTCGAAGTACTTCGTTCGAACGACCTCGTTCGAACGAGATTTCTAACGAGTTGACAGAATGGCCTTTTTGGCCTGAATTGATTTCTAGTATCCCGTAGACTTATTTAAATGGTGAGATAACCTTTCCTTATTAACTAGTGGGTATAGTTGGGAGATTGGGGTACATTGAGGAGTAAAACTTAGAATAAAGTCTTAAACCGGATGTCATTTGTGGATTGGGAAGCGAGTAACTAATCACGAAGTGAGATTAATCGATAAATTAAATACATATAAACCGGGGACATGTGATTTGTATAACACTAAGTGTTGGTATAAGAATGAGAAGTATACCACTAACAAAATATTTTAATATCTAAGATGTGAGAATGCTTAGTATATGTAGTTATATGTGTATGACATTCCTACCATACTTGCTATCGTGGGAGGTTGGCGTTCGTTTAGGTCCATCTAATCTTTGTGTGCCTACGGGGGGATTTAGATTGGTACCTCGAGGACATAGGTCAGAGAAGGGCTTATTGGGAAGTTAATAAGTCTGCTGATCATGGGAGCGTAGGTATGTGCGTGCCCCATGTGATGTGAACTATGTTCGCCTCCACTATTTGTGATTATTGTTAATGAAACATTTCCTGAGAGATTCGGAATACGTGGTCCTCATGTACGAGATGTACCGGGATTTGATAGTAGAGTATGTGAGCACCGCAGCTTAGCCTCGGGGTGCTAGTATTGTATATTTATGGTGATAATAATATACTGTTGATTGAAATGGATAGTCGTGAATAATTGTGGGTATAAGTAATAGCAACGGTTTGTAAAGTGAAAATGTAAGATTTATAATATTGAAATACTAAAGTGGGGAAACTGTGTAATAAGGTACAATACTCTATTAAATAGAAGATGTTGGGATTTGAATTGGATATCATATAGGAATGTTAGATTTAGCATAAGACTAGTTAGAGATGGGAGTTAGAATGGGTACGGGTACGATAGGAGTGCACAATCAGTTGAGAGGTGAGGAACTCATGTGAGTGCACACACTATCATGTACGTTATATTCACTGTTTAATGATATTAAACACTTGCATTTTTTTAAAATTATTTTCACATTCGGGCTCTGACCCGTTTGCTTCCAAATCTATTTTTGTAAAAACCTTTTTAGGTGCCCAGCCACAAGGACACCATGCATAGGAGTTGTATTCAGGTGACGTGCTGTAGCTGTGGAAGTTACAGGACCTTGACAGTAGACGCCTCCATCTTCGATCTTGACTCCATTATCAGTTTTTATCATTTGTTGGGCATGTTTCCCATTCCTTTTAGAGACATCTTACTTATTCAGTTATTTCAGACTTTGGGTTGTAATTAATTTTAGTGATGAGGACTTTGTATTTATTTATTTCAGAATTCGGTATGTTGTGAGGAGTTTTCCTCCAGACTCATTATTTAATGGATGGTTATTCTATTGTGACTATATTGTTGGTTATGTTAACTTTTCATAATTATTTTATTGCATGTTAATCGGTTTTAATTAAAATGGACAACCTACTTTTTAAATACTAGGTGGTTAGTAATATTAAAATGTTTTCAATAGTGATGCTATGAACTGAACCAACTTTGCATTTTGTATTAATTTAATAAAGGAGTAGCGACCCAGTATTTAATTAGTCGGGGTGTCACAGTTTATGTTTATGAAAAAAGTTCTTCAATGACTTAATACCGTTTAGCCTTTTGATAAGAAGGTTGGATAAAAAGGATAACCACAAATGATTTGGGATAGATATCATTTTACAAAAAATTTTGCCCGATCGTTTGAACGAATCTAGACCTCATTCAAATAACATAAGTTCTCGTTAGAACGAGTTCGAATGAAGTCTTCGAATGATATTCCAGAGAACAATGAAACATGGGCCGTTTGAAGATTAAACCATCTCGTAGGAACAAAGGAACAAAGTCATTCGAACGATGCCAGTTCTCATTCGAATGAGGCGTCAAAATTCTAGCAGTTTTTTCTATAAAAATTCAAACAACTTTTAAATAATATAACCTCTTAAAAAAGTTTTAAACCCCAGAAATGATTAAAAGCCATTTTATGAATCACGATCACAACTTATTCCGTGGATGTTGAGGTGAATAATTCCCCCATTATTCAAATGTCTTCAACTATGTCTGTGAGTCCCGAGAAGTCGTATAGGGGCAATGTTTGTGTAACGGGATACGTAAAAATACAAAATAAAAACCAGGAGCAATTATAAAACTTGCTCTTACAAGACATTTTGGTGGGAAGCTTTGGTGAGAGATATGGGTGAGTATGTCATTCATTGTATTGTGTGCCAGCAGGTAAAGGCAAAGCACTAGAAACATTCTAGGTTGCTACAACCTTTGGAGATACATATGTGGAAATATGAATATATTGCTATAGATTTCATATATGAACTACCACGATCCCAAAATGGCAATGATTCTACTTGTGTTATTGTTTATTGACTTACTAATTCAACACATTTCATCCCCATGAGTGTGCACATAACAACTAATAAGTAACCTAGTTATACATCTGTGAGGTAGTCCGTTTACATGGTGCCAAGTGTTGATTGTATTGGATCAAGATCCTCTATTTGTGGCAAAATTTTGGAATAGTTTTTAGTGAGCCATGGGCATAAAGTTGGACCTTAGCACTGCTTATCATCCACAGACTAATGGGAAAACTGGGCAGGTAAACCAAATTCTAGGGGACATGTTGAGGGCATGTATATTTGATTTTGGTGGTAGTTGGGAGGAGAACCTATCATTGGTAGAGTTTGCGTACGATAATAATTATCAATTGAATATAGTTATGGAACCTTTTGAGGCATTATATGAGAGGCCATATGGGTCACAAGTATGTCAGACGAAGGCAGGGGATGTACATGTCTTAGGACCAGAGATGGTTCAAGTGAGAAATGCTAAAATAAGGATCATTAAAGAGAGAATTAACACTGCCCAGAGTCGACATGAAAGTTATGCCAATCGAAAGCGCAAGGGAGTTACATTTAATGAGGGGGACTTTGTGTTTCTAAAGGTCTTTCCAAAGAGAGGAGTTATGATGTTTGGAAAAAAAGGGACGCTTGCCCCTAGGTTTGTGGGACCTTATGAAATTATTGGAAAAGTAAAAAAATTGGCATATAGATTAGCATTCATGCTAGCATTATCATTCTTTTGTAACGTGTTCCATGTATCATCGTTGAGGAAATTTATGAAAGACCCGACTCAGATTAGTTTGTGATGACTTAACAAACGTTGTTAGGCGAATTACGATATTAGACCAAGATGTTAAATGCTTGCGGAATAAGAATGTCATGTTAGTAAAGGTACAATAGAGTGATAATGAAATTGATGTCACATGGGAACTCGAGGATAAGATACGAGAGCTGCATTCTGAATTATTTTTGTAATATTTTACATCAAGAAATCTCGAGACGAGATTTTTTGAGGTGTATATAATATAATTACCTCAATTTTCATGCATGTATTTTTAATATAAATTTGAATCGCCAGTTTATTTCTTCCATTCACCAAATTTAATCAATATAATTGCCCTTAAAATTCTGCACAAGATTATAATTATATAGATATATGTGTGTGTATATATATAGAAGAATTCTCACCTATATCTTGCTCTATACATCATTCATAAATCACATCTTAGGCCCTAAAAAACTTTTTTTCAAATTTTTTATTTTTCTCTTCAAACTAACCTTCTAGTTAACCTATGTTCAAAAAATTAGGTCAAAATACAATTTACAGCCATTTTTAAAAAATTCGCAAAAAAAAATGCTCAAAACACTTTATTTATAAGGCTATGCGCCAACAATTTTTTGTGAATTTTTTAAAAATAGCTACAAAGTGTATTTTGACCTAATTTTTTGAATATGTGTTGATTCGAAGGTTAATTTCAAGAGAAAAATAAAAAAATTATAAAAAAGTTTCTTAGGACCTAGAACTGGGTGTGATGTATACATCATGATGTAGGTGAGCCTCTCCCCCCTCTTTCTCTCTCTCTCTCTCTCTCTCTCTCTCTATATATATATATATATATATATATATATATATATATATATATATATATATATATATATATATATATGTAGAGGATCACAAGTGGACCTAAAAACTGAAATTTTTAATGGACCTTAACAAAAAATACCTAACAATCCATTAATTTTAATTCCCATGGTGTAATTGGTTTGCACCAGCGGCACGCGCGTCGATCGAATATATTTTTCACATGGCAGCCTCTACCCCTGAGTAAACATTCCAGCAACTTAATTTTTTTAACTAGTGGTATTTCATGGTGGGGGTAGGGGTGTGGTGGGGGTAGGGGTTAAGGGGGACTCGGGTCACATGTGTGTCCGTTGTGGGTGACGCGGACCAATTACAGCATATGAATTAAAGATAATGGGTTCTAAGGTGTTTTTTTGTTAAGGTCCATTAAAAAGTTCAATTTTTAGGTCCACTTCTGATCCTCTCACTATATATATATGAGTACAAAAAAATATGTTTATGTCTATAAATAAAACCTTGAATGAATTCGGATGTACACTTTTATTTTTATCACGCATGTCACTTTATTCTTAACATGATACTCATGTAAATTGCATCATTTTATGCCATCGATATATTTTATTAGTTGAAAATAATTCTAAGTATAAGGACTTGTTTTTGTACAACTTGTCAAAGATTTTTGTAAAAAAAGATTAAAAATAAAAAAAATAAAAAAAGAGGAGAGAGAAAGTGAAGAGTTTTAGGTGCGGCAGAGAGAGAGGAGTGCCGTGGTGGTGGTGTGTGTGTGTGTGGGGGGGGGGGGGGGGAGTGTATGAAAATATAAATAAAAGATGATGATGGATGAAATAAGTGTGTAGGGAGTGGAATAAAATAAAGAATAGTTTGCTTAATAAAAAAAATAAAGGAGTGTGGGATGTGGGGTAAATGTGTGAGTAGGTAGGTAATAAAAAATTAAAAAGAAAGGAAGATGATGGGTATGTGTGTGGAAAGAAAATAAAGGAAAAAAAATATAATGGATGGGTGTATGATTGTATTAGAAATAATTATGTAGTAAATGTGAAAAAAAATTAAAAGAAGTTGAGAAGGAGAGATGATGAAATGATACAAAATTTTGTAAAAGAAGAGGGGATTGTTGGTTGCCCTCTCTTCATTTTATTAGTTACCAAACAATTTTTTTATTAGAGGTTTAAGAGAAGAAGAAAAAATAAGAAGAAGAAGTATAAAAATAGGAGGATTATTCAAGGTGGAAAACTTGGATTATTTTAAAATTATTTTTCATCTACATTCCAACTTAGATATTATTTCAAGGTGAGTCACAATTGTTCCTTTATTTTAGAATATTCTAAATATTTATAATTGCATGAAATAAATTATTGAAATTGAAATCTTCAAGCATAGATGTAAAATAGAATTAAATTATGTAAATATTTAAGTACACATATATAGGTATGTATGGCATAGCTTGGAAGATATAGTTATGCATATATCTTCACGGTTATTGAAATCTTCATGCTCAGACTCACCCATAGCTTGGAAAATGGCATTTATGCCCTTATTGTTATATTATGAATTTTGTTTCTCCTCTTTGGTCCATTCAGAAGGGGATTGTCCTACAAGTGTTTGAGCATCACCTTCACCAGTAAGTTTAGTAGGTATAGTAAATCTAGTTTTAACCATGTCCCATACCTCATCTCCCAACTGCTGGATATGCGTAACCATTCTTACTTTCCAGTAAGCAATGTTTGCACCATTAAATATAGGAAGATGTATATGACTACCATTACGGTCTTCCATTTAAAAATAAGTTTTAAAAGAGTTCATGATGTTAAAAAGTAAACAAACTTTTAAGAAAAGCAATCCTGTTGTTCTCATACCACTTGAAATAATTTAACAAACTAAAGTTCCAAGATTAAATAAAATCTCTTTCAACACTTTGGTAAAACCATTTTTAAACTTCAACAAGTTAAATACACACATACAAAATATTTTTTACTAGTTGGGGTGATGTTCAAGTTAATAGAAATTAAAAATAAGCAAGAATGAGATGAGGATAAGTAGAAAAAGCTAGAATAGTTTGTTAAGGAGAAAACAAGCGTATTGAAAAACACCGAGTCTTTTAGTACCAAGACCACACACACATCTAAGGACACTATAACAACTATTTGAGTAAAAATTATATAATACAATATGTAAATGAAATAATCCAGCCAATACACCTAGTACACTAAGACTAAGAAATAACCCCACCACTACTGAATTAAACCAAACACAACAAAATGGCAAAAAATTAGAATAACACACAATCAGAGCTTCAAACTCAAGTTTAGAGTATCAGTGAAGTTGAAAAAAATAAGTTTAGTATAAGTTTTGGTTTTAATACAACAGTGAAAGATTAAACCCTAAAGTTCAGATAGAAATATTCTTACTCCAGGGAATTAAGCTTCAATAGTTATGAAAAATTCAAAAAAATCAATTTTGTGCAAACTAGAGTTTAAGATCAATTGATATAACACAATAGGTAGGATCCACACAAAAATTGAGATAAGATTAAACCAAGTATTGTTTCAATGAAATAGTAGTATAATTAAGTCTTTGGTTTAACAAAAATTAAAATCTACTAAACATGCAAGGCAATATAAGATATAGATGCAAGTTTAGCGAGATCAGGTTTAATTTAGGATACAATCAAATAAGGGTTTCAAAAAAATAGTTTTGCTTTCATATATGTAATTGCAGATTGAAGATGCAAAACCCCAAACTATCTTAAAACAATTTATACCATAAAACTAGGGTAAAATAAGTTTAGGGTTTAAAAAAAATAAGTTTGGTTTAAAACAAGAGAAACCAGTTTGATTGCATAAACGACGTTATGATTTTTGATAACCCTTAGTGTAAATCTAAAACAAGTTCAACCTTTTGAAATATGCAAAGGTTAAAAGCTTGTACAAGAAATATTATATGTATAAGAATATATATAAGAAAAGAGGCTAGTGTGACACTCCGCATAATTAAAATAAGAGGTGGCCAGCCCGATACTCCAATATTAACAGGAATCATAGATGGTCCATTCTTAGCATCACAGTAATATAATAAATATACGAGATAACCACCCATTATTTTAGAAAACGGATTGTCAAAAGTTATTTATTAAGTTAAAGAAAGCATTTAAACAATCCCAATTGAAAAGAAGGTGGATATAACTAAAGACAGATAATCTAACAACCATCATATACATCAAAATAACCGAATAAGCTGTCGGTTAACAGACACTTGCAACAAGGTTACACTCAGTATTAAAGTATAAAATTTCATTATATAATAAAAATACAAAAACTTGGGCAACACGATCGAATGGGTAACTGACCATAACTAGAATACAAAACGATGGAAGCGTCTATATCAAAGAATCCCGTAACAATCGCATGGTGTTACAACTCCAAGACATTGGGATAAAAAAGTCAATACGGGCATCCTTGCGGCGGAGCACCTGGGCAAATATTAGATTCATGAAAAACAAAGAAATATGAACATGTCAGGGCCCGGTTTTATATGATCACCATGTGAATAAAATGCATGACAGTTATGGACTATCTAATAATCATGAATAATGATAAGAATCTAACTACTCAATCTAAAAGCATGAATACATTTTAATTAGCAATAGCATAGGAATACAAATATTGTTAGATATAATTCAATTCCCTTTCTAGATAATTTCATTTCAACTTTCCATATCTCTTAGGAATCATTTTCAAAGCAGTTTAATTCATAGAGTGCTTTGCCATAAATAATATCCCACTTTAATATGAATAGTTATATTTCACACATATAACGATTCTAAGACCGCCCGCCCTTTCGGGTTTCCCCACTGGACGCGCCTCTAAATAGCTATCATCTTTCAGGGCCTATCACCAAGACAACTTGGGCATCCTACATCGCATAACGTTAGGAAGAGGCCATATACCTTTGACAGTGAGTTATAACCACACCCGGAATTACCTCAGTTCGAACAATAATCACACAATATAATATAACCGGTCCTATGGCCGAGGACTATATTCGCCCTGCATTCACTAGCCAGGGGACTTCACCTCATACGCGTAACTTCCCCTATGATAGCATTTAGAGAAGTGTGTATCTACAAATTTAACATTCACAAGTTATTTACTTTATCAAGTATGCATTACATTTTATTCGGAGCCATAAGCATTTAATGTCGTCATTATAAACCTTAATGTTTAATTATCCCCAATGTAAATCTCCGTTAATTAACATTTCATCTATAACCCCTCATGTATGATATTCTTCAATACAATTCTAAAAGTTGACATTAACTCACTCTAATTCTCCTTAGGTATAGACTGGTTCATTTTAATAAAGAATCATTTATCTTCCTATAATTTAACTAACTAAATTGATTCACGAACTAAACCCCAACTCTCATTTCTACTTAGGTTCTTAAATACCTTACTACTAGACTCTAATACTCTAGTTTTACTTCATTCAAGAAGGTTCCTAAGTCTTTATCTTAAAAGAAAGAAGCTAGAGAAAACGAAACATTTTAGGATGAAAAACAGGGGACCGGTTGACCGATCATGGGACAGCGGTCGACCGCGCCTCTTTGGTTTTTCCTAGGAAGGAATGAAGTAAGCTCATTTTGGAAGTCCCGATCGACCGGTCCTGGGAATACGGTCAATCGCGCTCTAAATTTATACTTATCGAAGAAAGTAGTATGCCTCCCCCTTAAGGCCCGGTCGATCGGTCCTGGGACCGAGGTCTACCGCACCTATCAGACCAATGATAATCTCTTCTTCTACAATGCTAAATCCATAACCTAAACCACTTATTCTTACATTTCCTTCTTTTTTCATCAATCAACAACATAACCACCACACTTCTACACTACACTAATCCAATATACCAAACTTAAATCACACAAACTCCAAGATCCAAGGTTTAAACATCCAAATATACGAAAACCTACTATTTATTCAAATCCCCTAATAATACACAACTATCACAAAAATTTATCCACATTAAATCATATACTAGCAAGTTAGAAACTTGCCTTAAGCTGAAATATCGGATTCTCGGGAGGTAGATGGAAGATCACACCCCAATTTCTTCTTTTCTTCTCCTTTCTTTACTTTTCTCCACAATTCTCTTTCTCTATAGGTTTAGGAACATATAAGAGGGATAAAAGGGTTGGAAGACTTAAATCGTGCCTTTAATATAAATTCCCATCTTTAAATGTTCATGCACCATTAAAATGGCTCGTAACTACATAATTAAGTCATAACCTGCCAAAAGTGTCCGGAGCCCAAAAATACAATATGGCACTTATTTTGAATATCTCGATTATTTCGGGACTAACCGCGCTCTCTAAATTGGCATCCGGAATAATGTAAATCATTTCAAGTTCCAACTTCATTTAAATCATAAATGCCGTTTAAAGCACAACGACACCATGAATTATAACATAGTGCTATTTACATTCACACAACAGTAAATATGCAAAATCTAGTAAATGTTATCTTTTAACTCACTTAAAATAATATTTACTCTATCATCCAATATTTTATATAATTACCTCACATGGTAAATTAATATAAATTCAATTACTCAAAAGTAAGGGTTATTACATACTCCCCCCTTATAAGGAAATTTTGCCCTCAAAATTTTGGCGTACCTTGCAAAAAGAGATGCGGATACTTTTCTTGCATATCGTCCTCACGCTCCCATGTTGACTCCTTGGCATTGTGATGCCCCCATTGGACCCGAACTAAGGGTACCACTCGAGATCTTAGCCTATGCTCCCCGTGATCTAAGATTGCAACTGGTAGTTCCTCGTATGAAATATCGGGCTACAATTCGATATCATCTAAAGGAATGTGCCAGTGAGCTCCGTCACACCTCTTGTACTTTTTCAAGGATGAAACATGAAACACATCATGAATCTGTTGTAAGTGTTTTGGTAAGGCAAGTTGATAAGCTACTGGGCCTACTTTAGCAATAAATGGAAAAAGGCCTACGTAACACGGCGTGATCTTTCCTTTCTTCCCAAATCGCTTTATACCCTTTATCGGTGAAACTCGCACCAAAACTTGATCACCAACCTCCAACTCTATATGCCTTATATTCGCATCATCATAAATCTTTTGACGATCTTGAGCTATTCAAATGCGATTGCGAATAAGTTCAATCTTTGAAGAAGTATCTTGGATCATTTCAGGTCCAAGAAACTTATCATCCCCTACTGCCAACTAACAAGTAGGTGATATACACGGTCGGCTGTATAATGCTTCATAGGGTGATATCCCAATAGTGAATTGGTACGAATTATTATAAGCAAATTAGACCAAGGGAACGTATTGTTCCCAACCTCCTTTGAAATCAAGCACACAGATTCTAGGCATATCCTCTAACATTTGTTTGACTCTTTCCATCTGCCCATCCGTTTGAGGGTGATAGGAGGTACTCAACTTCAATTCGGTTCCCATAGATTCTTGGAAACTTTGCCAAAAATGGGAAACAAAAACTTTGTCTCAATCGGAGACTATATTAATGGGCACCCCGTGGAGTCTAACAATCTCCACAATAAATAGCCGGGGTAACGAGCAGAATTGTAGTCTATACGTACCAGTAAGAAATGTGACAACTTAGTTAAACGATCGACGATCACCCAAATGGAATCATGACCGCTTTGTGACATTGGCAACCCCGTGATAAAATCCATCGAGAGGCTTTCCCACTTCCATACCGGTATTTCCAAGGGTTGTAACAATCCCGTCGATTGTTGATGATCTATTTTCACCAGTTGACAAGTAGTATATTGGGAAACAAATTAAAAAATGTCCCCTTTCATACCCTCCCACTAATATTGACGGCACATGTCTTGGTACATTTTGTCTCCACCAGGATGCACTGCAAATTTGGATCCATGAGATTCTGTCATTACGGCCCGTCTTAAATCCCCCTCATCCGGGACAACAAGTCTCTCGTGGAAACGTAACCCACCCTCAGAACTTATAGAGTAGGATTCCGCTCCCTCGGTTAACAATTTGTGCATACGATCCTGACAACCTTTGTCCCTACCCTGAGCTTCAACAACCCTTTCTACTATCGTAAGCGTAACGGTCAGCACCGACATAAATGCCCTTGCCACCGCATCCTCTTGGCTAAGTTCTTTCCATTTATCCTTCCATACCAGTGCCAACTCCCCCTCGGGTTTTCGACTCAACGCATCCGCCACTATATTAGCCTTACCCGGGTGATAATGAATATCAAACTGGTAGTCTTTCACAAACTCCAACCACCGACGCTGTCGCATATTTAAATCCTTCTGTGAGAATAAATATTGCAATGATTTGTGGTCCGTGAAAAGACTAAACTTTTCCCCCAGGAGGTAATGTCTCCAAATCTTTAAGGCAAAAAATACTGCAGTAAGTTCCAAATCATGAACTGGATAATTCTTCTCATGGGGATTTAGCTTGCGAGAAGCATAAGCAATAGCTTGATGCTCTTGTTGTAGCACACCTCCTAGCCCTTACAGAGATGCATCCGTAAAGACCAAATATTCTAACCCTGGCCTCAGTAATGCAAGCACTGGAGCAAAAGTTAACTTATCTTTCAGTTCGTCAAAAGCCAGTTGACAAGAATCATCCCACACAAACCTAACTCCCTTCCGAGTTAAATTTATGAAAGGGCTAGCAATCTTAGAAAAACCCTTGATGAATCTGCGGTAATAGCCCGCCAAACCCAGAAAACTGCGAATATCTGTAGGTGTCGTAGGCTTACCCCATTACTTTACCGCAACAACTTACTCGGATCCACCGAAATACCCCGAGCTGTCACAATGTGATCCAAAAACTGCACTTCCTGTAGCCAAAAACCACACTTCTCGAACTTGGCATACAATTGATGATCCCTCAACGTCTGTAGGACCAACCGTAAATGCTTAGCATGGTCGACTTTAGTTTGAGAATACACTAGGATGTCATCAATAAACACGATAAAAAATTGGTCCAGGAAGTCTCGAAACACTCTATTCATAAGGTCCATAAACACCGCAGGAGCATTAGTTAGCCCGAAAGGCATAACCAGAAATTCATAGGACCCATATCTAGTCAGAAATACAGTTTTGGACACATCATGTTCTCGTATTCGCAACTGGTGATACCCAATCCTCAAATTTATTTTAGAGAAGTACAACACTCCCCTAAGTTGATCGAACAAATCATAAATCCGAGGAAGTGGGTATTTGTTCCTGATGGTGACTTTATTCAACTCCCGATAATCTATGCACAATCGAAGATAACCATCTCTCTTCTTCACAAATAATATAGGAGCTCCCCACGGTGACGTACTACGCCTAATAAACCCCTGATCTAACAACTTCTAAATTTGATCTCTTAACTCCCTCATCTCAACAGGAGCCATACGATACGGAGCTCTAGCAAATGACCGTGTTCTCGGTGCTAAATCAATCATAAACTCAATCTCCCTACTTGGAGGTAAACCCAGTATCTCCTGAAAAATATCTTCGAAGTCTCTAACAACCAAAATTGAATCTAAGGAAATGACTACATCTCGAGAAGTCTCCTCCATAATACAATACAAATAAGTGCTAGAACCTCCCTCTAAACGAGGCATATCCACTAAAAACATCTCTTGCCCCGGAATGGAAAAGGCTATACTCTTCCCATAACAATTTACTATCGCGCGATACTTTACTAGCCTATCCATACCTAGGATAACATCATACCCGACCATATCAAGGACAAGCAAATCGTCCTCAAAACAAAAATTACCAAGATCTATTTCTACGCTCTTACAAATAAAGAAAATGAGCGAACCATCACCCATAGAGGACTCGACACTAGTGAAAGTACTTTTTGCAGATTTAATTAACTCGATAGACTGAGCAAAACTTCTAGAAATAAATGAGTGTGTCGCATCCATATCAAATAATACACGACCTATATGCCCCTGAATGGGAAACTTACCCTCGATAGTTGGCGGCGCTGGCGGGGTGGAGGAAGCATAGCATCTTGTATGTGGTAGACACGCCCATACTGTAGTTGTCCCTGTTGGGGAGGGACGGTTGGATTAGGCACTTGTGGTGGTAGATGTGCCTGCTGATGCAGTGGAATTCTAGGAAACTGCCCCCAATCAACTGCGGACACGATTTCTTATAGTGACCCGGCTCTCCACACTAAAAATAATGACTCGCCATATTTTCCTGATTACGATCCATATTATTCCTGAAATGCCCAAAGCCTTGGCCCAGATGGCCTCGACCCTCATTGTTACCCCGACCTACCTGCTGCTATTGCTGGGCACCCTGACCGTGCCTGAAACCACCACTACCGAAATTAAATCCCCCAAAACATTGTCTTTTGGACAAATCCCCTTGATGGGTGTCCCTTTCCTTTTGTTTACCTCTCGATAATTAAGACGAGGGTAATGCTCCCCCTCCTACACCATTGCCTCCCGTCTTACTCGATAATCCCACGACTGGAACTTTCTTACTTCCTTGTACATGCAACCGATGATCCTGATAATGAAGTAATGCGACATTCATTACATCCCCAAATGTTTGTAAATCTAGATTTCCCAGCAAGTGCTGCCGTATCCTCCAATGTAATCCTCCAATAAACTTTGATATTCGCCTTTCTTCCGGAGTCACCTCATCCGGCACAAAACTAGCCAAACGAATGAATTCCTCCTCATATTCCGCCACCAACGTTCACCTTGAACTACATCTTGAAGCTTTCTCCTCATTTCCCTTTGGACTGCTGGAGGAAAATATTTTCGATCAAATTAAACCCAAAAGTCAGTGATAGTCATAGTATCTCTTTGCTCTGGCGTGGTCATCGACTCCCACCAATGTAAGGCTGCTCCAACTAGCTTAAAAGAAGCAATGATTTGCTTCCGTTCCTCACCATAATCCACCATGCGAAGATGGCGCTACATATCCTTTTTCTATTGGTTAGCTATAATCACGTTGGAACCACCCTGAAATTACGGGGGATGACCCTTTAAGAAGGATTCTCTGACTCTTTCCCACGGAGAAGGTCCCGTAGGGGCTTGTACCTCCTGAGCTCATAGTTGTTGGGATTAAGGAAATTTCTGAACTACGACAGTCATCGCAACATTGACCGCCTGGTCCACAATATTGGCTACTTCAACGGCATTAATAGTTCCTTGTTGTGGCGACGGAGGACCTACATCATCATCTACAACTCTATTTCTTCTCGCAGGGTGACCTCTTTTAGGCGGTATCTGAGATGAAGAAATAACTAAATTAGAATAATTTATCTTTGCAGAATAACGCTAATAGATAAACAAAACAGTCCTAACATTAAGGCTCTATATCAAAGAACGCTACGGTAGAGCATAACAAGTCCCATAGATCCTAAAGACTCTAGAACCTGATGCTCTGATACCATCTGTGACACCCCGCTTATTAAAATAAGAGGTGGCCATCCCGATACTCCAATATTAATAGGAATCATAGATGGTCCGTTCTTAGCATCACAGTAATATAAAAATTATACGAGATAACCACCCATTATTTTAGAAAACGGATTGTCAAAAGTTATTTATTAAGTTAAAGAAAGCATTTAAACAATCCCAATTGAAAAGAAGGTGGATATAACTAAAGACAGATAATCTAACAACCATCATATACATCAAAATAACCGAATAAGCTGTTGGCTAACAGACACTTACAACAAGGTTACACTGAGTATTAAAGTATAACATTTCATTATATAATACAAATACAAAAACTTGGGCAACACACCCGAATGGGTAACCGATAATAACTAGAATACAAAACGATGGAAGCGTCTATATCAAAATATCCCGTAACATCCGCAAGGTGCTACAGCTCCAAGACACTTGGATAGAAAAGTCAATACGGGAGTCCTTGTAGCGGAGCACCTGGGAAAATATTAGATTCATGCAAAACAAAGAAATATGAACATGTCAGGGCCTGGTTTTATAGGATCACCATGTGAATAAAATGCATGACAGTTATGGACTATCTAATAATCATGAATAATGATAAGAATCTAACTACTCAATCTAAAAGCATGAATACATTTTAATCAGCAATAGCATAGGAATACAAATATTGTTAGATAAAATTCAATTCCCTTTCAAGATAATTTCATTTCAACTTTCCATATCTCTTAGGAGACGTTTTCAAAGCAGTTTAATTCATAGAGTGCTTTGCCATAAATAATATCCCACTTTAATATGAATAGTTATATTTCACACATATAACGATTCTAAGACCGCCCTTCCGGGTTTCCCCACTGGACGCGCCTCTAAATAGCTATCATTTTCCGGGGCCTATCACCAAGACAACCTGGGCATCCTACATCGCATAACTTCCGGAAGCGGCCATATACCTTCGACAGTGAGTCATAACCACACCCAGAATTACCTCACTTCGAATAATAATCACACAATATAATATAACCGGTCCTATGGTCGAGGACTATATTCACCCTGCATTCACTAGCCAGGGGACTTCACTTCATACGGGTAACTTCCCCTATGATAGCATTTAGAGAGGTGTGTATCTACAAATTTATCATTCACAAGTTATTTACTTTATCAAGTATGCATTACATTTTATCCGGAGCTATAAGCGTTTAATGTCATCATTATAAACCTTCATGTTTAATTATCCCTAATATAAATATACCTTAATTAACATTTCATCTATAACCCCGCATGTATGATATTCTTCAATACAATTCTAAAAGTTGACATTAACTCACTCTAATTCTCCTTAGGTATAGACTAGTTCATTCCAATAAAGAATTATTTATCTTCCTCTAATTTAACTAACTAAATTGATTCCCGAACTAAACCCCAACTCTCATTTCTACTTAGGTTCTTAAATACCTTACTACTAGACTCTAATACTATAGTTTTACTTCATGCAAGAAGGTTCCTAAGTCTTTATCTTAAAAGAAATAATCTAGAGAAAACGAAACATTTTAGGATGAAAAACAGGGGACTGGTTGACCGGTTATGGGACCGCGGTCGACCGTGCCTCTTTAGTTTTGCTTAGGAAGGAATGCAGTAAGCTCATTTTGGAAGGCCCGGTTGACCGGTCTTGGGACCATGGTCGACCGTGATCTAAATTTATACTTATCGAAGAAAGTAGTTTGCCTCCCCTTAAGGCCCGGTTGACCAGTCCTGGGACCGCGGTCGACCGCGCCTATCAGACCCATGATAATCTCTTCTTATACAATGATAAATCCAAAACCTAAACCCCTTATTCTTACATTTCCTTCTTTTTTCATCAATCAACAACATAACCACCACACTTCTACACTACACTAATCCAATATACCCAGCTTAAATCACACAAACTCCAAGATCCAAGGTTTAAACATCCAAATATACCAAAACCTACTATTTATTCAAATCCTCTAATAATACACAACTATCACAAAAATTTATCCACATTAAATCATATACTAGCAAGTTAGAAACTTGCCTTAAGATGAAATCTCGGATTCCCGGGAGGTAGATGCAAGACCACACCGCAATTTCTTCTTTTCTTCTTCTTTCTCTACTTTTCTCTACTTTTCTCCACAATTCTCTTTCTCTCTCTTTCTCTCTAGGTTTAGGAACATATAAGATGGATAAAAGGGTTGGAAGACTTAAATCGTGCCTTTAGTATAAATTCCCATTTTTAAATGTTAATGCACCATTAAAATGACTCGTAACTACATAATTAAGTCATAACCTGCCAAAAGTGCCCAGAACCCAAAAATACAATATGACACTTATTTTGACTATCTCGACTATTTCGGGACTAACCGCGCCCTCTGAATTGGCATCTGGAATAGTATAAATAATTTCAAGTTCCAACTTCATTTAAACCATAAATGCCGTTTAAAGCACAACGACACCATGAATCGTAACATAGTGCTATTTACATTCACACAACAGTAAATATGAAAAATCTAGTAAATGTTATCTTTTAACTCACATAAAATAATATTTACTCCATCATCCAATATTTTATATAATTACCTCACATGGTAAATTAATATAAATTCAATTACTCAAAAGTAAGGGTTATTACAGCTAGAAATTATACCCTAAGTAAATGAAGGGCCAAAGAGAACCTAAATGGGCAAGAGAACTAATAACTCTGAGAAATCTAAAACCATCCTCAACCAGTGATAAGAAACAAACCCAAAAAGTTTAAGTGAAACCTTCAAACTCACTCTCCAAATATGGATCAAAACCTCAAACCCTGCACATAAACTAAACAGTCAACCTCACGATGTATAAAATGAAGTACAAATCAATGATTATGTGTTTGGTGAAAGGAAAATGTGCTCTCAAATAGATTAAATACAATAGTTTAGAGAGAGAAAGGGTTGTATAAATTTGGATAGAGTTTTGATGGAGTTTTTAATTTTTGCATGCATAAAAATTCTCAACCCAAGCCTTCTATTTATTAAGGCGGGTGAGTTGCCTTTGGTAAAATCGTAAATCCTAAACAATTAAGGGCATTATGGTAAACAACCACACGGTTCAAATGTAAAATCTTTATCATATAACAAGGGATTTGATGGGGGGTAAATACGTAATTTGCTTTGGGATTATGGAGGGTAGAATGGACAAATTAACCCAGACAAATAACTGTTGCCACAAATATCCTTCAAGCTCACGTGCGATGAAACCACGTGGGCCAACCGCTAACTCCCCATTAGTCCAAACCAGATCATACGGATTGAAAAACAAACGACACCACTTAAGACTAAAACATTGCCGTTTTGATGTGTGATGATATTTGACTAAGAGACATTTAAAAATGTTTAAAATATTTCTTTTAAATGTATAAATCAACATTTTTAAATTCCATAAAATTTGTAAAAATATGTAAATTAATTTAAAAAATCTGGAAAAATTATAAAACCTTAGAATGAATAATATAAAAAATATTTAGGTATTAAATACATAATAAATGTATAAATACAAAAATAATGAATATATTAAACAAAAATGCAAATTAGGGCTTAAAAATTAGAATTTGAATTAAAAAAAATATTTAAAAATCCTTTTAGGAAAGTGTTAATTGCTAGATAGGGTACGCGCATATTTGGGATAGTTGTTAGGAAATTGAGCAAAACAGAAAATCCCGCGGGATTTTACAAAGGTATTTTCAATATCCTCCTTTGGCTAATTTTGGGAAAAATCAAAATGAGACTTAAGAAAATAAGTCCTACACAAACAAATACATAACTCAACTATACATAAGATTCCTAAAAAAACAAGAGTATGTAAATCAACTAACAACATGTGTCTTAAGAAGAATAGTATAAAACTCAACTAACAACACATAGTTTAAGAGACTCAATTACATACAAATAAAACACGAGTCTCATAAATATCCCCAACACACAAACAAGGTATCTCAAATTCTTCGCTGTTTATCCCAAAGGGACAAATCCTATAAAAAAGTTATTAGTACTATAGGATACTATGAGAAATATGTATTAACATAGAATCCTAACGTAGGGACAAACACCAATAGACATTCTAAGCATTTCAAAGTGAGGTGGAAATATCTTCCAATTGATCTTTCATGTTAAGATATTCCATATTAATTTCCTTCTTCTCGATTAGTTCTTGAATAAAATGTTCTTTCATTTTAATATGTTTTGTTTAAGAATGAAAAAATGGAAATTTAAAAATGCTTATAACACACTGATTATCACATAGAAGAGGTCAAATGATTCATTTAATCCACAATTACTTAACATTTGTTTCATCCATATAAACTGAGTACAACAATTGCCAGCGACAATGTGTTCAACTTTCGCTGATGAAAGCGAGACATAGTTTTTCTTTATAGAGAACCGGGAGATAAGGTTGCATCCTAAGTAAAAATAACCACTCGAAGTTTACTATCATCGGTACAAACTGTCCAATCAGCGCTCGTATACCCGCTTATCTTAAAGTCAGTTTCAAAGGTGTGGAAGATACTATAGTTTATTGTGCTACTTCTGCATTTTATAATATGTTTTACTAAATGTAATTGGGACTCTTTTGGTTCACATTGATATCTAGCACACACATACACGCTATGCATTATATCAGGTCGACTCACAGTTAAGTAAAGAAGAATCATACTACGCTATAAAGTAACATCTATATTTTTGATGGATAATCTTTGAATGGTTTGCTAAACGAACTCATAGGATTCTACCAGTCTTAGCCGTAGTTAGACCCAAACGATTGATTAAATCAGTAGCATATTTGGATTGGCAAAGAAAAATGTGGAATGATTTTTGAGCTACTTGAAGTCGTAAAAATAATTGTAGTTCCTCTGATTCGTATCGAATATTGCATATTTCCGCCCATTATCTTTATGCATTCTAGCGCTTTTACGTTCCTAAATGCCTATATTTATGCTCATTGACCAGAAAACCTTGGAGTTGGATAGATACATGTTTTGCAGGGGTTATTTGTGCTTTTGTAGGTATTGGAACGCTAAAAGTGAGGATCCGTTGCATTTCGGAGAAGTTTCGTCGCTGGACGCTACTTCAAGGGCTTTTTAGTCAATTCACATTTCTTATCCGGCTCATGTTAATTCCACGGATGCGTAGTTCATTGAGTTAGCATCGCGTGGCCGCAAACGGTGCGTCGTTTGGAGTTCGGACGAAGAAGCTAGGCTCGTTTCCGTAATGGACCTTTTCCCCTTCATCATGGACCAAATGCAGCCTGAAAACAGAGTACCGGTCGACCGCGTACAAGGGACCGGTCGACCGCGGTTTCAACTTTTACCGTAGGAAGGAGACAGTATGCTTTGGCTTAAGGGACCGGTCGACCGCGCCCCTGCGACCGGTCGACCGGTAGTGCCAGATATTTTGGGCTCTTTCCTCTTTCTTTCCTTTTTCCCTTATCTTTTCCCACTTACTATAAATAACCTTTTTTGTTGTAATAATCAGATATAGAGTGGATAGACACAATTTTAGGTTAGTTTAGCTTAGGGTTTGGGGTTTTTGAAGAGTTTGGCTTTGATTCTTCTCGGTTTGACACCCGATTGGGTTGTAAGTTACACTATTCATCATCCCTACCATTTAATATAGTTTGTATTTCTTCATTTCTTGCTTTCTAGATAATTTACAAGCTTTCTAATTTAGGTTTTCTTGCTTTATTTACATGCTTTGATTTACACACTTTCTAGTATAGATTTACCGCGTTTATTTACCGCTTTCCATTTATCGCGTTTTTAACATGCTTTCTAGGTAATTTAAATTAGGTTGTGTTCGAATTGAACTCACTCGAGTTGACGCGTTGCTTTGCTTTGGTGATGGAGTTTACGGGTCTATTTCGGGTGCGTTGTCCTAGTTATTACGCCTAGGAGATTTGACGGGGCATATCATGTATGTCCCGTGCTTACGACCTTTCGCGCGTAATTTCCGGGATATTTGTTGACGCCAAAATCTTATTAGGCTTTTATGACTATTTAGGGCGTAACAACCCTTGATTTAATTAACTGTCGAAACGAGACGCATTTGTAATAACTCGTCGACCCATGTGACCATTTTATACTAATTAACTCGGGTGAGGGATATTCGACACAACCTATAGTTTTACTCGCTTTCATAATCTAGTTTCAATACCATTGCCTAGAATAATATTTACCTTTATGCATCTTTTCTTTTAGTTTGTAATCATCTTTTACACTTTTATTTCGGAGTATTAGATCACTTAAATTCTAACAACTTGTCCCTGTGGATTCTCGATACCCGACTTACCGCTGTGCTTGCCTCGCAAGTGTAGTAGTAACTTAGGTTTTTGTATTGAGTTGGCGAAACGAAAACAACGATTAGCGTCTTTACACGCGCTACTTTTCGCACTCGATCATCCTCCGTCATAGATATTTGAAATTTAAGTTTCATTAGATTAGCAAAATTTTCATCTTCCAAGGAAGAGGTGGACCTAAACACTATGTCATCAACGTACACTTGAGTGATTAGTAAATAATTTTGTTATGTTTTACGAACATTGTTAAGTTTAATCCCCCACTTTTAAGACCATGTTCCATTAGGAAAGTTTCTAACCTTTCATACCATGTATAGTGGGCTTGTTTTAAACCATAACAGGCTTTCTTTAGTCTAAAAACATGATTGGGAAAGAAAGGATCAAAAGGGCCTTTAGGTTGCTTTACATACGCTTCCTCATTCAAAATATCATTTAAAAGTGCAGATTTCATGTCCATTTGATAAAGTTTAAATTTTAAATGGCAAGAAACAACAAGAAAGAGTCTAATAGATTCTAGTCTAGCCATAAGTGCAAAGGTTTCATCAACATCAATTCCATCAATTTGAGAATAACCTTGTGCAACTAACCTATACTTATTTCTTAAGACTTTACCATATTCATGACTAGGATGAAGCACTAAATACCACACATCGTGAAGTCTAAATTGTCCTAATTATTCTTGCATAGAAAGAAACCATGATTCATCTATTAAAAAGGACAAACCTAGTGCAAGCGGCTCCCTCCACTGCTGGGTACCGGGGGCCGGGGGGTATATGTACGCAACCTTACCCCTGCTTATGTAGAGAGGTGTTTCCGCGACTCGAACCTGTGACCTCCCCGAATCTTCTTTTATATGTTTAGGTTCAACTAAAGACACATAATATAAAAATAAAGCTTTTATAGATTGGGATCTAGTCCTTATCGGGTCTATAACATCACCTATAATGTTTATTTTAGGGTGATTTACCTTAGCCTAATTAGGAGCATTGGGTTCATCAGGTGGCATGGAGTCATAATTACTATCTATTAACTGTTTTTGTAAATCTTCATTTTCATAATTTCCAATAGGTAAAAGATTCTCACTACCTTCCAAGTGATGGGCAATACTATCATTCACAACTATGTTAATAGATTCCATTATAGTTTTTATTTTATTTTATAAACACGATAAACATAACTATTTTGAGAATAACCTAAAAAGATAGCTTTATATTCCTTAGTGTAAAATTTTGACAGCTGTTCTCTATCTTTACAAACATAACATTCGCTACCAAACACCATGCCGCACCAGATTTCATAAGATGTTTGTTTACAATTTTTCCTTAAATACACCCTATTTATTATGTGAGAAATAGTTTGAGTAGCCTCAACCTAAAAGTACTTTGGTAAATTCTTAAGGTGAAGCAAGGTACGAGCCATTTCTTGTATGATTCGGTTATTTCTTTCTGCTATACCGTTTTATTGAGGGATTTTGGAGGACTAAGTTCATGTTGGTATCCATTTTCTACGCAATATTCTACAACACCAGTGTTTTTAAATTCACCACCCTTGTCATTTCAAATCCTAGTTACATGGATCTCCTTTTCATTTTCAATCCTTAAAAAAAGCTTTGAAAATTATCAAAATTTTCTTTAATAAATGCCACCCAAGTAAATCTAGTGAAGTCATCTACAATGACAAGGATGTACCACTTATACTAGTAGTCCTAGATAGACCAATTAAATCCATGTGAAGTAACTCAAAATGTTGAGAGGTTAACACATCTTTATCTTTCTTGTGAGGGGCTAAGTGCAATTTACCTATTTGACACGATCCACAAATAGAGTGTTTTACTTTGGGTATTTTAGTTAGACCACGAATAAGTTATTGACTAGTTAATCTAGACAATTATCATAGTTAATGTGTCCTAGTCTTTCATGTCACATGTTTAAGTCCTTTATCCTAGAAGATAAATAATTTCAATTTCATTGTTTTGAATAATAACATAGAAATTATCAAACGTTCTTTCACCACAAAGAATAATTTTTCTCTCTAGACTGACAATTTTTCACTCAAATTTAGAAAAGTTAATAGTGTGATATGTGTCATAAAATTGACTTATACTTAGCATATTAAGTTTAAGTCCCTCAAATAGTAAGACCTCATCCAAGTTAGGAAGCCAATCAGCCTTAATTGTTCCCTTGCCTATGATACATGACATTTTACCATCTCCAAAAGTTACATTTCATCCAACAAAAGTTTTTAAAAAGGATGATTTTGATTTGTCCCCAGTTATATGCCTAGAACAAACTGAATCAAGGTACCACTGAGAGTTTTTATATGAAACAGTTAATGCCGACATAACAACATTACATCTCAATTAGTAACTTAATTCATTTTTACTAATCCAAATTGGTTTAGTTTTTGGAAAAATTGTTTTAGTCTTCAAAGGCATTGGCTTAAGAGGAGTGGATTTCTAAAAGATTTAGCCGTAATAGGTATCCTGGGTTTATTAGGGTTCCCACCTTTTCTGTTTAGATTTAAACGTTTATAACATATTTTTCTAAATGATTAGTTTTACGATATAAATTGCAGTGATAAATCTGTCTAGTCGGATAGCAATCTTGAGTCTGATTCAAAATTTGAAAATGCGAAATAGACATATGAATAGTACAAGATTCTGGACAATCTTCAATTGAGGAAACAAAATTTGTTTCAAAAAATTCTTCCCCATTAAATTAAATTCCCTCTTTATCAATAGGAGACTTTCCAGAGTCAAAAATTTGTTTGACCTTAATGCCAGGTGATTCTTCAAAATAAATTAAGATAGCCTCGTGTTTTCCTTCTAATAAAAGGTTTCTTTCAAATATTTTTCTCTAGAAATAGATTTTCAGACTCAATATTTTTCTACTTACATGAAGATTCATTAGAAATTATGAGAATTTGATTATTAAAAAAATCAATTTTAGATAGTAACTTAATATTGATTTTACCTAAATGTGTACACTTTTTCAAAGTAGATTTGTACATTTTCTTAAGATGAAGATCATCATCACATTCATTATTAACACATTCAGTCCTAGGGGATGATTCATGATATAAATTAGTTTCATCATCCCAATTAGAGTTACATTCGTACAAAGATTTGGTAAAAAGAGCGTGACATCCCGCCCAATTAAATACCAGGTGATCAGTCCTTTATTAAATTAAAACATGATTCTCATTTGTTTCATTCTTAGCATCACTGTTGAAAACAATATTAATTACTAATCACTTAATAGTTAATTAAGCAAATGCCAAATTTATATTTCATTAAACAAATAACAATATGCGAAAACAAAAATAAACTCAACTATATACACAATCACTGTCGAAAATGATACTGAATAATAAATGACTTTCCGAATAAACCATTGGCTACAAATTCTAAAACAAAAATATCCAATAGCAAATAATGAATCTTAATACAAACTCTGAACTGAAATAAAATCTGAAGAAGTTCTGAAGGCAACATGCCCAAAATAAAATACTGAGATAAGATTCCTAATCCAGGAATGAAATAAAAGAAGCGTCTACTCCAACTCCTACATGCATCCACATATTCCACAACTATGTAACCCTGTAATAGATAATCAAGTCTGGCTTCTCTATGGCTGGACATCTAAAAGGTTTTGAAAATATTTGCAGCAAGGGTTAAAACCCAAAATAATTTGAAAATATTTAGCCAGTGATTAATGTTATAGTAAATAAAATGCATGAATGCTCTTCATATTTAAGTTAGTGTCGCACTCCATTGAGACAATTCTCACCCCTCATCTAAAGTGCGCACCTAACGCTTCTTCCTAACCCTCCTAGTTGTACTATCCCGTCTAATTAGCCTTGTTATGCATACTTCTCGCCACACTACTCTAGCCCGAGTAATCTTACAGTTGATCCTACTAATTTATTTATCTCATTAACTTAATTACACATCTTTAACTAAGTCCATATAATAGTCTCAATCTTAGACCTTTTTCCTCGTCTAATATTTTACTATGCCCACCCGTATTGCCCATACAATACGGTACCAAATTTCCAATCCCTTATTATTTATTTAATGTCACCAACTAATTATGAAGTTATCACATACTGAAGTTAATTTAGATATCACTATATACAATGTCTACTAAAGCACCCATAGTAAAATAAATCACACGTATACATATACCTCTTATAAGGAATCCTTATGGTGTAGACCTTGGTACATACCATTTTTTAAAAGAGTAAAAAATGAATTTTTTGATGAAACTTCATGGATATGATCTCCACGGTTAGAAGATCATCTCCAAATTTTTTCATAAAAAAATTCAATAAATAACAGTTGAGATGAAGTGATATGTAAAAATAAGGGTATAAATATGCATTTTCGACCGTTGAAATGTTGGCTATCATATCACCCACTTTTTGATTGAACTTTTTGATGAAACTTCATGGATATGATCTCGAAAGTGAGAAGATAATATACATGAATTTTCATCAAAAAATTCAATCCATAAAGTGGCGGGCACCGACCCAACATTTCAATGGTTGAAAATGAATATCTATACCATTTGTTTACATATCACCTCATGTCAACATTTTTTTATTGATTTTTTTGATGAAAAAAATTGGAGATGATCTTCTAACCGTGGACATCATATCCATGAAGTTTCATCAAAAAATTCATTTTTTCACTATTTAAAAAAAAATGATATGTACCGGGGTCTGCACCATATGGAGTCCTTATAGGTGACTCTCTCTCTCTCTCTCTCTCTCTCTCTCTCTCTATATATATATATATATATATATATATATATATATATATATATATATATATATATATATATATATATATATATATATATTCATATCACTATCATAATATATACGTATACGGAATCCCTAGGTGGAGATCTGCGATGCGGGCATACTATGCTATCAAGTCCTGGTACATCACGTACTAAATAAGGACATTGGTTCGGATATCACCCTCGAACCATAAAATCAATTCACACATACTGGAGGCGAACATAGTTCTAAACCTTAGGTCTATGCACACACCTAATTCACTCAAATGACACATCACACCCTTATTCACACAAGTGGTGCTCAGTCCCTAAGTTTTATGTTCTGAGGTACAAGTCAATATCCCCCCAATGGGCTCATTAGGATAAGACTGTCCACGATGCGGAACCTCCTGTAATAGCAAGTAGCCCAGGTATGTTTACACATAATAAATCAACGAATAGGTAATCACATAACCTATGCATGTATATGTATATAACATCAATACAGGTATACCCTCCACCTATAGTATTTGTATCATACATAGTATATATGTAGCACCCTAATATCCTACGTATTTTCAATTCACTATTTAATTACTCGTCATATTTTCTCCACTATTCATAAAGTTCTAGCCAGCCATTACATTATTCCAGTAGTTAAAATACGATACCCGGACACATCCACTCGGTCCATTATTTAAATCCAACGAATTTCACTTCCCTTAATTTATTAATAAAAATCAATCACTAATTTATTTTCAGTTCTTAATTACTTCCCATCTAATTCCCCCTTCTCATCGAGGTCAAATAATACAATACAATATTTTCAGCAAGTTTTCAATCCCTTATAATCAACAATTTACCTCGGAACCCCTCCTTTTTAACCCTAAAAATTTCCTCAACAAATCTGACCCCTCGAACCGGTTTGCTGTACCTGGTACAGAACCGTCTTCTCCAAATTCTTTTTTCTCCATTGTTACACCCTCAAGCTCTTTGATTCTCAACCCAGAAAACCCAGAACTAAATCAATTTTCTCCCAACATGTTTTTACACTCTAAATGAATTCTAGCATCCTATTAATCATCAAACATAGTTAATAGATACATCTTTCCCCGATATTTCTCGAATCGGTTCATAGCAATTTATACAAATCTCATTCTCAATTCGATTCCATCAATCTAATTTACATGAATTCATCTACTTAATATAAAATAAAAATCAGATTCTAATGATCCTAGATAATAATCCATCATTAATTTAATGATTAATCTACATGATTTGCTCCAATTATAAAAAACCCAATTTTCACATCAACACCCTCCCAAAATGGATTTTCACATACACCTACTATGATATGAATTGATTATCACGAATTTAAGTTGAAAGCAAAATTAACCACTTGTCTCTATTGATTTGTAGGGTCTGATCCTTTCACGTAGACAACGATTTGACGAAGAATGCCCTCCATCCTTCTTGGTTTGGCTCCCATAAACCTCCCTAATTTCTCCCTCTTTTCTTCTCTGCATTCCTAGGTTTTTCTAAATGAGTTATGACTGTTCCCAATTTCTTAACTTTGATTAAATAATGTTAATCCCATTTTTAGGTTAATGGACTAAGCCCAAATGACCCGAACACCCCTGTGTGAGCCCGAGTATGCATAAAAATGTCCCGAGACCCAATTACTACCTCGAGTACTCTTTCTCGACTATCTCGACATAATCGAAATCAACTATGACTTATAAATTATCATCCGAGTTACTATATATAACTTTTATTATTTCACTTCAAAATATGTTCCACGTGAAAATAAATATCCACTTGAATTAGTTAAATCTAAATCATCGAATTAAATAAATTCTCCAAATCAAAATAATTTCTCCAAATTAAAATAAATTCTCCAATTTAAATTAATTCTCCAAATCACTAATTTTATTTAATTTTCGTGTCCTAAAAAATACGGAGTGTTACAAATGGCAGTACTGTGATTGTGTACACAAGTCTTCTTAGGTGGAGAGTTATTTGTAATAATTAATTCATAATTATCTACGAATGTAACACCCCATATTTCTGAGTATTTAGAATTTAATTAATTCAGTTATTTTAAATTACTTGTGTACCGTAATTTAATTGAATTAAATATTATGTGTTTATTAAAATATTAATTGCGAGAGAGAATGATTAATATTTACGAAATAAAGTTACTGAGTAAATAGTAAATAATTTGTGATAATTATTATACGTCATAGTGAGTGATATCGACGTGACTGTCTCATATTTCAGCCGGGGGTCGTGTGTATATTATATTGAGGTCGAGATAGAAAATTTATGTAGAGTGACTCAAATTGAGATTTTGAGATCACGGTTGAATCCGAATGGGTTGAAATAGTCAGAATAGTGTACCCGGGTGTAGTAATTGGATCTCGGAGCCTTTTTAGACATGATCGGGCCCACACGGGGGTATTTGGGTCATTTAAACTTGACCTGTTAGCGTGATTTTGAAATTGAGGATAAAAAAACCTAAGTCTAAGAGGTTGAGGTAGCCGTAATTCATATTCTAAATCCTAAGAGATTGAAAGAAGAGAGAAGGAAGAAAGATGAGAGCTTTGGGAGCCAGTATCAAAGTGGATTGGAGAGTTCTAACACCGATTCATCTTCAACAATGTAAAATCAGGCCTGCTTTATCTAAGCAAGTATTTATCTTGCATTATTTTAAGGATTTTGTAATACCCATGTAGTGTAGGGTTTCAATTTCACGATTTGAATGATTTATTGGGATTTCGATGGGTAAAATTCATGATTCGAGGTAGGAATTCATGTAGAATAAATCCCTATGTGTAGATAATTTTTTTAGAGAATATGTGATGAATAGCTTGGAAGAAATCTGGATATAATTATGAATATGCATGAAGAATACCCTAAACTAGGGTTTTATAAATTTAGAGTTAATCGTTTCTTGGATAGATTTCTTTTAGATTTGATGCATTCTTTACGTTAGAAATTGTCCCTAAACATGTGTGTAATGTTTGGGTATGTTGGATTTTAGTTTGCCGAGGTTTCACGGGGATTTGAAATAGTAGAATTGGTGAAAACTCGTAACATTAACGAGGAGGACAACTGCCCAGATTTTTGAACCGGTTCGGATCCTATATCAAATCAGTTCGGCTGCCCAAATTTGTGAATCGGTTCGCCTGCTATATAGAACCGGTTAGGCTTCCTAGTTTTTGTTGAGTATGATTTTTTCTATATACTTTCGTATGGAACTAATTACAGGAACTTTGGTGATGGTTTATTAAGGATATAAAGACTTAAAAAAGATCAATAAATATAGCTAAGGCCGATTTAATCTTAACGAGTGTAAAAAAATTGGATTAGGACCTACGGGAGTTAACCGATTGTGTTGCGTATCAAGAATTTACAAATTTGGTTATGGGAAGAGTAAACCATAGCTGAAGATTAATACCAGTAGGATAGTGATGTTTTACTACTGAAATTTACGCAAGGGATAATTGGGACCATTTGGGAAGTGAGTGGTACTGAAAATATACGAAAATAATAATATGTGTGAATTACTAGTACGTCGAGTATTCAAAAGATATAAATACTATGTACGAGATATATTATAGGTCGTGTGTATACCTATACTGATTATATATATATATAAGTTGTGTGAATACCTATTATGTGATTTGTTACGTATGTGAACATACCTACGCTGCTTGCTATCACAGGAGGTTCTGCGCAGAGGGCGATCCCATCGCGGTCTGGATGTGTGCCCCAGAACATATAACTTAGGGCGTCTCACTATGTGCAGTGTATTAGTGGGAACGACGTGTCATTTGGGTACATTAGGTATGTGCATAGCCCCAAGGATTAAAACTATGTTCGCCTCCATTGTGTGTTGTTTGATTTATGGTTTGAGGAAACATTTCGAATCGATAGTCCCTGATTTGGTATGAGAGGAACATGGACTTGAAAGCAGAGTACGCCTGTATCGTGGTGGTCATTACGGAGGATGCTATAGTTGTATATAATATAGTGTGATATATATATATATATATATATATATGATTATTCTACTTATGTGTGATGGTAGAAAAGATAGATAATTTATATCTAAAACTAATTTAAGTATGAGAAACTTGAATTGATGGTTCAATAATTAAATTCGGCTAAAATGAATTATTGGCCTGACAGTAATGTATCGTTGGGTGGTATGGGGGAGCTTTACCTAGTGTGGTTAGTAGATACTTAGGCCTAGTTAGGATGGGTAGCATGTCTAGGTGGGTAAAATAGGAGACATTAGGTGTGCTCTATAGATTAGAGGTGAGGAACTCAAGGGAGTGTACGTTGGACTAACGTGTGTATCTAATAATGCTTTTATAACTTCAATTTAAATACTAGATAATTTTTTTTCAAAGGTTTTGAGCTCTGACCCGTGTAAAATATATATTTTCAAAATATTTTAGGTGTCCAACCATAAGGACGCCAAGCTTGATGACTCATTCCAGGGATGCGTAGCTGCAACACTTGTGGATACTTACAGGATTTGTGTAGTCGCCTGAGTTATTCATTTCTAGATTGAGATCTATGATTCAGTATCTCATTTGGGCATGCTGCCCCTCCAGTTGGTACATTTATTTAGTTTTATTTATTATACTATGTATTTGGATTCAATTTTATTTTCGTAGACTTATGGCGTGGATATTAGTTTTGGAATTGATGGTTTATTCGGTATTTATCATGTATACATTTTCACGGCGATGATTCAGACTTCTATAAATTTTGTGGATGGTTGAATTTTATTAGTTTAATTTCCTCATGTTGATATATGTTAATTAAAGATAAAATTTGGCATCGTCTTAATTCAAACATAGGTGGTTAGTAATTTAAAAAGTTTTCAACATGATGCTAAAGAATGAACCAAATGAGATTCCTGTTTATTTTGATAAAGGACTAATCTCCGTGGTTATAATAGGCGAGGTGTCATAGATGGTATCAGAGCATTAGGTCCATAGGATATATACAACTTACTACATTTTTTGCATTGATTTTCTTTGATATAGAGCCCTATGATTAGGACTGTCGATTCATAATGCGACTTAAATTTTCTTGCTATTGAGTATAATTTACGGAGTCATATATCATGACTAGCGAGGGACGTTAGGAGGACTTTAGGAGGAGAGGCTCAGTCGGAGCCCCAATTTATTATGGGGATGTGTGACACTCCGACTAATTAAATACCGGGTAGCTACTCCTTTATTAAATCAATACAAAATGCCAAGTTGGTTCAGTTACTAGCATCACTGTCGAAAACATTTTAATAATTACTAACCACCTAGTATTTAAAAAGTAAGTTGCCAAATTTTAAGTTAAGTCTGATTAACATACAGTAAAAGAATAACGAAAGAACAACAACCATTCACCATAACGAAGCAATATACTAACCAACAAAATAATAAGAAGTCCGGAGGAAAACTCCTCACAACAATCCCACAACTGTAATAAATAAAACAAAGTATCCTGAATTAATTACATGCCGAAAGTCTGAAAATATGAAATATGAAATGTTTCTAATAGAAATGGGCGACATGCCCTACAACTGATGAAACTGAATATAGAGATAAGATAGATGAAACGTCTACTAGCAAAGTCCTGTAACTTCCACAAACAGCTACAGCTCGTCACCTGAATGAGGATCCTAAGCATGGTGTCCTTGTCGCTGGGCACCTAAAAATGGTTTTTACAAAAAGTACATTTGAAAGCAAACGGGTCAGAGCCCGAAAGTGGAGAGTATTTTAAAATAGCAAGTGCTTTAATAACATTAAAACAACGAATGCAAAATACATTTTAGGACGTGCACTCGCATGAAATACTCACCTCTCGTCTAATTGTGCACCCCTAATGTATAGCACCCATCTAAGTGATAAATACATCTATCTAAACTGACATGAGTTCTAACCTTTCTACTCGGTTCCCATTATACATTCTAATGTTATCAAATAAAAAGAGGCTTTACATACACTCGGATTCTCAATTAAGCAATACAATTCATTTCAGGTTATCCCTTTATATTTTCTCAAAATGTTTCCATATTTATACACACAATACCACATGAAAGTTCTCATTAATTAAGTGTATATTATTCACGTCATAAATATACAATACAAGCACCCCGAGACTAGCTGCGGTGCACACATACTCTGCTATCCATCCCGGTACATCACGTACATAAGGATCACGCATTCCGAATCTCTCAGGAATCGTTCTCAGATAACAACATCACAAATAATGGAGGCGAACACAGTCACATCACATGGGTCACACACATACCTACGCTCCCACGATCAGCAAACTTATTAACATCCCAATAAGTCCTTCTCTGACCTATGTTATCAAGGTACCAATCTAAATCCGGGCAACACAAGGATTAGAGGGCCCTAAGCGAACGTAAACCTCCCGTGATAGCAAGTATGGTAGGTATGTCATACACATAAAATCATATACATATACTAAGTATGCACACATCTTAGTAATCACCATAATTTATTTGTGGTACACTTCTCATTCTCATACCGACATATAATGTTACACAATTTACATATTCCCGATTAAAATAATTATTCAAGCCGTCAATTGTTCTCACGTCGTAATAGACACTCACGTCTTAATCCATAATTTCCATTTGGTTCAAATCACTCTTCTAGGTTTTACTCCTATATATATCCCAAATGTCCCTACCATAACAATTTTATCATCAAGGGAATGTTATCTCTATAATTAAATACGGTTACGGGACACGCGAAGTTAAAATAGGCAAAAAAGCCTAAACCGTCAGCTCGTTAGAAGTCTCGTTCGAACGAGGCTGTTCGAACGAGAATTCGTTCGAACGAAGTGGGCCTTCTAACGAGATTTCGTTCGAACGAAAGTCATCGAACGAACATCCCTCTCGTTAGAAGTCAAACTATCAACTCGTTAGAAGCTCGTTCGAACGAGCTCGTTCGAATGACCTGGGCAGGTCTTCTAACGAGAGGCCAGTTTCGAGCCCAGAAATTTCTTATTTCGTTTTTCCATCTTTTCTTCCTCTCTAATCTCATCTAAACATCAATCCAACAATTGTTCAAGGTTTCTAATCGTCCCTAAACATACTTAGGTCACATACTAACGTGTTTTGTGGGGTTAATTAATTATAAACATCATCCAAATATCAAATCTATACATTTATCCCCAATTTCAAGAACATGAACCCTAGAAATTCTTAAATCCCCAATGAGTCTAATTAAATCCGTTTTTGTTTCATCCAAAATATATTATCATCATATTAATCACCTTTCAAATTCCAATTTAATGGTTTTCATCAATCTCCCCAAAACAATACAATTTTATCAATTTCCTACGCATGCAAGAAGCATTCTCTGCAACTAATGAAATTAAACCACTTGCCTTATGTGTATCTTTGATTTTGATGTCGAATAGATGAATGATTCTCTCTCTCTCTGCATAATTCTCCTCTCTCTCTCTCTACAAGTCTTCTTCTCCAAGGTGACAATGGTGGCTAGGGTTTGCCTTAGGAAACTTTTGGAACTAATTCTAATAACCCCCGTAGCCCATTAGGTTATTAGTGGGTTTAGTGGGTAATTGCCAAATCAGATATTAATTCCTAATTTTCGTGGGTTTTAATTCCAAAAAATCCGAAATTACCAAACTACCCTTATACGTTGCCGGTATGGCCTAAAAATGCCCCGGAACCCAAACTAAACCCCCCGGCTAGTGTTTTCTGACTATTTCGACCCTTCCAGACGCGTTGGCGCACTCAAAACGACCATACGGTTAATAGAAATGAAATTCACTTTTATAATTAAATTAATTATATTCCTGACGCGACTGTCACACGCGTCTCAACAAAATTTCTAAATTGCCGTATTTCAATCTCACGACAAGTTATAGTCATATATATACACATTATAATCAAATACCAACTCGCATCTCGCTAGTATTTTAATCCGGATTAATTTCCAATTAATACACATTTAATTCAATTAATCCCATAAATAAATATCACAAAAAAATACGGGGTATTACATACTTCCCCCCTAATAACTGAATTTTGTCCCGAAATTAGGAACTAGAAAGTACCTGGTAAGAACAACTCCAGATAACGTTCACGCATATCATCCTCGCGCTCCCATGTGGACTCCTCGACATTATGATGTCGCCACTGAACACGCACTAACGGAACTATCTTTGACCGCAGTTTTCTCTCACTTCGGTCCAAAATAGCAATCGGCCCCTCTTCGTAGGAGCTATCAGGCTGGAGATCTATGTCCTCCAAGGCAATGTGAGAATGAGCCAAATCGTCTCTAAGATATTTCCTTAGCGAGGAAATATGAAACACATCGTGAATCCTATGCAAATGCTCTGGTAATCCAAGTCTATACGCAACCGATCCAATCCGCTCGATGATAGGGAATGGCCCCACGTATCTCGGTGCCAACTTCCCTTTCTTCCCGAAGCGCATAATCCCCTTCATAGGAGATACTCTGAGCAAAACCTGGTCCCCCACTTGGAACTCTCTGAAGAACCTCTTCGCATCAGCATAGCTCTTCTGCCGATCCTGAGCTACCCGAATGCGACTCCGAATCAATTCTATCCTCGCCGAAGTATCCTGAATCACTTCCGGCCCAAGTAGTTTGTTGTCCCCACCTCCAACCAACATGCTGGGGAACGAAAAGGTCTACCGTATAACGCCTCAAATGGAGCCATGCCAATGGTGAACTGGTAGGAGTTATTGTAAGCAAATTCCACCAGTGGAAGATACTGCTCCCATCCACCCCCGAAATCAATGATGCACATACGCAACATGTCCTCCAACATCTGGTTTGTACGCTCGGTCTGCCCATCGGTCTGCAGGTGATACGCCGTACTCAACCGCAATTCCATGCCCATGGCCTCCTGAAAACTTTCCCAAAACCGTGAAACAAATATCTTATCTCTGTCAGACACGATATTTAGGGGTACACCGTGAAGTCTCACTATCTCTGCAATAAAGAGCTGGGCATACTGTCCCGTAGTGTAGTCTGTCCTTACGAGTAGAAAATGAGCGACTTTGGTCAACCTGTCCACAATTACCCAAATGGAGTCGTGACCTCTCTGTGACGTAGGCAACCCCGTGATAAAGTCCATGGAGATGCTCTCCCACATCCACATCGGGACCTCTAACGGCTGTAGCAGTCCTGTGGTCTCTGATGATCCACTTTTACTAGCTGACAAGTGGCGCATTTTGAAACAAACACGACAATATCTCTCTTTATCCCGCTCCACCAATACTGTCGCCTCATGTCTTGGTACATTTTGTCCCCACCGGGATGTACCGCGAACCGTGAGCCGTGCGATTCTGCCATCACCTCGTGCCGTAATTCCTCCCCTTCCGGAACTACCAATCTCCTATTGAAGCATAATCCTCCGTCTGAGCTAACGGTATAGGATTCGGCTCCCTCTGCTAGTGATCGAACTATCTGCTCCTGACAGAACGAGTCATTTGCCTGTGCCCTTACTACCTTCATGACAATTTGCGGTGTAACGGTCATCACCGACATGAACGATCGGGCCACTGCATCCTGGTGTCCCAACTCCTTCCACTTGGCTTTCCACACCCTTGCCACCTCATCTACTGGCCTATGGCTCAATGCGTCTGCTACCACGTTAGCCTGCCCCGGGTGATATTGGATATCAAATTGATAGTCCTTCACAAACTCAAGCCACCTTCGCTGCCGCATATTCAACTCCTTTTGCGTGAATAGGTACTGTAGGGACTTGTGGTCCGTGAACATTCGAAATTTCTCCCCCAAAAGATAATGTATCCAAATTCGAAGGGTAAATACAACTGCCGCCAACTCCAAGTCATGGGTGGGGTAATTCTTCTCGTGAGGCTTAAGCTTACGGGAAGTATAAGCTATGGCCTAACTCTCCTGCTGTAATACACCTCCAAGTCCTTGCAAGGACACATCGGTGTAAACTAGATAATCAACTCCCGATCTCGGCAATGCTAACACAGGTGCTGAGGTCAACTTTTCCTTCAACTCATCGAATGCCAACTGACAGGCATCACTCCAGATGAACGGCACACCCTTACGAGTCAGATGTGTCAAAGGACCCGCTATCTTCGAAAATCCCCGAATGAACCTCCTGTAGTATCTTGCTAGGCTCAAGAAACTACGGATCTCAGTCGGTGTCGTGGGCTGTCCCCACTCCCTCACCGCGGATACCTTCCCCGGATCAACAGATATTCCCCGGTCGGAAATAATGTGTCCTAAAAACTGGACCTCCTTCAGCCAAAACCCGCACTTCTCATACTTTGCATACAACTCGTTCTGACGTAGCGTCTGCAAAACTTGCCTTAAATGCTCGGCGTGCTCCTCCTCTGTCGGGGAGTAAACCAGAATATCATCAATGAAGACAATTACAAACTGATCTAGGAAATCTCTGAACACCCTATTCATCAAGTCCATAAACACTGCTGGAGCGTTGGTCAAGCCAAAAGGCATAACCCGAAACTCATAAGAACCATATCTCGTTAAGAATGCAGTCTTCGAGACATCCTCTTCCCTGATACGCAACTGATGGTATCCCGATCGCAAATCAATCTTCGAGAAGAAAGAAGCTCCTCTCAACTGGTCGAATAGGTCATCGATTCGAGGCAACAAATACTTATTCCGTATCGTGACCTTGTTCAACTCTCGGTAGTCCACACAATCTCAGTGAACCATCTCTCTTCTTCATGAACAACACAGGGGCACCCCACGGCGAAGTACTCCTCCGTATAAACCCCTGACCCAACAACTGCTCAATCTGATCTCGTAGCTCTCGCATCTCTGCCGGAGCCATACGGTACGGTGCTCGTGCTATAGGTCTCGTATCTGGGAATAAGTCTATGACAAAGTCTATCTCACGACTGGGGGGGTAGGCCTGGTATCTCCTGAAATACATCGAAATACTCCCTGACAACTGGGATCGAATCTAAAGGAATCATAACCTCCTTAGAGGTATTCTCCTCTATGTAATACAAATGAGCGGTCGAGCCTCCCTCTGGGCGAGGCATCGCCACTACAAACATCTCTTTTCCCCGGAATGGCAAAAACAATGCTCCCACCGAAGCAATCAATCATGGCTCTATAAGCTGTAAGCCAAACCATACTGATAATCACATCGTGCTCATGCATATCTAATACCAACATGTCTGCAGGTAATACCAAACTACCAATCTCTACCCCCACTCCCCGACATATAAAGAAAATAAGTGACCCACTCCCCAATGGTGAGTCTACACACATCACTATGCTCTCAGCTGTGGCTAACAACCCTAAGGCTTTTGCAAAATGTGTAGCTATAAAACAATGCGTTGCCCCCGTATCAAACAAAACCCGACCCATAGTACCATGGATAGGAAACATACCCTCAATCGCGGGTGGTGCCTGTGGAGCTGCTGCCTGGTGGACGTTATAGACACGTCCATACTGTAACTGCCCCTGCTGCACAGGAAGTGCTGAAATGGCTGGTAGTGCTGGCACCTGGGCTGGAGCTGGGAGGGCAGGTGGAAAAAGTGGCCTCTGTGGCTCATGTCGAGCACCCTGCTGCTGCTGCGGGGCTCTGCCCCTATCAGGACAGTCCTGGTGTTTATGGCCAGTCTTGCCACACACATAACACTTCCCCGGGAAGTTCCCCCCTCTCTGTCCCTGCTGTCCCCGGCCCTAGTGGCCGTTACCGTTCCTCCCCTGGCCCTGCTGGCCCTGCTGAAACTGTTGTTGGCCATTCTGACCCTGCTGGCCCTGATGGCCGTTCGGACCCTGATGGCCCTGTCGGAAACCTCCCTGTCCGTGCCTGAAATTTCCCGACCTGAACCTCTTGTGATCCCCCTACTGGTCACCCTGTCTCTGCCCCTGAACAGATTGTGCCCCACTGGCACCATGTCCTCTAGTCCTGCCCTGATGGCTAGACTCTCCCGATCTCTTACCCTCATCCATGTGAAAGCGGTGATCCTGGCAGTGTAACAATGCAGCGTTAACCACATCAGAGTAAGTGGCCAACGATAGGTTCCCCAACAAATGCTGACGGATCCTCCAAGTCAACCCGTCTGTAAATTTCTGTATCTTCTTCTCCTCTGTCGGTATTTCATCCGGAACAATGTTCAGAAGATCAGTGAATTCATCCTCATACTCGGCCACAGTCCTTCCTTCCTGCTTGAGGCTCATCAACTTCCTCCTCATTTCCGTGTGAACAGCCGACGAAAAATACTTGCGGTCGAACCGCACCCAAAACTCCTGGATAGTGAGAGTATCTCTCTCCTCCACGGTGGTAATAGACTCCCACCACTGTAGTACAGACCCCACTAGCTTAAAGGTAGCTAGTATCTGCTTCTGGACATCGGTGCACTCATACATCCTCAAGTGCCGCTGAATGTCCTTCCTCCACTGACTCGAAACCACAACATCGGAGCTACCTGCAAACTCCGATGGGTGTGCTTTCTGAAAAGCATCACGTACACGTTCCCAAGCAGACGGGAATGCATGTGCCTGAACTAGCGCGGCTACCGGTGCCTGAGGTGGTGCCTGCTGAACTACGGCTAGTGCGGCATTTACCGCCTGGTCCACAATGGCTGCAACCTCGGCGGCATTCATCGTGCCCTGAACTGGTGCGGGCTGTGGTTCTGCCGTTGCATCCCTGGGACCCCTTTGTGCACGTCGTGGAGGCATCTGAAATAAGAATAAAGTCTATAAGTTCGCAGTTATAAACTCAAAATAGCTGAAGAACGTAGCATATAAAAAAGAAAACAACAGTCCTAAAATATAGGGCTCTACATCAAAGAAAGCTCAGCGGAAACATAATAAGTCGTTCAGATCCTAAAGGACACTAGAACCTGATGCTCTGATACCACCTGTGACACCCCGACTAATTAATACCGGGTAGCTACTCCTTTATTAAATCAATACAAAATGCCAAGTTGGTTCAGTTACTAGCATCACTGTCGAAAACATTTTAATAATTACTAACCACCTAGTATTTAAAAAGTAAGTTGCCAAATTTTAAGTTAAGTCTGATTAACATACAATAAAAGAATAACGAAAGAACAACAACCATTCACCATAACGAAGCAATATACTAACCAACAAAATAATAAGAAGTCCAGAGGAAAACTCCTCACAACAATCCCACAACTGTAATAAATAAAACAAAGTATCCTGAATTAATTACATGCCGAAAGTCTGAAAATCTGAAATAGGAAATGTTTCTAATAGAAATGGGCGACATGCCCTACAATTGATGAAATTTAATATAGAGACAAGATAGATGAAGCGTCTACTAACAAAGTCCTATAACTTCCACAAACAGCTACAGCTCGTCACCTGAATGAGGGTCCTAAGCATGGTGTCCTTGTGGCTGGGCAACTAAAAATGGTTTTTACAAAAAGTACATTTGAAAGCAAACGGGTCAGAGCCCGAAAGTGGAGAGTATTTTAAAATAACAAGTGCTTTAATAACATTAAAACAACGAATGCAAAATACATTTTAGGACGTGCACTCACATGAAATACTCACCTCTCGTCTAATTGTTCACCCCTAACGTATAGCACCCATCTAAGTGATAAATACATCTATCTAAACTGACATGAGTTCTAACCTTTCTACTCGGTTCCCATTATACATTCTAATGTTATCAAATAAAAAGAGGCTTTACATACACTCGGATTCTCAATTAAGCAATACAATTCATTTCAGGTTATCCCTTTATATTTTCTCAAAATGTTTCCATATTTATACACACAATACCACATGAAAGTTCTCATTAATTAAGTGTATATTATTCACGTCATAAATATACAATACAAGCACCCCAAGACTAGCTGCGGTGCACACATACTCTGCTATCCATCCCGGTACATCACGTACATAAGGATCACGCATTCCAAATCTCTCAGGAATCGTTCTCAGATAACAACATCACAAATAATGGAGGCGAACACAGTCACATCACATGGGTCACGCACATACCTACGCTCCCACGATCAGCAGACTTATTAACATCCCAATAAGTCCTTCTCTGACCTATGTTCTCGAGGTACCAATCTAAATCCAGGCAACACAAGCATTAGAGGGTCCTAAGCGAACGTAAACCTCCCGTGATAGCAAGTATGGTAGGTATGTCATACACATAAAATCATATACATATACTAAGTATGCACACATCTTAGTAATCACCATAATTAATTTGTGGTACACTTCTCATTCTCATACCGACATATAATGTTACACAATTTACATATTCCCGGTTAATATAATTATTCAAGCCGTCAATTGTTCTCACGTCGTAATAGACACTCACGTCTTAATCCATAATTTCCATTTGGTTCAAATCACTCTTCTAGGTTTTACTCCGCTATATATCCCAAATGTCCCTACCATAGCAATTTTATCATCAAGGGAATGTTATCTCTACAATTAAATACGGTTACGGGACACGCGAAGTTAAAACAGGCCAAAAAGCCTAAACTGTCAGCTCGTTAGAAGTCTCGTTCGAACGAGGCTGTTCGAACGAGAGTTCTTTCGAATGAAGTGGGCCTTCAAACGAGATCTCGTTCGAACGAAAGTCATCGAACGAACATCCCTCTCGTTAGAAGTCAAATTTTCAACTCGTTAGAAGCTCGTTCGAACGAGCTCGTTCGAACGACCTGGGCAGGTCTTCTAACGAGAGGCCAGTTTCGAGCCCAGAAATTTCTTATTTCGTTTTTCCAACTTTTCTTCCTCTCTAATCTCATCTAAACATCAATCCAACAATTGTTCAAGGTTTCTAATCGTCCCTAAACATACTTAGGTCACATACTAACGTGTTTTGTGGGGTTAATTCATTATAAACATCATCCAAATATCAAATCTATACATTTATCCCCAATTTCAAGAACATGAACCCTAGAAATTCTTAAATCCCCAATGAGTCTAATTAAATCCGTTTTTGTTTCATCCAAAATATATTATCGTCAGATTAATCACCTACATACAATTCTACATGCAATTCCTCATCAAAATACAAGTTTCAAATTCCAATTTAATGGTTTTCATCAATCTCCCAAAAACAATACAATTTTATCAATTTCTTACGCATGCAAGAAGCATTCTCTGCAACTAATGAAATTAAACCACTAGCCTTATGTGTATTTTTGATTTTGATGTCGAATAGATGAATGATTCTCTCTCTCTACAGAATTCTCCTCTCTCTCTCTCTACAAGTCTTCTTCTCCAAGGTGACAATGGTGGCTAGGGTTTGCCTTAGGAAACTTTTGGAACTAATTCTAATAACCCTCGTAGCCCATTAGGTTATTAGTGGGTTTAGTGGGTTCAGATATTAATTCCTAATTTTCGTGGGTTTTAATTCCCAAAAATCCAAAATTACCAAACTACCCTTATACGTTGCCGGTATGGCCTAAAAATGCCCCGGAACCCAAACTAAACCCCCCGGCTAGTGTTTTCTGACTATTAAGACCCTTCCGGACGCGTTGGTGCACTCAAAATGACCATATGGTTAATAGAAATGAAATTCACTTTTATAATTAAAATAATTATATTTCTGACGCGACTGTCACACGCGTCTCAACAAAATTTCCAAATTGCCATATTTCAATCTCACGACAAGTTATAGTCATATATATACACATTATAATCAAATACCAACTCGCATCTCACTAGTATTTTAATCCGGATTAATTTCCAATTAATACACATTTAATTCAATTAATCCCATAAATAAATATCACAAAAAAATACGGGGTATTACAGGATGGTGACCGCAGTAGAAGTCAACACTATTATTATTCGGGCAGTGGATGCCGTGATAACTGCTAGGGCACTGTAGTTTTCCCAAGTACCACTATAGCTAACGGTGGTGCAAATTTAGACTCACCTAGTATAGTCGATAAGGGAGAGAGTCGAAGAGGTTTTTCTAAAGCGCCTTCCGTAAGAGTTTCGAGAAAGTGATGAAGTGTGATTCACCAATGGAAGGAGATCATCTAAAGGAAATTGCGTACAGTGGAGTATAATGACACTTATGATTAAAATTTTGGACAAAATTTTTAGCTCATAGGAGCAGTCTTGTAATTATGGGGGTTAATCACCACATCCGAGGAGAGATACCATGAATAGCGAGGAATCTAGGGTGCGGTTTGATCACGAATCCTTTCATCAGCTATTTTAAAAGAGATGGTAGGGAACTTCCATTACTTATTGTAGGAGGGCCGAACAATGGATGAACATGAGGTAGAATTTTATTATTTAGCGAACCTCGTACCCGACGAGGGGGTCTTTGAGTTGATAACAAACTCGTGGGTAGAATACACCAGCATTGAAGGGAAAATCTGACTGGGACGACTGATGGTGATGTTGATAATGTCATACTTTTACAAGGGCAATATAAATACTTCCATGTGAAAGGGGCTAAGAGATTGGATATTGTAGTCAACAGAGAAAGAATGAATGTAATCGGTGCTAGTTAGACACCACATGGGGATACCCAAAAGGTGACCCATTTAAATGAATCATATTAGAGTAGTTTCTAACAAGTGATAGTGAATTTCGTTAGGGCTAGCAGTGTGCTCAACAGGGCCAGTAGAGCTAAGGAAACAACGAGGGTAACAATCGGAACCAAGGCTACCATGTATGAAAAAAGGACAACAGTGAGATTAGAGGATAGGATGTGACAACCCGCCTACTAAAATACGAGGTGGCCAGCCCGATACTCTAATAATCACAGGAATCCTAGATGGTCCATTCTCAGCATCACTGTCGTTAAAATAATAGTACGAGATAACCACCAATTATTTTAGAAAAAGGACTGTCAAATTAAATTTTGCAAGTAAAAGAAAAACACTTAGACAATCCCATTTGCAAAAACGGTGGATACCAAAAATCAACGAGTAAAAGAACGACAATCATACATAAAATGATAACTAAATAAGCTGGCGGTTAACAGACTAATACAAATAGGTTACACCGAGTATTAAAAATTAATATCACATTATAATAAATGAGTACAAAGCATGGGCAACACGCCCGAATAAATAAACTGAACATAACTAGAGTAAAATGGAAAGAAGCGTCTATAACAAATATCCTACAACATTCGCAAAATGCTATAGCCCCAAGACAACTGGAATGGAGAGGTCAATACGTGCGTCCTTGCGGAGGAGCACCTGAATGGACAAAGAGTTTCATGCAAAACAAAGAGATATAGACGGGTCAGGGCCTGGTTTGATATGATTACCATGTGACTAAAATGCATGACAGTTATGAACGTAACTATCTCTCACAATTTAAATCATAAAAGTTTCTCACCTCTCAATCTAAAAGCACAACCTAGCGCAATATCAATGCTAATGCTCACTGATCATCTAAGCATGGGAGAACTCATCTACGTATACTCAAGGAGACATCAATACAATTATTCACAATCTAAATACACAATTCCTTTTCTCATTAGGAAATACATATATCTCATTTTACAAAATGTTTACCAATTCAATTTCATTTCATAACTTTCATTACCAATTCTATTTCCCTTCTTCCATCCAGGAAATGTATTTAAATCAAGTTTTATTATCATAAAATGCTTTTTCTTCATATCATAACTTCTCATTTCCCTTCTTCCATGTAGGAAATATATTTAAAGCCATTTTATTATCATAAAATGCTTTAACATCAATAATGTCCCACATTATTAAAAATAGTTATATTTCATATCATATACCGTTTCTAAGATCGTCCGTCCGGGTTTCCCCACTATGAGCACCGCTAAATGGCTATCATCTTCCAAGGCCTATCACCAAGACAACCTGGGATCCTAACGCAACGTCGGGAAGTGGCCATATACCTTGCGAGTGAGTCATAACCACACTCGGAATTACCTCACTAGCGTAAAATAAACATACAATAACCGGTCATATGGCCAAGGACTATATCCACCCCGCATTCATTAGCCAGGGGACTTCACCTCACGCGTGCAACTTCCCTTATGATAGCAATTTCGAGAGGTGTGTTTACGTAAATTATCATTTACGAAAATCATTTCTTTTTCCATTTGAAAACATTCACATTTTCCATCTCAAAACCATTTATTTTCAATGATGAAATACCAATTTTAGAATGTGCATTTCTTATTCTTTAAGTCATATTTTATTAATGACCTATGACCCAAAGTGCCATTATCCTCAAACTAGTCTCCAAGAGTCCAACACAATACCATAAATCATCAAAGTGAGTCTCCCTTAATAATAGTCTCCCAAAAGTCGCAACATTATCATTTTTATCTTCTATGTTCGATAGATTTTTGGTTAACATCCTATATCAAACGAGAGATTAACCTCTATAAAATACCCCTCGGGATAAGCCCAATTATCCCCATACTAGCCTAGGACAATTGCCTACCCAGTACAAACCTCTAAAACTCTTCATTACTTCCTAAAGGAAGGTTCCTAAACCTTGAATCTAAAAGAAAAGGGCTAAAACAAAACTAGCAAAATCTCACAAAAACAGGGCATCCGAATCGATTCGCCCCTGATTGCGAATCGATTCGCCCAAAAATGAATCGATTCGGTGAGGAAAACCAAATTACTGTCCCAATCCGAATCGATTTGGCCTTAACCCGAATCGATTCGATCTCCCAGACCTGTATCCTTCCCTATAACTGAATCGATTCGCCGGAGAGTCGAATCGATTCGGCCTGGTAGAGATGCAGAATTTGGGCTACGGGTTTAAGAACCCTAAATTTTCCAAAACCTCAAATCTTCAATTTTTATCAACATCAACAACAACTAATTCTACCCAATCACTTTTACACATCAACTAACTAATTTTCTCAACCTAAATCAAATGAAACTACAAGATTAAAGGTTTAATCACTAAAAACCTACAAACCCCAAAAATGGTTTAAATCTCCAAAAATTAACTATACATGCAATTTATCACATTAAATCCATATCTATCAAGTAAGAAACTTACCTCAAGTTTGTAGTCTCGGATTGTCTGCCGGTAGCAACGATTTCCGGCTCAAATCTTCCATTTTCTCTCTTTTCTCCCAACTCTCTCTTCTCTCTCTATCTCTTGGCTTCTAACATAAGAATGAGAAAATAAAAGGGTTTGGAAGACTTATACGGGTCTTAAACATAAATTCTCCTCTTTTAAATGTTGATACACCATTAAAATGACTCATAACCACATAATTGAGTCATAACCCGTAAAAAATGCCCGAAACTCAAAAATACAACTTGGCACTTATTTTGACTATCTCGACTATTCCAAAACCAACCGCACCCCTTATTTTGGCATTCGGAGTAACATATAATATTTTTATGTTCCTACGTCATGTTATTTATTAATTATTCTCCAATTTAAATATAAGTCATAACTGTCGTTTAAAATACAACGACGCTATAAAACACAACATAACGCTATTTACCTTCTTATAACAGTAAATAGGAAAAACATGGTAAATATTATCCCTCAATTCATGGGAAATAATATTTACTCCAACTTCCTCTATTTTATAAAATTAGCCCATCAGGCAAAATAATATAAAATAGTCGCTCAAAAGTCTGGGTTATTACATAGGAAATTATAAAGATAGGTGTATCGTGTATGGAAAGTAGGGCCACATGCATTGATCTTGTCCACAGTGAGTTATGGGATAGAAGCATGATGCCCAATAGGGACAACTGTTATAGCAGTTTTTGGTTCGGTTTGGACGAGAGTACTATGTCCAGAAACTACTTGAACCAACATTGCTATCTGCTATTAAATGAATGAGTTTTATCCATGGGTAAATGGGATAATATTTATGTGACACGGGTGAGTCAAAATATTTTTAGTACTATATTCGTGCGTGAGACGAGTTTAGTGGATATATCGTTAGTGTTACTATGGTGTGTATGTATTTACCGTTGGGTAGCAGGGCTCTCTTTAGTTCCATCTGTAAGGGAGATGGTGCAGTCACTGAGAGGATATATTCTAGTGGATTTACTCATTTTAGAAATATGATATTCAAATATGATGTTATCCTGGGTATGGACTGGTTAGCGGTGGTCTGAGCGATAGTGGACTGTTACAGTAAGGTTATCGTGCTTGCTGTTTTAGGACATTATGTGTTGTTTTGCGATGTCTCACCTGAAAGCGGGAGGAACTTGCGTCTATTTTATATTATGGAGGAGACTTCAGAAAGTATATTTGTCTTGTTATATTTGATCCCACTGTGTAGGGAATTTATTGAAGTGATTCAAGCTATATTGGGTTTTCGATTGAGTGGAGAAATTTAGCTAGGTATTGATTTAGCACCGGGGACTTAGTGATAGTGCGAGCGTATTGTATATGACACTTTTAGAAATGCAAAAGTTTATGATTAGACTTATATGATGGGGGATATGATTTTGAGTGTCCCGATTATATGCCTCGGGACTACAAAACTCGATGATCGATAATTCTAGGTGATAGTACATCGGGGAAGTTCCTAGTTTGAGTTTCGGTTGCGGGATGTTCTACGCATGAACCATTGTAAATGTCACGAGCGGGGAGACATTATTGGATGCTTAGGCATTAGTTTTGAACGTTGAGCATGATTGGTGTTGAGCGATACATAGTGAAGTTATCTCCAGGTGCACCACTTGTAGATGATAAAAGGTTAGTCCAAGACGATCAACCAAAATTTTATAATAGATTAATGATTCCAGTGATGGAATGGATATGCAGACTGATAAAGTTCATTATTGGGTTATCAAATAGCTGAAATCTCAGGATTTCCTTCTGGTTTGTGGAATGAAATGTTAGAAACAGAATAGTTGTTATTAATTTGGGGGGTGAGTTATACTATCGGACAATATGCCCAACATTTTATTAGAGAGAAAAAATGAACCGCCAAAAGGCGCCACCCAATATTGTTGTGAATCAGGATGAGAACCTTGATTCCCACCTCTGATAAGAAGTGGCAAGAGGCTATAGGGACAAAGTTGAGTTTTAAGCTAGACATGTCACCGTAGGCCGATAGGTAGATGAGAGGTTAAGAGAATGTTGGAAAGTGCACGAAATGTGTATTCTGGATTTTTGGGTAATTGGGAGTATTAATTACCCCTGGTAGAGTTATGTGTGATAAATTATAGCAATTTATTATTTACGTGATACCTTTTGAGACTTCATATGGAGATCTTGTCATCCACCCTTTGGTTGGTTAGAGGTGGGGAATAACAAGATTCTTGTACCCGAAGTGATTCATGGCCCGTCAACAAGGATGGGTTAACCTATGTCATTTTTGTGTAGTTCAGGAATGTAGTGGCAATATGTTACCATGAACCGATGTTTGAAGTCTGACATGCATGGGTTGTTGAGGGTGTCTCCCATGAAAGGAGTTACGTGAGTTGGCAATAAGGAATTTGGCACTTATAGAAACGGGGCCTTTTTCATAACATAGAGATAATAGAGCCAGTGAAGTATAAGCTCATCTTTTGAGGAATTGTTAGCATATTCACAATAGTTTTGCGTATCATCGTATGTCGGTATGAAAGAGTTTGAATGGAATTGTCACTAACCTTGGGATGGTGTGGACCTTTAGTCAATGGTACCACTGGCGTATGTATAGTGAAAATGCCAAAATATTATTGCGAGTTAACTTTGAATACGTTCATATGAATTGAGTGAAAGGATCCAAAGATTTTAGTATCGGGCATATTCGAATTTCGAGGACAAAATTCCTTTGTAAGGGGGAAGTATGTCGCACCCCGTATTTCTGAGTATTTAAAATTTAATTAATTCAGTTATTTTAAATTACTCGTGTGCTATAATTTAACTGAATTAAATATTCTGTATTTACTAAAATATTAATTGGGAGAGATAATGATTAATATTTATGGAATAAAGTTACTGCGTTAATAGTAAATAATTTTTAATATTTATTATACGTTGTAGCGAGTGATATCGACGTGCCTGTGTCATATCTCAACCGGGAGTCGCGTGTAGACCATATTGAAGTCGAGATAGGAACTTTATGTAGAAGGACTCGGATGGCAATTATGAGGTCATGGTTGAGTCAAAATGGGTTGAAATAGCCAGAATAGTGAACCCGAGCATAGTAATTTGGTCTTGGGGCCATTTTAGACATGACCGGGCCCACACGGGCGTATTTAGGTCACATAGGCTTCGCTCGTTAGCCTAGTTTCGGGATTGAGGATAAAAAACTAAGTTTAAGAGTTTGAGGTAGTCGTAATTCATATTCTAAAATCTAAGAGATTGAAAGAAGAGAGAAGGAATAAAGAGGAGAGCTTTAGGAGCCAATATCAAAGAGGGTTGGGGAGTTCTAACATTGATTCGTCTTCTGCAACGTAAAATCAGATATGCTTTATCAAGGCAAGTGCTTATATTGCATTATTTTAATCATGTTATAATACCCATGTAGTGTAGGCTTTCAATTTCATGATTTGAATGCTTTCTTATGATTTGGATGGGTGAAATTCATGATCCGGGGTAGGAATTCATGTAGAATATATCCCTATGTGTAGATAACACGAAATCAGAGAATATGTGATGAATAACTTGAAAGAAATCTGGTTATAATGATGAATATGCATGAAAAATACCATAAACTAGGGTTTTATGAATATAGAGAGTTAATTGATTCTTGGATCGATTTCTTTTAGATTTGATGCATTCTTTACGTTAGAAATCATCCCTAGACATGTGTACCATTTGGGTATGTTGGATTGAAGTTTGGTGAGGTTTCATGGGGGTTTGAGATATTAGAATTGGTGATAACTCGTAGGAGCAATGAAGAGGATAACTTCCCAGATTTGTGAACTGGTTTGGACCCTATATTGAATTAGTTCGGTCCCCAGATTTACGAACTGGTTCGCTAAATATACAGAACCTGTTCGGATTCCTAGTTTTTATTGAGTTTGATTTTTTCTGTATACTTCCACATGGAACTAATTATGGGAAATTTGGTGATGGTTTATTAATTATATAAAGACTTACAAAAGATCAATAGATATAGTTAAGGTCGGTTTAAACTTAATGAGTGTAAGAAAATGGGATTAGGACCGATGGGAGTTAATCGATTATGTTACGTGCCGAGAATTTACGAATTTGGTTAAAGGAAGAGTAAACAATGACCTAAGACTAATAAAAGTAGGATAGTTATGTTTTACTATTGAAATATACTTAAGGGATAATTGGGACCCTTCGGGTAGTGAGTGATACTCGAAAAATTCAAAAATAATAATATGTGTGAATTACTTTTATGTCGAGTATTTGAGAGATATAAATACTACTTACAGGATATATTATAGGTTGTGTGTATACCTATACTAATATATATATGTATATATATATATATATATATATATATATAGGTTGTGTGAATACTTATTATGTGATTTGTTATATGTGTGAATATACCTACACTGCCTGCTATCACGGGCGGTTCCTCGCAGAGGGTGATCCTACCTTGGTAATTCCAGCGATGTCTGAATGTGTGCCTCAGAATATAGAACTTAGGGTGGCTCATTATGTGCAGTGTATTAGTGGGACTGACGTGTCATTTGGGTACGTTAGGTATGTGAGTAGCCCAAATTCTTAGAACTATCTTTGCCTCCATTGTGTGTTGTTTGATTTATAGTTCGAGGAGACATTCTGAACCGATAGTCCTTGATTTGGTACGAGAGGTACATGGACTTGATAGGAAAGTATGCCTGCATCGTGCTGGCCATTCCAAGGGATGCTGTAGTTATATATAATATAGGGTGACATATATATATATATATATATACAAATATGATTATTCTACTTATGTGTGATGGTAAAAAAGATAGATAGTATATATGTAAAAGTAATTTAAGTATGGGAAACTTGAATTGATGGTTCAATAATAATATTTGGTTAAAATGAATTATTGGCTTGACGATAACGTATTGTATGGGAAGTACGGGGGAGCTCAACCTAGTGTGGTTAGTTAGATACTTATGCCTAGTTAGGGTGGGTAGCATAGCTCGGTGGGTAAAATAGGAGACGTTAGGTGTGCACTATAGATGAGAGGTGAGGAACTCAAGGGAGAGTACGTTGGACTAATGTGTGTATCTAATAAATGAAATTTAAATACTTTCTAAATATTTTTCAAAGGCTTTGGACTCTGACCCGTGTCAAATATATTTTCAAAATATTTTTGGTGTCCAGCCACAAGGACGCCAAGCTTAATGACTCATTCCAGGGATGCGTAGCGACAACACTTGTGGAGGCTTGCATGATTATTGTAGACGCCTCAGTTATTCATTTCTAGATTAGGATCTATGATTCAATATTTAATTTGGGCATGTTTCCCCCTTCTGTTGGTAAATTCATTCAGTTTTATTTATCAGACTATGTATTTAGATTTAGTTTTATTTCTGTAAACTTATGGATTGGATATTAGTTTTGGAACCGATGGTTTATTCTGTGTATATATATTGTATCTATTTTTACGGTGATGATTCAGACTTCTATAAATTGTGTGGATGGTTGAATTTTATTAGTTTAATTTTCGCATGTTGATATATGTTAATGAAAGATAATATTTGGCACCGACTTAATTTAACATAGGTGGTTAGTAATTTAAAAAGTTTTGACGGTGATGCTAAGAATGAACCAAATGAGAATCCAGTTTATTTTCATAAAGGACTGATTACTCGTGGTTAAAATAGGTGGGGTGTCACAGAAAAGTACAGAGTCATCATTCATAGTAGACAAATTATCAGAATCTTTATCAGACTTATTGACATAAACAAAGGTAAAAGACATAAATTTGTTGTAACCTAACTACTGTCATTATTAGAACTATCAACCTAAGTTTTAGATATATGGGACTTGTTAGAGGATTGACATATTGTTTTTGAATTTTTTTTATTAGCATAATGACCAAATTCATTACACTTCTTACATTGGATATGTAACAACACGTAATTTTGTTCGGTAATTAATTAAATTAATTTGGAATTCAGAAAGCTATCTTAAAATACTCCTAATATGAGTATATATAAGTCTTGGGTAGTTTAGAAGAGTCCTTATAACATAAAACTCTCTAGGGAAAAAAATAGGGCCAAAAAAAAAATCCCGCTTCAGATAAATTGTCACAGTTTTAAAGCGTGACTAACCGTTTGTCACGGTTATGGAGCGTGACTAATATGCAAACTGTTTTAGTTTTAATAGGATTCTAATTCCACTTAAATTCTTTAATCTTTCTCCACTTAAATTAATACGGGGTTAGGACTTTTCAAACATATTTTCGCAACCTCTAATGAGATTCTTGTTTATCTTCTTCCTCCTACAAACCGTAGCCTGATTTAAACTAAGATTCAAGCCATGATTTGAAGGCTTATTTAGTGTTTTCTCGAGTTTGGGCTAGAATGAGTTTTAATTGTTTTCGCGACAGGAACGCAGTGGCGTGATCAGAATTTTGAGGCAGAATCTTATGAGTTTCTTATGATGATTTTAAGGTACGGGGTTTACGCGACATGCTTCTTGAATCTCTCGAGAGTAGTCATTTTGTTCCTCATTTATTTGTACTCATATTGTTGATATCATGACATTTATTGGAATTTAAAATATTGATTTGATTTGAGATATTGTTTTTGTTGATGGGCATGGTGTTATGAAAATTTTTATATGACAAGGAGAATGGTCACCCGCCAATAGTCCAAAGTCCAATATCCAGGATGAGGCTTTACAAAGCTTAGTTGAGGTGAGGTGAGGCCTGGTGACCTATTGATGTGTTATTGAAAAATTAAATTGGTATAATGCTCGGATGTCGCATTGAAGTTGAATTCAGATTCGTATTGTTGCACTTATTCATCATTATTGTTTTGAGCATCTATTCTTGTCATATTGTGTACGTCCCCGTAGTTTTCTTTTAGTGGCAGGTTAGCATGGATTTGGTCGTTATGGAATTTTGGAGGGTTTTAAATCTCTATGTTTGGAGGATTTTATTTTTGTTTAGATTGGTAGTGTAATTATTTGGAGAGCTTAGCATTATTTTTAGAGGAATTAAATTGTAATTATTTTGGAGGTGTAAATTTTAATTTGGACGTAATGTAATTTTTAATTCATTATATTTATTTTGTGAAATATAAATGCTTTGTACTAATTATTGAGGATTTAGCTTCGTTTTAATCGTAGTAGCGCCTCGTGTTTTGTGCGGGGTGTTGCAAGATATGACTTATATCTTTATTAATGTCATATCTTTCAAAGTTTTTCTTTTCATATTATTGTCCCTAGGCCTATTTATATAACTAGTTTGGCATTATCTAGAAGATAATTTGTTTCTAAACTTAACAAATTTCCTAAAATGTTTAGATAACAAGGTAATTTCATAATCTAATGACTCAAGAGAAACAAAGAGTCATCTTCGTTAGACAATGAAGTAATAAAACAAGAATATTGTTACTAAATTTAGATACTAATGAGTGTTGTGTAGTGTGTGCTTGTGCTTTGCCCCTTTGATTATGCCATAAGGTAGTTTCTAATTCACACGTTTTCATTTTACTACATAAAAGTTCAGGAGTCATATTTGGATTAGACATTTCATCTATAGTACGTTTCTTCGTATCAAAGATATGAGGTAAAGGCCTAAGGGTCCGTTTGGTTGCGAATGGGCAAAAGAGTGGGCATGGTAAAATTGCCTAGGCAAATTTTGTCTAGGCAAATTTTACCTAGGCAAATACACATGAGGCTATCAAACAACCATTAGGCAAAATTAAAATCAATCCAATTAATTTATTTAAAAATAGTTTTTAGATTATATTCAAAAATGTTAAAAATAGTTTTTACAATATTTTTATATTACAGTTTTTAAAAAAAATTGTAAAATATTTTCTTAACAATTTTTTATAATATTAAAATCAGTTTTTAAAATATTACAAAACAATTTTTAAATATTCACAACAATTTTTTTTAACTATTTAAAATATTTTTTTAATTTTGTTTTTAAACTTTAAAACTGTTTTTATATTATATTCAAAACTGTTTTTAAATTTTTTTTCTAATATTAAAAACAGTTTTTAAAATATTACAAAACAATTTTTAAACATTCACAACAGCTGTTTTAAACTGTTTAAAACAGTTTTAAAAAATGTTTTTTAATACTTTAAAACAGTTTTTATAATATATCCAAAACAGGTTTTTAAAATGTTAAAAACAGTTTTTACAATATTTTTATAATACGGTTTTTAAAAAAATTTGTAAAACATTTTCTTAACAATTTTTTCTAATATTAAAAACAGCTTTCAAAACATTAGTTTGTAAAACATTTTCTGAACAATTTTTTCTAATATTAAAAACAGTTTTCAAAACATTAGAAAATAATTTTTAAATATTTATAACAGTTTTTGTAACTATTTAAAACAGTTTTTAAAATTATTTTTTTAAACAATAAAACTGTTTTTATTATATTTTCACAACAGTTTTTAAAAATGTTAAAAACAGTTTTTACAATATTTTGTTGATACGATTTTTTAAAAAATTTGCAAAACATGTTCTTAACAATTTTTTATAATATTAAAAACAGTTTTTAAAACATTGTAAAACAGTTTTTAAATATTCATAACAGTTTTTTAATTATTTTAAACAGTTTTTAAATTATTTTTTGAAACATTAAAATCGTTTAAGAAGTTGGCAAATTTGTGGGCAAATAAATCCCACTCAAATAGGTAAGCAAAATTTGCCCACAGATTGTGCATAGGAGGTGTTGTACATTGGCAAATAATGCCTAGGCAAATTTTGCAACCAAACGGCCAAAATGTGGGCAAATTTTCTTATTTGCCAACTTTTTGGCATTTGCCTAGGCAAAAAATGGCAAACAAACGGACCCTAAGTATATTAGAACATATTTTAAATTTAGTACAAACTATACCATTTGTAGGCTGACTTAGAGGTCCCAAGTTGACTTAGATGTAGAGCAGGCTGAGATTCTTTGAAAGTCAAACTCACCCATAACTTGGAAGATGGAATTTCTTCCTTTATTATTATATTGTGAATTTTGTTTCTCCTCTTTGGTCCATTCAGAAAGGGATTTCCAAACATGTCTTTGAGCATCACCTACACCAGTAGGTTTAGTATGTATAGTAAAACTAGTTTCGACCATATCCCATACCTCATCTCCCGACTGTTGGGTATGCGCAACCATTCCAACAAGTAAAGTTTGCCCCATCAAACATAGGAAGATGTACAATACTACCATTTTGGTATTCCATTTAAAAATAAGTTTTAAAAGATTTCATGATCTTAAAGAGAAAAAAAACTTTTAATAAAAGTAATCTTGTTGATTTGATATCACTTGAAATAATCTAATGAACTAAAGTGTCGAGATGAAATAAAATCTCTTTTAACTCTTTGGTAAAACCCTTTTTAAACTTCAACAAGTTAAATACACACAAAAAATATTTGACTGGTTGTTTTGATGTCCAAGTTGATAGAAATTAAAAGTAAACTAGAGTGAGATGAGAAAAAGTAGGAAAATATATAATAGTTTGTTAACGAGGAAACCAACGTAGTGGGAAACTCCGGATCTTTTAGTACAAAGACTATACACACACCCAAGTCCACTATAACACCTCCTCGAGTAAAGATTACATAATGTAATGTGTAAATGAAATAGTCTAGCTAACATACCCACTACACCTGGGATAACACTAAATAACCCCACAACTACTGAATTTTACCAAACCCAACAAAATAGTGAAAGCTTAGAATAACACACAATCAGAGCCACACTCAAGTCTAGAGTATCCGTGAAGATGAAAAAAATAAGTTTAGTATAGGTTTTGGTTTTAAGAAGACAGTGAAAGAATAAACCCTAAAGTTTAGATAGAAAGAGTCTTACTTTAGGGAATTAAGTTTCAACAGTTATGAAAAATCCAGAAAAATTAATTTTGTGGAAAATAAAGCTTGAGATCAGTTGATATAATACAGTAAGTAGGATCCGCACAAAAACTGAGATAAAAGTAAACCAATTATTTTTTTAATGAAATAACAGTATAATTATGTCTTTGGTTTAACAAAAATTAAGATCTACTAGACATAGAAGGTGTTCTAAGATACATACATAGGTTTAGTGAGATCAAATCCAAATTAGGATAAAATCAAATTAGGGTTTCAAAAAACTAGTTTTCTTTAATACATGTAATGGTAAATTTAATATGCACAATCCCAAACTATCTTAAAACAACTGGTACCATAAAACTAGGATAAAATCCGTTTAGTGTTCCAAAAAAATAAATATGGCTTAAAACAAGAGATAGCAGTTTAATTACACAAATCAAGTTATGATTTTAGACAAATTTAGTGTAGATCTAAAATAAGTTCAATCGTTTGTAAGAGTTTATATAAGAAAAGAGGCTAGAAATTGTACCCCAAGTAAATCAAGGGCCAAACAGATTTAAATGGGAAAGAGCACCAAAGATTTGAGAAATCCAAAATCATCCTCAACCTGCGATAAAAAACAAACTAAGAAAATTCAAATGAAACTTTCAAACTCACTCTCCAAATTGTCAAAACAAAGAATGGATCAAAACCTCAAACCCTACACATAAACTAAACACTCAACCTCACGATGTATAAAATGAAGTTCAAATCAATGTTTAGGTGTTTGGGTGAAAGGAAAATGAATTCTCAAATAGATTAAGCACAAAAGTTTAGAGAGAGAAAATGATTGTATAAATTTGGGCAGATTTTCAACAAAGTTTTTGATTTCTGAACGCACAAAAATTCTCAACCCAAGCCCTCTATTTATAGAGGCGGGTGAGTTGCCCTTGGTAAAATTATAAATGCCAAACAATTAAGGGTATTAAGGTAAACAACCCCATGGTTCAAAGGGCACGATCGGTATCACATAAAAAGGATTCGATGGGGGTAAATATGTAATTAGCCTAGGCAATGTGGAGGGTAAAATGGACAAATTAACCCCGATAAACAATCGTTGCCACAAATATCCATCAAGATCACGCGTGATGAAACCCCGTGGGCCAAATGCTAACTCCCTATTAATCCAAACCAGATCACACGGATCGAAAACCAGACGACACCACTTAAGACCAAAATGCTATCGTTTTGATGCGTAGTGATATTTAATTAAGAAAAATTTAAAAATATTTTAGATGTTTCTTTTAAATGTATAAATCAACATTTTTAAATTCCAGAAAATTCATAAAAATATGAAATTAACTTAAAAATTCTAGAAAATTATAAAACCATATAATGAATCATATACAAAATATTTAGGTACAAAATACATAATTAATGTATAAATACAAAAATAATGCATATATTTAACAAAAATGCAAATTATGGTTTAAAAATAAGAATTTGAATATTAAAAAATATATCATAACACACTAATGTGACATAGGTTCTTTTAATCAAAGTGTCCTTCATTGGACTAATATCATATATCAATATAAGTCTCATAGCAACCATACATAGGCGTTTACTTTTGGGGGACCTTATCTCTAGCGGTAAACCTGTAGGGGTTCCCCACCTAATGGATTTGAAAAGATGCACTCATATAAAAATGGGGGATCACTACGCAAGCACACCACTGGGTAGTCCCATACCAAAAATCATCCGATGGATCAGGATATTCACTCTAATACCCCATATTTTTGGGAGTTAATTAAATGGCTCTTCAATTATTGATTGATATTTACTTGAGTGAATTAACTTGTAATTTATTTGGTCTAATTAGTATGGATTTTTAAAACAAAAATTTAAATGATAACTTTAAATAATTTATGAACGACTCATAAATTAAATTAACTCGATTGTAAGTAGTTTGATATACTTGGTTGGTATGTTTGGTTGGAGTAAGGATGTATAGGTAATGATAGATTTAGTGTTGTTTACTCTTAACAACTACCTAATGTAGACATAGGTATATCGGCAAATTCCTTGTTTGGACTTCATTTATGAGACGCCCCATAGACAAAATAGAGAAGGTAGCACTTTTTATTTTAGGATTAATAAGTTTCGGATGTATATCCTGATAGTGAGTATTTGAGGATTAGGAAAATGGTTATTAGAATGTATGGTTTGTGAGTTAGTTATTGTAATGTATGACTTGTGGGATTAGATAATAAAATGTATGACTAGTGGATTGGATAAGGGAAAAGTACTTGTGAGTAGACTTTATTGATGAATGATGAGTTATCCGAGCAACGCGTGAAGTATCTTGTGTGTAAATAAGGAGATACTATAATGAAGAGGGATAATTCTTTTATGTTGGCATACTCAAAAAGTACGTTTACATGTGAATTTTTAAGGTATTACACGAGTTCTAAAATTCATCCATGTGAACAAAAGGTGGTGATAAGATGATTAATGGGAAGTTTGTGCATCACACAATGTTGTGAAGTTTTGACGCTGTGTAGTTGGGTGGCTATGAGTTTTTGGGTACTGCGAAGCAGCTGGCTACAGGTTTTTGTGACAGTTTGATATAGGAACTATGTAGCAAGTGGTGATGGGTATTCTGAAACTGTGAATCAATTGGTATCGCATAGCAGGCGGTGACGAGTTTTTGACACTTCATGTTAAGAGGTGATGGATTTATGTCACGATAGTTTATGGGAGTATCACATGTTTCTTGAGATGACCGGGAAGACGAGGCGCATGTTCGTTATGTTGAAATAAAATAAGACGTTTAGATATTATAAATACTCTAAATATTTTCTTGCATAGCGTGTTAATTCAATCGATTTTAGGACTTTAATCGTTGTGTATGAATCAATTAGGTATAAACATGCTTTACGATTAAAAATATGATTGTATATATACATCTGATTGTTAAGCATGCTTTAAATTTGGGCTAAGACGGATTATAAATGATATTTTAGTAACACACAGTCAAATCTAATTTTGGTAAGTTTATGTTCAAACTCTTATTAATCCATGTTTATATATTCCTTGTAATTCGAAATCATATGTAGAATTGATTATTTTAATAAGTTGATTTGTATTTTCTGCTTGAATTATTTAATAAAGATTTGGTATAAAAATTGAATGAAGAAGACGAAGTAAGGGTTAAAATGTCAAGATATGAATTTGAACCCTTAATTGTGATGGAATAATGCTAAATCTTGTAAGAAACTTGTTACATTCATTAATCCATAGTGTATATGGTTGGAGTTGAATGTTGTATCGAGGCTTTAGGACAAACTTTGAGGGTTTTTATGCTGCCATGGATGCTATTGGGGATAATGCATTGCACCAGACCTAAACCGAATCGATTAAAACCTAACCAAATCGATTCAGCCCGGGGTGACGCCCCTAGACTTGGAGAGTTTGCGAAAAATCTATAGTCTTTGACGGGTGAGATTCATTTGGGTTGGTATATTGTATGTATAGGATCGATCAATTAATATGTTGATAGATATTTGCTGCTCAAATTACTTAATCAATATTATTATCAAAATTGAATGAAGAAGATGAAGTAAGGGTTAAAATGTCAAGATATGAGTTAGAATCCTTAATTGTGATAGAATCGTATTAAATCTTGTAAGAAACTAATAGTACTGACCCCATACATCGGTCCCAACGCTTGAATTTTGCACCATATAAGAGATATGAAAGGAACAAAATAGTACTGACCCCATACTTACTGATTAGGTACTGCACCAGCAGCACTGCCCCTGGTTTGCATGCCATGCATGCTTTCGCCTGCTCCTCATGCTATGGTCACACACACATATTCTTAATTATATATATAAAATTTGTATACACAATAGGTGCTGACCCCATACTTGACACATGCACTAAATGTCTACTTATTGATCCACATAAGTCCACTCATGACTTTCATTTAAGTCCATCTTTCTTCAATATCCTACAAAAAAAATTGAAAAATAAACTTTTACAAAATAATTTCACAAACTCATAACCTAGAGTTAATAAATTTCAAAAGTCACATAGAATTGCGAATTAAATATTTAAGACCACAAATGTCAACGACACTGATATGTAAGAATCTTGAATACAAATATGAATTCAAAGATAAATTCACAATTACCATAAATCAAACACCCAAAATAGGTTCAAGATATTTTTACCCGGAAACACCCAAAATCTTTACAGATTTACAGTTACGAAAACAAAATAAGTACAAAATGAGGGAGGACCTGACAATAACTTACCTATAACACCTATGAAAAGCACCATCGGATCTCTATATAGTTAAAGAAAATAATAAAGAATCATGGAAAAAAGGAATTAATAATATTAAAACAAACTTGGGGCCTGGACTCTGATAGTGAAAGAATAAGGGAAATGATAACATGAGGTAGAAAAATAAATAAAAAAGAACAAATGTTCCTCAAATGGGGCAGAAAAAATCCCTAAAAGCAAATTTGATGCTCTTTGGTTCCTAAAATTTATGTCATGACGAAAAATCCTGATAATATGGGGCAGAAAGTCTTACAAAGAACATACTTATGAAAATATTTACGAATTTCACCCGACTCGCATTCTTCTCAACCCCAAGAACCTAATACGTGGTATATTTCATCAAAGAGAAAGGCAGGTGTTGATGTAAAAAACTAGATTTGATCTAATTAATTAATCACAGATAAATAAAAATAAAGTGATCAGACAAGAGATTTTTAAAGTGGTCAGCCTTAATGAAATGGCCTACGTCCATTGTCTTGTATTACTGGGTGTCTTGCTTTAATCTAGATTATATTGCCTATCCCCTCTTACATTGCCATGAGGGTATTACAATGTATTTATAGCCCTTGGGCTGTTAGTATGAATAGACAATATTTTATTATTAAATAGGCATATACATTTGTACATAGTAAGAATATTCATTGAATCTGTCTCGGTCGTTTAATCTTCCCAGCTAGTTGCTCGGTCTACTGAGTAGCTCGGTACGCTGAGTAACTCGGCGCTTAAAGTTGCTCGGTACATATATTTATGCCATGCCGAATGACACGTGTCTTAACATGACTGGTCCATGTCATCTGACTAATTTTTGTATCAACAGAATCTCCCAATGTTTCATAGTTGAGGTTGGATTTCAAAGTGTGGAATATTATACCCAAAAGCTGCTCAGGCATATTTCCCATGTTCTGTTTGGTTACAGACCTTCAAAACTTGTGAAATTTTCCTCTTAGCATAATAGTTTTGAGCGCGAAGTGGCAAACTTATAAATATTTCGAATTTTTGGCGAACGCTTGGGTCCTTGCGTCTTTTTCCTTGATTAGCCGCTGGAAATGCAATCGTCGTCAGCTGTGATCATTACTTTTCCCATTTTCCAAAGCCGCATTTATAAAGACGGTAAAAGCAGATTGTCTTATACCTTTTGCCATCTAGATTCCCAAACTCTTTGTCTGCTCGCTTTTTTTCTTACGATCATCTTCTCTGTCATCCGCCTTAGCCAATTTCTTAATGTTTTGTAAGAACTTCTTCTTCCTTCTTCCTTCCTTCTTCTTTCTTTGTTTTTATCCATCACGGTTTACCTTATCGAATCATTACATAAGTTTAGGGCTAATTTTGGGATTCCTTATTGTGTTATTATGGAAGAACCTTCTTGCCCTTCTGATTTATTTTCTCTAAGCTGAGGGACATTGGTTTCCTTCAACTTTTGTGGCCGAATGTGGTTTTTCTTTACAGCCTAATCCCCTGTGTTTTTAATTTTTCTAATATTTTGATATTGTTCCTACAAGAGTAGTTATTTGTATCGAATATTTCACATATATACCCTCAAAACTTATGCATTTTAGCCTCCTTGGGTACTTTAATGCCTATAATTATGCTCGTTAATCAGACAATCTCTGTTTTATATGATAAAATGTTATTTGAGGTATAATTGAGCTTTTAGAGGTATTAAAGTGCTTAGTATGAAGTTTGGGCGCATTCCGATAAAGTTTCGTCGCGATTTGCACGTTCGGGGGCATTTCGTTAATTTTAAAGTTTGGGATTTTTGCCCGAAGTATTCACAAAAGTTGTAGACCTTGGGCCAAGCTTCATATGGCCATAAACGGTGCACGAATCGGAGTCCGAACGAAGGAAACACGGACCTTTAATCGGAAAAGAATTATAAGAAAAAAATAACAATTTTATTAATTACATCCATGTCCCTTTTCTCTTTCATTAACAGTTCATATAATTCGCATTATGTCCCAAACTCATTTTTTTGCAGCAAACTAATGGCGGTTTGGCCCTAGGCTCAGGTTTTCCTCGGGTTTTGGGTTCGTCTCAAATTGATGACTTTGGTTCGAAATTGGAGCACGATCTTTGACCACACCCGCAATGGTTCACTTTGACCATTTTTTGGAGCTTTGGTTTATGGCTTTGGCCATTAATAGAGGTTTTTGGACATGAAAGTGGCCAATTGTGTTTTTTACTGTTGGAGGTTGGGTTTTGCCATGGGTGTTCTCGGCTTGGCCAGTTATGGCGATTTTGGGGCAGTCCTTGATCTTGGCTCTACACGAATGGGTGTTCCACTGCCATTTTTCTTGCTGTGTATTGGTGGGTTGTTCATCAGTTGCCGGTCAACCGTCCCAGCCTCCGCAGTCGACCGGGTTTTCCATTTTTGCCTTGTGTTGCAACCAGTGTGCCCCTCCATTCTAGCGCGGTCGATCGGTCACCACATCTGGTCGACCGGTGCTCTGCATTTGGTCCGATATTTTATGCTGCTACTTCCTTTTCTTTTTCTTATTTTCTTTTCCCCTTTTTTTTATTGTCTAATTAGGAGACTTAACCCATTTATCTTTTTTTCCTTTTTCTTTATTTCTTTTATGCAACTTAGTATAAAAGGACCACTTAGTTAATTTTTGTAAAAATCATTTTTATTTTCTCTTCTCTTTAGTTTAGGTTAGCTTTAGGGCTAGAAAATATTGGGGATTTTTGTAGGAGACCTCCCCTCTCCTCCTTTCTTATTGTGTATCCTCCATTAATGTAAGTTTACTATTCATTGTCACTTTTTCCTACTTTTCTTATCTTTGTTCATTTTTGTTCCATGCTTTATTTATTGTTTCTTGCCTAGATTAATTGTGTAGTTAATTTAATTAGTTGTTTTAATTAATTAGCTTAATTTATTTAATGCTTTTAATCATGCGTAGCGGCTAATTTAAATTAGGGTGCGATTAATGGAACTCACGTAGGGTTGATTTGTTGCTTCGCTTCGGTGATGGAGATTTACGTATTTATTTCGAGTGCGTTGTCCTAGTTTTTACGCCTAGGAAATTTAACGGTGTATATCATGTATGCGCCGTATTTATGACCTTGCGTGCATAATTTTCGGGGTATTTGTTGAAGCCAAAATCTTATTAGTCTTTTATGCGAATTTAGGGGTGTGACAACTCTTAATTTAATTAATTAATGAAATGAGACGCAATCCTAATAATTCGTAAGTCCCATGTAACCATTTATACATATTAACTCGATTTGAGGGATATTAGTCGCATCCAATAGTTTCTATTCTCTTTATTAATCTAGTTTATATACACTCGCCTAGTATAATCTTTTCCTTTTGTTATCTTTTATTTTTGTAACCAAATATCTTTTACACCTTTATTTTAGGAATATTAAACCTTATAAATTCTAGCAACTCGTCTCTGTGGATTTTTGATACCCGGACTTGCCGCTATACTCCCTTAGAAGAGTGTAGTCAATAGTTTAGGTTTTTGTATTAAGGCAGTGAACAGAAAACAATGATCGGCATTTTGACACATGCTACTTTTCTCCCTTAATCAAGTAGTTCCAAATCCACTGAGATATAAAAACACCACTTCCTCTTTTATTGCTCGGCCTCTTACTCCTCCTTTGGTGATTGATCTTGAGCAGGCTCCGGTATCTTTTTCAATTGTTGAAGAATCTTCCTCTGATTTTGGCACTTCTATTGCTGGACTGATGATGAAGAAGAGGAGAATGCTTGATCTCTTTGCCAAGGTTGTCCCTGGTGCTGATGGGGCTAAAAAGAGCAAAGAATATGTCCCAGCTGAAGGGACTAAGAAAAAGGATGTTGCTCCATCTGGGGTGCAGTCATAATTGTCAAGGAAGTCAGCAAGAAGCCCCCAGTTTCTCCAAAAGAGGCAACACCTTTGATTAAAGGGGTTGCTGTTGTTCGAGAAGAGACATCACCTTTGATTGAAGCTGTTCCTCTGAGAAGATTGAGAAGGGGTCTTAGTGAGAAGACCGTGGATGCTGCTGTTCAACCTTTTGGGGTTGAGGTACCTTCTTTGAGAGCTAGTTCTCCAGCACTCATTACTCCTAGATTGGCCAAGAAATTGATCTGGTCTGGAACTCTTCCTGACTATCGAACTGTTGAGACTTATACTCCTCGGGAGAAGGTCACTGACTTGGCAGCCCAATACCTTGCATTAGTAAGTGTCATTATACTTGTCATTTTGATTCTTCGTACAACATTCATGTTCTAATTTGAGCTTCTCTTCATTTTGCAGTTTTTGGTGTATTTTAATAATATCTTGGAAATAATGAGGTTATCAAGGCTAAAACTTCTTCTAGTGGAGTAGAAGAAGACCTTGCTGGGTTGTCAAAATCTTTGGAGGAATCTCGGCAGAAGTATGAGGATGACAAAGATGTTTGGGAAAATAAAATCAAGTCTGCTGAGATAACTCAATAAAAAGCTATGGAAGCTGCCAAAGAGGCTGATCTAGCTCGATAGAGATCTGTGGATGCTGCACAAGAGGCTGATGTAGCGCGACAAGAGGCTGTAAATGCTTTCAAGGAGGCAGAGGAGAAATTAAAGATGGTCGTTTCCAGTAAGGAGGAAGCTGAGGGAAAGCTTGAAGAGGCTGAACGACGTAAGAAAGATTTTGAACAGAAAATAAAATCTGTTGAAGTGCTTCTTAGGGAAAATACTTATTCGGAAAGGGCAAACAGAAAAGTTGCTATGAATAAGTCCTTTAGATCTGGTTAGGACAAAGGGTGGAATAAAGATATAACTTATGCCTCTAACCAAATGAAGTATACAAGTTTGAAGTTCTTTAGGGATGGATGGGTTGCAGCGTTGAAGGAGTTGAACGTTGCTGAGGATTTTGAACTATTTCAGAGACATATTCACGGTCCTCCTCCTACTATTGAAGAAGAAGAAGATAAAACTGGATCTGACGAATATTCTTTATTGATAATAGAACAAACACCTGCTTCCATTATCCCTCACTCCTTCGAGCAAGTTCAATAGGCAATAACCTCTACCGAGCAATGCCAGCTACCCACCAAGTAACCGATTCCTTCTTCAAAATCAGTTGAGGATGTTGTAGGGAATAAGGAAAAGGTGTAAAGTTATTTGGAAATTTGTTTCTTTTCTCTGTTTTCCCTTTTATTTCATACCTTTGGTTATACCTTCTTCTCTTATGATCAATAAAATGGACTTTGTTATTTATTCCAAATTTCTCCTTTATAGCTATGCTGTTGGCGATCTGTTTTTACTTTTCCTTGCTAATTTATTGCCAGGATGGAATTATTATCAGCTCATGATACAGAGTTGATGAAGAAGTGTACTAATTACTTCAAAGCTAGTTGTGCAGACTTCACTGAAGCACACATAATTGATATTCTTGGATCTGATGCCTCAGAGCGAGCAATTGATGCTTACTAATATTTAAAATGTTTACTTAATTGGGTTGTAGCAAATAACATGGCTTACTACGAGATGATTGAAGATCTTCAAGGAATGATTGAAGAACTTCAACTTTAACACAAGGAAGCCACTGCTCTTCTATATGAAGGTTATGAGAAGAAGTACCACCTGTTGAGCGCTGATCGGGGCTATGACAAATTTATCTTAGCTCATAATAAGAGAGAGAGAGTGTACTAAAGCTTGAGGTTGAAGATCATAGAAATATTGCCAAGTTGTTGGAGGAAGAAAATAATTCTTTGAGAGAAGAATTGAGACAACTAAAATATGCTTCTTACTCTGTAGATCTGGTCCCAGTCAGTGGTGAAGGTTTTTCCTTTTTGGAGAGTAAAAATGCTTCATTAATAGAATAATTAGAAGCTTTGAAAAGAGCTAGACCTACATCCTTGTAATAACCCGCGTAATTTTTGGGGTATTTTCAAAATAAAGAGGAAAAATAAAGTTTTTGATAAAATTATTTTTATTGATCAAATATGTTGGTTATTATTTTTTTAGGGTGAGAATTTCAAACGGTTTTGAAATCGGAGTTAAAACGGATTTTAAAATTATTTTTAAATGTTTTTAACTCTTGGAATTCTTAGTTGGCGAACTGTCAAAATTCCTGAAGGATCGATCGATCGATCCTGGGAGTCGATCGATCGACCTCCCCAGATTTCGTGAACAACAAGTAATTTTCAAGAGTTGTTTTGGCTTCCAACTCTTCATTTCTTTTCCTTATTTAAAGGAGTCTTTTGGCTTCCAACTCTTCATTTCTTTGCCTTAGTTAAAGGAGTCTTTTGGCTTCCCACTCTTCATTTCTTTGCATTATAAAAGGAAGTCATGGGAAACCTTTTTAACCTACTTTTGGCACAGCTTTTGGCAACAAATATATTTTATATTCCTCTCGTTTTTAATTACACTTTGGCCCTTGAGATTTGTGAGTTCCAACCTTGGATTAGAGGTGTTCTTGGGGCTATTTTTGTTGGAGGTTATTAGTGGAGCTTCTGTAGATCTTTTATGTTGATTTTGAGGATGTTATCGTTGGTTTCTCATCATGGTTTGAGGTATGGGGTTTTACACAATATGCTCCTTAAATCCCGTGAGTGTCATTCTCTTTGAATTCTTGTTAATTGAACTCATGTTTGAATTGATAAATTCTTGGAAATCTAAAAAAATAATTGTCAAAATTATTTCGATTCATGTGGAATTATTCATGTTGTAATTGAGCACGTTGTCATGAGATTTTTGTATGGCACGGAGGTTGGGCACCCGCTAAAATTCCTGCTTCCCGGGCTATGTCTTGATAATGCATATGCGGATGTGGTGAGGCCTAGTGACCTGATTAATGTGTTGTTGAGAAATTATATTGATAAAATGCTATTGAGATTTGCATTTGATTTGAATATTCGTACTCGTGTTGTTACGTTTTATTCATCGCTAACATATATTTGTTGAGCATCTTTCTTGTCGTATTGTGTACTTCCCCATATTTTCTTTTAGTGGCAGGTTAGCACGGATTTTGGAGTGCTATGGAGATTGATTTTAGCGAGGATTGTTTGGGAAAGATTTGTATTATTTTGATGTATAGAGTTTTGGAGATTTGTATTATTTTGATGTATAGAGTTTTGGAGATTTGTATTTTATTTTTGAGTTAGTTGTTGTATTTTTTATTCGAGAGACTTGTTGTAATTGAAGAGATTGAGATTAGTGGATTTATATTATTGTGGGTTTATTTAGATGCTCTATACCTTGTTACTTGTGGATTTAGTTAGTTTATCGAAGTGGCGCTCCGTTCGCTCTCCCCAGGCAGGCGGGGTGTTATAATTCTCTTTCTGAGGTAAAATAAGAGCTGGTCGGAGAAGCATCGAAGAGTCTAGGACTCAACAGGCTTTAGAAAATCAAGCTACTCAGCTGAAAGCAAAAAATTAAGCTTTAGCTGAGATGTCCCCAAAAATTTAAACTCTTACCGAGGAGCTTTCCAATCATAGTTCTGCACTGGAGAATAAAGAAAGTTTGGTGAAGAGGCTTCATCAGCATGTTGAATGATTGACTTATTAATTCCACAAGCATCCCAGACAGTTTTGGATGGGGGGATACAATGAAGCTTTATGTCATCTTGATGCCAGGTTGAAGTAATCAAATAATGAGGGATACAAACAGGGGTGGTTGAATGCGCTAACTTTGATGAAGGTTGAGGAGGAAACCGAGTTGTGGGATTGGTATGACAGTGGATTACTTGATCTACCAGTACCTCCTTTCAAGCTAGACGTTAGCTGAATTCTAGTTAGCTCCATTCCTCAATTTTTGATTTCCGAATACCTTGGTGATTACAATCTTCACGAAGATTTTGAAATATCCCGACCTCCACATCTGCTTGACCGACCAAGTACAAGTAGTACCAGGATGCTGCGAGATTTGAACTTTATCAACTCTTCTTTTGCTTTAGATGATCCTCCAGCTGGAATGGATCCTGTACGAAAATTTGAAGGAAAGAAACCAATAGAATAGGCTATTTATATTTCGTTAGTGATTGTTTAACGAAGAAAAATAATCTTTTTGTAATTTTGTTTCCTTGGAAATAAATTAAATGTATGATTTTTATCTTGTCAATCTTTATGAGATCAACTATAATAATGCTGTACTTATCAGTCACTAAGTATATGTATGTATAAATGAACAATTCGTCCTTTATTGATTTGATTGACTAGACAATGGAACTTTTTCCCCAGGTGTTTGCCTAGTTGTAGTGAATTATCACCCATAAATTCCTAAGCAATGGAATTTTTATCCCATGTTCCTGATTAGTTGTAGCAATCATTTAAGTAAATAATTGCTCTGGTGCCTAGGCAGTGGATATTTTACCCATCTTCTTGCCTAGTTTAGATGCCACTTGGGTCACCCATAATCAAACAGGTCTTACCTTGCTCGATTGTTGTACCAATATTATTGGTTATGTTGATGCCGACCAACTTTTAGTTGGTGATTGCTGATGTCGACCAACTTGTAGTTGGTGATTGTTGATGCCGACCAACTTGTAGTTGGGAGAAAAAGTTTTGTGTTGCTGCAAAGTGTGTTAAATGTAGTGTGTAGCAGTAGTACTCCAAAAAAAACAACGAATATTGGGAAATCCTCGTTTTCATTCATACTAAAACAATGGGGTACATGTACATTTACATTACTGGCAATACTTTCTCAGGTGCTCTGTATTATAAGGATTTTTGAATTCTTCCCCTTCTAGAGTTTCCATTCTGTAGGTGCCAGGTCGAACAATAGCTGTGACACGATAGGGCCCATGCCAGTTGGCTTCCAACTTATTGTTCTTTTGAATTGCTTTCTTGAGAACATAATCTCCTTCCTTGAGGTCGCACTTCTTGACCCTTTTATTGTAGAATATGGCAGTCTTTTGCTGATAAGCTGCATTTCGGATTGCTGCGTCTTCTCTTACTTCTTCTAGCATGTCCAAGTCCAAGCATCTCACCAAATCACTTACCGGAGAATTGAAATTAAGCACCCTATGAGTAGGTAATCCTAATTCAGCAGGTATTACTGCTTCATTCCCAAAAGCCAACATATAAGGGGACTCCCCAGTTATTGTTCGGGGAGTTATTCGGTAAGCCCATAACACTGAGTGCAACTCGTTGATCCAATTACCTTTAGCATCATCTAATCTTTTCTTTAACCCAATCAGTAGAGTTCTATTCGTCACCTCTGTTTGACCGTCACTTTGGGAATGACCCAGAGAAGAATGGATTTTTTAAATGTTGGACTATAGACAATACGCGACGAACTCATCATTGTCAAATTGGGTACCGTGATCAGTAATAAAAGCATGTGGTAGACCATATCTGCAAATAATATTCTTCCATATGAATTGATATACCCTTTCATAATCCATATCAATGAGAGGTTCAACTTCCACTCATTTGGTAAAGTAATCAACAACTACCACAAAATATTTGAATCGTCCTCTTGTAATTGGTAGAGGCCCGACTAAATCTATTCCCCACATAGCAAATGGCCATGGTGAAGTGATTGGTGTTAACAATGCTTGAGGAGTTCTTCGTATAGTAGAAAATCACTGACACTCGTCGCATTTCTTAGCATAAGCTATACAATCAACGCGCATTGTTGGCCAATAATACCCCTGCGTAGTTATTCTCTATAAAAGAGTTATACCTACTACATGAGCTCCACAAGATCCTTCATAAATTTTCTCGATTAGATCTTTGACTTCTGCTGGATGAACACATCTTTGCAGACCAACTATCACACCTTTTCTGTACAGAACTCCCTTGTTTAAGGCATATATAACAACCTTAAACTTCAACCTCTTGGCTAAAAGTTGTTCGGATGGTAAAGTGCCTTCTTCGATATAATCCCTGATGGAATCATCCAGGATGATCCAATGTCCAAATCAATGAAATTCACCATTAAATCTTCATCAATACTTATGCTTACAAGTATCTCAATGGGAATTGTTCTTTGTATCTCGGTGCATATAGCTGAAGCTAACCGAGCAAGTGAATCTGTCCTTGCATTCTCTAATCTTGGTATTCTAATCACTTAGACAACTGCCAAATTGGATATAATCTCCATAGCTTTAGTTAAATACCTCGACATGAACTCCTCTTTTGCTGCGTAAAGACTGAGCATCTGATTTACCACTAGTTGCGAATCACTGAACACCATAACTTCCTCTCCATTCAATGATTTATCTAAGTTGAGTCCCATAATTACGGCTTCATACTCAGCTTCATTATTGGAAGCCTTGCATTGGAAACGCAGAGCATATTTTATGTCTGTTCCATCTGGACTATTGAGAATAATTCTAGCTCCGCAACCTATTGCACATGAAGATCCATCAACGTATAAATTCCATATAGGGATATTATTATCAAAACTTTGGTCTAATAAAATCCCTTGATGAAATATCTTATCCTTCCTTTCTTCATCCCTCAAGTTTGTCCTCTTACCAGAAGATTTTGGTTGATCGGCTACCATCGCTTCTGGCAATTCTGCTGTTGGGAGTTGATCGAGAATAATTTTTGTTGATCCTCCAGCATCCTTGAGTTGCTCTGCATTAGCTCCCTGTTGATCGGAGATATCTGGGTAGGTAAATTAAGTAATGAAATCCTCCACTGCTTGTCCTTTGAGAGAGGATCTTAGCTCGTAGATAATATCGTATTCCCCTAATTCCACTTCCCAATACATCAATCTTCCAGACTTTTTCGGCTTATGTAGAGCCTATCTGAGTGGCATGTCAGTATATACCACTATTGTATGGGCTTGAAAATATGGTCTCATCCTCCTGCTCGCCTCAATCAGTGCCAATGCTAACTTCTCCAAATTTGGATACCTGATCTCTGCTTCCCTGAATGCATGCTCATGTAGTAAACTAGTTTTTGCACTTTGCTTTCTAATCGTATCAAAGCCGAACTGACTGCACTTTCTGAAACAGCTAAGTGCGAATATAATTTTTCTCCCTCCACTGGCAGAGATAATAAATAAGGTGTTCCCAAGTATCTCTTCAACTCTAAAAACACCTTCTCACATTTGTCGTTCCACTCAAAGGTGTTTCTGAGCACCTTGAAGAATGGAAGACATCTATGAGATGCTCGGGAGACGAATTTGTTGAGAGCTGCAACATGCCCCATAAGGCTTTTCACTTCCTTCTTGGTGGTTGAGGATTGTAATTCTAGCAAGGCTTTTATCTTATCAGGATTTGCTTCAATACCACTTTGATTCACAATGTACCTGAGGAACATACCTTCTTGTACGCCAAAAATGCACTTGGTCGGGTTCAGCTTCATCTGGGACTTCTCCAACTGGTCAAATGTTTGGCTCAAATCAGCTATATGGTCAACAACTTTCTTGCTTTTGGTCAATATGTCATCGACATACACCTCCATATTTCTGCCAATCTGATCTACAAACACCTTGTTCATCAGCCGCTGATATATGGCACCTGCATTCTTAAGACCAAAAGGCATAACATTGTAACAATATGTTCCTCGTAGGGTAATGAAAGTGGTACTTTCCCTGTCTTCTGGCTTCATTTTAATTTAATTGTATCCAGAGTAGGCATCCATGAAGCTTAGCAATTCATGCCCCGAAGTTGCATCTACTAGCTAATCTATCCTGGGTAGAGGGAAATGATCTTTTGGGCAAGCTTTATTCAAGTCTATGAAGTCCACACACATTATCCATTTGTTGTTCTTCTTCTTTACCATCACAATATTAGCCAGCCAATCAGGATATTTGACGTCATCAATGAAAGAAGCCTATTGCTACTTTTCCACTTCCTTTTGAATAGATCAATTCTTCTCCGGACCAAAGACTGTTCTTCGTTGCTTTACTGGTTTGATCTCTTTGTTTACATTAAGCTCGTGGCATAAAAAGACTGCGTCTATCCCTGGCATATCCTCATGACTCCATGCGAAAGCTTATTTTTTATGCTTCAGAAATGCCACCAACTCTTGCTTTAATATTGGATAAAGTGAAGCACCAATCTGAGTTGTTCTTTCTGGTTGCTCATCATACAGAATAATGCTTTCCGTTGCCTCTATGAATTGGCCTTTAACGATCTCCGTTTCATCTCTTAGGTCTAAGGTTTCAATCTCTGACTCTTAGGATTCATCCACTTGATAAGTAGTAGTTTTCTTCCTGGCATCCTCCAATTCTTCTTGCTCGGTAGATGAGTAGTAACATTCCCGAGCTACTTTTTGATCGCCCTTCATAATTCTAACCCCAAAGCTGGTCGAGAATTTTAAACACTAATGTACACTGTATGGAACTTCTTCAAAGTTTTTCAAATCCACTCTCCCCATAATTATATTGTAGGTTGATTGGATATTTTTATCCATCACAAAGAAGCGTACATTTTCTGATCTGTAAGTAGGCTAGGTACCAATCAACATGTCTAACTTGATCGTCCCTAGCGAAAAACTTTTTCTCCAGAGAACCCAATGAGGGGCCTGTGATATGGCTCTAATTGACTAAGTTTTAAGTTCAAACTATCGAAATAAGGATAAAACATGATGCCTACTGAGCTACCATTATCCACCAGTACTCTTGAGATGATTACATCTTTCATTCTCATTTTGATCACTAGAGGATCATCGTGAGGATACAAAACGCCTTCCAGATCACTTTTGGAAAAACCAATGACCAGTTTATCTTTGTTAACCTTCTTTGGGTGATCCTCTTTTACTAGATTTATCCGCTTTATATAGGAACAAGATTGTGCCTCATTGAGGTAAGCTTTCTCCTCAGCGATATGATCACCCCCTCCTGTATCTACACCTGTAATCATGTTACAATTGAATGAACCAAAACGAATTGAAAATACCTCACGCTTAGGTTGTCTTAGCCTTTTGGGGAGATCGGGGTCATCTTCAATGTCATTTTTATGGTCCCTTTTATTATCGTCTCTTGGTCGGCAAGAAGATTTGGACCTCTGTCGAGCTCTATTATTGATACTCCCACCATTATAGCGATCAATGTACTTATTCAACTTTCCTTGTCTAATGAGTGCCTCCATCTCATTTTAGAGAGCTACACACTGCTTGGTCGTGTGACCACGATCCTTATGGAACTCGCAATACTTGGACTTGTCCCTTTTTTCGGGGGCTGTATTCAATTTTTTTGGCTAATTCAGTTCCTCGCTATTATTGATTTCCTCCAGAATGTGGTTTATATCCACCTTTAATGGAGTATAATTTGCATACTTCCTCAGGTGCTCTAATGTTTCTCTGCCTTTCGACTGCTTGCTCTTCGCAGCCATAGCTTCTTCTACATTCATAATTTTGGTTGATTTAGCCATTAATTCAGTCATGGATTTAGGGGGATCCTTGGCCAAGGTGTAGTACAACTTGTCTGGTAGAAGACCATTCATGAGAGCTGTGATGGCTGTCTTCTCCTCATAGTCAATGACTTTCAGTTTTTCATTGTTAAAATGAGTAATATGGTCCATGGTACTTTCTCTTACCTTCTGTCTAACACTCAACAAATGTGCTACCCTTTTAACCGGCTTTGCACCAAAATAAAAATTTCCTATAAAGAGCTCGACCAGTTGATGAAAGGTCGCAATATTTCCCCGAGGAAGGCTATTATACCATATCTGAGTGGATCCAGTAATGGTTCCTGAGAATGCTCTGCACCTTATTTCGTTTGGGACTGCATAGATATCTGCCGCAACTTGATGCGGCTCTATGTGGAGAACAAGATTGGTTTTTCCATTATACTTAGGCGTGACCATAGGAGACTTGAACTTTGATGGTGTGGGGATATCCACAATTGCCTGTACAAATGGACATCCTTTGATAAAGGTTCTTTGGAGAGGGTTTTTGGCCTTAACCATTTCCCCTAATTTGTCTTCTAGTCTCGGAATAGACCCTTTCCAAGCATTATTGCCAGCCTCTGCTCTGTTTATATTTGCACGAACAACAGATCGTGCATAATTTTCCTCTTGGGATCTTTCTATATGATCTACAGTCCTGGGATTGGGATGTGATTGGGCTGAGCCTTCCCTTAAATAATTCGGTCGTTGAGAATTTCTCGATGCAATCCGAGGAGGATTTTTGTTCCTCCTTGGGCCCAAATGATTGAAAGGGTAAACTCTCCTCAACCTTTCCAAAGCGCTTATTCGTTTTGGAATTAAAGTAACATTTTCTTGAGAATCCAACATTCTTATAAGAGAAGTTAAGCTAGGGTGATAGGATGGATCACTTGAATTCTCGGCATGATGAAGTTCAGTGTGTCTATATCATGAAGACGGTGGATGCATGCTTTTACAAACGCTTCGTTGTCCTGACTGGGTAAATGCTCCATTTTGAACAGTTTGAATGAACTGTCGCATGGTTTCCTACATAGCTATTTGTCCCCTGGCTAAATTTTCCAGGATCCTGGTGATATCATATGTATTTGGAGGAGCATAAGGGTTTGGAGGATTCCCGTCATTGTTCCTATTACTAGATTCTGGGATATCAGCCATTTATGATAAGTTTTTAGTGAAAAATGCTACGTATAGTCATTCCCACAGACGACGCTAATCTGTTGATGTAAAAAACTAGATTTGATCTAATTAATTAATCACAGATAAATACAAATAAAGAGATCAGACAAGATATTTTTAAAGTGGTTCAGCCTTAATGAAATGGCCTACGTCCACTGTCTTGTAATATTGGGTGTCTTGCTTTAATCTCGATTATACTTGCCTATCCCCGCTTGCCCTGCCATGAGGGTATTACAATGTATTTATAGCCCTTGGGCTGTTAGTATGAATAGACAATATGCTGTTATTAAATAGGCATATACATCTATACATAGTAAGAATATTAATTGAATCTGTCTCGGTCGTTTAATCTTCCCAGCTAGTTGCTCGATATACTGAGTAGCTCGATACGCTGAGTAACTCGGCGCTTAAAGTTGCTCGGTACATATATTTATGCCATGCCGGATGACACGTGTCTTAACATGACTGGTCCACGTCAGTTGATTAATTTTTGTATCAACAACAGGTAAGATTATAAGAATTAAAAAAATAGAACAGACAATTAAAACCATAAAACATTTCTAATTAGGTTCTTGGGTTAAAAGTTTTAAGGTCAATAAGAAATGCATTTCAATCTAATGTCCATTAAGTCCATCAACTATGGAAACACTAATTTTTTTTACTTAAATTCATTACTAATTTTTTATTTTAGACTTGAATCAAAATTTATAGACTTTAGCACATTTTCGTCGCTGAATGTCACCAAATATCATTGGATATCTAATTGACAATGGAAAAGTGTGGTGATTCTTAATTGACAATGGAAAAGTGTCAATATGCCTAATAAATTCACCCAAACATCTTACCTCATCTGTGATAATGACAAAGATCATGAGCTAAACTTGTGGGTGGTCGATAATTTTGCACAACCCTACTGTCACCACTCCATGTCCCTAATTTTGCACACCCCTCCCCACCACAAACAATATGACATATTGAAAAAGCCAACAAGGCAAAATCAAGGAGAGAAAACAGGTTTGTGCAATCTCTCTATTTCATTTATAACTTCAAATATATAGTTGTGGTATTTAAATCGTGATTGAGGATGTTAACATGTAGCTATTTGTTCTGCCTCAACTCTATCATGATCTTCTAAAGGATGAAAAAATTTTGAGATAGATTTTGGTTCTCACCATACTATAGTCTATAGATTACTTAAGTTCAGACCATGTTGCCTAAATTTCAACTTCCATAAACATTCAAATTATCATCAACTACAGAAAGATGGGTCATTCAAAATGTATTATAATAAATGGATTTTCAGTACATGAAGAGACTTGTTGACAATTCAAATTTTACTAAATATACTGTTATTGTATATATATATATATGTACTCACACATGTACTGAGACTACGCTCTTCTGATAAGGTATAATATTTCAAATATGAGATTCCTCATAAAGTACCTGGAGGCTGAACAAAATGTTGTGTAGTGGGCTAAAACAATGGCAGATGATTGGACGGTGGAAGATTCATGCAACGAGTTATTGCGGAGGGGTGAGCCTGAGAAGAAGGAGGTAGGCGGTAGTGGGTGACAAATCCTGATTTATTCATGTACCTACTTTTCATAGGTGGCAGTGAATGACAAATCCTGCTTTTCATATAACTACCATGCCATGAGAAGAAATTTCTATTAATCTTCCTTGGCATTCCACTCTTTTACAGCAGCATATACAACAACATGAAATGAAATTTCTGTATACGATGAGATGAAATTTCTATAAACAACAACATATAGTAGAAATTTCTATAACCCATGAGATGAAATTTCTATAGACAAGAGCATATAGTTGAACTTTAGAAGTATAATCATTTAAAAAAAATAAATTTAACCTTGATGGTGCTCTGATATAGAGAGATCAAAGAAAGCAGTATTGGGTTATGTTGAAAGGGTGAGAATGGATATTAGTAAGAATAAAATAACAGTTGCAAAACTCGTGTTGCAGTTTTAGTTCTCTGACTCATAGCATGCTTGTACAGAAAAAAAATGATGAACAATAATTCTAATAGATCCAAACTGAAATTGAATTACATTAAAATGATCATAATATAGGAATTTAATCAAACATTTGGTATTCAGTGAGTTAACATATAAAGGCATAGTCTGGCTATATCCAAACATTCTCTTGTTATAATCCTCTTGGCTAACGGTCAGTTGTAAATCATTACTATCTACTGCAAAAAATTATAAGTTCGAAGAGGAATGAATATGAAGTAACCTCTAACCCAATCATGAATTACCATTTTATTGTCCATGTCCAGCCTCATTTTCAAATGCTCTTCAAAAATGAATTTTCTTTGGAGGCTTCCTGTACAAATTACAAACAACAAAATGATATGGAAAAACCCTTAAATGATGCCATACTATAAATGATGGCATACCATAAAAGAAACATAATAAATAACATGGAGTCAAATACCTTGGTTATGTGGATGGTAGCTTTTGGCTGATGATTGTGGCAGGTGGAAGTCGATGAAGAATGGTATTATTGAACCCTAAGGAACCATAGCAAACCGTGATATGATTAAGGTCCAACATTTTCAATCATTAAAAACTGTGATATCTCAAATGACTATTATTGCTACTTTCAGTTAATCCTCAAGTTTAGAACATAAATTTAGTCATGGGGAACATATAAATAATTTTATTCTTGAGATCTACAAAATATATAGCTTGGAGAGAAGATCAATTACAAACGATGAACTGAATCACAAATAAACATTTGTTTGTACCTCTTCAACCCATGTTTCATGCTGACTAAAAGAAATAGAACCCCAAACAAAATTTATTCCCCGCGAGTTATAATTAGTTAAAAAAGCTATTCCAACGCATACATCCTCTACTATATACTTAGGGGAGCTGCTACCACCTTCTAACTTTAAATTTGAATATACACTCGATAAGTGTTCACCACAAAAGAAAATTAAATTATTAAGATCCTAAAATTACAAAGAACAGAAAATTGACAGTTATAATGCAGTATGTGAAGGTATTGTGAATATTAGGACTTTTTGTTGATGAACAAACACTGCTCTACGACTCGTTAGAGGTTTTGGAGTTGAAAAATATTCATCATCGGAAGGTTTCCAACTGCAAGACATAAAAGGAAAACCAACACTATTAAAAAAATAAGTATTTAGTTACTTCAAATCTTCACTCTAGATGTGGAAATAAAAGGCCCAAAAGATTACAAAAGAATAAACCAATACAATCAATTCAATGGTGGAGCTTGGGCTTAGTCATCAAGAACATACCTAATTCCATACCTAATGCCTCAACGGACAACCAATCTTCAAGCATCAAGCATGTCCCAATCCTAATTTAAAAAAAATAAACTAAAAACAGAGTTTCAAAATAATTCTAAATAAACACATGTACGAACATACAACTATCAATGTTTTCATAATCAATGATCGTAAATACATATGTACGAACATACTGACAATCAATATATAAATAAATCAAACAAATACTTTCCTTTATAATCACACACATAGATCGTAATGTTTTCATAAACAGGCCTTGATCTAAAAAGAAAAAAAAATAATTAGATCCCCAAATATAAACATAAACATAAACATGAACATAAATAGATCTTAAACACAATGTACAAAATATGTACACAAATCCATCATTTAAAAAGCCTAAATTTATCAACAGATCATGTGTAGACCTGAAAAAAACATAAACAACAAAACATGAAGAGAATTTAGATTCGTAAAAACCTTATTTGAACTAAAAATAAAACCATAGAGTTTCAATCACACAAAGATAGAACGCTCACCTGATTAGAAGAAATAAAACAAAAGAGTTTCAATAAATACAAAAATAATTAAATTGGAGTAGGTTCCTAATAGCGCGCGAGAAGTGTGCGAGTGTAAAGTGCACAGTCGTTGTTTTCTGTCTCACCGCGACTATACAAACAAACCTAAATTACAACTACACTTGCGGGGCAAGTCTAGCGGTAAGTCGGGTATCGAAAATCCCCGGGGATGAGATGCTATAATTCAATTGATTTAATATTCCGAAATAAAAGTGTAAAAGGTGTATTACAAACTAAAAAGGAAAAAGATGCATAAAAGGGAAATGATTATTCTAGGCGAGGGTATTGAAACTAGATTAAGAAAGCGAGTAAAATTATAGGTTGCGTCGAATATCCCTCACCTGGGTTTATTTGTATAAAATGGATATATGGGTCGACGAGTTATTTAGGATGCGTCTCGTTTCGAAAGTTAATTGAACCAAGGGTTGTCACACCCCTAAATCCGCATAAAATCCTAATAAGATTTTGGCGTCAACAAATATCCCGAAAATTGTGCACGAAAGGTCGTAGCACGGGACATACATGATATGACCCATCAAATCTCCTAGGTGCAATAACTAGTACAACGCACCCACCATCACCAAAGCAAAGCAACGCGTCAACTCGAGTGAGTTCAATTCAAGCACAACCTAATTTAAATTAGCTAGAAAGCATCGTAAAAATGCGATAAATGAAAGCGTGTAAATAAACGCAGTAAATCTACCTAGAAAGCACGAAAATCAAAGCATGTAAACTATTTTGGAAAGCATGAAAATCTAATTAATATGCAAGGAAATACAAACTATATTAATGGAGAAGATGATGAATAGTGCAACATTCAACCCAAATGGGGTGTCAATCCAAGAACAATTGAAGAAGAACTCTCCAAAACCTTCAAACCCTAAGCTATTCTAACCTAAAATCGTTTATCTCTGATATTACATCAAAAATGGGTATTTATATTAAGTTGGAATAAGTTGAGAAAAGAAAAGAAGAAAGAAATTAAAAGGCAAAATATCTGCAGAAAATAAGGCATCGGTCAATCGATCATGAACAAAATATCCACTGTCGATGAGGATCGATCGATCGATCAAGCAGGGCAGATTCATGCAGCACACTTCATTGCTGTTTTGGTTTCCAAGCTTTTCTCGTCCGCTGAAATCGTCGTAACTTCTTCATTATGAATCAAATTCGAGGATCGTTCTTGGCCACGCGAAGCTAGCGAGTAGGGCTACAACTTCCGTGATGTTGGGCCAGGTGCCCAAACTATGAAAAGACTAAAATGCCCTTGAAAGTGCGATTGCGTACAGAAATCGAGCGAAATGCATCCGAACTTCACACTTAGCATCCAATTACCTATAAAAGCTCAACCAACCCTTGTAAAACATGTTAAAGTAGAAATCCGAGGTTGTCTAGTTAACGAGCATAAATATAAGGAATAAGATACCCAAGAGGGCTAAAATGCGTCCGTTCGGAGGATGAAATACGCAATATTTGGGTATCATCACACCGCCTAACTTACACATTGCTAGTCCCTAGCAATGAAATAGGATGCAACAAGAACTAAAAGCAAACCAAAAGCAGGAAATGGTATAAAAGTATGGTATAAAAGCAAGAGGCCACTTTTGCAGGAGATTCGATTGCATTTAGCATATGCAATAAGCCGTTAAACCCCTAGGTCACCCTAGTGGACGAGTGTCGTCTCGTGAGAGTTTTCAGGGATGATACCCACAAACATCACATGGTTTCCTCAAAATATGACCAACCCAACATGCGACAGCCAACAATGGCGAAAAAGATTTCATGCGCATTATTAGCAAAGTGAATGGATTCAAACAAAAGTCCAAATCATTAACATTATAGAATGCACCTCATAGAATTGAAACTTTAAAATGTGGGAGGGGAGCGAGCACATGCAAAGTGTGATTTGACAAAAAACTTATATAAACCGGATACTAAATAAAGCAAGCATACATTCAATCCTCACGGGCATTACACTCATCAAGCGAATTCACTCGAAACAGGGAGGTAACACTTGGAACATGCAGTCAAAAAGAGTAAATGTAAATGGAAACTAGGTCGCACACATGTCACAAATGAAGAACGCTATATATAAAATGAAAAACTGTAATCTCAATGAAAGGAACGCACACTAAAAGAGGCGAAATCCATTTTCACAGATTATCAAAACTATTTAAACTTTTAAATTACATCAACCTAAGGTCACATAGGACTTTAATAGGGTTATAATGTAGGTATGGCTAGGGTATGAAACGAAAGGATGTATATACGAATTCAAAGTGCTCGGAATGAAAACTTGGGTTAGTGGGAAAATGCGAGCAATATCAAAATTGGAAAACAAGTTCCGAAACGGCATTAGATATATCACCGGGGAGAGTAATCAAAGCTTATTGAACTATATACACAACATTTAAAACTCTATTTCTTTTTCTTTTTCTTTTCTTCTTTTTCTCATGTTTTCTTTTGCTTTTTGCTTTCTCTTTTTCTTCACTTTTTTCATTTTTCATTTCTCTTTTTCTTTACTTTTCAAACTCTCATATGCCTAAATTGCAACCGACATCATAACATCATCATTCAATCCCAAGCAACATTCCAAACAAAGGTATGGAAATGTATGTATGGGCTAAAACTCCAATTTAGAGTTGGTTATGGGAATTGGGTTATGAAACGAAGGGCTATATTTAGGCTCAAAGGGGTTAACGAGGGTAAACATATAAGGGCGAGGTCAAGGCTAATATGGGTGATATAACAAAGATGTCCTATGATCATTTCACAAAGTTTACGCAATTCTCGAATAAAAAAAATATATGAAAATTATGCTCAAGTAATGCAGTTCAAGTATGAACTCAATTAATGAACGATCAAATGAAGGAATAGAGAGATTACCAACGAAATCAACGTTTTCAAAGAGGAAAGAATAGTGTATACACTCACAATCGACAAAAGGTACAAAGCTTACTCGGTGTAAGTACATACAATGCAACAAAAGATTACCGAGTTATAAAAATCTTAAACCAAATCAATAGGACGATAAAAGTGCATGTGCTCATGGGATTAAAGTTTAATTCATGAAGTTATTCATAATATCAATGATTGAGGACTAAAGTCTAATAACTTATAAAATCGAGAACATGCATCATTGGGTTGTCTATTGGATCAAGCAATTATTGAAATTTATCATCGAAAATAAAGGCAAAAGCCCAATAAAAAAAAAGAAAGAAAATATTTTTGAAATTTTTGAATTTTTTCTAAGAAAAGCATACTAAGTAACTAACATGTGAGCAAAATCACGGACTAACAAAAGAAATGGATAGAATATCCCACACCCCCTAACTTAAAACCTGACATTGTCCTCAATGTACATTAAGAACCAAGTCAAAGAGAGGAAAATAGCGATATTACCAAAAATTGGAGCGATCCCCATAAGAACAAGTCCAAAGAATTTATAAAACAAGTTAGTACCGAGCATAGCAAAAACAAATAACAAAAAGTTAACTAATTAAACTAGACTAAATTAAAAAGGAAAGAAAAGATAAAAATAATAAAAAGCTAACTATATACAACCTACTATTTAGGCTTCCCACTAACTATACACTAGAAGTCTAAATAGATGAGGGTCCACAACAAAAATGATTTGACTTTGGAGGATAACTGGTGTACCCTCACTTTGAAGCATGCCTTCCGAAAAATATGGATTCCATTTGAAAAACGGAAGGAATGTGTAAGGCGGAAGAAATGAACCATCGTCAATTAAAACTTTTGGGGGGACGATGGGGATTTGGATTGAACGGGTGACAAAAACATGTGGGGACCAAGAAAATCCGAATATCCTCCCAAGGATTTTGAAATTGGAATGGGAGGCGGCGCACACAAAGGCAAAGATGAGATGGTAGAGGGCGACTCGAGCAAGTACTCCTCATAGGAGAAAAGGTTTAAAACATTCAAGTTTGAAACCGAATCATCGGGTACTTGTGACGGTGTGATAATAGAGAGAATGAAAATGAGGATGAAAGAAATTCAAACTCATGAGATGAATCATCATTGCATGAAGATTGAGTTTCAAAGGAAATAATATCATTTTTAATGAAATGTTCTTCTGGGGGCCAAAGAAGAAATCATTTCATCGCAAATTGATATTACTTCATTTTCATCCTCACTTTCAATATCTATTACGAGATGGGCAAAGTCTAGAATGATTTGTTCCAAAGTAGTCACAAGTACCTCATTTGGTTCAAAACATTCTTCGACCTCAAAAGTCTCGGAAGAAAAATCATCGTCGGACTCAAATAATAAATCCAAGTCATGTTCCCACAAAAGATTTTCTTCCAGATTACGACTTTCAATTTTCTCATTCTCATACATACGCAAACCCTCACCGAATGTCATAGGTCGAGGTGCGGATGCATGAAAATGGGAACTTTGAAAATTTTCATCGGACTTAAACGAAAACTTATTATTATAGGAATTTTGAAAACTATTCGAATTAGTTTCAAAATTCCAATTATAAGGAGGTAAAGTACCAAAATCATTATCATCATCATCAAAATTCCAATAACCTAAGTTTTGGCTTTCGTTATACCCACCCAAAGTCATATTTGAATTTGTTATGATTTAGGATTCTAAGTATTCACCCAAAGTCATAGGTTTGCGAGAATTTTGAGAATTATAACAAGGATTACCGAAAGAATTGGAATCAGACATGCTTACCCCAAAAATGGCTCGAAGTGGCGGATTCCACAAAGTAAGTGCGCGCGAAAAAATTCGAGCGTTTCTAAGTGCTCAAATGTGGAAGTCCTGCAAAAAGATTAGCAAATAATACAAATAGAAAGAAAATACTATGAAATACTAAATCAAATAAAGTGTAAAACAAACAAGTCCCGGACAACGGCGTCATTTTGATAGCGCGCGAGAAGTGTGTGAGTGTAAAGTGCACAGTCGTTGTTTTCTTTCTCGCCGCGACTATACAAACAAACCTAAATTACGACTACACTTACGGGGCAAGTCTAGCGATAAGCCGGGTATCGAAAATCCACAGGGACGAGATGCTAGAATTCAATTGATTTAGTATTCCGAAATAAAAGTGTAAAAGGTGTATTACAAACTAAAAAGGAAAACGATGCATAAAAGGGAAATGATTATTCTAGGCGAGGGTATTGAAACTAGATTAAGAAAGCGAGTAAAACTATAGGTTGCGTCGAATATCCCTCACCCGGTTTAATTTGTATAAAATAGATACATGGGTCGATGAGTTATTTAGGATGCATCTCGTTTCGACAGTTAATTGAACCAAGGGTTGTCACGCCCCTATATTCGCATAAAAGCCTAATGAGATTTTTGCGTCAACAAATATCTCGGAAATTGCGCATGAAAGGACGTAAGCACGGGATATACATGATATTACCCATCAAATCTCCTAAGCGCAATAACTAGGACAACGCACCCGAAATAAACTCGTAAACACCATCACCAAAGCAAAGAAATGCGTTAACTTGAGTGAGTTTTATTCAAGCACAACCTAATTTAAATTAGTTAGAAAGCATCGTAAAAATGCGGTAACTGAAAGCGTGTAAATAAACACGGTAAATTTACCTAGAAAGCACGTAAATCAAAGCATGTAAACTATTTAGGAAAACATGTAAATCTAATTAGAAAGCAAGGAAATAAGGAAATACAAACTATATTAATGGAGAGGATGATGAGTAGTGCAACATTCAACCCAAATGGGGTGTCAATCCAAGAACAATTGAAGAAGAACTCTCCAAAACCCTTAAACCCTAAGCTATTCTAACCTAAAATAGTTTATCTCTATTATTACATCAAAAATGGGTATTTATAGTAAGTTGGAATAAGTAGAGAAAAGAAAAGAAGAAAGAAATTAACAGGCAAAATATCTGCAGAAAACAGGGCATCGATCGATCGACCCCTTTGGTCGACCGATCGCTCATGAAAAAAATATCCACTGTTGAAGAGGATCGATCGATCTATCCTTTTGATCGACTGATCGATCAAGCAGGGCCGATTCATGCAGCACACTGCATTGCTGTTTTGGTTTTCAAGCTTTTCTCGTCCGCTGAAATTGTCGTAACTTCTTCGTTATGAATCGAATTCGCGTACCGTTCGCGGCCACGCGAAGCTAGTGAGGAGGGATACAACTTCCATGTAGATGTTGTTCCAGTGCACAAACTGTGAAAAGACTAAAATGCCCTTGAACGTGCGATTGCGTACGAAAATGGAGCGAAATGCGTCTGAACTTCACACTTAGCATCCAATTACCTATAAAAGCTCAATTAACCCCTGCAAAACATGCTAACGTAGAAATCCGAGGTTTTCTGGTTAATGAACATAAATATAGGGAATAAGATACCCGAGGGGGCTAAAATGCGTCCATTCGGAGGATGAAATACGCAATATTTACGTATCATCAGTTCCCACAATATGATTTATATTGCAGTTAGTTAACCGCCATGATAAAAAATATCCATTATCAATTGCTAATTATATACTCACACCATCTTAATTCAAGAATTATTAAATAGTATGTAAAAAAGATCATCCGGGTGTATTTTATTTGATTAAAGTTTACTTTTGTAATCAATCCATATTTTTTCAATAACAAAAAAAAAATTGCATCAATAGCCAAACCCAGTGTGAGAATTGTACCATCCAACCACCATATCAGGTCTCCCAGTTTGTTTGAGCATATCAAGAATATTTGTCTAAAAAATATGGCCAATAGCTTCAACACTAACACCAGTACCACTCTGAGGCATAGAAAAAGCATCCACTACACGAACTGTGTACTCATCCACAATCTCACCCAACATCAAACCCATAACCTCAATAGGTACCCCCACCTCTCCCATGTTTGGGCATATTTAGGAGGGCAAGTGAAGAGATATAAACTTGCTCGGATGTATCGAATGTTAGAGAATCCAGTGGCAGATGACCCAAACCACCTCCGGCACCGGCGAGCATCCTCTGCAATCTCTCCATCCCAGATATTTTTCTGAGATCCTAAGTTTAGAGCTGTTAAACAAAGGAAACACGCAAAATCGGAGTTTAGAATTAAATAACATTCATTAAATATAACCCGTAGATAATGAGAGACATGCAAAACAAAAACAACACAATATTGACACTAAATTAGAGATCTTGAACACCAATAATCTAAACTGAAAACAAATGTAAAAGACCATCTCAGTTTTCAAATAAAAATTGTAATAATAATCCTGTAACACCCCGCTTAAAATAATAACGGGTGGCCAGCCCTATACTACAACAAATCAGGAGTCCCAGATGGCTCAGTCTCAACACCAACTGTCGGTACAATTATAATATAGGACTAACTACCCGATATCATATAAACGAGATGTTAAAATTAAATAAAATATGCGACAGACAACCAATCAACACTATAAAACTACTAATAAAGGAAAGAAAAATGCATACAAGAACTAAGATAAATGAAATGAGTGACTGCAATCGAATATACCACAAAGGAGTAGACCCGAATAAGCTATCGGGTCACAACCAATACAAAGAATGAAATGAAATAAATATATACACCTATAAATATCCCTTGGGTATAAACCCGATATACAACATGAATCCTACCTAGATTTTTAAAGAAGTAGGAAGCGACTACAATCTAAGTCCCGCAACAGTCCGCACATGTCACGGCTCCCAGGACTCTGGATAGAAGGTCATCAGGCAACCATGCGGTAGGAAACCTGTAGTAATATATATATATATATATGTAGAGACAGGAGAGAAAAGTAAACGGGTCAGAGCCCGAGTGTGAAAAATATTTAGCAAGTGTGTTAACCGTGCATAATAAATATCGGTGCACTTATTTCATAATTAAAGTGGAATCGCACTCTCGTGAAACCCCAACTCACCTCTCATCTAACGGCGCGCACCTATTCGCATCCTGAAATTTTAGTTAACTTACCCCAATTATAAGGACAACCTAACTTAACATAGGCCCAGCCTATACCCACGAGATTTGCCTTCCTATCTTAACCCAAGAATCCACTCTTTCTAAACACACTTAATTATTTTTACAAACAAATATGCCATAATAGGCTTAATGGATTCCGGTTTATAATTTAATTAATTATAATTCTTAATATGTTACCCATATACATTAGGGTTTAATCATATGATTTAAATTACTAAAATAACATGCATACAAATTATTAGTGACAAAACTTCTCTCCAATCTCAACACTGCACTACGTTTCGTGCGTGGGGTGTCTCGCAAAGCGAAATCCAAACAAGGAACCACCCCGTTACACTACTCGTTGACAATGTCGATCCTAGAGCTCCATTATACCATACATACAATTTTATACTACTACAACTACTAAATTTAGGTTATAATATAAAGATAACTTAAAATCTCCAATAATATCCTTGGGATGAAGTAACCGAAATATTCCTTAAATGCGATACATCAACCCCCATCAATCTAGTACATCATAATCATCCAAGATGTACTCCACAATGATTCCATATCCTTTCATCTATAGGATACATAAATATATAATAAGCATTTATTCTAACCACATATATATACAATCATCCATTCCCATAGCCAAGTGTACATACCACTTATGATGTATAATGTCCATGCACATAATATACCCGGCAATATATATCGCCGATAAAACTGCATCATGCTATCATCTTCCAGGTCATTACTCACATACAATCCTGGGGACCACGGTCGGTCTCAATATCACCGACATCGGGGCCATACACACACACACGACGTCCCGAGAAGCGGTCATAGCACCTAACTGGTCAATGAGATGAGACATACCCACCACGCCTCACCCTGAAAATATAAATCACATAATAACACACTGGACGAGTATGATTTGGGGACTATCCACACCCTGCTCCTTGAGCCAGGATGCTCAACCTCTACGTGGAAACTTCCCAATGATAGCATGAGCGGGGTATGCTTAACCACGTAAGTATAAATATCATTCACATGCAGAATATATATACATCCATATGATCCCATCATATGATCAATCATTAAATCATCATATACAGTTTAGATATTCATACCATGTATATCCACAACATAAATATATCCATATTTTCATATCTATACAGATATACATATATCCACATATCCAAATATATATATATATATATATATATATATATATATATATATATATATATATATATAAACTATATCTCGTTCATATGTATACGATATATATATACACTCGGCTATAAGTATACATAATCCCCAATATACAAGCCGTCACCACAAACTCATTTAATTTACCTCGATATGTGAATACAATCCCTCACTTGAAGCATATTCATCCATTTTCCTATGATGAATAGTCTCCCAAACATGTATGTATATATATATATATATTCAACATTTAGGTTATCACCCAAGATTTAGTGTAGGTAACAATCACTACACATTTCATATATCTCCGAAATTACGTCAATATCTCCAATACTAATTTTGACTATTGGTATGCTCATAACTAATAGTCTACAACCTCAATTCTTAAACTTAAATCCATTTTAGGATCTCATCAATTTATTAAAATCCCCTTCATTAATCAAACTATTCTTGTTACTAGTATGATCCCAACGCTCTCAATTCTGACTATGGATCAATCACTCCTATGAACTCCTAAATCTTATTGCGCTTGCAATCTATTTCTTAAGTTAAACATTACTAGAGATATGTGACAACTCTCTCTCATCGGTCCTCAATAGCATCTAAACTCACTTATGATCTCAAGCTAGAACTCCCGTCCTCCCTGAGATCCCTCATTACCTCGAAATGTCCATTATTAACACGTACGTAAGCAAAAAGGGACAATCTCCACCATTTATAACCATTTCATGATAACCCAGTTCTATCATGATAACATAACCCGCCAATCACTTCAGTTCCATATTTCTTTCATTACTAAAAGAGGCATCCCATCCTCCTGAATCAGTTTAACATAGGCCCGCAAGTCCCTATTCGACCTAGGGCCATATATCCTCAATCTAATATCATAACACTCCATATTAAGCCCATTAAGAAAGCCCCTAAGAATAAAACTCCAAAAGAAAAGGGGAAGAAAGAAATCCAAGTCTTGGGCTAAAAATAGGGGACCGGTCGATCGGTCCCAGACCCCCGGTCGACCGCGGGTGGACATTTTGCCTACGAAGAAATGCAGTAGGCTTTTCACTTAAGGCGCGGTCGACCGGTCCCCTGGGCGCGATCGACCGGCCACACCATTTGTCTTGGCCGATTTCTACTTTCAACAAAAACCCATTTCCTCAAACACCCAAATATCATCACCAAACCCCCAAATCTTTAACCCAATAATATTCTTAACATGTAAACTCATCCTACATCCCATCCCAACAATTTATGTGTCATCAAACCCATGTATAAACATTGATTTCAAGATTTAAACCCAAAAATCTAGGTTTTGATATTAATACCCAAAATCCATTTCTTTAACCCACAAATTATGAAATCAAATACACAAATGACTTATTTAGCAAGATTAAACACTTGCCTCAGATTTGTAGAGGTTGGATCGTCCTCGATGTCGCGTTTGGGCCGGAGATACCAAGCTTTTTTTCCTCTCTCTCTTCTTTTCTTCTTCCTTTCTCTCCCTAGGGCTTTCTCTCAAATGAGAATGGCTTAATCCGTAAGCCTCTTAAACGTTAAAACAATAAACCCAGTTTTAAATGTTAATACACAGTTTAAATGACTCGTTTACTCCAATTCGAGTCAAACTGAATTAAAAATATTCCGGATCCGAAATAAAACCCAATGACAGTCATTTTGACTATCTTGACCCTTCCGGGATCGATGGTACCCTCAAAATCATCATTCGGAATACTTTCAAAAGTTCTCTATTTTTGGACTTCAATTCCCAAATTTTAAAATTCTCCAATTTAATTAATTTTTTTATTTTCCCAAAAATTTAATTTCTCAGTCTCCAAAGTCAAGGGTTGTTACATACTTCCCCCCTTACAAAAATTTCGCCCGCGAAATTTTAAGATATGCCTAGGACCTCAATCTTATCTAGTCCTTACATCAATCCTTAGGATCACTATGCCGATCCTTACTAGTTCTCACGTCGAACCATATAAATTTTTAAAACAAACTACTACCCAGGGCGCCCTTACACCCCGTACCCGAGCTCTACTCGTTGAATTATAATCAGGCTCCATTAACCTTAAATCGTAATATACTATCACCAATGTAATCTATAACAACATATTAACTATATAAAAGTTCGAAAAAAATTCCCAATGGTTGAACTCTCCTCAATTCCTAACGCTAGCCACCTTCGTGCGGGGGAGGTCTCGCAAGCGAAATCCAAACAAGGAACCCTCCCAATACACTACGGTGTAGCTAGGTTGGGGATTGAGATTAGTTGAACTAGGGTTAAGGTTTTATAAAAGATTTTCATAGTTTAGATATTGCCCAAAGGCCTATGTAATAATATAATAATAAACAAATCCATGTCTTTCGACATGCCAAGCAAACACCTTATGTTTAGGACACAAGGTCTCAACAAATACCATACTCTAACCAATACGTAGTTCTCAAAACTAGCATAACTATGAGAGAAATTATATTCTCAACATAAATCTACCAAACTTGAACCTCTCAAGTATAAAATTCCTCTACATCACATCAACACCTTTCCATAAACTAAGTTCTTCCCTCATCGGAGCACTACAATTACACTCCCTAACCCATCCACAAGACGAATAACCTTATAATCACTACCCAACAAACCTCGACATTCCGTCCTCCCGGAATTCAATATTATAACCCTCGACTATCTCCTCATGAGACGATTTATTTTCCCAAAAGATGCCCTACAAAGGCCATAATTACTCACTCCTTCCTCTAAGGAAATTCTATACACCCTAGGGGTGTAGCGGCTAACTACCCATCATACCTTATGCGCGACGTTCCCAATATTTCACAAAGCATGACTTAAACCCAAAGGAAGGTATTCTGCCTTATACTTCCATAATCCAATGGTTTCAACCCGTCCTTGAACCTCAACTCAGGGTCCTCTACTTCTTCCAGGACAATCATTACTCCGAAACCTATTTCTACACAAGAGAAACATCTTCCTCAAAATCCTTCCTAACCATTTTGAAGGACAAAATGAGATTGTAACTACCGAAAACTCCCTCAGTCCTACTCAATGAAACTGAGTCTCCAATTTCTTTCTACCTCATCCCAGAAGGTGATACCCCTGATATTGGGACAACTCCACCTACCTCACATCGGTAAGAGTCACCAACACCAGGTTTCCTAACAAAGGTTAACGGGTTTCTCAATCTAAACCTCCCAAGGACTACACTACATGTCTCTCCTCAGACTTACCTTACTAAGTCCAAGATTCGCCATTCGAGTAATTTCCCTTTCTTACTCAACCACCGATAGAACACCCTGAATCACTGCTAGATTCTCTTTCTTATTCCCGCCTGAAAGGAGGAAAACAAATACCCCCAATCAAAGCGCACCCAAAATCACTTATGGTTATTGTATCTCTAATCTGGTCCTTTCCTAGATGACATAATCTAGGTGACGTCTGAAACGAGAGCAACTATTATCAGAACGTAGATCAGGTGAATACACTTCACAGAAAAAGATAAACGCAGTGAACACAACAATCCTAATAGTAGGGCTTTATATCAAGAACGTTAACGGAAGAACGCAGAAAACCCGCACAGATCCTAAAGACTCTAGAACCTGATGCTCTGATACCATCTGTAATACCCCACTTAAAATAATAACGGGTGGCCATCCGTATACTACAATAAATCAGGAGTCTCAGATGGCTCAGTCTCAACACCAACTGTCGGTACAATTATAACATAGGACTAACTACTCGATATTATATAAATGAGATGTTAAAATAAAATAAAATATGCAACGGACAACCAACCAACACTATACAACTACTAATCGAGGAAAGAAAAATGCATACAAGAACTAAGATAAATGAAATGAGTGACTACAATCGAATATACCACAAAGGAGTAGACCCGAATAACCTGTCGGGTCACAACCAATACAATGACTGAAATGAAATAAATATACACACCTATAAATATCCCCTGGGTATAAACCCGATATACAACATGAATCCTACCTAGATTTTTAAAGAAGTAGGAAGCGACTACAATCTAAGTCCCGCAACAGTCCGCACCTGTTACGACTCCCAGGACCCTGGATAGAAGGTCATCAGGCATCCATGCGGTAGGACACCTGTAGTAATATATATATATATGTAGAGACAGGAGAGAAAAGTAAACGGGTCAGAGCCCGAGTGTGAAAAATATTTACCAAGTGTGTTAACCGTGCATAATAAATATCGGTGCACTTATTTCATAATTAAAGTGGAATCGCACTCTCGTGAAACCCCAACTCACCTCTCATCTAACGGTGCGCACCTATTCGCATCCTGAAATTTTAATTAACTTACCCCAATTATAAGGACAACCTAACTTAACATAGGCCCAGCCTATACCCACGAGATTTGCCTTCCTATCTTAACCCAAGAATCCACTCTTTCTAAACACACTTAATTATTTTTACAAACAAATATGCCATAATAGGCTTAATGGCTTTCGGTTTATAATTTAATTAATTATAATTCTTAATATGTTACCCAAATACATTAGGGTTTAATCATATGATTTAAATTACTAAAATAACATGCATACAAATTATTAGTGACAAAACTTCTCTCCAATCTCAACACTGCACTACGTTTCGTGCGTGGGGTGTCTCGCAAAGCGAAATCCAAACAAGGAACCACCCCGTTACACTACTCCTTGACAATGTCGATCCTAGAGATCCATTATGCCATACATTCAATTTTATACTACTACAACTACTAAATTTAGGTTATAATATAAAGACAACTTAAAATCTCCAATAATATCCTTGGGATGAAGTAACCGAAATATTCCTTAAATGCGATACATCAACCCCCATCAATCTAGTACATCATAATCATCCAAGATGTACTCCACAACGATTCCATATCCTTTCATCTATAGGATACATTAATATATATATAAGCATTTATTCTCACCACATATATATACAATCATCCATTCCCATAGCCAAGTGTACATACCACTTATGATGTACAATAGCCATGCACATAATATACCCGGCTATATATATCATCGATAAAACTGCATCATGCTATCATCTTCCAGGGCATTACTCACATACCATCCTGGGGACCACGGTCGGTCTCAATATCACCGACATCAGGGCCATACACACACACACACGACGTCCCGGGAAACGGTCATAGCTCCTAACCGGTCAATGAGATGAGACATACCCACCACGCCTCACCCCGAAAATATAAATCACATAATAACACACTGGACGAGTATGATTTGGGGACTATCCACACCCTGCTCCTTGAGCCAGGATGCTCACCCTCTGCGCGGAAACTTCCCAATGATAGCATGAGCGGGTTATGCTTAACCACATAAGTATATATATCATTCACATGCACAATATATATACATCCATATGATCCGATCATATGATCAAACATTAAACCATCATATACGGTTTAGATATTCATACCATGTATATCCACAACATAAATATATCCATATTTTAATATCTATACAGATATACATATATCCACTTATCCAAATATATATATATATATATATATATAAACTATATCTCGTTCATATGTATAAGATATATATATACACTCGGATATAAGTATACATAATCCTCAATATACAAGCCGTCACCACAAACTCATTTAATTTACCTCGATATGTGAATACAATCCCTCACTTGAAGCATATTCATCCATTTTCCTATGATGAATAGTCTCCCAAGCATGTATGTATATGTATATATTCAACATTTAGGTTATCACCCAAGATTTAGTGTAGGTAACAATCACTACACATTTCATATATCTCCGAAATTACGTCAATATCTCCAATACTAATTTTGGCTATTGGTATGCTCATAACTAATAGTCTACAACCTCAATTCTTAAACTTAAATCCATTTTAGGATCTCATCAATTTATTAAAATCCCCTTCATTAATCACACTATTCTTGTTACTAGTATGATCCCAACGCTCTCAATTCTGACTATGGATCAATCACTCCTATGAACTCCTAAATCTTATTGCGCTTGCAATCTATTTCTTAAGTTAAACATTACTAGGGATATGTGACCACTCTCTCTCATCGGTCCTCAATAGCATCTAAACTCACTTATGATCTCAAGCTAGAACTCCCGTCCTCCCTGAGATCCCTCACTACCTCGAAATGTCCATTATTAACATGTACGTAAGCAAAAAGGGACAATCTCCACCATTTATAACCATTTCATGATAACCCAGTTCTATCATGATAATATAACCCGACAATCACTTCAGTTCCATATTTCTTTCATTACTAAAAGAGGCATCCCATCCTCCTGAATCAGTTTAACATAGGCCCGCAAGTCCCTATTCGACCTAGGGCCATATATCCTCAATCTAATATCATAACACTCCATATTAAGCCCATTAAGAAAGCCCCTAAGAATAAAACTCCAAAAGAAAAGGAGGATAAAGAAATCCAAGTCTTGGGCTAAAAACAGGGGACCGGTCAATCGGTCCCAGACCCCCGGTCGACCGCGGGTGGACATTTTGCCTACGAAGAAATGCAGTAGGCTTTTCACTTAAGGCGCGGTCGATCGGTCCCCTGGGCGCGATCGACCGGCCACACCATTTGTCTTGGCCGATTTCCATTTTCAACAAAAAACCATTTCCTCAAACACCCAAATATCATCACCAAACCCCCAAATCTTTAACCGAATAATATTCTTAACATGTAAACTCATCCTACATCCCATCCCAACAATTTATGTGTCATCAAACCCATGTATAAACATTGATTTCAAGATTTAAACCCAAAAATCTAGGTTTTGATATTTATACCCAAAATCCATTTCTTTAACCCACAAATTATGAAATCAAATACACAAATGACTTATTTTGAAAGATTAAACACTTGCCTCAGATTTGTAGAGGTTGGATCGTCCTCGATGTCGCGTTTGGGCCGGAGATCCCAAGCTTTTTTTCCGCTCTCTCTTCTTTTCTTCTTCTTTCCTTCTTCCTTTCTCTCCCTAGGGCTTTTTCTCTCTTTCTCTCAAATGAGAATGGCTTAATCCGTAAGCCTCTTAAACCTTAAAACAATAAACCCAGTTTTAAATGTTAATACACACTTTAAATGACTCGTTTACTCCAATTCGAGTCAAACTGAATTAAAAATATTCCGGAGCCGAAATAAAACCCAATGACAGTCATTTTGACTATCTTGACCCTTTCGGGATCGATGGTACCCTCAAAATCATCATTCGGAATACTTTAAAAAGTTCTCTATTTTGGGACTTCAATTCCCAAATTTTAAAATTCTCCAATTTAATTGATTTTTTTTATTTTCCTAAAAATTTAATTTCTCAGTCTCCAAAGTCAAGGGTTGTTACAAATCCTTGATTAAACACACTAAAATCTTGAATTCATCTGAAATTTTTTAAATCAAATCCTAAAATCGTAATCCCTAAGCATATGACCCATAAAAAATATTATAAGGGAAGAAAATCAAAGCGAGACAGATAGATCATTCATAGTTCACTCAAAATAAATTGTCACACAACAGGGATAACAAAACAACTAAAACAAAAAAATGACAAAGTTATTCATGAAATGATCATACTATGCTCCATGAAGTCATTGTAGCCCAAATTTCATATTTTAAAATCCACCTGATACAACCCAAATAAAAAGATGTTAGAAACTATTAAAGCATAAGGACATCTATGGTTTATCAAAATCGGATTACAATGGATGTAAAAACAGAGGGTCATATATATTGACCCTTCCATCATCAAACTTGCATTTCAACAACCCTAGATTTCGAAGCATAAAAACCTAATACTTGGAGATATAAAAGAGAGGGGGTTAGAACTCCTAATGTATAAATGGTAACAGAAACCCTAAAATTCGTAAACAAAAAACAAAATACCATGAGTCTCGTGAGCAGATCCAGTGGAGAACCGCAGATGGATTTGAGAGAGAGGCGGCAACGAGGAAGGAAACAGAAGCAAAGGAAGGGGGTTTCAGAGTGTGGCAGCGTGGGAGGAAGTGGCAGCTGGTGAGGTTTGTGGGGTGAGTGTGAAATGAAAGAGCTCCGAAATGGGGGAACAAATAGGGTTTTTTGGGGGATGTTTTCAATTTTGCCATGTCATAACTCAAAGGCACATTCTAAGACCATTAGATTGCTTGAGGAGAACAAAGTAAAACCTTTGGATCGCTTTACTATTCAAACACCCCTCTCCCATATACACACTCACACACACACACACACACACACACACACACATACATACACAGATAGGCTCTAATGTGGACGCAATTTGCATACGAATTTTTGTGTGACTTTTTAAAAATAGCAAAAATCAAATTTCGACTTGATTATTTTTCTGTGGTATTTAAATATTTCAGGGGACCCATGTAAAAAAAATCATCTCAAAATGAATTGTTTTACTATTTTAAAAAAATGTTCAAACATATGTGTAATACCCCGTATTTTTAATGACTTTTAAAATGGATTAATTAGAATTAATTGTGATATAATTGGAAATTAATTCGGATTTAAAGATTACTCGAGAATAAAGTAATATGTGATTTATGTTACTTAGTGATTAAAGTAAAATATATGATTATGAATTTACAATTGATTATGACTTTATAAACTTGTCGCGAATTATGTGTACGACAATTATGGGAATTAAGTCGGGACGCGCATTTGAGTTGTGTTGGGATTATAATAAAATGAAATAAAAGTGAATTATTATTATGTCATCCGAATGGTCATTTTTACTGCGCCAAAGTGTTAGGAAGGGTTCAAATAGTCGAAAAACTCTACTTGGGTATTTAATTTGGGTCTCGGGGCACTTTAGAACCGAAAGGACACCCCGGAGGGGTTTTACGATCATTTTACAAGGGAGGTGAATAGTAACTATGGAAATATACGTTTATTTTATAAGTAAAGGGATTAGAGAGATTAGGTTTATTCACCAAAAATAAGAGGAAAAGGTTTAGGGGAGATTGAGAGACTTTCTATGGGAGAAGAAGAGACTTTTCTAGGAAACCAAAGGACAACCACCTTGCACCACCAAGAGCCACCACCACCACTGCCGAAAGTTGGTCGGAAAAAGAGAGGACCACCAGTAGAGTATCATCCCCAACGGATCATACCTACAATCTAAAGGCAAGTGATTAATTATTGCAATCTTAGCTTATATATTGTCCATGTTAGGATAGTTAGGAAAATTCTGAAAAGTTGCATGAACAAAGATAAATTTGTGATAATTTTTAAATGGATCTTTGAAATGGATATTACCTAGGAATGATCTCTTTTGATTATAGAATAAACTCCATGAATTTTATATTATCTTGTGAAGAAATATGGGATTTACACTCTTATTGATGATAAAGTAAAAAATTAGAGTTCTTGAGAATAAAATGGAATTTGAGTAAATTGATTCATGTTAATGATGTTTAAATTATTTTGGTTACATTAGAACATATACATATATAATGGTATATGATCTGGATTTCATGAGATTAAATTGGGAATCATTTGGTAAAGAAAAATTGGAGTTTATATGATGGTCATGGATAATTATACAAATATGAGTTTTCTGGAAATAGTATGTTTTAAATCCAATCTTCTTGATGATTTTAGGTGGTCTGATTATTAGAAATCATTTATATATCTTGGTATATCATATGGAATGAATATTGGGGAGTTTAGGATTATTTGATAAAGGTTTTGATAATTAAAAATTACGAAACCTATAGGAAAAATAATGCAGAATCTGGGCTGATATCTGGGTGATCGATCGATTGACCCAGGACCATCAATCGATCAGCCTCCCCAGAAAAGATGAAGTGGTTTCTTTTTAATTCCTTATTTAATCCCAAGATTTTTAGGAATCTTTTTTTATGATTATTTGAACCTAATGGGACTTAGTCAAGGGCAGTAGGTTATATATAAGACCCAGAAATGTATTATTAATATAGGATTTAAATGGGGAGATTTACGTATGTTAATCGAATGAATTGCGGTAGAGAAATATAAGATTTGGGTTTTAAATTGTATAATTGATGATTTAAGGTTAGGACCAGTAATAAGGTGATCATTTAAATACTGGTACAACCCTAGGTATATGGAACTAATCCTAGAAGATGGAAGAAAGGATTATAATGGTAATGGGAATTATCAAAGAACAATCCAAATTAAAGTGAATTTGATTCGTAGAGATTCGAAAGTCGTGATTACATGGATTAGTAGGAAGTTATGTATACCTACTGAATTTATTTGAGGATAAATGATACCCTGAAAGTGATGAGAAAATCTTGGCAATAAAATATTAATGATTAAAGTCATAATCGATAAATACGTAGAATATTCGGGATATAATTATACTACGCATGGGATTTATTATATGGGTTGTGCGTATGCCTATGTGTATATATATATATATATATATATATATATATATATATATATATATATATATATATATATATGAGATAAATGCGTATTGTTATTATATATATAAGTGAGATGAATACATATTGTTATCATATGGTTGTGTGAATACCTTATTGATGTTATGTTTATATAGGTGTGATGAATACCTGTATTAAATTTTGTATGTATGACATACCTACGTTGCTTGCTATTGGGGTGAAGGTTTCGCATTGTGGACAGTCTTATACTTGTGCGCCCAATTGGGAGGGATTTTGGATTCGTACCCTGAGCATAGAACCTTGGACACGTGCTATCGGTGTATATGATAATTTCGACGGTTGAATGGGAGCGTAGGAATGTGCATGACCCATTTGGCTAGGGAGTATGATCGCCTCCAATATATTTCTGTTATGATATGATTCGTGAGAAATGCCGAATCAATAGTCCTCTATACAGTGACATTATGTATAAGGACATGATAGCAGAGTATGCATGCACCAGAGCTGTGACTGGGAAGGTGCCGTATTAGTATATATATAATTAGTGTGAGATTCTATGTATAAACTGTGATGTAATCTACGTTGTGACATTATAGATATAAAGTTTTAATCTTCTGTGTGAAATTGTAGATTAAAAATATAAACTGTGATTTAATCTACTGTGTAATGTTGTAGATTAAAGTAAATAATGAAATCTGAATTTAATTAAGTACGTGAACACTTAATTCCAAGGTTGTAACAAGACTAGTTCATATTAAAGAGAAATGAATATGAATAATTATATAACATATGGTATGGGACATAAGGGGTTATGATATGGGTTAGAATTATGTTGTGGGAACTAGTTAGGAGGGAACCTTAACTAGGAAGTTATTGAGATACGATAGGTGTGCACTCTAGATGAGAGGTGAGAATTCTCAAGAGAGAGCCCGAGAAACTAACATGTACATAATAAATACTTAATTGTAATTGTTAAGCACTTGCTATTTTTAAAATCTTTTACAATCTGGCTCTGACCCGTTTCCTTGCATATTATTTTCTCTACTATATCTTGTACATCAGGTATCCAGCAGCAGGGATGACCAACATAGATTATGGATGTTCTGATGGATTATATCTACTAGCAGAGATGTGGATTTTGTTTAGACGTCCTTTCTATTTATTCACTCATCTGTAGCGTCTACTTCATTTAAGTCATGTCACCCAAGATTCTAGAAGTTGTAATTATTTATGTAAGCATTGTGGATATCAGTTTTATTTAGTGTAAAAGTTATAATTTAACTGGAGAGTTATTCGAGTCATATTCATTCTTGTTATAATTAATTCAGTTGTGTTGTGTTGTTGCATATTATTATTCCGTGTCGTGGAATGGTTTTAATTAACTTAAATATGGAAAAAAGTTTTTGACAGTTAGCTTAATTAACTATTAGGTGATTAATAAAGAAAATGTTTTTGATAGTGATGCTAAGAATAAACCAACTGTATATTCTGATTTAATTGGGTATGGGACTAATCATCCGATATTTAATTAGGTGGGGTGTTACAATATGTCAGTTTTTAAGAGCTTTAAAAACTGACATATGTTAGATCGATTTTTTAAAAATAGTAAAACAATTCATTTTGAGTTGAATTTTTTTATAGGAGTTCCCTGAAATGTTTAAATACCACAGAAAAAAATAAAGTCGAAATTTTTTTTTTAGCTATTTTTAAAAAATACGGAAAAATTCATCCACAAGTTAAATTCGCAAGTTGCGTCCGCATTAGAGCCGACCTGTATATATATAGTTTATAAAGTTTATAAAGTGATAAACTAAAAGGTCATAAAAGGTGGGGTTTATTTGGGTTATGAGTGCGTCAACCTATTATTACAAATATAATTTGGTTTAAGAATTTGGACGGGTATCGAGTATACTAGTGTGATGTTATATCCTACGTGTGAATTATGTTATACATAAATATGTATTATGCATGGTGTATTTGGTTACTTGGCGGGACCATACTGTTGAGGTGGGATAGTTTGATGCATTTAATGTATTGGGGGTCTTGTACCATACATTTTTTTATTATATTTGTATAGCTAGATATTGGGGTATAATTCTTAAACTATGAGTTTAATCATGGTTATATATGTATACATGGATATTTATATTATTATGGGGTTTAGTCTCAGTTATATATATATATATATATATATATATATATATATATATATATATATAGTGTGTGTGTGTGTGTGTGTGTGTGTGTGTGTGTGCGCTCACCACTATAGTGGTTATTATAAGTTGGTATATTTATTTATATACACATATATGTATACTTGTGATTTGATTATTGTTACGAGGCTACATTTGTATGTGTAAAACGTAATTAATGGAGGTATAAATAACTCGTGAAGATGTCAGAATAGACCGGGGATGTATTAATAATAATGAGTAAAATGGTTAACAATATATGATTGTGGTATATACTTAGTGATGGATTATATTGGAGTAGTGACACATTTTGTATGGATTATAAGTGGGACCTGGGTTGGGTTATCGCTCGGCCGTTGGAATATTGTGTTTGTCATATCCGTTTGTATGATAGACATTTTGAGTTGGGTGAAAACTCTTGGTTGGGTCGGTCCAAGATGGTTGATTTTGCTGGGCCGACAGAATATATGTATATTCTTTTGTGTATACATATATTGGAGTGTGCATTAATGATCATTGATTGGTTGGTCTAGGATGGTTGGTTTCGCTGTGCCAATGTATTATATGTATAGTAGATTGTATATACATATAATGATTTAGATATTTTCTTAATGAGGGTCTTATCATTGGTTCGAATGAACGGTTCCTCTATACATAAGTTCATCGGGGGTAGGAGTCCTTATTTAAATTTTGCTTGAGAAACGTCGAACACATATAGTCTAGTACGATCGGTGTAATGACCCTAAACTATAGAAGGACTCATCCATATAGGATACCATGATCAAAAATGAATTTAAATTGTAAAGACCACGACTTAGGGAAAAGGACGAGTATAGTAAGAAAGGTCGCTATAAGAGACTTCTATGCACGGTGTGTTAGGTCATCGGGGTAATATGAGGGTTAGGAAATAATATTTTTCCTTCCTATTTAATCCCTACTGGGATAATAGATCTAATCCCTTCTATATTACTTATTTCCTTAGGATGAGTAGCTGCGGATAGATTAGAAGTCATATATGTTGTTAGAGGTTGTGAAGATTATTAGAAGATGCGGAGGATTGCTTAAATTTTAGAGTTTTAAGAATGTTAAATCAATGCAGGTTAAAATTTATAGATTTCACTCTTAGTTGTAATAATTTAGTTTATATCTTGTTGATATGGATATAATGGGATATGATTTTAAGGCATGTATTATAAACACCCCGACCCCCCGGTATAAGTATGGTCGCCCTAAACTTGAACTTTTAAATTTTACCATGTGATATTAAGTGACTTAACGGCCACAACCTAGTAAGTCAAGCTACAGGGCATTAGAGTTAGGGGTTATGAGTTTTGGGTATGAGATTCGTGGTACTTACCTCGTGTTGGATTATTGCTTCATGTGGATATTACCATGGTATATGTGCAGTCTTGGGCCAATTGATTTTAACAACCGACTAAGCTAAATAGTAGTGTATCGGGGGGTTGGGGGTGTTTCTTGTTTGGATTTCACTTGCAAGACGTCCTACACATGAAACTTAGTAAGGGTCAGAAGTTGAGAGACAATTTGGCTTTACTACTATTGGTTTATTACTTTGTGCGATACTTATTTGGATTGGTAGTGTGGTATGGTTGGGTACGGGTAGTTAAAAGTGTATCAAATTAGTTGCGAGTATATATATATATATATATATATATATATATATATATATATTGCATGAGTTCCAGCGGATGACGAAGTTTGGTTTTGGTGGTTCGCAAGTCAGTGGCTTCAGGGGTTTTTGGCGGAGTTGGAGGTGCGGGTTTACGGGATATAAGGTCGTCGTATGAAGTTTTGGACAGGTGGTTTGGAGGTTTAATGGTAGGAAGGTTTGAAGCTTTTGGTTATGGAGGTTTTGAAGTGTTGGGGAAGATGGTGATGAGATAGGAGAGATAAAATAAATTTGATTTGATTTTTGAGACTGTTTAAAAAAATGTGAGGTTTGAAAGATTCTTAGGTGTGCTGAAGTGTATGGTGTATATATATATATATATATATATATATGTATGTATGTATGTGTGTGTGTGTGTGTGTGACTAGCAAATCAAATACTAATATACATATTTACAACACACATAAAAATACTAATATTAAAAACTAAAACAAACTTGTATAAAAATCGAAATAAAAAAATTAACATATAAACTAAGCAAATAACTAAAAATAAAATAAAAAATATATTAATGTCAGTAAAAAAAAATAATACACACAAAGTAAGAATCATAAAAATAAAAAGAAAAAAATAAAATGACATGAAAAAATATAAAATAATATATACTAAAAATAATAACCCTAATACTATACACACACACAATGGGGGCAAAATTTGGAATGTGGATTGGAATGGTCTAGGAGGGCTTGTTTGGAATGTCGAGAGTCAAAGTAAAATTCTAAATTGATGTTTTTGACCAACTTTTTACAGCAACTGCATTGAAATTACGCGTTTGTGACCCGCAATTGCATATTGACCAACAAGATAAAAATTACCCATATATGACCAATATTAACAAGAACTAATTATTAAAATGAGTTTATTTATTTAGGGTATAAATATACCCCCAGGGTTGCTAAAATTGCATTATTAACTCGAATTATGTTCATTATTTGGTTTTTCTTATAAATAACAAAAATAACTTTGAAAGCTCATTATTTATGATACAACAAGTCTAACAAGACCTAGATTTGGGTACAAATAATACAAAATAATGCACTTAGCATGTGCAACAAGCCGCTAAACCCATAGGTTGCCCTAATTTATGAGTTTTGTCTCGTGAGAGTTTGTAGTGAATATACCCAAAAATTCAAAAATTTGACTCAATTTACAAAAGACACAAAAATAATATAATCATGTCTTAAATGAAAATTTCATAAATATAGTAAAAATTCACTTTTCAATCTCAACTTATTGTGTGTGTGTGCATAGCTAATATAATCGTCCATTTCAAAATATCTGATTATTATGTTTCTTATCCAAAAGTTTATTTTAATTCAAATTCTCATGGGATGCACTCACAATCAAATCTTAAGATATGGTTGATTTTCTCTCGGTTTATGTGAATAAAAGATTAAATTTCATGAACAATAGCACACATACATAACGGGAAATTGACTAATTATAATGGATGAATATGATATTGAGAACGAAATATCGATTACTTTTTGGAAAATCTTAAACAGGCCATATATCCTATGCATCTTATCTCCATACTATAACTAACTATACTTGAGATCGATTATAACATTCTTTTGGTTGTATTATAGGCTTGAATTTTAGTTATAAAGAACGAAATTTGGAGTTTTAAAAAATTTATGAGAATATAGAGGTCACTGATATTTTGACTTTTAGGAAAAATTTCTAACCTCTATTTTTTTTCTTTTTCAACTCACATACTCCTTTTTCTTTTCTTTTTCATTTCATTTCTCATTGTTTATTTCTTTCCTTTTCTTTCTTCTTTCTTTTCACGCATTATTCTTGCAACGGTTCTTCTTTTGGACCTTTTTATACCATAATATTACCCTACCATTCTCCAAAAATGGGTATAGATTTTTGGGTTTTAAATAAAAGGGTCGTTTTTCTTTTTGACACTATTGGAATTGAAACAAAATAATATAAAAAGGTTGTTTTTTAGGTTTACATTCTGGGCTTTTAGAAAGATGGCCTAATCTCATTTCTCATGTTTCATTTAGTTAATCTCGAGTCAACTTACTAAGACATCTAGTTCTTAAGATTCACATTTTGACCTTTTGATTTGAGTAATATAACAAAACAAATAAGTTAATATAATCGACAAATAATCTTTGAAGGAAAGTTGGAGTTATAATAACTTGGATTGATTTAAATATCTAAAAAATGATGAATGGCACAATTTCTCACCGGATTAAAAATCTTCACGTTTATTCGTTAAGCATATTAACTTTCACCTCAATATCCATTTTCGATCATATTATATGGCTAAGTGTTAAAATTTTATAAATTGAGAGATTTTGGATTAATTATATATTAAGATTTCATTTCAAAACTTAATTATATTGAAAATCTTTTTAGATTTTTTTGAATTTTGAATTCTTGATATATATGGAGAAAATTACTTCAATGTCCCTAAACCTTATTTCTACACTGTCCTCAATGTAAAGGACAAAAAAAATGGTGGAAAGTTATTAAAGATATTACCACAATGAGAGAATTTCTCCAACACACATTTCCTGAAAAAAACACAAAAACAAAACCATGATAGAACAATAATGACCCAATTTCATGTTCACTCGTGGTATAGACTGTCCCCCACTTCCTGATCTCCTAATTTCAGATATGGATTTAACCTTTGCCATTGAATTTGAAAGTCTCACCATTTCTAGGATTATCTATCTTAACTGCTCCATGGGGACAGACTGTCCTAACGACAAAAGGATTGGACCATCTATAGCTCAACTTATCGGAAAAGAGATGCAAACTAGAGTTTTATAAGAGAAAATTTTGTCCAAGTTTGAATGACTTCCTTTGTAAGGACTTGTCATGTAACATTTTTGTTTTCTCTTTCAACAATTGTGCGTTCTTGTATGCATCATTCCTAATATCTTCCGATTCATTGACTTGGAGTTTTCGAACCTCTCCCATAGTAGGTAAGTCAAAATTAAAGGACTTAATGGCCCACTAAAATTTGTGATTTAACTCTATCGAAAGATGACAGACTTTTTCATAAATAATACTATATGGGGACATACAAAGCGGGGTTTTTTAGGCAGTGCGATAATCCCACAATGCATCTAATAATGGTAAGGACCATCCTTTTGATTTAGATTCACTGTTTTCTCGATGATTTTCTTTATTTGCCTATTGGAAACTTCTACTTAACCACTGGTTGAGGGTGATAAGAACATCCTACTTTGTGCGTGACTGAGTACTTTTTCATGAGACTCTCAAAGGACCGATTACAGAATAGGTTCCCTGATCACTAATGAGAGCTAGAGGCATACCAAAATGGGAGAAAATTTTCTTTTGAATGAATTTGACCATGGTGGTCATTTGTCTTACTCGGTATAACTTCAACCACTTAGAGACATAATCAACCACCAAAAGGATGTAAATATTACCGTAGGAGTTAGGAAATGAACCCAAGAAATCAATGCCTCAACAGTAAAAAACCTCAATAATCAAAATAATATTTAAGGGCACCATGTTCCTACGTGTGATCTTTCCTAACCTTTGGCATCGGTCACAACTCCTACTCTAATCATTCAAGTCATGAAAAATGGTGGGCCAATATAATACATACTGCAAAATCTTCGTTGTAGTTTTCTTAGCAATGAAATAACCTCCACAGGCTTGGTCATGGCAGAAAGAGATCACTCTTTGAATATCACGATAGGGGATGCACTTTCGAATGATTTGATCGGGATAGTAATTGAAGAGTTATGGGTTGTCCCAAAAGAAATTCTTAGTTGCCTTAAGAAATTTAGAACGATCTTGCTTAGGCTAATGCATGGGCATCTCCCCCGTCATAAAATAATTCTCAATATTGATAAACCATGAAAGATGGGAGATAAGAATCAGTTGCTCATCGGGGAATGACTCATTAAGTGGAAACATGTTATGTAATGATTCAATAGTTATCCTAGAAAAGTGGTCCACCAACACATTCTCACATCCTTTACAATCTCAAATTTTAACGTCAAAATATTGTAGTAATAGGATCCACCTAATGAGTAGATCGTTAGCATCCTTATTAGAAAAAGGTATCATAGGGGTGAGTGATCGGTGAAAATGATAACTTTGGACCCTATCAAGTAAGACCTAAATTTATTTTGCATGATGATCACATTGAGGAACTTTTTTCGATCGAGGAATAATTCAATTGTGCATCATTAAGAGTCCTAACGGAGTATTATATGATGTGAGGAAGTTTCTCATCATGCTGACCAAGAAACGCACCTAGGGTATAGTTGGAAGCATCACACATGATCTTAAAGGGCTGACTCCAGTCCGGAGGTCGTATAATAGGTGAAAATGTCAAGTCCTTCTTTAGACTTTCAAAGGCTTGGAGGAAATTTTCAGTGACATCAAAGGGTGTGTGCTTGGCAAGAAGAGTGAACAAAGGTCAATAGATTTTGCGAAATTATTTAATAAGTCTACAGTAGAAAATGACATGTCCTAAGAATGATAAAACTTCATGCACATTTTTTGGGGGTGGGATATTACCAATGAGATTAATTTTATCTTTATCAACCTCGATACCCTTTTAAGAACTGATTTGACCTAATAATATGCCTTGTTTGGCCATGAAATGACATTTTTCCTAATTAAGCACGAGGCTCTTTTCCTTACACCATTTCATAACGAGAGTGAGGTGGTGAAGACCCAAATACTATTATCCCCACTGGGATGCATAGAAAACTATGATCCATGGAATTCCTTTATGACGGTCTTATGCAACTCCTCATTCAAAGGTACAAAAAACCTCCCCTTATAGGGAAATCCACCATCCAAACGAATAGTGGAAAGAGGTACACCGATGGACTAAAGCTTGACCACTTTCTCCATGGACATCACATCATTTTCCTATACTCGAATCACCTACATATGGGTAGGGGCAACAACAATAGGGGGGATAGGGTTAGACTACCCAAGGACATATTCTAGTAGTTTGGTTCATGTGTGGTGGCACTGGCCACATGAAGAAGGATTGACCGAGTGAGGGCAAGGTGGGTCATAGGGCTAGTTTGGTTAGGGGAAGTAAGTGAAATATAGACATGGGCAACACGGATAGGTTTAGCAAGGCCTTAGGACAAATTATTAGTTGCAGCAGTTGCCATATCTTCTTAACCTAAGGTAGTAGATACCAACATCACTTCCAGCACCACCAGTCGTAGCGCCTTAGCCTCAGCTACAGAATGACAGGGTCTATCAGGTGGGACCTAGTTATAAGCTAGAGCCTATTCAGGCAGTTGATGGTAAATTTTATGTTCATGGAAATTTAGCCAGGGTTTTGTTTGTCATGAGGGCTACCTATTATTTTGTTGCACAATATTTATTAGGTATTTCCAAATAATTCAAATTCCATGTGATAGATTATTATCCATAGTTACTCCGCTAGGTGTATACAATCATATTACTGAGTCTTGTGATCGGATATGTACCTATCAGGTTCATGTTAATTGTGTTGGTAGAACGATTATGTTTTCTATATTGGGTCATGAGATGTATTTGGCCGCTATGACTAGGTTAAAAGCTGGGGCTATATTGATGAGTAGACCCAGGAGGAAACCACAATATCTTTATATATGATCCCGATAGTTCAGTAGTTCTTTATTTTTTTTTGATGAGATTCTGGAATTACCACCTAACAGAGGGATTGGTTTTATTATAGACACATTGTCAGGCACGAAGTTAATAGATAGTGCATCGTATAATATGGTCCCTATGGAGATGAAAGAGCTTAGATATTAGATTAAGCAGTTGCTAGAGTAGAGTTTTATTTGTCGTATCACTTCAGCATGGTGTGCGCTAGTGTTTGTGAAGAAAAAAGATGGGTCTTTGATATTGTGTATCAATTATCGCAAGACGAATAAGGTTACAGTGAAGAATAAACACCCACTACTGAGGATATATGACCTTTTTGATCATCTGGAGCATCTTTATTTTCAAATATTGACTTACGATTCGATTATCATCAACCAAGGACATGTGAGGAGGATTTGCCTAAATAACTTTCTTGACTCATTACGGGTCTTATGAGTTTTAGGTGATCCTATTCGGGTTGACTAATGCCCCGGTAGTGTTCATTAACTTAATGAATAAAGTGTTTTGTCTATATTTGGACCCGTTCATCGTAGTCTTCATTGATGATATTCTATGGGACGTGTTGTGTCTGAGAATGGACTATCGGTGGATCCTAGAAAGGTCTCAACTATGTTGGATTGGGCATAATGCACGACACCTCTCGAGGTCAATATGCTTTTTGGGTTTTGGATGGTTGCTACAGTAGATTCATCCATGGTTTTTGAAAGATAGCCGGGCTGATGATTGAGTTGTTGAAGAAGGGTGTGACTTTATTTTAGAGTAATGAGAAGTGTTAGTGACATTCAACACTCTTAAGGAAAAATTAACCTTTGTATCGATTCTTGCCTTACCTAGGAGTGGAGTGGAGTTATTTGTTAATACCGCTGTTTATCTATGAGGATTAGGGTGGGTGATGCAGGAGGACATACAATTTTCATATGCCTCCCGAAAGTTGAAATCGCACAAGTTTTATTATCTAAATATGACTTGAAGTTAGCAATCATTTCAAACCGGGGGCCTACTTTTGTGTCACATTTTTAGGATAGTTTCCAGTAGGCTATGGGGACTCAGTTGAACCTTAGTGTGACTTACCATATACAAATTTATAATACACATTAGCATGACTTTCCATAGGGTAAATAAAGTTTTAGAGAACATGCTAAGAGCATGTGTGACGAATTTCAAAGGGATATGGGAGGTACACAAGGCATTAATGGAATTCACATATAATAATATCTATCAAAAGTCCATTTATATGGAACTTTACAAAGCATTTTATTGGCGATCATGTGGATCACCGTTATGTTGGATGGACCCCGGTAAAAGTTGTCTTTTGAACCTAAATTCGACCAAGAGATAACGATGAAGATTTAGTTGATCAAAGTGCAGATTAAGAATGACCATTGCAAAAGAAGAGTCATATATATTTTAAGAGGACGACTATGCAGTTTGAAGTGGGGGAGTAAGTCTACTTCGGGTTTCCCATACGAAAGGGGTAATAAGCTTCTAGAAGAAGGGTAACTTTATAGCATGATATATTGGGCCTTTTATGATTAGATAAAATAAAGAGAATGTTCAAAATTTTTTATAACTTCCAGATTATCTTGATGGGGTCACATCGTGTTTCACATGTCCATACTTTAAGGATTTTTACATCCTATGGTTGCCTATCAGAACATTGATTTGGGAGAGATTGATTTGTACTCAGATGCTTATTATAGGGAGCAACCGATGGGTATCCTTGATAGGCCGATTCAAAGGATATACCCTTAGTACATGTTTAGTAGAACCACCATAATGAGGAGGATTTCACATGGACATGTGAGGATTTTATGAGATAATAATATCGACAGTTGTTTTGAGGCACGTATGTCTTTTGTTTGTGAATTTTGAAGGCACAATTCTTTTTATTAGAGAAGAAGATTGCAATACCCCATATTTTTGGTATTTATTAAATATTAAATGGGGAAAAAGGAAATTAACTTAAATTTTAATTAAATAAAATTTATTTGATTTGGATAATTGATTTGAATCGAGTAAAATACATTGGTTGATTTAATTTGGACTTATTAGTTTAATTGGTTTGGGTAATATTAATATTGAGCTTGGATTGTTTATATTAGGAAAGTTGGTAATTGGTTGGGTTGGTAATATAAAGATAATCCAAGGGTATAAAGGCAATTTGGTTACTTAGTGAGCAAGTAATATAAGCTAATGCCTGGGTGGGGGGAGGTATGAGTTGTAAGAGGCTAATTAAGCTAATGAATTTATATGGGAATTAAAATAAAATAAACATAAAAAAGGGGAGGAGAGGCCCAAGAGCCGTGGCTGCGGGTTATGCTAACATGCTGGTTTATAAGGGCGTTTAAGCCCACTTTTCACTCATTTTAACTCTTGAACTCTTCACTCTCAAACCTTATTTGTCCACACTCCTTACGCACATAAACCCAAGTTATTCTTAGACCTAAATCACCATTAACACTACGCTCAACCACAAGAAGCAAAGAAATAAATGATTAAAATAAGAAGAAAGGATAAAGCTTTAAAGAAATTGAAAGAAGAAAAGAAGAGGAAGAGCAAGAGGGAAATTCACACACCTTGGGAGTTTGGATCATCATTAATTCTACATCCTTTAAATCTCAGTCAAGGGCACGATAAAACTACTCTCCTTTTGTTTATAAATAATAATTTCTACTAAGCACTAATCCAAATTGTAAAATGGTTTAGGGATAATTAGGTTGAAATATAAATTAAGGATTATTAAGATATTCAAATCCAAGTAGTTTATATCTTAGTTAATTCAACTTATAAATATTAAACAAGAATGTTAATAAATGATGTGAAGTGTAATTATAAACATGAATTGCATGCATGGTAGTAGTTATGAAAATCCTTATTGTAATTGAATTGGAATTTGTACCTTTATTAGTGAATTATGTGAGATAGAATACTAGGATGATAGTCCCTCTTATAATTGAATTTGGATTTCAATCGATATACTTGTTAGTAAATTATGAACATTGAAATAATGCCCGGTGGATCCCTATTTTAGTTGGAAATATGATTGAAAAGTCTAATTCATACCTATTCATAATGTGGAATTATTAAGGATTTAATACTCATACATAATTGTTAAATTTTAAATGGAAATACTTTAAAAGAGTAAACATGTTGAAATTTGGTTAGAATGACATATTGGGTGTTTGCTATGTTCGTACATTATAATTGGGATATATTATAACTTCTCGTATATTGAATATTCTCCTCATGAAATGCAACACACACAATGCTAAATTATAATGTTAAACACTTGGACTTAGGTTCCGGTTGCAATTCAATTTGATGTTGACCTGGGAATATATAAGGATAAAGAGATGAAATGGAACACCTAGACTATAAGAATAGAATTGTATCAAAAGTGTTAATTATCATTTAGGCTAATATAATAATGGGCCAGGTAAAGATAATTATGGTTAGTGGCATGGATCTCTATAAAGTCATGGTTATTCTATGTTTGGTAATTATTATGGAGGTAGGTGAAGGTGGCGATGCCAGTTTATTTTAGTCCACACTATGGTGTTATGTATCCTGGATGAAACTCGGGCGGAACAAGGATTTTCTGCGCTAGAGTAGTGTGGCTTTATCAGTCTGTTGTGATCCCTACGGGGATGCAAGGATGATTGTCTTCCAGTCCTCTGTTTCTCCACGAGGCCGAGTTATCAGTTCAGTTATTGATGACTTACCCTTGGAAGTTATTCGAAACCATATTTAGTTACATTGCACGCCCTTGTTTAGTCTTAGACAAATTATTCCGTGCGAGGGGTTTCCAGATGTTTAACGTCGTTAGTTTATTTTATATAGAAAAATAAAAGTTTTGGATAGCCCTTTCGGGCTAATCCTAATGCAGGTTTATGTCTGCGATTGATCTAAATATTCTTATTGCGGGATTCGAGAATCGGGTTACGAGTGAAGAATGTATTAGGTACCGCACTTGTTCTTCATGCTTCCTTAACTATATGCTTATTATTGCACTTTACGTGATATTATTACTCTTTAGTTTATTTTTGGAACATGCTGAGAGACCATAGTTTGAGAATCCCTTAATACTGTGATAGTTGCTTAGGTATAAAAAATGGTATTAGGAAAAGATATGGGAATATCCCATAACCCGCTGTGGGCTCACACGAGGTCTTATGTATGAATGTGCATTTAGATAGCGGGTGGCCATTGGTATATATGTAGATGAGTGCGAGGAGTCTCAGCTTGTATAATGGGAGGCCATTAAAAATATGTATATAACCGTGCATGAAAGCTCGCCTTGTGTAATGGGGGTTCACCAATCCATGAGTGTGTGTGTATGCACGGTGTGAGAGGGGGTTAAAAGGTAATACAAGAAATGGGTGCATCTCCATGGTAACACCATATCGAGAGATATATTATCGAGGCTTGTTATCAGGAGAAATACTTGTGGTATTAAGCCTACGTACCCATGTATCCACTAGGTCAAAGCCTACGTAGTTCGGTTGTACACGTGTTCAAATGTGATATGTGAGTGTGAGGATGTGTTTAGATTAATTTTGGAGGTGTAACAGGTGTATTTTAGGTTGGAGTAGGATAAAGGCCACCAAAAGAGATCTATGTATCCGTTATTGACATGGATAAAATCTTGGAGATGTCGTAGGTCCTCGGGCTAGTTTGAGATGATAGAGATAAGGGGTTTGGACTAGAGATGGAGGCATATATAGTTAATAATATGCTGAGATATGTATTATGAGGCTCGAGCTTCATGAGTTTAGTTTAGTATAGCGCTTACGTATCAAGAAGACTGGAGATCAAATCCAACATAATTCTAATAAATGAGACATACTTACGAGTGTAGGCAACGGGATACCAGTTATACAATATACAACATTAAGACATTTGTGGAGCCTATTCCTTAGTATAACATTTTTATTATAAGTTGGAGTGATATGCTCATATACTAAAAATACATTAATCAAAGGCCGATGTTTGACAGGTATGACAAGGAAACACATATTTGGTGTGCCAATGTTGAGACAAAATTTGTTCACTCGGAGAAATGGTGAGAGTAGTTCAATTTTAGACTTTGGTCTTAACAGCATTTCCGAATGACTCAGCTCATAGTCACTTTCTTGAGAACGTTTTTAAAAAGTATGTTTTCAAGTTGTACATAGTTATAACATTTTTCTAGCATTTATTTAACACGCGAGATGCCATTTTCGCTCAACAAAATAGGTTTTGGGCTAAAAATAAATCTTTAAATAAATGTTGTAAAGTGATTACCCAGTCCTCTAACGGGGGCTAGACTAAGTAATTTAAACAGATATGGACAATTTATTTTAGATAATATATTTGGGGTAATGACTCGAGATTTTTATAGAGTTTCTTTATCCTTGTAGCATGAGATGAATTTTTCTCAGGGGAGTATCCCCTATGAGCTTTCACTGTACTTTCGAGTGGAGTTTTGTTTAGAAGTGTCGACTTTCATGGGGGACACTCATTGGTTTGCCTATAGTTATCATAGGTGGAAATGTTTTTGAAGTAAGAACTTCACTCGGGATATTTCTGACTAAGATAAAGTTTCTCGGACACTTGGGGGAGAAAAAAGTTAAAAAAATGAATAAATGTTGGGTTTTAGGGTGCTTTTAAATATTTACGGGGACCTCTATTTATATGGGATGATTCGGGGCCTTTGATCGTTCAACCAAAGGGGGCCTTTACCCACTTTATCATAGTTTAGGATACGTGTAGGGTGATATTGAGGTTGGGGCACATGTATGGCCGGGCTGAAACTGCAAAGATTTGGTAATCATTGCAGTGTGATTTTTAACCATTCGATTAAAGGTTTTAACCATTTGGTAAATGGGAAGAAATGCCCTTTAATCACTATGTTAAATGATTTGTCTTGATTATTCTTGTTTATTTGGAAGATTTTTGTGAATTCCTTTTTGCCCCCATTAACTTCTTTATGGAAGGGTCAACCCCTTTATTTTTGGGTGACTTCCAACCTTCAATATTTAAGGTTTTACAGGTTTTTGATTGGGGAAATACCCAAAACCCAATTACAAATTGGAGTGTCCACATAGGCAGTCAATTAAGAGGGTAGACATGTGGACACTCTTTGTCGAAACTAGTTTGAACCAGAATAGGTTTGCCTATTTTTAGAATGGATTTGTGTGGGTGGGAATGGGTAAAAAATTTAGTGGGGGTGCGGATGGTGGAGAAAAATGAGATTTTTGGGAGATAACAAGGGAGTTTGACTATCCGGTTAAACAAGCCCTAGCATTTAACCATTCGGTTGAAGGGGGTGTTTAATTATTCGGTTAAATGTTCCAATCGAAGCCTATTAAATGCAGGGACAACTTTTTATTATTCGAACGTCTCACTAACTATTTTTATCGATGCATTGTACTCGACCAATGTTACCATTCTGTTTGTTTCCATCATTTTATTTTCTTCGTATCACCATGAACTCCGATAATGGCGGGAGTTTTGGTATGTCGGATGCCCCATTCATATTGTCATCGTCAGACACTCTCCCCACGAGTGTGTGTAAGACAAAAATTTATAATTACTCTTTATGTTTCTATCTAGGCATATTCCGTTACACATCTACATCATCATGTAAATTCTCTGGTTCTTCAATCGAAGACAAGTTAGTGATCGAATGCGATAGTCAAAGATCAAAGAGTTGAGATCATCACTATAATTATTAGAGAGGTATATAAGGTTGATTTTGTGTAATCATTATGTTCAGGGGTATTTTAACGTGTTTTGAAACAAAAATATTTTTCCCAAGTTTTTTAAAACAAAAAATCATCTTAAAGGTATCTCGTTAAAATGAGTTATGGAGGGTCATTCGAACGAGGTTTTTAGTCTCGTCTAATTTCAGTTGTTCGAATGAAACTTCAAATGATCCAATTTCCTCGTAGTTCTGGAATTTCATTCAATCTCTCATTTGATTTTGTTCAAATGAATTTTCATATGTCGTTCGAATGAGGTCCAGTTCGTTCGATTGAGACTGCGATAAATTATTTTTACTTGGTTTCAAATGCAATCTTTTCAAGACTATCTTTTGGAGATTTTTCTCCCCATTTAAGAGATACAAACTTTGGCTTCTTTGCAAGTATTTTTTCGCATATTTTGTGATAAAAAATTTTGGTTTTCCAAGTGAAAACTCCTTGGATGTTTTGTGACCACTTTATCAAACCTTGAAGAACACATCACATGTTCATATACATGTGGCGTTGATTCTTAACCGCTAAAGATAGGAAAGGAGTTTCCCAATGCTGATCGGTGGACATCGAGGCAAGTGGATATTTCTGTTTACCATTGCTAGATCTGCATTATTTTTTGTTATCAATAAGTAAGGATATATAAATATTATACTTACTGGAGTCTAAGTTTTAAAGTTTGTCTATGCCATTCTGTAATACCTTAGTTGTAACAGTGTTGAAAAAGGGGTTTTCTCAAAAGTTTTTTTCGTCGCATCTTCTGTGCTTGTTTGTTAGATTATATTTAGATTAAATATCTTGCATGTTTAGTTTAACCTAATTAATTAAAATAAAATTAGATAAAATTGAATTAGTCTTGTTTGTGACTTGATCTATGATTTCTACATTTGACCATATAACCGACCCACTCAACTTGTTTTCAAATTGGTATCATATCTTGCTTCTACAAATTATTTAAAGGAATTCTAGTGGTTATATGGAGAATTCATACAATATGCCACATTCGTTTGATGGAATGAATTATGATTATTAGAAATCTAGAATTAGATTGTCTCTAAAATCGACCGATGAGTGCAATTGGATTGCTATTGAAAGGGGACTCCTCCTATTATGACTAGGGAGAATGTCGTTAGTTTTAATCCAGTTGCAAATTGTACTGAAGATGATTTTATACTGAGTGATTTTAAATCTCGTAGTTTTAATGCAATTTTTAGTGCTGTCACACCCGAGGAATTTCGTCGTATCATGACATGTACCATGCCTAAAGAAGTTTGGAATATCCTCCAGCTCACACATGAGGGTACCAATTCTGTTAAAGTTGATAATATTGAAAACCTCGCCGCATAATATGAGACTATATGCATGGTTAAAACTAAAACTTTTACTGAATTTTATGGTCGCATGTCTGATATTGTGAATTCCTGTTTTAATTTGGGTGAATAAATTCTAAAAGTGAGAGTTGCTGAGAAAATTTTGAGGTCCCTAGCATCTTGTTTTATTGCGAAAGTTATCATCCTTAACTATTTGGGAATTCTAGACATAATTAGGCTAGAATAACTCATTGGTGTTCTTTAAAATTTCGAATTAAACATGTTCCCCAAACCCTAAAAGAAAAAAGAAAAATGAATAGATTTGAAAGATAAATATAAAAGGGGAGGTTTTGGACTCCGATTCTGAACTTGATTGAGATGATCTTGCCCTATTTTCTAAAAAAATCAAAGGTTTCTCAAATTCAAATATTAAAATTCTTCCAAATTGGAAAATAAAATTTTTGAGAAAAACAAAACTTATAAAGAGGGTAAGAACTTTTTATAGAATAATCAGAAGAAATCTAGAGGTGGGTATCAAAGAAAGATGAATTAGAGACGTCTTATGAGTGTGAGGGGAAAGGTCATAAGGCCTATGAGTGTCCCATCAGGCTTAAGAAATAGGGCAAAGGAAAAGCCTCCTATAATGGCATTTTCAGGGATAGTGATGTTGAGTCGGTGTTTTCTAGGGGGTAATAATCGCATGGATGTGACTCCATCGCATTCATGTCTAGTCACGTTTGCACTTCAAGTACATATAACACTGATGATGATGTTTTTATGCATGATAACCTCAATAATGAATCAAATCATTCCAAGGAATTTGAGGGTGATGATTTGAGTGAGGGAGAACGTCGTCTCCAATACACATACTCTGAACTTTACACCGAGTCATTAAAAACTAAAACTAAAAATAATAATTAGACTCTTAGGGTATTGTTTTAAGAAAAGGAGTTGAAAGTTTAGAGGGAGACTGAGGCCTCAGTTATAATCTCTTTAAGTGAGCAACCTGTTTCAGTGGGTAGGGAGAATAATGACTTGACCAAGAAAGCGACTAGTCTTACAAGAATTGTTCAAGCATCATTGAAGACTCATGATAAACTTGAAGCCCATATTTCCCCACTCAAAAAAGATCTTGAATGTGCCCGAAAGGTCAAAGTCACCTTTGAGGACATATAAAAGAATGTTGGAAAGATGTTATTAGGTCCCACTTTAGGTTTTAAAGAGATGCGTGGCATATGTTACGAAGGTGCATCCACTTCCACTACTCCACCCGAACCGGTTGTCAAGTTTGGGTTACATCCTTATGTGACTTCACCTAACCCACTAAGGAGAACTCGTCCTAGGACTTTTAACCAAGTTTGACACAAACATGTATATGTTTGTTCCCATTGCAAACGAAGAGGCCATCCTAGGGAGTTTTTCTACAAGTTAAGGACAATATCTCACACACATGCTCCCGCACACTGCTATAGAGACCTAGCTAGTCTTAGAGATGAAGTTGAGTTTCTAGTCACTACTTATAAATGTTTAATGGATGAATTTCAAAGTATGTGCATGCCATATTATAAAACTTTGAATATTTTTGACTAGTGCTAATAAACATAAGGGTAAGCAAAAAGGTTACCACCTCTTGCATACCTAAAAATGACAAAAATACTCTTATTCTTCCCATTTCTCTTAAAATTCAAGATAATTAGCAATGATATTTTGATAGTAGGTGCTCTAGGCACATAATTGATAATAAGTCACATTTTACCAACCTTGTGGATCACAAGGAAGGAAAATTCACATTTGGGGATGAAAGTAAGTTTAGTATATTAGAATGATGTTGCATGGAGAATTTTTGCATTATTAAGATAGACAATATGTTGTATTTTTAAGGGTTGAATGTTAACTTAATAGGCATAAGCCAAATTTATGATGCTAACTTTGCAAAAAAGTTTGACCGATTTTACTAAATTCGACAAACTTTTGATACAAGGTGTCCGGACTATCGACAATTGCGATGGCATCATTCCCAAGTCCTCTTTAGTATGCAGTAGTGCTAAGGTCTCCACCATGGACCTTTGACATAAACAATATGTCACATATTTTATAGGTCTAGCAAGGTTAGTTAAGAAAGACCTAGTTTGTGGCTCACCATCAATTGGGAAGCTGACTTCCTCGGATTGTGGTCCTTGACAACAAGGGAAATAAATCAAGAGTCCCTATTAGAGGTTGGATACTATTACCACCTTTCATGTATTAGAGTTGATACACATGGATCTTATGGGTTCAATGCTCATCGAGAGCATTGGTAGTAAGAAGTATATTTTGGTGATGGTCAATGACTTTTTGAGATATTCCATTGTTGAATTTCTTAGAAAAAAGTCCGATGCTTGTGAGTTCCTAACATCGAAGTACTGTCTACTGAAAAATCAACACAATGTTTCCATCAATAGATTGAGAAATGGAAAAGGCACGAAGTTTATCACAGACGGTGTTGGTTCATATTGTTATAGCAGAGGCATCAAACATGAAGTTTTGACGGTAGGTACACATCAACAAAATGGTATTTTCGAGAGGAAAAGTAGGACTATCCAATACATGGAGCAATCCACGCTCTTTAGTAGAAATGTGCCTAGACGATTTTGGGCAGAGGTGGTTCACACCGCATTATGCACGGTGAATAGGGTTTCTCTTCATTTCCACACACTTCACATTACATATGAGTTGTGGCCCAATAAGAAACCTAACCTATTGTATTTATAATTGTTTAAGGGGTCCTTGTTAGATCCTTAGAGATAAAGATCACTTAGGGAAATTTGACTCTAAAAGTGACGAGGAGATATTTTTAGGATATTCATCGACTAGTAGAGCCTATAGGGTGTATAACCTTATAAACTCTAAGGTCATGGAATCAATAAACGTCATGATTAATGATGATGCACCAACTATGTTTATTGATGATGCACCCCAGTGACAATCCTATGGTTCCCCACACAACCATAATGGACCCAACTCTTGAAAAAGAGGATCCACCCTATTAGGTTTGAAAGAGTCACGACCTTACCAACATACTTGGTGGTCCTACACTAGGTATCAAGACTCACACTCGACTAGAGAACGTGGATCACTGCTTTTAATACACTTCTGTATTAGAACCCAAGAATGTGAAGGAAGACTAAAGGATGAGCGTTGAATATGTCATATGTAAGAATTTTATTTTATTATGAAAAAATGATGTTCGGGAATTAATCCCCCGACCTAGAGAGATTAATTTGATTGTTGCCAAGAAAGTGTATTAAAATAAATTGGCGATAATGGTACCATCATTCTTAATAAGGTAGGTTAGTCGCTCAAAGCACAAATTGAAAGTGTAGACTTTGACGAGACATTCAATCCCGTTGCTAGGCTTGAGTCCATTTTCTTACTACTCGCTACAACATGTCATCTACGATTTATGATGTACCAAATGGATATTAAGAGTAGCTTTCTCACAAGAATTCTTTCGAATGTGGATTACTTGGAATAACCAAAGGGATTTGAAGACCCAAAGCACCCAAAATGCATTTTTTTAATCTACGGAAGGGCTTGTATGGATTGAATCAAGCGCTTCACGATATGTACGAAAGGCTAACTTATTATCTTTTAGCTCGTGTCTTTAATATAGATAGAGTTGATATGACGTTGTTTGTTAGGAGAGTGGGTGGTTCTATCTTAGTTGCTTGAGTATATGTGGATAGCATAGTCTTTAGATTCACGTGTTCCTAACATGCTCACACTTTTGAGGAAGAGATGAAGAGTGAATTTAAGATGAGTATAATTGGTGAAATTACTTTCTTCCTAGGCCTCCAAGCGCGACAACTCAAGAATAGGATATACATTGCAATCTGAATATGTTAGGAATCTAGTGAAGAAGTTTGATTTGCACACCGCTTTGCACTCTCTCACACCCATGAGTTCCTCAATAAAGCTTCGCAGGGACACTTTAGGCAAGGAAGTAGGAAAACACTCTATAGGAGCATGATAGATAGTCTCCTCTACTTGATTGCTAACTGTTCCGATATTGCCTTTAGTGTTGGAGTTTCTGCATGATACCAAGCGTCCTCAAAAGGGTCACACTTGCTTGTACTTGAATGTATCATCATATATGTGAGTGGCATTATTTCTTATGGAATTTGACATGCCTTTGATAATGATGACAATTTATTGGCCTATTCGGATGCCGATTGGGCCCGGGATGTTGATGGTTGTAAGTGGGTGCTTTTACTTTGGGATTGATCTTATCTCATGGTTGAGAAAGAAACAACACTCCATTTTTTATCCATAGAGGAGGACGATTACATAGCTATCGAGAGTTGTTGCACAAAATTCTTGTGGATGGATCAAATGTTGGACGATTATGGGATTAATTAAGGTACGATGATTATTTCTTGAAATAATATGATTTCAATCCACATTTCTTGAAATTTCGTCCAATATTCTCATACAAAGCACATAAGGATTTGTGAGCAATTTATTCATGATCTTGTTGAGGAGAAGATTGTTTCATTGAGCTTCATGAGTACCGAAGTTCAATTGGTCTACATTTTCACTAAAGATGTAGATGAAATTATATTTAAGGATCTTAAGAAGTCTTTGGGTATTTTCTCAATTGATCAAGTTCTGGTATTATTTGTAGTTTAGGGTGATTTTCATATTGCTATCATTTATCCCTATAATTGAATTGCATTCTTATGTTTGTATTTAAAAAAAAATTTAAAATATTTTCTTTAAGAACAACTCCCTCAAAATTTCAAAAAGATTTTATTTTGATAAAATTTTCAAAAATTAAATAGATATTTATATTTTGTTTTCCACCGTATATAGATGCGCATTTAAGATGGTTGAATCATATTTTCATTCCATCCATTCACATGACTTAATCATAATGTCATGATGCTTGGCCTCATTTTTTCTTGGTGCTTATTAATGCATATTTGGCATTGCTTTGTTCATTGTTGATTATTACCTTCATGATAGACTCATTATATCGCCTTGAATGCACATGTGCCCTAGCTTTTAAACATTACACTTGCTTGTCATATATTGAATAGTATGTTCTCATCCCAAATATTCTTAATAATGAACCAAATGTACTAGGGATTAAATATGCATGTAAAAATCATTTCACGAATTTTTTTACCGAAAAATTCATCGATATTGTTTAAGCGATGGAAAGGGGATATGAAAGAAGCAGTATTCTTTGCATTGAAAGAACCACTCACAGTACCTTAAAGTATGTATTTGACATATAAAAACTGAGACTGAGCACGATCTCAATGGAATTACTTATTTAAATGCCTTAAACACAATACCAATTTGATCTTTTTATCCCAAGACATGTATCCAGGTGATAAAACAAATTAGTAAAACATGCAATCACAAGAAAAATAGGGAAAAATCCTTTTCAGGGCAAAACCTATATTTCAACACTTTAGATAGTTTTACAAGACAATCGACTTAAAAACTACTTGATAACCCACAAGTATGACACGCAGTCTTCACAAAACCTTTAAAGAATATTACTCAACCAGAGCAGTCCGCAGGCAATGTTTTTCCCTCGGTATCCATCGATAGCCGTTCTTCTTTATTTTGGCCTTCAGCCTTCAACCGTGATACCTCGGGTGACAAGGTCAGCAGTAGAGATCTCTATCCACAAGATTATATTAGATATGAAACTATTAGGATTTCAAAAGGATTGACAGTATATTGGAGAGGATGATTTGTGAATAAAAAAAAGTGTTTATACCTAAAAAGTTTGAGAACTTTTACAAGATATATGCAGGTTGCATTTTTTCAAAAGTCTTTATAAAATTATTTTTGAAACAAGTATTTATAGGTCGCAATATTTTTTGAGATGGTGAATTCGTTGGAATGAAAATAGAAGTCATTCGAACGATATTGTCATTTCGTTTGAACGAAAACTGCAGTTCGTTCGAACGAGACAACAATCTCATTTGAACAAGGTTAAGAATTTTTTTATTTTTAAAACTAAACAATCCAACCTCCTTTTTTATATAAAAATAACATCCCAAATAAAATTATGAATAGTTATGAACTCCTTAAAATCTTTATACCTTTTTGAGATGTAGATGAGTCTTGAACATTGAGATGTTGGAGTTTGGTTCGTCGCGTTGGTGCGTGTCGATCTGTAATGGGATGCACCAAATATGCCAAAGTGCAAATAAATACACAAATAAAAAGCCTAAGCTAAAATATTTGCGCTTAAAAATCTCACCCTTTGGCTATTCCATTACAAAACTAACTGAATCCCAAATTACAATAATTACCCCTTTATGACAAAAATCATAATACCTTTCTAAACCCTAGAAATGGAACTACATAGTGAAACTTGTCTTCAATCTATTCTTGTTCTTTCCTTGGGCAACTTTGTCTTCATCCTTATGTTCTTCCTTTTACATACCTACACACATGAAGCAAAGAAAATACCCGTGATGCATAGAGTTTGAAATAAAAACTAAAAACAAAACTCATAATGTGATCTCCCATAAATCAAACTCATCATCAAATCTCCCCCTTAATTTGTTCTCCTCATTTTTGATCGAAATAGACAAAGGAGTGGAATCTAAATGTGAAATATAAAGAATCATATATAAGAAGTAAGATATCATCACAAAGATATGTAAACAATGCACATGTAATGATAAACTCAAAGGCTTCACCAACTATTTTTGAAAAATTTCAAAATTTTCTCAATTATAAATTTTACACATATAACACAATAGCTCAAGCACAAATAATCCAAATGATCAAGCATATAGTAAACATAGAATAAATGTAAATTGAAAAGAGCCAAAACATAATACGGTATATAATAGATGCAAAACATACCAAAGAAAATGCGACACATATATGCAAGAATAAACAACCACAAAACTCATAAGCCTTATACACTAGCATAGTATCGATTTATCTAAACATATGGGTTGGAATGAATGAGCGTGAACTAGATACAAATGAATTATGATGTAAACACTCCGATATGTTCAAGAAGTTCTAATTGATCGTAAAACTTGAATGAAACTATGAATTAGCCTCAAGTGGAAAATATATTGAACTTAATGAACAAACAAACACAATGCAAACAAGCCTAGACTATTGATGATTTTACAAATCAATAGCATCATGACAAAATAAGCATAACTAGGATTCATTGTGCAAACCCATTAATCTTTAACTAAAGTCCCTCAAAAGATACACATATATCATATTTTCTTTTCTTTTTCTTTTCTTAATTCTTTTGAAATTATTTCTTTTGAATGATCAAACATTAAACAAAATTGGCCCCTTTTTGGCAATTTTTCGATTTTTACTGCCTTTAATTTTTTTATTAGGGTCTTGCCAATGGTGGCTTTCTCGCAAAGGAGATTTTCTCCTTCGTAGCCCTTTCCCGTGCACCCACATATTTTTTAAACTAATAAAATAAAGCTCATGGGAAATAGTCCTTACATGCATAAATCCCCAAAAACACGTTGATGACAAAATTAATGGGAGCACATCTCACAAAGCTCAAATATTCATGTGAATTAACGTTTAAAAATCTCGTGCATGTGTTCACAGAGGCATATACAAAGTCGAATCCATAAATAAAATCAAGTTCGAAAAAATTCCATGCAAACATGGTTAATAACAATCTAAGCCACATGGAAAGTACAGAGTGAATTGGATTCAAGCACACCAATATGTCATACCAAATGTGTAAAATTAAAACACAAAACACCAAGAGTCTTTTTGAGTTTTTCTAATTTTTTTCAAAAGAAAATACCAATTTTGAACTTTATGAAAAACAAACTCTAACTCAAAAGACAAAAATGTCTTTTTGTATTTTTCAAAAAATTTATCAAAATAAAAAAAATATAAGTAGAATGACAGTGTACACTAGCAATAGTAATATAAGCTATGAACGTTAAAAGCATCCTATGCTCTCATACCACTTGTAAAAGTGGAGTGCTCTAAAGCCACTTTGTAAGCGCGTATGAACACGCTCGACAAGGATGGTCACAATAAAAAAAATTATTTTTATAATTTTTCAATTGAAAACCCAAAGCACACAAATTAAATTTTATGAAATTTTAATTTATATTTAAATTAGGTTTGCATAAGCTAAATGATCGAATCACATAAATTAAACTAAGCATGCAATCAATCATTCCTAGAAGGTTATCTCGCTCCCCTTTAATACAAGCGAATTTATCCTTAAGAGTCTTCCTACATGCTCTCAAATCGTTATTCAAATTACCATTATCCTCATTGACACGTAAACACACCCCGAAAATTTTAGAGTCTTCTAATTTTTTGAAAATGTTGTGTGCAATATTGATTCGCAATTTCTAGTTCAGACTTATTTAATTGGATATCTAAATATGCTAAAATCAAATACCAATTAAATCAGCCCCTAAACATGCATCTACGTGTCAATTCAAATCACAAAATAAATCATGCGATGAATAAGCTGACAAAGATAGATTTCAGGAAAAAATCCCCGCTTAACAAAACCTTTTATTTCCACTATAATTTGTAAAGGAACGGTTTATAATCGGATTACAGTGAAAATACAATTTGGCTTACGAAATACCCGCAAGAGTCGATTCGTAGTAGTCATCCCAGGAACACCCCAACACTCCTTATGACACGCAATTGATCAGTCCAGTACCTCCCGCAAGTGGCACCTATGGTCAGCCCAGTACCTTTCCAAGGCACCTATGATTCAGCAGCAAAACTCCCAGCAAAACTATGCCTTGGATTCCATAAACAACTCACACAAAAAGTCTGGGATTTTGTGAATTGTAAAAACAAAATTTGAACCCTCAAAAGTGGTGGAGAATAAACCAAAAACACCAAATGTGTATTCTGATTGAAACAGTTTTTTCTCCATGCAAAATACAGTAGCCTGACACCCTATATATAATAAAAAGTAAGGCGGTGATGTGTACGCTAAAAACACCTGTCGTTCGAACAAAAAACTACGTCGTTCGAACGACAGTCCATCTTGTTCGAACGAGATGTGACGTCGTTTGAACGACGGTCACTGATCCTCCTTAAAAAGTTTTTAAAAATTAAATAACGTGGAATCCTTAAAAACCAAAACTATTTATGGAATCAGGAGAATTAATCCAAAACCTTTTTTTGATAAAATTATTTAAAAACATTTCAAAAATTATTTTTCTTTCCATAAAAATATCCCAACACTTTTAATGTAAAATGCAGATGGAACTAAAATACATTTTACCAAATTCGTCCTTATTGGGCATGATTGCTGAAGTCCTCTTAAAATTCGGATTGTCGAATGTAGATGTAAGCTTCCAAATTCTTCGACAAACTTATAGCGGTATACGCCATACTAAATGTGACGGATAATGTCCTTACAAATCTCCCTCTATGTCTATGCCGGTATAAAATAAATTTATCCAAATTATCAATCTCAAAATATGACCTATACAAATCTACCCTCCGATAAACTCAAAAGTAGAAAGATAAAATGACAAGGCTTTAAATAATCAACTTTTCAAATCTCCAAGCTTTTCTCATGAGGGTGTGCAATTCATAAAATCTTCAATTATACCTACACACATAAGACAAAGCAAAAACCTCGTGACGTATCGAGTTTGAAGTGATATAAACATAAACATATGAGCATAATCAAATCTCCCCCATATACAAAACTCCCCCATAATATCATAATTCGTTCTGCCTCTTTTTATTTGTCCGAAATAGACAAGGAAAAGAATAAATCAAGTAATGCAAAATGGGGTGTCATGGTAAACAACACATAACATTTTTTGATTTTTTTCAAATTTTTATACAAAAAATGAAAAAATATGATGTTACAAAAACACACACCATGAATTTGTATGAAGATAACCAAATTGGGGAAATGGAATGAATGGGTGTGAACAAATTCGATAGAAAAATCAACTCAATCATATCATATGTGCATGATGCATAAGAGTACTCCTAACGAATGAACATAAAAAATAGTCCTTACGTGTAGAATTTGTTGAATTAGATGACATCACCTTAATCATATCAACAAATCGAAGTATAAATGATTTCCACACCAATAACGTCCAAAACTATCTAATGCTTTTTTTTCATTACTTTCAAGGACGTACAAACCGTATTGAATTCTCCAACCAAACTCCTTCATATATAATTTCTTTTTGAGGTGATCTAAATTCTCAAACATTGGATAATTGGTGAATAAACTTAATGGCCCCTTTTTGGCATATATATCTTTTTATTGCCTTTTAATTTTTTTGGGCTCTTTTAAACCTCATTAGACCCTGAAAATTTTTTAATTCCTTATTTTTTTGGGTCCATTAAACGGTGGATTGAATGAGTACCTTTCGTAGCCCTTCACCGTTACACAAATCTCACAAATGGTTTATAACATGCACTACTTTTTGTCACGATTTATTGCATTTAGTTCATTGTATAGATAAAATTGAAGCAGAATCACTCAACCAACATGTGATAGACAAGCACAAACATCAAACAAATCCTTGCATGCGTGAAATAAAGGACAAATAGAGTCAATCATGTAGGTAGTAACACTATATCATCTCAAAGACTCCAAACTTTATAAAGCACATGAATGACATAACATATTGTCTCAAAACACTATCAAACAGTCATGTGGAATATGGAATGAAGTTGTGACGTGGCCATCCTAAGTGTGCATTCATCTACGGTGCAAACAAAATACAAAACTCTTTTCGAATTTTTTAAAATTTTTCTAAAAAAGGAAAATCTTTTTGCATTTTTCAAACACTATTCAGAAACAACCCAATAGTACCATTAACATATAGCAGGAAGAAACGAGGAATGCAAACAAAATTCCAGGGGTCGTTTGAACGAAATGCCATGCCGTTCGAACGACAGGAACTTCGCACGAGATGTAATCTCATTCGAATGAGAAAATATAAAATTCCTAGATCATTCAAACTGTCATGCAGTTTTGAATGTGGGAAAATTTTATAAAAATAGTTCCTGGAATGGCCAAGCAGATTCAAACAGTGCTAAAATAGTAAAAAAAAAAAGAAAAATGAAGTACAAATGGTACATACTAGAAATAGGCAAAAGTATCATCATGAAATCACCCTACGCTAGTAAACATGTCTTGACCTCAACTAGGAAGTGCGGTGGAGTCCTCCAAAGATTGTGACATCTTTTGAAACAACTCCATTAAATCATGTGAAGTCTTGACAAAAAAACTTTACTTGCCCGCCTCGCAAATATGTGCAAACTCTCTATCATTATGTGCAAGCAAAGTACCATGAGTGGGTGCATGTGCATGAACATGTGTAGTGGCATGATGTGGCAAGAAACCCAACTTAAAACAAACCTCCCTAAGGTGTCCTCTTTTCTTGCAATGGGAGAAAATATAAACCGACCTAGGAATTAATTTGTCAAAAATTCTAGGATGGGCTCTCCTTACTGGTACGGGACCCCTAGGTGGGTTGGGATAAGAACCACATGAATCGATCACCAAAGTGGGAACTGGCTCAGGTGAAATAAAAGAAGTGGACGCACCGTCATGACCTTTTCCTAAACTCTCATCACCACCCAAAACGGGATTGAGAACCATATTTTCAACTTTTTTAGATGTGTTATCTAAAGGGACTTTGACCTCCCGGGCACGTTCGAGATCACTCTCGAGTTGGGATACACGTGTCGTAAGACTAGACACCATGTCAATCAAGTCACACTTTTCCCTCCTTAAAACTTCCTTCTCTCTCTCCAAATCTAAAACTCGACGACCTAAATCTTTATTATACTTCTTTGTTTTCAAGGTCTCGGTGTACAAATCCCTAAAATATTTTTGGAGCTCATATTCATCTCCACTCTCAAACTCACTCTCATCTCCACTAGAAACACTTGACTCATCGTCGTCGCTCTCGTGGATACTATCATTGTGGGACAAAGTGGGTGTGTTCACACGACTGGAAAAATCTACACACATCCCATGTCCTAAACCCTTTTCGGACTCATCTTTCTCATCATCTCCCTCACTACCACTAAAAGTGGAAGGCATGGGTATTTTCTTCCCTTTTCTCTTATGCCTAGTAGCATAATCAAAAGCCCTAGGCCCTTTCCCTTGACATTCAAAACAAATCATCTCATCTAAATCTTCACCACTCTCTTCCTCTTTTTCTCTCTCATTCTCTTTTTCATTGCCCTCTGTGGCCTTTTCTTTCTTTTTATTTTTCTCAAATGACTTCTTTTTGAAAGAATTATTTTTGTTCATTTTGAGAAACTTTTTAAAAGTTTTTGCAAATAAGGCCACATCGTCAATGCTAAACTCTTCCTCAGAATCAGATTCATACACTCTCTCTTTCTTTTTCTTCCTAACTTGAGTCTTTAAAGAAACGCCTTTATCCTTAGCCTTAATGGTTTGGGGAAATATGTCAATCTCATAAGTTTGTAGGTCTCCTACGAGCTCTTTTAACTTAAGTAAATTTAACTTTCCCAACGAATTCAAAACAGTGACTTCAGGAATAAAATATTTTGGAAGAGATCTCAAAATCTTTTTAATGACATGCGTGTTATCAATAGGTTAACCTAAATTAAAACTCGAGTTAACAATGTCCGACAAACGTGCATAAAACTCATCAAAGCATTCAGACTCAGACATAGTAATGGTCTCAAACTGGGTGCCTAAATTTTGTAACTTCGATTCTTTAATCGCGTTTGTACCCTCATGTGTTAATTGGAGGACATACCATGCCTCTTTAGACGTGTTGCACATCATAATTCGGTGAAACTCATTGGGGGTAACGGCTCCAGAAATAGCACTCAAACCACGAGAATTAAAGTTAGACATTTAAAAATCATCTTCAGTCCAATCCGACACAGGTTTCAAAGAGGTGATGCTATTAGTAGTGACATTGGGAGGAGTCCACCCTCTTTCACAAAGCAACCATACTCATTCGTCAATGGATTTTAACTGGGATTTCATACGAGCTTTTCAATAGGCATAATTGGACCCATAAAAAAAAGGCATTTGATTATATAAGTTTTCTTTGGGAAACATTGCGAAAAACTTTCTAAAATCAGTTTTTTCAAACCAAAATCAATATCACACAAGTTTGCGAAAAATATGAATACGCGATAAATTAGCGTAACCTGCTATGATACTAATTTAAAATTGCTGTGTGCAATATTGATTCGTAATTTCCAATTCAGACTTACTTAATTGGATGTCTAAATATGCTAAAATCAAATACCAATTAAATCAACCCCTAAACATGCATCTATGTGTCAATTCAAATCACAAAATAAATCATGCGATGAATAAGCTGACAAAGACAGATTTCAGGAAAAAAATCCCCGTAGGGTAAAAACCTTTTATTTCCACTATAATTGGTAAAGGAACGGTTTACAATCGGATTACGGAGAAAATACAATTTGGCTTACGAAATACCTGCAAGAGTCGGTTCGTAGTCGTCAACCCAGGAACATCGAAGTACTCCCTATGACACGCAGTTGAACAGCCCAGTACCTCCCGCAAGTGGCACCTATGGTCAGCCCAGTACCTTTCCAAGGCGCCTATGATTCAGCAGCAAAACTCCCAGCAAAACTATGCTTTGGGTTCCATAAACAACTCACACAAAAGTATTGTGAATTGTAAAAATAAATTTTGAACCCTCAAAAGTTATAGAGAATAAACCAAAAACACCAAAAACGTATTCTAATTAAAATAGTGCTTTCTCCACGCGAAATACAGTTGTCTGACACCCTATATATAATGAAAATTAAGGCGGTGATATGTTGGCTAAAAACACCCGTCGTTCGAATGAAAAACTACGTCGTTTGAGCGACACTCCATCTCATTCGAACGAGATGTGATGTCGTTTGAACGATGGTCACTGATACTCTTTAAAAAGCTTTTAAAAATTAAATAACGTGGAATCCTTAAAAATGAAAACTGTTTACGGGATCAGGAGAATTTATCCAAAACCTTTTTATGATAAAATTATTTAAAAACATTTCAAAAATTATTTTTCTTTTCATAAAAATATCCCACACACTTTTCATGTAAAATGTAAATGGAACTAAAACACATTTTACCAAATTCGTCCTTGTTGGGCATGATTGTTGAAGTCTTCTTGAAATTTGGATTGTCGATTGTAGATGTAAGCTTCCCAATTCTTTGACAAACTTTTAACGGTATACGACATACTAAATGTGATGAAAAATGTCCATACATTGTTTCTATAAAAACTGAACTCTATCATCACTCTCTTTCTTGGATAATTCTAAAATTTTAAAATCACGGTCCATGTCCACAATCTTCTCACGAAAGAATCTCTTTGAGTTTCAACAGTTTGCAAAAGTTCCATAGCATCTTTAAAATGAAATTTTTTATTTTCATGAATTTTAATTCTTTTTGCAAACTTCAAATCAAACGAGACAAATGTTCACTATGGCTATCCATCGAGAAAAAGACAATTAAACCAACACAAGAGAGATGAATATCAACCACCCTAAACATAACTAAACAAGGATCTACATAATAAATTAGTGCAACCCGCTCTGATACAAATTTGAGAGTGTGCACGATCTCACTGAAATAACTTATTGAATTAAACGCCTCAAATGCAATTCCAATTTTATCTTTTTATCCTAAGACATGCATCTAGGTGATAAAACAAATAAGTAAAACATGCAATGACACGATAAATAAGGAAAAATGACTTTTCAGGGTAAAATATATATTTAAGCACTTTAAATAGTTTTAAAAGATATTTAACTTACAAACTACTTGATAACCCACAAGCAAGGTTCTAAAAAACGCGGGGTGTGGAGGCCAAGCCGCCTTAGAAGCCTAGGCATGCCTTTGGCGTAAAAAGACGTGAAAAGGCATTTAGGCCTTTTTTTAAATATATTTTAACATTTTTAACTATAACAAGGCTATTAAAAATACTAAAATGGCACATACCTTAAAACATGTCTGAATATATACAAACTAAAGTACTATTTTTTTAAATACAATAAAAAAATAAAAAATGCGCATTTTTTTGGCCGAGAGGCAGAGAGGTTTGGGACACCATTTGTCTTTTGACTATTATTTTGGCCCGTTTTAAAAAAAAAAGTCTTTAAAAGGCGATATCGTTTCACTGAAGCGTTTTTGTTTTTTTTTAAAAGTGCGCCTTAAGCCTTTTACCAAGAATAAGGCGTAAAAATATTAAGGCGGGGAATTTCGCCCAAGCCTCAAGCCTAGGCGCGCCTTTTAATACACTACCCACAAGTATAACGTGAAGTCTTTGCAAAACCTCTAAAGAACACTACTCAATCCGGAGCGGTCCACAAGTGGCATTCCACCCTTGGTATCCTCCGCTTAGCCTTTCTTCTTCTTCTTTTTCCTTTCAGCCTTCAGCCGTGATCCCTCAGGTGACAATGTCAGCATTAGAGATCTCTCTCCACAATATTATATTAGGTATAAAACTATTAGGGTTTCAAATGGATTCAAAAGTATATTGGGGAGGATGATTTGTGAATCAAAAAGGCGTTTAGGCCTAAAAAGTTTAGGGACTTTTGCAACAGATATATAGGTTGCCTTTTTCCAAACGTCTCTAAAAAATTCTTTTCGAAGCAGGTATTTATAAGTCGCGGACAAAATTTGAGGTGACAAATTCATTGGAATGAAAATAGAAGTCGTTTGAACAAGATTGTCATTTTTTTTTCAAGAAAACTGCTATTCATTCAAAGGAGACAACAATCTCGTTCAAATGAGGTTAATTGTTTTTCAAAAACTAAAAAATTCAGCCTCTTTTTTTTATATAAAACCAAAATCCCGAATAAATTTATGAATAGTTATGAACTCCTAAAAAACTTTATACTTTCTTGAGATGTAGAGTAGTCTTGAACTTGGAGATGTTGGAGTTTGGTTCGTCGTGTCAGTGCATGTTGGTTTGTAACGTGATACGCAAAATGTTACAAAGTGAAAATAAGCACAAATAAAAAGCTTAAGCTAAAATATTTGCGCTTACAAATAGAAATGCCAAGGCAAAATTTGTTTCGTTGATGTTTCATTAAAAATGTGAAATTTGATTTCTCAAAATAATTTGAGAGTTTATGCTTAAAATGTGAGATTTTTAGGGTGTTATAGATTGAAGATCAATGGGTTTGAAAAATAAAATTCCTTTAAAAATATTAAATAATTTGGTGTTATTGATTTGAGAAGCATTGAAACTTGTGACATTTTGTATCAATTGAGTCCATTTCAATTTGTTCAATATTTATTTCACAAAAAGTTGAATTGAGTTCTTTCTTTAGGAGTGTGTCTCTGACTTTGTGCACGATCGCTATGTATGCCTACGTTTAATTTCCCGTCCATTAAGTTAACACATATTCATTACATATTCATAATTCGGATGTTTTCGTGCTAGTTCATGGTGAGTTTGTTTGTATTTATATGTATATTCTTATAATTAAAAATTTCAAAAACTCCAAAAACTGTTTGTTGAAGTTTCATTGCATATACCATATTGTTTATACTTTGTGATGATATTTCAAATGAGTATTCTTGTGATGCTAACTTTTCAGGTTTAGCTTCTAACCCTTTGCCTATTATAGACAAAAAGGGGAAGAACTAATTAAGGGGGAGTTTTGTTTTCTTTAAACTCCACGCATCATGATATTTCCTTTGTTTCACGTGCATAAGTATTTTTTACGCACTGATGATATCATGGAATACACGATGAATATTTTGAGTAGAGAAAATATTGTTGTCTTTTCCTTTTTGGGTTTGGGAAGGACATTAGTTGAACTTATCTTAGAAGTTATTTATTTATTTATTTTTTTGTATCAGAATAGCCAAAAGGGAGATTCGTACGAGAAAAAAATTATAATTTCTCATTATGTTTTTAGTTTGGCATATTCCGTTACACCTCTACATCATCATGTACATTCTCAATAGCTTCAATCGAAGACAAGTAATTGAACATATGCGATAATCGAAGACCAAAGAATTGAGATCATCACTACAATCATCAAAAAAGGTATATGAGGTTTATTTTGTGTAATCATTATGTTTAGGGTTATTACTAAAGATAAGAAGAGAGTTTTCTAAGGATGATCGGTGGACACCGGGGCAAGTGGAGATTTCTGTGGAGCGTTGTTGGATCTGCATCACTTTTTATTATGAACAGGGAAGGAAACATTACTGCGATTGTTAGTTGAGTCTAAGTTTGTAATTCTATCCGTGTCATTTTGAATACCTTAGCTGTAATAGTGCTAAATTTTTTTTTCCTCAAAAGTTTTTTCTCACACATATTATGTTCTCATTTATTTGATTCAATTTAGATTCAATATCTTGCATGCTTAGTTTTACATAGTTAATCAAGATAAAATTGGATTAAATTGAATTTGGCTTGTTTGTGACCCAGTCTGAGTGTCTCCACTTCTGTGCCTATCGTTTCATGGGTGTCGGGGATGTTACCTCATTGTTCCTAGGATTTCCTGATCCATCCTTATTGGTTATCCATGTCGATTGTTGTTTCCTACCCGTGCTCCCGTTCCACTCAGAATTTATGATGGTCCTCCAAGGTGAGGATCAAATCATCCACATCTACAAATGTAGCTCTATGTTTGGAATGTTGGCTCCGACTCTAGATTTAGATATTTTTGCAAATGACATGAGTTAATCCTTTTCGATTTTCTTTATGAATTTTTCCTTTTCTTTTTAAACTAATATATTTCCTGCATTTTTCACATTTTCAATAAGTGTTTATTAACACTGATCAACTTTAGGAGATACTGACCCATTAGTCTTCTACGCACATGGGTCTGCACAAACTAGTTACTGATGTCTCTGTGGACCGAACCTCTGATTATGTGGTAACTCTATAGGGCTGGTCAAATGTTCTACGTGTCCTTCCTATTCGGCTGACACTTCTTCATCCAGAACGAGGGCCAAGATGCAGGGTCCGGGGGCTTTAGATGAAGACTATGCAGGTGGTCATCAGAGGAAGAGACATTGCATGTGATGGGTTAAGGGGAAAGTTTTTTTGGTGGGTATTTGATGTTCTCTACAAAAAAGGATTTTTTTTGTGATTTTGTTAGATTTGTTTGGGGTAAGACCTTGTGTATGTCGTATGTTCCTTTAAGATGAACACAATGAACCCCATTACATTTTTTGGGTTGTAAAGTGATTCTCGACAAAAAATCCTATTTTATAAATACACATTCTTTTCCTTCGATGATGAACTATGTGTACTTGCATGTTTTATTATGATTTTATTTGCAGTATGTTCCTTTATACTTTCCTTGAGAAAAGATCATTGTCGATGATGTTTTGATTGAGCAGGTCCAATGTTAAACATATTTATAAGACAAATAATGCTAAGTATGGATGTGAATATAGCGAGCCTAATCTCTTTTTATAAAATGATTATGATACGTGCATAAAAAATTACGCAAGACTGTAAAATGATACACATACAAATGAAAATAAAAGTGTCATATCTTTTTGAGACTTTTCTTTAGGAGGGAGGCAATTTTCATCTGCTTGTTAGGGATTCGTCTATCTGTATTGATATTAAGCGTGAGGGAAGGAAGTTACCTTTTTTTGCGTTATAGAGAGAGCCTTTTGGTGTCACTTTGGAATCATTGCGCTGCCTTTTTGCCAAGACAAAGTGTCATTTTTCGGGGAGCCCTTCCCAAGTATGTCTGCTCATTGATTTTGTCCTAGGATGTGGGGTTTAGTGTTTATTTCTTTGGAAAGAGGTTATGGGGGAAATGTTATTTCCCTCTTGGCTTATTTTAACCATTTCTTTCATAGCATCAACCTTTTTTTTAAATAAGGATAAATCTGTAGAGTTACAAAAATGTCAGAGGGAAATATTTTATTTACTTGACATTTTGGTTTATTTAGACCACAATGACTCTTTTGGATTGAGGGTTTAATGGTCATAATTAGGTTTGTAAGAGCAAGTTTTATAATTGCGCATTTTTTTTAATTTGGCTTATCGTGTTAAACACCACTGCACATTCATGACTACTTCCACCTATTTGAAGAGAAAAAGTTGATGACCTTTTGAAAAGTTGAAGATCGTTCCTCACAACATTCAAAAGAGTTATGAAGTGATTTGGTGAAGTCTTTAAATATCCAGGGGTTATTTTTTTAAAAAAATTTACATTTAAAAAATTTCAAACTATTTTTAAATGATTTTTTAAAAAACTAGCTAACTCGTTAGAACGAGATTTGGTATGTCATTCGAACGAGTTGCTTGTATCATTAGTATGAGGATCATTCATTCAAACAAAATCTAGAACATCACATTTTTGGTCAGTTCTAGAATGTCGTTAAAAGTTTCATTGGATTTCATTCAAATGAGGCTGGACATGTCGTTAGAACTAGTTTCCCACATTCGAATGAGATCTGAAGTGACGCCTTTTTGGCATGCTCCAGAATATCGTTTGAAATTTCATTCAAAACGAAATTGAACAAGATAGGGTACATCGTTTGAATGAGTACGTGAGTTTTTATTTTTAAAACATATCTTTGCAAGTCTTTAATGCTCATCTCTTTGCAACGACTTTCCCTATAAATAGAGACGCGGGGTTAAAGTTTCAAATAACTCAATTTAGACTTTTAAGAAGCTTTTTTAGATTTCTTTTTGTGATTAAACTCTATACGTTTTCCATCCATACCCCTTAGATTTTTTATGATAACTTTTCAAAATCAAGAAGAACAAACTCTATGCCCTTGTAGAGATTTTTCTCTATTGCTAAATTATGGAGTTGAGGCTCTATTCCTGAAGAAGAGGCTGACCTGTGGATACCGAGGAAAGAGATGCTTCCTGTAGATGGTGCTAGACTGTGCCGTATCTGATGAAGATTTAATGACGTGTGCATTATACTTAGTGGAGTTCTAAGTAGTATATAAGTCATTGAGTCTGTCAAATTCTAAAGAGTGATAAAATCTAGGTTTTTCCCGAAAGGGATTTTTTTGTCATATTCTTATTTTGTTTGTTTGGTTTAATTATATGATTGGATCATTTAATTTGGACTTCGTCTTGCATTCACCTTAACTTAATAAAGATAAAAATTAGATTTTGTATGTGTGTAAGCCAATATACAAGTGTATTTATACGAACCATCTTTCACAAGGTTTTTTCTTGTAAAATGGGTTTTCAATGTTTATTTAGACTAGGTTCGAAGTGATATCTCGGTTTGCTTATGTATCTTTGATTTAAAGACAAGGGCCTATTTGTATTTGAAATTCTGTGATAATAATATAGTGGATAATAAGGTATACATAGTTCTCTTGTATGACAAAGTTAGGAGACCGAAGTCTTTAAATGACTTCAAATGAGTGGATGGTGGCTCAAGTGGCCATTTTGATGTAGGGATATGAATGTGTTTGGGCTTTTATGGTTTTCCCTCCCCACTACAATGGATTATTTTTGTACAAAATCAATTTATTCTTTTATATCCCAGGAAATTGTAAGGGAATAATTTCTTTAATCGATCGAGATTGAAAGGTTGTGAAAATGTGACTCCGTCGAGATCAACTAAGGTATCCACCCCTCCAGAGTTTCTTTTGATGATGAGGTAGGGTCCTCCCCAGTTGGGTTTAAAGTTTCCTCTGGGAGTCCAAGCAAGCTTGAGATTCTCTTTTAGGACTAGATCCCCTTCTTATATGTTTCACTAATGAACCCTCCAATTGAACGCTTGAGAAATATGCTTCTGGTAGTCTTGATTGTGATAAATTACCTTTGGCCTCCTCTTATCGAAGATGGATAGTTCATCATGGTAGGATTGGACCCAATCGGGTTTGTCCACTTATCTTTCGAGCATGACTCTTAAGGAAGGTATCTTAATTTCTATGGGGATAACTACCTCCATATCATAAACCAGCGAGTATGGGTGGCCCCTATCGAGTTTCTTTATATTGTATGGTAACCCTAGAGGGTGTACAATCATTTTTCTGAGAAGTTTGTTGATAACCACCCAAAAGTGTATATTTAATACCCCGAATAAATGCATTTTAGTCACTCGTTTTAATTAAAATCGACCTTATATCGTATTTGATTATTTTTCAGGTCAATCAACAGTTGCAACATCAAATAATGCTAAATCAAGTCAATTGCGACTTAATAGCGGTCAAAAGCTTTAAATGAAGAAATTAAGGCGATCGCGAAGTCTGAAGTCCATTTATGAGCTTACCAGATGAATTCAGTGTCTCGAGCCCAATTTCGTACCAAACCTAAGCCTAAACCGAGCCTAGACCTTCACCCGAGCCTCTGTGTATTGAGTTTGTACCTTTATTATTTTTTTAGATTTTTATTTTGAGTCATTTTTATTTTTAGGATTTATTTAGGATTTTAAGAATTTATTTGCATATTTTTCTATTTCTTTTGAGTTAGTGTAGTTTTATTTTGATTTTGATTTTTAATTGTAGTCTTTATTTTTAGTTTTTCTAGATTTTATATTTTTAGGACTTTAGGTTTTATTTTCACTTCTTTTGTAGTTTTTAATTTTATTTGTGTTTTATTTTTAATAGATTTTCTTTATTTTTAGAGGATTTATTTTTTTAATGCGTCGAGTATTTGTTCTCCTTTATTTTTATTCGTTTTTAGTTTTTGGTTAGTTTATTATTATTATTTTGTGTTTTGTTTTATTTTATTAGTTTTTATGTGAGTCGTGTTTAGTTTTTAGAGTTTGTATTGTGTGTCGTGTTGTTTTTATTTATTTATAATTTTTTTTCTACGAGTTTTATTTTTATTTTATTAGTTTATTTTAATTTTAATCGGGTTACAAATTAAACACACACTAAATAACCCCGAACTTAAACACACACAACACACTCACACCCTACTATCATACAAACTTACACCTAAAACAACTCTCACCCTCACCATAATACATACACTCTTCCACACCCACTCCCCTATTTTCCTACACCTCCACTTCACCCCATTAACCCCACTTCATCTTCCACCTCCGCCCACCAAAACCCACACTCTCTTTCCTCTTTCCACCATTTTCAAACCATAAACCCAGAGACGATACTATGTTATGGCTAGAGGGTTCCGTGGCCCCCTTTAACAGTCCGGATTTTGGACTGTATATCAGTATACATATGCCCTGTAATGTTTGAATATGGTTGAGTTAATAGAGCTTGCTAAGTCTTACTAGCCACTAGTTAAATTTAAAGGTGCCTTCAAATAAAAAACCACCAAGTAAGTTTACATTAAATATATACATGTGTGTGCGTGGTATATATGCTATTCAATAATCTTTAAGAGGAATATTAAAAAAAACATTTTTAGTTGTCTGCCTCAAGTAATTTTGAAAACTATTCTCTTATTTTAATATGACTTTATAATCCTTGTGCATTAATGATTATTTAATAATATTATAATAATTGTTGAGTTTTGAGATGACAATTAATGTGTTTCGTGTTGATTATTATTCGATAATAACTCCACTTGGCACAAATTAAACGTGTGTTGTTATGTTTAACATGCATAACCTGTGCAACACAAATTTAATTCTAAAAGATTTCGGCCAATTCGTGTTTGACATTAACTCGACATGTTTATTATATGTGGTTTTTTGGGTCCTGTAAAAATTAGTCAATCTTAACGCGCTAACTTCAGGTCGAGTTTGAGGCGTGTTAACACGTGTCAAACATTAGCACCCCTAATTAAATTAGATATTTCATATATTACTAATTGGGAATCATAATAGAAATACTAGGTCAAGATCCACACACCAACCGAGCAAAAATAATCCAAACCCGACTATATTCTGGTCAGTTAACCATCTGTGCCAGTTAGTAACACTCAGTTCGTCCCCCTCCACATTTAAAATCTAGTTTCGTCCCTGCAAATAAAAAACCACCATCTCACACACACATACACCAACAAACCCATCTTCCCTCTTATCTCTCTACACCCATTAAACTAACCACCACCCAATCCAATTCCCTTATACTCCCTCATCCACTATAAACCCAACACTTAACCTCACATATCTCAACCACCTCTAACAAACACCATAACAACCACCTTCGTCACCGGCGACGACCCATCGTCGGCCAGCCAAATTTCGGCCGCTCAACTCCGGCCAAATGAATGAAAAAAAACCACCTGCCAACTCAAGATTCCAAACAAAAACCAAAGCCAAAATAAAAAAATTCCACTTGTTAGCTCCTCCATTAAAATAGGAACTCACCCACCCAAAAAAATCCCACTAACCCAAAACCCACAGATTTTAAACTCATCCACTTGCGAACAAATCCATCAAATCTCTCTTCCACAAACCTAAATCATGGGTTATAAAACAAGAAGGGGAAGCTCATTTTGCAGGGAGTCTCATAACAGGGAAGAGAGACGAGAGACAAAAAAACAGAGACAAGTTCTCTGTGTATATTATGTACATATTAGGAACATAAAAAAATCAGAAAAAAAATTAGTTTAGCATTAAAATAATTTTTAGGTTTAGTTTTTATTTTTATTTTATGAAGAAGTTGGACGCATGTCAAGGCGCATTTCAAGACATATTGGTAAAAAAAATTGCGTATTGTATTTCTTCCTTATCTTTGCAATTTATATCTTGCTTGACATATTATTGATTGTTGTTTATGCACACATGAGAATGTTTGGCTAAACACCCTATTCAAGGGGTGGGATGCACTGAGTATGATATTAATTTAATTAATTGATTTCTTAATGCTACATTTCTAGGAAAATTAATTTTTGTCCGTCACTAATTAATTTATGTAACGACAGTTAGTAAATTAATTATACAAATTAATGTTTAAATTTAGGAATCGAACTAGAGATATGTCTATCCTAAATCTAAATAGTAATTTGGTGTTGAAATTTGAGGATTGATACTATTTTTATTAAATTGATCCTAGCGGGTAGTTTTCTTGAAAATAATATAATTCTTGATTTTTCATCATGTGACAATTTTTAAATTAGTTTTCTAAAAAAGATATTATTAAATTTATAATTGTAACGAGAGTTAGATTATCGATTTAATACTATCTCGAAATATTTCAAATTAATAAATTGAGAAATTAAAGTAATTGATAATGCAATATAATCCCATCTCTTGACTTTCTCACATTTATCACACTAGGTTGCACATTATTTTCACTTTATTTTATTTATTATGCCTTTTATTATGTCATTATTACATTTTGTATGTAATAATACCCAAATGAGAGGCTAAATACCCCATTCAAGGGGTGAGAGGAAACCCTTAACTTAAGTATTTTTATTTTTGGTTTGTTTATTTATTATGCACCTTTGGATATTAATATTAAAATGTTACAATTATTTACGCCTCGAGAGAGGGTGAATTATTTTTGAGAGAAAATCGTAAATTCAGATTATAATATTTATTCATTAATTAAACCAGAGATAGACAATTTTTAAATGGTATTATAGTTTGAATTTCTCTACTCTAAAAATGTATTTTTTATGATTTAAAATACTTTTAGTGAATTTTCCCTAGTGGGTGATTTATTAGAAAAGGTTTAAATCTAATTGTTGTGGGTATTGGAGATTTAAATATTGATCTTCTAAAATGATGATATGTAAATTTACATTTGCAATGAGAGTTGATTTGTTAATTTATATATGTTTTGGTGTATTTCAAATAGACAAACTAATTAATGAAAATAAATAAGTTAAGCGGTGAAGTTTAATCCCTTGAATGATCTCATAATTATTTTTTCTTATTTAGTCATTTTATAATTTTTAGCATTTATTAGTTAATTCTCCCTTGAAATTATTTTTAAAAAAATAAAAAAGAAATAAACTGCTAGTTTTCACATCAATTGTTTCACCTTGGAAGTTGGATTGATACCCGTACTTACCGCAATACAAGTTGTTTTAGACAAGTTTTGTAGGTATTAAAGGGATTTTTTTTATTAGCGGTCTTTGCACTACAATGACATATACGCCAAAAGATTTCTATCAAATGTGGTGTGATAAACACCCAAAAGCGTTATATTTAAACCCTAAATAGACGCATTTTAACTGTTAGTTCTCGATAAAATTGGACTTATGTTGGTATTAATTTGTTTTGTAGGTCAATATGCAGTTGCGGTGTCAAACATGCTTAATTCGAGTCAATTGCTATGAATAAGTGGTCAAGTACGTCAAATATGACAAATGCACGATTTATGGAGTTAATTCCCGTGTCTCGTATCAAACCCGAGCCTAAACTTAGCCCAAACCTTCACCCGAGCCCGTGTGTATTTAGTTTGTGCTTTTTAGATTTTTAGTTTGAGTCATTTGTATTTTTCGGATTTATTTAGAGTTTCTAGAATTTATTTTCTTGTTATTTTTATTTTTTATTTTTATTAGTTTTTAATTTTTGTCAATATTTTTAGTTTTGCTAGATTTTATATATTTAGGACATTAGGTTTTATTTTTACTTCTTTTGTAGTTTTTATTTTTATTATTTGAGTTTTATTTTTAATAGATTTTATTTATTTTTGGAGGATTTATTTTTTTACGTTAGTACGTCGCGTATTTGTTTTCCTTTATTTTTGTTTGTTTTTAGTTTTCTTTTAGTTTATTTTTATTTTTTTGTTGGTTTTATTTTATTAGTTTTTTTTTGAGTCGTGTTTAGTTTCTAGAGTTTGTATTGTGTGTATTGTTATTTTTTTTAAATGTGTTTTATTTGTAGTTTAGTTTAGTTGTTATTTTTATTTTTATTTTACTTGTTTTTATTTTATTAGATTTTTTTTAGGGTTACAAACTAATACACACACACAAATCCTACAACACACATACACCCAATTACCATACACCTAACATATACACAAACACCTCACTCACCCACACCCTTTTCTCCTACACCTCACTACACCAAAACAACAACCCCACTCAATTACTATTCATCTTCTTCTCCACCTACCCACTCTCTCACCTCTATCCTCCATAACCAAACATATACCTACACCCACCAATGAAACCTCCATCATCACCTCATCTTACACCACCCAACATCCACAACCCATACACTACTCAACCTCTACCAGCCATATCCCAAACCCGTGTCTGCCCTGCTCAAACCCATGCGCCATTTAACCCATGTCCACCTTACCTCCAAACCCCAAATCGCAACAACCACCATACCCGGGTTGAACCATTCCAACCCGCTGCCTTCAACTCGAGTTCACATCCTGCCCAAAACTCGAATCCACCCAAACCCGTCGATCCGAACCCATAGGCCCATGAACAACCCCAACTTGTCGCCGCTTAGCCCGACTTCCATCCCTCTCCGAACCCATAAACGACCTATCCTTTCGTACCTAGATGCAAACCAAACCATTACCTCATTAAACCACATGCACATTCCTTGCCCAAATGCCCCTTGCCCTAATGTGCAAATTATAAAAGCAAAGAGAAGATCCATTTGCAAAAATTCTTCAATTTTTGGTTTTAAACTTGGAATATATTTTTGCTTCATCACTCTATGGAGAGTGTTTGTATTTTTAACAAATATCTCAAGTTAAAGTGATGTGGTACGATTTATTTCAAGTGAATGAATTTTATGTACAAATTTGTAGTGAGAGTGTTTGTATTTTTAGCAAATTTTTCTCATTATTTAATAGTGAGAGTTCATTTGGAGGAAGAAATACTTAGATGCAAATCTTTATTGGGATTGTATGTATTTTTAGTAAATTTAATTCAAACTTTGATGAGTATTTATGAGTTCACCCATTTGTACATATTGTAGATAATCTTATCTTTTTATTTTTAGTATTTAATATTTTTTTCCTCTCTTTGAGATTGTTACTTATTGAGAAAAAATTGTAAATATTTTTTTTAGTTAGATTTTATATTTTATTAATTTATTTTCTTCATTTTCTTTTAATTAATTAGTTTAGAATAGTTTTAATATTATTTTTGAACTCATATTATATCACTCCATTTTAATTTAAACAAAAAAAAATAATATTTATCTCATTAGAATTTTCTTCTTAGTTAGTTTACTTTAAAAAAAATCATAACACTTTGTTAAATAAAAATCATTTTTAAAAAGTAAAAATACAAAAAAATAAAATAATAACATGAAAAAGATTTTTGCAATTATCTTTACACATGTAGTTCTTCACTCATGAACGGTGGATTGATATCCTTACTTATCCTATGCATATTTTTTATGTAATTGTAGGCTGAAGGAATTTTGATTGGAAATTTACGACAACGACATATATCACTTAGAAGCAAATTTTTCTTTCTATCATTTGTCTCTATTGGTTTATGCCATCTTTTTTATGATGTTCTTGACATTTTTATTGGCGACTTCAATTGCTCCAATGATTTGAGGCTTGTATGGGGTGGTCATATGTCGAGTAATCCCGTTTTCATGTAGTAGTTATGACACCTCCTTGAAGTGAGAACCCTTATCTAATACTAATTTGTAGAGTACGCTTAATAGGCATATGATGTTTCTATGTATGAATTTAGCTACCTTTTGGGATTCAAAATTGGGTAGGATTCGACTTTGCCTCACTTGGTGAAATTGTCAATGGCAACTAGGAAGAATTCATGCCCGGTGGATGATTTAAGGGTAACCTTCCCTGCGATGTCTATACCTCAGGTGGAGAAAGGGCAAGGTGAATTCATGTAGTAGATCTCTCGATGAGGTAAATGTTGCTTTAGGGAGTACAACTGACACTTGATGTATCTTCGGATGTAGTCCGTGCAATCCTTTTGCATGGTAGTCTAGTAGTAATGTTATTAGAGTATTTTTCTGGAGATGTTGTGTCCACTCATTTGCATGCCACATTCTCCACTATGGATCTTGTCCACAATATCAAGGGTCTCTTCTTCCGTAATGCACCTCAAGTGTACTCCATCGAACCTTCTTTTATAGATATGCCCCCCCATAGATCATGAATTGGATGCCAATCATCTTAGGATGAATCAGTCATTTGAAGACGATTCTTGTGGGTGGTGGTTCTTCTTCAATAAGTTCCAGATATCATGGTACCATATCATGGGCCCTAATGATGTTTCCTCAATGGCATCGTAATTAAAATAATAGGAAGTGTTGCTCCGACTAGTCACTATAAATGGAATTTTTATGGTTCCATCTAGCATATCTATATTAGAGGCTAGGGTAACAAGTGCATCTGCAAATTTATTTTTAGCCCTTGGGAGAAAGTCTAACTTAAGATGATCTAATCATGAAGCCACCTCTTCGGTTGCATCTTATCATCCTCGATTCTCCACTTTCCAAATATCTAACTAAAGACTACGCTTGAGTCTCTCTAGGCTTTTAGGTTAGTGATTCCCATTTGCAAGGTGATTTTAAGACATGTTATGCAAGTCTCATATTTGGCCATTTTCCCGGTGCATTCATAAGTGAGTTTGATAACCGAGGGGAGTCATCATGAGTCTGGAGATATCAGGAGCATTTCGATGCTGAATCCCCTTTTATTAAAGGCCCCATCAAAATAAATTTCCCAAGTTTTTCTATTATCTATGGTGAATAGGTATTCATCGAGGACTTCTTCCTCGTCCTCTCCGTCCTCATCTGTTAGGGGTTGCCCGATGAGGAGGTCAAATATGGATCTCCCTTTGGTGTATTTTTATGTGATGTAGATGATCACAAATTAGGATAACATCAATAACCATTTGGCTATTCATCTAGAGAGCCAAATAGGTATTTCACGGGTTCCACCCTAGAGATGAGTCATATGCTATAAGGACATCATATAATGGCGTATTTTGCAGGTGATATATACGACAGATGCGCAAGCCTTTTCCAAGACGGTGTATTGGAGATAATAGGATACTAGATTTTTTATAACATAATAGATGGTACATTCCTTCCGAGAACTCTCTACATGTTGCAACAACATATCTCCAATAGTCATGTTAGTTATGGGCATGTAGAGTTGGAGAGGTTGTCCTAGTTGGGGAGGTACTAACACAAGTGGGTGAATGAGGTACTCCTTTATTTTCTTTAATGCTTCTTGTCATTGATCATTCCATTCTTTGTATGAGTCTTTCTTGAGTATTTGGAAGATGGGTTCACATATGGTGCTATGTTGGATGGTGAATTGACTTATGAATTGTATTTGACCTAGGAATCCTTTGATCTCTTTCTCGATTTTGGTGTGTAGCATGTCCCATATGTCTTTTACTTAGGTGAGGTCTACTTTAATTCCATATTTGTTTATAATGAACCAAAGTACTTTCCCCTTAGTGTTTTCGAAGACACATTTATGAGGATTTAACCTCATTTTAAAAAGGCATAATCTTGGAAAGAATTTCTAGAATGCCAAGATGTGTCTTTCACGGTCCATGGATTTAATTATCATGTTGTCTATGTAGACTTATGGTACCCTATTTATGAGGTGTGTAGGATGGCCATGGATTCTCTTTGGTAAGTTTCACTGGATTTCTTAATACGGAAGGGTATAACTGTATAACAGTACGTTCCCCACAGTGTGATGAATCTAATTTCTTCGTGGTGCTCAAGATGCATTTTTATTTTATTATAGATGGAAAACCCATTTACAAAGGATTTGAGTATGTTAATGTCCATGGTATCTACCAATAAGTTGATATATGGTAGAGGGAAAACATCCTTGAGGCAGACCCAATTCAGATCTCTATAATCTACACACATTCAAACTTTGCCATTGGCTTTAGGTACGAGTACGATGTTGTTTGGCCAAATGGAATATTATAATATTCCAATAAAGCCAAAAATGAGTTATTTCGCCACTTACTCTTTTACTTTTAAGAACCACTCGACCACAACTGACACTATAGAGGGAGGTTAAAGCTCATGGTTGATTGGATGATTAATCTTGCACACCCAAGTGGAATAAATGATGATTGAAGACGAAACGGAAGAACCAATATTGATTGGAAGAAGGTCATTTGCAGGAGGTTGCACGACTAGATGTGTCACACCCCAAACCCAATATCCATACTAATCATTTATTATTAGAATAATTAAATCATAATCTAGAGCCCATTGGAAATATAATTCATCTATCCATATTTTACTGTATAATGTGCATAATCAACATAATATTATTATTGTGCCATAACGAAATCAATATCAGAGTGATAATTAAGCGGACATACAATACTATGATTAACTACGATAAAATTTCACAATCATCAACTCAATCCATACTAACGCAAAATATACAATGTGTGAGTAAATTAAAATCTTCAGTGTGACAATGATAAAATCCCCACATTTAAACCCCGGCTCCTTCCAACGGTGCAACTCTCAAAGTTACCGGTCATATGGTATTCTAGTTGGCAGCATAGAAACCTGAAATTATTAAAATATAACTGTAAGCATTAAGCTTAGTGAGGTACTCCTTCCCTACAATGTAATAACAATTCTATATAGAATATGTGGATATAAAATCCGAACAATCCTGCCCATTGGCAATAACAAATCCTGGAACATAAGTTCCAACAAATCATTGGATCTTTGTCCAATTCCAATCCTGGATCAGAAGACCCAACCAATCCTGGATATTTTAATATCCAAACAAATCCTGAATACCGAAGTATTCAAACAAATCCGCTCTTAGAGCTATATTCATATTTATATATGAAACAAATCATAAGTACACTCACATTGATAGTTTAACTGGCTTTTCCCTTGCCTTTATCCAGTACTTGTTCAATCAGCTCTTCTTCCCTTCCTATCATTCTCACAATATTAGTATCATCATAAGAATATTAATAGTCCAAAGAATAACTTCAATCATAACTCAATTCATAAGCATCATATTATTCAATTCAAATCATTTATTAAAATGAAGTCCCATCTAGACTCAAGTTCTGATATCTAACATATTCAAATTACAACCCAAACCCTTTTTAATTATTCTTGGTAATCCAATCCTTATTATATCATGTTTCCAAAACAAAAGACGGCACATCATTCCGAGTTTCCTAGAGCAAAATAAGCCTATTTCTTCACTACATAGCAAATCTGCCCTATAGGCTCTTTTATCTTTCATTCAACTTCCAGGAATTTTCATGATTTTTCTACATCATAAATTTCTATGATATTTCACCCAACATCAGTAAACACATTGAAAAATATAAGATTAAAGTTTCATAATTTTTAAGGTTCGTTTTCTATGTTAAGCAAAACATCGAACACATGGCGGGCATATTTTCACCCTTAGGGCAGATTTCTTACCCGAACTTCAAACTCTCACCAAGGACTCATTTGTTGGTATTTTCACATGATTTTCGGATATGTCATACATATATGAGTCCAGGTTAATATCCAATTGGAATCAATCGATTCCAATAACTATACAAAAATTTATGGAAGTTTGAATAAACAAAGTTTCTAAACAAAGCAATCTTAGGGTTTTGTACATTCAACCTAACTTAAACTTGCATATATCCATACATATGCACCCAAGTACGAAAGTTCAATAAACAATCAAGGATCTATGTCATATAAATCATAATTTCAAGAAAAATAACAAGATTCATGGTTGGAATTACCTTAGGGCTTTTACGTAATTTTCTATGAATTTTCTTCAATTTTCTCCTCACTTTTTCTTCCTAACTTCCAACTTCTCTTTCCTTAGGCTTAAAATCTCTCATGGCTGCATTTTGAATGAATAAAGAGGTAATTCTAAGGGTTTAAGGTCGGCCAAAGCCACCACCCTTCCCAACCAATGAGAATAAAACATTTGTTGCCATAATAAGACAAAATACTACTTAACGGATGGACTATTTTGCCCTTGTTTCGTAATTTTGGTATAACTTCTCACTCGAACCTCCGTTTCATTCACCGTTTGTTGTGTTACAACCATAACTCACTCGTCTAAAACTATATAGTTTTCACCTCAAGTCAATTGTTATGTCATAAAGGTCAAAACTAGCCTTAAACATGGACATTCCTATCGAAACCTTCAAATTTTGTATTTGTAACTAATTCGACATTTCATGCTTTTTGGAGGTAGGATTAGACTAAACATAATAAATTAACATCACATATAGTAATAACACACTAATCATATCACATAAGCTAGGCATGATTTACGCATAATTAATCATAATTATATTCGGGTTGTCACAATTCTCCCCCTGTTAGGAAATTTCGTCCTCGAAATTGACATACCTTGGTTGTCCGAATCAAACAAATAGGGATAACGCATTTTCATGCTATCCTCACTTTCCCATGTAGCTTCTTCCATGGAATGCCTTCTCCACACAACTTTCACAAGTGGGATCACCTTTGATCTTAATATTTGTTCTTTCCTATCAACGATAGCAAGCGGTTCTTCCACGTAGCTCAAATCTTCCTTCAACTCAATAGGTTGTTCCACCAATACATGTGAAGGGTCTGCTACATACTTTCTCAACATAGAAACATGGAAAACATCATGTAACCGAGATAATTCTGGTGGTAACGCTAACTTGTAGGCAACCATCCCGACTTTCTCAAGGATTTCATAAGGTCCAATGTAGCGTGGACTTAATTTCCCTTTCTTTCCAAACCTCATAACTCCTTTCTATGGAGATATCGGAAGAAACACATAATCCCCTTTCTGGAATTCCAAATCTTTTCGTCGTTTATCCGCATAACTTTTCTGTCTGCTTTGAGCTATTCTCATTCTATCATGAATAATCTTCACTTTTTCAGTGGTGACTTCAATTAATTCTGGACCCTCTATCTTCCTTTCACCAACTTCACCCCAACATATCGGTGTACGACATCGTCTACCATACAAGGCTTCATATGGAGCCATACCAATAGTAGACTGAAAACTATTGTTATATGCAAATTCTATCAAAGGCAAATATTCATCCCAATTACCTTTGAAATCAAGCACACAAGCTCTAGGCATATCTTCCAAAATCTGTATTGTCCTTTCAGACTGCCCATCTGTCTGGGGATGAAAAGCCGTACTAAACTTCAAGTTAGTACCCATAGCATACTGCAAGCTATCCCAAAATCTGGATGTAAAAGTAGGTTCCCTATCTGAAACAATAGATACCGGTGCTCCATGCAATCGAATAATTTCATTAACATACAATCTAGCATACCTATCAACTGTATACGTAGTCTTGACTGCTAGAAAGTGAGCGGACTTTGTTAATCTATCCACCACTACCCAAATCGAATCTGACCCCTTCTGAGATCGAGGAAGCCCAACCACAAAATCCATCGTTACATGATCCCATTTCCATTCCGGTATCGGCAATGGCTGAAGCAGACCAGTAGGTTTCTGATGCTCCACTTTCACTTGCTGACATATAAGGCACCTCGCAACAAAATTAGCTATTTCCTTCTTCATATTATTCCACCAATAATGCTCCTTTAAATCCCTATACATTTTAGTGCTACCAGGATGCATAGTATAAATGGAATTATGAGCCTCATCTAAAATTTCCTCTTTCAGTCCACACACATTAGGCACACACAACCGATGCTTATACAATAAAGTACCATCATTCACAATACAAAAATCTTCAGACTTACCATCTCGGAGATCTTGTCGTTTCTTCTCAAGGAAAGGATCTTGACTTTGCAAATCATGAATACGGGTAGCTAACAAAGGCCTCACGCTTACATGAGCAAAGAATCTGTCCCCATCTGCTAGCTGCAATTCCACTCCCATCAATCTCAACTCCATAATATGAGCAACTCTAGCACATCGAATACACGATAACCTGCCTGAAGCCTTTCTACTCAAAGCGTCTGCAACTACATTTGCCTTTCCTGGGTGGTAGTGAATTGTACAATCATAATCTTTAATTAACTCCATCCACCGCCTCTGCCTCAAATTCAACTCCTTCTGAGTAAACAAATACTTAAGGCTTTGATGGTCAGTAAAAATTTCACATACCTCACCATATAGATAATGACGCCATAATTTCAAAGCAAACACAATAGCAGCAAGTTCCAAATCATGTGTAGGATAATTACGTTCATGTGTACGCAACTGCCTAGAAGCATAGGCAATAACTTTACCATGCTGCATAAAAACACAACCCAACCCCTGATGTGAAGCATCGGTATAAACAACAAAACCATCTCCACCATGCGGAATAGTAAGAACAGGTGCAGTTACCAACCTCTTTTTCAATTCATCAAAACTATTTTCGCAATCAGAATTCCATTCAAACTTAACATCTTTCCGAGTCAGTTTAGTCATTGGTAAGGCAATCGAAGAAAATCCCTTAATAAACCTTCTATAATACCCAGCTAAACCCAGAAAACTCCTCACCTCAGTCACATTATCGGGTCTCTCCCATTTCACAATAGCCTCTACCTTTTTAGGATCAACACATATACCATCTCCAGAAATAACATGGCCTAAAAATGCAACTTGTGATAGCCAAAATTCACACTTGCTAAACTTGGCATACAACTTCTTATCTTTCAACAGATTCAAAATAGTTGTGAGATGCTTTTCATGTTCAACCATATCATGTGAATAAATCAGAATATCATCAATAAAAACTATCACAAATGAATCAACAAAAGGATGCAGTACCCGGTTCATAAGATCCATAAATACAGCTGGAGCATTAGTCACCCCAAAAGGCATCACAAGAAATTCAAAATGACCATACCGAGTACGGAAAGCAGTTTTAGAAATATCACTTTCCTTCACCCTCACCTGATGATAACCCGATCGCAAGTCTATCTTTGAAAACACTTTAGCACCCTGTAACTGATCAAAAAAATCATCTATACGAGGTAAAGGATACTTGTTCTTAATTGTAGCTTTATTCAGTTGCCTATAATCAATACACAAACGCATGGTACCATCTTTCTTTTTCACAAATAAAACTGGCGCACCCCATGGAGATACACTAGGCTGTATGAACCCCCTATCAAGTAAATCTTGCAACTGGATCTTAAGTTCTTTCAACTCAGCAGGTGCCATTCTATACGGTGCCATAGAAATAGGGGTTGTCCCTGGTGCTAATTCAATACTAAATTCAACCTCTCTTTCTGGTGGTAACCCTGGCAACTCACTAGGAAACACTTCAGGAAAATCCCGTACAATAGGAACATCGACTAATTGTAAAGCCCCCTTCCTAGTGTCAAGAACATATGCAATAAAACCCTCACAACCCTTACTCAATAATTTCCTCGTCTGAATAGCAGAAATGATGCAACTGGGAACAATTTTCCTTTCCCCCACAAATTTAAATTCAGGCTCACCGGGCATATTAAAAACAACTTCCTTACGGAAACAATCCATGGATGCATGATATTTGGATAGAAAATCCATTCCCAGAATTATATCAAAATCAGAAATATCCAATGGAAGTAGATCTATAACTGTATCTCTAGACCCCACAGTCAAAACACAATCATTAAAAACATATTCAGTTACAACCATATCCCCCATAGGCATATAAATACCCAACCCCACATCTAAACGAGCACACGGTATATTCAGGTATATGGCAAAAGCATAGGACACAAAAGAATGTGTGGAACCAGGATCAACCAAAACATAAGCACTTCTATCACTAACAGAAAGTGTACCTGTCACCACATCTGGCGTAATCTGAGCTTCTTTCATCGTAAAGAATCGTCCACCTGGCCTGGAACCACTAGCTTGTCCTCTACCCACACTCTTCACTGTACTGCCTGGAGATAACATTCTGCTTGCTACTTCACTATGTGCTGCTGGAGTCTGTGCCAATTGCGGAAAATTCTTCTTAATATGCCCCACTTGATGACAATGGTATCATTCCAATCCCTTAAGCTTAGGACACTCAGATTTATAATGTCCTTCCTCTTTACAAAAGAAACATGTAACACCTCCTATTGGGGCCTCACCTCTCCCTGACTTTCTGGCTGAACCAAAAGATCCTCCACCCCTGGTATCTCTACCAAACCTCCCCTGACCTCTACCACTATCTCCACCACCTCACTGAAATTTATGAGGTTCCACCTTACCACTTCCACTCTCACCTCCCCTATACTGAGATGCGTCGAATCTACTTTTCTTAAAACTCTCTCTGCTCGCCACCCCTTGGTTCATTTGCCTTTCTGCTATCATGGCTTTGTTTACCAGAGAAGCATAATCTTCTAACTCATAAGTGGCCACTCTATTTTGAATAGGCAAAATCAGTCCATCTTGAAACTTACTACATTTATCTTCTTCCTCCTGCACATACTTAGTAGCAAATCTAGACAAAGCAGTAAATTTAGCATCATACTCCCTCACAGACATGTTCCCTTGGGTCAAATTTATAAACTCCCTCAGCTTCTCCCTCCTATAGACCTTAGGGAAATACTTAACATACAAAGCTTTAATAAATTCAGCCCAAGTAATAACATCAGTACCTTCCATCCTGGGCACCAAATGGTTGCTGGCTTCCCACCAATATTTCGCCTCTCCTTTGAGCTTAAACACAACTAGATTCACTTTCTGGTTATCTGGAACCTTCATAACTGCAAAGATAGTTTCTAGATCCCTGACCCACATCTCAGCTTCCGTAGGTTCAACTGACCCTGAATATTCTGGAGGATTCAACTTCAAAAACTTTTCATGCATGGAATCTTTCATTTCCTTCCTTGCCTCTTTCTCAATCCTGGCCACAGTCTTGGATTCTAGATATCTAGCCTGTTGTTCTGCCATTTGTGCCATATTTCTTTCTTGTTGCTCTGCCATCCTCATCATTGCCTGCGCCATTATTTGCATCTCTGTAGGCTGCTCTTGCTCTCTAGCCCTTCCAGCAACACTTTGCTCCACTTCAGTATTCTCTGTACGAGAAGCGACTCCCTCTTCTCTAGGTTGTCCATTCCCAGGTTCCATCTGGAATTATCTGTAATACAATAAAATTCTAACAACCAATATAAACAGTTTACAGTACTAAACTATTTGTTAGTATATAAACAATTCAATAATATCAAATCAATCAATAACTGCCATCTAATCGTCACACACGTCCAGAATTAATAACCTAGACGCTCTGATACCACTAATTGTCACACCCCAAACCCAATATCCATACTAATCATTTATTATTAGAATAATTAAATCATAATCTAGAGCCCATTGGAAATATAATTCATCTATCCATATTTTACTGTATAATGTGCATAATCAACATAATATTATTATTGTGCCATAACGAAATCAATATCAGAGTGATAATTAAGCGGACATACAATACTATGATTAACTACGATAAAATTTCACAATCATCAACTCAATCCATACTAACGCAAAATATACAATGTGTGAGTAAATTAAAATCTTCAGTGTGACAATGATAAAATCCCCACATTTAAACCCCGGCTCCTTCCAACGGTGCAACTCTCAAAGTTACCGGTCATATGGTATTCTAGTTGGCAGCATAGAAACCTGAAATTATTAAAATATAACTGTAAGCATTAAGCTTAGTGAGGTACTCCTTCCCTACAATGTAATAACAATTCTATATAGAATATGTGGATATAAAATCCGAACAATCCTGCCCATTGGCAATAACAAATCCTGGAACATAAGTTCCAACAAATCATTGGATCTTTGTCCAATTCCAATCCTGGATCAGAAGACCCAACCAATCCTGGATATTTTAATATCCAAACAAATCCTGAATACCGAAGTATTCAAACAAATCCGCTCTTAGAGCTATATTCATATTTATATATGAAACAAATCATAAGTACACTCACATTGATAGTTTAACTGGCTTTTCCCTTGCCTTTATCCAGTACTTGTTCAATCAGCTCTTCTTCCCTTCCTATCATTCTCACAATATTAGTATCATCATAAGAATATTAATAGTCCAAAGAATAACTTCAATCATAACTCAATTCATAAGCATCATATTATTCAATTCAAATCATTCATTAAAATGAAGTCCCATCTAGACTCAAGTTATGATATCTAACATATTCAAATTACAGCCCAAACCCTTTTTAATTATTCTTGGTAATCCAATCCTTATTATATCATGTTTCCAAAACAAAAGACGGCACATCATTCCGAGTTTCCTAGAGCAAAATAAGCCTATTTCTTCACTACATAGCAAATCTGCCCTATAGGCTCTTTTATCTTTCATTCAACTTCCAGGAATTTTCATGATTTTTCTACATCATAAATTTCTATGATATTTCACCCAACATCAGTAAACACATTGAAAAATATAAGATTAAAGTTTCATAATTTTTAAGGTTCGTTTTCTATGTTAAGCAAAACATCGAACACATGGCGGGCATATTTTCACCCTTAGGGCAGATTTCTTACCCGAACTTCAAACTCTCACCAAGGACTCATTTGTTGGTATTTTCACATGATTTTCGGATATGTCATACATATATGAGTCCAGGTTAATATCCAATTGGAATCAATCGATTCCAATAACTATACAAAAATTTATGGAAGTTTGAATAAACAAAGTTTCTAAACAAAGCAATCTTAGGGTTTTGTACATTCAACCTAACTTAAACTTGCATATATCCATACATATGCACCCAAGTACGAAAGTTCAATAAACAATCAAGGATCTATGTCATATAAATCATAATTTCAAGAAAAATAACAAGATTCATGGTTGGAATTACCTTAGGGCTTCTACGTAATTTTCTATGAATTTTCTTCAATTTTCTCCTCACTTTTTCTTCCTAACTTCCAACTTCTCTTTCCTTAGGCTTAAAATCTCTCATGGCTGCATTTTGAATGAATAAAGAGGTAATTCTAAGGGTTTAAGGTCGGCCAAAGCCACCACCCTTCCCAACCAATGAGAATAAAACATTTGTTGCCATAATAAGACAAAATACTACTTAACGGATGGACTATTTTGCCCTTGTTTCGTAATTTTGGTATAACTTCTCACTCGAACCTCCGTTTCATTCACCGTTTGTTGTGTTACAACCATAACTCACTCGTCTAAAACTATATAGTTTTCACCTCAAGTCAATTGTTATGTCATAAAGGTCAAAACTAGCCTTAAACATGGACATTCCTATCGAAACCTTCAAATTTTGTATTTGTAACTAATTCGACATTTCATGCTTTTTGGAGGTAGGATTAGACTAAACATAATAAATTAACATCACATATAGTAATAACACACTAATCATATCACATAAGCTAGGCATGATTTACGCATAATTAATCATAATTATATTCGGGTTGTCACAATTTGTCTTGCTCAAACATACTCCAAAAAGAGCAAGGTCACTCAAAAGACCTCCACACTAAAAACAAGTTTGATCGAAGAGGCTCCGAGAAAGTCATACTTGTAATATGAGCATTAGTTTTTATTTGTTTCCTTTTCTGTAAAACTTAGGAACCTATTTGCAATAATATTGAGGTTTCTCGATACCAGAAAAGGACCATGCTTGGAAGGACATGGGAGATCTCAAATGCTCTATTGAACAACCTCATTTAGGTAATCTACTAGGGATTTGGTTTAGAGGATTGAGAATAAGGCAACAAAGGGAGACAATACTAATCTTTTTGGTACACTTAGGCAAAACCTCCCTTCAATAAGGGTCAAGATAGTACTCTGAAATAACTTTCTCTCGAGGCACCACAATTGAGGGACCTCATCAAAAATAGTTCGATCAAAGTACCTTCACCCTTCAAAGTCAGTGTAAAGTTATTCGAGCAACCTTCTCTCGAAGGACCTCATTCGGCTGACAAGACAACATGTATTATTAGCACTATTCGCTATCTTAATGAAATCACAATTTCTAACACTTTAGGAGCTCGAGAAATTTAATACTTGAGTAGATCAATTCCTTGTATCATTAACCCATTTGGAGGGATGTCCCATCAGTCGCCATAAAGAAAACCCTTGTGCAAACCTATCACATATAAATTAATGCAAAGGGTATTCTGAGGGCTAAACAGTGTTCCCACCAAGAAATAATATTCATGCATTTAGTACATTATCCTTGGTATTAAATGCATAGTACTCTTAGCATTAAATAGGGGGTCAGAACATTTAGTGCGAGTGAGGTCATTCAAACGACCTGGCATTCCTATAAATACTTTCATTAGTCACATTTATTAAGGTTTAGATTTTTTATATCATACTGTCCCATACACGAGAGCTTTCTATGAGTCTATTATCATTAGTGTTTATACCCCTCATTCTTAGAACTTAACTAGTCTTTATTCCTAACCATTTATAATTATTACATTGAGAGGTTCACTGCCTTGCTTTTATTATACCAAAGTGCTTGTTCTTTCTCCCTCCAACCAAAGTTGATTGCTGAGACTCACTTCATTTATTGCATTGAGAGGACATTTATATTGTAAAGGTTCATTTAATACATATTCTATGGTATTAAAGACTATTTATTGCAAGTATTGGAGTTTCCATTTATCATGTTATTCTTCGTACATTAGTCATTATTCTAAAGCAGTTACACCTCACTATATATAAATTGTATTTAACAAACCCACATCTTACATTTAGTGACTCAATTAGGGTGGTATTCTCTTTGAAGAATGACTAACGGAAATGTGGTGAAGAATATTGACTTTGATGTTATACAACATGAAGAAGAAGGAGAGCTGACTATCTTGTCGGAGGCTAGCATGACGGTGCTAATGAAAGTAGGACTGCTGGTCGTTATCACAGAAGCAGCCATATGCCCACCACAAATGGCAAGATTAATGAGCCTGTTTGCTAAATTTATCAAGAACCCAGGTGCTCAGGTGGTGATGGGAGTTACTAAAGGATAAAATTCCTTCGTGGCACCGCCGACGGTGTTGCTAGTTCCTTTTGTCTTAGGAGGCATTATTTCTCAACCAAACGCTAATAGTGTTGCTACTCTGTTAATAGGTTACGTACTGTGACCATTTCTGCTAACATAGAAAATGTGGCCTCTACCACTCCACCGAAGATTATTTTACCCGCGAAGCCTCCCACGCAAAAAATCTCTCTCCCACCTAGTATGGTGTATATGAAGAAAGAGGTCATGTGTATAATGGAAGCCTCTAAAGATGGGGGAGAGTCTTCGTCGATATGTGATGATTTTTGTACATCGTACTTAAAGGAATACAATAATGAACCATACCCAAAAGGGTATGTCCCATATGTCTTTGCAAAATATACTAGAAAGGGGGAAATCCAAAAGAGCAAGTGAAGAGGTTTGTCAAAAGCCTTGGGGCACATTGTAATGATAAAAAATTGAGGTTAGGAGAGTTTTCTAAATGTCTAACTGATAAATCATATACGTGGTACTCACACCTTATGCCCGATAGTGTGGCATCGTGGGAGAATCTCCATGTTCAGTTCGTCCAAAAATTCTTCTTGGCGGAGGATATATTTACTCTCACCTAACTAGCACGAGAGAAATAGAAACTCGGGAATGATGTGGTCGCATATATCAGGAGGTTTTATGAATAATATCTTGAAGTTAGAGAAGAAATGTGAGAGAGAAATCTCTTGTAAGTCTATGTAGAAGGTTTACTCCCGAAGAATATCTACCACCTAATTAATGATACTAGATAAGGTATGTTTTCTTTAATCCTAAGGTCTGCTAGGAATATTGATATGGTAGTAAAACCCATACATCCCCTGGATTGTCCAATTTGATGTTTAGATCGTCAACTTCTTCGGGGAGAGGGATGCCCCCAAGAGTAAACTATGCCGATAATGGGGATAGGAGACCAGGAGGTGGAAATAATAATGGGGGAAGAGGTAATAAGAGGAAGTTTAAGCCAAGGGATGATCCTTCCAAGATAACTTGCACGGTGGAACAAGCTCTCGATCTTTATGATCACATGGTTCATGAAAAATTATGTCGGTCAATAAGTTTCAACATGACGAAACCTGCGACGCAGGAATAGAGGAACAACCCTATGTTTTGTCACATCCATAAAAATGTGGGCCATCCAAATAGTACGTGTTTTGCGTGAGAAGGTTTTTTTGTACACATGTTGAGAAGGGGGACATTCAGTTGCCAAAAATAAAAGAAAACGATAACCTCCAGCCAACTCACGGTGCCAACATAGCCCATGCTTACAACAAAGAAGTAGAGAAAAGATTGAAAGAGCAAAGGTTCTTAGAAGAAGATTTTGAGGAGTCCTTGGAGGAATGTGTATTAGAAATTCCTCACCTAACCCTGGATGATGACTTATGCTCAATTGATGATTTGGGAAAATAGTTGGAATCTTACTCACTAGGTGCTGTGAACATAATAATAACTTATGATGAATCAACACACAGGGATGTTGAATAATTTTATGAGCTGGAGGAAGACCAAGTGGATCCTTGGGTGGAGTGTGCCATGGTAGCATGGTCACAAAAGTTCAATTGGTTCTTTGGCCAAGTGGGACTATCGGATAACTCCTGGCTGGAGGTTACTCGAGTGATTCTAGAAATCAGGAAGAAGTATATGGCCCAAAATCTGCATTGTAAAAGGCCTATGGCCAAGTCGGTAAAATGATTCCTCTCAAAGGTTACATTCTCTAAAGAAGATCGTTCAATAAGGTACCCTCATAACATACCACTCTATATAGAAGTGAGAGTGAATGGGTGTAGCTTCAATCATTTTTTATTGGGTGGGGGAGCTTCCATCAATATCAATCCTATTAGATCTTCTTACTCCTGCAACATCTCTGAGATGATGATTGTTCAGAATCCCTTATCCATATCGGGGTATGATAATAAGTCCTCTAAATCCATTGGTTATGTCAATGTGGGAATCACTATGGGGAATATCACTTCCCACATTAAATTCCATATAATGGGATGTGAGACATCACACCAATTATACGTAGGAAGGGTGTGGATGCAAAACCATGGGTTGGTGCCCTCCACCAATCATCAGTGTGCTAAAGCAAATATTAAAGGTAAGGAGGTGGTTATTCGATCATAAAAAAGACATTCGTGCGCGAAGAAGCACATTTGGTGGATGCATCATTTTATATTGAGTTAGCCAAAGAAGTAGTGGTGCTCAACAGATACACTGGTGGCACTAGAGTTCTCAGCACTATGGATAAAGTGCGTGCAAATATCAGCAATGTGGACTGCCAGGAGGAGCGTGAAGTAGACCAAGAAAGGGTAAGGCCACCCAGCTTGTCTACGAAATTGCGCGATAGGATGACACTGCAGATTGATCCGACTGAACACTAGGTCTAACAACAAAGCGTGTTGAGTAGATTTTCTACGAGAAACCTGGAGGAAAATTACTGGAAGAGACCATATAAGGAGGAAACCTCTAGGCAATGGAAAATAGTGGTGCTAACGAATGAAAAGATCATCTAAAAATTGTGAAGGAGTGAGCGGGCAACTGAAGCTCTAAGCGATGAGGCTGACCTAGTCTATGAATGTTTCTTGGTAGATAACTAAGGACACTGCATGGTGATTAACAACTCCATTGTTCAAGAGTTTATGGAGGAACAGACAAAGTGCATGTGTGATATGACAAGGCCTCAGATATAAGAGCTAAAACAGTTAGACCTTATGGGAGAAGGTGATGATGATCCTAGGCCAATCTTTTTCTCGAAATATTTGAGTGAGAAAGAAAAAAAGGCATTGATTGAGCTGACACGAGAGTTCAAAGATGTCAAAAAAGTCTCCTACCTAAGAAGATTTGTACATGGACTTGTCGAGGTCACTCACCTCCTGATAGAGTTACTATAAAAGGGAACCTAGTTCATATAGGAACCACCACATCAGGAAGATTTGGACAAGTTGAAGAAACTTCTCACTTCACCACAAACCACGATTCTGCCCAAGGAAGGTATACCATTACAACGTTACCTTACCTCCATATCAAGATCTGTGGGTGCATTGCTAGCACAATACGTGAAGGGAATAGAAAATCCTATTTATTTCTTGAGCTGTATTATACATGGGCTTGAGGCCAGATAAACTAGTATTGAAAGACACTATTTACCCCATGTCTTTGTTGTTTAAAAACTTAGGCACTATATATTATCTTTCATGATCCGCATTTGAACGCAATGTAACCCTATCAAGTTTTTTTAGCTCTAACTATACTAATTAGTAGGGCAGCCATATGGATGCTCATACTCTAAAAATATGACGTAAAATGTGTGGCCCCTCGAGCCATAAAGATATAAGACTACACTAATTTATTGGCTATTTTCCCCTTTGGTGTGTATGACCCACTGAACGAAGAACTCTTGGCTGATGATATCCAAGCCAATTACCTAAAAACCATATTTGAAGAGTGGATCATGGAATTTGATGGTTCATCAACTCAAGGTAAATGAGGCACATGGGTCATTCTAATAAAAGGAAAGGAAGAGGTTTGCTTGCCCTTCAAGTTAGACTTTTATTTCTCCAATAATGAGGCAGAGTACGAGGAGCTAGTGTTGAGTTTGTTTGAGGCCTTGTGAAGGGCCATCCAAATGCTTATAATAAGAGGTGACTCTAATATGGTAGTGAAACCGGTGAATAGGAATACACACTCAACCAGACAAGCCCAGCGCCTTACTAAATGATCATCTAGAGATTTTTTGGATAATTTCACGAAGTGATGGTAAAAAGTCACCCCATGATGATGAATAGACATGCGGATGCCTATGCAATAATTGCCCAAAAGCTTTCCATCAAAGGTGATTCAATAGTCATTCAGATCCCTAAGAGGATAGCTCCCTCCGCCATAATAGAAATACTTCCCACTGGTGATAAAAATAACTGAATGGTCTAAATAAGGAGGCAACTTGACACTGAAGAAGGATCTTTAAGATTAGTGGAATTAGCTCAATATTTTTCCACGGACGAAAACCTATAATACAAAAAAAGGAGATTGGTTGTCAAGATATTTTGATCCAGAGGAAGCTGAGAAGAGATTGAAGGAATCCCACTAGGATAGCTGCAAAATCACTAAAATTCCTCTATATCAAAGAATCCAAAGAGCTGGCTACTTTTAGCCCACGATGAAGCATGATGCTGCAGTAGTGTAAAGGAGTTGTGAAAAATTTAAATTATATTATCAACCGGCTGAGTGAAACTTTATCGAACAACCACCTGATTAGATGCAACCTTATGTTGACATATTAGTAGAAGGGGCGATCCCAACAGATAAAGATGATGCTACCATGCTCAAGTGAAGGATATCGAGATACTATATTCAGAATGACTAGCTGAATCAGAGGGGTTACTTTGATAAACCTCTGTGATAAATTAGGTTAAAAAAAGATGGAAAAGGTGTTGAAGCAACCTCCTGAGCCAAGACACATAGAATGATCAAATTTATATGATCAACTAATGACCCTAGGGTATTATTATCCAACCATGAAAAAGGATTTAACCGAGTTTGTTTAAAAATGCAAAGAGTTCCAACTCCATGGGAATATGATCCATACTCCTTCAGTGAACCTACACTCACTTTCCACCATATTTTCATTCCACATTTGGGTATTTGACCTTGTGGGGTCCATTAACCCCTATTTTAGAGGAAAATCTGGATATTGGTTGCCAGTGCATACTTTACCAAGTGGGTAGAAGCAATACCTCTAAAGAAAGATATGATAGGTGTGGTAGCACAATTAAATGAAGGAATATATTATCTATTGATTTGGCATCCCAAAGGTTTTTGTTTCTGATAATGGAACTACCTTTGTGAATAATGAGGTGGGATTACTCATAAATAAATATTCTATTATTCACTATAAGTGTAAAGTGGCCTATCTTAAGTGTAATGGGCAGGAAGAAGGCACTAACAAGACTTTGGTGAATATCTTAGTAAAAATATTAGACGATTTTATTAATCCATGGGATGATAAGATACCATAAGTCTTATGGGCTTATTGAATAACGAGAAGCAAACCCACTGACAATACCCCTTTCTCTTTGGTGTTTGGTGCAGAGGCCATCTTGCCAGTTGAGATGGAGATACCCCCTGCTCAATATAACTTGCGGAGCGCGATGCTTCCTCAAAGAAGACATGTGCAGCTTGAAGCCCTAGATGAACACATAGATAATACAATGATATACTGAAATTATATAGGAAGCAACTCTCGAGGTTATATGACCAAATGTTGAAACCTAGAAAGTTAAAGAAGGGTACCTAGTATTGAAGGCTTGCACAAGTTACATACTGGTCTTTCGGTGCCAAAATTCAAAGATAATTGGGAAGGACCTTACATAGTGCGCAAATCTCATGACTCAGGTTACTGGGAGATCCCTAAACTTGAAGACGATGTGACATTCAAGATCAATAACAAGTGGCTTAAAATTTATCATGTATAAGATTTGTTTTTTCTATCACTTGTAATATTAAGTAAATTTTACATTTGTAGAGGTCGATCGAGAGGCTGTTCTCATGTGACCCATGCATGGATGTGTTACTTAACAGATAATAAAATTATACGATAATCCATTCAAACACATATTTTCTAAGAATAATAATAGGTAATGACATAAGTAAAAGGAAGAATTAATATTTCATTCAAACACTAAATTTGTGCAAAATAAAAGAGAAACTCCTGCCTCAAAATACAAGATGAGAACAAAAGAGAAAGGAACTCCTAATTACTGCCAGGATCATCTAAGATAATCCAAAAATTGGTAGAATCAAGTTTCCTGGGGTGGAGACCTAGGAGAGCAAAAGCCATCTCAGCCTATCGTTCGTGAGTTCAGTCACTTTATTTTTATATTCCTCCATGTCTTGTTGCAACTTTTCCAACTCTGCTTCATCTTGTGCTAAGGCCTCTCGCACAACCATAATTTTCTTCTCAACCTTAATAATCTCAGGATGAAGACTGGCCATCTCCTCAACCACCACAAATGGGGTCCTCGTGCTTCCTTAAAGACTTGCGTAGATGGAAGGTAAGTTAACATTATTGAAAGATTTCAAGATTTTGATCAATCATGTCAGAGTAAAGCCATCATTAGTTAACACATGAACTTTGACCAACAGCTCTTTCATCATGGAGAAGCTAAGGGATTGCAAAGTTATGTTCATAATTTCACTCAGCACAGTGGCAAAGCAGAGAAATCTGCAATCCATCATAACAGGTATAGATTGAATGCAATGAGGACCAAAAGTGGAGGGATGAAGCTTGAGCAATCGTTCTATAAGTTCACGATGAAGAGTGGATATGATATGTGAAAAATCCCTCAAAGCATGCCTCACCAAGTTAGTTAGAGATGATTCGAGGGGATGAATACTATAAGCACTTCCACCGACTGAGGGCAACATGGTGTTAGAGGACCTATCCTTTTCTTTTTTAGGATAAGAAGCCGAACGAGATTAAACTTCAACATTCTGACCAATAGCTGGAATATTGGTTTGAATGAGCATCAACAACGACATGACTGACGAACGCCTCCCTTCGAAAATCCTCAGGAGGCACCTGATTCTTATAAAGAGGAGTTGAGTAAAAATCATAGTAGGCTGCTCCATAATTACTAGGGTTGGTCGATCAGGTCTAACTTGCGAGATCAAAGGACAAAAGTCAGATGGAACAGATTGATCAACTCGTTGACTAAAATGGTCACTAAGTCCAAGTGTACTATAATAAGCACCAAATGGCTACTCGAATAAGTACACTTGGCCAAGTTTTTGACTGAAATGGTCTCTATGTCCAAGTGTATTATGATAAGCACTAGATGGTTGCTCAAACAAGTACACTTAGCTTAGTTTTTGACCAAAATGGTCGCTAAGTCTAAGTGTACTATGATAAGAAACACACGGTTGCTCGGATAAGTACACTCAACCAAGTTTTTGACCAAAATGGTCTTTAAGTCAAAGTTTACTATGCTAAGAACCATATGGTTACTTGGACAAGTACAATTGACCAATTTAAAAATCTACTCCAACAAAGTTTATGATTGGTGCAAAATTCAAGTGTACTATGATAAGCGTTGCATGGTTTCTCAAACATGTACACTTGGACCAAATATTGGATCCCTTTTATTTTTCAAAAGAAAGGAATCCAAAAGGATGGAGCAAAAGTGATATACCTCTACTTGGAAGGGTGCTTCAGTCACTAAAAAAAAGTACTTTTTAAGACGACAAAAAATTGGGTCTCTAAAAACTAACCTTTTAAGACAACAAAAATTAACAGTCTTAAAAACTATACTTTTTAAAACCGCTTTTATTTTCCACATAAAAAGTACTATCTAAAAAGACTGTAAATGAGTAGCCATCTCAGAAGGTAACCTTATGAGACGGCTTTACGAATTTTCGTTTCCCTCTCGTACTCCCGCTTCTTCTAAGCCTTAGAAAATTAAAAAAAAGGAAAGTAAAAGACACATAAAAAGGAACAACTCCATTCTTTTCTTCTTCACCCGCACCGCACCCATCCACCCCTTGTCGTCCTAGCTTTCTAGTCCTAGCCGCTCTATCACTAGTTCCAGCCCTCGCCATTCTCCATCACCCATTGCATTTTATCCTCATCGCATTTCATCCCCATCGGCCATCTGTCACTGGTTAAACTAAAGTAAATCACATTCCATCCCCATCACCCATCGCTCATGTTACACAAATACATGTGTTGGGTGCCATTTCTATTTTTTTTGAGAATTTATCATGTTGTGTAGTGAAGACTTATGTTTGAGATTATTAGTTTATTTCAACTGATGTTTGAAAATTTTCATATTCACTTTCTATCGTCATTTATTTATTTGTGTTTTTTGCAGGAAGACAAACTAGTCCCGGATATTCAAGTTATTGTATTATCGAATTGATACGAATAAAGATAATTTTAATTCTTGATCATTGATTAAAATCATTAGTTTTGTACTCGATTGATTTGTAGTGGTGATAGGAGGTTGAGGGTGAGCCAATTGAAAATTTGGATTTTCAATTGGTTATTGTAGTATAGTTTTAAGATTAATTTATGAAAATATTTGATACTTGTTTGTGTGAATTTTAGTTAGAATTATTAATATGTTTATTTGTATTAATTAATTCATGTCCTTTGCAAGTAGTTCATGCCATTAATTTGATTTACTATTCGATTATGATTCTATTTTGTGATGTATGTGATGGACCCAAATTAATTCAAACATGCATCACCGTGGAAAAAATCATCAATGTTATCCAACCATCTCATGGGAATATAAATCATGAACACGGATATGTGTGTCGTGCCCGACACGACACGGACATGCCGACACAGGAAACCTAAAAAAAAGGACATGACATGGCAAAGACACGACAACATATAACTATATTTTTATACTTGTGTTTGTGTGTGTCTATATATATACTTTCATCTACTTTGCATTTCAAAAAACAAAAAGTAGTTGTGAAGCTAATTTAGTAAAATTAGCATGGTTCAGTATTTCATAATGATAGTTAAATCGTAAGCAAAGATATGCATTTAAATTAAGTGAGATAATAACTTCATTCTTTTAACTTTTCTTCTTATTATTCATAAACCCTTAAATGATTTAATTTTACAAGATAACACTAGAAGTTCTTAGTGTTCTTTAATTATATATATATATATATATATATGTGTGTGTGTGTGTGTGTGTGTGTGTGTGTGTGCACGCCTAATTTAACAACATGAACAGTAATCTGAATTTGAAAAAATCATGTTCAACCATTTGAAAAATTCATGTTTATATATTTGTGTTCATATACATAGCGCCTAATTTAACAACATGAATAACAATGTTCCACCGTTGCAGGCACGCTATGGAGCCACTTGAGCAGCATTAGACCAAAAATGTTTTGGAATGGGTTAAGCATTATTTATGAAAATAGGTTGCACTAAAAATTAAATGAAAGTATATTATGTTTTCTTATTAATGTCTTCCCCCTCGTCATTTTTGTCGGGTTTCTTTAGACGGAAATAGTTCAAGTATGTAGATTGTGGTAGTTTGTGCAAAAACATATTTGTTTTTCATATTTGGCTGCATCCTTGATACACATGTTTTTCATTTATGGATATTTGATAGGGAGCTACTACTTGTGTGATATGAAGTAGCTAATCTCGAACATTCAAGTTCCAACAGTGAATTGATACATGTAAGAGATAATTATAATTCATAACTATTGAGCTATATCATTAATTTCATTACATATGATTTGTAGTGATGATATGATGTTGAGGGCGAGCCAATTGAAAACCTGGATTGATTTTTAGTGGTGATAGGAGGTTGAGGGTGAGCCAATTGAAAACCCGGATTGTTAATTGGTTGTTGTAGTATAGTTTTTAGATTAACATATCATAATATTTGTTTGCTAGTTTGGTTATCGATATGCTTGTTTATATTGATCATCTAATTCATGTCCTTTGGAAGGAGGTTATGCCATTAATTTGATTTATTATTCGATTATGATTTAATTTGTAGTATATGTGATGGAATAAATTAATACCCACATCCATCACAATAAAAAAATTGCCAATGTTATCCAACACCATATCATATGGTAAATATTAACATTCAAATAACTATGTATTGGGGACCTATGAAGCATGGACATCTCGTCGGTGGTGACGTGCTCGTGTTGAATATTCTCGCGGACACAAAATCCATACTTCACTACTCTAACATGTCGCGTGGCATGTCGAATTGATTTAGCATTTAAAAAAAGTCAAACAATAAATGTCTTATAGAGGGAGATCCTCAGTGGGGACCCTTACGGAGTATGAGGGGCACAAGAATCATGTTTCTACACTATCTGTTCCAAATGTTTTAACATAACAATTGGAATACCATTATTGCTAACATTCTACGATTTTATTTGTTATCCCATATTCGCCGCCCTTTTGACATGTTCTTTCCAACCAAATAACATATCCATGAGAGAAACTATGTTATAGAGGACCCTTAGTGCACGCATCATACAACTAAAATTCTTAATTAGTTAGGGGATGCTAGCTGACACTTGTATCCCCTATCCATTATTGACAATAAATTCATGTAGGACGTATATCTCAATATAAGGAGGGTCGTTTGACATATATTTGGTATGGCTCATGCCATTGGGTAATAGGATCATATCATGGGGTCATGATGTACTTATGCCATTGATCAAGGGGAAACAAGCTACTCATGCCATTGTACAGGTGCTAGTGTCAATGGGAGTAAGTTGGGATATGTGAATTAGCAAGCATAGCCTAATTATTTAGAGAACCCTATTTGTCCCCTAGGGACACTGAGGACCATCTACCAACTTGTATCAAGTAAATAACTTAGTTTCCATGGTTGTTTATATACTTTGAACCATTTAACAAACTGTACTCTCAGTGACATGCAGTTTAGTGCGAATGATGTACAAGCCTTGTTAAAGGACAGTGGATTGGGGATATAACATAAATAATATCAATTTACCAACATATATAGAGACGTATGACAATTATACAGTGAAAATTAGAAAACTTTTTATTAAATGTTACTTAAAAGATCAATGTGAAATTATGGACCTAATTAATGATAGAATCTAAGAGGACTACAATGTCTAGTCATGTATACATTTGCGATAGTATGGCACTACAATTGTCATATTATTTTTAAAGACTATATCCCTCAATATTGTAAGCCCCACTGGTTGGATGTTTCTATTGGCATTTATGCCGAATAATGGACCAACTAGTTAAAATAATAATGCCCGTACACATTTCGTGGTCTCATATCAGATCGCCAAAACCAATACATGAACGAAACACGCGGGTCCCACATTTCTACATAGGGAATACCTATTAAAACACCATTTGGAAGTTTAACTTGATTATTTATCAAGGGTAAATATCATTTGTTAACAAAAATGTATTTTATCTATAATTAAAATTAGTTTAAATTAATATACATTTTTAGTTTAACTTAATATATTGATTTTGATGATTCCAAACTTTATTTTTTTTAAGTTATATATTCGAGTAAAGATATTCACGGATGTTGCACTTTTACTCTTGACTCATTAGACACACAATGCATACATCTTGTTTCTTAATTCATATGGTGCGACTAATTAATTATAAGCCAAAACATTTTCAAAAATAAATTTTTGTTAAAATAAAACTGTTGTATCTTTGTTTACAAAAAAAATAAGGTCATAATATCTTAATCTAAAATAATTTTCGGAATTACCTTCTCTACTAAATAGAAACTGTGAAATAATTTTTCAGGATTAAATGTTTGTTACAAGTTCTTTTGGCCGAAGGCATCATTAATTGCCAAGGCTTGCGTGTTCTTCTTCTGTATCCTAATGGGTCTTCCATTGGGAACCACAATGTTAGCATATAAATGATCCCCTTCCCTTTGCGTGTCCTTGGCGTCCTTTTATAAAAGTGGGTTCTTTTGTTTCCAGGGTCTTTGTCTCTTTATACATATGTTTATATATATAAGTTTTTTTGTCTACATGCATATCTTAGCTGTTACATATTTGTTTTGTCCAAAAATTTTTTACGAAAATATTCTGTCTGTTTTTTTTGAAAGCTGTTACTTATTCTTTCTTTATCCAGAAAATTCTTTATATACAAAATCTGTTATTCTTTTTTTTATCCGAATCGTTCTTAAGATCTCTTATATATATATATATATATATATATATATATATATATATACACATATATATGTTGAAGCAAAGCTACCCCTTACCGATTTGTCAGATCACATCACAGCCATGTCTCATAACTGTTGAGTTATGACCCCTGCATTTTTTTTAACTTTGGTAATATGGCTCTAGCAGTGGGCGATGTGTCCTTGCCAGAATTATTGGCGTATTGCTCCATACTACTTGAGTTCTTTGTTTAAATGCTCTTCCTTTGTATGGGAACTCACAACAAACTCAGTCAGACTTTCTTGCCTACTCTCGTCCCATCCGTCCTGATGTCAAACTGTGCTGACAGCTTGCTATCTGTTTTCTTTTGGGTTGATAATTGTTAGTTCTATTACATATACATATATAATAGATTTTAGTCCCATCCGTGTACTTTGGAAGACCTCTTAGCACCACTTGCTATGAATTTTGGGATGTTTTTTTTATTTCTTCTTATGACACGTGCTACCTGCTTCGGCAGTGTCATGTCTTGGAAATCAATCTTATCAGAGTTGTAATCTTCAAAAAGATTTTTGGTCGATTTTTCATTACTGTTGGCTTAAGACGTAATGTATTATGTCCTGTAGCAGATCAGTTAGTTTTCAACATTCATACATTTTTTTTAGTGTGTTTTACACAGTATTTTGTTCGATCAACTATTTAGTAAACAAGAACTTTACATTATTTTTTTTTTACTGACGTCCTTTTCTTTATAATCATTTATTGAAACTGTGTTGGCCACTAACTGTTAATACTTCGTCTGGTTCACTGAGTATTTTTTTTAACCTCTTTCTCTCTCTCTATTAGTCTACCATTTTCTTTCTCGACAGAAAAATTAAAAGTCTGAGATATGGAAGATATCATCTACTCTTGAGCATTTAATGCTCCTTCAGCTACAGATTTTTTTTGGGAGAGCGTTTCTTACTCTCCTCTCCAACGGTCATCTTATTTTAGACATCTACATATTGAAGATCAGCTGCTGTTGTTGAATATACTGAGAAAAATAGAAAGAGATCAAAAAGAAGAAAAGAAAGCAACAAGAAAAGATTTTTTTTCTACACAAAGCTTGAAATAGCCACATATCAGTTCATTCTGGCTTAATATTTTAGCTGTCCTTGAAGAAGAGAACAAGCACAAGAATTACTACTTTACTGCAAAGAATTCAAGAAAAATCCAGTGCCAAATATTCAGATCTCTGTGAAGTCGTAAACCAGAAGAAACTCAGTCTTACATTGTAACTTTTGAGAGTTTCAACTTCCAAATTTTGTACTCAAACTTTCGGAACTGTTTGAAGCTGGATCTTTAGCTTCGGTTGTACAAGTAGCAAAGTTTTGGCTGCTCGATTGTACGTTGGAGGTTTGATCCTGCCTTAGTGGATCACGGTATTGAAGCGCAAAGAGACGGAAGCGGCTCTGGCGCGTGGACGTAGGCCGGATTTTTGGCTGAACCACGTTAAAATCACGGTGTCATTTATTTTCTGCATTTAAGTTTATTTATTTGCTTGTGTCAATATTTAATTTCATTATCAAGTATTAGACTTTCTAATTAATTAACCGAAATTAATAAATCTTTTAAGACTGAAATAATTTTTTTTAATAATTAATATTGTCCAGAAAATTAATTTTTATTAAATACGAAAATTAATTAAAGATTTATTTGATATTGATTTCTGTGATTTAACTTGTCTAATTTATTTAGTTAAAATTGTTAGATAATTTTAGTGTTAATCTTTGTAGAATTATTTCTTCTGATATTTACATTAAAGGAGTTAAATTAAAAATATTTTCTGAAATATTAAATTAACCCCAAAAAGTTTGATTAACTCAATTCACCCCCCCTCTTGAGTTAATATCTGGGCAACAATTGGTATCAGAGCCACGCTCTAATTTATTATCTTTGTTTTAAACATCTTTAGAGTTTACGATTTATGGCAAACTTTAATGTTTCATCTCTTGGTGAGGGACAATCTATTAACAGACCTCCTCTATTTTCAGGAAACAATTATAGCTATTGGAAAAATAGAATGAAAAATTTTGTTCAATCAAATGATTATGCTGTTTGGAGAGTTATTATTAATGGTCCTAATATTCCCATGAAAGTTGTTAATAATGAAAATGTTCCTAAAAATGAAAATGAATGGAATGATGGTGATATTCAGAAAATACAAGTTAATGCCAAAGCAATGAATATTTTACATTGTTCTCTTGATGTTAATGAATATAACAGAATATGTTGTTGTGAAAATGCAAAAGAAATTTGGGATAGATTAGTAATTACTTATGAAGGAACTAGTCAAGTAAAAGAGGATAAGATAAGCATGCTTGTTCATAACTATGAACTTTTTAAAATGAAAACAGATGAGACTATTTCTGATATGTTTACAAGATTTACAAATATTATTAATGGTTTGAAATCTCTTGGTAAAACCTATACTGACTCTGAATTGGTGAGTAAGATACTCAGGTCACTACCATCTGCCTATATGACCAAGAAGCTAGCAATTAAAGAAGCCATACGAGAAAGACCCATCTCTCTTGATGAATTGCTAGGATCCTTAATTACTCATGAAATGGAACTTAAAGTACTAGCTGAAGATGAGAAGCCTAAAGTAAGCAAAACCATTGCTTTCAAATCCATTGAGGAAGAGGAAGATAGTGATGAAGCTGATGATGATGAAGATGGTGATATAACACTTCTCACTAGAAAATTCAAAAGATTTCTTGCCAAAAAGAAGGGTCATTCTGGAAAATTCAAGAAGTTCTTTTAAAAGAAGGCACATGATGGAAAGACTTCCTCCAAGTTTGAGCCAAGATGTTACAACTGCAAAGAGTTAGGCCATATCAGACCTAACTGTCCTAAAGCCAAAGAAGGAAAGAATGATAGAAAAGAGAAAAGAAATGAGAAACACAAAAAGGCCATGAAAGCTACTACTTGGAGTGATTCTGATGAAAGTAGCAATGATGAAGATTCAAGTGATGAAGAAATTGCAAATCTTTGCCTTATGGCAAATGATGATGAGGTATCATCTAATTTTAATTCTGATAGTGAATATGAAACTTCAAATGATCATGATGAACTTCAAAATGCTTTTGATGAACTCTATTATAACTTTGATGAACTTAAAACTAAATATATTAATCTTAAAAAGATGCATTCTTCTTTATCACATAAATATGATTTTCTCTCTGAAAATATAGATATAATGAAATCTGAAAATAAGTCTTTAAAATTAGAAATCGAAAAACTTAAAGTTAATGATTCATCAAGTTATTATCTTATTTCTGAAAATGAAAAATTAAGACTTAAAGTAAAGGATTTAACTTCATGTCTTGAAAAGTTTGTGAATGGAAAGAAGAATTTAAATATGCTACTCGGAAGTCAAAGATGGATGTATGATAAGGCTGGAATTGGTTATAATGAAAATGAAAATGAGAAAAGTTTTGAAAATTATTCTAAAAATATGGGAAATTCTTTATGTACATATTGTGGAAGACACACCCATTTTTCAAATTCTTGCAAATATAGATTTTCTACTAAAGTCGCATGGATTCCTAAAGAAACTCCTATTTTTGCTAACCCCTTTGGACCCAACACATTTTGGGTACCGAAAGAAAAATTATTTAAATGTCCATTGTAGGTTTGTTTTAGAGTGGGTTCACACAAATCAAAGTGGTTCTTAGATAGCGGATGTTCAAGACACATGACGGGTGACAAAAGCAAGTTTTCGAGCTTGGTTGCCAAAGATGGAGGGCTAGTAACATTCGGAGACAACTCCAAAGGCAAAATCATCGGCATAGGTGAAGTCGGTATGAATCTTTCCCCTTGCATTGAAAATGTTCTTCTAGTTGATGGTCTTAAGCATAACTTAATTAGTATTAACCAATTGTGTGATAAAGGTTATGATGTTACATTTAAAGAAGATTTTTGTTTAATAACAAATGCTAAGGATAATAGTGTTTTATTTGTTGCTTCTAGACATGAAAATGTTTATACTCTTGATTTTGATAATTTATCACAACAAAATGTTAAGTGTTTAACTGCCCTAAATAATACTTGTTGGTTATGGCATAGAAGGTTAGGACATTCCAACATGGAACAACTTAATATTTTGTCCAAAAATGAGCTTGTTAGAGGGCTGCCCAAAACTAAGTTTATTAAAGATAAAATTTGTAATGCATGTCAATTTGGAAAACAAATCAAAACTTCTTTTAAAAAGAAAAGGGATATTTCAACTAGTAGACCTTTAGAATTATTACACTTAGATTTATTCGGACCTAACAGAGTTGCTAGTTTAGGTGGAAAATATTATGCTCTTGTTGTTGTTGATGATTTTTCTCGTTTTACATGGGTTTTCTTTCTTACCCATAAAAATGATACTCACCCTATTTTTGCTAAGTTTTGTAGAAGAATTCAAAATGAAAAAGGTTGCAATATTGTCTTTATAAGAAGTGATAGAGGAAGAGAATTTGATAACAAAGATGTCGAATTATTTTGTGATGAAAATGGTTTTGAACATAACTTTTCTGCTCCTAGGACACCCCAACAAAATGGAGTAGTAGAAAGAAAAAATAGATCTTTACAAGAAATGGCTAGAACTATGTTAAATGAACATAATTTACCCGAATATTTTTGGGCGGAAGCCGTTAACACATCTTGCTATATAATAAATAGAACTATTGTTAGAAAAGGTTTAGATAAAACTCCATATGAGATTCTGAAAAATAAAAGACCAAATGTTAGTTATTTCAAAGTCTTTGGATGTAAATGTTTTATTTTAAATGATAAAGATAAATTGGGTAAATTTGATGCAAAATCGGATGAAGGTATTTTTCTTGGGTATGCAATTCATAGTAAAGCATATAGAGTTTTTAATAAAAGGACTTTAATAGTTCAAGAATCAATTCATGTATCTTTTGATGAATCTAATTCTTTTGCCCATAAAAACAATGATGATGATGATGTTTTAGTCCTAAATAAATCAGTAAATGAATTAAAATTAAATGAAAATGTTAATTCAAGTGTTGATGATTCCATTAATGTCGAAAAGACCCCTAATAAGGATAAAGAGGTTAATGATTCTAATTTACCTAAAAGTTGGAAATTTGTTAATAATCATCCTTTTGAAAATATTTTAGGTGAACCTTCTAGTGGTATTCTTACTAGATCTTCCTTAAAGCATGTTTGCAATAATATAGCTTTTGTGTCACAAATTGAACCAAAAGATATAAATGAAGCTGAAAAAGATGAATATTGGTTATTAGCTATGCAAGAAGAATTGTTACAATTTGAACGTAATAATGTTTGGTCACTTGTACCCACACCTAAAGATAAATCTATTATTGGAACTAAATGGGTTTTTAGAAATAAAAAGGATGATGCTGGATTAATTATAAGAAATAAAGCTAGACTAGTTGCACAAGGTTATAATCAACAAGAAGGTATTGATTATGATGAAACTTATGCCCCCGTAGCTAGATTAGAAGCCATTCGCATGCTATTAGCTTATGCATGTTATAAGGACTTTAAATTATTTCAAATGGATGTCAAAAGTGCTTTCTTAAACGGCTTTATAAGCGAAGATATTTATGTTAAGCAACCTCCCGGTTTTGAAAATCACATACTTCCAAATCATGTTTATAAACTAAATAAAGCCTTATATGGATTAAAACAAGCCCCTAGGGCTTGGTATGATAGATTGAGTGGATTTTTGCTTGAAAATAATTTTGTAAGAGGAAAAATGGATTCTACTTTATTTATAAAAACTCTTAACAATGATATGCTTCTTGTACAAATTTATGTTGATGATATTATATTTGGATCCACAAATGAAAATTTGTGTAAAGAATTTTCAGAATTTATGCAAAAAGAATTTGAAATGAGTATGATGGGGGAGTTAAATTTCTTTTTAGGCTTACAAATTAAGCAAACTAAAAATGGTGTTTTTATAAATCAATCCAAATATATTAAGGATCTTTTAGTAAAATATGGTTTAGAGAATTCTAAAACACTTGGTACACCTATGAGCACATCTATCAAGTTAGATATAGATGAGAAAGAAAAATCTGTTAATTCAACTTTATTTCGTGGCATGATTGGTAGTCTACTCTATTTAACCGCTAGTAGACCCGACATTATGTTTAGTGTATGTTTATGTGCTCGTTTTCAGGTCAATCCTAAAGAATCTCATTTATGTGCCGTAAAACGCATTTTTAGATATTTAAATGGTACTAAAGACTTAGGATGATGGTATCCTAAAACTACATCATTTGAACTCATAAGTTATTCCGATGCGGATTTTGCGGGTTGTAAAGTTGATAGAAAGAGCACTAGTGGTACTTGTCACTTCCTAGGACACTCACTAGTTTCGTGGTTTAGTAAAAAGCAAAATTCAGTAGCTCTTTCCACGGCTGAGGCAGAATATATTGCCGCCGGTAGTAGTTGTGCTCAAACTTTATATATGAAACAACAATTAGAAGACTTTAAAATATCCTTTCAAAATACTCCAATATTTTGTGACAACACGAGTGCAATTTGTCTAACTAAAAATCCAATTCTACATTCTAGAACAAAACATATTGAAATTAGACATCACTTTTTACGCGATCATGTACAAAAGGGTGATGTTAGACTAGAATTTATTTCTACGGATCTTCAATTAGCCGATATTTTCACAAAACCTCTACCCGAAGATCGTTTTACTTTTATTTGTCGCGAACTCGGTATGGCTCGTTTAAATAATCTAGAATTATAATTGAATATTTTTTTATTATTATCATGAATAGTGTATTCACATCTTTCCAAAATACTGTACCAACTAGCAGACAAAACATCAACTCCTATTTATATGTGTGTGTTACTGCCTTTCACTCTATCTTCACACACACCATGCAGTCCTTCTATGTTGTTTGGGTAGGAAAACAACCCGGGATCTACACCTCTTGGGGAGAGTGTGAGCTTCAAACCAAAAGTGTAAGTAATGCAAAATTCAAAAAATATTCTTCTTACACTGAAGCTCTTAATGCCATAGCTCTCTCTCCTCCATTTGCTCCATGGGTATGTCCACCTACTTGGCCTTTTGTCCTACCACCTCATATGGCTACTCCCTCACAAGCAAACACTTCTACAAAATCTGAATCTTCCTCCACCAACTCCTACACCGGAAATACTATCAAACTTATGATCAAAGATAATGGGAAAGAAATCCTTCTTGAAGGACATCCCAATGATGTATGTCATATGATAAATAATCTGAAAATGTAATTTCCTTTTAATGTCAATAAAATCTGCAGTTATCTTTTATTTGCATCTCACTTTTGTATCGCCCACTCCTATTCCTTTTTGTTTATGACAAACAGGGGGAGAAGAGTGCAATTTTTCTTCATATTTTTTTTCATATATTTCCTTGGTTGTTTGTCATCATCAAAAAGGGGGAGATTGTTAACAAAAATGTATTTTATCTATAATTAAAATTAGTTTAAATTAATATACATTTTTAGTTTAACTTAATATATTGATTTTGATGATTCCAAACTTTATTTTTTTTAAGTTATATATTCGAGTAAAGATATTCACGGATGTTGCACTTTTACTCTTGACTCATTAGACACACAATGCATACATCTTGTTTCTTAATTCATATGGTGCGACTAATTAATTATAAGCCAAAACATTTTCAAAAATAAATTTTTGTTAAAATAAAACTGTTGTATCTTTGTTTACAAAAAAAATAAGGTCATAATATCTTAATCTAAAATAATTTTCGGAATTACCTTCTCTACTAAATAGAAACTGTGAAACAATTTTTCAAGATTAAATGTTTGTTACAAGTTCTTTTGGCCGAAGGCATCATTAATTGCCAAGGCTTGCGTGTTCTTCTTCTGTATCCTAATGGGTCTTCCATTGGGACCCACAATGTCAGCATATAAATGATCCCTTTCCCTTTGCGTGTCCTTGGCGTCCTTTTATAAAAGTGGGTTCTTTTGTTTCCAGAGTCTTTGTCTCTTTATACATATGTTTATATATATAAGTTTTTTTGTCTACATGCATATCTTAGCTGTTACATATTTGTTTTGTCCAAAAATTTTTTACGAAAATATTCTGTCTGTTTTTTTTTAAAGCTGTTACTTATTCTTTCTTTATCCAGAAAATTCTTTATATACAAAATCTGTTATTCTTTTTTTTATCCGAATCGTTCTTAAGATCTCTTATATATATATATATATATATATATATATATATATATATATATATACATATATATGTTGAAGCAAAGCTACCCCTTACCGATTTGTCAGATCACATCACAGCCATGTCTCATAACTGTTGAGTTATGACCCCTGCATTTTTTTTAACTTTGGTAATATGGCTCTAGCAGTGGGCGATGTGTCCTTGCGAGAATTATTGGCGTATTGCTCCATACTACTTGAGTTCTTTGTTTAAATGCTCTTCCTTTGTATGGGAACTCACAACAAACTCAGTCAGACTTTCTTGCCTACTCTCGTCCCATCCGTCCTGATGTCAAACTGTGCTGACAGCTTGCTATCTGTTTTCTTTTGGGTTGATAATTGTTAGTTCTATTACATATACATATATAATAGATTTTAGTCCCATCCGTGTACTTTGGAAGACCTCTTAGCACCACTTGCTATGAATTTTGGGATGTTTTTTTTATTTCTTCTTATGACACGTGCTACCTGCTTCGGCAGTGTCATGTCTTGGAAATCAATCTTATCAGAGTTGTAATCTTCAAAAAGATTTTTGGTCAATTTTTCATTACTGTTGGCTTAAGACGTAATGTATTATGTCCTGTAGCAGATCAGTTAGTTTTCAACGTTCATACATTTTTTTTAGTGTGTTTTACATAGTATTTTGTTCGATCAACTATTTAGTAAACGAGAACTTTACATTATTTTTTTTTTACTGACGTCCTTTTCTTTATAATCATTTATTGAAACTTTGTTGGCCACTAACTGTTAATACTTCGTCTGGTTCACTGAGTATTTTTTTTTAACCTCTTTCTCTCTCTCTATTAGTGTACCATTTTCTTTCTCGACAGAAAAATTAAAAGTCTGAGATATGGAAGATATCATCTACTCTTGAGCATTTAATGCTCCTTCAGCTACAGATTTTTTTTGGGAGAGCGTTTCTTACTCTCCTCTCCAACGGTCATCTTATTTTAGACATCTACATATTGAAGATCAGCTGCTGTTGTTGAATATACTGAGAAAAATAGAAAGAGATCAAAAAGAAGAAAAGAAAGCAACAAGAGAAGATTTTTTTTCTACACAAAGCTTGAAATAGCCACATATCAGTTCATTCTGGCTTGATATTTTAGCTGTCCTTGAAGAAGAGAACAAGCACAAGAATTACTACTTTACTGCAAAGAATTCAAGAAAAATCCAGTGCCAAATATTCAGATCTCTGTGAAGTCTTAAACCAGAAGAAACTCAGTCTTACATTGTAACTTTTGAGAGTTTCAACTTCCAAATTTTGTACTCAAACTTTCGGAACTGTTTGAAGCTGGATCTTTAGCTTCGGTTGTACAAGTAGCAAAGTTTTGACTGCTCGATTGTACGTTGGAGGTTTGATCCTGCCTTAGTGGATCACGGTATTGAAGCGCAAAGAGACGGAAGCGGCTCTGGCGCGTGGACGTAGGCCGGATTTTTTGGCCGAACCACGTTAAAATCACGGTGTCATTTATTTTCTGCATTTAAGTTTATTTATTTGCTTGTGTCAATATTTAATTTCATTATCAAGTATTAGACTTGCTAATTAATTAACCGAAATTAATAAATCTTTTAAGACTGAAATAATTTTTTTTAATAATTAATATTGTCCAGAAAATTAATTTTTATTAAATACGAAAATTAATTAAAGATTTATTTGATATTGATTTCTGTGATTTAACTTGTCTAATTTATTTAGTTAAAATTGTTAGATAATTTTAGTGTTAATCTTTGTAGAATTATTTCTTCTGATATTTACATTAAAGGAGTTAAATTAAAAATATTTTCTGAAATATTAAATTAACCCCAAAAAGTTTGATTAACTCAATTCACCCCCCCTCTTGAGTTAATATCTGGGCAACATCATTTATACTCACTAGTATATTCGTGAGCATGGTAAATTTACTATTCCAATATGGGAAGTGCAAATGTGGTGGTGTCCAACCGTATCTTCAATAATACAATGATCAATTTCTTATCTAATTAGATGTGCCTTTTCTGGAAGATGGAAAAACCTTCTTAGTAATTTATACAAGTAAATGAGGTAAAAAGTCTCCCCAAGGCACCTTAAAATCCAAATGAGGGGATACCTTACCTCCCCTATTGCTTCCTCGACAAAAAGTTTAAACAGAAGTAAAGTTCTTCAGGTTTATGTTAGATTGTGAACCACCGAATCAGAGGCCTTAAACATACAACATGAAGAAGTTGGGCTGAGGGTTTATGCCAGCACAGAGCTTCTGGTACACTTCACATCTTGCATAATACCTTGTGCCTTCAGCATCTCCTCATGATGTGCCATGTCACATTAGCTGACTACGACATCAACATTACTCTTACTAAAATGAAATGAATGGTCCTTGTATTCTTACTAATTTATAATTATTCATACCTTACTACCTATCAATTTTAAATCTACAGAAAGATATCACAATTTGTAACCACACATCCCATCAAATAGTGAAGTATCTATATATACTACAAACACTTATAACCCATAACTTTTATAAACACACTGATGGAGTATGTATACTAATTCGTGAAAATAAGTCATAAACCTCAATACTTGTACTCTATTGAAATGGGGAGAACAATTCAAATTTATGGACAACTCTACTCCCTCCGCCACTGATGAAATCAATTATGGCTGACTCTTCAGAACTGGAGTCAGTATCATGCACTGCACAAAGCCGGTTTTGAATCTCAGCCTTTGTTTTTTCTCCCTAGCTATAATTCTATCCATCTATTAATCTAGTATGAAATTAAAGATCAAATGCCTACAAAATATTACAAATCAAGTAAGGAATTTCAAGATCTCTTACTCTTACTCCTTGTTAATGATTCAAGTGTTCTTTATAACACTGTCAAAGCCATCCACTTCATTTGGTGCTAAAACTTTGATAAGTTATAGAATAACTTAAGGGGAATCCTATTTTACAGCATCTGAATGTGCTCAAATATCACAGAATAAATATCCATGACAAAGTATGGATTCCTTTGACATAGTATATGCTTTGCGACCATATTTTTCTTAAACTAAAAAATATAAACCCCAATATGACATTTAAAAAGAAAATTAGGTATATTTCATTGGGACATAGATATATCACAATAGGTATATCATAACATCCTACTTTTTTTTGTTTTTTTTCTTTCCAAAAATTCAAGTAGCAACTTAATGTTGAGATTACAAACCTTAGATTCAGGAACAAATGCCGCCATATGGGACCCAGGTGCCTTAGAAAGCTCCGCTCTAGCTATTTTGAGAACTCTGAACCGATTTATAATTCCTTTTAAAAAATCCCCAATCCACTATATTAAAAAAACATGCATTAATGATAAAGAGAAGAATGTGAAGAACTAGAAGTTATTCAGTTTAATGCGCATGTTAGTCTTTTGGGAGAGTGAACAAAATAGCGATGAGTGAACAATATATATTTTAAAGAAAACATTCCTTTTTTCAATTGCTCAATTGGTCTCCAATTGTTTAAAGTTTGATGAATTCAGTAAATAGCGATAAATGGCCAGAATATAATGCATAGTACAAGTTTAATCAATAAGCCAAATCATGCAGAGTGTTTCACACAGAATCAAAACATCAAAATTAAGGAAACTCATTATATAAAAGAACTTTGTACATTACTGTACACAAATTCAAATTGAGATCTATTTATCTTTAAATGAGAATAGATTCTCAAATTTGGAGATTCAGTATAACTCACACGTGATTGCATAGTAGCTTCACATATATTTTTTTCTTTTTGGTGCATGCCTCATATTAGTTTAGCAGAAATTAGCATCAAAATTTGGTACTGGTGTTTATTATTCTACAAAACACATTCAATTTATGTATGATTTTTTTCAGAAAGGAAAAACATAAATAAAAAGTTCTCCGACTTGTTGATTTTTGTTGATCTGAATGTTTGTAGAGATAAAATAGTTCCATGATGGTTGGTAGCGGGATCAATGGCAGAAAAATGCATCAATTATAGCAATTGCAGTTACAGTTGTTGTGACCTTAATGTATTTGACAGTAAGTGAGACAACTCAAGTGAGTAGAGGCCAAAATAGCCATTAGATAGTATATATGGCAAAATAACACACGACCAGATAACGCGACACGACTCACATGACTTCTTAGCAGGTTTGGGTGGAAACTTAACAAATACAAGTGCTTAATGGGTATAACTAGTAAACATGTAGGGAGGTATCTCTTAGGTGTAAAGTCAATAGAATCTAAAACTAATTCAATGTTGTGAAGACATACTTAATATCTCCAATGATGGCAAGGAGTTTGCGAGTGACATTATAGGAAGGTAGAGGGTTCTGTGAAATCAGTGGATAAAACAGTAATTATTAAATTCTGCACAAAAGTGTTCAGAATCACTCAAAGATAGTGGCAACATCTAGGGTTGTAAACAGGCAATGTTAGATTCGAATCTAAACCAATTTAAATTTGAATATAAAGGAAACCTCTATTAAATCAATCCAAAGACAAAGCTAAATTATAATCTTATTGTCTCTGTTCTTAATCATTGAAGTAGCATGGAGTTCAGAGGCATATGAAAAAATGTTGATAAGGTACATTTTAATTCACAAAACAATTTCAATAGGTATATCTCAAATGCAACAAAATAATGAAACAAATTTAGTAAATTAGCCATAGTGAGTATCGATAAATTACTCATGAGGACTATAATCTGTTTTCCTCCACATTTCAAATCATTTCACCTATGTGTTTGCCTTTGGATTCAACCTTAGTGAAAGGAAGTTGGACATTGTTTTGTACAACCAAGATTCCCATTTCTAACGTTAAAAGGAAGTTGGACAGTGTTTTGTACAACCAATAATTGCTCAATTCTTATTCTAGTCTTAATTGTTTGGGCCTCGCCAAGTCTAATTCTGAGTGACCAAGAGCTTACCAAACCCTTCTAGACAAAAAGAACATCTTGCCAAGTCTGATTCTGAAAGTTTTATTAGTTGATCTTGTCATTCTCCTATTCACACCTACTGCGGCGCTAGCTTTATTATTTCCCAAAGTTTTATTGACGACACTTAATGCATTTTGTTGTCGTTTTATTTTTTGAACATGGAAGTCACCTTCCCTAAAATGTTTTAAAAATTTACAATATGACTGTTGTCTTAACTGATATGATTGTTCTTTTAGGATGACATAGTTAGTACAAACCTAAAAATAGAAGGTTCAATTAAAGTTCTATTATCACAAAGATAAATCATATACTATAGGTATGAAAATAAAAAAACAATCATTTGTCCACTAGAGATGGCCTAAGAGATTAACTATGTCTACTTATTGATTTGGTTTTAATCTTAGTGTTCTTCTTCTTTTTTGTTTTAGCCATCCCACATAAATTTTTAATTCTGTATGTTTTTAGCAGTAGATAGTGATGGATTTAAATCGTTTCAAGATTGAATTTAATTCTAAATGATGGTATCACACTTTTCATGCTTATATTATTACTATCTAGCTATTGGAAAAAAATCATCCACGATTTATGTTCTCTTTGAATTTGGCTATGTCAGAATGGCTGCGATTTATTTCTAATTCTAATTCCCTAGCTGCCAGGTACCCATTTCTTGCTAAAAAAGCCCCTCCTTCAGTAGGCCCTGTGAAAAGGCAGTACAAAAAGAAAATTTACAACTCCTCATCCAGTATTGTGACCAGGTCTGGAATGAAATCAACCCAAGCTGGGGCCAAAAAATTATCTCGATGATTGGGCTTTTATTTTGGAATGTGCGGGGTATTGGTAATGCCCCTTCATTTCGCAGACTAAATCGAATTATTAAAATTCACAAGATTGGCGTTGTGGCACTCCAAGTATTTTCCAAGTATCTAAATCAAGTTAATGTTTCTTAACTTTTTCAGACCCATAGTTAACTGCGTTTTGTATCCCATTTGTTACAGGAAGCTTACTATCCCACGAGGACTTGTTATACGTATATTTGAGCCTTTTATCATTGGAGCTTTTGCATCTATTCTCTTAAACAAACACCTTGTTGCTTATGTCCTCTTTAGTCTTGCTCTCAACCACAAGGAGGGTGAGACATATTCAAGTTAAATTTTGTTCATTATGTTGTCCAGCGGTATAAGGAATCGTAATGTGTATATTTATTTACATTAATTGTTTAGTACGTTGTGGCTATTTCTGTCATTATTTTTTAGTTAATTTTTATGTTTAAACAAGTTGGTTTGCATGAATAAACAGAGGAGATTCTGTCGAATTTAAAAAAAATAGTAAGTGTTTTTAAAAGTAAATAATATGAAGATATACATTTTGATAAGGTTTTTAAAGATTGTCATTTATAGGAACTGTTAAAAAAAATTACTTTTTTGTTTAAGGTAACTGATGCTTAATAAATTTTATTGCAGGTGAAAACCTTTTGTGGACAAGGCAAGATATTGAAGTCGTTTTGTTGGAGGTCGTATGCTTCAAGATTGCGAGTTTACTTTGATTGCATCATTTTATGTTAGGGATAAATGGGTTTTATGTATTTTTTTTAATGATACAAGTGAAATTTTGTAGAGATATTTAGTTTGGTTCGCACAATGTTGAATTGTCTATTTTATCTTTGTATGAGCTCTAATTTTAGTTGAATAGAAAATTGTGTGTTATATTTGTTGAAATGGGATGTCAAATATGTCATATATTATTTTTAAGAGTTTTTGTTTAAAAGTACATTGATCATATTATGGAATGGATGAAATTTTAATTTTGGCGCAAAATTATTAAAGACGACTTCTTTGCCGTCTCAAAAGGATTCCATAAACGGGGACCTTTGAGACAGCTTTGTTACCATCTCAAAAAATATTTTGGGATGGCTATTTTCGTCTCTAAAAATAACTTTAAAAGACGTTTTTTTTTCGCCGTCTCAAAAGGGTCTTATAAGCAATGACCTTTTGAGACGACATTTTTCACGTCTCAAGAAAACTTTTTGAGACCGCTGAAATCACAAAAAGTCGTCTAAAAAATCTTTTAAAATGGGGGTCTAATATTACGCCCCTTTGCTGTCTCAAATGGAGTCACAAAAGGCTTTTGAGACGGCCATATGACTTTTTGAGACGGCTGGAGCACCATCTCAAAAAGTAGTTTTTTTGTAGTGAGGGGTTGGCTCCTTAGTGGCAGGCTAAGTGGTAAGGCCTTGCTCATTTTCAATGTCCTCAACTCCACTAGTACCTTCACTTTACAAGATAGAAGTTAAAAAAAGGTTCACACGCATTTTCTCATTCATTATATAGGCTTAAGTATTAAATACCTGCAAGCATCAACCTAGACTGAAAGGGGAGTTGGCCCAGGAGCGCCTTGTTTGGAAGTAGCCTCCTCCAATATCGTAGGACCAATAACCTACATTCAAGAGAAAAAGCTAAAGAAAAAAAATAAAGGTACCTCAAATCCAACCATGTGCATAACAGATGTCACAGGCTGAGTCACCAAGGTTTGCCTGACTTTACCATGCCCTGGCTCTAGCTCAGGCGCACAAGCAAGGGTAGCCCAATTTCACAGAAATGAAGAGTCGGGAGTATATCCCTTTCTCATAGATCCATCCAGAGAAAGACCATCTTCTACCACAAAGGGGTAATTATCCACCACCTCAGGGTCTTTCGTGGCATTAGACGGTCCTTCATGAGATTGTTGTTGCTACTGTTGTTGGACTTGCTCTTGTTGTGGGGATAATTAGTCCATATATCTATTACTGCTGCTATTGATCTTACTTCTAGTGGGGTGGTAGTTGCTCTATTTATTTTTGTTGTGGGAAGGATGTTTGTTGTTGAGGCTGCTATTGATAAAGGGATTGTTGTTATAATTATTACGATGATTGCTATTTAGCATCAGAAGTCTGAAGTTATGCCCCAAGGGTATCTTTCTAGGCATTAATCTGAATAACACAAACAAGGCATAAGAAAATGGATAACAAATAAAGGAAATGCAAAGCATCATGCAAGAAAGTCCATAAATTACAGTAAATAGTACCTTACATTCAATGGTGCCATTCAAAACAGTATAGTCTTATGGAGGGGAAGATGGTTTATTAGAGCTAAACATCCTTCATAACCCGCGAGATTGGTGTATTAAAGGTCCTTCTTTAACTTCCCCCCTCCTCCTCAGGATCAGTTACATCCGCACGAGAGGGATCTATTTCAGACCTTAGTCTTTTATGGCCACCCGAACCAATAATAGGATTAAAAGAGAGACCCCTAGAGTCTATATGCTCCTCTATAAATGCACGAGCAACCACAAAACCATGATCATAATTGCTCATCAGGTTGTGAAAGAGTTGTACCACTTGATCTATGATATTAGGATCAACCTTTTCGAAGGAGACATAACCTCTTGGCACTTAACAATAGTTATTTTCTTTATTTTCTGATTCTTTTTCTTAGTTAACAAGGCAGCTTCGACTGAAGGACCCAAAGATGTCTCGTCCCCTGAGACATGTCGAGAGGTTATAGGAGCGTCCTCGGTTTCTTTAAATATTTAAGAGGTTGAATCTCCCTTCTTCTTCTTTAGAATAGCTTGTTCAATAGGAACCAGAGGGGTTAACTTAGTTGACATGGTATTACTGACAGAGCTTAGGCTGAGCGTTGAATGGTCAAATTTAACCTTCCAACCTAAGCTCTATGGGGGGAAATCTCTCAATACTGGGGTATGATGGTTGGTGCATAACAACCTTCTGAAATGAGCAAATTGGTTTGGCAAAAAAATAGGGAGGTATGTTATCGACTTGCTACCCCTGGCCTTTTTAGAAGGGATTACCAACTTCCCCTATACTTGCACGAGAGGGTTGTCACAACATTGGTCGAGAAATTCCCATACGATAGGGAAATGTTAGTGGGTTTCTAAAGTTGAATTTGGCTAAGAAGTGGCACACCTTGATTGTAGCCAAATTGAGAAGCTACCCTGTGGGGGGAATAAATAGAGTAAAAAGCCTCTCACTTTGTGAAAGAAGGAAGGTAAGAGGGGGTAAGGACCATAAGAACACTAGTGAAAGGGTTATTTCGGTCAAATGCTTCATCGACCTCATCAATCATCCGAGAGGACTCAGTAAAGAACTTGTTCGTGTAGAATTGGATGGTGGAAATGTAAGGTCGAACACAAAATTCTTTAACATTATCAATTAAAAGAATTGAGAGGTTTCATACTCTTCCTGCGATTCCACACACATGTGAGGAACCTTTATCGGATGAGAGACTAACACCATAGCAGTTGGGATAAAAGCAGTAAACCTTGCTTAGAGAAAAGCAGTGAGAAGCATAGTTTTAGGTTAATTAGAGACATCAAAATGGTCGAGAGAGCTGAGGAAGTCCGCATACGTTATGTCTAACTAAGTGTAAAGAGAACCCAGAGTTATAGCAGCTAAGGGGATTTTGATGCACAAAGGCATTCGAACAACCATACTAATTAAGTCCCTCCTTGAGCAGTCATGAGGCTTCCCGAGTAAGAAAATCCTCGAAAGGACTACAAGGATATAGGTAGGCAGCTCAAGAGAATCTCCAAAACCCTCACCATTCGGAGGCAAGGCATAAACATACTTGCCCTTGGGGTTGATATTGGCAATCTCTCTCACTTTGGCAGCAGGTTTATCCTTCATAAAATAAAAATAGTGAATAAGCTCAATAAAGGTTCATTTATTTGAACGATCAATCACTTTTTGTAGACTTGTTCCAACCCTTTCCGTATAACTTCCTCCTTCGAAACAACTTCATTAAAGAAAGCCTCATTGCCAGTAGCATCCAACCCTAGAAGCTCATAACTGTCCTCCAAAGTGGTAATGAATTCTCCCCATGCTTCTACAAAGGTATGGGACTTGTAGTTCTAGCGAGAAACGAGTAACCTCAAGGCATTTTTATTTTTACTTAAAGTCAGATTACCAAACCACATGGTGATTATTAAACCAATCGGTGAAAGACGGTTAGCATACTTAACATGAATGTACTCAGTCTAAGGGCCTGAACCCTCGTATGCTCCTCCAGCAGATTAAAACTCTACGTTGGAGTAAGGGAAATCACCTCGCTCCACCCTAAAGAGGACCACACTGGCACCAGAAATTCATGCCCATTCCTTTATTTCCTCTCTCTCCTCCACAAGGAAGTGGGTAGCTGGTGTGGCTATTTGACGGTTTAAAAACGATTCAGCCACTGTCTAGAAATGATTAGCCTCTCCAAAGAAAGGGGCACAAAGATGTTTTCCCCACTAGCTTTGATAGGCAGGGGTGGTGGGGGAAGCACCCCTGGTAGAGGGAGTATTTTTAATAATCGAGCTATTTTATATGGTGAAAATAAGAAAAAAGGTAGATTCAAACATTCAAGTAATAAGGAACATGGGCATAAGTGATGATGCTGGAAACAGCACCACCCTTCAAGGTGTTTCTAAGATCAATTCAATGTCAACAATGGCAGCACAAGGCATATAGAAGGTATACATATATAGTAGAAGGAGATGAGGAGAATAAGATTCACACCGGAGTATAAGTGGTTCAACCAATTAGGCCTACGTCCACTGTGCAAGTGTATGATGTGTATTAATGTGTAAGGGCTCTAATGGCCATATATACTATCTCTCAAGCTTTCTCCCTCTACTGTGTATTCGAACAGAGTTTCAGCTAGGGTTGCTAATTTCTTCCCCTTTACAAGGTAGAGGATGACCTCTATATATAGTACCTGGGGGGTGTAATGTACCCCCCATGCATGCAATGAGCATGTGCGTATGTGATCTAGCCAATATGAAGAAGACATCTGTCACTGTCACATGTAGAGAATGATGATGAAATATTCTCCCCACGCGTGGGGAATGATTTGTTATAATTAACTTGTGTCCACGTGTCCTTATCCAAATATTAATAGATGCTCGGCCGTCGTGCTTGGTCATGACCTCGGCCTGGGATAAGCCGAGGTTGATAAAGGCTTATTGCCTGGGCACACCGAGATGGGCCATGAAGGTCTCGGCTTAAGTCAGGACGAGACGAGATTGCGGTCGGCTAGAGCCGAGGTTTGAGCTGTATCCTGCCTGGAACATCGACGGATATCTTGATGAGGCTGACCTTAGTAGACGTATGGCTTCATGCGACCCCGGCCATCCCCTGGCCGAGGTTGTCATACCCAGTTGAACTGAAGTGCCGCTGACCCGTATGATACATGTAGTGTCCCTTTGATGAGGTTGGTGGTAGTGTCAGCCTAGGCCAACCTTGCTATGCCAAGGGTTGATTTCACGGACCCAAGGCTTTTCCAGCATCGGCTACAAGGTCGGCCGAGGTTGGTGTCTCTGAGCCGAGGTCACACTTGGGGCATATCAATAAGGACTCTCTCACTCTCTCTCATGACACTGAGGTTATAAATATTTTGAAAGTGAAAGTGTTTAATAGAAAAGACGAAACCCTTTTATAAGGGAAAAAAACGGATCTGAAATGGCAAGGGTGGTTTCTACACACACATGGTTGCGCATATTTTGAAAGGAGCAATTATTGCTTACTAATGCAACCACCACCAAGGCAACTTGCATGGATACCATGGTGCCAGTGTAATGGCTCATTTGGAGGGAGGTCCGAGAAAGTTAATACTAGAGTAGATTAATTCCTTGGACCATGTAATACCCGAATTTTTATGCTATATTAATTTGGGGATTTATTAAATTTAATGTGAATTAATTATTTAATATAAATTCGGAAATTAATTATGTTATAATTATTAACGTGATGAGAGTTAGTAATTATGGTAAGTTTGTTGAATATTACTAATGAGCAAAGTAATATATAATATTGGTTATATTAAATGTCACGAGTGAATAAAATGACAATTTTGGAAATTTGAGTCGAGACGCGCCCGTGTCGCGTCGGGACTAAATATTGATGAATAAAATTAAATATATTATAAGTCACTCGTATGGTCATTTTGAGTGCACCAAAGTGTCCGGGAGGGTCGAGATAGTCAGAAAAGTGTACCCGGGGGTTTAGTTTGGGTCTCGGAGCGTTTTTAGGCTTAATTAGTACCCCGGGAGGGCATTTTGGACATTTCGCATTTTTGGGTAATTAAACCCACGAAATTTCAAGGGATATATCAGATGTCTAAGGTTTCCTTCTAGGGTTAAAACAACCAAATACAAGTGACGGCCATAGGAGAGGGAAGGAGAGAGCTCTCAAAGCAATCCAAGGCCCAAGATCCATCCGTTTGCACCGCCACTACCAACAATGCGTAGATCGCGCAATGGGGGACGCAACCACACCAAATTCGTCATCAAACCAGAACTCTGAAAATCCCAGGCAAGTATTTATCTTGCTTATTTTCGTTAATGCATCACTCATGTTAGTCTAGGGATGATTAGGATGAGTTTATGGAAGAAAACCCAAATTTGAGATAGGAAATCGCATGCAGTAATGATTTGAATGTTATTATGGAAACCCCTTCACATGTAGAGGATTAAACCACAAAATTATGATGTTTTAGAAGAAGAAAATTCTGGAAAAGATTGATTAGAACCATGTTAAAGAAATTCTAGGGTTCTTGAGATTTTTATAAAGTTTTTGCCTATAAATCCATGATTAGTGACAGAAATTTACATGCTTTACGTTGAAGATACATAAAATGAGATTATAATGTTAGTAGTACAAATTTCTGGGCGATTGGGAATGAAAATTTTGGATTTGGAGGAGGTTATGTGATAGAACCCGTAACTGATTAACTGCAGAATTCGCCATACTTGTTTGATCGATCGATCGAGCCAAGAGCTTCAATCGATCGAAGGTTCGATCGATCGAGCCCCAGACCTCGATCGATCGACCCCTTCTGGCAGACTCATTTCCCCCCTTTTTAAATTAGTTGAATTCAATTTAATGAGAAATAATTCTTGGACACCCTTATTAAAATGTTTTGGGAGATAAAGAAGACCAGTAGGACATATGAATAATTTTGGGACCTTTAATGTAAGACAAGAGTTGTATTTTGGGATATTTACATATAAGGGACGGTGAAATTATGTATTAAGGGGAGAGACGCGTAAGATGGTTACGTTGGAAATTAGATTAGTACCTACTGAATTCTACACTTGAGAGTATAAAGTCTATGAGTGTTACGTAATAAGTTGAAATGATCCCTCGAATCAAAGTAGGAAATGAACGGTTATACGTGATAACTATATATTGAGATATGAGGACAAATGTCATAATTATGGGATTTGAGATGTACCTAAATTGATATGGTAATATTAGTATAGTTATATGACTGTGTTTATGCATATACTATCTATGTGTGAAAATCATGCCCGCGCTACTTGCTATCCCTGAGGTTACCGCGCTGGGACAGTCTTATCTCGATGGGACCTCTATGAGGGATATTGACTCGTACCCTAGAAGATAGATATCCTTGGTACAGGCTATCGAATCGATAGTTCAGACGGTACTAAGAGACGTGGGAGCATGTGCTATGCTCTTAGAGACTTGGAATCTATGCTTCGCCTCAATATTGTTTGTGTATGTGTTAAAACAGTTCGAGAGTGATTCCGAACTTGTATTTCCATTATTATGAGAGATACGGGGATTGGATAGCAGAGTATGCACGCACTATAATTTTTATGTGGGGTGCTGTTAGAATATATATATATTATACGAGTATTTAATATATATATGAAATTCTGAAATTTGGAACTGCTTACTGTGCTATGGTAAGTAAGAAATGAATTTTGAATTTAAATTGGAAATACTTATTTTTGAAAAAGTATAATATGACACTGGAAAACTTTATTAATAAATAAAGTTAGAATGAGAGCTTTGTTATTAAATGAAATCTTCCCTTTAAACAATTATATTGTTCAGTTTTAAATCTTATGAGTAACCTAAGATAAGTTAAACCAATTGGGAAGTTTAGTGCAATGTAAGATAAGATGATCCGTTGGGAAGGTTAGTACGATAGGCGTGCACATTAGAAGAGAGGTGAGAATTTCTCAAGAGAGTGCCGCACTAATATGTTGTTGCATTGGCCTGTAAATATTTTAAATACTTGCTAAACGAATTTTAAATCATTTACACTATCGGGCTCTGACCCGTTTCTATTTCTCTTTCTCTCTTGTATATATATGTATATATTACAGGTGCCCAGCCACAGGGGCGTCTTGCGTAGGATCTCTTGGAAGGAACGCGCTGCAGCTTAGGTGGGAGTTGCAGGCCTTTTGCATAGACGACTTCATTTATTTGACTCCACTCCTAGAATATTCATTTAGAGGGGCATGTGTCGCCCTTTCCATTATTCAGTTTTTTATTTGGACTTTGTGATTCAGTTATTTCTAGTATTGTCATTTTGGGATTTATTACTGTCTGGATGTTTTACTTTAAGTTTTTAATGTTGGGATTTAGTTGTGGAATGTTTAAATTATTTGGATTATATGTTTCAGGATTATTGTGCTGTGATTCTTTAATATTGAATTGTTGTAAATAATTAAATCTTTGTTTTTAAAATAAAATTTGGAAAGTAATGTTAAAAAAAAAAATGGTTTTGACACTTAGCTTAATTAATTAGGGTGTTTAAATTGGAAAATTTATTTTTACGACAGTGATGCTAAGAATGAACCAACTGTTCACCTTGATTTTAATTTAATAAAGGAGTGATCGCCCGGTATTTAATTAGGCGGGGTGTCACAGACCATTGGCTCATTTGGAGGGAGGTCCCATGAGCGCCATAAAACAAACCCTTATGCCAACCAATCACATTTCAATCAAGGTAAAGAGCATATTGAGGGCCTAAATAATTTTTTCGCTACGAAATAATATTAAATGCACAACACGCATTAAATGCACAACACGCATTAAATAGGGGGTCCGATTATTTAATGCGGGCAAGGTCATTCGAACGACCTGGTATCCTTATAAATACTATCGTTAGTCACATTTATTGAGGGCTAGATTTCTGATATCATACTGTCCCATAAACGAGAGTTTCTTATGAGTCTATTATCATTAGAGTTTGTCCCCCTCGTTCTTAAAACTTAACTAGCCTTTATTCCTAACCATTTGCAATTATTGCGTTGAGAGGTTCACTCCCTTACCTTTATTGTACTAAAATGCTTCTTCTTTCACCCTCCAATCAATTTGGTTGCTCAGAATCACTTCATATATTGCATTGAGAGGATATTTATATTTTAAAGTTTCATTTAATACATGTTCCGTGGTACTAAGACTATTTATTCAAAGTATCAAAGTTTCAATTTATTATGTTATTCTTCGTGCATTAGTCATCATTCTGAAGGGAGTTATGCCTCGCTAAATACAAATTGTATTTTGCCTCACTAAATACTAATTAGTCATCATTCTGAAGGGGTTACTATAAAACTCCATACTAATTTGATCTGTTACAGGTATCTCTGATTCCATGACCGCACCGTCATGGATCCGGATGGATAGACCAATCGACTATACATTGGACATGTCAACTTTAGAATTCATAAGTGTTTAGTAAATTATATAATAAATTTGTATCACTATATGTACATGATTATAACCACCAACATCGTATTAAATCATCATGAAACACAAGATTCATAATCTTTATGTGAGTCTATTATATATCCCTTTACATGGAGTTGTCCCATCATATCAGATGTTATTATTTCACCAGCTACACCACATGGACCTTAGGATCCATAAGTGCTTAGTAAATTAAATAATAAATTTGTGTCACTATATGTGCATGGTTTGATGGTAATCACATATGAATATATAGGATATTTTACGTGTAATTGAATGGATACACCACAAACAATCCTAAAGTTGATGATAACTCTTCCGAAATAAAACAAAGATGACATTCTTGACTGAAAATTAGGATCTAGGTCGAAATTTATACTCCATTGTTGTAATTAGTGCTTGAAAATAGACCCTCACATAATCATTGTTTGTACGAGTGGTCAAACGTAAGTTTCCAATGGAACACACAAATTTATTTTTTGTGAGTCAATTCCATGGTCACCTGAATTTTCGTTTATTTGCGATATTTGTTCAACACTTACCACATGGCAGCTATTTTTACCCTAACAAAATATCATTCAAAGAGGAGATTATTTTTCAATTTAAGCATTCTAGATGAGTTTTGGAATAAGGTTTTTGGCGAGCATTGGTTAGTGGTTTCATCTGGCTCAAGCGTAATACACCAGGTAACGCAACCTACAAACGAGGCAACGATATTAATTATGAAATTCAAACACGTATCCTCAAATAAAAATGGGAAATGACCAACCCCTTTTGTAAGGTGGGTAATTAATGATGATGGATCAATTCATATTGACTTTTACTATTTTTTCCTATATATTACACTTTTTAATCATCAATTTGGCAAGTATACTCACTTACCACTGGACAAATATTGAGATAAGATGATATGGCATCCACACTAGGTGCATAGGAGACTTATACATCGCAACATGGACTTGTGTGCTCAAGTGAAGGTGAAGAGTAATTGTGTTTAACATTTTAATAAATGTTTTTTTTTTTTGACAAAAACATTTTAATAAATGTTATAATTAATGAGACACACACTTTGTGATAACACTACACATGCGTATGAGAAAATAATGTGTGTGATGTGACAAGATGAATCATTACACATAATATTTAATTCCTCACGAATCGAATAATAGATAAACATATCATTAATATAATAGCTGGTCTTCCTTTGTTGAAACTTGTATTACACGCCCATCATAATGGATTCCCATCAATGACTTGTGACTGAAGACTTTGAACTACTAAATCTCAGCACCTCATCAGTTTTATTTTACCTTATAATATGTTTATCTGAGTTCCATCCAGTACTTTCATAATGGATGAGAGATGTTGGGTTACAACTCGAAATGCAATTCAGGGTGTACACCAGACGAGATACCTGCACACTAGTTCTCCCACAAACTACACTTTTATTTACACCGGATAACTATAGGACGGAGCTAGAATTCATCGAAGAGACGGGCTAAAATTAATAATGGATCTTAATTTTTTTATCATTGGGGCGAAAGTTCTGATTAATGTCGGGGGTTCGGGGCGAGTTCCCAAGAGGAGAAATTTCTTAAGTTTTTATATCTATTTATATCTATTATTTTTTATTTCAGCAATTTTTAACCTTTACAAAATTTGGGGTTATTTTTCAATAGCATTTTAACTTCCAAGACTGAATTAACTTTCCATACGTTGAAATAGTTTGTATATTCAGATTTTTTTCCAATTTGAGAGGGTTGGGCTACAACCCTGGTGGGCCAACCCCGGGATCCGCCCTTAATAATTGTCAAAGGATTTAGTTGGGAAGGTGACATTTTCAAGTTGATCATTGATAATGAAGATGCAAGGGAATTATTTTCTGTGCCCAATCCAAGGTATCGGGAAACAAACCATGCTATCTTTACTTCGAGTTTAGAGTAGCATCGGCAAAATTATGGGTCGCGCTTAATTTGAGTGGATCAAATATGGATTGGATTAAATGTGGATTGAGTCAAATATATGTTTGGTTAAATGTGGGTCGGTCAAATATGGGCGGATCAAATATGGGTTGAGCTAACCAATTATTTTTCTACTAAAATAAGTATTACAATTCGAGGTATATGTAAAAAAAAACTCATATTTTACTCATAACTTTTAAAAATGAGTATTATATTTGATTCGTATTTTTTAAAATTGGAGTCTATATTTGATTCCTATCTTTCAAATATGGGTCCCATATTTAACTCATAGCTTTTAAATATGGAACCCATATTTAAATGATTGAATTAATATAAATTATTTTATTATTTGAATCACATTTTGACACTACTACTTGAGAGGTTTGATTTATGACATTGAATGTGACATTAACGACTTTGACTCATTGTTAAGAACTACGCGGATATGAAAACGATGGTTATTTGTGTAACTAACGTCGTTAGGCTTTTGATATTTTAGATCACAGTATTTTACTTTAATTATATTTTCCTTCTATAATGTTTTCATTTTTTTTAATCTAGGTATCTTGAGTTTTTAGCCTTAGGTAACGTGTTACTAAATAAATCTCTATATATTATAAAATGTTAAACAAGTATTTAATGACAGCTTCTTCTACGTGGTATCTCTATCTCTATTCTCTATTTATATATGCTTATGGATAATCAAAAGACAATCTTTTATTTTGGATAACCAAAAGTCAGGAAGACCTATGCGTTGATTTATTAGTCTTAGCAAAGCCCAAAATCTTTTTATTAGAATAAGACTTAAATAGGTATACAAACAGTTGAGAAGATGAATGGGCTCCCCTACACATTTTGATGTTAGCTTCTACCAAACTATGAACCCAATCGTGGCTATTTTATATATATACTGTCAAGAAGCAATATCCCCATGTACTCAGGTAATATGCTATTTCTTTAACTCTTTGATTTTTGAAAGCCCAATTAAGAAACAGGTAATATGGTATTTCTTTAAGCCTTTACCAAAGTAAAGATACACCCTCTTGCACATGTTATAGATTGATGTTTTTTTTAATCCAAATTTTCAGATTTGTATTTTTAAATTATTGGATAAAGATTTTTTATTTTTTCTATGAGATTTGATAATAGTTTTTTATATATTAAAAAGCATGTTTTTTGGATAAATTTTTTTTTTCTAGAAATCATTTTTATTCTGCTAGAAAATATTTTTTTAGGATGAAAACATTTTTTTTTCTAAAAATCTTTTATCAAAATTATTTTTATGTTTTTTAATCCTGTTTAGAATTTTTATTTCTGATTTTTTTTCTTTTTTATTATTTTTTTAAAAAAAAATTGTTTTTTTATATACGCTAAATTTGCTTTGTCTCTATCTTATCATTCTTTCTCATTATAGTATGATTTGAATATTTATAAGATCTGATGCATTTAGAAGTTTTTTCCCCCTTCTCGGGTATAATGAAAATATGGGTTTTTTTAGATTAGGGCTATCAACTATATTATCACTCTATAATTAACATTACAAAACTATTTAATTTGAAGTTTCATCCTCTTTAATTATAGTCCATTCATTTTGATAAAAGAATCTTATTTCTCATTTCTCAATGTAGTATAATCAACCTCATATAAATTTTTTTTTATAATACATTGTTTGCCATTTATCGATATTTTTAACGAAATCGCTCGCGCATCACGCGGGTTTACACCTAGTTAAATATGATGATGGGGGACGTCTAAAGATGACAGGTTGATCATATCTGTCTTGGCCAAAGTTTTTAAGCACTCTCTTTGTCTTTTCTTTCAAGATTATTAATTTTTTAAGTAATAAAGTTGCTTAAACGATCCATTCATCCCTTCCCCTTCCCCCTCTCTTTGGTAATTTTTGTTTATAAAAACAAAATATTTAAGTTCCAAATCCCATTATCACATGTAAACATTTTTGTTTGAACTCTAGGTTGAGAAAGAAATGGACGGCGCTGAAGGTGCATTGAAGAACTCTTTCATGACCCACACGCTAGATGTCAAAGACACCCATGATGAATTTTTGGACGACTTTTGGACTGGTAATGCTGAAACCGGGGTTGTTTCAGTTGATGACATATTCGTAGACAATTTTTTTGATTTCTCTAACGACGGACTAGCGGAAGAAGAAGAAAAACAAAACCAACAAAAGGAATTCAACAATTCCAATTCTGGTTATGGGAGTGAACTTTGCGTCCCGGTAAGAAACCATTATATATGTTTTATTTATTTTTTATTTTTTTTAATGTGTGTAAGGAAGAAAAATGGATTGTTTTGATAGATGGATGACTTAGCGGACATTGAATGGTTGTCTAATATTGTGGATGATTCATTTTTCGAGGACCCTTTACCATTCCCACTAAGGAAAATATTTGAAAGCCCACGAGTTTCAAAGGAGCCGTGTTTTATGACCAAGTTTCGGACCAAAGCTAGAAGCAAACGAGCAAGAACAGGCGGTCAGGTTTGGTCACTGGGGTCACTTTCATTTACTGATTCATCTTCTTGTAAGCAGAAGAAGAAAGAGGAGAGAGAAACCATTCAGCAACAGCGGTGCACACATTGCCAAGTACATAAGACTCCACAGTGGAGAACGTGTCCTCTTGGGCCCAAAACATTGTGTAACGCATGTGGGGTCCGGTTCAGATCGGGTCGGCTCTTACCCGAATACAGACCCGCTTGTAGCCCCACTTTTTCAAGTGAAGTTCATTCAAACAACCACAGGAAAGTTTTGGAGATGAGAAAGAAAAAGAAGGTTGAGATTGGATTGGGTTAGCTCACCCGGTTCTGAGTTTTTGAAGCTTTTGGGTTAATTTAGTTTGGTGATGTCACAATGGCCACAAAATTCATGTCAGTTTGGCCACTGAGCGTCCTCACAGTACCTCCTCCTACTGAACTACATTTTATGTAATGGAACCTTGCTTTACTTTTATTTGGAACTAAAAAATAAAAAGGGATGATTTTGTCCTTGAATGGATTTTGCATGTAATGTTTTTACCACGTTTTTTCTTACTTTTGTGTTTATTCCACTTTTAAATTTTATTTCGTATTAAACCCAAGATTTGGCTTTGGGAGTTAACCCAGGTGATGACATAGATTTATTAGATGTGTAGATGAGCGTCGGGGGTTTTGGTTGTGTTATTGTTTGGCCATTATGCTTTTCGACTTGGAACAGGTGGGTGATAATACAACTAATTGGTGTTAATGCACACAACATGTTTGAAAGACCCGTCTTCCACTTTTATGATGTGTGGATGTGGTGATAGTTCTTAATATTTTTAAAATTTGATTTGAAATAGTATTTAATTTTACTTTTCAACCTGTTTGAAAGAATGTTTTTGGATATGGCTAATGAAAGATAGGTTTCTTTAAGAAGCATAGGAATATGTAAATGTTTTTTTAGGTTTTATTAAAAAATTGTTTTGGGCAAGAAAAAAAAGGTTAAATAGTGTAAAAAAAAGTTACTAAAATTTAATATTTCTAGTTCTTAATATTTTTAAAATTTAATTTGAAATAGTATTCAATTTTACTTTTCAACCTGTTTGAAAGAATGTTTGTGGATATGACTAATGAAATATAGGTTTCTTTAAGAAGCATAGAAATATGTAAATCGTCTTTTAGGTTTTCTTTAAAAAATATTTTTAGAAAGAAAAAACATTAACTCAAGTAAAAAAAAAGTTACTAAAAAAATACTTTTTATTTACATTATCTACGATTTTTACTAAAAGAAGTTACTAAAAAACAGTTTTAGGAAAACAATTTTTATTTGCAGCTTTAGAAAACTAAGTAACTAAAAAAGAGTTTTTATTCTAAAAAAATTGTTTTTTTTTAGTTTTAGAAAAACAGGTCTTATTTAGAAAAAAAAAAGTTATTAAAAAAAGTTTTAAAAAATTTTGAGGAAAAAATTGTAAAAAAAAGTTTTTTGCCCAATATTTTAAATCACGTAAATAAAAAATGAATTTAAATTCATAAATCAAAATTTTCTTTTTATGTATATTTAATTTTCTTTCAAATGTAATCTTTTACTTCAATCTTTTTAGATTTAAGAATAATAATCGATGAACATATAAATGTTTAATGTCAATTTTACGTTTTAAGCATATATTCGTCCAACTGGTTCTAAGTGGAGAGGAAAATCAGTTTGGAAAGGATTTGAAATTCCGCTTGCCAAAAGAACCTTTTTTTAATTTTCATTTTTTTAGTTTAACACTCAGGATAACTTTTTTTTGGGAGTTTGATTCAGTATGGAATGATCATTTTGATGGTTTAAAGATAGATTTGATATTGACATAATTTTTAATTGTGAGATTTTATCCTTTTTGTGGAAGTTGTTTTATCTTTTCTTGTGATATTTCATTTTTTTTATAAAATCTATAAAATTTTGATGTCCCAATTTCAAGTCAATTGTTGTTGAATACTATTTTAACTCAAACATCAGATCAACCACCACCGATAGCTTCGCCCACGCTTCGTGCGGGTTTAATCCTAGTTCATTATATAAAATTACATACACTCGCAAAAAGAAATAAATGCATAACTTTATTAACATGGACTACAGCATAAGAAACGTGAGTTCAAAATAACACCCTCCTAACTCTAGAGCCATCAATTTCTGTATCTTCTTCATTGGGTATTATTTCCCAAAGTTCACGTTACCTGGTTTTAAGGAGTGGTTGCCCTAATTTTGTGGGTTATGCCTCTCACAACTAATTCAACACTTGTAAAAACATACTGGCCTTGAACCCCATCTCTACAAGCACTCTTGCTAACTAAAACATGCACATATCCTGATTGATCCCTTAATGGCAGTTTACAGGGTCGATCCTGAGATTTGAGATTTGGAGTGCCATGTACAAAAATAAATTTAAGGTCCTCGTAAAAAAATATTATAAAAAATATTAAATACGTAAAAACTCATTGAAAATAGTTCTTCTAGCATTTTACAAAACCACTTAGTAAACACGCAATTAACAACGAATCTAATAGATAATTTATTCTATAAATATCTTAATTGATTGAATATAAAAAAAATATGGTTCAATGTCACTTGGTTTGAGCCATTAATTTTTCCCTCTCCAATTTTATCTACTTGGTTAGTGTAGAAAGTAAGAGCCTGATAACAAAAAAATTAATTATATAAAAAAAAAGATTAATAAGTAAGAAAACAAATTAGTATAAAAAAACATAGCCAACAACAATCTACATTTACTTTAAAAACCTATTCATACTTAAAAGAAAATAGATTAAAAAACTATTGCTTGTTTTAGTAATCTATTTTTTGTCCATAAAAAAAATATAAAGAGGTCTTAATCTTACATTTGCCTTCAAGCTTTTTAAACTATGAATAGTTTCTTGATTGTTGACTATGCCTTTTTTAGACCTCCTGCAAAAATCAAAACAAAAATAATAGAAGTAGTACAAAAAGAATAGAAGCAATCTAGGCTAGGGATAAAAATAATAGAAGTAGACCCACTTTTATAGGCTTTTTTTTATAAATCGGTCCTAATTTGGTCCTAAATTAAGAGACCCGAAATATTCGGTTCGGTCTAAAATATTCATTGTAAATTCGGTCTTGGGACCGGACCGGACCGGACCGTTTAATTAAATATTATATAATATATATTAATTTATTTTTTATAAATATATCATATACTAAACCCCTAAACTAAAGACACAAGCCATATCAAAAAGTTACGGCCGCTCTCTCCTCTCCTCACTTTTCTCTTCATCTTCTCTCTTCCTCTATCTCTCCAACTCGGTCACTCTCTCCTCTCCTCACCATCTCCGGTTTTCGGCGCACCTCACCATCTCCATCTCCGAGTTTCGGCGCACCTCACCTCAACAAAAATAAATCTCTAGTCCGGCGCATCACCACATCAACTCAACTCGGGTTTGAAGCCTCAACTCCGACGCACCATACACAACTGGAAATGGCATCAAATCTGACGCCGGTGACTAAAGACCCAACGGTATATCAGATTCGACACTTTTTTATTTATTTTTATTGTGATTTTTTTTTTCTTGAAATGATTTTAGCCATTGTTTTTAATTTATCAAATGATTATCAATTTATCAAATGATCTTCTCTCCTGAACTCAACAAACAAACCCATTGTTTTCAATTTATTTAACAAAGAAATCAAAAGAAAATAAAAAAAATTCACTGAACTGAGTGAAAAAAATACACTGAAATCAGTGGAAAAAAAAACGCTGAAATCATTTTTGTTACATTTTATAAGTGAAATGAACTGAACAAAAATACACTGAACTGAAATCAGTGAAATGAGTGAACTGAAATCAGTGAAATGAACTAAATTCAGTAAAAAAATACACTGAAATCAGTGAAATGAACTAAAAAATTGCACTGAACTAAAAATGTGGACCGATTATTAATCGAACCGGACCGAAAATAGCCTAGACCGAATATATAGGCTAAACCGATTAAATCGGTCCGAATTCGGTCTTCCCAATTAAAGGACCGAATAATGCGGTCCGACACTAAAAATGATCAAAACCCGGACCGGACCGTGCCCACCTATAAATCTAGCATCAAGTGCATTTGTACACACACACACACACACACACACAGAGAGAGAGAGAGAGAGAGAGACGGTGAAAATTACAAATAAACGAGAGAGAGAGAGTGGACACCAAAAAGATTGTGGGTAGTTGAAAAAATGAGTCCCTAGAAAAATGGGAATCTTAAATGAGTTGGATCAGATTTTTTTGGATAGTTGAACCATTCTTTATACAATTTTTTTTTTATAGTAGATAAAATTTCCCCTAAAAAATTAAACTCATTTTAAAATGGGCCCCTAAGAATATACATAAAAAAATTTTGAAATCCTAAAATATATATATATATATATATATATATATATATATATATATATATATATATATATATATATATATATATATATTAGTGCTTGTTCTAAAATGGGCCCTGTGCCATTGCCCACCCGGCACATGGCCAGGGCCGGCCTGGTACTTTATCCCCGCTTGCATTTTACATGAGTGTGAATTTACAACAACTATCACAATCTGAATATACATGCAAATATTAATAAATATTCCTCAAATTATTAAAAGAGATAATAAAGTAATAAACTACGACATTTAAGGGTCATTACTTTAAGGATTACAGAAGATTGTGGCATGTTCACAAAAATCCGGAATCCTTCTGGATACGCCACTCTCATAAAATGCCCCATTTCGAGCTGCACATAACCCGATTGTCTATCCAAACACATTTTTAGTTTCAATTGGAATGAATTTTTATTCTTTGGGGTTCAGGGCATAATTTTCGTTATATATTTGCATATATCAATAATTCATATTGGAAAATAAATGATTTGACATTTCATATAATGATACTAACCTAGAGACACAACACTAAGATTCTCTTGAATGTACATGATTCGTATCGAATATTGCATATTTCCGCCCATTATCTTTATGCATTCTAGCGCTTTTACGTTCCTAAATGCCTATATTTATGCTCATTGACCAGACAACCTTGGAGTTGGATAGATACATGTTTTGCAGGGGTTATTTGTGCTTTTGTAGGTATTGGAACGCTAAAAGTGAGGTTCGATTGCATTTCGGAGAAGTTCTGTCGCTGGACGCTACTTCAAGGGCATTTTAGTCAATTCACATTTCTTATTCGGCTCTTGGATATTCCACGGATACGTAGTTCATTGAGTTAGCATCGTGTGGCCGCAAACGGTGCGTCGTTTGGAGTTCGAACGAAGAAGCTAGGCTCGTTTCCGTAATGGACCTTTTCCCCCTCATCATGGACCAAATGCAGCCTGAAAACAGAGTACCGGTCGACCGCGTACATGGGACCGGTCGACCGCGGTTTCAACTTTTGCCGTGGGAAGGAGACAGTATGCTTTGTCTTAAGGGGCCGGTCGACCGGTAGTGCCAGATATTTTGGGCTCTTTCCTCTTTCTTTCCTTTTTCCCTTATCTTTTCCCACTTACTATATAAACCCATTTTTGGTTTTAATTCAGTAGACACACACGATTTTAGGTTAGTTTAGCTTAGGGTTTGGGGTTTTTGAAGAGTTTTGCTTTGATTCTTCTCGGTTTGACACCCGATTGGGTTGTAAGTTACACTATTCATCATCCCTACCATTTAATATAGTTTGTATTTCTTCATTTCTTGCTTTCTAGTTAATTTACAAGCTTTCTAATTTAGGTTTTCTTGCTTTATTTACATGCTTTGATTTACACGCTTTCTAGTATAGATTTACCGCGTTTATTTACCGCTTTCCATTTATCGCGTTTTTAACATGCTTTCTAGGTAATTTAAATTAGGTTGTGTTTGAATTGAACTCACTCGGGTTGACGCGTTGCTTTGCTTTGGTGATGGAGTTTACGGGTTTATTTCGAGTGCGTTGTCCTAGTTTTTACGCCTAGGAGATTTGACGGGGCATATCATGTATGTCTCGTGCTTACGACCTTTCGCGCGCAATTTCCGGGATATTTGTTGACGCCAAAATCTTATTAGGCTTTTATGATGATTTAGGGCGTAACAACCCTTGATTTAATTAACTGTCGAAACGAGACGCATTTGTAATAACTCTTCAACCCATGTAACCATTTTATACTACTTAACTCGGGTGAGGGATATTCGACGCAACCTATAGTTTTACCCGCTTTCATAATCTAGTTTCAATACCATTGCCTAGAATAATCTTTTCCTTTATGCATCTTTTCTTTTAGTTTGTAATCATCTTTTACACTTTTATTTCGGAATATTAAACCACTTAAATTCTAACAACTTGTCCCTGTGGATTTTCGATACCCGACTTACCGCTGTGCTTGCCTCGCAAGTGTAGTAGTAACTTAGGTTTTTGTATTGAGTTGGCGAAACGAAAACAACGATTAGCGTCTTTACACGCGCTACTTTTCGCACTCGATCAAAATGGCGCCATTGCCGGGGATGAGTTTGTTTTAGACTTTATTTGATTTAATATTTCATAGTATTTTCTTTCTATTTGTATTATTTGCTAATATTTTGCAGGACTTCCACATTTGAGCACTTGGAAACGCTCGAATTTCCCGCGCGCACCTATTTTGTGGAATTCGCCACTTGAGCCATTTTTGGGGTAAGCATGTCTTATTCCAATTCTTTCGGTAATCCTTGTTATAATTCTCAAAATTCTAGGCCTATGACTTTCGGTGAATACTTAGCATCCCAAAGTAAAACAAATTCAAATATGACTTTGGGCGAGTATAACGAAAGTCAAAACTTAGGTTATTGGAATTTTGATGATGATGACAATGATTTTGGGCCTTTACCTCCTTATAATAGGAATTTTGAAACGAATTCGAATAGTTTTCAAAATTTCTATAATAATGAGCTTAAGTTTAAGTCCGATGGTAATTTTCAAAGTTCCCATTCTAATGCATCCGCACCTCGACCCATGACATTCGGTGAGGGCTTGCGTATGTATGAAAATGAGAAAATTGAAAATCGCTATCGGGAAGAAAATCGTTCGTGGGAACATGAGTTGGATTTATTATTTGAGTCCGACGACGATTTTGCTTCCGAGACTTTCGAGGTCGACGAATGTTTTGAACCAAATGAGGTGCTTGTGCCTACTTTGGAACAAGCCATTCTAGACTTTTCCCATTGCGTAATAGATATTGAAAGTGAGGATGATAATGAAGTAATATCTATTTGCAATGAAATGATTTCTTCTTTGGCCCCCAAAGAAGAACATTTCATTGAAAATGATATTATTTCCTTTGAAATTCCAACTTCATGCGATGATGATTCATCTCATGAGTTTGAATTTCTTTCATCCCCATTTTCATTCTCTATTATCCCACCGGAACAAGTACCCGATGATTCGGTTTCGAACTTTAATGTTTTAAACCCTATCGCCGATGAGGAGTACTTGCTCGAGTTGCCCTCCACGTTCGCATCTTTGCCTTTGTGTGCGCCGCCTCCCATTCCAACTTCAAAATCCTTGGGAGGATATTCGGCTTTTCTCGGTCCCCACTTGTTTTTGTCACCCGCCTTATCCAAATCCCCCATCCTCCCTCCCAAAATTTTAATTGGGGATGGTTCATTTCTTTCGCCTTACACATGCCTTCCGTTGTTAAAACGGAATCCATATTTTTCGGAGGGCATTCTTGTATGTGAGGGTACACCGGTTATCCTCCAAAGTCAAATCATTTTCATGGTGGACCCTCAGCTATTTAGACTTCTAGTGTACAGTTAGTATGAAGTCTAAATAGTAGGTTGTATATAGTTAGCTTTTTATTCTTTCTTTTTATTTTTTTTCCTTCCTTTTTAATTTAGTCTAATGTAATTAGTTAACTTTTTATTATTTGTTTTTGCTATGCTCGGTACTAACTTGTTTTGTAGATTCTTTGGACTTGTTCTTATGGGGATCGCTCCAATTTTGGGTAATATCGCTCTTTTCCTCTCTTTAACTTGGTTCTTAATTTACATCGAGGACAATGTCAAGTTTTAAGTTAGGGGGTGTGGGATATTCTATCCATTTCTTTATTTTAGTCCATGTTTTTGCTCACATGTTAGTTACTTAGTATGCTTTTCTTAGAAAAATTCAAAAATTCAAAAAGATTTTCTTTCTTTTTTCTCCTTTTTTGGGCATTTTGCCTTTGTTTCCGATGATAAATTTCAATAATTGCCCGATCCAATTGACAACCCAATGATGCATGTTCTCGATTTTAGAAGTTATTAGACTTTAGTCTCGATTATTGATATTGTGAATAACTTCATGAATTAAACTTTAATCCCATGAGCACATGCACTTTTATAGTTATATTGATTTGGTTTAAGATTTTTATAACTCGGTAATCTTTTATTGCATTGTATATACTTACACCGAGTAAGCTTTGTACCTTTCGTCGTTTGTGAGTGTATACACTATTCTTTTCTCATTGAAAACGTTGAATTCGTTGGTAATCTCACTATTCTTTCATTTGACCGTTCATTAATTGAGTTCATACTTGAAATGTGTTACTTGATCATGATTTTCATATATTGTTTTGATTCGAGAATTGCGTAAACTTTGTGAAATGATCATAGGCCCTATTTGATATATCACCCATATTACCATAACTAACTCTAAATTGGAGTTTTAGCCCATACATACACTTTTCATACCTCTGTTTGGTTTGTTACTTGGGATTGAATGTTGTTGTTTTGATGTCGGTTGCAATTTAGGCATATGAGAGTTTGATAAGTAAAGAAAAGAAAGTAGTGAAAAAATGAAGAAAAAGAGAAAGCAAAAAGAAAAAGAAAAGAAAAGAGAAAATGAGAAAAAGAAGAAAAGAAAAGGAAAGAGAAGTTTGTATATGTTGTATATAGTTCAATAAGCTTTGATTACTCTCCCCGATGATATATCTAATGCTGTTTTGGAACTCGTTTTCCAATTTTGATATTGCCCGCATTATCCCATTATCCCGAGTTTTCATTCCGAACACTTTGAATTCGTACATATATTCCTTCGTTTCGTACCTTAGCCTAGCCTACATTATAACCCTATAAAAGTCCTATGTGATCTTAGGGTGAATTTAATTCAAAGGTTTAAATAGTTATGATAATCTGTGAAAATGCATTTCGCCTCATTTAGTGTGCGGTATCCTTTTATTGAGATTACAGTTTTTCATTTTACATATAGCGTTCTTCATCTGTGACATGTGTGCGGCCTAGTGTCCATTTACATTTACTCTTTAGCCCGCATGTTCCGTGTGTTACCTCCCTGTTTCGAGTGAATTCGCTCGATGAGCGTAATGCCCGTGAGGATTGAATATATGCTTGCTTTAATGTTTATCCAGTTTATATAAGTTTTTGCCAAATCACACTTTGCATGTGCTCGCTCCCCTCCCACATATTTAAGGTTTCAATTCTATGAGGTGCATTCGATAATGTTAGTGATTCGAACTTTTGTGTGAATTCATTCACTTTGCTAATAATGCGTATGAAATCTTTTTCACTTTTGTTGGGCTTGTCGCACGTTGTTTTGGGCATATTTTGAGGAAACCATATGATGTTTGTGGGTATCATCCCCGAAAACCCTCACGAGACGACACTCGTCCACTAGGGTAACCTAGGGGTTTAACGGCTTATTGCATATGCTAAATGCAATCGTGTTCCCTACGAAAGTGGCAATTATATTTCGATGCATATATACATTTTGTACCGCCCTCTGTGGTCTGGTTTTCTTTGTTTCATCACTAGGGACTAGCAATGTGTAAGTTAGGGGGTGTGATTCGTATCGAATATTGCATATTTCCGCCCATTATCTTTATGCATTCTAGCGCTTTTACGTTCCTAAATGCCTATATTTATGCTCATTGACCAGACAACCTTGGAGTTGGATAGATACATGTTTTGCAGGGGTTATTTGTGCTTTTGTAGGTATTGGAACGCTAAAAGTGAGGTTCGATTGCATTTCGGAGAAGTTCTGTCGCTGGACGCTACTTCAAGTGCATTTTAGTCAATTCACATTTCTTATTCGGCTCTTGGATATTCCACGGATGCGTAGTTCATTGAGTTAGCATCGTGTGGCCGCAAACGGTGCGTCGTTTGGAGTTCGAACGAAGAAGCTAGGCTCGTTTCCGTAATGGACCTTTTCCCCCTCATCATGGACCAAATGCAGCCTGAAAACAGAGTACCGGTCGACCGCGTACATGGGACCGGTCGACCGCGGTTTCAACTTTTGCCGTGGGAAGGAGACAGTATGCTTTGTCTTAAGGGGCCGGTCGACCGGTAGTGCCAGATATTTTGGGCTCTTTCCTCTTTCTTTCCTTTTTCCCTTATCTTTTCCCACTTACTATATAAACCCATTTTTGGTTTTAATTCAGTAGACACACACGATTTTAGGTTAGTTTAGCTTAGGGTTTGGGGTTTTTGAAGAGTTTTGCTTTGATTCTTCTCGGTTTGACACCCGATTGGGTTGTAAGTTACACTATTCATCATCCCTACCATTTAATATAGTTTGTATTTCTTCATTTCTTGCTTTCTAGTTAATTTACAAGCTTTCTAATTTAGGTTTTCTTGCTTTATTTACATGCTTTGATTTACACGCTTTCTAGTATAGATTTACCGCGTTTATTTACCGCTTTCCATTTATCGCGTTTTTAACATGCTTTCTAGGTAATTTAAATTAGGTTGTGTTTGAATTGAACTCACTCGGGTTGACGCGTTGCTTTGCTTTGGTGATGGAGTTTACGGGTTTATTTCGAGTGCGTTGTCCTAGTTTTTACGCCTAGGAGATTTGACGGGGCATATCATGTATGTCTCGTGCTTACGACCTTTCGCGCGCAATTTCTGGGATATTTGTTGACGCCAAAATCTTATTAGGCTTTTATGATGATTTAGGGCGTAACAACCCTTGATTTAATTAACTGTCGAAACGAGACGCATTTGTAATAACTCTTCAACCCATGTAACCATTTTATACTACTTAACTCGGGTGAGGGATATTCGACGCAACCTATAGTTTTACCCGCTTTCATAATCTAGTTTCAATACCATTGCCTAGAATAATCTTTTCCTTTATGCATCTTTTCTTTTAGTTTGTAATCATCTTTTACACTTTTATTTCGGAATATTAAACCACTTAAATTCTAACAACTTGTCCCTGTGGATTTTCGATACCCGACTTACCGCTGTGCTTGCCTCGCAAGTGTAGTAGTAACTTAGGTTTTTGTATTGAGTTGGCGAAACGAAAACAACGATTAGCGTCTTTACACGCGCTACTTTTCGCAGCCAATCAGTACACTATATCAATATTTCTAGCAAGACTTGAATATTCGATACAAAGTGAGAAAATCAATTGCATGCATAGTATTGTGAATATATATTATGAGAAAACTATCCTTAAAAATTACAAAACACAAATTATAAATATTAATGATTGGTAAGCGTGAATAATCTTTGTAGGGCAGTATTCATGTCCTTAATGCAAAATTATTCAAGATTAGATTGTAAATTAGCAATAGTGTCTTCCTCGATACTTAACTCAACTATATTTAGCTTTACTATAACTATAAATCCGAGGTCATCCGTATTTGATAACTTATGTTTAAGGCTTTGCCCACCAGCAATTTCTCGCCAATCTTCACCAAATACACCAACCTAGAATCTTTTAAAAAAATCGTTACTTACACGTCACTATTCCATTCCATAAAATAAATAAGTTGTGCTTAAAGGCAACTTGGATTTATTATTTTTTGCATAGATGTCAAATGTACATATAGAATAGGTTCGACCAGAGTTGCCTAATTATAACAAAGCATAAAAGGGTACTCTAAGGTCGTCCTTGATCCATCCAGTCGCGAATAAGACTTTACTCACTTGGACTGTTCATTAATAGTGAATATAATTGTTGATAAACTCGACGCGATCGTTGTAACATAAATCGATTACCTCTTATATGAAATAACTTTTTAGGTAATGAATTGATAAACTCTATCAAAGAGGTAAGATAACTCATTCCAAAAAATTATGAACTGAGCTTTGTGAGATTTTATTTTGAATACGACAATTATAATTTTTGATTTACTTCCACATCGCATTTATAGAGTCTCACTATTGTACCCATGTGAACATTACTAAAACTAAAAAATTACCTCCCACATAAAGTAAGTAATAATCACACAAATATGTTAGAATTGATATTCAATTATTTAATAATTATAAAATTCGGCCAAATTTTGTAATTATAAATTAAATAAATAAATTATTTCTCCTAATTAGTGTGGTCCAAATAAGGGGACGAATTTGATTAAATTAATGTATTAATATTAAAAAACTATTATTTCAAAGGACACATGACTTTTGGTATGTTTGTGAGTCCCTTTAGATACTTTAGTGGATGATAGATGTTTAGTTTTGAAGAAAATTTCGGGTCCCCTTCCACCCTATATATAATGAACCAATCTCCACCATTTGGTACATACGAACACACAACAATATATTTGGGCTAGGAAGGGAAAATCTCGATTTTTCAAAATTTTCATATTTTGGAATTTTGACTGTTTTCTAGAGAGATTCTGGATCATTTGGAGGAATAGATAAGAGCTTGAAGAAAGGAACATCAAGGAGCTTTTCTCAAGACACATCAATGATTACAAACAAATCAAGTCTTCATGAAAATAATATTTTTCCATATAATTTGTAGTTCAAAACGAATTTGTGATTGCATGATTATATTAAGATCGTATAAGAATTAGTTTTATGTTATACATAATTCTTATTAAATTGCAAGTGGTATAAGAGCCTTGTCTAAATATTGTCATGCTATCCTTTTACTAAATCCACATGATCATACTATATATAATGATAAATTTAGATTTTCTTGATTAATTCTGCACTGTTTGTTTATCATGATTAATAGTATTTTCGTGACAATTTTAACACTGATTTGGTCATCAAAATTAGTAGTGTTACATGTTATTTTTTTTAACACTGATTGAGAATTATCGTTATAATATTTGTTACATGTAAAATTATGTGAGAAATTGTTCTTATATAACATATTTGATTCTGTCAAGAATTTGATTAATTTTAATCTGATTTAGAACAATTTTAAATTTGATTAAAAACAGTTCTGTTTGGTTGATTTTAATAAGAACAGTTTTATTGGTTGATTTTCAATCTGTTAAAACTTCCTATTTGATTTCCATTTTGTTAAGAATTTACTATTTGATTTTTGTTTAACAAATGTGATTTGAAATAGTCTTGGTTGATCTGATTTGTTTAAAACAGTTTTGATTATTAATCAATCTATTTCTAATTGTTTAACACATTTTTTCAAAATTTGTTTAAACAAATATGTTCAAAACAGTTTAATTGTTTAACAAGATTCGTAGGAATTATTAAAATAGTTGAAAATTCACATAAAACAGTTTAATTTGATGCGATAAAATAATTTACATGTCGTTTTGATGTCATTTTAATAGTTATCTAATCCGTTTCAATCAACCCTACAAATTTCAGGCAATTCAGAAACAAAAAGTTTCAAAAGGCGCTTGCGTGAATTGTGTTTTTACCCCTGAACTTACTCTGAATGCGATGAAACTTAGTAGTCTGATTGGAAACGGGCCAGAGACCGATTTTCACCACCTTTGGTCGTGGCATAAATTATTTTTCGGCGATCCGAGATCGTTTAGGCCACTAAAACTCGAAATTTGCCATTTATGAAAATAATCTCGGGGATCATATCTCACTCCAGAAATTTTATTTTTTAATTCCGTTAAACGTTTTGAGTTTCTGGAGTAATTTTCAATAGATTGATTTTGCTAACTCATTTTTTTCATTTTTGGCAAAATTTCATGTTTTTATATTATATAAGTGTTGCATTAAGAACTATTTTATAAACCCTGTTCTAATGATCCTGTTTTAGATGAATATTCGTGCCAAATACAGGCCAATATATTTTATATAATAGGATATTAGATTTGTGTTATGTAACACCCCGCCCGCCCGGGGAGAGCGAACGGAGCGCTAATGCGATAAAATAAATCCAAATCCACAAGTGACAAGGTATAGAGCATCTAAATAAACCCACAATAATATAAATCCACTAATCTCAATTCTTCTAATACAACAAGTCTCTCGAATAAATACAAATCTCCAAAGCTCTATACATCAAAATAATACAAATCTTTCCCAAACAATCCTCGCTAAAATCAATCTCCATAGCGCCCCAAAATCCGCGCTAACCTGCCACTAAAAGAAAATATGGGGAAGTACACAATACGACAAGAAAGATGTTCAACAAATATATTAACGGTGAATAAAACGTAACAACACGAGTACAAATATTCAAATCGAAATGCAAATCTCAAAGCATTTATCAATATAATTTCTCAACAACACTTTAACTGGGTCACCAGGCCTCACCACATCCATATATGCTTTATCAAGACATAGCCCGGAAAATAGGAATTTTGGCGAGTGCCCAACATCCGTGCCATATTAAAATCTCATGACAACGTGCTCATCAACAATATAATGATACCACATGAATCAAAATAATTTCAACAATTATTTTTCAGATTTCAATGAATTTATCAATATGAGTTCAATTAACAGGAATTCAAAGAGAATGACACTCGCGAGATTTAAGGAGCATATTGTGTAAAATCCCATACCTCAAACCATGATGAGAAGCCAACGATCACATCCTCAAGATCAACACAAAAGATAAACAAAATCTCCTCCAAGAACCTCTAACAAAAATAGCCCCAAGAACACCTATAATCTAAGGTTGGAACTCACAAATCTCAGGGGCCAATGTGTATATAAAAAGAAGAGGAATATAAAATATATTTGCTGCCAAAATTTGTGCCAAAAGTATGTTAAAAAGGTTTCCCACGACTTCCTTTTATAATGCAAAGAAATGAAGAGTTGGAATCCAAAAGACTCCTTTAAATAAGGCAAAGAAATGAAGAGTTGGAAGTCAAAATAACTCTTGAAAATTACTTAATGTTCGCCGACTTAGAATTCCAAGAGTTAAAAACATTTAAAAATCATTTTAAAATCCGTTTTAACTCCGTTTTTGAAACCGTTTGAAATTCTCGCCTTTAAAAATAATAACCAACATATTTGAGAAATAAAAATAATTTTATCAAAAACTTTATTTTTCCTCTTTATTTTGAAAATACCCCAAAAATTACGCGGGTTATTACATGTTACTTTAATATTCATATTTTTAAGAATCTCATGCCAAACATAGGCTAATGATTCATAACAGTAAATATTAAATATATTAGAATTTTTTAATATTGATATTTTTATGAGTCTCGTGCCAAACACAGGCCAATGATTCATAACATCGAATGTTAAAAATATTATATTTTTAAATTTAATATACATATTTTTATAAGTCCCGTTCCAAACACATGTCAATGACTCATTACGAAAAATATCTACTTTACTTTTATTCTAAAGTTTGCTATTATATAGATTTAATGAACTTTAAAATTATCAATTGAATATTAAATTTTCCAATAATACATTTATTAAATCACAATTTTTTGTATTAACATTCCATTAAAGATATTTTGCTTTTATGATTTTGTGATTTAATAAATATTAAAGGTCAATTTGTGACACAATTGATATAATTCTGCCATCAAAATTTGACAATTGTATATATTCATTTCCTCACAATTTTAGTTATGTGTGCTAATTTTTAATTAGAGTGAGCATTCTGCAGCAAATATTAACCTATTTTCTCAAGCCTCAGCCTTTTCGAAATTTGACATAACTAATCTGTCAGAATGGTGTGAGCAAATCGAATTTATCCTTGGTGTTATGGACATTGATATAACACTTCTTACTGATGAACCCACTGCTATTACTGAACAAATCAGTGAGGATGCTGTGTTAATTTACAATACATGGTCCAAATCAAATAGGCTATGCCTAATATTTATTAGAATGTGCAATGCACCAAATGTAAAGTCCTCCCTACCTGAAACCACCAACGCCAAACAATATCTGACAAATGTTAAGGAAATATTTCGCACTGGTGACAAATCCCTGACTGAAAAACTTATGGCCGACTTAACCACTATGCGGTTTGATGGCACTAAGACCATGAACGCACATATTATTGAAATTACCAATATTGCTGCCAAACTAAGGCCCTTAGGCTGTTCAATGTAGGGCTATCAATGGACCGGGTCTGGACCCGGACCCGACCTGAATTAACGGATCTGAGCAAATTTTATAGACCCGATTATCCGATTAGTTAATGGACCGGATCTGGATATACATGACTCTGATCCGATAAGGACCCGACCCGAATGTGTATATATATAATATAATAAATATATATTTATATATAATATTATATATATATATATATAGTCTTACATATAGTTACTATATATATATATATAACTAACTTATATATATATATATATATAATCGGGTCGGGTATTCGGGTCGGGTCTCCGGGTCCTTAACGGATCCGGGTCTGGATCCATTTTCTGAGACCCGTCGGGTAATCGGGTAAGACCCGATCCGTTAAAAATATACCCGGATCGGATCTGGATATACCCAGACCCGATCCAGACCCGACCCGTTTACACTCCTAGTTCAATGGACGATTCTTGCTCAGACCAATTTGTCCTAAATTCATTTCCTTCTGATTATGGGTCTTTATAGATTCATTACAATGCCTAAAAGATAAATGGAATGTTAATGAAGTGCAAAGCATGTTAGTTCAGGAATAAGGACGTCTTAAGCAGCAAAATGGTAATGTGCCTAAATTGCAAGTAGCAAATGTGATGGCCAATAAAGGAGCTGGTAAGAAAAAGAAAGGAAAAGGCATAAAGTGCGGTCCTGGTCCTTCTAACCAAAAGAAGGAAAAAGCAACAGTCAAATGTGTAATACCCCGTATTTTTATGCTATATTAATTTGGGGATTTATTAAATTTAATGTGAGTTAATTATTTAATATAAATCCGAAAATTAATTATGTTATAATTATTAATGTGATGAGAGTTAGTAATTATGGGAAATTTGTTGAATATTACTAATGAGAAAAGTAATATATAATATTGGTTCTATTAAATGCCACGAGTGAATAGAATGACAATTTTGGAAATTTAAGTCGGGATGCGCCTGTGTCGCGTCGGGAATAAATATTGATTAATAAAAGTGAAATATTTTTAAGTTATCTATATGGTCATTTTGAGTGCGCCAACGTGTCCGTAAGGGTCGAGATAGTCAGAAAGGTATACTCGGGGGTTTAGTTTGGGTCTCGGGGTGTTTTTAAAGCTTATTTAGCACCCCGAGAGGGCATTTTGGACATTTTGTATTTTTGGGTAATTAAACCCACAAAAATTATTAGGCTATATCAACCATGTAGAATAGTCTTTTAGGTTATTAGACTCAAAACTTTAGAACGGCCATAGGAGAGGGAAGGATGAAGCTTTCCAAGCAATCCAAGGCCAAAAAGTCACCCGATAGCACCGCCACCACCACCAACGCGTAGATCGCGCGACGGGAAACGCAACCACACCAAAATCATCCACAAATCAGAATTCTGAAATTTCTAGGAAAGTATTTACCTTGCTTATTTTCGTTAATGCATCGTTCATGTTAGTCTAGGGTGATTAGGATGAGTTTGGTAGAAGAAATTCCATGTTGGAGATAGAAAAATCGCATGTAGTAATGATTTGAATGATAATCTGGAAACCCCTTCACATGTATAAGCTTAAACACGAAATTATGACGAATTAGGAGTAGAAATTTCTGGAAAAAGACTGATTAGAACCATGTTAAAGAAATTCTAGGGTTCTTGAGATTAATATGAGTTTTTGGCCTATTAATCCATGGTTATTGATGTAAATTTGCATGCTTTACGTAGAAGATGTATAATATGGGTTTATACTGTTAGTAGTACAAATTTTTGGGCGATTGGGAATGAAAAATTTGGATTTGGATGAGGTTGTGTGATAGAACCCGTAACTGGTTACCTGCAGAATTCGCCATACCTGCTTTATCGATCGATCGAGCCAAGAGCTTCGATCGATCAAAGGTTTGATCGATCGAGCCCCTTCCCTCGATTGATCGACCCCTTCTGGCAGACTTAAATTCCCCTTTTAAAATTGTTGAATTAATTCTAAATGAATAATACTCCTTAGACATCCTTATTAAAATATTTTGGGAGATAAAGATGACCAGTAGGATTTATTAATGATTAAGAGACCTTTAATGTAAGGCGAGATTTACATTTTTTGGTGTTTATATATAAGAGACGATGGAATTTTGTATTAAAGGGAGAGATTTGTAAAATAGTTGCGATGGAAAATAGATGAATACCTACTGAATTTTACACTTGGGAGGGTAGAGTCCATGAGTGTTACGTAGTAAGTTGGAATAATCCCTCAAATTAAAGTTAGAGACAAACCGTTATACGTGATAACAAATAATGGGAAAATAAGGATAAATGTCGTGATTATGGGTTAAGGGATGAACCTAAATTGATATGATAAAAGTATTATATTTATATGACTATGTGTATGCATATATTATATACATGTGAAAATCATGCCCGCGCTACTTGCTATCCCTGAGGTTACCGCGCTGGGACAGTCTTATCTCGATGGGACCTTTACGGGGGATATTGACTTGTACCCAAGAAGATAGAAATCCTAGGTACATGCTATTGAATCGATAGTCACGGTTCTAAGAGACGCGAGGGTATGTTCCGACCTCTTAGACTTGGAAACTATGCTTCGCCTCAATATTGTTTGTGCATGTATTAATACAGTTCGAGAGTGATTCCGAACTTGTATTTCCCTTAGTACGAGTGATACGGGGATTGGATAGAAGAGTATGCCCGCACCATAATTTTTATGTGGGGTGCTATTAGAATATATATATTATACGAGTATTTAATATATATATAAAATTCTGAAATGTGGAACTTCCTATTGTGTTTATGGTAAGTAAGAAATGAATAATGATTTCAAATTGGAAATACTTGTTTTGAAAAGTATAATATGACACTGGGAAACTTTATTAATAAATAAAGTTAAAAATGGGAGCTTTGTTACTGAATGAAATTTTCCTCTTAAACAATTATATTGTTAGTTTTAAATCTTACGAGTAACCTAAGATAAGTTAAACCATTGGGAAGATTAGTGCGATATAAGATAAGATAAACCGTTGGGAAGATTAGTACGATAGGTGTGCACATTAGAAGAGAGGTGTGAATTTCTCAAGAGAGTGTCGCACTATATGTTGTTGCATTGGCATGTAAACATTTTAAATACTTGCTAAACAAATTTTAAATCATTTACACTATCGGGCTCTGACCCGTTTCTATTTTCCTTTCTCTCTTGTATATATATATGTATATATTACAGGTGCCCAGCCACAGGGGCGTCTTGCATAGGATCCTTTGGAAGGAACGCGCTGCAACTTAGGTGGGAGTTGCAGGCCTCTTGCTTAGACGACTTCATTCATTTGATTCCACTCTTATCATATTTATTCAGTTGGACATGTGTCGCCCGTTTCCATTATCCAGCTGTTTTATTGGACATTATGATTCATTTATTTCTAGTATTGTTACTTTGGGATTTATTACTGTCTGGATGTTTTACTTTAAGTTTTAAATGTTGGGATTTAGTTGTTGAATGTTTAAATTATATGGATTATATGTTCCAGGATAATTGTGGTGTGATTCTTTAATATTTAATTATTGTAAAGATGTAAATCTTGGTTTATAAAATAAAAATTTGGAAAGTAATGTCTAAAAATGGTTTTGACACTTAGCTTAATTAATTAGGGTGTTTAAATTGGAAAAGTTATTTTTTGACAGTGATGCTAAGAATGAACCAACTGTTCACCTTGATTTAATTTAATAAAGGAGTGATCGCCCGATATTTAATTAGGCGGGGTCTCACAACATGTCACTTCTCTCGTAGGAAGGGGCATTTTCAAAAAGACTGCATAAAGCGTAAACCTTGGTTTGAAAAGAAAGGTACAGTTTATGCTTATGTATGTTTTGAATCAAACTTGATTGATGTCCTTTATAACACATTGTGGATTGATTCAAGTTCTACATGTCATGTTTCAAATACTATATAGGGCTTCCTTTCCATTCGACAAATAAAGAAAAATGAAGATATTCTTTATATGGGAAATTGGGCCAAAGAAAAAGTTGAAGCTATTGGAGTTTTTCGTTTAAATTACAATCTGGCCTTTATTTGGATGTTAAAGACACTTTTTGTACCCACTATTTCTAGAAATTTAATTTCCTTGTCTAAGCTCTCAATAAGGAGCTTTTCTTTTCACTTTCAGAATAATGGTTTTACATTATATAAGAATAATTCGGTTTCTGGCTCTGGTTTTTTGTCGAATGGTTTGTTTCAAATTAATCTTGATCCTCATTTTTTGAAATCTTTATTATCTCTGCACAGTAATATTGGAACTAAACGTCTCTCATTTAATGAGAATTCTGCTTACTTGTAATTAAAAGATTAGGACACATATCCAGAGAGAGAGAGTTGAAAGGCTTATTAAAGAGGGAATTATCTCTAATCTGGATTGGTCTGATTTGGTGTATGTGGACTGTATTAAGGGTAAACAGACCGAACATACCTAGAAAAGAGCCACAATAATCACCCAGATTCTTGAAATTATACATACAAATATTTGTGGTGCTTTTGATGTTCCTTGTATTGGAGGAGAAAAACACTTTATCACTTTTACAGATGATTTTTCCCGATATTGCACATTGTATTTGTTATATGATACAGCTCAATCCGTTAACGCGGTTGGGGTTTATATTACAGAAGTAGAACGACAACTGGGCAAAAAGGTAAAAACCATTCGATCGGATAGAGGTGGTGAGTTTTATGGAAAATATGATGAAACGAGACAATATCGGTCCTTTTGCTAAACTCCTTAAACGTTTAGGTATTGTCTCACAATACACCATGCAAGGTTCACCTTGGCAAAATGGTGTTGCTGAAAGGCGCAAGCGTACTCTTATTTAAATGGTTAGGAGTTTGATAAGTATAACTGATTTACCTATATTTTTGTAGATGCATGCTCTTATGACTACTTCCCATATCTTAAATAGGGTTCCTAGTAAGGCAGTTTCAAAGACTCCTTTTATACTATGGAAAGGTTGGAAACCCTCTTTAAGTCATTTTCATGTTTGTGGATGTGCAGCAGAAGCATGCATATATAATCCACATGAAAAGAAGTTGGACCCTAGAACATTAACTTGTTATTTTATTGGATATCCAACAAAATCCATAGGGTATAGATTCTACTGTCCTAACCATATAATAAGAATTATTGAAGACGGAAATGCTAAATTCATTGAACATGGTGAAATTAGTGGGAGTAATGAAGTTAGAAATGTGATTATTCAAGAAATCAAGGAAAATACTCCTCTTCCAAGAATTCTAGATAATCACAATGAGGTTCCTTCTGTTCATATTATTCATACTGATATTGTTGAATCGATTACTTCTCCGAACAACAACGAAGAAGAAATGGATGCACCACATACTGAACAACCACTAAATGCACCGAATATTGAAACACCACAAACCATAGCTTTAAGGAAATCTCAGAGAAATCGAAGATCAGCTATTTCAGATGACTATGTGGTGTATCTTCAAGAAAATAAATTTAACATTAGGGATAGTGCTGATTCGGTCTCTTATGATAAAGCTGTATCTAGCATAGATTCTAATAAATGGATTGATGCCATGAATGATGAAATAAAATCTATGAATTTTAATCAAGTCTGGGATTTAGTCAATTTTCCTAAAGGTTATAACACAGTCGGGTTGAAGTGGATATATAAGATCAAACGCGACTCAAATGGCAATATCGAGCGACATAAAACAAGACTTGTTGCCAAAGGGTTTACTCAAAAGGAAGACATTAATTATAGTAAAACCTTCTCTCCTATTTCAAAGAAGGATTCCCTTAGAATCATCTTGGCACTCGTAGCTCATTATGACTTAGAGCTATAGCAAATGGGTGTTAAAATAACTTTTCTTAATGGGAGTTTAGAGGAAGAAGTCTACATGGAACAACCAAAGGGCTTCATTAAAAAGGATGGGAACACAAAGTCTGTTTGTTAAAGAAATCCACATATGGACTTAAATAAGCTTCTCGTCAATGGTATTTTAAGTTTCATCATACCATTACATCTTTTGGGTTTAAGGAAAATACTGTTTATCGGTGTATATACCTAAAGACCAGTGGGAGTAAGTTTGTATTTTTGGTCCTATATGTTGATGATTTTCTTATCGCCAGAAGTGATATTAGTTTACTAAAGGACACTAAGAAGTACCTTTCGCAAAACTTTGAAATGAAAGATTTGGGTGAGGCATCCTTCGTGATCGGGATATATATTTCTCGTGATCGATCACGAGGATTGATAGTATTGTCTCAAAAGACTTACATTAACAAAGTTTTACAAAGGTTTGGCATGCAAAATTGTAATCGTATTAATGTTCCACTTCTAAAAGGGGAGAAATTTAGTTTAAGTCAATGTTCCCAAACTGAATTGGAAAGGGATCACATGAAAGGTGTGTCATATGCTTCTCTTGTAGGGAGTTTATTATATGCGCAGGTTTGTACTCGATCGGACATAAGTTTTGCCAATGGGATGCTAGGCAGATATCAAAGTAATTCGGGTGACTTCCATTAGAAGGCTGCAAAGAAGGTGTTAAGGTACTTGCAAGGAACCAAATACTACATACTCACTTATAGAAGATTCGATCACCTTGAGGTGATTGGTTATTCAGACTCAGACTTTGGAGGATGCCTTGATAGTAGGAAAATCACTTTAGCCTATATTTACCTTCTGGCAAGAGGGGCCATTTCATGGAAAAGTGCTAAATAGAGTGTCATCGCTTCTTCATCTATGGAGGCTGAGTTTGTGGCTTGTTTTGAAGCTACAAATCATGGGTTATGGCTGTGAAGTTTTATTTTAGGACTTAATATTATGGGTTCAGTATCTAAGTCGCTGAAGATTTATTGTGACAATATCGCAGAAGCCTTCTTTTCAAATAATGATAGATATTCAAAAGCAGCTAAGCATATTAAGATGAAGTATCTATCTGTCAAAGAAGAAGTTCAGAAATAAACTGTCAATTGAACACATCAGTAATGATGATAATATAGCGGGTCCTTTAACAAAATGGCTATCTATGAAGATATTTTTGCAACATACTAAAGATATGGGTCTCGAGTAGTTAATTGTGTAATTTCTATTTTCTTAGTTATTTGACACAAATTTTGATATCAATAAAGTGTTTCTAAATTCTAAATTTCTGTCTTAATTATATACATGCATGTGAATGACTGAATGTGACAGATATAGTCTTTTTTTCAAGACATTATGAGACCATTATGATAACTCACATAGTTATCCTTATTAAGTATGACATTGGTGGCGTGGTACATGGAAGGAACCATGCTCTTGAATTAGTGTGAAACCACCATGAGTCACACTAATAAAGTATTTAGTTTAGGTGCTTAATGATATTCTAAGATACTTGTGCAATTTTTTGTTAATTAATTCGTTATGTATAACCTTATTAGGAAGTGGGAAACTGTTAGAATTAATATTTAATTATTTAATAATTACAAAATTCGGCCAAATTTTGTAATTATAAATTAAATAAATTAATTATTTATCCTAATTAGTATGGTCCAAATAAGGGGACAAATTTGATTAAATTAATATATTAATCTTAGAAAATTATTATTCCAAGGGTCACATGACTTTTGGTATATTTGTGAGTCCCTTTAGCTACTTTGGTGGATGGTGGATGATCAGTTTTAAAGAAAATTTCGGGTCCTCTTCCACCCTATATATAGTGAAACAATCTCCACCATTTGGTACACAAGAACACAAAAAAATATATTTGGGCTAGGAAGGGAAAATCTTGATTTTCCAAAATTTCCATATTTTAGAATTCTGGCTATTTTTTAGAGAGATTCTAGATCATTTGAAGGAATATATAAGATCTTGAATAAAGGAACATCAAGGAGCTTTTCTCAAGACACATCAAGGACTACAAACAAATCAAGTATTCATGGGAAAAGGTATTTTTCCATATAATTTGTAGTTCAAAACGAATTTGTGATTGCATGATTATATTAAGATCTTATAAGAATTAGTTTTCCGTTATACATAATTCTTATTATTTTTACAAAATAAACACACAATAAATTTATTAAATTATCGACAAATATGAGATTACAGATGAGAGTACGCAAGTGTCTTAATGGAATAACTTCTTTAATGTAATTTCCAATCACAAAAATACAATTTTAGCTTATTATCCTAAGACATGAATCTAAGTGATAAGACAAATAAATAAAATACGCAATCACATGAAAATTGAGGAAAAATCCCTTTTCAGGGAAAAACCTTTTATATCAACAATTTAGATACTTTATAAGAAAGTAGATTTACGACACTACTTGATACAACCACAAATATAATGCAAAGTCTTCATAGAATATGTAAAGAATACCACACGTTCCTGAGCAGTCCCATCCACTGACCAACCTTCAATTTTCAATCTTTATCCGTGATCCCTTCGGATTCACAAGTCAGCCGTAGAGACGATCTCTCCACAATGAGTATAACTCAACTAGGGTTCAAACTGATTCAAAAAAATATAAGTAGGGATGTGTTTTTGAATCGAAAGTGTTTTGTAAAATAAAAATGTTGAAAACTTTTACCACAGATATGCAGAAATCATTTTGGCAAAAGTCCCACAAAATTTGAAGATGAAACATATATTTATAAGTTGTGCACAAAATTTGAGGCTGTGGCTCATTCGAACGAAAATGAAGCTCGTTCTAACGAGAAAGGCATTTCGATTGAATGAAAACACAGTTCGTTCGAATGAGATCTTAATCTCATTTCAACTAGCTTCTAATGAGATTCAAAATATGCTCGTTGGATGTTCGTTCGATGTAAGATCTAATGACTATTTTAATGAAAATACATATTCGTTTGAACGAGACAACAATCTCGTTTGAACGATGTTAAAATAAATTTATTTTTAAATTTATTCTCCGTTAAAATAAAAATAAACATCACAAATAAATCTATGAATAATTTTAACCACGAATTGTTTTATACCTTTGTGGGATGTAAGGAAGTTTTTAATGTTGGAGTCGGTTTGTCGTGACGGTACGTGACAGGTTGTAACGGGATACGCCAAATATGCCATGGAGAAAATAAAATGAACAATAAGCCTAAGGTAAAATATTTGCCCTTACAAATCCCCCGCCTTGGTTACTCCGTACAAAACTATACAAATCTAACCGAAATCCAAATTACATCAAATATCCCTATAAATTACAAAATATCTAATACCCATCCTAATCCTTAAAGAAGGAACAACACAAGACCTTTATTTTTATTCTCTACTTTTGATTCTTGATCTTCTTGATATTCTCATTAATGCCCAAGGGAACCTACACACATGAAAAAAAAGGAAATACCTGTGATGCATCGAGTTTAAAATAGACAATAAAAACTCATAAAGCAATAAAGCAATCTCCCTCATAAATCAAACTCATCATCAAATAAAATATCCCCCTTAATTTATTCTCTCCCTTTTTATCCAAAATAAACGAAGGATTAGAAGCTAATCATGACATATAGAGAACAAAACAGATGAGAAGAAGATATCATCACAAAGATATAGAAATGATGAACATGAAATGATAATCTCAAAGTCCTACATTCACCAACTAGTTTTGGAAATTTTCAAAATTTTCAAGTATAAAATTTTATAAGAACAACACACTATGCATTAACATAAAAATACCCGAATCATGGAAGTAAAATTTAGGGGCGTGAAAATATTTAATAGGTTAATCAACTTAGACAAACATAAAACATGTGCACGAAGGATTAAGATACTACTAACGAATGATTGTATAATCTACCTTAGGTGAAAAATATTATGAAATCATGTGAAATTGATTTCACCTAATCATTAAATCAAGACTGTAAGTGATTTTCACACCAATGATGCCCAAAACTATGTAATGTTTTTTCGAGATTTATATAGTTTGTGCAAACCCATTGATCTTTAAATTCACTCCCTCAAAATCTCATATATAGCAATAATATTCTCAATTACTTTGAAGAAATTAATGCTCATTTGTAGCGAAGCATCAATGTTCTAAATATGGGGCTATTAATAATTTTGATTTTTTTCATTGCAAATGGTGAATTTTAACACAAAGACTTTGACTTTCGTAGTCCCTTTCCATTGATTCATATATAACAAATTTATCAAAAAAATGATTGAAATTCGAGAAACGGTTCTTACATGCACAAATTTTTATATCATTTTTCACATTTAGTTCATCTTAAAGAGAAACTGAGATGAAAACACTATGATCGACATGTGACATGTAAGTGTAATACTCAAATAAGCTCATGCTCGTGTGCAATAAAGGAGATAAGAAGTTAACACATATATCAAGTTATCAAAAAATCACATCTTAATGACTTCACACATTATTAAGCACATATATGTAATGATGTCACACCTCAAAATACTACAAAATGGTCAAGTGGATATAGAATGAATGGGTGACTCAGACATCTTTAATGTTCATCCATATATGGTGTAGAAAAAATACAAATCACTTTTTGTCTTTTTCAAATTTTATCAAAATAAAATCTATTTGCATTTTTCAAACTTTTTGAGAAAAAACCAAACTCTTTTTAGATTTTTAGAAAAAGATATCAAAATGAAAAATATAGATATATAATGATAGTACAATCTAGCAATAGGCATGTAAGATATGAACAAGAAAAAGCATCATATGCTAGAAATAAGTCTAAACCTCAGTCATTAGGCTCGGAGGAGTTCTCAAAAGGAGATGACATCCTAAGAAATTCCTCCATCAAATTTTGTGAAGTCTTGATTAAATACTCTACATTCTCTCAAAATATCTCAAGTGATGTGCGGGAGCATGCAGAGTAACATTTGTGGGAGTGCATGTGGAAACTCGTGTATGAGTAAATCGAGGAACATACCTATGAGACACTCTCCCTAGCTTAAAATAATACTCTCTAAGGTGACCTCTTTGTTTCTAATGGGAACAACATACACTGACTTAGGTCCATCTTTCTGAAAACGTCTAGGACGATCTATCTTAGGTGGGTTTGGACGAAGGCTATAAGGATCCAACATAAGCCTGGGAATCGGCTCAAGTGCGGTATGAGAAGTGGATGTACCATCATAACATATTTCTTTCCTCTAAACATTACGTAATGTGGGACCGAGGATCATCTTTCTAACCTTCATAGATGCATCATCTAAAGTTACCTCGACCTCCCTCTTGAGCACGTTCGAGATCATACTCAAGTTGGGAAACACGGGCTTCAAGTTTCTCACGAGTCTCCAATGAATATTGAAATCTCTCGTAAGACTATACACCGCGTTGGCCAAATTGGTCTTTTATCAGCCTAAACTAATCAATTTCATAAAGAAATATTCATCTTCTCGAGTTGACTCACCGACACATTACACTCTCTCAAAACTTTCACCTCTCTCTCTAAATCTGACACCCTAAGAGACAAATCCTTATTAACCTATTTATTTATCAAAATCTTGGTGTAAGATCACTAAACACCTTTTGGAGTCCACCTTCTCCCTCGCTCAAATTCTCTTCCTCACTCTCACTATCTCCCGAATTGATCGAAATATCATAAAGGCTTTCATGTTTAGATATGTACTCATCGTGACTAGCCATGAACACAACACACTGTTCGTGTCGTGATTCACCCCTTGAATCGACCGACTTGACATCTCTATCACTAAGAGTGGATTTATTTTCGAATTACTTGCCCTTTCTCTTAAGCCTATTGAAACACTCATGTTCCTTATGCCCTTTAGCTTTGCAATCATAACACCTTATATCTTCCTCTTCCTCACCCCCGCTCGTGCCCTCATTCTTATTTTTCTCAAAAATCTTTTCCTTGAAGAATTTTCTTTTGCAAATTTGAGAAACTTTTTAAAATTTTCTGCAAAAAGAGCCAAGTCATCAAATTCAAAATCAACTTCAGATTCCGATCTCACAAATTCTTTCTTTCTTCTTTTTCTTGGTTTGAGTCTTTAAATCAATCCTTATATCCTTAGGCTTAATAGTTTTAGGAAACATATCTATCTCATACGCTTGAAGATATCCTATAAGTTCTTTAAACCTGAGAGTGTCTAGGATTCCTAACGAATTTGGCACGGTGATCTTAGGAATAAATCGGGCAAGGAGCAACCTCAAGATTTTCTTAACAACTCCCATCTCAGAAATTTTCTCACCCAAATTAAAACTAGAATTAACTATGTCCGATAAACGTGTATAAAACTCATCAAAAAACTCTAGCTCTAGCATGGTAATGGTCTGAAATTGGGTGGTCAAATTTTGAAGCGTAGATGCCTTTACAATGTTAGTGCCCTCATGTGTGAGCTGGAGGTTATGCCATGCTTCTTTAGACGTGATGCACATCGTGATGCGACGGAATTCGTCAGAGGTGACGGATACCGAGATGACACTCAAATTGTGAGAGTTAAAATTACTCCACTTAAACTCATCATCAGTCCATGAAGAAGCAAGTTTAGGATTAATGACATTATCAACGGTGACAGTGGGTGTTCTCCACCATCTTTCACAATCTAAGCAAACACGTTCATCAATCACTTTTAAGGTTGATCTCATCTTAGATTTCCAATATGCATAGTTGGAACCATAAAAAATGGGCATTCGATTATATAAATTATCCATTAAAACCCAGCCTTTTTAAGATCAACAATTTTTCCCCAAAAATTGATATCAAAGAAAATTTTTTATGGAAAAGGATCACGTAGTATTTTTGTGTGGCCTAGTCTGAAATCAATTTGAGAGTGAGCACTGGTCTTAATGGAATAACTTATTTAATTAAACGTCCAATCACACAAATCCAATTTTATCTTATTACCCTAAGACTTGCATCTAAGTTATAGGATAGATAAATAAAATATGAAATCACACGACAACTGAGGAAAAATCCCTTTTTAGGGTAAAACATTTTATATCAGCACTTTGATAACTTTATAAGATAGTCAACTTCCAATATTAATTAATATATCCACAAGTATAATTCATAGTCTCCATAGAATCTCTAAAGAATACCACTCATTCCTAAGAAGTCCACAGGTGATGATCAACCCTCGGTCTCCTTTGATCAACCTTCAGCCTTCACTATTTAATCGTGACCCACCGAGTTCACTAGTCATCCATAGATATGATCTCTCCACAATGAGTATAACTCAACTAAATTCAAAACAATTCACAAAAATATATTTGGGATGAGTTTGTGAATCAAAAGTATTCTGTAAAATAAAAATGTTGATGACTTTTGCAAAAGATATGCAAAAAATGTTTTGGCAAAAGTCCCACAAAATTTGGAGATGAAACATATATTTATAAGTCATGCATAAAATTCAAGGCAGTGGCTCGTTCAAATAAAAATGAAGCTCGTTCGAATGAGAAAGGCATTTCATTTGAATGAAAACACAATTTGTTCAAACGACATCCCAATCTCGTTTGAACTAGCTTCTAACGAGCTTCAAACGAATTCAAATTGAATGCCCTCGTTGGATGTTCGTTCGATTGAAGATCTAGCGACTATTCTAATGAAAATCCATTTTTGTTTGAATGAGGTTAAAAAAATTTATTTTTAAATCAGCCTCGGTTTAAATAAAAATCAACCTCCAAAATAAGTCTTGTGAATAATTTTAACAACTAACTGTTTTATACCTTTATGGGATGTAGGGAAGTCTTCAATGTTGGAGTCGATTTGTCATGATGATACATGACGACTTGTAACGGGATATGCCAAATGTTCCATGGAACAAAAAAATGAATAATAATCCTAATCTAAACTATTTTCCCTTATAAAAAATGGAAATAAAAGGTAATACAACACAATACACAAGCAAAGACCAATCCATTATGAGCCATTGTGATGGAGGTGTATGGTTCACTAAATTCATTGAACATGTAAAAGGTCTCTCTAAGAATGTCCCTTCAACCTCGAACCAGTTCACAAAATATTTTCTATGCCTCCTTATATCTCACAACTAGCATGAAGTTCGATGCATTCCAACCACATTCTCTAAGGGTTACTGCTTTTTGGTAAAAATCTAATTTATGATTCCGTACATCCCAACAATGTTCAAAGCCTACAAGATGTCTAAAATGGGGACATAATTCCCGTTATTCCTCCAATGTCTGCATATGGTACGTATACCATTTGGACTAGCCGTTACAATATCCTTCTTGTAGTACCGATTGTCCATTCCATCAAGAAATAATAGTTTTTTGTAGTTGACCATAGTGGGTAATACATTGTTATTATGAATGCAAGAATTCAATACAAATATAGATATATGTGTTTATATCCATGCCTGAGAAAATCTAAATCTATATGCAATAATTTAATGAACCTCGCTTAGAGGTTGGTTAGCCTTGTTAAAAGCAACCCACAATCGTGTTTTCCAATCAATGTAATTTCATAAACTAGCCTAAAAAATTAATCACACATGCCTTGATATATTTCTATTTTTAAATGAAGGTACTATTTTACCCATGGGGTGTCAATATACCTTTTTTAGAGTGCCCGGGTTGGCTGTGTTTCATCAGTGATATGCACATTGAATGATACAATAGATTAGATGGGTCCTCAGCTTATCTTAGGACCTAGAGAGTAGCTTATGTGGTGTTGTAAAAATTCACTCAGATTTGTGTTGTCCGGTTAATATAATTTCACCCACTTTCCTAAAAAAAGTAAATCACCTTTTAACCAACATTTTGGTCTTATTTTAAATGCGACCACACATCACCAAATGTTACATTTTCACCTATGAGGATTAATTATTCCCTTTTTAAAAAACCCTTGTTGGTTGTGCTGCATTGGTGATATGGACATGGGATGTTGCCATAGATTAAATGGTTCATCAACTTATCTTAGGCATTAGAAAGTAACTTGCATGCTCTTGTAGAAAATCACTCAAATTTGTGTTATCCAGTCAATATAATTTCACCCACTTGTCTAAAGTAATTAAATCACCCACTAACTAACATTTACTGTCCAATCAAATGTTAGAATTTCACCCATGGAGTTCACTATTCCCGATTTAGAGAACCCTTGTTAGATGTGTTACATCAGTGATATGCACATGGCATGCTATCACGAATTGGATGGGTCATCAACTTATTTTAGGCCCTAAATAGTAGATTGTGTGGTATTTTAAAAAAACCCTCAAATTTGTGTTGTCCCCTCAATACAGTTTCACCCACTTATTTGAAATAATTAAATCACCCATTAACTGCTATTCACTATCTTACAGTAAATGGGAATACACTATTCCTTTTCAAAAAAGCCACATGGTGTGGAAGACATCAAATATTATGTTTTCACTTTCATTAAATCGAATATTAAAATTATAGTCATGGAAAAATATAAATAGATTATTACTCAAGTGCAGTTGGTACTAAATAGACAATTGCGATCCATCCTCCAATACAATTATTTTTTTAGGAAAATCGATTCAAAACTGTCATGTTTGAATCATGCCAACAACTAATTAAGGGAAGGAAAATGGGATTTACAAAATCTAGAAAGAGCGCAAACCCTTTTATGATGGGTTACCAAATGCAATTGTTGGGATCATTGATAGTTACGATGGTGAGAAGAATGCATACCGATACATACATATTATATCACTTGACCAATCCAACTACCGTATTCCGTTAGTGACCAATGTTCTTGGATTACAAGAAATGAATTTCAGTTGGGTAGCTTATCGGGATAAGTTTGTTCGCATTTTTTTATGTTACCCAATCTTTGTATATTTCATTGATGTGATGTTGTATTAAATAAAGTTTAATATTAATCTTTTTCCTTCATTGATTTCTTAAATTACTAAAACTATATATTGGTAACATAATGTAAATAATTAAAGACCTCAGACCCAACAGGTGCTCCCCACGGGGACTTAAACTACTTAGTGTGAAGAAGTATCAAAGGAAAATACAAGGATATAAAGTGGTTAGTTACTCATCTGAGGATCCTATATCCACTGTGAACGGTATTTCTTAGTATATTAGATCATAAATTAAAGTGCTACAATTTAGGGAGCTCTTGCTTTGGCCAAGAAGGCCCGAGGTGTCTGTGGTCTTTGTTGTTGGTAAAAGGGCCAATAAAAAGTAACTTATGAACATCACTAAGGAGTCCTTGTCCCAGTTTTGGACTCAACGAATTATAAAACACGTGATTGGTTGGAAGTGGTCCAAACCTTCTCTTATATTATACTAAAAGTGGGTTGACATAAGTTATAAATATGAACACATAGGAGATAAAGGTTCCTAGGTTATTTTCGTACTTATCAGGGTGCTTTCTCATTAGAACAGGTGAATAATTTTTTCTACAGATGTATTCGATGATGTTCAGATTTTCTTAACAATTCACAAGCCTACTCTATATATGTATTCCCTTAGATACATAATGAGTGGATTGCAGTAGCATGGCTAGGGTTATCCTATATATTCTAGCTAAGGTAACATGGTGGAGTGTTGGTGAAAGGCTTGAGGTGATGTAAGGTAGTTGATGGGAGAATTCAATAAAATGGGAGCCTTTAATGCTAGTGGGAGTGAGTGGTGGTAGTAGGTATTACACTATCTATACCTTCTACTTACATGCCACAGAAGTGAGAAAAGCTTGTTCAGATGCTTGGAAGACATGGTGTCGAACGAGGTTCTCATGCAATGGTGTGAGGATGTATTGTGAGGTTTTCATCATATAAGGGGGACTATGGGACCACGAGAGGTAAGTTATTACTATATGAAGGTATAATCAAATGATCTTATACTTAAAGTTATTTGTTTTAAGGTCTTTTATCCAGGCCTTTAAGGTTTGGTGGAATGATTGAGTACATTGTAATAATAATGTTACGAGTCCTTCAAGGTGGACATGGTCTCTGAGGAACAATGTTGGTTTTTATAGAGGTCTCTGACAGACCTTAGGACCTCTTCCATCACATGAGGGAGGACAAAGGTTATTAACTCTTTAAAATTCATGAGTACTTAATTATAGTATCATCAGTAGCTCTGTATTGGTGTTTTTAAGAATTGCAAAGGGCAATACTTATCCGTTTAAATGAATAAGGGTAGAAATGTAACTAACTAACTAACTAACTAACTAACTAACTAACTAACGGGATTCCATCATTATGAGATTGTATTGGGAAGGAGTTAACATTGCATGTTGGGGGTGGAGAACCATGGTATGCCATATATTGGGTGGCTATAAATGATCGCCTTGGTTTGGTTTGAGACTTTCATCACTATCTTTACCAATTACCTCTTTCTCTTTTGAGCTTTCTCCTTACTATGAGTCATCTCCTTTCTCTATTCAATAAAAATGTCTTCCCAAAAAATCTCTCCCTCTAAGGTCTTGAAACCCATTCCCTTATCTATAGTCGGTCCACATGTATCTCTACCATCCATAATCGAATATAGGCTATAACTTCCACCACACCTCCTTCATGGTCAATCCATGTTTGCACCTAAGTTATCAAGTGTTTTAGAACTAATGATCCTAACTTCTTTAGTGGGCCCCAAGTGGACTCAATAATCATAGAGAAAGACCAGTGGACATCCATAATAAGTACTAGATCACGGATAGTGTGAACCTAAAGGATGCAAAGTCTGATGAGACAGATTGCTTAATGGTTCCAAAATTAATGCAACACCCATTTTCCTGGATTTTATTATAAATATTTATTAATTGATAAATAAATTAATAAATGGGATTAATTGTTACTTGTGTGATTTATTGATAATAAAATGCATAATTTAGATGAAAATTAAATATTACATGTGACGTGATATTTTTACCGCGTGCTTGAAATAATTAATTGGCAATATTATTTTATATGAGATATGAATTATGTGTACACATAAAATATTTAATCATGCATTTTATTTACACTATGAGGTATTAACGTGTGTTATGAGATATTACCATTTGGATCGGATTGTAGAGTAATACAGAGGCTCGAATGTGTGTTTTTAATGCTTTGGATTGGGCATATGTTGTAGGTATACCTCTGGGATAGGTTTTAGAGTAGTTTGCAGAGTATTTTTGGGCTGATTTGGAGGCCCCAAATTAGGCCTTTTAGAGACCAACGAATTTAGAGTTATTTCATGGGCGTTAACCCTCATTAGTTGAAAACATTATACACAAAATACATACCCTAGATAACCTAGACATTTAGGAGAAAATGGGAAGAGTTTTGAAGATGCAGAACAAAGGATCAGGAAGATCCCTAATGGTTCATTAAAACCCTTTAATCTAGAAATTAGACTTGGGCCCCAAATGGGCCTCACCTAAAAGAATCCAAAATCAACAACAAATGGTTTAAAACTCTACCTAGGCCTCATACTAACCCAATAGGCATATTATTCATCATTTTAAGTTAACAACTAATATTTTAAATTGCCCAACCCTCCTTAATTAATAACCTCATTAATTATATTATAAATACCCAAAAATCAAAAATCAAATATCTAATTGTTTTACTTCACAATCACTAGAACATGATATAACAGAAACAAGAAAACCCTCGACATGAAATCCCTGAATATTCCATAGTTTCCCATAATACGTAGTCACAATATGGTACTTGATTAATGTTTTACTGTGTATTAGGTCCAAATTTTAGATCTATTTATACAACACATATAAAATTGAACTAGTGAGATCACATGTCACATAAGCATAAAAAATAATTTCACAATTAATTAAAGGTATAAGAATACGGGATATTACAATCCTCCCCCTTAAAGAAGCAATTTTGTCCCAGAGATTCAAAACATTCCTCACTGGAATAATTTTGGATGCCTCGCTCGCATGTCCTCCTCTCACTCCCATGTGGACTCGTACTCACTATGATGTCCCCACCGTACTCTCACAAAGGGAATTACCATCGATAGTAGGATCTTTTATTTATGATTAATAATACGATGTGTCCACTCATTGTAACTACCATATTTCTGTAGACCAATTCAATTAAGATCTATGTGTTAATATTCTTTCTCGTTCCCTAAAAACTTTGTTAACATAGACACATGGAAGACGTCATGTATCCGCTAAAGATGATTGTGTAAATCCAAATGATATGCCATGAGTCCCACCCTATCCGGAATTGTAAAAGGGACCTACATATCTGTTAGCCAACTTTTTCTTCGAATCAAATATAAACACTCCCTTCATCGGGGAGACCCTCAACAATAACTATCCCCCCTGCTTGTATATCTAATTAACAATTCCTCTTATCCGAGTAGCTCTTTTGGCGTTCCTAATCAAATTCTTCCGTATATTGATGAATGAAACCTTCTCTGAGGTGTCTCAAATGATGTCCAGAACAAACATCATATACTATTTTAACCCACCCTACAACTGGGCAAATGAAATAGTCACCCTTAAAAATGCCTCATATGGTTCCATCCTAGTACTCTTCTAGTGACTATTATTGTATGCAAACTTTATAAGAGGCAAGTGCATATCCCAACTTACTTTGAGATCAAACTTACAAGCTCAAAGCATATCCTCTAAAATCTGATTCACCTTCTCAGTTTGACTATGTGACTATGGGTGAAAGGTTGTACTCATACTCAACTGTACCCCATCTCATACTGAAACCATCTCCATAAGTGAGAGATGAAAGCGTTGCACCTATTGAACAAGATATCTAATAATACCTCATGAATTCGTAATATCTTTCCCACAAATATCTTAGAATACTGATCTGCGGTGAGTTCGTCCTAACCGGTAGCAAATGATCAACCTTTATAAATCTTTCGACAATGATCCAGATCAAATCATGACCCTATGTGATCTTGATATCCCCATGATAAATTCCATGTAGTTACTCTCCTAATTACATTGAGGGACCTCCAACGGATGCAACTCCATTGTCACACTTCGATACGTACTCTGCAATATCTCTCTTAATTACTGCCCACCAATATGATAGTCGCTTATCCTGTTACATCTTACGATCCTTAATTCCTTCCCACTAATATGATAATCTTAATTCCTGTCCACCATAACTCATCGAAGGACATTTTCAGTCTACGACTCAAAGCGTCCTCTACCACAATCACATTCCCAAGGTCGTACTGAATCGAAAAATGATAGTCCTTTACAAACTTCAACCACCTACTTTGTCTAATGTTCAAGTCCCTCTGAGTGAACAAATACTGAAGGATTTTTTGTTTGAAAACAATGTGAACCTCTCTCCCATATAATATTTCCACCAAATACAAAAAGGAGAAGACCACCGCTGCTAATACCAAATTTTGGGTCAAGTAATTTCCCTCGTCCAGCTTAAGATTATGGGATGCATAAGCTATCGACCTCTCTTTCTGCATCAGAAACCATGTACTTAATATGAGCCCGTTGTAAAGAGAGAATGATTGTGATAATGATATTATCCTTGAGCTCTTCGAATGATCGTTAACAATTCACACCCCAAATAAATGGGACCCACTTTCGAGTGAGGTGTGTTAGTGGTTTAGCAATCTTGGAGAACCCCTGAATAAACCTCCTATAATATCCTACTACTCCCAGACAAATCATGATATCCATAAGTGTCATGGGATATATCCCCAATCCATAATTATATACACTTTTATAGGATCTAACAAAATTCGGGTCTCAAACACTATGTGCCCCAAAAATTTCACCCCTCGGATCCAAAACCTACATCAACAAAACCATCCTCAAATGATTCCCATGATCCTCCTCTGATTTTGAATACATGAGGATATCATCAATAAACACAATGACGAACAAATCCAAGTACGATCGAAATAGTAGATTCATGAAAGCTATAGTTGCATTGGTTATCCCAAATGGCGTGGCCTTATAGTCATACGATCCGTAACATGAGATAAAAGATGTCTTCAGGATGTTCTCCACTTGAATCCTGAGTTGATGATACCCTGAGCGCAAGTCAATCTTGGAAACAATGTCTCTCCCCTTAGTTAATCAAATATGTCATCGATTCTAGGCAGCAAATACTTTTTCCTTATCGTTACCTTAATTAGCTCCGTATAATACACATACAATTGAAGTGACCCATCTCTCTTCTTCACAAACAATAGGGGATCTCCCCACAAAGGCATACTCCTCCGTATGAACCCTTTAATCAATAACTTTTAGATCTATTGTCATAACTCTCTCATCTTTAATGGAGCCATCCTATAGGGTGATCTTGCTACGGGCGGAGTGCCTATAGCCAAATCAATGCAAACGTCTATTTCCTCCGCAGGTGGTAACCCAAGTACCTCCTGAAATATGTCTGCAAACACCTGATGATCAGAATGGAATCTAATGACATCGTAACCTCCTCGGATGTACTTGCATCAATATAGTGTAGTGTGCACTAGAATCTCCGTCTAATATAGGCGTAACTATAATAAACATCTATGTCTCAGGAATGACAAACATGATATCCTTCTCGCTACATTTGATATATTCGTGATATTTCACTATTCAGTCCATACCCAAAATAACATGGTACGTGGTCATATCTAATAATAACAAATTAGCTAAGAAACACAAATGGCCTATCTCGTATGTCACTCCTCTACATAAGTGGCATAAGGCCATACCCCCACCTACTAGGGTATAAACATGCATAGTCACATAAGATGCCATATCTAACATACCCAACATAATAGAAAATCTATAAATACTACAATAATGTGATTCCCCTTTATCAAAAAGTACCCCGATCATAAGTAGCGTGGACATATAACATACCCTCAATCGTTTGGGGTTGTGCAGTGGGTCCTGTCGATAGATGTTGAACACGCGTTCATGATGCAACTACGAGTTCCCCTACACTTGGTCTTTAGGAGGAGGCGATATTGGATACTGTGGTGGTGGTGGAAATGCCTAAAACTGGGGTGGGGTTAGAAGGAATCACTGTTGTCCCTTATGAAACTATCCTAGCCCATCCTAAAATCCCTTAGGGAACTTCATAAAGGAGCGGGCCTTCTCTTCACAAGAATATCATATCCAATGGAATATGGGTTCCCTTATAAGAGAGGTTAATGCCCCTGCCCAAGGGGCCTTTCATATTCTCTCTTCCCTTGGCGCTGCTGTTGTTAGCCTTAATAGCCATACTGACCCTGGCTGAGTGGCCCCACACATGTCTTTCCTAATGAATATAGTTCTACCCATAAAACCTCTTAGGGGGATGCTCCCCTTGTGCCTGTCCTATTTGGGGATAACCTGAGCCTCTATACCCTCGGGATGTTCGTCTTCCCTATGAAGTCCTCAGTCCTTAGTTAACTCCCCCATGATCTCTCTTTGGATCCATCTCCCTCAGAAACTCCGGATGATCATCATAATTAAGTAGTGCGTCAACCACAATGTAGGTGTATGTGATAAAAGCTAGATTTCCCAACAAAGGCTCCTTAATCTTCCACATCAAACCTCGAACAAAGCAGTCTTTCTTTAACTACTCAAAACACTAAATCTGAAGTAAAAAATGCAAGAGGTGAGTTAATTTCATAATCAACAACCATACTATCCTCCAAATTTTGCTTGTCAAACTAATCCCTTAACCTCTTCTCCTATGACAACGGGAAATAGTTCCCCTAAATTTTTTCCCAGAAATCTGCTATGGCTAATCGTGACCTATCCTCAATGGTGGTAGTGGACTCCTACCAATATAAAGCATGACCCACAAGCTTGAAACTTATAAGTATCATATGCTTAACCTAGATTCACTCCAATAATTAAAAATGACGCTATGTCTCACCTACAGTAGAGAGCTATGATATGATTAATGAATCTTATAAATTCTGGGGGTGCGCATCCCGAATGCAGTCCGAGCACGCTCCTAAAAAGTAGTTAGAGGGATAGGTATCGATGAAACCACAAGTGGTGGTGGCTTCTGCATCTCTATAGCTGCCATATTCCCATCCATTATGTAGGCTATAATGGTTGCTAAGTCTGTTTACACTGTCACTAGTGCCTGACCCTATGGTGGTAGCGGCTACTGCTTCTACTGATGTGCAGCTGCCCCTAATTCGACACTTTTCGCTTGTCATGGTAAGATAATATCCTATGAGTCTTTACCATCTGAAAGATAGTAAAACAAAAGCGCATTAATAACACACAGTTGATATATAGTACAAGTGATAAATGGAAGGCTCTAATGTATTAAAGAACACAATGCAAAAAAATGAAAAACCCACTCAAGACCCTAGCACACTAGAACCTAGAATTCTTTCATACCAATTTTGACACCCTGTAATATAATAATAGATTGATAAGGTTTAAATTAAATAATACATGAGTCTAAACAATTAAATAATACACGAGTCTAGACATTAAGTGATTCTCCAAATATGATATGTGGATAATGAGATCCTTAATGGCTCATTAAAGACCTTTAATCCCAAAATTAGACATGGGGCTCACATAAAATAGTCCAAAATCAATACCAAATGACTTGAAACTCTACCTTGACCCTATACTAACCTAATATGCCTATTATTTATCATTTTAAGTTCAAAACTAATATTTCAAATGATGCCAAACCTGATTAATTATATTATGAATACAACACTTTCATTGAATATGTGAATGTAAACTCGAAAATCAATGATTTAATTATTTATTAATTTGATGTAACATGACATTATAAACAACTACTTCACAATAGTTGGAACCCGATACTGAGGAGATAATCCAATCAAGGAAACACTTGACACCAAATCCTGAACCATTCAGTAGTCACTAATAATACAATATCACGTTAAAATATTTAATTAATGTTGTACTATGTATTAAGCTCAAGTTTCTGATTTATTTATACAAGACAAATAAATTTGAACTAGTGGCATCACATGTCACCCAAGCATAACAAATAATTTCATAATTAATTATTGACAATTAAATACGGGGTATTACATAATGGATGTTAATAACTGACTAATCTAGGTAGAGTTGTTTATCACGGGGTTCCTTGTTTAGATTCCTCTTACGGGACATCCTACTCACAATAGAATCCCATTATAAAAATAAAGACAACAGGAAAAGAGCACGAGATGATGATTCTAAAGATGACCCTGACCTGTTAAAGAAACCCCGGGAGCCTGAACTCGAGGCAGGAATGATATTTTTGGTTATCATTTCATTATAGGAGGGGATGCTAGAGGCATAGATGAGGTAGCCAAGAGAAAGGATTATTTTAATGAATCCAAAGATCGCTCTTACATTAGGCAAGTGAATTTAACAGACGAAGTAGATGGTCGTACCATAAAGGTGAACAAAGATAAGTTAGTCACTAACTTCTCCAAGAATGACTTATCGAGGGTGTTTTACCATCACGACAACCCTTTAGTCGTTGCATGCCGAGTTCATCTTGCTAGGATAGTAAGAATTATCATGGATAATGGTAGATTAGAAGATGTCATGTTCTATAATTGCTTTCATATCCTGGAGTTACGGGATAGTAAATTGGAACCTTAGCATCAGCCGTTAATCAATTTCTTTGGAAAAAAGGTGTATCTTTAGGGGGCCGTCAAACTAGAATTGTTGATTGGCACTTGGGTAGCAAGAAGAATAGAGAAGATTCTGTTCATCGTCCTCGGTAAGAATATCCCCTTAACTTATAATATGATTCTCGATAGAGATAGATTGAAAAATTTCAATGCAGTCAAATCCACAGTTCATCAATGTATGAAATTCCCCACCCACTATGGAGTTAATGTGGTAAAAGGGAATCAGATGGAGGCCAAAGAGTACTACTATACCTCTATCGACCAGCAAGAAGTTTAGAAGAGCACTACCACTTACCAAATCGATACTTTGGACCCCCGTGAAGAAGCTGATTTAGTTAAAGGGAAAGTTATGGAAGCCACAAAAACTATTGTACTGGACGATGAAAATCCAGAAACAACTACCCATATTAGCTCAAATCTTACAGCATCCTTTAAGTAAAAATTAATTTCATTCCTTGGGGAGAGCAAAAAAAAATGTGTTTTCTTAGAGCTATGAGGATATGCCAGGAATTGATCCTAATTTCACATGCCACGAACTTAATATCAACATATATGCAAAGTCAATCAAGTGGAAGCATAAGGGATTTAGTCCCGAGAAAAATGTGGCTATCCAAGAAGAAGTAGACAAATTAAAGAAAGATCATTTCATTGAAGACATCAAGTACCCTAATTGGTTGGTCAATGTAGTAATGGTCAAAAGAAGAATGAAAAATGGTGAATGTGTGTGGATTTTATCGATAATAAAGCATGCCCAAAAGATTACCTTCCTTTACTAAGGATGGATTAATTAGTAGATCAACAGCATGTCACGAGTTGCTAAGATTTATTGATGCCTACTCTGGTTACAACTAGATCAAAATGAAGCCATGGGACAAAGAAAGCACATCTATCATCACCAGTCGAGGTACTTACTACTACAACGTTATGCCTTTTGGGCTTTCAAACACGGGGGCAACATAGCAAAGGCTAGTGAAAAAAGTTTTTGAAGAATAAATCCGTAAGATCATGGAAGTATATGTGGACGACATGCTTAATAAGAGCAGGGTAGCTACCGACCACATCAAAGCTTGAGTCAGACATTTGATCAGCTAGAAATATATCAAATAAAGCTCAACCTGAATAAGTGTGTGTTCGACATCTAGGAAGGAATGTTCATAGGCTTCATTGTGAATCAAAGATGAATTGATGCCAACCTAGATAAAATCAAGGAATTACCACATCCAAGAAGGATGTGCAAAAATTGACTGGAAGAGTGGTCATCCTCAACTGATTTGTGTCTCGAGCTACTGATAAATACCTACCTTTCTTTAAAGTACTTTGGAAAATGTTTAAATGGAATGAAGAATGTGAAAATGACTTTCATGAACTGAATAAGTCCTTGGGATCTCCACCACTACTCTCATGACCAATTTCGGGAGATAAAAATTATCTATATTTGGAGGTTTCAGAATCTACTATTAGCTTAGCATTGATCAGGTTTGAAATAGAGTTCAAAAGCCAGTGTATTACACTAGAAAAGCATTCAGATGATTTAAGTATCCCATCTAGAGAAATTAAATCTTGCCCTTATTGAAGCTTTAAGGAAGATAAAACCCAACTTTCAAGCACACACCATTGGAGTTTGCACAGATTTACCTCTACGTCAAGCATTTCAAAAATTAGAGAAATAAGGAAGATTAATGTCTTGGCTAGTGGAACTTGTAGAATACAAAATCCCTTATGATCCAAGGTCAATGCTGAAGGGACAGGCTGTAGTAGATTTACTAAATTCACATATTAAGAAGTAATCACTACTCTAAGTTTGCCTACCAAGCACACTTCCTTGGAAGAAAATTCCGCTCCAAAGAAAACTAAAAACATCATCGACCACCCTAAAATGTTAGTTGTCCGAGAAATGGCTCAAAGGTACAATGAGCAGAGGAAGAAAATATTCCAGTAAGGTGTACTATCTGAGGAGAGCTTTAATGGCGATGTTTGAGTACGAAAATTGTATGTAGATGGATCCTCATGTGCTACTGGCAATAGAGAAGGTCTTATCATCAACACTCGAATGAAATTGATGTGGGGTATGCATTTCATTTTCAATTCCAAGCCTCCAATAATGAAGCAGAGTACGAAGCATTAATCATAGGTTGGGAACTGAGTACGTTATGGCTCATAATGATTCCGAATTCATTATTAACCAAGTGCAACAAATATATGGAGTCAAAAGATATCTCATGATAAAGTATCTATCCAAAACCATGGAAGTCATCTTCGAGTTTGCTGCAGTACAAATGGTGAGAATTCTAAGAATAAAGAATGCCTGAGAAGATGCACTTGCTTGGCTAGCCTTAGCGACTAGGAAGAAACTCAGGAGGACCATTCCTATGGAAATTATAGCACATAAAAGTATGGATTTGGAGGCTATGATCAGTTTAATTGGTATTTAGGACCCACATGGATGGATCCTATTATAAATTACATTGATAACGATTTTTTAACTACTGGTCCAAAAAAATCTAGGAAGTTAAGGTTCAAGGCAGTCATTTGTGTGTTAGAGGGATGAGTCCTATATAAAAGTCGATACACTATTTCATTACTTCGTTATGTTCACCCGACCAAGGTACCAGACTTGATAAGGGGGTAAATGTAGGTTCTTTTGGTGCTTATTTAGCCGACCAATCATTAGTGCATATGAAAGCTAATGAAGGATGGTATTTTTTGACTATGAGAGAAAACATTAATTTCTTTATAAAGAAGTGTGATAAATGCTAGAAGTTTGTCATATTTCACAGGAGACCAGAGGCTACCTTAACTCCCATGAATTTTTCTTAGACTTTTTGTATTTGGGGAATTGATTTGGTCATCCCATTACCAAGGACCAAAGGAAGGTTCAAATACTTGGTGGTGGCAGTAGATTACTTCACCAAATTGGTGGAGGCTAAGTCGATGGTTGAAATGCCTTATGAAAGAGTTTTCCAGTTCATATGGAAACATATCAAATGTTGGTATGGAATGTCATATTCCTTTATCACTAATGATGACACTCAGTTTGACAATGAGGAATTTGAAGAGTACTACATTCATTCCAAGATTCAGAAGCTTCACTCTGCCCCTAGACACCCATAATGTAATGACTGGACATAAGTTACTAGTAAAACTATACTCGATAGGCTAAAAAAAGGTTGGATGATGCCAAAAGAAACTGGATAAATGAGTTGCACAGTGTTCTTTGGGCATATAGAACTACGGCGAGAACAACCACATATGAAATGCCTTACATGCTTACCATTAGAAGTGAAACAATGATACCAATCGAGATAGGTATACCAACTCATAGGGTGTTGAAGTTTGATTCCCCCAAAAGTGACCTCATATGGAGATTAAATTTAGATAGGATTGAGGAATTTAGGGAGGACTCTACACTTTGAATGGATGTTTATCAACAAAGAATTTCTAAATTCTACAATAGGATGGTTAAGCCGACCAACTTAAAAGAAGGAGACTATGTCCTTAAGAAGGTAATCCAAAAGAGGAACCAAACTAACATGGTTTTTACAACATCTCAACAATCGTCTGACCAGGAACTTATTGCCTAAAAACACTTGAAAGGGAAGAGTTTAAGAACCTATAGAATGTCTACCACCTCAGGAAATGCTATCAATAATTCTATTACGTATTTGATGTAACCGCTTGTTCCATATTAATAAAGTTGTGATTTATTAAAAATTATACTTCATTTTTGTTTATTTGTCTTCAGAGTATGGTGATATACATCCCCCCAGTAAATGAGCAACAAACTTTTTCAACTTCAAAAAAGATTTTTTTTAGACTTCCTATATGACTTCGTCTTTGACAAGTTATGAAAAAGACGTCACTGAAACTTCATGTACGACTTAAAGTTAAAAACAAGGAGTTTTCATTTACCAAGATAAATTCAAGAAAAACCTACATTCTTAATACACCTGGTCACCAATGGTAACTAATGGAAACACTTAGCCTTACAAACATTTTACCTAAGTGTATTACTATAACCTAAGGCCCTGTAACTCAAGTTCTTAACTTGAACACGCACTAATCAATTAAGCAGGTCAGTTGGCTGCATAACCAATATACTAATAAAAAGCTTAATCATGAATCAAAAACTGATGTACATATATATATATATATATATATATGTTAAGAATGGTCTTTTTATTCCATCAAACGTTCATAAAAGGCAAGATATACAATCAGAAATAAGGAAGAAATAAAAATTTATTATATGGTATGTTTTCTTCCAGCCTTATCCATCCCAGTAGGAGGAACATCAAGAGTGTTGGACAAAGTTCTACTTCTAAAATATCTTAACCAACTAAGACCACTGCTGCTCGATTGATCTAATAAGAGAGGGGGATAATGTTATCAACTGCACCATGAAGACCATAATCCCCTAAGTATTTTCTCACTAAGCTCAGGGGAGTGGCATCAGTTGGAATCCACTTGGCATCAATCCTGAATAGAGGGTCAAGGTTATTTAACATACCTGGATTATTCTAATGCCACAACTGATTCTTATCATCCACCTTCAGCAATCCCAACACATTCAACCAGACTCATTTGTACCTTTCTCGGTGAGCTTGCTCCAGATGATCGTCCATATGAGTTAAGGTATCATCATAACCATTCATCCATACAACTTTAGGTTGCTTGTGGAAGTGAAAAAATCAGTCGATCCACTTGATCTGGGAGTTCTTTAATGGTTGTATCTTTATCTTTCAACAAATCTGCCTCGTCGGCTAAGATTTTCTTAGTTCTTTCTTCATCCTCAGTTGGCTGAGCAACAATCACATGTCTAGAAGGCTAGCTGATCAGGATGTCTAGAAGGCTGGCTGATCGGGCATAAATATTATATATTTATCCCCTTAATTTCGGTACCTTTGTGAACCCGAGTGGCTCAATTGATATGGATTTAACTCTTAATTATGCTACTAACCTTCGTTGGCTGGTATTTCATGTTTTGTGTTTCTCTTATGCGTTTTACAGGTAAAGTATGTAAGCGGTGCGAAAGAGAAATTGAAACAATGAAAGAAAGGCTATAAAGGCAAGTTCAAGGGAATTTTCATAATTCTAAAACCTGATCCCGGAGGTGGGTCCAACTGGAAAGTCGAAGAGTTAGGAACAATAATAACACTGGGAAAAACGACACCCAAATCCGAGCTACGGTTAAAGTGTTATAACCCCTATAAGTTGAAGAAAAATCCACAGAAGAAAAGAAGAAAGTAGGAAAATATTCTAAGTGTTGAAAATGAAAGAAGGAAGGCTCAAAACCAGCACATTTCCCCGAACCACAAAGTGAACCGGTTTAAGGGCGAACCGGTTTGGGGTACCTGCAAACCGATTCGAGGTTCCTGGGATGCGAAATTCTTCTTAATAGCTGATTGGCCCAAAGAGTCCTAAAATGTTGCAAACTCTTCTAAAACATATTTGTATCTTGATAATGACTTAGAAAACATGGTTCTGAACAGTTTTTGATAGAGATAAAAAGAGGAGAATACCCTAGGAAAATATATTTGATTTGGTGTTTCAAGATTAATTATTTCAGGGTTTGATTGCAAGTTTTAACTCAATTTTCATTCTCTCTATTATTGTTCTTGCACGTTTATTTTTCCACCATAATTCAGACGGTTTATAGGTTTATAATATATCCTTTCATGTTTCAGTATACTTTCATTATGATTTCTTCCACACGCAACGGAGTTAATTCATTCATAGTTACGTTCAACATGTCCCAGCTAGAATTTTTAGGGTTGGGATGCATGAAATCATCCCGATGTGAGAGTTGCATGTGTATAAAATTAATCCACTAAACTTAAGGGTTTATTAGACCGTATTGCATAGCGAACACAACCATTATAGATCTTTGGATCTCATTTGCTTCAGGGTAACCGAGATACTTCAGATGCAATACGAGTGTAGATATTGCGATACCTCTTTACTCATCCTATGATTACGTATGGTGCGGTCTTGAACCTCATATATGTAATGATTGGGAGTATTAAAGTTCGGGTCTGATTAATCACTTAAATTTACGATTAATTTTATACTAGCAACACACTAGGGTTGAGGGATTATATTCTCGGTCTGTTTTTCTCTTCATATTTATTACTTCAGTCTTAGTTATTAATCCTTGCTTAATTCATTAGTTCCATCATTTTAATCTAGTTTCTTTTTATTTAGTAGGATTATTCGCAAATCAACCATCTTTTCGTTCTTTTCAGAGTTGAATTTAGGTTGACCGTCTGTCCTTCCATCGTTACGATTTTTTCATCCTATTTCCTTGTGGAGACGATCCCAACTTACCGAGTTTATTACTAACGCGACAGGCTTGCACTTGAGCCTAGAGAGTACGCACTTTAGAGACACATTCTTAGTCGCATCACTGGACGAATTTGGTCTTCCTCTTCTTCAAGTTTTCTATCTCTTCTAATAATCTGGGATTCTCAAGCTCTAAAAAAAGGCACCTTCACTAGACTCAACCTCAATCAACTTTTTCAGGTTCTTCAACTCATGACTTAAGTTGTTATTTTCTTTTTCAAGAAGAGTAGAAACTTCCTAAACACTTTCCACCCCCTAGTTTAATGAGAAGTTCTTCTTCCTAAATGCTGATGTAATCTCTTATAGTTTCTTATTAAAGCCCCAAATTGCACTGAATGCCTTGTATTTGGCTTTATACTCAGAATGCAATATAGACCGAGAAAGATTATGATCATTCTGAAGTTACTCAATAATCTCATAGTATGTTGCATTAACTGCCACAGCACTCTCAAACAGATAATACAGATGTACCTAAACCTCTTTTACTTGGTCGGATGCATCTCTATCAAGCAACCCCTCTAATTCAGTCTCAGTTAGGTTTACATGGACAACTCCTAATAAGCCATTGTTGCATCTTAACAAATCAGTTTCAGTGGAGATAATTCATTTTCCTGGGAATAAACTGAAGAGAAATTTTTTTAGATCAACAAGTCCAACAAAGCGGAATAAACAAACATAATTAAAGGTATACACTAGCAAGTTGACTAATGGAAATTATTCATTCATTACCAACAAATATGTTACAAGGATTGTTTGTTCCATTACAAAGCTCAAAAGAAGAAGAAGTAAAGGTAAAAGTCAAATAAAATAGGCACAAGAGTAGGTCATTAGATTAGAAGAAATGTACACCTTCTCGGTACCCTTTGATGCTAACTCTGGGAGGATGGACTCTTTCCCAGTCGTAGGTGCCAGGGAGGAATCACATGTCCTATTTTCATCATCAGTTTCCTCATCCAAGTTAGGAGGAGAACTAGGTTCATCTCTCTGGAACAGGTCAGAGTCAACTGAAGTGCCGACCTCTATTAAGGCAATTGTCCATCCATCTTTAAAGGAAAGCTTCTTCCCATACTTAATCTGGACATTAACTCCAGTGAATGAATTTTACCAACGCGTTTTGAAAGCATCCTCTTTGTCTTTCTTATATTGGGCCTTCAACTCTAGAAACTTTTTCTTTTTAGTAGCTTCCTCCCCAACAAATCTAGTTTCCTTATCCTCAACAACCTTTGATTTTGCTTCAGCAGTCTTTATTTTAACTTTTGCAGTGGTTTCCCTATCTTTAGCCACCTTTAGTTTCTTTTGCCATTATCTGTTCTCTCTCTAAAAAGCTTCCTCAGATTCTCTTAAAGATTTCTTCAAGCCTTCAGAGGCGTCCTCTACATTAGCTGATGATGAGCTCAGCGGGTCATCTCTAATCAACAACTCGTCATAGTTAATGAAAAACTACAAAACAAAATAACAAAAATAGAGTTACTATCATTTATAATTAAAAGAATATTATGGAAAGGAGATAAAGAATCGAGAAATTACCAAACCTAAATTTTGATTAACCCTCTCCAACTGATGGGATTTTGACAAAGGGATTTCATCCGACCTATCTATGGGAAGAACTCCCACACTAGTCAATCCCCTAGCAAGTCCAGGGTTCACTGCCATAAAGGCAGATTCATCTGTTGCTTGGTCAGCAGAACACTTTTAGACTAATTTTTTTTGGGCAACTAGTCCTCTCTTTAACCACTTGAATTAAAGATTTGTGGTTTTATCCTTCTCTACATTGATAACCATAGGTATTTTGTCATTAGTAGTGGTGATTTTAGATGGAGGAGGAGAAATACTAGCCAGCAGGCTTGGAACTCTCCTTTTCCCCATCTTGGCAGTAGGAAAAGTATGAATGGAAATGATGTCAAAAGAATTAAAAGAAGATGAAGTCCCTCCAAGTCTCAGCTCCCTGCCTGCTTCAAAGGACTTACAGTAGAAGATGTGGAAACAGGTTCCTCTTCCAAGTTGATTGGAGTTGCGAGAAGGATTTTAATTAGTCGAGCCACAAAAACTGTAATGGATCTCTTGTACTCTAATAAGACAAAAGATGCTTTAGGGTGCTCTTCCACTATTCTTTGATGAATTGCCTACATGAACTTCAACTCATCCAACTTCACCTTCACCGTTCTTACGACACTTTTTTTTACTTTCCTCTTCAAAAATAAAATAAGAGTGGTTAGTCGGAATTTCATTAAATAGTTAGTAAGCATTGAGAAAAAATAAAATTCAAGGTGTAAAACCGACCTATGCAACACCCTTCATGGGGGCATTTGGGACCAGTGTATTTTACCTCCTCAGGAGGAGGGGGGGGGGGACATATTGTCGGTTCTTTACCACTACACCATAATCCTAATAGTCTTAGTTTTAGTCAGTTAGATAAACTACTAGCGCCCTATAAGCCTACCTACTGTATAGATAATAAGTCTTATCCCTTGTTATTCCCCATTTGTAATTATACATCAGAATAGGAATCCTGATATGGGTTCTACAAATTTTTTTGAAACAATGTACCATGTTTGCTATCCTCTAAGTGTTGGGGGCTACTCTTATAAGCACCACATCGAAATGTTGATAGGTTTCAAGGAACATGCGATTTTGAGGGAAAGTTATTACACACTTCATAATAAATAAGGTGGGGATCCAATGTCCCTCATCAGGTGATAATAAGTCCACATGACCTTCCACCAATTTCAAAGACATCCAATTAGAGATTTTCCATCTTTCCCTAAACTCTGCTAATGAATCCTCATTTACAATGTACACCATTATTTAAATGAAATAACAAGAGGAGATACAAAAGAAAGAAATCTTATAGAGTTAGGTACAGAATAATAAGGAAAGAATGTCAAAGGAAAAGCTCGAAGAAACAAAGATTGCTTAAGTGCAAAGGTTAGAGATGAGGGAAAATGGGGAGGGGGAAGTTTCATCCTTTTATGTCTTACCTTGAAGGTTGAAAAGGAATGATAAATGAACCAATGATTGAAATCTTGACAGCCTTATGGTTCCCAAAGACATGAAATACCAACGCACCCTTTGGCGGTTCGTTATTTTTCAAATTATTCATAATTATGCCATCGCTTGATGTACTGGTGAAAATTTTACAAGTTCAGGAGGTTGGCACTCGATCACTGTCATCTTGAAGCGCCGAGAAATGTTTTAGAACTAATCTTCTATCCTTTCAACAAAACATCAAGCATGGAGCATTGACGCTATTGTTGTGGGTCAAATTAACCATGCCACATGGACATATGACAATGGGACACCTATACTCATAAGTATACATCTCAGTGTTTCATTTTATACTTTGTCATCTTCAGAAGTACTTGGTCAGCATACCGGCCAACCAGCTTAAGAAGATGAGCCATTAGGAAGAAGAAAGGTTATTCACATGGGAAATATCAAGAGACATTCCACACGTGCCTTGGAAGATCAATGGTCTCATTTATTATGTACGAGTATAAGTGTATAGATATATAAAGACATTCAACCCCTAGATTTTTGGGACCATTATAAATATCGTAGTTACCTTAGTTCAAGGGACAATTGTAGCACACCCAAGTCAGTCGATAAAAAATTCTATGTAACTACCTTCAATTGTAATACCATAACAGTGGACGGAGGCTTTCCCTAAGAACTACTTCAAAAATCATTGTTGTTCTCTATTATTTCCATTTCCATTACTCAATTAATTATATATGATTACGAAATTGGTAATTTCTAGCTAAGATAAAGCCTCTACCAATTTTGGACGTCAATAATAAAGAAGATAAAGAAGATGAGCAGTGGAGGTGAGAGAGAGGTGAGAGAAAAGTTACCTTAGAAATTAGTGGAAATGACGAAGTATAAGGGTGAAAACTCTTATACACCTTATAAATAAACGTCCTCTTATACATCATCACAATGCCTTGAAAAATGCATCACATGCTCACGCGCCATCATTACATCTAACGATGATGCTAGACACATCAAAAAATGCGACAGGCACATGCGCAACTCTCAAAAGCAATGATTCCTTCGCATGCCTCCAAAATGAACACAACCCAAAAATAGTGCCAAAGTTGATAAGACACGTGGAAGAAAATGAAGTCAGATGTCAGTCCAATTAGTCTAGGACTATCGAACATTAACCCAATAAATTAAGGTGGGGCTGATCACTATGTTCAACTGGTCGCCCCAACCTTGGGGTCAAATGAAGGAACATAAGTAATTAGTCACATGACCGAACATATGGTGAAAAACTAGGGGGAGGAATTTAAAGTAATTGACCCACACAAGAGATAAAAAAAATTTAATAAAATCAATAAAGACAGATAAACATTCGGTAACCTACGGATGCAGTACATTGAACTAATAAATAAGTACAGTCCATCCAATATTAGGGAATCATTTATAATCTGTACATAATTGTTTGAACTCTTAGCTAGAGACACTAGCACTCTGCTTATTACCATTCCCCATTTTAAATTAGTATATCACTCCTATTTACCCCTATGGATGTATTCCGATCCCAGGGCCAAAACACGTAAATTATTTTATCTTTCTTTCTTTCTTCACTCATATAATTATTTGGGTCGTGCCTGTTATTTCTCTAAACATTATGGGAAAGATCTCCAACAAATTCCACCACGCAGTTATTCAAATATGAATAAATTATATCCATACACACAATCTCATTACTAACACAATGATACCTCATATCCAAGTCTACAAAGAAGTTGGAAAACCATGATATCCAAACAAAGGCATCTCTATAATTCACGATGTAATGAGACCTCTATTCCCCGAGGTGTCCACATATCCATAAAGCTCACACATAATAGTACATATACCTCATAATCGTATTACCCATACACTACTAATAAGGAATTACAAATCCTTGATGTCTAAGCCAGATGTAAATGTGCGAGCAATAAATATACCCAAAACTATCCCTCGGCTGTACCCTAAAGCGATCGTCACCACTAATTCATCAAATAACTAGGTGGACTCAATCACCACGAGTGTAACACCTTTTTGTATATGATTTTTCAAAATGGTGTCCCAATTGGCGTCCCTACTGACCTTTTCGCATCGGTCGTTACTACCAAACTTTGCCTCATTTTCCCTTCTCTCATAGGTCATGGCTTCATTATCCATAATTCCCATGGACCTATTGTCTAAAGAAGATCACATGGTTTACTCTTACAAAGCGCTTAGGGTCCATTCCCCATATGCGGTTCCTTCTACTGGTGAGGTGTCCTTCCCCGGGTTAATACTGAACCATCTTAACTTATTGGGCCTACTTTGGCATTGGTCTTCAAAATATTAGGGACTCTATCCCTCCAATATTTATAATGGTTCTACTAAGGTAGGAGGGTAACTTCAACTTCCGAAACACAAGTGGGGAAGCCAAACCTTCCACACAAAGATGTTTTCAATGCAAAAATATCTTTCTAGTATTAGATGATAACGCGAATATCCTCCTTCACCTTCATATCTATCTCCCTAGTGTAAAAAGAGAAAGATAATCAAAATTCCCCTTATACAAGCTACCACGTCATTCCACATAAGAGGTCTTTGAAACTTATTCCTATGCCGTTATAGATGGTGAGTGAAAACAGTTTTACCCAAATAATAGACTAACCACTTGTTAAATGTCTCAAGTCCAAAATAGCTTGACTTTCAACGGAAGTAGGTCTCATATGTGGGACGATTACGCAAGTGAAATCCAAACAAGGAACCATCCTAATACACTTGGTTGGAACGACTCATTCGTCAAGAAACAATGATGGGAAACCCCCCAAATGGCCTTTATTATAGAGAATATAAACGTCAAACGGTAAGGCTCTAAACTAATCCCAGAACACAATATGGAAAAGTGAAGAACGCACTCAAGAACCCTAAGAGACTACAAAATCGAATGAATAGATTATTCAAGTATAATATAAAAATCATGGGACTCAATAACTTTTTGAAACATTCTCAGCATTACAAAAAAATCAAAACTGAATGAACAAAGACAAGATAATAAAGTAATGAATCAATAGAAAAACCAACTTTGATACCCATAAGTGCTAATACCACATAAATCTAACTCTGAATATAAAATGTAACCATACGAAAAGTCCAAGTTTGAATACAAGTATATGCATACGACCAAATTTAGGATCAAATAACACAATAAAAGAAAGAGCTACACATTCTCGACTCCTATAATCCTAGGAGATATAAATGAGATGTCTCTAGAGATGCTCCTCCAATGAACCCACATCTAGAGGAAGTACTGCAACAGGACCTGTAAAAATAGTTTATAATAAGGCATAAATTGTAAAACTGTGACAAACAGGAATATAATTGAGTCTGGGACACATTATAACCGCATATCTCCATCTCATATTTTAATATATTTTAATTAGTCACCAAACCCAATAACTTAAAATATCATGTGATTCAAAATTTGAACCTATATGTATCCTATGTGATTAAAGTTTTACAACACCATTCCTTAATTTTTACCTTTAACTGTATTAGGTTAAGCTCTTTTAATAGAAGTCGCATGATATACTAAGGTCTCAAACATGAAGGAAATTCTCAAAAAATTACCATGATACCAATAAGAGGCTTATATCTCAACTCTATCCATATTTGACTATCTTATACTAATAATGCAATATACACATATTTATTATAGGTAACACACAAATCCAAAACATAAGTACATAGTTGTATATCCCTACTATAAGACATGTACATTTATAGTATAACTTATAAATTGGTATAAATATCTTTGGCATTGAAGGGACTTGGAAAATAATGCTACATCGCCAGTCTCGCAATAGCCCACTTGAGAAGCATGAGGAGGGAGACCGACCAGGATATCTATCAATAATAGATTATCACTAACGGTTTGTCATTTTAGATATTATGTGATATTACTTGTGTTTGTATTAAACCTGAAAAGGCCTACATTCTATGAAAACTACCAATTTAAATAGAGGGCACCAAATTCATTAACAATGGATGTAATTTTCTCGTGATAACTGGACTCTCAGCTAACAACACTAGCACTTCAGTCGTTGCCTTATCTCTTTTCTAATGAACACCTCCTCCCCAATCACCATGTGGACGTAGGACGAATAGACAACCGGACCACATATATCTTACGTTAGTGTTTTTTTAATGCATTTAATTTTTGGGGCTTAGCTATAAGTTTTTTACCCTTGATTATGGGGAACTTTTCCCCTACAATTTGGCTTCATCTGTGGGATATCGAAGCTCTAACCACTACAAGAGTTCCAAGATTCAAACATGAGCGCATAGAATTCTCACCATGATCCCTCAAGGAGCCACGTTCAATCTAAAGTACGAATCGTTAGGAGGGATACAACTACTGTACAATTCCTTTACTTATAATAACTTTCCAGATCTTTGGGAAGATCACCAAGAAGATCTGGTCCATTGAGTGATATTGAACGTTGCCGAATGAAAAAGGGGAAGGAAGAGCTATCTCATGTATCTCTAGCATCTATGAAGAAATATTGAATAGCCATGACCAGGAAAATGTGCATTTACGGAGGCAGCTGTCTCGTCAATTAGAAGGAGATAGTTTGGATTCATCAAATCGGCCCTGTAGGAGAGGCCATCAAGGAATGAGGTTGGGAAAATCTCATAATCAAGAAGCCTAAGAGCACCGTGTCACCAGCGACCCGATCTCTCCCCAGAAAAGAGTTATGTCAATCATTGGTGTGACAACCCGCAATCCGAAATAAGGGGTGGCCATATCGATACTCCAATATAATGGAATCATGGATGGAAATCATTCTCAGCATCACAACAATAAAATAAGTATACGGGAAAACCACCCAATAATTCAGAAAATGCGTTGCCATTTTTTTTTAATTTAGTTATGAGTTAAGAAAATAATTTAAACAACCCAATCTGAAGAGAAAGTGGAATTTCAAAAGAACTATATATTACATCAATAGCAAATCTACAATAAAGGACCGAATATGATGTCGGTCAACACGTACATACAAAGGGGTTACAACAATTTAATAAATTACATTATACATTCATTAAACAATTACAAAAGTTTGGGCCACACGCCCGAGTGAAAGACCCGATCATATCTAGAATACAAAAATGAAGACGTCTAACCACACATCCCGTAATATCCGCAAAGTCTTACGGCTCCCCAAAAGTAACGAAATGAGAAAGATCAAAGCGGGCGCCCTTGCGGCGGAGCACCTGAGCGGATACAATTTCATGCACAAGAAGAAAGAAAATGAATGGGTCAGGACCCGGCTCTATATGATTACCAGATAAATAAAAAGCATGACAGTTATGAATATTAATCATGAATGATAAGGATAAAAGTCTAACAACAAAACCCAAAGCATAATAAAGCAGTTTAAATGATTATGTCTTTTATTAAATTATGCAAGAGAATATAATTAGACATTATAAATTTAAAAGCCTCCATCATTATTTACCATTTCATTCCAATTTCCATTCCTTAACAGGAATATAATACCATTATATGTTCTTATGGCATTTTACATATCTCAAGTCCCACTTGATTTAGAATGGTTATATTCTTATACATATAACGATTCTAAGATCGCCCCTCCGAGTTTCCCCACTGGGCGCGCCCCTAAATGACTATCATCTTCCAGGGCCCATCAAACAAGACAACCTGGGTACCTAACGCACGTCGGGAAGTGGCCATATGCCTGCGAGTGAGTCATATCCACACCCGGAATTACCTCACTGGCGCAGAATAAAACATATAACAACCCTCCATATGACCGAGGACTATAGTCTCCCTGCATTCACTAGCCAGGGGACATCACCTCATGCGCGAGCTTCCCTTATGATAGCATTTAGAGAGGTGTGTTGACGTAAATTAACATTTACCATTTAAATCTTAATTTCATTTCCATTATTCATATTTGTTTCATTTTATTCGAAACCACAATCATTGAATATTCATCATATTTTAAGTCCCGAATTAATCTCCAAGTGATCACAATAATGCTACAAGTCCCAAGGTCTTATATACCTTATTAGAGCCCCTAGAGTCTCCAAGTATGGGCCTACAACTCCAAGACACTTAACGGATTTCTAAAGAAAAGAAAAACCCTAACATCAATTTGTACACATCCGGAATATGCCCTATTTAACCAAATCCTAATGTAGGGTAGTGACTTGACTCAACTAAAACTCTAGGACTCTAAGTTTACTTCATTCAAGAAGGTTCCTAGGTCCTAAGCCTAAAGCAGGGCCGAATCGATTTGCCTTCAAGGCGAATCGATTCGCCCAAAAAGAGAATCGGTTCGGAAGATGAACCCAACTTTCTACTTCAGCCGAATCAATTCGGTCTTAACCCAAATCGATTCGGGTTTGAAGACTTGGAAACTTCTCCTTGGGCGAATCGATTCGGACATAGGCGAATCGATTCGGCCCTGCGAATTTGCCAAGTTTGGCTATGGAGTCTTGGACTCCTAATTTCTCCCAAGACCAATCTACCCAAACCAAAATCATTTATTGCCACCAATTGATTATAAATGCTTCCAACAACATTGATTTACACCAATAAATATTCAAATCACATCTAAAGATTCAAAACCCATAAATCCAATAAAAACCCTAACATTGTCAAACCAAAACTAATACACAACTATCATACTAATTATTCATCTTAAATCATATAATAGCAAGTAGAAAACTTGTCTTAAGCTTGCAAATTCAGATTTGAGGAAGATGAATCCAAGATCAATCTCCAAATCTTCAATCTCCCTCTTTCTCCACAAGTTCTCTTCTTCTCTCTCTCACTTTAGGTAAACAAATGCTCTTAAGAGAAATAAAAGGGATTAGCAAGACTAAATCGTGGCATTAGTCTAAAATCTCCACTTTAATAATTAATACTGCGATAAAATGACTCGCAACTACAAATTTAAGCTATAACCAGTCAAAAGTGCCCGAAACATCAAAATGCAATATGGCACTTATTTCGACTATCTCATACCCATCGGGACTAACTACACCCTCCAAATTGTCATATGGAAATTTTATAACTCATTTCAAGTTCCGATTTCATTTTAAACCATAATGTCATTTTAATTATTATGACACAATAAATTGCAACATGGTGATATTTACCCACATATAAGGTAAACATACAACATTTTAGTAAATATTAACTTATCTCATTAAATTAATACTTACTCCACATTCCAACATTTTATATATAATTACTTCACATAGTAAATAAATGTAAAATAGGTTCTCAAAAGAGAGGGTTGTTACATACTCCCCCCCTTATGAGGGAATTTTGCCCCCAAAATTCAGGCGTACCTTGAATAAAGAGATGCGGATACTTTTCCCTCATATCATCCTCGCGTTCCCATGTTGATTCTTTGGCATTGTGATGACTCCATTGGAATCACACCAAGGGCACCACTCGAGACCTCAACATACGCTCCCCATGCTCTAAAAAAGCAACCGGTTGTTCTTCATATGAAATGTCGGGTTGCAAGTCGATATCCTCAAAAAGAATATGCCAAAGGGCACCATCGCACCTCTTATACTTCTTCAAATAGGAGATATGGAACACGTCATGGATTTATTGTAAAGGTTCCGGTAAGGCAAGCTGATACTCCACTGGACCCACCTTAGCAATAAGGGAAAAGGTACAATAAAACGTGGCGTAAGCTTCCCTTTCTTTCCAAAACGCTTGATACCTTTCATTGGTGACACTCGCACCAAGACTTGGTCCCCAATCTCCAACTCCATGTGTCTCCTATTTGCATCGGCATAACTCTTTTGGCGGTCTTGAGCTATTCGAATGCGATTCCGAATGAGTTCAATCTTAGAAGAAGTATCCTGGATCATTTCAGGTCCAAGGAATTTATTATCCCCCACTTCTAACCAACACGTGGGTGATTTATAAGGCCCTCCATAAAGTGCTTCATAGGGCGCCATTACAATAGTAAATTGGTATGAGTTGTTATAAGCAAACTCGACCAAAGGGAGATATTGTTCCCAACCACCCTTGAAATCAAGCATACACATACGGAGCATATCCTCTAATATTTGCTTTACTCTTTCAGTGTGGACATCTGTTTGAGGATGATGAGAAGTGCTTAACTTCAATTCGGTACCCATAGCCTCTTGGAAACTTCACCAAAAGTGGGAAACAAAAATCTTATCTCGGTCGAAAATGATATTTAAAGGCACCCCATGGAGTCTGACAATCTCTGTGATGAATAATCGGGCATTGCGAGTAGTGTCATAATCGGTACGCACGAGTAGGAAGTGTGTCGACTTAGTTAAGCGATCGACAATCACCCAAATAGAATCACAACCACTCTGTGACCTTGGCAATCCTGTAATAAAGTCCATTGACATGCTCTCCCATTTCCATACCGGGATCGCTAACGGTTGCAACAAATCAGTCGGTCATTGATGATCAATCTTGACCAATTGACAAGTGGTGCATTGGGACACGAACTCAGAAATATCCCTCTTCATGCCTTGCCACCAATACTGACGGTGCATGTCTTGATACATTTTGTCGTTACCCAGATGCACTGCAAATTTGGAACAGTGAGATTCGGCCATTACTGCCCGTCTCAAGTCCCCTTCATTCGGGACGATGAGTCTTCCATGGAAGCGTAGTCCACCATCTGAACTTATCGAGTAGGAATCGACGTATATGGTCTTGATAACCCTTATCCCTTCCTTGGGCTTCTACAACCCTTGCTACAATTGTAGGCATAACGGTCATCACCGACATGAATACCCTAACAACCGCATCCTCGTGACTGAGATCTTTCCATTTAGCTTTCCATACATCAGTTAACTCTCCTTCGGGCCTTCTACTCAAAGCATCCTCTACCACATTCGACTTTCCCGGATGATAGTGGATGTCAAATTGATAGTCTTTCACAAACTCCAACCATCGGCGTTGTCGCATATTTAAATCTTTCTGTGAAAATAAATATTGCAGCGACTTATGGTCCGTGAAAAGACTAAATTTCTCCCCTAGGAGATAATGCCTCCAAATCTTCATGGCAAACACAACTGCTACCAATTCTAAGTCATGCACCGGATAATTTCTTTCATGGGGCTTTATCTTGCGAGAAGAATAAGCAATAGCCCGTCGCTCCTGTTGAAGTACACCTTTTAACCCTTGTAGAGATGCATCGGTGAAGACTACGTATTCCAACCCCGAATTTGGCAACGCAAGGACTGGAGAAGAAGTCAATCTATCTTTGAGTACGTCAAAAATAACCTGACAAGAGTTATCCCAAATAAATCTCACCCCTTTCCGGGTCAAATTTATCAAAGGGCTAGCGATCTTAGAGAAACCCTTGATAAACCGACGGTAATAACCCGCCAAACCCAGAAAACTATGAATTTCAGTAGGTGTCGTGGGCTGACCCCACTCCCTCACCGCAACTACCTTGTTCGGATCCACCGAAATGCCCTGCGAAGTCACAATATAACCTAAAATTTTCACTTCCCGTAACCAAAAACCACATTTCTCGAACTTAGCATACAATTGGTGATCCCTCAACCTTTGCAGGACCAACCTCAAATGAGTAGCATGGTCTGATTCCGTTCGAGAATACACAAGGATGTCATCGATGAATACAATAACAAATTGGTCCAGGAAGTCCCGGAATACCTTATTCATGAGATCCATAAATACGGCGGGGGCATTGGTTAGTCCAAAGGGCATAACCAAAAATTCATAGGACCCATACCTCATCAGAAAAGCGGTCTTGGATACATCCTTCTCCCGTATCCTTAACTGGTGATACCCCATCCTCAAGTCTATCTTAGAGAAGTATGATACTCCCCTAAGTTGGTAAAAAAAATCATCAATACGAGGCAAAGGGTATTTATTCCGGATGGTGACCTTATTCAATTCTCTATAGTCAACACATAATCAGAGAGAACCGTCCCTTTTCTTCACAAATAACACAGGAGCACCCCATGGCGACGTACTGCGCTGAATGAATACCTGCTCCAATAATTGTTGAATTTGGTCTCTTAACTCCCTCATTTCAATGGGAGCCATACGATATGGAGCTCTAGCAATCGGTCTTGTTCCGGGCGCTAAATCAATCACAACTCAATCTCCAGACTCGGAGGCAAACCCGGTATTTCCCGAAAAACATCTACAAAATCTTGAATAACTGAAATAGAATCCAAGGGAACAACTACATCCCGAGAAGTCTCTTCCGCAATACAATAAAAATAAGTACTAGTACCTCCTTCTAAACGAGGCATGACTACCAAGAATATTTCTTGTCCCATAATGGCAAAGACTATACTCTTCCCGTAACAATTAACTATTGTATGATACTTGATAAGACAATCCATGCCCAAAATCACATCATACCCGACCATGTCTAGGAAGAGTAAATCGGCTTCAAAGCACAAATTACCAAGAGTAATTCCTATATGTTTACAAACAAGGAAAATGAGTGAACCATCACCCATGGAGGACTCAACGCTAGTGAAAGTGCTCTCTACAGATTTTATCAACTCTGTAGACTGAGCAAAACTTCTAGAAATGAATGAATGTGTCGCACCCGTATAAAAAAAATGCGACCCATATGTCCCTGAATAAAGAACTTACCCTCAATCGCTGGCGGCGCTGGCGGAGCAGGAGGATGCATAGCATCCTGGATATGATAAACTCTCCCATACTGTAGTTGACCCTACTTTGGAGGAACAACCGGATTTGGTGCCTGTGGCGAAAACTGAACATATGGCTGTTGAGGGAATCTAGGAGGCTGACTCCCAACCAACTGAGGACACTCCTTCTTGTAATGACCCGCTTCCCCACATTGGAAGCACTTCCCCAAAATATTCTCCGAAACACGCCCCGATTGTTTCTAAACTGGTTAACACCTTGGCCCGGATGGCCCCTACCCCCTTGACCACCCCGATCGGTTTGTTACTGTTGCGAGGCACCCTGACCGTGCCTAGTATTATTGCCACCCGAATTAAACCCACCAAAGCATTGTCTTTTTGACGAGTCCCCTTGATGGGGATACCTTTCTTTCTTCTTATTACCCACAGATTGGGACGAGGAAAAAGTCCTCCTCCACTCCCACTCCCTCCAGGCTTTCCTGCTTGCTCCACTACGGTAGTTTTCTTGCCACTCTGCATGTACAACCGATGTTCTTGGCAATGGAGCAATGATGTATTCATTACCTCACCAAAAGTTTGCAAGGATGGATTACCCAGCAAATGTTGCCGGATTCTCCAGTTCAAACCTCCCATAAATTTTAAAACCTTCCTCTCTTTCAGAGCCACCTCATCCGATACAAAACTTGCCAACCGAGTGAACTCCTCTTCGTATTCGGCAACGAACTGCTCTCCTTGTACCACATCCTGAAGTCTCCTTCTCATCTCCCTTTGAACTGCAGGAGGAAAATAGTTTTGGTCAAACAAGACCCAGAAATCAGTGATCATCATGGTATCTCTCTGTTCTGGTGTAGTCATCGACTCCCACCAGTGTAACGCATCCCCAACAATTTTAAAAGTAGCAAGGACTTATTTCTTCTCCTCATTACATTCCACCATTCATAGATGTCGTTGCATATCCTTCTTCCATTGGTTTGCTCGAATAACGTAGAACCTCCGTCAAATTCCGTGGGATGGCCCTTTAAAAAGGACTCTCTAACTCTCTCCCACGGAGAAGGTCCCGTAGGAGCTTGTGAATCCTGTGCTCGTTGTTGAGATTGTGGCATTTGCTGAGCCACTGCGGCCATAGCCGCATTAACCGCTTGGGCCACTATATTTGCTACATCAGTAGCATTAATTGTTCCTTGTGGCGGCAGGGGACCAACATCATCTTCTACAACTCTATTATGTCTCGCTGGGCGACCTCTCATAGGCGGCATTTGAGATGAAGGAACAAAGAGTTAGAATATTATTCAAAACAATCTATTTTGCAGAGGATCGCAAATATAAGCAACAAAGCAGTCCTAACATTAGGCTCTATATCAAAGAACGCAACGGTAGAACGTGACAAGTCCGTAAAGATCCTAAAGACTCTAGAACCTGATGCTCGGATACCATCTATGACAACCCTCAATCCGAAATAAGGGGTGTTTTCAGCCCGATACACCAACATAACATAATCATGGATGGAAATCATTCTCACCATCACAATAATAAAATTAGTATACGGGAAAACAACCCAATAATTCAGAAAACGGGTTGCCAATTATTTTTTTAATTTAGTTATGAGTTAAGAAAATAATTTAAACAACCTAATCTGAAGAGAAAGTGGAATTCCAAAAGAACTATATATTACATCAACAACAAATATACAATAAAGGACCGAATATGCTGTCGGTCAACAGGTACATACAAAGGGGTTACAACAATTTAATAAATTACATAATACATTCATTAAACAGTTACAAAAGTTTGGGCCACACGCCCGAGTGAAAGAGTCGATCATATCTAGAATACAAAAATAAAGACGTCTAATAACACATCCCGTAATATCCGCAAAGTCTTACGGCTCCCCAAAAGTAACGGAATAAGAAAGATCAAAGCGGGCGCTCTTGCGGTGGAGCACCTGAGCGGATACAATTTCATGCATAAGAAGAAAGAAAATGAACGGGTCAGGTCCCGGTTCTATATGATTACCAGATGAATAAAAAGCATGACATTTATGAAATATTAATCATGAATGATAAGGATAAGAGTCTAACAATAGAACCCAAAGCATAATAAAGAAGTTTAAATGATTATGTCTTTTATTAAATTATGCAAGAGAATATAATTAGACATCATAAATTCAAAAGCCTCCATCATTATTTACCATTTCATTCCAATTTCCATTCCTTAACAAGAATATAATACCATCATATGTTCTTATGGAATTTTACATATCTCAAGTCCCACTTGATTTTGAATGGTCATATTCTTTTACATATAACGATTCTATGACCGCCTCTCCGAGTTTCCCCACTGGGCACGCCCCTAAATGACTATCATCTTCCAGGGCCCATAAAACAAGACAACCTGGGAACCTAACGCACGTCGAGAAGTGGCCATATGCCTGTGAGTGAGTCATAACCACACCCGAAATTACCTCACTAGCGCAGAATAAAACATATAACAACCCCACATATGGTCGAGGACTATAGTCTCCCTGCATTCACTAGCCAGGGGACATCACCTCATGCACGAGCTTCCCTTATGATAGCATTTAGAGAGGTGTGTTGACGTAAATTAACATTTACCATTTAAATCTTAATTTCATTTCCATTATTCATATTTGTTTCATTTTATCCGAAACCACAATCATTGAATATTCTCATTAATATTCATCATATTCTAAGTCCCGAATTAATCTCCGAGTGATCACAATAATGCTACAAGTCCTAAGGTCTTATATACCTTATTAGATCCCATAGAGTCTCCAAGTACGGGCCTACAACTCAAGACACTTAACGAATTTCTAAAGAAAAGAAAAACCCTAACCTCAATTTGTACACATCCGGAATAAGCCCCATTTAACCCAATCCCAATGTAGGGTAGTGACTTGACTCAACTAAAAATCTAGGACTCTAAGTTTACTTCATTCAATAAGGTTCCTAGGTCCTAAGCCTAAAGAAAAAGAATTAAAATTGAGTTGGAAAAATCAACTCAAAACTGCAAGGTCCGAATCGATTCACCCTATGGCCGAATTGATTCGCCCAGAAGGCGAATCAATTCGCCCAAAAAGATAATCGATTCGAAAGATGAACCTAACTTTCTACTTCAACCGAATTAATTCGGTCTTAACCCGAATCGATTCGGGTTTGCAGACCTGGAAACTGCCCCTTGGGTGAATCGATTCGGACATAGCCGAATCGATTCGGCCCTGCGAATTTGCCAAGTTTGGCTATGGAGTCTTGGACTCCTAATTTCTCCCAAAACCAATCTACCCAAACCAATATCATTTATTGCCACCAACTGATTATAAATGCATCCAACAACATTGATTTACACCAATAAATATCCAAATCACTTCCAAAGATTCAAAACCCATAAATCCAATAAAAACCCTAACATTGTCAACCAAAACTAATACATAACTATCATACTAATTATTCATCTTAAATCACATAATAACGAGTAGAAAACTTGCCTTAAGCTTGCAAATTCAGATTTGAGGAAGATGAATGAAAGATCAATCTCCAAATCTTCAATCTCCCTATTTCTCCACAAGTTCTCTTCTTCTCTCTCTCACTTTAGGTAAACAAATGCTCTTAAGAGAAATAAAAGGGCTTAGCAAGGCTAAATCATGGCATTAGTCTAAAATCTCCACTTAAATGATTAATACCGCGATAAAATGACTCCAACTACACATTTAAGCTATAACCAGTCAAAAGTGCCCGAAACATCAAAATGCAATATGCCACTTATTTCGACTATCTCGTACCCATCGGGACTAACTACACCCTCCAAATTGTCATTTGGAAATTTTATAACTCATTTCAAGTTCCGGTTTCGTTTTAAACCATAATGTCATTTTAATTCTTATGACACAATAAACTGGAACATGGTGATATTTACCCACATATAAGGGAAACATACAACATTTTAGTAAATATTAACTTATCTCATTAAATTAATACTTATTCCACATTCCAGCATTTTATATATAATTACTTCACATAGTAAATAAATGTAAAAAAGGTTCTAAAAAGCGAGGCTTGTTACAATAGGTAGCACCGACCTCACCCTGTCGAGTCAGCCTATAATAGCAGGCCAACCCAAGAAACAAAGCCAAATGAAGACATGAATGAAAAATTGATAGTGCTCATTTGCAAGGAGTTAAAAGGAATGATGTACCCAAACCTCGCTAGAACCCCTAATGATGTATCTAGGAAAACATTGAGGCACAATGTGGCTTCCCCATTCATTGAACAAATAGAATCATTTGAGCTTCTAAATAAATTTTCCATGCCCAGGGTTATGATCTATAAAGGAAAGACATATCCAACTCACCATATCTGGTATTATCGAGAAACCATGCCACTCTGGAGCCATCATGACGCTCTAATATTCAGAGTGTTTCCATCAATGCTTAAAGAAATTAACCTGAAGTGGTTTGAGAAATTACTTTCTAGGTCAATTTCCTCTTTTTGAGAACTAGCCTAGCAGTTTACGACCAGGTTTATCATAAATAACAAAGTGGCGAAGGAGGTCGATTCATTGATCTCCCTAAAGAAGAAGAAATGGGAGGCCCTCAGGAAGTATGCTTAGAGGTACTGGGAGCTATATAACGAAACTGATTACTGCAACAAATAGTTGGCAGTCTCATCCTTCAAGTTTTGTATGGATTGATCGAATGACCTCTACCATTAACTAATGAAGAAACCACTGTATTCAATAGATAATATCATTTCTCGCATTGAGAGATATACCAAGGTTGAAGATGAAGTTATCAATGCCGTTATACAGGTCGGTCAGAAAAAAAAAAATGAGCCAAGGAAAGCTCCTAGAGGTGGGAACCAATCATCGATGACCAAGCAGGAGCCCGAAAAGGACGACCCTAAGAGCAACCCCAGAGCTCAACCAAGTTAAAATAGCTTCAAAGAAATTGATACCACCTTTAAGGAGCCAATATATAAGCTCCCCCATTGGATAAAAGACCATCACTTCTTTAAAAGGCCCCGAAGAAACCTGGTGATCTAAATTCTAAAGAAGCAAGTCTTAAGTGCAATTACCACCAAGACCACAAACATCTCATCGAAGACGACAAGATGTTAAAAAAGAACTTAGGGGAACTCGTTCAATTAGGGCATCACAAAGAATACATAAACACAATAAACCTAAAACTTATAATAAAGATCAACGTGGTTCAAGATGCAGGGGAAGAATGACTGTCGACTGCACTGGTTGCAATTATCCACAGCTATACCAATCCCTCTCAGCACACTGGCAAGAAGCTCAAGAAAAGGTGAGGGTGTCGACCAACATTTAACAAGCGTTCTAAGTTGACCAACCAAACTAATCCCCGTGAAAATGGAGAGAAAGGACTTGGACCTTAACTATGTGATTATCTTTACCAATGAAGACCTGGTCGGTGTAAATTCACCCCACAAGGACTCCCTAGTCCTCACCCTACAAATTACAAATTTCGATGTGACGAGGATATTGATTGAACAGGGAAGCTCTTCAAAAATAATGTACATAATGGTACTCTACAAACTTGGCTATAGCATCAAAGACTTGGACACCAATGTAGAACTACTAATCAACTTCAATGGTGACGTGGAGTCACAGCTGGGAAAGATCATGCTGACAGTTAAGATCGGCCCCACCAATAAGGATGTTGAATTCCATGTCATCTTGTCTAGATGTCCATAAAATAATATCCTTGGAAAAAGGTGGCTCCTTAATATATAGGTTGCTCCTTTATCATTCCACCAGAATCTAAAGTTCCTCACCGATCAATGAGTGATAAAAATAAGAGGAGACCAAGCCATTATGAGAAGTTGTTTCCCTTTTGTTATTAAAGAAAACTAGGCCCAGGCTAAGGCCAGCCATAATGAAGATACTTCTGATGATGATCAACCGAAGTAGCAACGAAAGGGCGTTCGATCGGGCATCAAAGAAATAAGAATGGCCTCAACCGAACGATCACTAGAGGGGCTGATCACCATCACTTTTGACTGATCTCAATTGGAAAAAAGGTTTCTTATCGGCTCAAAGTTCCCCAAAGAAGAAGTAGACTAGTTTGTGCACTTTCTAAAAGAAAATCTAGATGTATTCACTTGGAAACCATATGATCTTTCAGGTGTAGAACCCAAAATTTCTTGTCCCTATTTTCATGTGGAATAAGGTATTAAACCGATTAAGCAAAAACCTACAAAGTCATCTTTAGAAACGGTTAAGGTTGTAGAGGAAAAGGTGGATAAATTTCTCTAGATCTATCTAGGAGGTCCAATTCCCAGACTTGATTTTCGTCATCGTCATCATAAAAAATAAGAGTAGTAAATGGAGGGTATGTGTGGACTTCAAAGATCTAAATAGGCATTATCCCAAAGATAGTTTCCCACTATCATGACTGGATCATCTTGTGGATTCAATGGTGGGCCATCGATGGATGAGCTTAATAGATGCTTATTTTGGATACCACCTAATACCTATATTCGACCTTGACCAGGGGGAAACCTCACTAATAACAACTCTGGGGTTATACTCTTACATGGTGATGCACTTCAGGTTAAAGAACGTAAGAGCAACATATCAAAGGCTAGTGATCAAAATGTTTAAAAAACTGATCGGTTCTACCATAGAGGTCTATATAAATGATATTGTAATATGGAGTAAGATCATAGTGAACCACTTAAGGTACTTCGCGAAGACCATCAATATTCTTAGAGAGTACGGATGAAGCTCAACACATACGAATGCATGTTCAGTGTCAGTTCGGGAAAATTTTTGGGTTATCTGGTCACCCATAGATATATTAAGGCGAATCCTAATCAGATTAAAGCTATGTAAGATCATAAAAGATCGACTTCCAATTGGGATATCTTGGTCCTCATTGGGATATTGTCGGCTCTTAATTGGTTTATTTTTATGTCATCTGACAAGCACCCGACCATTTTTCAATGCTTTGAAGAAGGTAAACCAAACCATATGGATCGAAGAATGTGAGAAGTCTTTAAAAGGGATTCATAAGTAATTAGGGACCCTTACCCTTCTATCAACATCGAAGGAGGGGAAAACTTTTTTTTATACTTAGTTGTATCCACTTATGCTACTAGCGTGACACTAGTCTGCATCCACGGTGATAAGCAGAATCCACTATATTATGTAGGCCACACCCTTTTGGAATAAAAAACTAGGTACATGACTTAGAGAAGATGGTTTTGGCTCTGGTCATCGCTATAAGGAATTTGAGATACTACTTCTATCCCCTAAAGGATGCTCTCAAAAAGTTCGATCTCTCAAATAGGATGACTAAGTGGTCACTCGAGCTAGCGTAGTTAGACATATAATATGAACCCTACACCGCTATCAAAGGCCAAGTGTTGGTGTATTTCATAGCAGAGTTCTCAACTTTAATGAAGGAGCAAAGTCCACAGTACATCTTGAAATTGGTGGCCATCACCATTGTTGAACTATAGAAGATTTTTGTCAACAGATCATCAAATAAAAAAGTTTGGAATAGTGTTCATAACCCCAAAGGGAGAACTTATTAAGAAATCCATCAGGCTAGGTTTCAAGGGTTAGAATAATGAGTCCAAATATGAAGTAATGGTACATGATTTGTAGAGGGTAATCATCTTTGGCGTTCACCGTATTGTGATATTTAATGACTCCAGACTGGTCTCTAATCAACTCAATGGTGAGTAAGAATCTAGGGTTCCAGAATGATTACCTATAGGGATAGGTCTAAGGAACTAATTTGACACTTCGACTCGGACTCTGTCAAATAGGTTCCAATGAATTATAACAACCATGGGGATGCCCAGGCCACCTTAGCATCTGCTATTGACACTAATCTCAAGAGAATAATAAAGGTAAAGTTTTGAGCAAGCATTGAATCCAGTAGCAATAATTTAAATATCATGCAGGTACAGATAGCCCCGTCTTGGATAGATCCTATCATTGTCTATCTGAAGAACGAATAGTTTCCCCCAAACGACAAAGAGGCACACAAGCTCAGAATCAAGTCGACGAGATACTACATCAATCAAGAAGGAATATTATATTAAAGATCATTTATGTGACAATTTCTAAAGTGCATTCATCCTAGTCAAGTGGAAGAAAGTTTACAGTAAATACATGAAGGAAGCTATGGGGCACATATAGGCGGGCGATCACGTTCCTATAGGGAGATCTCACAAGGGTATTGGTTGTCGTTAATGAAAAATATTCGACACTCTTTACCAAAAAATGTAAAAATTACCATATATTTTAACCTATGATCAAGAAGCCAATCGGAGATCTCAACCGACTAATAAGCCCTTAGTTGTTCATCCAGTGGGGCATGGATATTCTAGGACCTTTGCTAATCGCGCCCGTAACTCATAGGTACCTAATTACTGCGACCTACTATTTCACCAAATGGGTTGAGGTCGAACCACTAACCCACATTAGAGTGCCTGATGCCAGAAGATTCATCTAGCGAAATATCATCACATGTTTGGGATCTTTAGAGGACTGGTGACTAATAATGGAACTCAATTTGATAACGATTCATTCCAGGATTTCTGTGCCAAACATGGAATGCCATAAACCTTAGGAAGTTCAATCATTAGTTATAATTATCGTCTATTTTATTTTTTTCACAATAAAGAAGATTTTGCAGCCCATTTTCATTGTTAAATAATTTTTGAACTCAATACAAAAATCCATTCATGGAAATTATAAAATATGAGAAAGGTATCTAAAATCTATTCGTTGCAATAGTACGATCTCGAAAAGATCATCCAAAATCCATTCGTGGCAATGGTACGATCTGGGAAAGATCGTCTAAAATCCATTCACTACAATGGTAAAGGTCATCCAAAATCCATTCGTTGCAATTGTACGATCGTTTAAAATCTATTCCTTACAATGGTACAATCTAGGATTGAGCGTATAAAATACATTTGTGCCAATGTAATGATCTGAGAAAAGTGGTGAAAAAATTAAATGAATCACATTGGAAGCTTAAGATTAATCAGTTCAATTAATCACACTTGATCACTTTAATAACTCAGTTAAATACCACTAGGGTTACTTAAGCAGGTCGGCCAATCTTAACCTTCTTACCTTAAAGATTGATCAAGATGGACTAAAGAATGCTTCAGAAATATTTTCTAAATTTTAATCTGTAAGAAAGATTACAAATTCAAACCATACAACAAATAAATAAAAAGAGACTTTAATTTAATAAAAAGAAATGGAGGGCACCAGGAGCCAACTCGGGCTCTGGTTGCCCTGCTAGAGGGTCAGGCAACGATCGGCATTCAACATATGCCAGATCGTACTCACTTACCTTACACTTATGAAAGCCTACAATCCAGCCTTTGTTAAAGACTACGAACTTATGGTAGTTTAGCTAAGAAGTGACCTCTTAAAGGCAGGCATAAAAGCCTTGTCAAGGTCGATTTGCTGCGAACTTTTCCCCAGGTGCCTAAGATTTTAGAGGATCAACTTCTAAAAAAGATTTATATAATTATGTAGCTTTATCTTGGTGAATTGGGAGATGATACGATTGAACTCATTTTAGGCTTTTTCCATCTCCTCCAGCTCTTTGGTACAAGCGTTAGCCGACTTATTTGCCTCGTTCTTCAGGGTATCATTTTCCATGACTAGGTAAACCATCTTGTTTTAGAGAGAAAGGACCTAATTCTCAGACTTCTCCAAGGTCTTGGAAAATTTGATACTGCGAGAATCCAGTTCTTATTGAACTTGCGTGCTTTGCATAAACAATGATTAAAATATTAGTTAAGAACAACATTTTCAAAGGGAAGAAGACAAGAAGATGTGAGATAATGGTCTTACCAACACACTGTGGCGAAAGTCCCTCTTTTTGGAACCTCTTCGTAGAGAATCTTGTCAACTCTGACAAATCAGTGGGAAATATTGCATCCTATTCCATTAACAACGATACCTCCACACTAGGGTGATCTGAATCTGTAGTGGTGACCCGCTTCTATCCCTTAAAAAAGAAATCTCCAAAGAATGAACCCTAGGAGTCGGTGGTGGAGTCCCAGAGTGAACTCCCTATCTCTGATCGTCCTTGCAAATTTCGATCGATAGATTTTAGAGAGGATGAGTCTTTGAACCACCCTAGGTGGGGGTTTTTTCATTCTTCTTTTTCTTGGCATGTTCAGCCTCAACTCTTTATTGTTCCTTATCTCCAAGTGAGATAAGTTTTCTCTTATCCTGCTTATTAGGCTTCCCCCATGGATTGATAGGAGGTTGATGCTTCATTTTCAATCTTGAAGCCTCCACGTTGGCGGTCCTCTTCCTCCTCATATCTTCCAAGGAAAAGGTAATGGGATAAAAGTTGAAATCTTGCACACACAAACCGTCCTCAGCCTCTCCCAAGGCCAACCTAACACACTCAATTCCTCATCTTCCTCTTTCATCCCTTTTACTTCTTCTCTTTCTCTTTTTATCCCTTCCTCATCGGATGAATCTGAATCGGTATATATTACTTAGGGAGTGAGAGTAGAACTGTCAGAAGAATGATCAGCAACTTAAATGATCAGAATGCGGAGCAGAATAGTAGTAAAGTTACGCAACAATCGGTATGTTACCCCATATCTAAGTAGCATTGTATCCACTCTCCAGTAGGGGTAGATACCTGGAAGGGTTATTCTCTTCTAAACTTTCTCTAGATCAATAAAGTTCACTTGAGAATTAAAAGGCCTGGAGTTTAAAAAGCGATATGTGCATACAAAAAATAAAGTAAATGAAAATAGTTTTAATTAAATCATTTATTAGGTGTTCTACCAGGATTTTCTTTTCTAGTAGTAACCCCAAGGTTGTCATAGCTGTAAGGACATGTTTTACATAGTCCATTTTACATTTGAGTATGTTGTATATCGTTACATTCGTCGAAGAAAGTTCAAGTTTAAACATGCATTAAGATGGGTTCGAATATCAAAGTTATTCAACAACAACCCTTCGCAAGATTTATTTTGGTAAGGTTGATGTTTAAGTTCCTTAATATTTCATTTAAAGTGCTGGGATATTTTTTTTAAATATTTTTAATCAACCCGAGGCATTTTATTGAGTTAAAATAATTTTTTTAAGATTTGTTAGCGGAGTTTTAAAATAATTTTTTTTCTCAAGTAGTTCAAATAACATGTCAACGTCGTTCAAACGACAATATCAACTTTTTTAAATGACTGCTTCACACGACATTGCATCTCGCGCGAAGGGTCGCTTAAAGCTTTCTTGATGTATTTCATCTAACGACATGCTACTGTTAGCCCAAGAATATTTCCCTAGGGGTGGTTTCAAATAATTTTCAATCCTTTAAACAATTAGAGTCCAAAGAATATAAAGCCCAATTTTAAACCAATTTTAGTTCATCCCTAAAGCATGCATCCATGTGTCAAAACAAATCAAGTAAGCATGCGATAGAATAATTCAGGAAAAATCCCCCATAGGGGCAAAACCTTTTATACTTATAAAACTTTGAAATAATTTACAAGACCTTTGACTTACAAACCACTTGATAATCGACCACAAGTGTAATTGATGGTGCCTTCAGCAAATCTTCAAAGTATCGGTCTAGAAATCAGCAGTCAGTGGTTCACGCGTAGCTACACCACAATGGACACACAGTCCAGACACGCAGTCTTCAGTAAAGAATCAACACATAGAAGATCCTCAATGACACACAGTTATAAAACTTCGTAGAGTCTCCTTCCACAATAGCACGCAGCTTTTCGTTTGTAGATATCTCCCCACCAAAGATGAACAAAAGCAAATCTCCCAGCAAAACTAAGTTTTAGGTTCCATAAAACAACTCACACAAAAGTACTTGGATATGTGAATTATAAAAACAAATATTTGAACCTTAAAATGTGATGGAGAATAAACCCAAAACACTAAAAACGTATTCTGTTTGAAACCAGTGTTTTCTCGACACGAAATCAATACGTCTGACACTCTATTTATAAAATATTTAAGGCGGTGACGAGTCAAACAAAAATTCTTCTCGTTCGAATGACCATGCACAAATCTTGAGATTCATTTTTATAGAGTTTTAAAACATTTGGAGAATTAGAAACCAACACTCTTACGAATCTGAGAATAGTTATCAAAAAGATTTTATGATAAAAATGTTTTTGAAAAGATAAAAATCCATTTAAGATTATTCAAAAATCATTTTTAAAAAGAAAAAATATTTTATTTTAAAAAAATATCTCAACACTTTTATGCAAAATGTAAATAGAACTTAAACACATTTACCAAATTCGTCCTTGGTGGGCATATGATTGTTGAATTTGACTTAAAATTTGGGTCGTCGATTGTAGATGTACGCTTTCCAATGCTTCGACAAACTTGTAGAGGTATATGACATACTAAATGTGATGGACTATGTCCTTACAAATCTCCCCCTATGTCTATGCCGGAAAAAAAATAAAAATATTCGAATTATCAATCAAAATATGACCTATACAAATATACGCTCCCATAAACTCAAATAAGGAAAGATAAACTGAACAAGTCTTCAAATTGTGTTTCAACAATAAACTTTTCAAATCTCCAAGCTTTTCTCATCAAGGTGTGAAACCCAAAGAATGTTGAATTGTACCTACACACACGAGACAAAGCAAAAATCTCGTGACATATCGAGTTTGAAATGATATAAATCATAAACATGAAAGCATAATCAAATCTCCCCCATACTTAAAACTCTCCCATAATATCATAATTCGTTCTTCCCCTTTCTATTTGTCTGAAATAGACAAGGAAAGCATAAACAAATAAAAAAAATTGGGGTGTCATGGGAAACAAACCAAACATACTAGTTTTGAATTTTGCAATTTTTTATAAAACAATAAAACCGAATAAAAATTACACACCATGAATTTTTACTAAGATGACCAAATCATGGAAACGAAATGAATGAGTGTGAACAAATTCGATAGGAAAATCAACTCAATCATATCATATGTGTAAGATTCATAAGTGTAATCCTAATGAATGAACATAAAAAATAGTCCTTTGGTGTAAAATTGTTGAATTTATATGACATCGTCTTAAATCAAAATCAACAAATCAAAGTCAACATGATTTTCATAACAATAACGTCTTAAAACTTATTCATTCTTTTTTCAAGACTTTTTAAGGACGTGTACTGTCGTTTTAAATCTCCAACCAAACTCCCTCATATAAATATTTTTTGAGGTGATCTAAATTCTCAAACATTGGAGAATTGGTGAATAAACCTACTGGCCCATATATATATTTTTCCGGGCCCTTTTAAACCTCTTTGGACCCCGGATAATTAAAATTCCTCAATTTTTTAGGTCCAATTTAAATGGCGGCTTAATCGCAAAGGACAAATGTGTACCTTACGTACCCTTCACCGTTTTTAAAATTCACACAAATTCACGGTAAACCGATAAAAACTTGAACACCTTTATTATCTTGTTTTATCGCATTTGATTTTTTTCATAGACAGAATTGAGATGAAAACACGTAACCAACATGAGATTTGACAATAACAAGCATCAAACAAATCTGTGCATGTGTACAATAAAGGACAAAGGGAGTGAAACATATATGAGGCAACACTATAGCATCTCAAAGACTCCAAACTTTGTAAAGCACATGAATGACATAATATATTATCTCAAAACACTATCAAATAGTCACAGGGACATGGTGTGAAGTTGTGACTTGGTCATTCTAAGCATGCATTCATATATGGTGTAAACAAAATACAAAAATCTTTTTGTATTTTTCAAAATTTTCTAATAAAAAATATAATACAAATAATATACATGTCATAGCACTAGCAAGGATAGAAATCATGAAACATAACTAGCGCATGACAAACGAAATTGACACAATAACTTATAAGATATAGCAATAGAAGAATCATGTGCGAGTTTCAAAATCTCAATTTTTTTTGCTAAAACTACACAAATCCATTGAGATTAAAACAAACCACCCAAGATGCAAGGCAAACAAGATCAAACGCTATAAATTAGTGTAACCCTCTCTGATACCACTTGTTAGCCTAAGAATATTTGCTTAGGGATGGTTTCAAAAAAATTTCAATATTTTAAACAATTAGAGTCCAAGGCATATAAAACCCATTTTTAAACAAATTTTATTTCATCCCTAAAACATGCATCTATGTTTCAAAGCAAATCAAATAAGCATGTGGTAGAATAATTCAGGAAAAATCTCCCACAGGGGAAAAACCTTTTATGTTTCTAAAACTTTGAAATAATTTACAAGACCTTTGACTTACAAATCATTTGATAATCGCACATAAGTGTATTGCACGGTGCCTTCAGTAAATCTTCAAAGTACCGGTCTAGAAATCAGCAGTCAGTGGTTCATGCGCAGCAACACCATGGCGGACACACAGTCCAGACATGCAGTCTTCAACAAAGAATCAACACGCAAAAAATCCTCAATGACACGCAGTTATAAAACTTCGTAGAGTCTCCCTCCACAATATCACGCAGCTTTCCGGTTGCAGAGATCTCCCCACCAAGGATGAACAAAAGCAAAGCTCCCAGCAAAACTAAGTTTTGGGTTCCGTAAAACAAGTCACACAAAAGCACTGGGATATGTGAATTGTAAAAATAAATATTTGAACCCTAAAAGGTGATGGAGAATAAACCAAAAAACACGAAAAATGTATTATGTTTGAAACTAGTGTTTTCTACATATGAAATCAATACACTTGACACTCTATTTATAAAACATTTAAGGCGGTGACGTGTAAAATGAAAAGTCTTCTCGTTCGAACGAACTGTCATATCGTTCGAACGACTTCTGGTCTCGTTCGAACGAGATAGGATCTCGTTTGAATGACCAGACACAAATCTCGAGATTCATTTTACAGAGTTTTAAAATATTTGAAGATTTAGAAACCAACACTCTTACAAATCTGAGAATAGTTATCAAAAAGCTTTTATGATAAAAATATTTTTGAAAAGATAAAAATGCATTTAACATTATTCAAAAATCATTTTTAAAAAGGAAAAAGTATTTTATTTTTAAAAAATATCTCAACACTTTTATGCAAAATGTAAATGGAACTTAAACACATTTGCCAAATCCGTCCTAGTTGGGCATATGATTGTTGAAGTTGACTTGAAATTCGGATCGTCGATTGTAGATGTACGCTTTCTAATGCTTCGATAAACTTATAGCGGTATATGACATACTAAATGTTGCGGACTATGTCCTTACAGCTAATATTTCACGTTTTTTAACCTCGCTAGATGTTCATACGATCCCCTAGATCGAACGACATTTGATGTTAATTGAGCGACCTGCCATTGTCGTTCGAGCGACCCCGCTGACTCAATATTCGTTATAAATACCTATTTCGTGAGGACTCTTTCTTTAAGACTTTGGCGAAAATGAAACTCCAATCTGTAGAATTTTCAGTCTTCACTTTTAGTGTTTAAAAACTTTGTTTTTCGATTAAAAAATCATCCCAATTACTTTGGTTAATTATTTTGGAGCCTAAGGCACGGTCTTGTTGAAGTTTCTCTTATAGGAAAGATTTCTCTACTACTGACTTGGTAGTTCTTGAGGGAATTGCTAGTTGATGATAGTGATTACTTAGGAATACTTGAGGGTGTTTCTTGCTAAGGAGAGTTGTAGTTTAAGTGGGTTCTTATGGGAGTCCATTGCTGATTTAGATTGCGGCCGATGTTGACCTATAGCGATATATTCATTGCATATTTTGCTATGTAATTATAAGTTGCGATTTACATTAAATAGTGAAATAAAGGTTTTTATTTGAAAGGGATTTTTTCCTGAAACTGTGTCTTTTACATGCATGCTTTATTTATTTAATGGTTTGAATCACTTAGATGCATGTTTAGGGTTTAAAAATCTAAAATTGGTTTAACTAAATTGATTCTCATATTTAGTGCATAATAAAATTTGAGAATTTTTTGAAAAAAGTTTTCTTTACCTAAAGATCACACAAAAGGGACTTTAAGTGCATTCACAAATTGGTATCAAAGCAGATTCCACTATTCTGGTTATTCTGGTTATTCTGGAGATATAACATTTCTGTTAAGGTGTGTGTTGATCATCCTCAACACTTAACTATTCAGTTGGACCATCCAGCTTTGAAATCTCCTATTGTCCTGACCATTATATATGCTAAGTGCTCTGTTGAAGAAAGAAAAGACTTATGGCATCAGTTGCTGGAGGTGTCAAATAAATTTGTAGATTTTCCTCATTTAGTTATTGGTGATTTTAATGTTGTTTCTTCACAAGCTGAAAAGGTAGGGGGAAATGACATAAATTTCCAGGCTGTTAATGATTTCAATGAAGCTATAGATGAATGTGGCCTGAGAGACTTGGGTTATTATGGCTCTAGATTCACATGGATCAATAATAGAAAGAAGGAGGATCTGATTATGGCTAGATTGGATAGGTGTCTTTATAATTCTTCTTGGGAAGCTTCTTTCCCAAACTCTAGAATTACACACCTCAATAAAGCTTCTTCAGATCATGCCCCTCTTCTTTTATCTGTGAAAACTGCTATGGATAACTGTACTAGACCTTTCAAGTTTCAAACAATGTGGTGCTCTCACTCATCTTTCATAGATACAGTTAAAAAATCTTGGGATGCAGATTGTCAGGGATCAGATATGAGGAAATTTTCTCTTAAACTCAGAAGGCTTAAAGAGGATTTGAAGAGTTGGGACAAAGAGGTCTTTAAAGATATTTTTCAATCCCTGAGGAATCTTGAGGATGAAGTTGCTCATCTTGAGATTAATTATGAGATGGACAAGTCAGATTCTAATAGAAAAATACTGAGTCAAACTCAAGCAAAGTTGCTGGAAGCTATTAAAGTGGAAGAAGAATATTGGAGGCAGAAGTCCTCTATTAAATGGTTGAATTTGGGAGATGCCAACACAAAGTTTTTTCATGCTACTGCAAAGGCCAAGCAACAGATTCTTCATATTCATTCTTTAAAATCAAATGATGGTCAGTTTATTGAGGATCCTCAAGAGCTGCAGACTCATATAGTTGATTTTTTCAAAAATCTTTGGTCTCTTGCTTCTCCAGTTCAAATGCATGATGTAACTGAGTTTATTCCTTCATTGATATCTGCTGAGATGAATGCTTCTCTTGAAGAGTTCCCTTCTGAATTGGAGATTTTCACAGCCATTTCAGAACTTAGCGAGGAAGCAGCTCCTGGACCTGATGGCTTTGGTGGATCTTTTTACAAAAAGTGTTGGCCAATAATTAAAACTGACTTTATATCTGCTATCTCTTCTTTCTTTGCAGGTACATCTATTCCTCAAAGTTGGTCTAGCACTTCTATTGCCCTTATTCCTAAAGTCAAGTGTCCAAAGTCCTGTGCTGAGCTAAGACCTATTAGTTTATGCAATTTCTCAATGAAGATCATCTCTAAAGTGCTTTCAAACAGATTGGCTAGAGTCCTTCCTTTTATCATCTCTTCTAACCAAAGTGGATTTATTCAAGGGAGAGCTATCCAAGACAATATTCTTCTAGCCAAAGAGATGGTGGAAAACTTAAACAAAAAGGTTCATGGAGGTAATGTTATTATTAAACTGGACATGGAAAAAGCCTATGATAGAGTCAATTGGGGGTTTCTCATTTCAGTGCTCAGGGGCTTTGGTTTTGGGGAAAGATGGATTGATTTTATTTGGAGGATTATATCCTCTAATTGGTTCTCTATTCTTTTCAATGGGCAAAGTTGTGGTTTCTTCAAATCCACTAGAGGATTGAGGCAGGGGGATCCTATTTCTCCAGGGCTTTTTATAATTGCAGCAGATTTCTTGAGCAGAGGGCTGAATGTGCTTATGGAGAAAAGGAAAATTTCTCCTTTCTACTTACCTAGTGGCAGTCCCTTAATTTCTCATTTATCCTTTGCTGATGATCTTATGATATTCTGTAGAGGGGACAAAAAAAGCTTAAGGAATGTTATGGGATTTCTTGCTTATTATTCATCTATATCTGATCAGAAGGTCAATTTCAATAAGAGTAGCTTCTCAGTTGATTCCAAGTGCTCTTCTCAGTTCAAATCCAAAGTTGCTGATTGTACTTGTCTGAAGTTTAAAGACCTACCTATTAAATATCTAGGTTGTCCTATATTTAAAGGTAGAAACAAACTTAAATATTATGACAGCTTGCTTCATACTTTGAGATCTAAATTGGCAGGTTGGCAGTCAAAATTTTTGACTACAGGGGGCAGATTGATTCTCTTAAAACATGTTCTATCATCTATCCCTCTTTTCTTATTGGCTTCTATATCCCCTCCAAAAACCATCTTCACCAGAATTCATAATCTTTTCAATAAGTTTTTCTGGGGTGGTTCTTTTGCTATGGGCTGGAAGTTCCAATGGAAAAAATGGGAAGTGTTATGCAGAGATACTCATGCAGGAGGCATGGGATTCAAGAATTTTAATAGCATTTCTAAAGCTTCATCCATGAGGCTTTTTTGGAAGCTCAAGACAGAGAAATCTCTCTGGTCATCTTTTATGGCCAACAAGTACAAGAACCTAAAGACTGCATCTAGTGGTGGATCTCAGACATGGAAGAGAATTAAAGCAGTTGAAGATGAGTGCTTGGACAACATGATCAAAGAAGATGGTTCTTGGATATGGAAGCCCAGTATTTCCGGTGAATTTTCATTTTCTTCAGCTTATGAGTTGTCTATAGATCATTTTCCTTCATCCAGAGTTTTTGAGCAGATATGGGATTCTCATATCCCAATAAAATTATCTATTCTCTCTTGGAAGCTATTGAACCAGTGTGTTCCTATTGACGACTGCATTCAGAAGGTGGGAGTTAGGCTTTGCTCTAGATGCAAATCTTGTTATAATCATGCAGAATACATTTCTCATTCATTTATTCAATGTCCTATAATCTCTCCTATTTGGAAGTTTTTTGCTGATTTGATGGGTATGTCATTAGACATGTCTTCTATTTCTTCTCTTATGCACAGTTGGTGGCTGAAAGCAGGGTCCAAAGATTATCACAAATTCCTCTGTAAGTGCATTCCTACAGTGACTTGTTGGGAGATTTGGAAAAGTAGAAATAATTCTACATATAATAATGTCAATATGGACTCTCAGTATATCCTCTCTCAAGCCATTTATTTAATTTCCAAGATTTGTTCAGGCCTTCATTTTAAAAACTCAATCTCTGAGTTTGATGTTGGAATTAAAGAGATCTTTCAACTAAAGTCATCATATAATTTCAATTTATGCAAGCCTATCAAATGGTCATCTCCCCTTTCGAATTGCTTCAAACTCAATATTGATGGTGCTTCTAAAGGCAATCCAGGTCCTAGTGGTTGTGGGGGTATTGTTAGAGATGATAAAGGTAATGCAATTCTTGCTTATGCTCATTCGATAGATATTGCTTCCAATTCTTATGCGGAATTATATGGCCTTAGAATGGGGCTGAAGTTATGTATTGAATTTCATATTGAGGAGATCCACATTGAGGTAGATTCAATGTTCGTGGTGAATCTTATCAATAGGAACTGGAAGCCCCCATGGAGATTAAAGAATTTGGTTTCCGAGATCAAAGAAGACTTGAAGTTCCTTAAATTTTCTTTATCCCATTGTTACAGGGAATCTAATATGGTGGCGGATTATTTAGCAAACTTTGGCATTCATTGCAAGAATTCTCAAATCTTCTCTTATATGGCAGAGCTTCCTCCTTTGGTCAAGGGGGCTATTAGGCTTGACAAGATGGGCTGTCACTACATCAGATCTTCACCTATCAATTTATAGTTTCCCTATTCATTTCTTAATTTTGTAATGGGGTTGTTAATTATCCTCTCATTTATTGCTTTAAAGCTTTTTGTAATGGGTTTGCCACTTTGGAGAGGCTGTTTCTCCTTGATTTATAATAATGGTGGGGGTTCTTTCCCTCTTATATATAAAAAAAAAAAAAAAAGATTCAACTATTTTATTGTGTTTGTTATCTTGTATATTTAGGTATGCCTTTCACAGGGTTTAATTATTTTAGAACACACATGTTTGAAGGGTCTAATTAGAAATCACGTATAAAGTCAGCACTTAAGACCTTAGTTAAAAGGGATGAGCCTGAGAGGTGTCTTTGTTGTGAGGGGTTTGGTCATAGGATAGATGAGTGCCCAACTAAATTAAGGGAGAATTTTAATAAATCGATAAATCTTGTTTCTACCCTTAGTGATAGTGACCCAAGAGAAGAATTTTTTTATGCCAGTAAGCGAGTCCTTTCAACCACTGTGGCTAATCATGTGAATGATGATGACAAATCTTCTCATGAAGATAATTCTTTGCATGATTCTTTCGCAACCACAGGTAGTGAAATCCAAGACATTAAGGGTGATGTGAGTGAGGGTGAGAGTGAGGATAAGAGATACTTGCAAGTTTCCTTCAATGAATTGAACGAAGAAACTTTGAAGTTAAATAAGGAAAAATTGAGGTTAGAAGACAAGTTGAAAGAACGTGCCATAGAAAATGATGCTTTGATTGAGGATCTTAAGGCACGTGAGAAGACTCTTTCGGGAGAAGCTTGAATACGTTGATGGTGAGAAAGATAGTCTTCAAGGTTTAATGGAGGCTATGAAAAAGGAGCTTTTAGATTTTGAGGAGTCTAGGAATTTTCTTGAGTTTAGGATTGGAGAGCTTGAGGATAAGTTGAAAGATTCAAGTAAGGTGAAGATTGATTTGTAGTCTAGGTCAGAAAATCTAGATAAGATGTTAGGCACTATCCAAATCAAGGATGACAGGTGTGGTATTGGTGTCGATAATCATGTTGCACCCATTCCCAAAGACAAAACCATGCATGAAAGAGATCCACCAAGGAACTTTGGGAGAGCCACGTAGGAATATTATGAGATGACCACCTTTAGGTAACGTTCACCGCCACATCTACACTTGAACACATTGCGGTCGAAAAGGTCACTTTAGGCGTTTCTGTTACAACCTTCAAAAGGATCCTAGGAAGTTTAACAATAGAGTAAATCCGGTTCCCAAAAACCCCTTGCGTCGTTATACACCAATTTGGGTTAGAAAATTGGACTTAGAAGCGTTATGACTTATGGTTCATGACTCTCGATTACTTGCACGTGATTCTCCTCATGTTAGATCTTTCTGTTGATCTTGTTTATGTTTGTCTTACACTAGTTGCATTTGTTGATATATATTTTTGCTAGTGTTATGATGTGTATCTTTTATATTAATTTTCCATTTTGATATATTTTTTGAAAAACCCAAAAAAAAATTTATTTTTGAATTTTTTTGGAAAAATACAAAAAGATTTTCTATTTTTTGAGAAAAAATGGAAAAAACCAAAGAGATTTGATTTTGATAAAATTTTTGGAAAAAGAAAAAAAGAGTTTCGTATTTTATTTTACATCGGTTATGAATGGACATTTAAGATGACCAGGTAATAACATCATTCCATATCCATGTGGCTATTTGATAGTGTTTTGAGACAAATCATCATTTCATTTTTTACTTTATAATATTTGGAGTCATGAAGATGTAATTTGAGATTACTTTCTACTTGTTTTGACTCTAAGTCTCCTTTAATGCATATGTGCACATATTTGTTTGATTATTGTACTTATCTATCACTTTTTGGTCGAAATGTTTCCATCTCAGTCATGTCTTTAAAACGAAACAAATGCGATAAAACTTGACAATGAAAGTAATGCATGTAAGAAATGCTTCCCGTGAGGACTTTGTTTAAAAATTGAGTGAATATGAAAGGTCTACGAAAGGTACACATGTCCTCTACTATCAAATCACCGTTTAAATCGTACCTAAAAAAGTGTGGCATTGTAAAAAGTAGACACGGTCCAAAGAGCCCAAAAAATTTTAAGCCAATAAAAAGATATATATGTCAAAAAGGGGCCATTTGGTTTTAGATCATCTAATTAGAAAAATAAAAGATTTATTGTTTATGAGGGTTTTTGGTTGGAAATTTAAACAACGGGTTAGCACGTCCTGACAAAGTCTTGAAAAAATATTACATAGTTTTAAACGTTATTGGTGTGGAAATCATTCTTAACTTTGTTGTGTTGTTAGATTGAGTAGATGTCATTTAAATTCAATGCTTTTTGACACCTAAGGATGATTTTGAGATCATTCGTTAGGAGTATCCATATTTATTGTGCATATATGTTATGTTTAATTGCATTGATCTTCTTATCGAATTTATTAACACCCATTCATTTTGTTTCCACGATTTGGTTATCTTAGTGTAATTTCACGGTGTGTGATTTTTCTTGTATATTATTTTTGTTTGAAAAAATGGAAAAATAAAAAATAGTCAGTGAATGCTTTCAAGTTTATCCTTGGATGATCATAGTTGGTATGCTTTGCCAATCGTGACACTCCGTGATTATTTTGTTTATTCTTTTCATTGTCTATTTCGAACAAATAAAAGGGGGAGAAACGAATTATGGGGGAGTTTAAATTATGGGGGGAGATTTGAGATTTGATCTTTATTTTTATTTAAGTTCATCTCATTTCAAAGTCGATTCATCATGAAGGTATTTGTTTCTTGTCTCTTGTGTTTAAGTACAAATTTGGAAGATCATTATTTTTCACACCCTAATGATGACAAAGAAAAGTTAGAGATTTGGAGATTTTAAGTTGAAGATTTTTAAAGAAAGTTTAAAGAATTACAATTTTAGTACCTTTCCACTTTTGGGTTCATGGGAGGGTATTAGATTTCTATTGGACATTTTCTTTGATAATTCAGATTGATGTTTGTTTGTACTAGTATAGACATAGGGGGAGATTTTTAAGGACATATTTTACATAATCTATTTTACATTTGAGTATGTCGTATACCGTTACAATCGTTAAAGAAAGTTCAGGTTCAAACATGCATCAAGACGAATTCAAATATCAAATTTCTTCAACAACAAGCCTCTGCACGATTGATTTTGGTAAGATTGATGTTTAAGTTCCTTAATGTTTCATTTAAAGTGTTGGGATATTTTTTCTAAAATATTTTTACCAACCTAAGGTGTTTTATTGAGTCAAAATAATTTTTCTAGGAACTGTAGGTGGAGTTTTAAAAGAAAATAAAATTCCACTAACATCGTTCAAATGACATGTCAATGTCGTTAAAATGAAAGGAGACAGTCGTTTAAATTACTGCTTCACGCGACATTGCATCTCGCGTGAAGGTTCTCTGGAAGCTGGCTTGATGTGTGTCATCTAACGACATGCTACTGATTCTTATTTTTTAATCATGTTAGATGGTCGTGTGATCTCCAAGATCAAATAACATTTTATGTGGTTCGAGCAACTTGCCATTGTTGTTCGAGTGACCCCTCGGACTCAATTTTGTTATAAATACCTATTTGATGAGGACTCTTTCTTTAAGACTTTGGCGAAAATGAAACTGCAACTGCAGAATTTTTAGTCTTTACTTTTAGGGTTTAAAAACTTTGTTTTCAAATCATAAATCATCGCAATTACTTTAATGAATTGTTTTAGATCCCATGACACGATCTTGTTGACATTTTTCTTGCAGGAAACATTTCTCTAATGCTGACTTGGTAGTTCTCAAGGAAATTGTTGGCTGACGACTGCGATCACTTAGGAATACTTGAGGGTGTTTCTTACTGAGGAGAGCTGTAGTTCTGGTGGGTTCTTACGGGAGTCCATTGTAAATCTAGGTTGCGGCCTATGTGGATTTGCTACACTAGATTCATGGCACATTTTGCTATGTAATTGTAAGTTGTGATTTACGTTAGATAATGACATAAAGGTTTTTGCCCGAAAGGCTTTTTTTTCCTTATTCTATGTCGTTTACCCACATCCTTTATTTATTTAATGGTTTGAATCACTTAGATGCATGTTTAGGGTTTAAAAAGATAAAAATGGTTTAAATAAATTAATTTTCATATTTGGAGCATAATAAAATTTAAGAATTTTTTGGAAAAAGTTGTCTTTATCTAAAGAGAACACAAAAGGGCCTTCAAGTGCATTCTCAATAGCCTTCATCATATATACCATGAGAGACGATTATAATGTTCTTCTCTATGTCCTTTTGGGATTTGGGTTAATAAGTAACCAAATTCATGGCTTTATCCCTGGCCTGGAAATGGTAAAGACTAGTACTTGGAGAGGGCCTCATGTTGTAGCAATACCCGATCTCCTCCAGGTCCAGGTTGGTTCCACAAATTTGATTTATGCCACTATCCCCATCATAATACAAAAAAAATCTTCCATTAGATTAAGTAGAAAGTATTTCGTCGAAATGGAGCACCCTGATTAGCAATGGGTGGAGTGGGAAATGTACTCTCCCCTCCATTATTACAATAGTGTTAAAAACCACATCTCCACGAGGGAGATCATATAAACCTCCTCCTCTAGAGAAATTCTAGGTTTTTATTTATAGGAATTCCATAGCTATCATGAAATTAATGGATTTCATTCAATGCAGAAACCTCATATGTCCTCAGGTGTCTAGCCATGGAAGGAGGAGGAAATGTCAAGGGGATGAAGCTGGAAAAATAAAGAGAGAAAGAAAGAGAGAGAGATAATAGAAAGTAAGAACCTAATGAAAGTCTAAAGATGCCAAAGTATATGGGTGGTAAAAAAACCCTTTATACTGCACAATGGTATGTCCCCTTAAAGCCTCCACAACTCTTAGCAAGATGCATCACGTGCCCTCATGACATAATTTCTCCTCAGGATGACGTAAAGGCATGAAACCCAAACATTGGAAAACACAGCCAAAAATTATTGAATCATGTGCCCCTAAAAGTGACATCCCGTCAAAATAATAGAGCAAAAATCCCACGTGGTACTCAATAAATCAATATGACTGACTCATTCTAAAAATTAGGCCGAACACTCATCACTCATTACAGGATGAGGATGATTAGTGTGAAGACCCGTCACCCCCACCCACCGTGGAGGCAAATCAAGGAACTTGGAAAATAATGTCATGTGGCTGATCTCATAGCAGCCCACATGAGAAGGATATGGAGAGATATCAGACAAGATATCGATCACTAACAGAGCATCACTAATGGTTTATCATTTCAGATATTATGTGATATTACTTGTGTTTATCTTAAACCCAAAAAGGCCTCTATTCTATTAAAAATATCCTTATAAATATAGGGCATCAAATTTATTAACAATGGATGTAATTTTCACGTGACGATTAGACTCTCAGTTAGAAACACTAGCACTCTCGTCGTTTCCTTCTCCATTTTCTAATAAACACCTCCTTCCCCTTCACCCCGTGACATAGTTTGAATAGATGGTTGAACCACATATATCTTCCAGTCGTGTTGTTTCTGTGCATTTAATTTTTGGGACTTAGCTATCATTTTTTACCCTTGATTTTTGCAAACTTCTGCCCTACAGATACTACCACACAATAATCACATATGGTAGGAGAAAGATTTTATTCATGTCTAACGTCGATACAAAGGTACAACCCCCCGCATGTACAAATAACTAGACTACTCTGAAGCCCACATATACTAAATGCCTACTCTTATTGCTCACAAGGATCTCTTTCTTGTACTAGTTTAGTTATAGGTCTTCCGAAAATTAAGACCTCATCACGAAAAGGAAAAATCACAATGTCTAGCCATCAGTCATAAAGAATATAATACCCAAGACTTGTAAGAGAAATATCCCCATAACCCACCTCTATCGTGGGTACCTAAATGTGTGACCCAAGCATAAATATGACCAAGTAAGAGCATGTCTACACACCAAGGAACCAATGTGATTCTCATCGCACATGACCCATTATGGAATCCCTCCTAGTACACCTATAAATGAGAACTCACACATGGAATGCATTGAACATAAAATATCCAACGAAGTATAATCATCACTAATCGGTAAAACCAAATAGATAAAACTCTAGCAGATTGCACACAAAACCATAACAATACGTACGGGTATTACATGCATTAACCAAAATCGGCCATATACAATGATAAACCTAATCCTCAATAGCTCTCAAATCAATTATAGTATTTCCCCACCTAACTAGGATCATCCAAATCATATGTTACCATCTTTCATGAGTAACTAATCAAACTCTAAGCCATACCTATCTTTAAGCAATCATATACATGTTCCTAGATATAAAAAAATATTCCATGTATATATCAAAACACTTAGTCCCCCTATTAGGTATTTATGATTCCTAACTCATTCTATAATGTACACACCAAAAACATATCCCCTATGCATGTAATACTATCCCGATCTCTCAATCATTCACATCAAATTCTTATAACGTACTTAACTTATATATGAACAATCGACATAAGACTACCCCCAGTCTAGGGTTTACAAATAATTCCTAATCTCCTCGGCGGATATAAACCCTACATTTACTTTTAGTAGTCTTACCACACTTCATCTAAAGTTAGTACCAAAACCTCTAAAACCTCAAATTATTAATCCTTAACACCTTTTACTATAACACTCACCAAAAATCCAAAATAAATCCAAAAAATAAGAAACTAGTGGGCAAGCGTTTGTATTTAAAAATATAAAAACACAACGGCTAAATGATTGGAGCAGAATTGAAGGTTCCTTAAATTCATAAAAATGGCCACCAAACTCAAAATTCAATCAACCTACAGGAACTTAAACTCATCACATCCCCTCCTCCTTCATATATAATTGTTATATCATCACCCAGACATTAAATTTAAACTTTTTAATCCCAAACCACAAGATTAAAAGGGTTAATTTCCAATTTCTCTCAAGAACTCATGTTTTGTCAATTTCAACCAAATTCTACTATTCTAACCCAATTCAAGATATTTATATGGGGATTTTATATAATTTTGATTATTAAAATACTTCTAACAATATTACATTACTTCTTACATCAAATCACATGAAATTCATCTAAATTTTAATAATAAACATAATAGATATTTAACTTAAAAACCTAGTTAAGTTAATTAATCAAAACTTTTTATATTACTTTAGATTTCACTTAATAGGATCATAATAACAGAAATACAATAATATTCCAACACTTAAAAGAACTTGCGTCTTAGTTGATTGAGAAATCAACCCCAAAATCTCCAAGTCTCTTCTCTCCTCTTGAGCCTTCTTCTCTCTAGCCTTAGGTTCCTCCCTAAAATGTGAGATGAGTTTTAATAAAATCCTAGTGACCCCTTTTAGACTCTTCAGCTCGAAATAAAGTTCGGTCCTAATCTAAACCTCATATAAATGAGCCCTAAACACCTTCAAATGACATAAAACAGTTCATAGGCCTTATGATAACCCAGTAGACCTAAAACCCACTATTTTAAATCGTAAACGAACATTCTACATGTCCCAAAAGTTGAGTAACAAATTATGCTAAATCAAATATCTGATAACTTAAACATTTAATATTCACCCAATACGAGTCTAAATATCACTTAATTAATTAGTGTGTGTGTGTGTGTATATATATATATTTATAAAATCAAATTTCTAATCCGAATTAAATAATATAAAAATGTAAATAGTAATATGTCCAGTCACGACAAGCACACAATAATTAATTTTTATTCAATTTAATAATTCACAAAAGGGGTATTGTAGTTACCTCTCTCTCTCTCTCTCTCTCTCTCTCTCTCTCTCTCTCTCTCTCTCTTGTGTACTGATAAGACATTACCTATGAACAATCTAGTAATAATCTTCTTAAATCTCCATTGACCGAATATAAATGTAGCATTCTTTATCATTCGATCACATCGTGGTTGAACTCTTCACTAGCTCAAACATCTGCTTTGAAATTTCAGTGTATAGATCATATTGAATATAAGTAAATTATATATAAATCACAACTACTGAGGATTTAAATCTCTTATATCATCTCACAAGTGTGGATCTATGTCTAAATGTAAAAGTCTCTCAATTTGAATTTTAAAACATTATTTGAAAAAGTAAAAACAAATATATGTTATCGGATATGAAAATATCCTAAGGGTAAGTCTGCTTTTAAATGACGAAAAGTGTTATAACCTTTTAGGGAAATAAGGTCTATTTATTGACTTTTTCTAGTGTTAGCTTTGTCGTGTGCATCGTTTAGGCAGGGAAAATCAGGACAAAATTTCAAAGGGTCGTGCGTGTAGGGAAATCAAAGTCGTGTACACAATTTTCAAAGGTAATTTCTCAAGCCTAAAAATTATTCACCATGCACACGGGGGTAATTAATCATTGTGCGGACGGATTAAGGCAACACCGAATATTTCTTTAAAAATGCCTTTTAAAAAAAACAAAGATCTTATTCCCTTTTTGAAAAGTAAGTGTATACATTAAGAAAAAATATTTTTTAACCCCCAATAAAATTCACAAATAGATCGATCATGAATAAACATAAATAATACGATAGTCAAATTTGTATAATTCTAAGGGTGATAGAAATAAAATAAAATAATAAATATGAAAGTACTTAAAAAAATGATAAATTTATCCATGAAAAAACTATGATACAAATAAAAATCAAAATGAAATAATAATTCCCCACCGGAATGTAAATATCTCAGAAAAATAAATATCCAAAATCTAAATATATAAAAACTAGCTCAAATATAAATAATCATGACTACAATAATTCGACCCAATTGAATATTTAAAGGAAATCATAAAATAATAGTAAGCTACGCACTCGATACCTATATCCAAAGGATGTAATAATGGAACTTGAGATTTAAGATGGATGGATCATTAAATAAGAAACATTGAGTGTGAGGTGGCTACTCGTGCATATGACCTGTGAAAAGAGTTATGTGGATATAATTAAACCTAATAAGTTTATAATCTAATCTGATTTGGGTCACAATAACAATAATACATCTGCCTAAAGTATTTTAGTTATTTTTAAGTCATTTCAATTCAAACAACCTAAATATAGGATGCATGTATAATTTCAATCCCATGTGAAACCCAAGTTAAATAACTATATATCTTCTTAATTGTTCATTAGTTACATGCTTCAAAAAATGAGAATCACAATTATAAATCTCAAGTCTAACGAGTAGTGTAATGGAAATAATCTCATAATAATATAACCAAGTGAGTATACACCATTCACAAGAATATCAGATGGGCTATGCTCAAACTTGCAATTAAAAGTATAAAAGCCTATCCCTAATGCCTTAGGGACAACTCATGCATATTAGGTATAGTTATAAGGTGTCCTAACACTATAACCTTAAATTATAAATGCAGGTAAATCACCACATCGTCATACTAATAATTCGACCCCATATCTAAGGATAGATGGGAGGATCCTCTTATTGACCCACTCGAGAGAAGGGTACGTCAACAGTTAGAATCATGGTAGATAAGGCGTATGTAAAAATAATCTCAATCACTCAGGCACCTTCTCGATCAATGTCGTAGTCTCCATATCAAATTCTCTTTAGTATGTCACCCACTAGCGGACACACACCTCAGTATGATTTAACAAAAGCTAAGAATATTACTCACCAATCCTACGCTTAGGTGTCATTAACATAACTACATTATGGTATGACATTGATATTCTTCTAAATTTAACTGCTCCCATAAATCTTAACTGGAACTCAACTCAGCTAAACTCAACAAATCCATTCTATAATTATTTAGTTTTGGATACATTAATTCCATTTTTCCATTCCATTCTGCTTAGTGAGGTATCTTCGATTAAACCATGTGATATCATGTTCTTTTTTACAAAAGCCAATTTAGGCCAACCTTTACTCCTTGCATTACCATCAGCATTAACTAAATCACTCTTCCTTATGGGGGTATCCATTAGTCTATTCTTGACGTGTCCAAACCATCTAATCCAATTTTCTCTTAATTTATCTTCTATCGGAGAAACTTCTACCATTTCACAGGCTCGTTCAATTCTAATTTTTTCTTTTTAAGTGTACCACAAATCTATCTTAGCTTTTGTATTTCGGTCATACTCATTTTTTGTGTATTTTGCTTTTTGATTACTCAACAATCTATCTAATATAACATGGTGTGTATAATGCTTGTCTTATTAAATTTCGTTGTAACTTCAAAGGTATGTGCCTATGACATAATACACTGGTAGAACTTCTCCACTTAACCCACTGTGCATTAACCCTCTGAGTAACATCATCTTTAATATCTCGTTATTTTAGGATAATCGAGTCTAAATAATAAATAATGATAATTTTTAGGTATCTCTTGACCCTCCAGTTTAATCACATCCCCATTTGTCCGTCTATCACTACTAAAATTGCACTCCACATATTCTATTTTAGTCTTCATTATTTAAAATCCTTTTATTTATATAGTTTCTCTTCACAATTCTAATCTGTAAATGTAAGGACCAAATTTTCAATTGAGTCTTAATGTAGTTTTGACTTATTCTCGGAACAAAACATGTTTGAGTCATAGATAGTTTTTATTGTCTGATCCCATGATTCTATGACTTATTTATTTAAAGATGTAGCGGCCAAGCTTCAGCGTGTTATCATGTCGTGTTAATTGATCCAAGTTTGAAGTCTTCAATCAAATTGAATAATGAATTTCGAATTTCTCTAAGGTATGAATGCTAAATGATTGTGGAAATCGAAAATTGTTTAAGGATGAATATTGAAAATGTTTTTTAAATGTTTCATTTGTTTACACATCAGATAAAGGACGGATCAATGTTGTATTAGAGTTCGTTTGCATTAAAACTTTTTGTTTAAAAGTTGAATCAGTTTGGACTCTAATCAACATGTCGTTCAAATGACAAACGATGTCGTTCGAATGAGATGCACTGTCGTTCAAACGACGTGTCATCGTGTTTACATTGTAGATGGATCAAGCTATATCAGTGGACACTGAGGCATTTATGGAGTCGAGTGTTGTGGACGAGCATCGTGGAAGATGAAATGTTTTCGTGGGCATTATTGAAGAACGGTAGAAGATCATAAGGAGCATCAAGACCCGTGAGGATCAAGTCGTTGAGTAAGGCTAATCTGTCTTTGTAAAATCATTATTCATAGTGATTGTCTGGCTTTGGCCGTCCCACTTTGTTTTTCTCGATTGGGTTTTTCCTCGTACATCCGGTGTTGTGAGTATCTTTACTTAACTTTACTTTCTTTGATCACTAGATGCATGTTTAGGATTAATCAAGATAAATTTTTGTTAAGTGAACTTGTGTCACAACTTGGTTTGATAAAATTGAATAAGAGTTTTCAAATTGAGAAAGTTGAGTTTCATTCATCCTTAACTCAATTCCACAAAAGAAAAAGTTATATTTTGGGGACCTACAAATTAGTATCAGAGCTAGAAATACATTTTTATTGTGTTCAATCCCTTTTTACTTATAAGGATGAATTTTGGAAATTGTGATAGTTTTTGCACTCCTGTTTTTTATAGAACTAATTATGATTATTGGAAAATGCAAATGAAAAATACTTTAAAATCCATTGATGAACGTGTTTGGTTAGCTATTGAAAAAGGTTGGACACCACCTGTCATACGAGAGGGTGAGGTCAATAGTTTGAAACCTGTTAAGTCATGGACTGAGACTGAAGATAGGCTTACACAGTATAACTCTAAAGGTCTGCACATTATTTCCTCACATGTCACACCTAAGAGTATAATCTTATCATGACCTGTGAAACTTCAAAAGAAGATTGGGATACATTGGAACTCACTCACAAGGTCACGAGCACGGTTAGGGCATATAAGTTGCAAAATCTCACTACATAGTTTGAAACTATTAAGATGTTAGAGAGTGAGACATTTGATGAATTTTACATTAGGTTGTCCACTATTGTTAATGCGGAGTTTAACCTAGGTGAGAAGATTCCCGATAACCGAGTGATTAAGAAAAATTTTCGATCGTTGCAGAGTAGGTTTGATGTTAAAATGACCGTTATGAATTCCCTTGGTATGCTTAACTCATCGAAACTAGAAGAGGTTGTAGGTGACTTACAAACCTATGAACTTGATATATTTACCTCCAAGCAAGTGCCAAATAAAGAAAAGGGCATTGCTTTGAAAGCCCTGAAGGAGGAGACTAAAGTTTAGAATGATGACTCGGATTCTGATTTTGAGGATGTCATCTTGTTGGAAAGAAAGTTCAAAAAGTTTCTTCAAATTCATAAGCAATCGAAAGAGGCCAAAAAGTTTGAAAAATTTAAGAACAACCCTAGCGATAAAAGTGAGAAACATAAGAGAGATGAGTCTGATAGGTGTTTAGGGTGTGAGGTGTATGGTCACAAGTTAAGGAGTGCCCCACTAGACTTAAGAAAGAGGGCAAGAAATCGATAGCATACAACGCCACCTTAAGTGATAGTGAATCGGAAGAGGGAGATGATTCCCCCATTGAGAGTGACTTTGTTGTGTTTACAGCATGTCATGTGAGCGACGGCGATATATCTTCCCACGAGGATACTCATGTCCATGACACTTCCGAGACTGTTAATAGTGCTTACCGAGAGGGTGAGGGTGATGAGAGCAAGGATGAGGAGATCGATGTAGGAGAGTTAAAAGTTGCATTTAGAGAGTTGTTTGAGGAGACGGTGATGGTAAAAAAGGCTAACTCAAAATTTCAAGCTAAGTTGAAAGAGCGTGACATAGAAAATAATGATGTTTTGATTGAGAATCTTAGGGCAAGGGAGAAGAAGCTTAGGGAGAAGCTAGAGTACGTCGAGAAAGAGAGGGACACCTTTAGAGGTTTGATGGAGGCCTAAAAAAAGGAGGTGATAGAGTTTGAGGAGTCTAGGCGTCTAATCGAGTATAGGATTAAGGAGTTAGAGGAGAGTTTGAGGGAGTCGTCTAGAGTTAAGATTGACTTGGAAGCTAGAAGTGAGAAGTTGGATAGGATGCTAGGAACCGTCCAAATTAAGAAAGATAGGGGTGGTATTGTCTTTGATGAACGTGTTGTTCCCATTCCCCCCCGCACGGGTGAGAGAGACACATAACACAAGGTCCACATGTAGGCCACTTTCCATACCATCGTTACACTTGCGCATTTTGTGGTAGGAAAGGTCACCTAAGAAAATTTTTCTATGACCGTAGGAATGATCCTCAAAAGTTTAGGAAGTTTAGGAATAAAGTTGCCCCGATTTCCCCTACCCCCATGTGTCGTTACACACCTACTTGGGTTAGGAAGCCGGATTTGGTTGCTTTAGGAATAAAACTTCATGGATCTCATATGGTTGCACTTGATTATTCCCATGCTAAATCTAAATGTTGAGTGTGTTTACCTTGTTTATCATATTGTATTATATATTTAATTTATTGCATCTTATTTGAAAAATACAAAAAGATTTTTGGTTTTGATTTTTTTTTTAAAAAAACAAAAAGATTTTATTTTATTTGAGTCAAAATATTTTTGAAAAAGCCTAAAAGATTTTCGGTTTTTGTGTCATGAGTTAACATGTTTGATGTGGCATATTGGTGTGCTTGGACCCCCTTCCTTCCATTATTCATGTGGCTAGGACATTTGGTCATTATTATCGATGCTTAGAATGATCTTAACCATTGTATTATGGGGATGTTTTGTAGTTGACATGCGGTTTGATTCGACTATTTATATATGCCATCTTTTCACACATTCATGAGTTTATATGGGTGTTTGACTACTCTTGCATATTTGAGTTTGGTGATACATTCTTATCTCAATTTTGTCATCTATGCGTAAGTAGACATAAGGAGGAGGTGTGCATGTAATAACCGTTTACCCATGAGCATTTTAAATTTTATTGAAAATATGATGAATGTACGGGAAAGGACTGCGAGAGTGTAAAATTGACTTGTCGTGAAAGCCACCGTTTAAAAGAGCTCGAAAAAATTCATAAGGCAATAAAAAGAATCACATGCCAAAAATGGGTCAAATTATTTTAGTTCATTCCATAGAAAATTTTATATATATTTGAAGGAGTTCGGATGGATAAAAAAATTTGAACGGGTTTGCACAAAGAATCCTATAATTGAAAATTCGTGTCATGACGCTATTGTTTGTAGAATCGTCAAAATTCTGGATTCTTGTTCTTGATGTTTGTTCAGTTCATTAAGCTCACTCGTTAATTATCACATATGGCTATAATAAAGTTTGATGATGGATTGCTATTAATTAGAGCTTCTTGATCATTTCGATGTGTTGGAATAATGATTCCTTTGTTTTAGTTCACGCACATACATTATGTGTTCATGTTTAGGCACATCGATACTATGTTAGCTTATTACTCATATTTGTTTGTTTTTGAGTTGTCTTACTAGTTGCTATTATTTCGCAGTTTTGAGCCCCTTCCAGTTAGAATCTTCACATAATTTTTTTGGGCAATACCGTTTAATTTTCTGGGGAAACTGAGCAAAATTTGACAATGTCATTCTAACGACATTCTGTTTCATTCGAGCGATGTCACTTCTCGTTAAAACGACATCCCTGGCTCATTCGAACGACAGTCTGTTTGACCAAGTTGACTTTTTCTAGTCATTTTTTATTTAAGTACCCTGCTACATATTGATTCATATTTTGGTACTGGCTTTCTGTTTATGAAGTTTACTTTGATTGATTTGATATTTTACTACATCGGTTCGTTTATCACACATACTTAGATTGGTATATTTTTTTTTGATTCATTGTTTGCTAGCTACTGATTTGACATTACTTGATCATATTTAGCTGGTAGTTTCATATTTATCTAGCATAATATGCGTTCAAGAAATCATATTGGTATATCACATGCTAGTTTTGTTTATGTTTTCACCGGATTGTCTATTCGATATAAAAAGGGGGAGAGATGTCTGTGATGTAGGGGGAGTTTTATGTCATGTTTATATATTGGTATTCATATTAATTTAAATCATTTGTTCCTCGTTGATTCACCGAGTATTTGACTATTTCATGTGTGTAGGTATGATTAAAGAAGATTCAATATTTCAAGTCTATATCACGTTTAGACATCCGAGATAGTTTCATGCTTACCGATCCATTATTGAAGAATATTTTCCTTCATTTTGGGTTTTATGGGATAGGTTTTAGGTGTCATACGGTATGACGTCCCTGCTTAGTCATTTCACTGTTGATTTTGTCTCGGAATAGTCAAAGGGGGAGATTTGTAAGTACCAAATTTCCAATTGAGTTTTAATGTAGTTTTGACTTATTCTCGGAACAAAACATGTTTGAGTCATAGATAGTTTTTTATTGTCTGATCCCATGAGTCTATGACATATTGAATTGAAGACGTTGCGACCAAGCTTCAGCTTATTATCATGTCGTGTTAATTGCTGCAAGTTTGAAGTCTTCAATCAAATTGAATAATGCATTCCTAATTTCTTTGAGGTATGAATGATAAATGATTATGGAAATCAAAAATTGTTTAAGAATGAATTTTTAAAATGTTTCATTTGTTTACACATTAGATAAAGGACAAATTAGTGTTGGATTAGAGTTGGTTTGCATTAAAACTCGTTGTTTAAAAGTTAAATGAGTTTAGACTCTCTACAACATGTCGTTCAAATGACAAACGATGTCATTCAAACGAGATGCACTATCATTCGTCATCTTGCTCAAATGAGATTGCTCTTAAATTTTTTATTTAAGTCAGGTCCCAGTCCTTTTCTCGAGGTGTGTAGAGTCAAATATTTCCAGAATACTGTTATGTTTTCTATACAACAGTTTATAAAGTTTTTAGAGTAAAATCATCATTTGTGTTTAAAGATCCAATTTTTGATATTCATATGCGATAGAGATCTTACGTTTGCATCAAGTGGAACTTATTCAACCATCTTTGGACAACTTGTGGTTGTTGGTTTTACAGTGGAAAAGTGATGAACATCGTGTTCAATATCGTAGACGTATCATGATGTATCGATGGACACCGAGACATTCATGGAGTCGAGCATCGTGGAAGATGAAATTTCTACGTGGGCATAGTGAAGAACTGTAGAAGATCAGAAGGAGCTAAAATACCCATGGGGATCGAGTCATTGAGTAAGGCTAATCTGTCTTTGTAAAACCATTGTTCATAGTGATTATCTGGCTTGGGCCATCCGAGTTTTTTTTTTCCCAATTGGGTTTTTCCTCGTACATCCGGTGTTGTGAGTATATTTACTTAACTTTACTTGCTTTGATCACTAGATGAATGTTTGGGATTAATCAAGATAAAAATTTGGTTAAGTTAACTTGTGTCATAACTTGGTTTGATTAAATTGAAAAAGAGTTTTCAAATACAGAAAGTTGAGTTGCATCCATCCTTAAGTTAATTTCACAAAAGTAAAAGTTATATTTTGGGGACCTATATTAAATTATCACCATCTTAGTGTCATCCACTAAAACAATATCATCTGTAAATATCAAACACCTCAACACCTCATCTTGTATTTCCTCAGTCAACTTATCCAAAACAAGAGCAGAAAGGTATGTTCTTAGCATTGAACCTTGGTGCAGACCTACAGTAGTTTGGAATTCACTACTTTCTCTAGATGATGTTCTTACAATAATCATGGCTATATCATACATTCTATTGATCCCATCAATATATCTACGAGTCACTTCTTTTTTATATAGGTACCATAATATTATATCTATTGGTATTTATCACACGCCTTCTCTAAATCTATAAACACCATATGAAGTTCCTTTTTTTCTCCATATACCTCTCCATTAATATCTTTAATAAATAAGTTTCTTTCATTGTTGACCTCACAAGCATAAACCCAAATTGATTCTCGGATTCTGTTGTTTTCAATCTCAATCTATATTCAATCACTCTCGCCCACATTTTCATTGTATGACTCATTAACTCAGTACAACGATAATTTGAACAACTTTGTATGTCACCTTTATTTTTACAAATAGGTACAGAAACATTTTTTCTCCGTTCATCGGGTACCCTATTAGTCATTATAATTCTATTAAATAATTTTTTAATCCAAGACACTCCTTCCTCCCCCAAACACTTCCAAACCTCAATAAGGATACCACCTATCCTAAAGCCATCCCTATTTGCATCTTTTTTATAGAAAGACAAACCTATGTTATCCAAATTGTGTGAAACAAATATATGTTCTCGAGTCTCCCTAAATTCCTTTATATCTAATATACTCCCATTATTTTCATTCAATAACCTTTTGAAATAGGTTTTCAATCTTTTAATAATGTCATTATCCTTGACTAGTACTATCAAATCGTCACTTTTAATACACTTAGCATTATTAAAATATTTTTATTTTTTGTCCCTATATTTAGAAAGCTTATAAATAATTTTTCCTCTTATTATGTTCTTAATTTTGTATAAAGATCATCATACTCCTTTAACTTATCATCTCTTACCATTTTCTTAACTTTCATTAACCCATTTATATTTCTCAAATAATTTCTTCTTTTCTAGTTGTTTTTCATATTTTAAATCACTCCCTTTCATTTTTATTATGTTTTGTACTTCTTCATTCCACCACCAAGTTTTTTTAGATTGTGGCCCCATGGCTTTTCATTCTACAATAATTTCTTTCAATATTCTCCTAATTCATGTGGCCATCTTATTCCACATTATGTTAGTCACACATTTGGAATTCAATGATGCTTGATTTAATATTTTATTCTGAAATTGTGTAAGGACAAATTTCTAATCGAGTCATTTGTTAAATTGGCTATATTCCGTTGGACAAAACGTTTTTGGGTCATACTGCATCAAGCTACATTCAACGCAAAGATTCAAGCATCGCATCCAAAGTTCATGCGTTATCAATATTCATGCCATGCTATCTATCCCACAAAGGTATATGACCAAAATACAATTTAATGTGTTGGAGTATTTTGACTAATCAAGAATTTTTCATATAAGAAAATGTTCGTAAATAAGCAAAAATAATATTGAAAAATCCTTGAAATAAATTTGAACAATTTTGGGCAAAATTTATAATCTCGTTCGAAGTTTAATCCAGGTCGTTCGAACGACCTGGATCTAACGACTTTAGCCAGCCTATACTGGTGCCCCGTTAGAAGTTCGTTAGAAAGGTCGTTCGAACGACCTCTTTCGAACGAGGTTTCTAATGACCTCTATCATTCTATACTGGCACGCCGTTAGATATCTCGTTCGAATGAGAAGTCGTTCGAACGAACTCGTTCGAACGAGTTTTTGCCAGGTCTGATTTTTTAAACTTATTTTTGAGTAGTTTTTCCTATAACTGTTTTTGCCCACTACTTTTTCAGTTACTTTCATATGGACGAAAATGAGTTTGATAGGTCAAGGAAGTTCATTTTTCCATTGAGAACCTTTTCCACAACTTCCCTCTTTTTGATAAAAATCAACTCCAACATTTTTATCATCTTTTCAAACAAAACCCCTTCATTTAAATTCACATTCAACAAGCAAGTTTGTGGTGGATCTCTGCATTCAAGTTTTAAGGAGACGGTGGTTTTGGGCTTCGGTGGATACCGCAACACGAGGAGTGTTGAGAAACGCGTTGGAGCTTCGCGGACTACAACTTCAGAGGTCAAGGACAGCATAAGCGAGTCATGAGTGAGTCAATGTCTGTAAGTCTTTTGAGTCTCTTATAAAACCTATTGTTGTAGTGGATTTTGTCTAGGCCCAGTCGTCCGAGGTTTTTCCCATTTGGGTTTTCCTCGTACATCGGCGTGTTGTGGCTGGGATTTTCGCATTTCATTTTATTAAATCACCTAGATGCATGCTTAGGATAAAATGAATATAATTGGAATTTGTTCTTGCAAACTTGTGAAACTGCATTTAAATTGAGATTGGAAAATACCTCTTTATATCTAATAATAAAATTGGATTGCGTGTGTGTGTATTCTACGAATTAAACTAAGATCATATAACCTTGCTACTTCAAATTGGTATCAGAGCTTGTTTCTGTAAGTTATTTAGATGAATCCTGGAGGTTATATGGATAGTTTTTCGTCAAATAGACTACCTTTGTTTGATGGAACAAATTATACCTATTGGAAAGCACGTATGAAATCCACTCTTAAATCTATTGACGAACGTGTTTGGGTCACTGTTGAAAGAGGATGGTCCCCTCCTACTATAGTTGTTAATGATGAAAGTATTTTGACTCCTGTTGAACAATGGAGTGAGGAAGATTTAAAATGGTGTAACTTTAACTCTAAAGGTTTAAATGCCTTATTTGCTGCCGTGTCTCCCGATGAATTTCATCGGATAATGACGTGTGAAACGTCAAAGGAAGCTTGGAACATTCTCTAAGTTACTCATGAGGGAACTAGTGTTGTTAAAGCATCAAAACTTCAAAATTTAACTACACAATTTGAAACTATCACCATGAAAGAAACTGAAACTTTTGATGAGTTTTATGCTCGTTTATGTGACATAGTTAACTCTTGCTTTAACTTAGGTGAAAAAATACCTGAAAATCGAGTTGTTAAGAAAATACTTAGATGTCTTCCCAAGCGATTCATTCCTAAAGTCACTGTTCTTAATTCTTTAGGAAACCGAAATACTTTAAAACTTGAAGAACTTGTTGGTGATTTGCAAACATATGAACTAGATATGATTCCTAAAGATAACAAAGGGAAAGATAAAGGAGTTGCTTTAAAAGTTAAGAAAGTTGATGTGTCTGATTCTGATGAGTCTGACTTTGATTCTGATGACATAGCCTGATTTGCTAAAAAATTTAAAAAAATTCTCAAGTTTAAAAAACAAAACTCTAAATTTGAAAAACCTAAATTTCAGAATAAAAACAAAGGAGGAAATAAAAAATTCACTAATCAGGATTCAAAGAAGTTCAATAAAGACAACTTTAAGAAGGACGATTCGGAGAGATGCTTTGAATGTGAGGGACGTGGTCATAGAGCTTTCGAGTGCCCCACAAAACTTAAAAGACAAGGCAAAGAAAAAGCCGTTTACAATGCTACTCTAAGTGACAGTGATAATGAGTCTGAAGACTCTGATGACTCTAACCCGTCTAGAAATAACTTCACTGCCTTTATGGCGAGCCTTGCTAGTAATTCGTGTGAGTCATACCTTAATGTTGACAATTCTGAACAAAATCTAGAGGTTGTTTCTTCTCATTCTACCAGTAGTGATGAAAAAGAGAGTGATAGTAATATAGATGAGAGTGAACTACAAACTGCTTATTCCGAACTCTACAATGAATCTCTTCGCATTCAAAAAGTCAACAAAAGATTAACCTTGAAAGTCTTAACTTTAGAAAAAGAGTTGAAAGGCCTGAAGGAGAAGGAGGCTTTAGTTAGTCAACTCGAGGCAATTAAAATATCTCTTTCTGAAAAGCTTATCATGATTGGTAAAGAAAAATGTGACTTGATTATCTCCTTAGAAAGTGTTAACAAAGATCTTAATGAGTCTCTAGAAATTAGAACATCTCTAGAAGCTAAAATAACCCAACTTGAAAAAGATCTCGAGTCCTCTCGTGAAGTTAAAGTCACACTCGAGGACAATTCAGGAAGAATGGGAAAACTATTTCTAGGTCCTGTTTTAGGATATAAGGAGAAAGGGTATCAAGAGAGAAATGGTATAGGATATGGAGAAGGAAATTCTTCAAAAGTCAAATCTGAACCTGTTGCTAAGTTTGTTACAAAATCTAAAGTTCCTAAAGTAAATCCCACTAAGCAACCTTTAAAAGTCGGCCCAAAGCAACCCTATGTTTGCTCATATTGTCACAAACGGGGTCATCTTAAAGATTTTTGCTACAAACTTGGAAAGAACCCCCAATTCACAAATTCAAAACAACCCTATAGCTCCTTAGCTAATCTTAAGAGTCAAGTCGAGTATCTTATCAATACTTCTAAAAATCTAATGGAAGAGTTTCTTAGGTTTTCTAAAGTCCAAGAAAATAACTCTAATTATAAGACTAGAGCCAATCAAGGGAAGAAAACTACTCAAACTTGGGTTAAGAAAAATCAAACCAAGAAAGCTTTCGTCGCTCATGTTGCACTAAAGGCACAAAATACCTCTCAATGGTATTTTGATAGTGGTTGTTCTAGACATATGACTGGTGATAAATTTCTATTTACCACTCTCGAAAACCATAAAGATGGTAAAGTAACTTTTGGGGATGGTAGCAAGTCCCAAATCATTTGTAGAGGCTCTATTGAAATCTCAGGATTCCCTAAACTTGAAAATGTGCTTTATGTTGATGGTCTAAAGGCTAATTTGATAAGTATTAGCCAACTATGTGATGATAATCTTGATGTGAAATTCAGTCAATCGGAGTGCATAGTTTATGATCAGTCAGGTGAATCGATTTTACACGGTGTTAGAACAAGTGACAATTGCTATGGAATCATTCCAAAATCTTCTTTAGTCTGCAATAATGTAAAAACCTCTTCTACCGATCTTTGGCATCAAAGATTAGGTCATGTTAACTTTAGAGACCTTGACATACTTGTGAGAAAAGAGCTTGTTCGGGGCCTACCGCCTCTAGGAAAGCCAACGTCTACCATTTGCGGACCGTGCCAATTTGGTAAACAAATTAAAAGTACTCATAAAAAGTTAAACTCGATAACAACATCTCGTGTCTTAGAATTGATACACATGGACCTTATGGGTCCAACTTGTACCGAGAGCATAGGAGGAAAAAGATACATCTTGGTTATGGTGGATGATTTCTCTAGATACTCTATTGTAGGTTTTTTAAGAGAAAAATCTGAAACAGTTGACTTTCTTACTGTTAAATGTAGAGCTCTCCAAAATCTTCACGGTGTTACCATAAAGCGCTTTAGGAGTGATAATGGAACCGAATTCAAGGAATCCGGTGTGAATGCCTTCTGTGATGAAATAAGAATAAAACATGAATTCTCGGCCATTCGAACACCTCAATAAAATGGTATAGTTGAACGAAAAAATCGAACGATCCAAGAAATGGCAAGATCTATGCTCCTTGGAAGAAATGTGCCCCGTAGGTTTTGGGCCGAAGCGGTTAACACTGCATGTCACACAGTAAATAGAGTTTATTTGCGTCCTAACATTAACAAAACTCCATATGAATTGTGGATGGGTAAGAAGCCAAATTTGTCCTATTTTAGAGTGTTTGGAAGTCCATGCTATATTCTTAGAGATAGAGAACTTCTAGGGAAATTTGACTCGAGGAGTGATGAGGGTATTTTCCTAGGATATTCTCAAAATAGTAGAGCATTTAGAGTTTTCAACTTAAGCAACTCTAAAGTAATGGAATCCATAAATGTTGTCATAAAAGATGATGCTCCGGCCACACAAATTAATAATGAGGAAGATTTGTCATGTGAGTGTGATGTTGTGTCAAATGTTGAAAGTATTGATTCTCTAAATGATTTGGTTGTCCCAACTACCGAGAAAAGGGAGGTTACTCCTTGGGTGCATAAAAATCATGACACTTCTCAAATTATAGGAGATCCCGAGGTAGGTGTCAAAACTAGGGCACAATTAGAAAATGAAGTTACCTATCTATGCTATACTTCTACAATTGAACCCAAAAACTATAAAGAAGCATTAAAAGATGAACATTGGATTAATGCTATGCAAGAAGAACTGTTTCAATTTAAGAAAAATGATGTTTGGGAATTAGTTCCTAGGCCTTCTAATACGAATGTCATTGGCACTAAATGGATTTTTAAAAATAAAATGGATGAAAATGGTGTCATTGTTCTAAATGAAGCTAAATTAGTTGCTCAAGGATATACCCAAATAGAAGGTGTTGACTTTGAAGAAACTTTTGCTCCTGTTGCTAGGTTAGAATCGGTTCGTCTTTTACTCGCCATCGCATTTCACCTTCAATTTAAATTATATCAAATGGATGTCAAAAGTGCCTTTTTAAATGGTATTATTCAAGAGGAAGTATAAGTTGAACAACCAAAAGGGGTTGAGGACCCAAAACATCCTACTCATGGTTTCTTTCTAAAGAAAGCTTTATATGGCTTAAAACAAGCTCCCCGTGCTTGGTATGAAAGACTCACCTCTTATCTCCTTTCTCGTGGCTTTTTGCGAGGGGGAGTAGATATGACACTTTTCGTTCGGCGTGATGAAAAAGGTATCCTTGTTGCTCAAGTTTATGTCGACGACATAGTGTTTGGGTCTAAGTGTGATAAACATACTCAAATTTTTTCAAAAGAAATGCACAATGAATTTGAGATGAGTATGGTAGGTGAACTTACTTTCTTTCTAGGTCTTTAAGTTCGTCAACTCAAAAGTGGGATATTTTTGTCCCAAACTAAGTATGCTAAAGACCTCATTAAGAAATTTAAACTCGAATCCGCTAAACATGCTCGTACTCCTATGAGCTCCTCTATTAAACTTAATAAAGATACCGACGGAAAGGATGTAGAGCATACACTTTTTAGAAGTATGATAGGTAGTTTACTTTACCTCACTGCGAGTGGTCCAGATATTTCATTTAGCGTAGGAGTTTGTGCTCGTTATCAAGCCGCACCAAAAGAGTCTCATTGACTTGCTATTAAACGTATCATCAAATATGTTAGTGGGACCCTGTCTTTTGGCATTTGGTACGCTTTTGACACCAATGATTGTCTATCGGCATATTCAGACGCCGATTGGGCAGGAGATATTGATGGATGTAAAAGTACATCTGGCGGTTGTTTCTATTTTTGAAGTGCACTTGTCTCATGGATGAGCAAGAAACAAAATTCTATTTCCTAGTCCACGGCGGAGGCCGAATACATTGCCGCCGGGAGTTGTTGCACTCAACTCATTTGGATGAAACAAATGTTGGAAGATTACGGTATTTCCCAAGGCATTATGACCATATATTGTGATAATACTAGTGCAATTCATATTTCCCGTAATCCCGTTCAACATTCTAGAACCAAGCATATTAAGATCCGTGAACATTTCATTCGTGACTTGGTTGAGGAGAAAATTGTTTCTCTAAGCTTCGTTCCTACCGATCAACAATTGGCGGATATCTTTACTAAACCTTTATATGCCCTTAGGTTTGAAAACCTTAGGAAATCAATTGGGGTTTTCTCCAGTGATTGAGATCGAAGCCGTTTTTCTAGTTTAGGTTGCTTCTCTTGTATATTTTTTTCTTACCTATGAACTAGATTTCCTTTGTATATATTTTATTCAAAATCTCAAAAATATTTTTTCTTTATTTTCAAGGAAAATGGGAATGGTTAGAAAATCTATCAAAATTTTTGTCCATATGGCTTTGTGGTCGATGTATTCAAATCCCTATCTTTTTCCATGTTCACGTGGCTTTCGATGAATAGTTAATCCATACATTGTTTATCTTGTGCACAATAATGCTCTTTTATGATATATAATTTTGTGATTTCCTCACATCTTTGCCTTTTGCACACACCGTACACGGAATATTACGAATATCTTGTTCACATTGTTCTTGCAAAGTGAGATTTGGTGTTGTCTTCTCAATCCTGTCACATCCCTTATAAGCAATCGAAATTGTGCATGATCATCCGTTGCCCGGATTGAAACAAAATGATTATATTCTTCCGGTTGGTTTCCATTTCAAGCAATGGAATCGGGCTGCGAAAAACATCAAAGTTTTTGCATGAAAAGCCACCATTTGCATTCTCAGTTGTGTGGCTAAAATAGAAGCATTGAAAATGATATATATGCTGCCAAGGCCAAAATAATAGGCTTGATTGATTCTCCAAAAAGATACATCTCAATCTATTGTTACTCATGGGAGATATAAGTTGAAGATCAATGGGCATGCACATTTCATCAATTTATTGCTTTCTCCTTGTGACTTTATTGGCGAGAGAATCATCTATTTTGTATGCTTGTTACATTCGTGGTTAAGTGTTCAACAATATTTCATTTTTGACACAAGGCTAATATGAGTGAATATTGCACGTATATATTGTTTGGCATTACGCACTTGTACAATGTTGTGGCTAAAAAACTTTCACGCGTATTGTTCACACCCCTACATTCCCGCTCCCACTATTTGGATATGTTGCCTCGAGCTAGGATTAATCCAATCACATTTTGGCATTGTTCTGGCCATCCTAATTCTTGATATTATGGGATTTTCACTATATTTTATGATATTTTTATTTAAATTTTTTTATTTTCGTTAGAAATTCTCGTTTGAACGAGATTTCTCACGACATCCCTAACCCCCATTCTGTCTCTTCGTTCGAACCAACTTCTAACGTGTTCTCTCATGAGTCGAATCTGTCTCATCGTTCGAAATATCGTTCGAACGACGAAGTTCGTTGTAACGAGTTATCTCTCGAAGTGAAACTGTCTCGTCGTTCGAAATCCTCGTTCGAACGACATCACTCGTTCGACCGACCTGCAGTTAAAACGGTCAGATACTCTTCCCAAAAACCTGCCACCTCTCCCATTTTTTCAACCCACGATTCCCCATACCCCCATTTCCCCTCTTTCCCAGATTTCTCTTACCCCTCTCTTCCATTTTCCCCTCACCTGTTTCTCTCTCTCTCTCTCCCACGATTTTTCCCTCTTCCCACTCTCTTTCCCTTATTTCTTTCTTCCTCCATCCTTCATCCATTCCCTCATCTACGATTTGTGCTGCTACTCCATCTTCCATTCACGGTACATTTTTTTTCTTTTAACACTCTTTCGATATATATATATATATATATATATATATATATATATATATATATATATATATATATATACATATATATATATATATATATCTGCTGTTGGGGCCTATTTTCAAAAATCGATTTTCAATTTTTTCCCAACATGTCTATATATGCATGTGTGTATATCCCTCCTTTTTGGGGGGGCTCTTTTTTTTTGTGTATTTGTATATGTTGCCCTTGATTAAAATATATCCCATGAATATTTTATTTTTTTTCTCAAATCAAAATTCCGTTAATATTCATGGACTGTATTTTAATCAAATATTTTTTTTTCTTTTCCTTTAATTTTTGATCTCTAAAGGAGAATGGGCCTTATGCTGATTGGTTGTTGATTTCTTGGTGTAATCGGTGGTTTGGTTGGACATTGTTTGGGTAGGTTATAGTTTTCTATCTTTTTTTTCATGGTCCGTAATCGTCGCCAACGGCGCATAAGCGATTCCCCCGAGGAACGCACCTCGTCCTCTGACGAGGAATCCCGTACCATTCCCGACCTTAAACTGCGTTGGCGGACCCTTGCCAAACATACCCTATATCGCACTCAAGGGTTCGCTACCCGTTCCATTGCTCGGGAGAAAGTTATTAATCTCCACTCTCTCCACGACACTACTGTGCATTCGTGGATTTCAGATTTAGGGTGGGACCCTCTCTTCTCCCTCACGGATGTCATTTTTCCAGACCTTGTACGGGAATTTTATTTTGGCCTGACCAACAGGGATACTCACCTTTACTCTCGGGTGCATGGTCGAGAGATTATAGTCTCTCCTGACTCGATCGCTCAACTCCTTCCCCTTCCTCGGGTCACTAATCCCTCATTCCCTTGGACATCCGATACATGTCCCGATCCCACTCTTGTCTTTAACACTATTTTCAGGTTCCTCCCGTCAGGCACTGTTACTATTTTCCATAAACACTTACATCTCAACTTTATGGTCCTTAATTGGATCGTCTGTTCTTGTCTTCTCCCTCGTGCCAACACCACTCAAATCACTAAACAACACGTGGACCTTATGTTTGCTATAAGCATTCGGGCTCACATTGAACTCCCTTCCTATCTTTTTAGTGTGATTCGGTCTGTTAGGATCCTTCCCTCCAGCCCCACTCGACAAGTCCTCCCATTTGCGGCCATTATCACTCGTTTTTGTCTTACCGTCGGTTGCCCCCGTGTCTCCACCGATATCCCCACCAATAAATACCAAACTGTAGACATGACCTCCATTAGCCGCTCTCGTGGTCATTTGCCACCCGATACTCCACCCCTCACCCCCTCCACCTCTTCCCACTCCGCCGCTTCCTCTCACCCCGCCCCTAGTCGTCCCGCCCCCTCCAGCTCTATCCATCGCCCCTCACCTTCCCATATTTCCGCAACCGTAGCGTCGAAGGATTTTCTGTTTGTCCGTTCATAGGTTGAACAATTTCAGGAGGATCGCCGTCAGGACCGGGCACTTATGCAGGAGCTTATACTGTCTATGCAGCAGGAGCGCGAGGCCCAAGCCCATCGAGATGCCGCTCGGGACGAAGCCCAAGCCCGTCGAGATGAAGCCCAGGCTCGTCGAGACTCTCTTCTTTTAGAGCATCTTGATGCCATCCGCCGTCTGGAGATGCGCCGCGGGGCAGGCTCTTCCGGCACCATCTCTCTTCCCGATGACACTCCATCCGATGATCCTGCCTCTTGATGTGCTTGGCTCATTTCATGTTTATTTTTTTCGTGAGGATGAGTGATTAGAGTGTATTTGAATTCATTATTTCATTGTATGAACCTTCACTATTTCCCCTTTTCCCCTTGCTTAATGCATTCTCAGTATGTTCATTGGTATTCTTCATTATTTCTATTTCCTTCCTTGTTGTCTATTCTCTTTTATATTGCAGGCCCCTCATCCCTTTGTCTTTTTCGGGCACAAAGGGGGAGAAACTTTCATTAATAGGACTTCATATTTAGGGGGATTTGGATAAACTTGGGTAAATTAATTGAATTTAATATTCATTGAATTTAATAATAATTGAAGGTAATTATAATTGAATTTCGTAATTGATTTTAATGATTGACCATATGCTTAATTTAGGGGGAGTTAAACTCTTAACATTGAATATTGAGACATTCATGCACCATTCACAACATATGCTATCACATTGCCTTACATATAATTTACTCTTTATTTCCCCATGCGTTTATGAATTTGTTGTTTCATGTGTGTAGGATTCATCTCCTACTCCCTTGCAGCTCGTCAGTCTTGTCTTTGTGTCTGTCTTTTTTTTGGGTTTTTGGGACGGGCCTTAGAAACGGCTTGACGGCTGGCTTAGCAAATTCTATCTTTTATTTATTTTTTATTATTCTGTTTTGTCCCGGAATAACCAAAGGGGTTGATTTGTAAGGACAAATTTCCAATCGAGTCATTTGTTATATTGGCTATATTCCGTTGGACAAAACATTTTTGGGTCATACTACATCAAGCTACATTCAACGCAAAGATTCAAGCATCGCATCCAAAGTTCATGCGTTATCAATATTCATGCCATGCTATCTATCCCACAAAGGTATATGACCAAAATACAATTTAATGTGTTGGAGTATTTTGACTAATCAAGAATTTTTCATATAAGAAAATGTTCGTAAATAAGCAAAAATAATATTGAAAAATCCTTGAAATAAATTTGAACAATTTTGGGCAAAATTTATAATCTCGTTCGAAGTTTAATCCAGGTCGTTCGAACGACCTGGATCTAACGACTTTAGCCAGCCTATGCTGGTGCCTCGTTAGAAGTTCATTAGAAAGGCCGTTCGAACGACCTCGTTCAAACGAGGTTTCTAACGACCTCTATCATTCTATACTGGCAAGCCGTTAGATATCTTGTTCGAACGAGAAGTCGTTCGAACGAACTCGTTCGAACGAGTTTTTGCCAGGTCTGATTTTTTAAACCTATTTTTAAGTAGTTTTTCCTATAACTGTTTTTGCCCACTAATTTTTCAGTTACTTTCATATGGACGAAAATGAGTTTGATAGGTCAAGGAAGTTCATTTTTCCATTATAGTCCTTACGTTCCAAGTTTCTAACCTAAATCAACTATCTTAGACTAGCTTCTTTATCCACACACGTCCATATTGTTGTAGGAACCCTTTTCTATTTCTGAACGCACTCGAGCACCCTGGGGCTGAATAGATCTGCCCTTAAACAAAATCGATTCTCCCCTGTAGCTTTGAAGGTTGTGACTAACACATTAATGTTGGCTTAAACTGAATAAAAATTTTCCTAAAATCCTCTATAAGTCAATAATAGGCCATATATTTCAAATATGAACATCGTAAATCCTATACTAACATGTTTCTATATGTTCCAGTTTTTTAACAACATGCTTAAGGGTTTAAATCACATAAATTATAAAGTTAATACTAAATTTATGTTCTTCATAATATTGATGTAGTTAGTCAATGAATTCTCAATTATTAATCAAATAAATATATATTTTTTACATAATATCCCTACTAAAATGCATATCTAATGTCTTTAGGCTCATTTAATATGGGTTCGTTGTTTAATTTAATGTCTTTAGGCTCATTTAATCTAGTAAATATATATATTTTACATAATATCACTACTAAACTACACTTGTTCTTCAATATATGATTAAGTCTTAAACACATGACCTATCTAATTATGAATTTAGATGAAATGTGGTTACAAATTAGGTTATGGTATTTTAATTACAGATTCCAATATGCTACTATGATACTAACACAAAATTAATTAATTTCTTAATCCTTGGATCGATTGTACGAATCCAATATGCTACTATGCCTAATAGACTTGCCTTGGATCGATTGTACAAATCGAATCTCTAAATCCCCAATTCTTCAATCCTTGTATCTCATTCTTTCTCTTATCTATTAGGGTTGTTTTCTAATTATGTGTTATGATAGTTAAATTTTCTTAATTATGTTATCAAATGCGTTAATCCCAAAGTTAAGCTTAGGCCCTAAAATGGCCTTAACCCAATAAACCCAAAATATGGAATAAATGGAGTGAATCTTTTCCCAACTCATTTGATAACTAAAAACTTATTTTCCACTATTTTAAACTAAAAATAGACTTCTTAAACGTCTCGAGAGCCAAATTCAAATAGGAATATATTTGATAAATTAATTATCTGATTAAATTACTTTATTAGTTGACACGAGTTAGTTAACTTAAAGCTTAATAATCAATTAGTTAAGTGTGGCTCGGTATTATAATGACCTATTTCATGATTAGTGGGATCCAAAATCGAGGTAATCCAAAGAAGAAAACTCGTATAACCTAATCCCCGATTATTCCATACCCGCTCATAATACTACGACACATAAAATAATTACTTAGTGACTTAAGATGTTTTATCAATTTCTAAATAATATTTATTCATGTATCACATATTATAATCACAAATAATTTATACATAAGCAAGGTATATAAATATACTATATGACTTATCGCATATGAAAAACGAGAATTAAATAATTAAATAAAAAGCTGATTTAAGAGCTATGGGGTATTATTATCCTCCCCCTAAAAAAAGAAATCTTGTCCTCGAAATTCAACTTATATATGCCTAACTCGAAGATCTGAATATATCTTGCCTGCATATCATCTCCTCGTTCCTAAGTAGACTCAGTCTCACTGTGATTTCCCCGCTGGACACGAACTAACAGGATGACCTTCGATCACAAAGTCTTCTCTCTTCGATAAAAAGACTTTGTGTTCACTCCTTTATTTCACATCTCCTAGAGCCTCAATCCCATTGTAGTCGATGTGATTGTACGACAACTCATATTTTAAGAATTTACTTAAAAAATATAGATGAAAAACATTTCATGCAAGTTGAAAATGTTTGGTCAAGGTCATACGATATGTTGTCGATCCCATCCCATCCATGATCTTAAAAGGACTTATGTATCGGGGAACCAACTTCCCCTTGGACGAAAATCTCATAGCTTCCTTCATCGTGGATACCTTTATAATACAACATTCCTAATCTAAAACTCCTACTTATGCTTCTTCTTATCTATGTAACTCTTCTGCTTACTCTGGGTAGTCTTCATGCGATCTCTGATGAATGACACCATTTCAAAGTAGTTCCAAACACAACGTAGCCCAAAAATCCTCTTATACCCTCTCTTTAGCTAACAACTTAGATAATGATATGGAAGGCCATGCAAAGCCTCATGGGGTAACATACCAATAGTCTTTTGGTGACTATTTTATAAGAAAACTCTATGGGAAAAAAATTCGAATCCCATTTCCCCTTGGAGTTCATAATGCAAGCACCCGACATGTCCTTTAAACTCTAATTCAAACTGCTCAGTTTAACCATTTGTATAAGGGTGAAATGCGGTACTTATGTTAAGATATACTCCCATAGCTTGTCGAAAACATCCCATAACCAGGAAACAAAGGTATGGTCCTATTCAGATACAATGTCCAGCAATACCCCATTAATATGAACAATATATGGAATAAAGAGTTAGGCATATTATTTTTATATTGTCTTCTCATACCCGAAGAAAGTGATCCGTTTTGGTATTTTTTTAACCAATGACCCAAATGACATCATGTCCCCTTTAAGACCTTTACCATCCAACGATAAAGTCCAAAAAGATTCTCTCACTTCCGCATTAGGATCTCCAATGAGTGTAACTCTTCAGCTAGCCTTTAGTTCTTTATATTTACTAATTAGATGGTGGCACACTTCAATATGAACTCTGCTACATCTATTATCGATCCCACCAGTTCTATCACTTCATTCCATAATACATATTGTCACTTCTAGGATATATAGTGAATTGTGAGCCATATGCATCACCATTACTTCCATCTGCAACTCAGAGCACGAACAAATGCCCATGAAATATCAACCCTCCATTTGAGCAATTAAATTGATAAAGAGTTTGAATCCCGAGCTTGGATCACCCATGACATATTATTGGGGTTAACAGACACAACTACTAAGTACTAAACTGTTGCATCCATAATATGCAAAGTAATCCACTGCTCTTCCCACAAATTCAATAATTCATCCTCTGCATGACCTATGATGCTTTAGATTTACGGTTGGTCAATGGCTCAAGGCGTATGCTATTAGGGTCACCTTCCTCAAATGATACTAAATCTAAAAGTGGAAGTCCTTCATAAAATCCAATCATGTTCTCTACCACCTATTCAAATCCCACTGAGTGAAAAAGTATTGAAGTTTCTTGTTGTCTAAGAAAATTATGAACCGCTTGCCTAACATGTAATGACTCCAAATAACAAGGGAAAAAACTACCACAACTGTCTCCGAATCATGGGTGGGGTAGTTTTCCTCGTAAGGCATAATATTATGGGAAGCATAAGCTATGCGACTCTCTACCTTTATCCAAACTCCAAGTCCCTAATGAGAGGCATCAGTGTAGACTATATACTCAACTCCACCCCGGGTAAAGTCATGAGTCTGTCCTTTAGATCCACAAAATTCCTTTGGCAAGAAGCATCCTAAAAAAATGGAACCCATTTTGGGGTGAGGTGATTCAATGGATGGACAATATTGGATACCCCATGAATAAATCTTATGTAGTAAATGTAGAATTCTTAAAATCTCTTAACCTTAGTATGTGTTGTGAGATATCCACTCTCCATCATGATCGAAACCTTACTAGGATATGGAGAAATACTAGCCTCCAATACGATGTGACCTAAGAACTGAACTTCCAGAAACTAAAATCCTCACTTGGATAACTAAGAATATAACTTATTTTTACTAAATGTTTGTAAAACTTTACTCAGAAGTTATGCATGTTCATCCTCGTACATAGAGTATACGTAAATGTCATCGATAAACACAATGACGAACTGGTCTAGATACGATTGAAATATTTTGTTCATCAAGTCCATGAACATATTTGGAGCATTAGTAAACCCAAATGGCATGATTTAAAACTTGTACGATCCATATTGCATTAGAAATGCAGTAATTGCAATAATGTCCTCATGAATCCACAATTAATGATAACTCGGGCGTAAGTTGATCTTAAAAATAATGATACTCCCCTTAATTGATTCAAAAAGTAATCGATGCGAGGCAACGAATACTTGTTCCATATCATGACCTTATTTAGCTCTCGATAAACCATACAAAGACAACTGGAGCACCCCAGGAAGATGTTACCCTCTATATAAACGCATGACTGAAGAGCTCCTGAATCTTTTCTAGTAACTCCCTCATATCTAATGGAGAAATCACATATGATTCTCTAGTAATGGTATTTGTGCCGAGTACTAAATAAATCACAAAATGTATCTCATATGAACTAATTAGTCTTAACACCTCATGAAATACGTCCATAAACTCCTAAACGATTAGTATTAATTCTAAAGATACAATGACTTCGAAAGATATGCTTGCATCAATATAATATAAATGGGTGCTAGAAACTCCTTCCATCCTAGGCAAAACTATATGGAACATCTTTTTCCCGAGAATGTCAAACGTGATAACCTTCCTACTATAGTTTATTTGTGCATGATAATGTTCTAATGATTTAATCCCTAATATAACGTTGTACGCCCACGTAACTAAAATTAACAGGTCATTAGAAAAGCATAACCAACCAATCTCGGCTACTACATCCCTACAAACCTGACTTAAAGCCACTCCCCTACCCACTGGGGTATTCATATATACAGAAACCTCGATAAAAATGTCTACTAAGCACGAAGTTAAGGAAAATGAACTATCAATAAAAAAGTCTGACGCTGCCATGTCAAATAATACTCATGCATAACTATCGTAAATATGTAGAGTGTACCCTTGATGGCATGTGGTAAAGCCTCATGATCCTACTAATAGACATTGAAGGCATGCCCATAGTGTACGTATAAGCATCCCTATAATGGGTCTATAGATGGTGGTAGTAGTGATGGATACTGAGATGGTGCTTTAAATGCTTGAAACTTAGGTGGGGCTAGTAAAGCCTGACGACGTCCCTACTGGAATTGTCCTGACTAGACTAGTTGCCCCTAGGCCACCTCTTGAAAGAGTGGGACAAATTTCCTTAAGTGTAACATGGTGTGACAACCCACCTATTTTAATACTGGGTAGATAATCCTTTACTAAAATTAAATAGGAATCCCAATATGGTTCATTCTCAGCATCACTTTTGCAACCACAATATAAATATAAACAACAAGAATAAAACCATACAACACAGTGAATAGAATAATCCTCATGTATAGATAAATAATAAGTGTGAATCGAACAAACCCTCGATCACCAAAGAGTAACATGCACGGTATAAAACTGAATAAGTAAACTGAGTGCTGAAATAAAATCTCTAATGAAAATATGAAAGCCTCTCTATTTACTAGAAAAATGCCCCAAATTGGAACTGAAATGAAATGATCCTACCTAGATAGAATAAGCTTAGTAGTATAGATAAAGATGTAGCATCCACAACTACTGCATGGAAATAATGGATATATCCCCGTGGTTCTGGCTACTGCTACTACGCGCACGGGGTATAAGAATAAAAATAAGGAAAAATAAAAGCTTATGGGTCAAAGTTCGAAAAGTAGAAAATATTCTACAAGTACATAATTGTTTTAAATCGATTAAAACAAAAGTCTGTTACTTCCAAGATTAATCGATAGCTCTCATATGATATAAACCTTACCCCTTTAACTATAGTGCACACCTAACGTATTCATTTAATATCCTATTTAAACTACCCCGTCTAAGTAGGACATCTAACTACTATCCAAACTCAATCCTTCTAATACCCTATATTAGCTAAGTATAACTACCTTCACTAAGTATACCTTCATAAATAATAGTGTAGCAACACACTTGATATAAGTACACATTCAAGTAATAAACATAACATAGCCAAGTCCGTGTTATAATTAGATACATACACTATATCATATAAAGATACATATTATAGAGGGGGCTTGAAGGTAATCCTGATATTAGGGATAATTCCCCTATTTACAACATTATATGGGGTTAAGGCAGTGTGGCAACTCATCAAGGCAGGTCAAGCGTGGCAACTCAGCGTGGCATCTCAGCGAGGCAACTTAGCGTGGCAACTCATATTTTATCTTGTTGTGTTAATTAGACATATTGTATCTTTTGTTTGTACTGACTATGAGCTATAACGATTGTAATGATGTAATGAGAATAATGATTATGTGTGAGGTCGAACGGTACTCGCGAGAGACCAGGCTTGGCAGGGCCTGGGAGAGCATTCATGATCTATCGAACGACCTCGTCGTGGGAACTTTAGAGGGACTTGGTTTGGAGAATTGAGAAGTGAGGCACCATTGGGGCTTGTCCTGACCATCTTAGATACACCTGGTAAAACACCGAAGGACCCTGACCGTGGAACCTCGGGGGGATCAGCCTTGAGTTCCATTAGGCATTGAATTGTGAGCCAAATAACCCTCTACTTAATGTCACATCCACTTTACCTGATGTCACTAACCAGCTAGGCAATGTCAGTCCTGCACTTTATTAAACCACCGCGGTATTTGGGACTGTCAGACAGTTGTTGAGCCACCTCTGTGACAATAGCCCCCTGACACACAGTGGTTAGGCAAAAGGCATGTCTTAACATTTAATGTTTATGATGTGGAGACAACTAGTGAATCAGGTATTTAATGTTTGTGACATAAAGTATGAGGGATGTCTTTCACAAGCATTAATGGCGGAGTTGCCTCGGGGATGGTGTGGGAGGCTATTTAAGGACCCTAACCACCTCTGAGGAGATAATGATTTTTTGAGAATTCAGAAGTTATTACTAGAGATGATATACATTAGAGACAGTTATTACAAACCAGAGAGTTTACTCACCCACCATTGTCATTTATTATGAAGCTTTTAATACTTGACAGAGATTCTTGAGGGTGGTTGGTGTGTTTGACTACCTACTAAGGTGTATCTAGGATGCTTACTTTTCTCTCCCTCTAGCTAAATTACTTCTAAGTTCATTACTACCTTCTGAGTTATACACGAGAGATTTGTGAGTTCAAACTGAGTCTATCTTCATTAATCCGTGTTTGCATGTCTTGTGGTTAATCAATAGTGTTGCTATTTAACTTATCGTTATTGTACTCAAAAAAGGGTTACGCCTCCATTTTATCTAAACTATCCTCTTACATTAGGCGACTCTGCTGGGGAGACATTCTTCTAAGTAGGGAGTATAGTGCAAGATAACGTTAATGGAAGGATAAACTTTGATGACATTCAACACAATGAAGAATAGGGAGCGAGAGAACTGGAGGCTCTAAGGGATGGGACCCCTCGAATAGAGGTACCTTCAGTTCAGGAAACGACATGCGTTCCAGGGGTGACAGAAGCTTCCACGAGTATTGCGTTAGGATCGGCTCAAGTGGCACTCCTTATGAATAAGTTTTATGAGTTCTTGTAAACTCCGGTAGCTTCAACGATGTTGGGAGTAATTGAAGCCAACTCTTTCGTGACACCGGGGGAAACCCCAATGGCCCCACCATATATACGTGTAAGGGGAACAGTCCCAACAAGTATGCCTTCTGTTGTGAATCCAACAGTGGGAACGTCATGAGTATCAATGGCTCCAACTGTGACGATTACTCCAGCCACAATGGGTACTCATCCTATAGTCCTGTTGGTTGTTGATCCAGTGGCATCACCCATGGATGGTAATGAGGAAGGATACGTAGAAAGAGATGCTGAAGTTCATGCAAGCCTCCTCGCAGTCTGCTGGCGAGGTAACTTCGGTTTATGACGAATTTCGAACACCTTACCCCCAGGAATACAACGATGAGCCCTATCTAAAAGATAATATTCCTCCTATTTTTGAAAAATACACAGGGAAAGGTGGAAACTCGAAGGAGCACATTAAGCGCTTCGTTGAACACTTAGGGGCGCATTGTTATAATAAGAATCCCAGGTTGAGGGAGTTTTCTAAATCCTTAACCGATAAAGCATATACCTGGTATTCTCATTTCTACATGGGAGGAGATGCATGTTTTGTCCATACAAAAGTTCTTTTTGGCGGAAGATGAGTTTACTTTGACCCAACTGGGGAGGGAGAAGCAATGATCCAGGGAAGAAGTGGTGGCGTACATTCGAAGGTTTAGGGAAATGTTCCTCAATATGAGGGAGGAGGCTAAAGAATCCATGTTATTACAGATCTATGAGGAGGGGCTTCTTCCTGAGTACATCTGTCATCTCATTAATGAAACACGAGAGGGGACTTTTTATGCATTCTTAAAAGCAGCAAGAAATATCTCCTTGGTGGTGCGACCAAATCTAGTGGTGGTGCCCATGATGTTTAGGCAACCGATACAACATGTGGGAGGGAGGTCTCAGCCCCCACGGGTAGGGTACACCGAGCGACAAATGCCAGTTATTCTTCGAAGTAGCTGAATGTAATTTCGTGGAAGCTCAACCTGACTGGAGGCAGCCCTATATTGAATTCATTAAAGATGGAGTTGTCCCAATAGAAAATATTGACGCGATGGGACTTAAGAGAAGGGCCCCGAGATTTTATATTCAGGAGGGGCAGCTTTATCGAAGGGGCTACTTCAATAGGCCAATGAGTTGCATCACAAAAGAAGAAGCGACCAAGGTCCTTATAATGGCGCACGATCTAGCTCAAATAGGAGGGTCCAAGTTGTATAACCAATTAATAATGTTGGGGTATTATTAGACAACAATGAAGAAAGACTCTATTGAGTTCATTCGAAAATGCAAAGCTTATCAACTTCATGGAAATATGATCCAGCCCCATCGGTAGATCTACACTACCTGGAAACGCCTTATCCTTTTTACACTTGGGCGTTCGACCTGGTAGGGGCAATACATCCTTATTTGAGGGGGACAATATGGATACTAGTAGCAACGGAGTGCTTCATAAAGTGGGCTTAAGCGATACCACTGAGAAGGGCAACAACGGGTGTGGTGAGCAACTTCATCAGAGAACACATCATTTACTATTTTAGGATTCCAAAGGTTATTATCTCAGATAACGGAACCCCTTTCGTCAATTCAGAAGTAACGATGCTCACAGACAAGTACTCAATTGTTCATATTTCAACGGTGGCATATCCAAATGGCAACGGTCAAGCCAAGGCAACTAACAAAACTTTGGTTAACATTTTGGCCAAAATTATGTAGGATTTTCCAGGATCGTGGGATGACAAAATACCAGCTGTATTGTGGGCCTATCGAACAACCAAGAGGAAGCCTACAGGGTATACTCCGTTATCCCTCATTTATGGGGCTGAGGCAATCCTTTCGGTGGAGTTAGAAGTTTCCTCTGCTCGATATGCCTTGCTAAGTAGCATGCTCCCTCAGAGTAAAAATGTATAGCTAGAAGCGTTGGATGAACACGGAGATAATGAGATGCAACACTTTCAAATGTATACGAAACAACTTTCCAGGGCATATGATAACTTGGTAAGACCGAGGAAGTTCATGGAGGGATACCTCGTGTTGAAAGCAGTAGTGAAGCACATCATAGGGTTACCTATACCCAAGTTTGCAGCAAATTAAGAGGGACCTTTCATTGTAAAAGAAGGTCATGACTCAGGTTATTACTTAATTTCTAGGATGGAAGAAGATAAACCATTTAAGATTAACAATAAATGGTTGAAAGTCTATCATGTGTAAGCAATTAGGTTTGGACAACTGTTGTATCTAGTTGTTGTTATGAATACACAACTTCTTTTTATGATGAGTATGTAAGTTATTTTTATTATAACTTAAGTGGAGATGAAAGAATTATAGAACTTCATAATGTACGCAAACAGTTGTAACATAAAGAAATGACATGGAAAACATACATTTTTTCTTCATTCATAAACTTTGGGGCATTACAAAACTGGGAGATATTTCCCAAGAATTACATAGAAAGAAGAAAAGAAAAATATTTACAACAACTCATTGACCTAAGAGGAACCAAAGATCTGGAGCAGAGAAAAAATCTCCAGGAAGGCCCGAAGAAGCTGCCAGGCAAGACTGTTGGGCATTTATAGAAACTTCTAACCTCGTTTGAGCTTGTGTACACTCAATGAGGAGTCTTTCTCGCTTCACCTTAGCCAGACATAGACCTTCTTCGATATCCCCCACCTCTTTGTCAATAGCTGAAAGGAGAGGTACTAACTCAGCCAACTTAGCTTCCTCAGCCCGTTGATCCTCCTGATGTTTTCGGAGCAGTTCCCTCTGGCTATCCAATCGCCGGCTCTTCAAAGTTTTTAAGTGCATGATAAGCAAGTCAAAATGAAAGCCATCACGACCCAACTCCTTCAGGTGGCCTAGGAATTGGTTGAGGAGGGCTCTGGGAACCTTTGAGGTCGGAGTTTTGGCGATCTCATCCACAACGGTAGCCATGCACTGAAGCCTGTAACTTATTACGGAGATGTTGGAATGCAGGAAATCCACAATGAACGTTTCAGGATGGTGGCTTGCAAGCTACTCAGCTACCAAGCGATGATTGGCACGCATATGAGGAGAACACTGAAGCACCATCAGGCAGAAGGCAGGAGGATCCAAGTTAGGCAGAGGAAGCTCACATCCAGATTCGCTCTCGGTAGCCGCACCAGTCGTGGAACCTTGATCGTTGTGACTTGAGTCTTCTATAATAACGGGTTCTCGAAGGGATGAAGTGATGGGTAAAAGAACTAGTGGAGAATCCTACTGAGCAACTTGAGAATAGTTGGAAGAAATGATGAGTTTATGGAAAAATCTTAACAAGCGTTTCCGTTGTTAAGTCACCGATATAGGTGGAGTTTATGAAAATCTTAACAAGCGTTTTCGTTGTTAAGTCACCGATATAGGTGGAGTTTATGAAAACTCTTAACAAGCATTTTTATTATTAAGTCGCCAATATAGGTGGAGTTTATGAAAATCTTAACAAGAGTTTTCGTTGTTAAGTCACCGATATAGGTGGAGTTTATGAAAAATCTTAACAAGTGTTTTCATTGTTAAGTCACCAATATAGGTGGAGTTTGTGAAAAATCTTCAATAAGTATTTTCAGTGATAAGTCCCCGTCATAGGTGAAGTTTGAAAGGTTGAGAAATGCAGAGATATTAACGAAGTACCTCAGCAGTTGTAGGAGCGAGAATTGGAGTCACCGTGGAGGCCATAGTGGCAGGAACTGTTGGGGGGTGGGACTACTTCCTTGGAAGCCTCAGCGGTGCCCTTCTCTGAAAAAGCCTCAACGATTGGTAAAGCTCCCTCGCCAATAAAAGGTACCAAGGGCAATGAAGGGGTTTCGTTAAAAAAAGATGATGGCCCTCCAATCGATACCCTATCATGAGTAGGCACCGAAGCACCATCATGTTGGGCAGAAGCATTGACCCTGGCCTCGAAAAGAGGAAGACCACGAAGAGAAAAGGGCGGGGTAAGGCTTGGTGAAAGCTGCAAACATAAACCAAGAGTTAGACACGGGTAGCAAGTACAGGAAAAAGGGATAAATGCATCAAAGTGTTACTTACCCCCGTTATGGCACTAAAAAGGGGGACCGCATTTATGGGTATCGTTAGAATAGTGGGGAGAAGAATGCGAGCTACCAAAAATGCCATTTCCACCTAAGGCATCTCATCATATTACAGTTCAGTATAAAAGAAAAGATAAAGGAGACGGGACAAACAAAAAAAACTTAAGCCATGGCAAGTAATTGTTTATATTACCTCAGGGGTACTCTCCTTAGTTGGAACGATGGGCAGAAGGACCTCGTGCTGTGATGAAGTTTTAGAAGGGGTTGGGGAGTTGTCTCTGGTTTAGAGTAGACACCCCCAGATTCAACAGAACCTCCCCCCACAGCAGCGTCCTTCATGCGGCGGGAATAAGTAAGCCAGATCATGGGGGAACGGGGGGGGGGGGGAGAGTAGTATCAGCTTGAGAGATACTGAAATGTTCCCCCACGAAAGGGCTCACGGGGGGAATGGGTCTTCCTTCTTAAATTCCTTGCACCAAAGGTATCAAGAGATATGTAGATGCAACTTGCCTTAAGAAAAATGTGAATAAGAGCAAAAATAGGCACACATACCTCAGATCCGGAAGGAGAATGAGAAGATATAACCACCGGCGAGGGAGGTGAAGAGGAAGCAACAGAAGGAGCTAGGGAGGGATGTATCTCAGGCGTCTATTTCTTCTGGGACTTGGTACCTAGAGATTTATTCCTCATACCCATTCCACCAGCACCTTGAGGAACCCTCGAACTTTTTCTCCTCTTTGACGTTGGCTCAGTTGAATCAACTACGACCGTGGGAAAGGCAGTCGAAGGAGGAACAATAGGGGCGTGTCGCTGAAACTTAGCATTTATTCGTTCTACCTCAGCCTGAACTTGACTTCTCGACTCCTCGACCATTTCTGCGGACACAGGAGGAGGAACGGATGCAATGGGGAACGCCTCCAAATGAGCTTGGGCTTGGGACTTAGATTTTGAGGAAGTCCCACTCTTGGACTTCCTGGTCTTTTTGGCTAGTGGATGGGAAGTCCTTTCACCAGTAGTAGCTTCGGCTGAAGGGGCAGGCTGTTTGGCAGTGGCAACGGCCCTCGATTTGGGCGTGGCACTGGGGACCATCGAGAAATAAAGGGGTAGCTCGTGGGGAGGATCTTTGACGATTTTACTCAGAGGGAACTCAACTCCAAGAACGGAGTTTACCTTGAGACCCATCTCGGAGGCATAGAAAGAAAGGACTGGGGGATATTGGGGAGGACCCTGTATAAACTATCGAATCCTGGTCAGTTGAACGAAATGGAACTTGGTGGCATAAGAGGTATATACATCCTCCTTCCTAGTGGCACTTGGAAGGGTGACTCGCCCATCGATGATATAGGTCACACCAAGCACCGCTGCTGTAAGATATAAAGTGCAAGCTTCAGCGAAAGTAGCCCGTATATGATTTTGTTAAAACACAGTTCAAGGGGCCTCTGATCAAACCATAATTGCCTGCTGCATCTATCGGGGTTATAAGGTTTAAAGGTGTATTCCCATTCAGTAAAGGAGGGCAGAAACCCATGGGTAAACACAAGCACCACGGCCTGCGTAGGATATTCTACGACCGGGATAAATTTGACCGTTGAAGCTGTAGAAGGAAAAAAATCCCAAGAATGGGAAAAAGTAGATTCGCTGTATGGCCTCATTATAAAGGAGTCAAAACGATCAAAAACTCCCATTATCTCCTTTCGACTCTATTTTTTATGGAAACATAAGAGGCGTGTGGGCTTAATACCTTGGCTCATGGGGAGAGAGATAAACTTGGCGGCAATGGCAGGAAAATGGGTGTAAAGGAAGCCCATCAAGATAATGGTGTTGGCAAAATTAGACAAGTTATAATGACCCAGTGATAGTGCCATGTCGATATGAGTTTGATCCAGCCACGTATAGAGGGACCCCAAGGCGATGGCATCCAGAGGAAGGTTGAAACCCCTAACCAAACGGATGGAAATATTTATGAGGTCCCTCCTGGGATGGTCATTGGGTTTCCTAGTCAGGAAGAAGCGTGAAAGCAACACAAGAATGTAGGCTGGTAGTTTCAGAGATGTACCTCTACCTTGGTCCGTTGCAGCAGTGATATCCTTTGGAGTTGGAGCTTCGAAAAAATAACGGATGGGGGGAGTAAAAGTGGCCTTATTTGAAGTCCCAGTGCAACTACGATAGATTCGATCGAGCTTAGCTCGATCGACAGTCGGTTCGATGTCTAAGGCCTCATCGTGGTATCCAAACTCACCCATGGGATCAAACCCAAGTGGCTCACAGACGTCCTCCAACGTGATGGTGAACTCTCCCCACGTAGCAAAGAACGTGTGATTTGTAACATTACATCTGGAAACTAGTACTTGCAACACAGTGTTATGCTTAGAAAGTGTGAACTCCCCAAAACACTAGGCTCGATGAAGACTAACCTTCGTAAGAGCAGTAGCGTGAGAGCTATGCATATGTGTGTGCCAGGCAGCGAAATGGTCTGGCGACCCCCCAGGTGCCTCAAAATCGATCTGAGAATATGGGAAGTCACCACGGTCCAACCTAAAGCGCAGAGTCCCCTCTTGGGGAAGGTAGCCCCACTTTGACATATTCTCATCTTCATCTCCTAACAGTAAAGGGTCATACTTGGTTAAGAAATGGCAGGTCTTACATGCACCAGAGAATTCATCATCTTCACTAAAGATGGGAGACCGACGGTAAAAGCATAGTTTGTCATGATGAGAAGCATTCAGGGTAGTGTTGCTAAGGGTAGCAGCAGCGCCAAAGGTGGCAGAAGGGGAGCTCGGATGAGCAGCGGTGGTGGCAACCTTTGCGGCACTTGAAGAAGCCATAATAAGTGGTGATGAGTGAAACAACTTGGTAAGAAGGGCTAGGAACAAAGATGGAGGTGAACAACCACAGGTGGTGGAATAAAATATGAGAGAAGGAAGAAGCTAGGTAAAGAGCTGGACAACAATGGGGTTTTCGCGCAAAGTTCTCTCTCTAAAGAAGACGGGAGCTTAAAGAAGACGAAGGAAATGGAAGGGTTTTGAAAAAAGAGACGTTTGAAACCTTTTAAACCTGTCTATTGAGTTTCCCACCACCTCACGTGTAAGGCCGCCTATAATCATTACAAATGAACACGTGGCTCTTCGAGAAGTGTTTTGACAGCTGAGAAGATAGTGCCACATCATTTACGAAGTGACGCCTGGGGAATAGAAAGGGTTACCTTCTTTATCAAGTTTGAGTTTTGGCACCAGATTTTTTTGTCAAACATATCCAATAAACTCCCAATGAAAAATATGTCCCAACGGTTCAAAAAGCTAAGATGTCCCCTTGCCACAAGTCCAAACGTTGTTTAAATTGTGACTCGGCTACATCGGGGAGAATTTTTTCTTTTTTCCAACATAGCAAAGTGTTATAAGCGAGAATTTAACAAGTCCAAATGATAGGGGCAGTCCTAACGAAAAATCACTACTCACAACAATACCCCACAACAGCATGAACGAAAGAATTTCACTGCCCCAGAGCAAAAAATGAGTATTTGACAAGGTTAGTAGGCCTTTCAGGAGAATTTCAAATAGTAAAGCTAGAACGATTAAAGCTTAGTGTAAGGAAAAAGCGACGATGTCCCTTCGCAAAAGCACTAATAAGACGCATCGCTTCGGCTCAGGTACATCGGGGATAATTTTACTTTTTCCTAGAGGTTCTAAACGTAGTGCTATAGCAAAGGAAATGATGCCAAAAATTTTACACACAGAGGAGGTTCATCGAATTGAGAAGTTTTCGTGCAGCCATTTCCTGTTCCCACAATAAATATCTCCACGAAGGGAAAAATGTAGAGGGGGCTTGAAGGTAATCCTAAGATTATGGATAATTCCCCTATTTACAATAGTATCTGCGGTTAAGGTAGCGTGGCAACTCAGCAAGGTAGCTCAAGCGTGTCAACTCAGCGTGGCATCTCAGGGAGGCATCTTAGCGTGGCAACTCATATTTTATCTCGTTGTGTTACTTAGCCATACTGTATCTTTTGTTTGTACTGACTATGAGCTATAACGATCGTAATTATGTAACGAGAATAATGATTATGTGTGAGGTCGAACGGTACTCGCGAGAGACCAGGCTTGGCAAGACTTATGATAACTTTCATGCTCTATCGAACGACCTCGTTGTGGGAACTTTGGAGGGACCTGGTTTGGAGGATTGAGAAGTAAGGCACCGTTAGGGCTTGTCCTAACCATCTTAGATACACCTGGTAAAATACCAAAGGACCCTGACCGTGGAACCTGGGGGGAGAAGCCTTGAGTTCCATCAAGCTATGAGTTGTGAGTCAAATAACCCTTTACTTAATGTCACATCCACTTTTCCTGATGTCACTAACCAGCCAGGCAATGTCAGGCCTGCACTTGAGTAAACCACTATGGTATTTGGGGTTGTCAGACTGTTGGTGAGCCACCTTTGTGACAACAGCCCCCTAACATACAGTGGTTAGTCAAAAGGCATGTGTTAGCATTTAATGTTTATGACGTGGAGACAACTAGTGCATCAGGTATTAAATGTTTGTGACATAAAGTATGAGGGATGTTTTTCAGAAGCATTAATAGTGGAGTTGCCTCGGGGATAGTGTGGGAGGCTATTTAAGAACCCCAACCACCTCTGAGGAGATGATGATTTTTTTAGAATTCAGAAGTTATTACTAGAGATAACATACATTAGAGCGAGTTATTACAAACCATAGAGTTTACTCATCCACCATTTTCATTTGGACAAAAAATTCTTCAGGGTGGTTGGTGTGTTTGGCTGCCTAACAAGGTGTATCTAGGATGCTTACTTCTCTCTCCCTCTAGCTAAGTTACTTCTAATCTCATTACTACCTTTTGAGTTATACACGAGAGATTTGTGAGTTCAAACTGAGTCTATCTTCATTGAGTCGTATTTGCATGTCTTGTGGTTAATCAATAGTGTGTTATTTAACTTATCATTACTGTACTCAAAAAGAGGTTACTCCTTCGTCTTATCTAAACTACCCTCTTACACATATATATCACTCTCAATACATATATAACCGTATCCCTAGATCTTGGACCTCTTGAATACATCCCTCGTGTACTATCCGACTCCAGGCATTACGCATCATACTGGGCCACTAGGTCAGAATCTTGCCACCGATCCCAAACGTAAACATTTACAATGGAGGGGGTCATAGACATATGTTTGGGGTCACAAGCATTCCACATCACACCCACTCGATCTCCAAACCAATATCTATCCTCACAAATGGGTAGTGGCCATGAAATAGTCTTACCACATGAGGAATCAATTCGAAACCTGCTAGCCAACGCCAGGGTGGACTGCCCCCTACGCATAACCTCCTACGATAGAACTCTTAAGTATGTATGTCAAATAAAATCAATTAACATACACACATACATATATATATACAAGTCAATCTAATATGTATATAGATAAAGTACGAGCTCGTATGCATATCCCACAGCGTATAGTTCACCCAAGTCCTGAAAATTGAATCAACTTCCAGATTAATTATTTAACCAGTCGCTAATTTGAATACTCAGTTTTCACCAGTGGCTCAAGAATTAACACCTTGGTTAATTATTAAATTCCCCAAATAATGAATATCAACGCAAAACTATTTTTAATTAAATATTTGCTCACTTGGACAACCTCTCACATACTCACTTGAGTTCATAAAAATCCCATGATCCATATAAATTCTCCTTCTAGAGACGAATCAATTCACCCTGAAGGCCGAATCGATTAGAAATATGGTAGAAGCCCAAATTTTCTTATTTTCTCTACACGAGCTTCATTACCCAAAATCCAATTTCATTTCTAAGGTTTTTCCTACTTAAATTCCAAGAACAATAACCCTATTGTATACTAAATCCTCACCTAGTAACCCACCATAAAATCAAGAAATCGAATATAAACATTAGAGGTTGTCTAACCCATTCCAAGATCATAATTTTTATCTAATTATTTTTTAAGGATTCAATCTTTCTATCGAAGTTATACTTGTTCATCCTTTTCTTAGAATTTATTTAAAAATAAAAGTGTGATTAGTCTCAATTAATAATAAATTTAAGATCTGTAATCCCTTATCATTTAGATCTCCACACAAGTCAACCAAAGTTTAAATATTCAATGCTTTAAATCTAAACAATTTACCTCTAATTAAGAAAGTAATTAACTAAACTTAATTTGTGATATAAAGCAAGTAACTACTTGCCTTGGTGGATTACAATCCGACATTCTCTATGAGTTTGATGATAGATGAGTCCTCTCTCTTCTCATCTCTAAGATTTCTCTTTTTTTATTATTCATTTGCTCTTCTCTATGACTTTCTTTCAATCTCTCTTGTGTAAAATATCAAAGATGGGATGTCATCCACCTTCCCAACATATTAAATACTCACTTAATTATCCTAATATCGTGTTTCTTCTTAATCCTAAGTGTAAAATGACTCTCCTACCCTTATACGGGTCTTGTTATGTCTAAAATGCTCCCAAGACCCAATCATAACACCTGATTATCTTTTATTGATTTAGACCTTTCCTGGATCATTTTTCGGATCATAGGTGCACTCAAAAAGTTCATCCGAGTCACTCAACTCCAAATATGCTATTATCTCATTAACTGGGGTCGACACGTGTGTGCGATACGTTTTACCCATAAATTATACCAATTTGTCGATATAACACTCTATTGACATATTATAATAAGCCGTTTCTTTCTCTCATATGCTACATATAATAAATCACATAACTATTTACTTATCACATATAAGTAAATAATAATAATATATATTAATCCTTTATCTCGCTAATTAATATTAACTAAAATCCAATTTAATTTCCTCCAATTAAATTTATAATATTAAGGACATAAATTAATTAAAAATCAAAGTATGGGGTATTACACATGGTCCTCTAAAAGGACGCTCCTATTGGAAGCTATGCTGACCCTAACCCCATCGAACCTATCCTCTATGGTCATGCGCCTGTTACCCTTGACCCCACTGTCCATAGTGTCCCTAGACCCGATGGCAATGCAAAATCTACCCTTGGTGTCCTTGAAAATGTTGATCATATGAAACCTAGAATATTTCAAGGGGTTAACCCCGATATGGCGGTCCTCTTTGCTGATGTGAACATACCTAAGCTCGGGATGGCTCACTGGTTTCCTTGGTCTTGGTCCCCTAGGTAGCTCATGCCTTATGCTTCCTAGGAGTCTTGTTTTGCTAAAATTTATGATGATCCTAGAAATGAAGAAGAGCAGTGTCGACTACTTGGGTGTATGTAATAAAGGTCGGGTTTCCAAGCAGCACCTATATGATCCTATGAATGAGCCACCTAATAAATTTTTCCATCTTCTTTAACTCTGTATCAACCTCAAATAGGGAAAAGAATAAATGGTGAATGAACTCCCGCTTGTACACTTCTACTGTGCACTCACCCAAAAAATAATCTTAGAAAATCGGTCCTCATAATCATATGAATATATGATGGAAAATATATTCCCTTAAACCTCACCGAAAACTGATTAATGGTCATCTTCGACCTCTTTGCATAGTAGGTGACTGAATCCCACTACTAAAGTGCATCATCTAGTATCTTGAAAGTATCTAGCATCTCCTTTCGAATATTTGAGAAATTCACTAGGGTAACTGCATCTTGATGCCTCTCCTCCACTACAATGAGATAATAAGATTTGTAGGACTGGAGAGCTATTGCAAAATACCCTTACTAAAGGTATGACTTTCCTTCTTCTAGGTCGCCATGGTATATGAGGCCGGCATAACCAAAGGTGGTGGTGGTGGAGACTAGTGCAAGGTCATAGCATCCATAGTAGCTGATGGAGTCTGCGATATAATGGAAGAAAAACCAATAGTTGCAAGAATAGGTTCTTGCCCTTGTGGATGAGGTTGGGGTTGTGAAGCCTCGGACTTTGTGGTATTGGTCTATTTGCAGCGAACTTCTCCTTTCCTCATGTTTTCCATTTGAAAGATGATGAATAAAAGTGTATCAATAACGTATGAGATAAAAATACAAAAGAATAAATAATATACCTCTATAGTATCAAATAACGCAACACACAAAAGCAATATACGCACTTAAGACCCTAGGATACTAGAACTTGGAATACTTTGGTACTAACTAATTAGGCATAATATCTTCGTATTTATCCCCTTAATTTAGAGTCTTTAAACATTTCGTGCGACGTAATACGTGTTTATTTACCTCATATCATTGCTATTGACATTTTCAAATGAGTTCGCCGAGTTTCGTGTATTTCTCATAGATTTTTTAGGTATTTAGTGCATGAGAAGAAAGAAAGAAACCCGAAGAAAGAAAGAAGAAAAAATAATAAAAGTCAAAGGGCAAAAGAGTAATTTTCATCTAGAATTCGGACGAAAAACCTAAGAAGAGTTGAAGACCTCAAGTCACGGGAACATAAGAATAAACGACATCTGAATCCGAGTCTCAAAGCACAAGTTTCAAAGGTTCAAAGTTGAGAGAAAAATCACAAGGAAGGGGAAATCACTATAAAGAACAAATCGAACCCAAGGAGGATAAAAAGAACCGATCCGGATGTTGGATAAAATTTTTGTGAAGATGTAACCGAACCAATAGAGATAAAAATGAATCGGTCCGATAATGAAGAAACATTCTGTAATACACAAATCGAACCGATGTATCTAACCCGGATCCATATGGCTGTCGAATTTCATCATTATCCTCTTAAAAAATTAGAGTTGTACATGGTTGAAACTCTTGTAAAAATGAAGTTTTTACAGTCCAACGTAGTCCCAGACTTAAGGGAGCTCTTGGGGAGTTTATTTTAGCATAGTTTTAGAAAGAGAAAGAAGTCAAGAACCCTAGGAGCTAAAAGTTACAAATTTGTCATTCCTTTCTTTAGTAAAGTTTGTCTCTTCTTCTTCTTCTTCTTCTTCTTCTTCTTCTTCTTCTTCTTCTTCTTCTTCTTCTTCTTCTTCTTCTTCTTCTTCTTCTTCTTCTTCTTCTTCTTCTTCTTCTTCTTTATTGTTTGAATGCATTAGACAATGCATGGTTTATTTGTTTCCAGTAGTTAATAAATTATCTTTTTCTTTTAAGTTTAATTTCATCATGGTTTTGATTTCTTGCACAGTAGAAAACATAATTGTAGTTAATTGCACCATGCTAGGATAGATTTCTAAGGGTTGGGATACATGAACCCAAACCAATGTAGTTTGCACGAGTAGAAAATTAGTTATATGAATTAAATAATGATTGAATTGTGTTGAGTAGTGATCACAACCGTCGTAGGTCTTTTAACCTCGTTTGCCCTAGGTAACTGGGGTGTTTAAGAGTGTGACACGCGTGTTAGCTATTTCGAAACTGCTTTATTCTTACTTTTGATTACGTATGATACGGGCTAGTACCCTCATATATGTAATGCTTGAGATTTATAAAGACCGGATTTAATCATTTTTCTAATTCAAAAACTAGTTTTGTATCCGGTAAACATGATAGGGTTTGGTGGAGTGTATTCCAACCCATCTTCGTTATTCATATTTAATCAATTTTAGTAGTACAAATTATTCTCATGAAATTTAGTAAGTTCAATTTAGTTAGTAGAAATCAATCTTCAAATTAATCATCTTTTCGTTTCTTTTTTAGAGTCAGTTTAGGGTTAATCATCTTTCCTACGTCGTCACAAGCATTAGTCCTATTTCCCTGAGGATTTGACCCCATCTTATCGGGTTTATTACTTACACGATCGATTTGCACTTGAACCGTAATTAGTACACGCTACAAACACATTTGTAGTCGAGTCAAGTTTTTAGCATCATTGTCGGGGATTTAGGTAGACTGCTAGGTTAGGTCGATTTGATATAAAAATGAATTTCAAAACTTAAAAATCCAAAAATAAAATCATAAGATCAAAAATCCAAAAAAAATTTACAATATCTCTCATATCCCTTTCATACAAAATTCGTAACAAACCCCTCAATTTACTGCCACACGCAGTCACAAGAATCCAATAGTTGAGTACGATCCTAATAGCCCACATTCTCCTATCGCACCACAATTTTGGGTTCCATCTCCTACACGCCTAACTCTATGGAAAGTCACACTTATAGAACACCGAGTGAGGATTTTGAGTCATTAGGAGAGAGAGAGAAATGTCTGATAACGCTAGTTTTGGTACGGGTGAGGGAGACCTATCCTATCGTCCCATGAAATAACTTTTATATCCCGAGCGAACTGTCACCCTGGGTGCATTCTACTTCCATACAGTGTAGGACAATTCCACTTTTGTAATGGGCTAATACAAATTCTCCCTACTTTTCATGGCATGGATTTGGAGAAACCATAGCTCCACATCCATGAGTTCGAAGAGGCCCGCGACACGTTTAGTGATCATGCTTGCACGCAAGACGTCCTTCGCCTAAAACTTTTTCCACTTTCCTTAAAGGATAAAGCTAAGACCTGGTTGTGGTCTTTATCTCCGAACTCAATTACATCTTGGAAAGCTATGCAATCCAAGTTTCTTTTGAAGTTCTTTACCCAACATAGAACTAAAAACGTCAAGGCTCAAATTCAAGCTTTTCGACAACAAGATAATGAGTCATTTGATCGATGTTGGGAACGATTCCAAGAATTAGTTAGCTCTTGCCCACATCATGGATTAGAAAAACATCATCTAATATCTTTCTTCCATCAAGGTCTAACTATAGCGTATAAGCAACTCGTTCAAACTATGTGTGAAAGACCATTTTGGGAGTAGATGCTAACGATGCTAATGTTCATCTTAAGTCTGTCTTCGATACTACTCAATCATTGCACAAATCTGACCTCAATGCCCAAAATTGGGCCCAATGATAGACATCCACTACTCCTTCCGCATCTGGAATTTACAATTTGGACAACGATTCTGTGTGGAATTGTAAGTTTAATAAACTTGCTAATAAAATAGAGGATGTTTATGGATCCCACTCAAGATAAACTACCAGATCCACCCAAGTCGTAAAAGAGAAGGTGTGTGCCATTTGTGAGGTGGTCCATTCAACAAAGGCATGTCCGATGATACCCGCCTGAAAAGTCATGCTTGATGAGCAAGTGGAAGCTATTGGGGGATTTAAGGGAAATTTCAATGCCCCGCATGGGAACTCATACAACCTTTCGTAGAGGAACCGTCCTGGTTTTAGCTATGGGCAACAACAGGTTGCGTTGAATCCTAATTAACACATTGCAACTCTTCCACCTCCACATTTCCAACATGATCCACATAAGCAAATACATATGCAAGCACCACCTCCCACACATCACCCCACCACAGAGGACTCTCGAGGATTATTTAAATCAGCTCATCTAATCTCAAAACACAATCAGTGCTAAGCATGAGCGAATGTTCACTGAGATCAACACTAGTATCTCTAGGTTAGAAAACTCTTTAAATATAAAAATGAAGGGCAAGTTTCCGTCCCAAGGCCAAAAACCTCCTTAAGGTCAAGCTAATGTTATCTCTACCTCCCACGATCAAAAAGAGCAATTTTAATCCGTCACCACTCTACGTAGTGGGAGTGATAATGATGACACTAGTGAGGAGAAAGTCTTAGTGAAACCTCCCATTACCGACACATTCCCTCAATGGTTGGTTCCACCCAAAAAGGGAGCTTCTTGTACTGATATGCTAGATGTCCTTAAGCAAGTAAAGTTGAATTTGCCATTTCTCGATGCCATCTAGCAAATTCTTTCCTATGCCAAAGTCATTAAAGATTTATTGATAGTGAAAAGAAGGCTAAAGGTGAAAAATAATGTATTTCTAGAACAAAACATGATCTCAGTTATACTTAATGACCTCCCACCAAAGTTTAAAGATCTAGGTGCACCCACGATTTCGTGCATTATTGGAGAAAATCGAATAGAAAAAAGCCTTGCTTGATTTAGGGGCGAGTGTAAATATTCTTCCCTACTCTATATATAGGCAGCTTGATTTGGGTGACGTTAAGCCCACACGAATCACTCTCCAACTAGCGGATTGCATAGTGAAGATACCTCGAGGGATTGTCAAGGACGTGATAGTCAAAGTGGACACATTCTACTTCCAGGTAGACTTTATCATTTGGGATACGAAGCCCTCTATCCATTCTAGCAATCATGTTCTTGTCATTTTGGGCCTCCCATATTAGCCATGGCTAAAGCCTTATTCAATACACGCAATGGGAAAATGCAACTTACTTTCGTGAATATGACACTCGAGACGAACATCTTCAACATTGATAACTAAGTGGGTGAAGAAGATGAAATTCATTCGGTCGATCTCATAGAGGATATAGTAGAGGAGCATATTGAGAGAACCATTGGTGGGGACGCCTTAAAAAATGCTTGGTGAGAAGTGATGAGAGCGAGGTTTCAAATTCCGAGTTTGAGAGAGAGGTAGAGGGGTTAAAAACGCTATTAGACGAGGGAGCGTCGATTGAGGGCTTGAGAGATATTAACTGGGTTTCTAGATTCGAGGATCTATCCCCGAGGGAGTCATCCATGATCCCCTCCAAAGAAAAATTTCCCACCCTCGAATTAAAGAAACTACCCTTTAACATAAAATATGCTTATTTAGGAGAGGCTGAGACATTTCCTATTATTATCTCTCTATCCAACATAAAGAGCAAGAGGGTAAACTACTAGAAATTTTGAGGAAGCACATAATTGTTGTTGGTTGGAGCATAGAAGATTTGAAAGGTATAAGTCCCTTGTTTTGTACCCATAAAATCCTCCTTGAGGTGGACGTGAAGCCCTTGAGGTATATGCAAAGAAGATTGAACCCAACATTGAAGGAGGTAGTGCGAGCTGAAATTATTAAGTTATTGGATGCCGGGAACATCTACCCAATCTTGGATAGAAAATGGGTGAGTCCCATCCAAGTCGTTCCGAAGAAGTCGGTAGTGACTGTGGTCGAGAATGCCAAGGGTGAGTTAATTCCCCAACGTACCACCATCGGGTGGCGCGTTTGCATTGATTACCGGAAACTAAATGTGGGCACAAGGGAAGATCATTTCGCCTTACCATTCATCGATCAAATTCTAGAGAGTGTAGCGGGACACCCGTATTATTTCTTCCTAAATGGTTATTCTGGATATAACCAAATAGAGGTAGATGTGTTGGATCAGGAGAAGACGACTTGTAAATAACTATGCGTGATAAAGATTGGAACAAATTCGCCAATTCCAATTACAAACTTATTTAATTAGAGTAAATTTTAAACCAAATAAAATCAGCCCCTAAACATGAAACTATGTGTGTGCATGTGTCAAACCAATACAAACACAAATATGCTATCTCACAGATTTCAGATAAAATCCCCGAAGGGGAAAACCTTTTATTTCACTATGAGTTAAATCGCAATTTACAATCACAATAAAATCTGCAATAAGTTTACCTCAGCAAACCTACATAGACACACAACCAAGAGTCAGCAATGGATTCCATGCAACAAACCCACACAAACTGAAGTCCAATCCTCAGCAAAGGAACACCCTAAAGTAATACTCAATGACACATAGTCAATAGACTAGTACCATAAAAGGCTCCTAACTCAAAAGCATAAAATATCCAAAAAAATATGTCTTGGGTTCAACAAAACAATTCACATAAAAGTATTTGGGATTCTATGAATTAAAAAATAAAAGCTTTGAACCCTTAAATGGGAGAAGAACGCACACAGCTAAAGCAGTTATAAAAAAAACTAAAGACTTGTCGCTCAAAAAGTGTTCTGATAAAAACAAATGACTTCTCTATCTTTTAAAACAAAACTAAACGCCCATTATATAGCAATCACTGAGGCGGTGACATGCCTGACACAAAAATAGCATCGCTTGAACGAAAGAGACATCGCTCAAATGAAAGATGATCTCGCTCGAACGAGACATGTGTCGCTCGAATGATAGCATGATATCGCTTGAACGATCAGAGCGCCATTCCCAAGAACGCTATCAGACTTAGAAAAAAATCTTCAAAACTATTTCAAACCAAAAATTGTACGAAACATTTCGTAAAATCTTTTTATAAAAAAACATTTTTATATTTAGAAAAACTTTTTTAGTCTCTTATAAAAATATCCCAACTCTTTCAATATGAAATGTAAGTGGAACTTAAACAAATTTTTAGCAAAATCATCTCATTGGGCTTGAATGTTGAAGACCACTTGAAATTGGATCCGTCTTTTGTAGATGTAAACTTCCTCAATTATTGATGAGTTGAAGCCGTATACGACATACTTAATTGTGACGGACATTAATAAAATTATGTCCTTATAAATCTCCCCCTATGTCTATGCCGGTAAAAAATAAAAATATCCAAATTATCAAAAATAAACTTACACAAATCTACCCTCACAAGAACTCAAAAGTGGAAAGATAAAATGCTAAGTCTTTAAACTTTCTTCAACAATCAAATCTTCAAGATTTTCTCATCAATGTGTGAAACATGATCTTCAATCTTGTATCTATACACATGAGACAAAGAAAATACCTTCGTGATGCATCGAGTTTGAAATGATTTCAGAATAAATCGATCAATAATAAAATCTCCTCCATAATGCAAAAACTCCCCCATAATTTCTTCTCCCCCTTGTTATTTGACCAAAATAGATAAGGAAATGAATAAAATAATAAAACATGGAGTTGTCACGACAAATATGCATAGTAAATAAGGATCAAACTACTCTCATGCAAAGAGAAACTCAAAAGCTTCCACAAACTATTTTTTATTTTTTTAATTTTTTCAAACAAAAATGCAAAAGTAATTTTATAAAAAATATCACACACCATGAATTTACACTAAGACAACCAAATCATGGATATAGAATGAATGTGTGTGAACATATTCGATAGACAAATCAAATAAATTGAACATAACATATGTGCATGATGAATCTGTGTACTCCTATCGAATGAATCTAAAAAATCATCCTTAGGTGCCGAAAATGTTGAATTTAAATGACAACGACTTAATACATCAACACATCAAAGTCAAGAATGATTTCCACACCCATAACATCTAAAACTACGAATGCTTTTTCAAGAAGCTGTCAGGACGTGAAACCCCATTTTTCATTTCTTTCCATCCAATCTCCCTCATAAATAATAATGATTTATTTTTCTTTTGAGGTGCTCCCTTTTTGGCATATTTATCTTTTAATCGCCTTTAAATTTTTACGGGCTCTTTTAAGTGGTGGCTTTCATGACGAGTTAATTTTGTACTCTCGCAACACTTTCTCGTGAATCACTCATCATATTTTTTTGCAATTAAATTCCTCATGGTAAACGTTTTTTACATGCATTATTTTCATAGTCAAGTTTTATCGCATATGGTTCATTTTAAAGACAGAATTGAGATGTAAACACTCCAACCAATATGTGATAAAAAAGTACAATAATCAAACAAATTCGTGCAAGCATGAAACAAAGGAACTCATGAGTCAAACATGTATATAGTAACACTAAATTACATCTCAATGACTCCAAACATTGTAAAGCACAAAAATGAAATTATGACGCATATTAAAAAACTATCAAATAGTCATAGGATATGGAATGAAATTGTGACTGGGTCATCCTAAATATCCATCCATAAACGGTGTAAAAAAAAATACAAAACTCTTTTTGACTTTTTCCATAAATTTTATCAAAATAAAATCCTTTGGTATTTTTTTAAAATTTATCCAAAGAAAAAATCTAATACAAAAAAATACATACTAGCAATAGGAAAAATATATCATCATGCAAATCAACCTATGCTAGGAAACAAGTCTAAACCTTAATCGTTAGGTGCGGTGGAGTTTTTCAAAGGTGGTGACATCCTATGAAAAACCTCCATAAAATCATGTGAAGTCTTGACCAAAAACTTCACCTACTCCCTTATATGTGAAAACTCTCTCGTTAATCATCTGGATCATCAGGGGGTGCGTGAGTGTGAACACGTGTAGTAGAAAAACGTGACACATGACCAAACTTAAAACAAAACTCTCTAAGGTGTCCTCTCTTCTTGTAGTGTGTGCAAACATAAACAGGCCTCGAAACACCTCTCTCAAAATGTCTCCTAAGTGTTCTCCTATCAGGTACAAGATGCCTAGGTGGGTTGGGTCAAGAGCCATGTGAATCTAACACTAAATTAGGAACCGTCTCAGGTGCAACTTGTGAGGTGGAAGCACCGTCATGACTTATTCCTACACTCTCACTTCTACCCAAAATGGGATTAAGAACCATATTTACTTCCTTCTTAGAAGTGTTCTCTAAAGTGACTTTAACCTCTAGGGAGTTCTTAATATCTCTCTCTATTTGTTACATGCGGGTTATAAGTTCACTCTTTTACCGACCCAAAGCAATCAACTGATCACTCAAAGAAACCTTCACTTTCTCGAGTTGACTCGCTTTGGCCTCAAACTCCCTCAAAACCTCTCCAAATCTAGCAACCTAAGACTTAAATCCTTATTAACTTTTTTAGTCTTTAAAGTCTCAGCGTACAAATCTTTAAATGCGATCTGGCGCTCACTATCACCCTCACTAGCGCACTCACTCTCTCCGTCACTAGAAACACTCAAATCATCCTCAGGGGTCTTACGTGCACAAGTTTCCTCATCATCGTGGGATAAACTGGGTGTTCTCGTGTGACTAGTAGAAAAAGAAACAAACTTTCCTTGTGAAGACTCATCCTCGGAATCTTTCACATCATCCTCACTATCACTAAGGGTGACTTGCATAACAACTTTCTTGCCCCCTCTCCTCATTCTAGTGGGACACACAAACGACTTATGCCCTTTTTCCTCACACTCAAAATATGTTACTTTGTAAATATCCCTCACCCTCTTTCTCTTTCTCACCATTTTCTTTATCCTTGTCTTTCTTGTTCTCAAAAAACCTTTTATTGGAAGAATTTTTTCTTGAGAACTTGAGAAACTTTTTTTAAAAAAAATTCTAGTATGGCCATATCAAAATCAGACTCGTCCTCATACTCGAATTCACAAAAAGTCACTTTCTTTTTCTTTTTACACTGGGATTTAAGTGCTATCCCTTTATCCTTAGGCTTGACAGTGTCAGGAAACACGTCAATATCATATGTCTGAAGGTCTCCTACCAGATCTTCTAATTTTAATTTGCCCCAGTTTTTAGGGATAAAACATTTTGACAGCTATCTTAAAATCTTTTTAACCACTCGTGCATAAAAGTCTGGCAAACGTGCATAAAAGTCATCAAAACACTCAGTCTCAAGCATGGCAAGCGTTTCAAATTGAGTAGTTAAATTTTGAATTTTAGACTCTTTGAATGCGTTAGTGCCTTCGTGGGTGAGTTGTAAAACATCCCACACTTATTTTGACGTGGTGCACATCATAATACGTCAGAACTCGTCGGGGGTGAAGTGATCCACTTAAACTCGTCCTCAGTCTTGTCCGACACGAGTTTTAAATTAGTGATATTATTTGTAGTGACAGTGGGAGAAGTCCAGCCTCTTTAACAAATTAACCAAACTCTCTCATCGATTGCTTTTAAATGTGATCTCATGCGGTCTTTCTAGTAGGCATAATTAAACTCGTCAAAAATTGGCAACCGATTATATAAGTTTTCACTTAGAAACATTACGAATTTTTTTAAAAATATGATTTTTCAAAAAAATCAATATCACATAATTTTTGCAGAAACTTGGAACGTGGTAAATTTGAGTAACCCGCTCTGATACCAATTTGTAAATAACTATGTGTGATAAAGATTCAAACAAATTTGCAAATTCCAATTACAAACTTATTTAATTAGAGTAAATTTTAAACCAAATAAAATCAGCCCCTAAACATGCAACTACACCGCGTGTCAAACCAATACAAACACAAATATGCTAACTCACAAACTTTAGGAAAAATCTCCAAAGGGAAAAATCTTTTATTTCACTATGGATTAAATCTCAATTTACAATCATAATGAAATCTGCAATAAGTTTACCACAAAAAACATACATAGACACACAACCTAGAGTTAGTAATGGATTCCACTCGGTGAACCCATACGAACCGCAGTCCAATCCTTAGCAAAGGAACACCCTCAAATAGTTCTCAATGATGCGCAATCAAAAACCAAGTACCATAAAAGGCACCTAACTCAGAAGCATAAAATATCTAGCAAAATATGTCTTGGGTTCCACTAAACAATTCACATAAATGTATTTGGGATTCTGTGAATTGAAAAACAAAAGCTTTGAACCCTTAAATGGGAGAAAAACGCATAATGCTAAAGCAGTTATAAAAAAAATAAAGACTTTTCTCTCAAAAAGTTTTCTAATAAAAACAAATGACTTGTCCATCTTTTAAAAGAAAACTAAACGCCCATTATATAGCAATCATTAAGGCGATGATGTGGCTGACAAAAAAAAATAGCGTCGCTCGAACGAAAGAGACGTCGCTTGAACAAGAAATGTGTCGCTTGAACGATAGCGTGATCTCGCTTGAACGATCAGGGCATCATTCCCAAGAACGCCAACAGACTTAGAAAAAATTCTTCAAAACTATTTCAAACCAAAAATGATAAAAAATAGTTTATAAGCTTTTTTTTATAAAAAAGTATTTTTATATTTAGAAAAACTTTTCTAGTCTCTTATAAAAATATCCTAACTCTTTCAATATTGAGAAACGTGTGTGCTCGCGTTCAAATGATCAAACCATATATAAAACCCTTTTAACACAAACAAACCCTAAACATGCAGCAGTATGTGATTGAATAAACAGATAATCTACGCAAGAACATTCAAACACATGCAATTAAGGAAAAATCCCCCTCAAGGGCAAAACCATTTATTTTCACTATAATTTGTAAGAAAACGACTTACAATCGGATTACAATGAAAATACAAGTTGACTAAGAATTACCCTCGGGTATCGGATTCTGTAGTCACGGCTGGAATTATCCCTTTCCAGTAGGGCTGCAATGAAGAAGAAGAACGGTCTCCTCCACAAGGGTTGAACAAACCAAAGTTGTGTTCTTGGGTTGCAAAAGGAATACAAAGGATTGGCAAGGATGTGTGAATCAAACCATGAGTCTTGGGACTCAAAAATATGAAGACTAGATGTATTTGGACTCTCAAATTTGTCTCCTAAAGTCTTGCAAAACAACTCCCCCGAAGTTGGTATTTATAGGAAAAAATATGAAGAGTCCCACATTCTTAAAACTCTAAAATTCTATCCAGCGTACAAAAAAAAACAGCATTCTTTATGGAATTTTCTCTATCTTCAAAAGGTCATAACTCCTTCACCGTAGCTCGGATTGAGGTGCCGTTTTTTCCAGTATCTTTGTTGCGGCGAGATCTTAAACTTTGTAGTTGACCATACCTCCGAACTATGGATATGAAATTACGAAAATGCCCTTGAACTCTCCTATTGTGCCTTTTTTTTCACTGTTTTGACTTCCCTTGTGTACCACTTGCATTAAGTCCCTAAAATCTTGGAACGTGAAGTCATTGAGGCAGATGTGGGACATATTAGTGGAGATAATCCATGCTTGATTCCCGGAATTCGGATAGAGGCCGTCATGTGAGATCGTGAGGAGACGTGCCAAATGTAGCGGCGTACGACATAAATAAATGAAACATTTCGGACATGTGAAAAATGTCCTTACAAATCTCCCCCTATGTCTATGCCGGTACATACATAAAAAATTCGAATTATCAAATATGAAATTTCCTATACAAATCTACCCTCCCATGAACCCAAAACTGGAAAAGGTACAAATGAATAGTCTTCATCGTTTGTTCTTTAATTTTTCAGGAATCTCAAAACTTTTCTCATCAGGGTGTGCAACATATAGATCTGCAATCTTCATACCTACACACATGAGACAAAGAAAATACCACGTGACATATCGAGTTTGAAATGAGATAACATGGATATCAATATATGATAAAGATATAAGCAACTTCTCAAAAACTCCCCCAGAATTCAAACTCCCCCATAATATGATAATTCTTTCTCGCCCTTTTTATGATGTCCCCAAATGGACAAATTAGAGAAATAAATCAAATAAGCAAGTGCGGGGTGTCACTAGGATAAAAACACACCATGAATAAACAGAAAGCAACCAAGTCAATGATAGCGTAAATGAAGTGGTGTGATCAAATTCGATAGGAAAATCAATGCATACAAACATGACATATGTGCACGATGAATATTGGATATTCCTAGCGAATGAACTCAAATGCTTCCTTTGGTGTAAAAGAGTGACAGTATAAGATATTGACTCAACCAAATCAACAAATCACAGCTCAAAATGATTTTCACACCAATAACGTCCAAAATGATTTTATGCTTTTTCAGGATGTCAAGGAAGTGCAAACCCGTTTAGATTCTCCAACCAAACTCCCTCAGATATTGTATTGAATAGAGGCATTCTAAATTCTCAAACTTTGGAGAATTGATGGTGAAACCTAAGTGGCCCATATTTGGCATGAATTGCTTTTTATTGCCTTTAAATTTTTTCGGGCTCTTTTAACCTCTTTGGACCTCGGATATTAAAATTCCTCCATTTTTTAGGTCCTTTTTAACGGTGGCTTTTGCGCAAAGGATAGATGATTACCTTCCGCAGACCCTCCCCGTTATACAAAAACACACAGTGTCACCAAAACGGTTTTTACATGCATTCCAATCTTGTCAAGTTTTATCGCATATTGTACATTGTATAGACATGATTGAGATGAAAACACGCAAGCCAACATGAGATAGACAAGTGCAATAATCAAATATAGCCGTGCATGTGTGCAATAAAGGATATAGGAGTCAAACATGTAGGAAGATATCACTAATTACATCTCAAAGACTCCAATCAATGTAAAGCACATGGATGAAATGATGTAGCCTCTCAAATCTCTATCAAACAGTCACATGGATAAATGGAATGAAGTTGTGACTTGGCTATCTTACATGCTCATCCATAAACGAAGCAAAATATAAAAATCTTTTTGGATTTTTTCAAAAATTTGAAAAAATAAAATCTTTTTGTGCTTTTCTCAAAATTTTTCTTAAAGGAAAATCTTTTTGTATTTATTTTCAAAAGAAATATAAAAAGCAAAAAGAATAAAACAAAGCTGTACAACAAAGTAATGGTACATATAAAACAGACTAGCAATAGGAAGCATATGATATGAACATGAAGAAGCATCCTATTCTAGACATAGACCAACCCCTCAGTCAACTGTGCAAATCGCTAAAGATTTCCTAAGACTCTCAAATCTAAGGGCATCTAAAGGTTTCGTGAAAATATCGGCTAACTGACGGTCGGTAGGAACAAAACTCAGGGATACGACTTTCTCTTCAACTGACTGACGAATAAAGTGCTCACATATCCTGATGTGTTTTGTGCGCGAATGGTGAACTGGATTGCGGGATATGTGTATCGCGCTCGTGTTATCACAGGAAATGGTCATGGTGTCCTGTGATATCCCATAATCCTCCAGAATTTGCTTCATCCACAAGAGTTGTGTGCAACAACTTCCGGCGGCTATGTACTCAGCCTCCGCAGTGGACAAAGAGATGGAATTTTGCTTCTTGCTCATCTAGGAGACAAGAGCAGAACAACAATAGAAACACCCACCAGAAGTGCTCCTACATCCATCTACATCCCCAGCCCAATTGGCATCCGAGTAGGCGGACAGACGGTCATCGGTATCAAAGGAATACCAAATCCCGTATGAGAGAGTCCCACTTACGTATTTAATAATACGTTTTAGAGCAAGTAGATGTGACTCTTTTGGGGATGCCTGATAACGCGCACAGACTCCAACACTAAAGGCGATGTCGGGACGACTGGCAGTCAAGTAGAGGAGACTACCTATCATACTCCGATATAAGGTTTGCTCTACGTCCTTGCCTGAAGTGTCCTTACTAAGCTTGGTAGTGGTACTCATAGGTGTACGTGCATGCTTAGCGGAGTCTAAACCAAATTTCTTCACTAGGTCTCTAGCATACTTGGATTGGGAGATGAACATCCCATCCTCTAGCTGGCGAACCTGGAGACCAAGGAAGAATGTAAGCTCACCAACCATGCTCATCTCAAACTCACTTTTCATCTCCTCCTCAAAGTGGTGAGCATGCTGGGAGCATGTGGATGCAAAGACTATGTCGTCCACATAGACCTGGGCAACCAAAATAGCACTGTCATCTCTCCTGACAAACAACGTCATATCTACTCCCCCTCTCTTGAAGCCACGAGCTAAGAGATAAGAAGTAAGCCTCTCGTACCAAGCACGGGGTGCTTGCTTCAAACCATACAAGGCTTTCCTCAGATAGTAGACGTGCTCAGGGTGCTGAGGGTCTTCAAACCCTTTTGGTTGTTCCACATAAACCTCCTCCTGTAGAATGCCATTCAAAAAGGCACTCTTGACATCCATCTGATACACCTTGAAGCGCAGATGACATGCGATGGCTAGCAGAAGACGGACGGACTCAAGCCTCGCAACAGGAGCAAATGTCTCCCCAAAGTCTACACCCTCTATCTGTGTGTAGCCTTGAGCGACCAACCTAGCCTTATTTCGGATTATGGTACCATTTTCATCCATTTTGTTCTTAAAAATCCACCGGGTACCTATCACATTAATCTCACTAGGTCGGGGGACAAGTTCCCAGACATCATTCTTTTTAAACTGAAGCAACTCATCCTGCATAGCAGATATCCAGTGTTCATCCTTGAGTGCTTCTTTATGGTTCTTGGGCTCGACTTTGGACGTGTAGCAAAGATGGCCAACAACGTTCTCTAGCTGAGCACGAGTCTTGACCCCTAGAGTGGGATCACCAACAATGGCAGAAGGGTCATGACTCTTGCGAACCCAAGCAGGTGTGTCCCCTAACACAGGAGTAGGGTCCCCAGAGTGTGAGAGAGGAACAGGTAAATCACTGTCAGAAAAATCCTCATCCTCACACTAAAGGTTAGGATCAATAACCGTCGGAGGTTCGTCCTCTTGCACGGTGACGTTTATTGATTCCATAATTTTAGAGCTCTTCAGGTTAAAAACCCGGTACGCTCTGCTATTCGATGAATATCCTAGAAATATTCCCTCGTCGCTTCGGGAGTCAAACTTTCCTAATTGCTCTTTATCCCGTAGGATGTAGCATTTACTCCCAAAGACACGGAAATATGCCAGGTTGGGCTTCTTGCCAGTCCACAACTCATAAGGAGTGTGAAGTGTGTGTGGACGCAGATACACCCTATTCACCGTGTGGCATGCAGTAGACACTGCCTCTGCCCAAAATCTCCTAGAAACTTTACGACCTAGAAGCATAGATCTAGTCATCTCTTGGATCGTTCTATTCTTTCTCTCAACAATCCCATTTTGCTGAGGAGTTCTCACAGCAGAAACTCATGTTTGATCCCAAGGCTATCACAGTACAAATCAACCTTTGCTTCCTTGAATTCAGTGCCGTTGTCACTACGTATTCTGTTAATAGTGACACCGTGTTGATTTTGCAAGACACGGCACTTGGTCGTTAAGAAATCTACAACATCGGATTTCTCTCTCAGAAAACCTACAATGGAGTATCTGGAGAAATCATCTACCATCACAAGGATGTACCTCTTACCACCTAGACTCTCAGTACGAGTGGGACCCATAAGATCCATGTGAATCAACTCCAGAACACGAGAGGTGGTAATGGAATGTAACTTCCTATGAGGACTACGAATTTGTTTTCCCAACTGACAGGGTCCTCAAACGGTCGAAGTTGACTTTCCAAGAGATGGTAAGCCACGTACTAGGTCCTTTTTAGATAAACGATTGAGATCTCTAACGTTCACGTGACCTAGACGTTGGTGCCACAGATCCATAGGAGTGATCGTGGCGCTGTTGCAGACAAGTGAGGATGTGGGCTCAGTCCCATAGCAATTATCCTCGGTCCTCACCCCTTGCATCAAAATTTTACCGACTTGATTGTAGACTTTACACGTGTCCCGGTCAAACTTTACTGCAAAGTTAGTGTCGCACAGCTGGCTAATGCTGAGAAGGTTTGCTTTCAAACCTTTGACGTACAAAACATTTTCTAGCTTAGGAAAACCAGGTAACTCGATAGTACCTCGTCCTATAATGCTAGACTTACTCCCATCTCCAAAGGTGACTCTGCCATCTTGATAATCCTCAAGAGTAGTAAAAAATGAGGCATCACCTGTCATGTGTCTGGAGCACCCACTATCAAAATACCACTGTGAGGTATTATGTGCTTTGAGAGAAACATGAACAACAAAGGCCTTTTTATCTTTCTTAGGCATCCAAGCAGAGATGACCTTTTGTTTGCCTTTGTTGGTTTTAGCTGGAATGTAAGAAGCATTCACTAACGGCGAAGACATCCGTCGGAATTCTTTCATCAAACTCTGAGTCGTGGCAGCTAAGAACTCAACTCTCTCTCTCAGACTAGAAAACTCATCAGTATGTCGTGGTGGAGAAGTAGTATGTCGTGTCCGAACCATGCTATAACAAGTTTCCCTAAGGTGGCCTTTTCTTTTTCAATAAGTACAAAAGAGCTCAGTCAAAGGCAGACCTTGGTTTGCTTTTCTTGGTCGAACTCTCCTTCGAGGTTTTTTACGGTGACCATAAGGAGTTGTAGTAAACTCAGGAACTGGTCCAGGTGCAATTTGGGGCGTGGAGGCACCATCATATCCAATTCCTTGACGATCACCAAAACCTAAAGCGGGGCCGAGGAGCATCTTTCCCATCTTCCCAGATCTGTCCTCGATTTGTACCTTGACTTCCCGTGCTTTCTCAAGATCATGAGTTAGCTGGGCAACAAGGGCTTCAAGTTTCTTTCGAGTCTCCACGGAGGAATGGAGCTGACTCGTAAGACTAGACACTTGCTTGATCAAGTCCCCACTCTCTTTCTCTAGAGTACTCTCTCTCTCTCTAAACAAATTCTCATTCTCGACACAGGTGGATTCTCTCTCTCTCAGGGCGGTGCAGGTGGAGAACTCTCTTTCTCTCGCTTTCCTTAAATCTTCCTCTAGGCAAGTGATCTTAAGAACTAACGCTTTGTTACGCTTTTTAGTTTTAAAAGACTCAGAATATAACTCAGCGTAGGCGCGTTGTATATCACTCTCTCTCTCACTTGTGTCATCCCCCCCTTCACTCACATCGATCTCACTGTCGAGGTGTCCCTGTGAAGCATCATCCTCATCGTCGTGAGGAGAACTAGGAGTTCTCACTTGGCTGTCCATGAATGCGGTGAAGTTACACTCATGCGGTGACTCATCTCCAGAATCCACCGTCTCGATCTCACTATCGTCACTAAGGGTAGCATTAAGGACAGCTTTCCCTTTCTCTCTATTCAGACGATTGGCACACTCAAAAGCTCTATGACCCCTACCATCACACTCAAAACATCTCTCACTTTCTTTCAGAGAAGGATTTTTGGAAACTTTTTCATTTTTCTTTTCAAACTTATTTTTCTCAAATTACTTTTTATCTTTAAAATTGCCATTTTTCTTAAATTTGAGAATCCTCTTGAAATTTTTTGCGAAAAGAGCCAAATCATCTAAGTCAAAATCGCACTCAGAATCTGACGTGTCAGTCTCTCTCTTTCTAGATGACTCTACCCTCTTTCTAGCTGACCCCTCACTCCTTCTCTCTTGGGCTTTAAGAGCAATTCCCTTATCTTTAGATTTAGCATTTTTAGGGAACATATCAATTTCATAAGTTTGCAAATCTCCTACAAGTTCTTCCAATTTTAGCGTATTTAAATTACCCATAGAATTTAGCACAATGACTTTAGGGATAAAACGCTTACGTAAAGAACGAAGAATCTTTTTAACAACTCTAGCATTCGGAATTTGTTCACCAAGATTAAAACTAGTATTCACAATGTCAGAAAGTCTAGCATAAAATTCATCAAAGCATTCAGAATCATGCATGGTGATTGTTTCAAATTGAGTTGTCAAGTTTTGCAACTTAGACTCTTTCACAACATTAGTTCCTTCATGGGTGAGTTGTAAAACATCCCATGCCTCTTTTGACGTGGTACACGTCATTATGCGTTTGAACTCATCAGGTGTGACAGACCCAGAAATAGCACTTAGACCCTTAGAATTAAAAGATGACCATTTAATTTCTTCATCAGACCAAGAAATGTCAGGTTTCAAGTTGGTCACATTATCAACAGTCACGGTGGGAGGAGTCCACCCTCGTTCAACCAAAATCCAGACACGTTCATCAATGGCTTTTAAAGCCGACCTCATACGGGCTTTCCAATAAGCATAATTTGTCCCGTCAAAAATAGGCATTTTATAATATGACTTCTCCATTTGAACACGCACTTTTTCAAAAATCAATTTTTTCAGAAAATTGATATCTTAGAAAAATTTTGCGGAAGAAAAAAGGAATACGCGATAGATTAGCGTAACCTGCTCTGATACCAATTTGAGAAACGTGTGTGCTCGCGTTCAAATGATCAAACCATATATAAAACCCTTTTAACACAAACAAACCCTAAACATGCAGCAGTATGTGATTGAATAAATAGATAATCTACGCAAGAACATTCAAACACATGCAATTAAGGAAAAATCCCCCTCAGGGGCAAAACCATTTATTTTCACTATAATTTGTAAGAAAATGGCTTACAATCGGATTACAATGAAAATACAAGTTGACTAAGAATTACCCTCGGGTATCGGATTCTGTAGTCACGGCTGGAATTATCCCTTTCCAGTAGGGCTGCAATGAAGAAGAAGAACGGTCTCCTCTACAAGGGTTGAACAAACCAAAGTTGTGTTCTTGGGTTGCAAAAGGATTCACAAAGGATTGGCAAGGATGTGTGAATCAAACCATGAGTCTTGGGACTCAAAAATATGAAGACTAGATGTATTTGGACTCTCAAATTCGTCTCCTAAAGTCTTGCAAAACAACTCCCCCGAAGTTGGTATTTATAGGAAAAAATATGAAGAGTCCCACGTTCTTAAAACTCTAAAATTCTATCCAGCGTACAAAAAAAAAGCATTCTTTAAGGAATTTTCTCTATCTTCAAAAGGTCATAACTCCTTCACCGTAGCTCGGATTGAGGTGCCGTTTTTTCCAGTATCTTAGTTGCGGCGAGCTATTCAACTTTCTAGTTTACCAGACCTCCGAATTATGGATGTGAAATTACGAAAATGCCCTTGAACTCTCCTATTGTGCCTTTTTTTCACTGTTTTGACTTCCCTTGCGTACCACTTGCATTAAGTCCCTAAAATATTGGAACGTGAAGTCATTGAGGCAGATGTGGGACATATTAGTGGAGATAATGCATGCTTGATTCCCAAAATTCGGATAGAGGCCGTCATGTGAGATCGTGAGGAGACGTGCCAAATGTAGCGGCGTACGACATAAATAAATGAAACATTTCGGACATGTGAAAAATATCCTTACAAATATGAAATGTAAACGGAACTCAAACTTATTTTTACCAAAATCATCTCGTTGGGCTTAAATGTTGAGGAGAACTTGAAATTGGGATCCATTTTTTGTAGATGTAACTTCTTCAATTCTTGACTCCTTGTAGTGGTATACGACATACTTAATTGTGACGGACATTTATAAAATTATGTCCTTACACAACTTTCACTTGCACGTTTTCCTATAAACGGATGCCTTTTGGTTTCTGCAATACGCCTGCGACTTTTCAAAGGCATATGCTTAATCTCTTTAGCGACATAGTCAAAAGAGGCCTTGAAGTTTTCATGGATAATTTTAGCATTTTTGGCCCTTCTTTCAACCTTTGTCTTGCAAATCTTGATAAATTTCTAGCCCGGTGTGTGGAAAATAATTTAGTGCTTAATTGGGAAAATGCCACTTCATGGTTACTGAAGGAATAGTTCTTGGCCACATAGTGTCATCCAAGGGAATCGAAGTCGATAGGGCCAAAATATATGTCATAACCGAGCTTCCCCAACATAAATCACTAAAGGATGTGCTCCCCTTCTTGGACCATGTGGGGTTTTATAGAAGGTTTATTAATGAGTTTAGCTCCATTGCTTGGCCCTTGAGTAAAATCCTTATAAAGGATTCCCCCTTTGATTGCAACAAAGCATGCCAAGGTGATTTTGATAAATTTAAAAGCATGCTCATTTCCTCTCCCATCAGGCAAGCTCCGGATGTGTCCCTGACATTCGAGCCCATGTGTGATGCGAGTGACTACGCGATTGGGGTTGTTTTAGGACAAAAAAAGGATAACAAATCCCATGTCATCTACTACGCTAGCCGGACTTTAACCGGACCACAACTCAATTACTCCACCACGGAGAAATAATTTATAGTGGTAGTGTTTGACCTTGACAAATTTTGCTCGTGCCTAATTGGTTCACCCATCACCTGCTTTACCGACCACACGACGCTAAAATATTTCCCTGCTAAGAAAGGTACTAAGTCGCGCCTCATAAGGTGGATCCTACTCCTACAAGAGTTTAATCTCTCCATTAAAGACAAAAAAAGGGTAGAAAACGTCGTTGCCGATCATTTATCCTGGCTCTCGTCCGACGTTCCTAGTGATCCCATACCCAAAGATGAGTATTTACCGGATGAGAAGCTACTTGTCACCTCTTCTCTTCCCTGGTTTGTGGACACAGTTAAATATCTTGTCACGGGAGTCGTGTCTCCGGATTGGACACTGTAAGAAAATAAGAGGTTCATTACTTAGTCGCCCATGTTTTTCTATGAAGATCCATTTCTATTTAAATATTTTGAGGACAAAATCATCTGACGTTGTGTACCGAATGACGAGAGTCATAGCGTCATCTATTTTTATTGTGCGGAAGCGTGTGGAGGCCATTTTTCCACAAATAATACAACTGCTAAGATTCTTGAAAGCGGATTCTATTGGCCCACAACCTTTCAGGATGTGAATGCTTACTGTAAATCCAAGAATAGGTGTCAAAGGATGGGATCTATCACCCGACGAGACATAATGACTGTTGATACCAAAATTAGTATGATAATGTGGACGAATAATAAGAAGACACGTGTCAATCTACGTGGCACAATAGCAACGTGGAAGATTGTTTCCCTGACCAACATACTCACTCCGAGGAACACCAACCCTCCGAGGTACTCTTACCTTCCGAGGAACTCCAATGCTCCGAGGAACTCTTGGACGACGAGCACCAAAGGCGGTTCGAGCTGCAACTCGACCACAACATTAATTGCCAGATAATCAACAGTTCAACTATTCATTGAATGCTTATCATCTTGACGCGCACGTTTGAAGAACATTAAATGAATTACCCTTTCATATGTGTATCATTTAATGTAACACCCTTTCATGTACAGCCTAAGGGCTATAAATACCTTGTATCACCCTCATTCAAGGGGGACCGGAATTTCTTGATAGCTCTTGTAATCGAGAATTCCCCAAACACTCAGCAATAACATAACACTGGACGTAGGCCATTCATATAAGGCTGAACCACTTTAAAAATCTTTGTCTCATTTATTTATCTGTGATTAAATAATTAGAGTGATCTAGTTTTTTACATCAACAGATTGGCGCCATCTGTGGGAAACGATTGTTACTATTGTTTTTCACCAAAAATCATTCATCATCAATAGCGGATAATCCAGAATCTAGTAATCGAAACGCTGGAATTACTGGAAATCCTCCGAATCCCTCTGCACCTCCAGATCTAGCCGGGATTATGACGAATCTGGCTCAAGGACAAACCGCCATGCAAGAAATAATGAGGCAACTCATACAAACCCTTCATGGCGGTGCACCTGCACGTTCAGGACAGCAAAGTGGTCAGAGGCAAACCTATTTACTTTCTTCACGATCCAGGCGTACTCAGTCACGTCGTAATGAGGAGTCTGATGATTTCTCTTATCAACCTGGGCGAACTTTGTCAATAAGGGCTACAGATACTGATCAACATATCACCCGCTCTCCAGAAAGACCCAGTGCTTTAGAAAGACTGAGTAGGGTGTCTCCTTTCAGCCGATTAGGCCCTAGGAGGAATAGGAGTCCACCTAAGACCATGTCGAGAAGTTCTCGACAACCATCAGATCTAAGAGAAGGATCAGCACAGTCACGACCAGCTGCTCGTCAAGATAAATCTCAAAAAGCTACCTCAGAACGATCAATTGTTCGAACCAATAGGCCCGAGGAAGGAAATGAATCGTGGAAAGGATCTCTTCAGCGGTTGGAAGATAGATTGGGAGAAATGGCTAAGGCGAAGAATCCCCTACAACGAACTTTTGTTCAAGGGACACCTTTTGTCCAGGCCATTGTAAATTTTCCAACACCATCAAAATTTAAAGCCCCTGTGGTGACCCCCAAATACGATGGAAAGACAGATCCTGTTCTTCACATAGAGCAATATCAAGCGGCTGCCGACATCTATGTCGTCCCCGACGAGATGAGATGCAGAGCGTTCTCAGGAACTCTTACTGGAGCTGCCCAGATATGGTACAACAATCTTCCTCGGGGTAAGATTTCAACTTTCTTTCAGTTGGCCGAGTTGTTTATTGGCAATTTCTATTTTGGAGCAAAGCCAGTAAAATGAGTAGCACACTTGTTAAGTGTTAGACAAAAATCTGGTGAGAGTACTAGAGATTACATAACTCGTTTCAATAACGAGAAGCTGGAAGTCATAGATTACGAAGAAAAGACAGCAATCATCGCCTTGATGAGTGGGTTGTTGCCTAATAAATTGTATTACACCTTGGCGAAAGATCCACCTAAAACTATGTCAGAGTTGATGGTAAAAGCGGCCAAAATCATGAATGTCGAGGAAGCTATGGCTGCAAAGAAAAATATGGATAAAGATACCAAGGTGGACGTCGACAAGTCTAAAAATAAAGAGCATAAGGGCAATGGCGGTGACAAACGTTCCAGAAATAATAAATCATCATGGGAAGTCCTGAAGAAATACGACAATTATACTCCTTTGAAAATGGGTATTCATCATGTCTTGGAAGAAATCAAGAACAAGGAGGAGGCAAAATGGCCAAAAAAACTGAGGTCAGACCCTGATTCGAGGAGTAAGGATAAATATTGCGAGTTTCATAAAGATCATGGTCACATGACCAAAAATTGCATAACTCTTCAGAACGAGATTGAAACACTCATCTGAAGAGGAAAGCTAGCAAAATATGTTGATCGGGGAGGTGAAAGAAAAAATAATGACCGAGCTAGAGAGAGGTCTAGATCTCCTCATCGAGCAGAGGAGAAAAAGAAGAGAAACCATGAAGATGATCCAGATGATGACCCCAACCTTCCCAAGAAACCAAGACAGCCAGAATGAGAGGTATTTTCTATACGTTTTGGGTCATTTGATTGTAATGTCATTACAGGAGGAGATGCAGGAGGAGGAGACCTTACTGCAGAAAGAAAGGCTTACCTTGGAGAGGCTCAATCTTGTTCATATATTCAGCGAATAAATCTGGCAGAGGACGATCGTCCGAGGAAGGTAAACAAAGAGAAGCTGGTCATTGGCTTTTCAAAAAATGACCTAGCAGGTGTTCTTTATCCTCACGACGATCCTCTGGTGATCAAAATGAGGATGAAGGAAGTAGTGATTTCAAGGGTGTTGGTAGACAATGGAAGTTCGGCAGACATCATGTACTATTCATGTTTTGACAGCTTGAATCTGAAATTATCTCAATTGGAACCGTATCACAGACCCCTCTTGGGTTTTACTGGCGAGAAAGTTTTTCCACTTGGGACGATCAAGTTGGATATATTCATTGGAACTTGGCCTGCTTATCGAACAGAAAGAATACGCTTCTTTGTGATGGATACGAATGTGCAGTCAGCCTACAACATCATCATGGGAAGAGTTGGTTTGAAGAAGTTTGAAGCAGTTCCATCTATAGTGCATCAATGCTTAAAATTCCCAACAAACTTTAGAGTAGGAGTTGTGAAAGGTGATCAAAAAGTAGCTCGGGAATGCTATTATTCATCTGCCGAGCAAGAGGAGCTTGAGGAATCAAGGAAAAAGACTACTACCTACCAGGTGGAAGAAGATACATAGATTGAAACTCTCGATCCCAGAGATGAATCCCAACTTGTAAAAGGACAGGTGGTGGAATCTACAGAAAATGTTATTCTGGACGACGAGCACCCTGAACGAGTAACCCAGATAGGTTCATCGTTGGATGCTTCAATAAAACAGGAGTTGATAACTTTCTTGAGAGATAGGAAGAAAACTTTTGCATGGAGTCATGAAGACATGCCAGGAATAGATCCAAACTTCCTATGTCATGAGCTCAATGTGAATAAAGAGATCAAGCCTGTAAAGCAGAGAAGAAGGGTATTTAGCCCCGAGAAGAATCAAGTTATTCAAGAGGAGGTCGACAAGCTCCAGAAAGCTCAATTCATTGAAGATGTGAAATACCCGGACTGGTTGGCTAATGTGGTGATGGTAAAGAAGAAAAACAACAAATGGAGAATGTGTGTTGATTTCACTGATCTCAACAAGGCCTGCCCAAAGGATCACTTTCCATTACCCAGAATTGATCAGTTAGTGGATGCTACCTCTGGGCACGAGCTGCTCAGCTTCATGGACGCTTATTCAGGCTACAACCAGATCAAGATGAAACCTGAAGACAGGGAGAGTACTTCTTTTATTACCCCTAGGGGTACTTATTGTTATAATGTTGTGCCTTTTGGTTTAAAAAATGCAGGAGCGATATACCAACGGCTGATGAACAAGGTTTTTGCCGAACAAATCAGTTGCAATATGGAAGTCTATGTCGATGATATGCTGACAAAAAGCAAGAAAGATGCTGATCATCTAGTTGATTTAAGTCAGATTTTTGATCAACTGGATAAATACCAGATGAAGCTCAACCGGACGAAGTGCATATTTGGAGTACGAGAAGGAATGTTTCTCGGGTACATTATCAACCAGCGAGGTATTGAGGCAAATCCAGAAAAGATCAAAGCTCTTTTAGGGTTGCGATCTCCAACAACAAAGAAAGAAGTGCAGAGTCTTACAGGACGAGTTGCAGCGCTCAACAGATTTGTATCTCGAGCAACAAATAGATGCTTACCATTCTTCAAAACACTTCAAAAAACTTTCGAGTGGAATGATGAATGTGAAAAAGCCTTTCAAGACTTGAAAACATATCTGGGAACACCTCCGCTGTTGTCAAGGCCAATAACGGGAGAAAAGTTGTACTTATACCTGGCAGTATCAGAGCATGCAGTCAGCTCAGCATTGATCAGATTGGAGAATGGAGTCCAGAAGCCAATTTATTACACAAGTAAGGCTTTTCGAGGTGCAGAGATCAGGTACCCAAAGCTGGAAAAATTGGCATTGGCATTAATTGAAGCAAGTAGAAGAATGAGGCCATATTTTCAGGCCCATACCATCGTCGTTTATACCGACATGCCGTTGAGACAAGCCCTTCATAAGCCAGAAAAATCAGGGAGACTGATGTACTGGGCAATAGAGCTCGGTGAATATGATATTGTGTATGAACCCAGATCATCACTGAAAGGGCAAGCTGTAGCAGATTTTATAGCAGAGTTTACATATCCTGATACCCCTGAGGAACAAAAGTTGCTCACTGATCAACCTGTGGATGTTACAGGATCAACAAACGTAAGTCCAGACCAACTCCGGTTGGTAAAAGGGCTTGTGGATGTAGAAAGATCATCAAATTCAAACCCAGACCAACTCCGGTTGGTAAAAGGGCGAGAAGAGATGGTCGACGAGGAGCAAAAATTAACAAGGGAGGATGGAAGAGAACAACAGATATTTCACCGAGGAACTCTATTGGATAAGAAATTTGAAGACGAGTTACCTACATGGAGATTGTATGTAGATGGGTCATCTTGCACAGCAGGTTGTGGAGCAGGAATTGTTTTGAAAACCCCAGAAAATATTGATATAGAATACGCCTTGCGATTTCAATTCAAAACCTCCAATAATGAGGCTGAGTATGAGGCCATGATAGCAGATCTTAATTTAGCAAAGATTATGGAAGCACAACAAGTGATGGTATTCAGTGATTCTCAATTAATTGTGAATCAGGTGATGGGAACATATGCGGTTAAAGGAGAACTAATGGTCAAGTATCATGCAAAGGTGATGGAATTGTTGGCAAAATTTGATGCCATTCAGTTGATCAGAATACCTAGAATAGAAAATGCACAAGCAGATGCACTGGCCTGACTAGCATCAGCTACTCGTACCGAGCTGCGAAGAACGATACCAATTGAAGTACTGGAAATTCGGAGCATAGATGAAGACCTGACGATGAATGTTATTACCCTTGATTTAGGACCATCTTGGATGGATCCCATCAGGGCATATATTGAAGAGGGAGAATTGCCAGAGGACAAGCTCGCGGCAAAGAAATTGAAGTTTAAAGCTGCTCGGTATGTACTGACTAATGGTGTTTTGTATAGACGAGGAATTATGGTGGGTTTGCAGAGATGTGTACACCCCTCCGAGGTGAAAGAATTGATGGAAGAAATCCATGAAGGGTCTTGTGGAGCACATGTGGCAGGTCGGACACTTTTGCAAAGAGTGATGACGCAAGGATACTACTGGCCGACGATGAGGGCTGATTGTATAGCCTATGCTAAGAAATGTGACAAGTGCCAACGTTTTTCCTCCATCCGACGAACTCCACAAGCATTGTTGACAACCATAACTTCCCCTTGGCCATTTGCCATGTGGGGAATTGATTTGGTTGGACCATTGCCGACCACTCGAGGAAGATTCAAGTACCTCGTCGTCGCAGTAGATTATTTTACTAAGTGGGTAGAGGCTGAACCCCTTATCGATATGACGTACGAGAAGGTATACCAATTTGTCTGGAAGAATATCATCTGTCGATATGGTCTCCCTCATGCCTTCATCATAGACCATGGAACACAATTCGGTAACGAGGAGTTTGCTGCCTATTGTCAACAATCAAACATCCTGAAGACCCATTCAACACCAGGTCATCCTCAAAGCAATGGGCAGACTGAGGTGACAAACAGAACACTACTAAATGGTTTGAAGAAGAGGCTAAGTGAAGCTAAAGCTAATTGGATTAATGAGTTACAGTCAGTATTGTGGGCTTACCGAACAACTCCCCGATCAGCAACTGGAGAATCACCATACATGCTGGCATTTGGAAGTGAGGCTATAATACCTGCTGAGTTGGGTCTCCCAACACACAGAGTGCTGAATTTCAATTCCCCAGTCAGTGACTTGATGAGAAGATTAGATTTGGACATGCTCGAGGAGGTTAGAGAAGAGGCAGCCATTAGGAATGCTGCTTACCAACAACGCACAGCTCTGTTCTACAACAAAAGGGTGAAGAAATGCGACTTAAAAGAAGGGGATTATGTGCTAAAGAAGGTCATTCAGAAGCACATTAAGCTTGAAGCCAACTGGCATGGACCTTACCGAGTTACAGAAGTTGTTCGACCAGGATCTTACCGAATAGCAACTCTAGAAGGAGAGGAATTCAAGAATGCTTGGAATGTTGAACACCTTCGCAAGTATTATCAGTAATGTAAAATGTACAGCAGTTCCATCAACATGAATAAAACAATGATGTTTCACAATTTTTTCTCTCTCTCCTTTGTTTGAAAGTTTTTCGGGGAATACTAGTGTTGTACACTACACTACGCTGTTCAACAGCAAAAAGAAGACGATAGTTCAGACCCACAACCAACTCCGGTTGGTAAAAGGGCGAGAACAAATTATACTCCTTTGGTTAGGAGGCGTACACTTGCGTGATCAACTTCGGTTGGTAAAATTGCGAGAATAAATTATACTCCTTTGGTTAGGAGGCGTACACTTGCGTGATCAACTTCGATTGGTAAAAGAGCTTGTGGACAAGATAGTTCGAAAGAACCTGATAGTTCGAGCGTGATCAACTTCGGTTGGTAAAATAGCGAGAACAAATTATACTCCTTTGGTTAGGAGGCGTACACTTGCGTGATCAACTTCGGTTGGTAAAAGAGCTTGTGGACAAGATAGTTCGAAAGAACCTGATAGTTCGAGCGTGATCAACTTCGGTTGGTAAAATAGCGAGAACAAATTATACTCCTTTTGATAGGAGGCAATAGTTCAAACCCACGACCAACTTTGATTGGTAAAAGGGCGAGAACAACATTCTTAAAATGCCAATTTTGGCTGGTTAAGAAACAAAATATGCCAACAAGTTGGTCGGAAGGTAAAACCATTCCAGAAAATAAAAAATATTCCAAACTGAGCCAAGTATAGTTGGTCGGGGATAAAAACCCACTAATCGTAGTTGGTCAACGAAGAGAACTTATTGACGAGGAGGGTCCATCTACCTGGTTGGTCGAACACATTTTATGAAAACTCTCGCTAATTATACTTGGTCGACGAGTACAATTTTACAACCTTAGTTGGTTGGAAAATTTTTAAACATTTTTATACTCATTACTTTATTATTAAGTGATCAAACAACATTTTTTATACTTGTAACTGTTTATTACTAAGTTGGTTGATGAACAGCACAAAATTGTTATCTTTTTAACAGATACATATGCACAGATGTAAAAGTGTTAGACAAGTACAAAAGAATAACAATACAAATTTCCAAACCGAAAATGAAAGTCTTTCATTAAAATTCAATATAAATTACAAGTTACATATGTGTGCTAACTATTACATTGAAAATTCTATTCTATTGGTTTTTTCCCCTCAGCCTTCGATACAGGTTCATCGCCAGCAGGAGGATCATTTAATGTTTGGGGAGAATTGATAAAATTCAAGTCCCTCAACATTCTGACATTCATTACTGAAGGAGTATCCAAGAGATGCTCGGGACGAGATAATTCAATCTGAGAATGAAGACTATAGTCACCAAGATATTTTGAAATTAAGCTCCGAGGAATGGCACGAGCTGGGATCCATTCCATGTCCAGTTTATAAGGCGGTACAGGCAAGTCTAGTAGCCCAGGAGCATGATAATCCCATAAATAATGGCCCTGCTCTAGCTTTAACACACCCAGTGCGTTCAACCATCCCTGTTTATAACCTTCATATTATTGGCATTTTCAAGGCGAGCATCCAAGTGACAAAGGGCTTCATTATAGCCTGCCATCCAAAACTCATGAGGTTGTTTGTGGAATTGGAAAGTTATTCTCTCTAGTTGCTCGTGAAGGCTCCTGGCAAAAACATCTTTATTATTCAAAGCAGACTTCGTCGCAGTAAGTTGATCTTCCAAAGATAGGTTTTTCTTGGACAATTCAGACAAAGCACGATCTTTTGCATTCAATTGGAACGCTTGAGTTTCCAAAGTAGACTGAGTGCGAGCTTCTTCAACATTACAGCTGAGAACTCTTGATCGACTCCGAGCAGGTGGAGAATTTTGCTCCTCGACAACATTTTGAATAGCTCTTCCTCGCCCACGAGAACCTCTTCCTTGCCCCCGAGCAGTAGTAGAGATACCAGACCTTCTCAGAGTATCCAATTCTTGCCTTAATTTGGCGTTTTCAACCTCTAAGAATGAGAATCCTTCATCAGTGACCGGTACCAAGGCAGTAGAGGATGAAGCTGCAGACTCATATTGTGCCAACTTTTTCTGCAAATTGTTGTTCTCTTGTTCCAGCAGCTCGGCGATCTGTCTGCAGGCCTCAACTTCACCTTTTAGGGTTCTCTCCCTAACATCGTACCCAGTGATGATCTTTTTGTGACATGTCTCAGAGGAAAGCTGTTGATACCTATTCTCATATTCCTTGTGAAACAATGCAGTTGATTCATTGTGCTGATTCTGAAGATCTTCTAAGGTACAATGAAGCTCCTCGATCAAGTCATAGTAGGCCACGCTATTGGCCACAGCTCGGTCAAGTAAATCCTTCAGGTACTGATAAGCCTCAATTGCTTGTTCTGAAGCATCATGGCCAAGGATGTCAGCAATTTCTGATACACTCAAATTTGTATGACCAGCCTTATAATATTCATGGCATTGCTGCATCAGCTTTGTATTATGTGCAGATATTAGTTCCATTCTAGCCACAAACTAATAAAGAAGAGAAGGCAAGAGTTAATAAATAAAAATAGACAGAGCATCAACAATGAGGAGGAACAAAAAGATGTGATTTTATTACATCATCAACAAGATTACATCGTTTGGAATACAGAGGATAAGTAAAAGAAGAATAGAAAAAGAGTACCAAACAACTTCACACCTTTTTCTTGTCTCCCAAGACTTTCTCGGGAGGCTGGGACGAGGAGCTTGGTTGCTCGGTAGGAACAATGGTCTGGTTAGTAGAAGCTGGGATTTTTTCTGGAGGAGCAGGCAGTGACGAAATCTCCTCGATGGCTGTCTGGTTGGATGGTGGAACAAGGACTTGATCACCCACTGTCATTGAAGATTCTTCAGATGCAGCTTCGTCTGAAGACTCATCTTCAATAACTGGAGGAGGACCAGGGAGATGTTATTGAAATAGCTCTGAGTCCTCACTCACCTTCAACTCCTGTAGTGCTGCAACTCAACCATCATGAAAATATTTCAGACTTCCATATTTCACCTGGGTCGTCATAGCTGCCACCCCCTGTCCCATCCTTTGTCCCAACCAGCTTTAAAGGACGTCTTCACAGCTGTTTTTCTCTTCACTTTTTCCGAGGATAGATTCTCGGACATAAGATTCTCGGTGGCCTTCAATTTGGTCTCCACCACCTCCTTCTGGCGATTTACTTCTCGCAGGAGGGTCAGCTCTTCTTCAGCCGATTTCAATTTATTCTCAAGCTCCCCAAAGCCTGAAAGTTTCTCGGAATAATCTTTATTTTCTCTCTCCAAGTCCTTCACCTTATTACCCAGTTGTACCTTCTCTGCATCAGACGCAGCCATTTTTTTCTCCCATTAAATTTTATCATCGTCATACTTCTGACGGGACTCACTCATATATTTAATAGCTTTCTCCAGTGCTCCCTCCACAGTGGACGAGGAGCAAGAAGCTTTGATTGCTTCATCCTTTTTAAGGATTAAATTGAAACAGCTCGTCAACTGCAATCAAAAGAGGAAAATGAAATCAGAAACAAACATGGGAAACAACCAAGGAAAATATAAAAAACTCGGAGTAGAGATACTTACTGAAGCCAAATGACGAGCAACCAGAGCAGTAACCACATCCCGAGTAAGGTCTTCTTCAGTACCTTGCACCTCGGGGATGGGTGAAATTTTTTCCAAACTCATTGTAGAGCTCGGAGGAACAATAATTGGAACACCATCTCCGCCAGCTGGGAGCTGGGGAATGGCTCCAGAAATACTGACCGGGGAGGATTTCATCAATCTCCTCGGAGCCTTTTCACCAACCTCAACCAAAGAGGAACTTTTGGTTGGTGAGAAAGTGATTATCTCAACAGGTGCATCCTTCTGCACAGGAGCCACTGAGGGCTTCTCGGCAACCTTCGGAACAGCAATAGAAGGAGCATCATCAATTTTATTTTTCCCCTTTGGGACATTAACGTTGGTTTTCTTCCCATCGCCAGCAGAGGAACTCTCCTTGAAGAGAGTAGGAACTCTTCTCTTGCCCATTTTCTGGCTCAAAGGAATGTGAGATTCTGGATCAGAGTCTTCAGGAATTTGCAATGGATCACTGGAGCTGACCACAGGGCGAGCAGTAAAAGATAACATATAACTCCTGTACTGCAACAAGTATGAGGCAGACCTGATGTGCTCGTCTGCAATCTTCTGATGCAAGCTCCAGGTATGTTTCAATTGCCTTATATTAACTTCTGATTCTTTAGGAGTTTTTCTCTTGCTGTTAACTGCAAATAAAAACCATTTGAAATGTCAATCATGCATTTATTCAAACATGATGAAGTCACAATTTCGAGAATAAAATAAAATGAAAATAACCTATCCCATTGCCGTATGGGGGGCATTTGGGATCTTCATATACTGCATCTCCAACCAAAGGAGCATGTTGACAATTTTTAAAAACTAACCCATGTTCAAAATAATCCCTGTTGGCATCAGGGAGGTTAACTACTAAAGCTCTACTCAAAAATCTGGTTTTTAAATAATAAACGTTGTCTAAAATAGCCCATCTATAGCAATACATAATCTCAGGAATTCCTATGCGAGTTCCATGAGTTTGATTTAATTTATGCACCCCATTAACTATTCTCCATGTATTGGGGGCTACTTTTGCAGGAACAACATCGAAATGTTGGCAGAATTCTAAGCATAAAGAGTTGGGTGGAAAAGAAAATCCACACTCAGCAATAAAGAGGCTAGGGAACCAGTGTCCCTCAGCCAAACGAAAATAATCAAAGGGCTCAGGAAGATTCTCCAGAGTAACCCAAGATGGAATGGAATAATCAGAACGGAATTTTTCAATAGATTCAATAATATAAACCATGGTGAATAAAAGAAGAAAGAAGAAGATCTTACAGGAAGAAAGGAGATCTGTTGACAACGAACGAAAACAAGGATGAACGCACAAAAGAAAGAAAGACTATGGAGAATTCGAAAGCAAGAAAATTGGAAAAGGTAGAGGATGGTATGATTACTTGGGAAGTTTAAACACCGTGCCTTGGGAAATGGCGAAAGAAATGATTACAAAAAGAAACTATCGAACTTTCGGCGGCAAAAAGGACAAAAAGGGCACGAAGACCGAAGCAAAATGGCGGATTCTGCGAATTTGGAAGGAAATTCAAATATGAAGAAAAGGCTCCTAAAACCCAGGAAAGTCATTTAATATTGCCATATACCGAGAAAGAATGTTCCATACTCCTCAAAGTTCGAAATATGAAATATTGGGGGCTTCTGTTGATACCAAAATTAGTATGCTGATGTGGACGAATAATAAGAAGACACGTGTCAATCTACGTGGCACAATAGCAACGAGGAAGATTATTTCCCCGACCAACATACTCACTCCGAGCAACAAGTATACTCCGAGGAACACCAACCCTCCGAGGTACTCTTACCTTCCGAGGAACTCCAATGCTCCGAGGAACTCTTGGATGACGAGCACCTAAGGCGGTTCGAGCTGCACCTCGACCACAGCATTAATTGACAGATAATCAACAGTTCAACTATTCATTGAATGCTTATCATCTTGACGCGCACGTTTGAAGAACATTAAATGAATTACCCTTTCATATGTGTATCATTTAATGTAACACCCTTTCATGTACAGCCTAAGGGCTATAAATACCTTGTATCACCCTCATTCAAGGGGGACCGGAATTTCTTGATAGCTCTTGTAATCGAGAATTCCCCAAACACTCAGCAATAACATAACAGTGGACGTAGGCCATTCATATAAGGCTGAACCACTTTAAAAATCTTTGTCTCATTTATTTATCTGTGATTAAATAATTAGAGTGATCTAGTTTTTTACATCAACAATGACCTTAACCCCGATACTCATCATCAAAATATTTGATTATTGGGGTATTGATTTCATGGTCCCTTTCCCTTCGTCCTTTGGCTTCCTATACATCCTCGTTGCAATAGATTACGTGTCTAAATGGGTAGAGGCCATGGCTACCAAAATTAATGATAATAAAGTGGTGATTAAGTTCTTACAAGAACACATACTCTCTCGCTTCGGTGCTCTGAAGGCAATAATTAATAATAACGATAAGCATTTTTGCAATAGGGCATTTTGAAAAGCTTATGAGAAAGTATGGAATTATTCACAAGGTCGGAAGAACTTATCACCCTCAAATGAGTGTGAAAGCCGAGTTAGCGAATCGTGAAATAAAAAAACATTCTTAAAAAAATCGTCGATCCTAAACGGAAGTATTAGTCCCTTAGATAAACGATGGGCTATGGGCTTATTGGACTGCATATAAGAATTCCATCGGGATGTCCCAATTTCTCTTTATCTATGGCAATCCATGCCATCTCCCAGTGGAGCTAGAGCACAAAGATTATTGGGCAATCAAGAGGTTGAACTACAGTTTGGATACAGCTGGTGAAGCTCGCAAGCTTCAATTAAATGAGTTGGAAGAGATGCTCAATGATGCCTACGAGAACGCTAAGATTTCCAAAAAACGGATGAAACTTTCACATGATAAGATGATCTGATGCAAGGAGTTTCATTCGAGAGAAAATGTGCTTCTCTACAACTCTAGGCTATATTTGTTTCCCGAAAATTACGATCTTGATGGACTGGTCCATTCGTTGTGAGAAATCTATTTCCCCACGGAGCGGTGGAATTCGATGATCCAAAGGTGGGAGATACATTCAAAGTTAACGAAAAATGCTTAAAGCAATATCTAGAGGTGTATGTGGAAGAATCTGACACGATATAGTTGTCGGACTCCATTTATGGTATTGAGTGAGCTGTAACGGAGAGGTCGTTGCACCCCTGACGTGTATGGGGTGACTCTAGTGTCCACTAGTTAGAATTAGGTTAGGGTCATTAGGACTCTGTAAGTTCTGAGAGGTAGGATATCAAACACGCGTTTCGTGAGGGTGCAGAAAGTTTTGAGGGAGTTCATTCCTCGGAGAAATTACGGGAGTATTCAAAAAATCGAGAGTGAAAGAATTCATGCTTAAAAGAGGATCAAAAAGTTTCTGTTCCCAGCGAACCGAACTGATACCACTGGACCAGATCAATTCGATTTGGGAAAATTTGAAATAAAAAAAGACGGGAATCAGACTGGTTCTCCCCTAGAACCCGGACCGGTTCGGCCTCTGTAGAATTTTTCCCCTTCCCAAAGTGCTTCCCCCCTTCCCCCAATCTCTTCACTTCCCTCCCATTCTAATTTTCCCTAAATTCTTCCCCATTTTCCCTCTGTTCTTACACTTTTTTCCATCCAAATAATTCCCCCCCCCCCCCACCCACAACACCTATAATTTCCCCCCTCTCCCACCCCTGTCTCCCCACTCTAGCCAACTCCCTCCCATACACACATACTCTCTCTCTCTCTCTCTCTCTCTCTCTTATTTTCCAGTAACACATAAATTTCTCATGGATAACCTAGATCCACCCATCAAATACACCTCCACCGAAGTCCTCTCCGAAGGTAACGGGGACTACCATTCTCGCATTGAACGACTATGGTGAGAGTGGTTTTTTAGCCCCTCCCGTAAACTCCATATTGAGCAACTCTTTGAAAATCATGAACTACCCCACACCGTCACTAACCTTTTCCGCCCTAGGGGCTGGTACCAATTCTTCAATGAACCCCGCGAGGTGGTATGGGAGGAGGGGGGGCCGATCTTTCTATGGCTAACTCGCCCGCACTGGAGAGTTCGAGGCCCATGCTTTTGTTGACGGCCGTCTCATCCCCTTCTCCTTGGACATTTTGTCCCGAAAGCTTGCCTCCAAGGGGGTCCCGATCCCGAACATATTTGACTACCCAAGTGCCGCCGCACCCGTGCCTGTATAGCCCAACTTTTACCCGGAGAAAATTGGGTCCGAGAAACTTTTCCCGTGGGGAGCCTAAATGATAAGGCTCATATCACCTTCCACATTATTTGTTCCAACCTCCTCCAAACTTCATATAACTAGGTGATGCACCCTTTCCAAGCTACACTCGTCTACTGCCTTTTTGATTCCAACACTGTCATTCACCTTGGCCACACATTCTACGTCGACATCCTCTATGCGGCCTTGGATTAAATGGTCACGACCCCTCTCCTATATCCCCGTCTCATCATCTCCATACTCGTCGATGTCGGCATTGCACCACCCCGGGCGTTTCCCCGCCTCCCAAAGCCCATTGGGCAGGAATCACATAATCGGAGTGCAAAACAACGGGAGGTCATAAGAGCAGCAGTGATGGAGGTTGATGATTTCAATGAGGAGGAGGAGGACTCCGATGACGAGGAGCAGGAACAAGATAAAGACGTAGAGATGGCCAAGGGCGAGGAGGAAGAGTATGATGAAGCGGCCAATTCGGACTTTGAGCCGGAGGGAGCGACCTTGATCGACGCAATTTCATGATGGAAACACGCTTTGACGGTTTCATTAATGAATACCGTACCGACTGCCAAGCGGACCGCCGAGCATACCAGCGCGATACAAGTATGATGCCTTTCATTCAAGATGAGCTTTACCGACGTCATAGGGGTGTTCCACCACCGCCCTATTTTTACGATCCCATATGACCCATATGCTCTTGGAACAGCCCACCCACCCCCTCACTAGCCAGTTGTTGGTTTGGTTATTTGTAATTTGTAGTTCTTCCCATTTTCTGTCCTTAAATGCTTATATTTTGTAATGAAGAACTATGAACTTCATATCTTTTCATTTCATATACTTGCTTGTGATTATTGTCGCATTTTGTCCTTTATTCTTTCTTTATGCACTCTCTTTATTTTAGATTTCAGTCCTTTTGCATAGGGACTTTACGAAAGTCTAAATTGGGGGGGGGGGGGGGGGGGGTACGCATGCGCTCAAAATTTCACAAAGATCAAAATGCCAAAAAAAAATAGAAAATTGCCAAAAAAATTAAAATTTTTGAAAAAATCAAAAATATTTTCTTCAAAATAAATAAAAATTAGAATTTAAACTTTTCAAAAATGTCACGAAATTTTGTTTGAAGTCTCAAATTAAAAAAATCAAATGCAATAAGCCAAAATTGACCAAAGATGAAAATTGAAAGAAAGTTGTCGACTTTATGAATAAGTGTGGAGATTAACTAACCTAGTGAGATTTCGAGCCTTTCACTTTTTTCGAATAATTAAATCAATCCGAGTTAATGTTTAACTCAAAGTTCATTTCAACGTTTTAATAAGTCGTTGAGGATCTCAATACCTTTATTTTTATCATTTACGGGAAATGTGTGTGATGTTTTCTCGAAAAGTGCGCTAAAATATCTCTAAATAAAATTATTCTTGAGACGCATATGGTAAAATAATTAGCAATTTGAAGAATGAAGTAGGCCATCATTTGTTACCCAAAAATATTAGCCATTAAAAATAGTGAAATTTTTTCCCTTTGTAACCCAATTTAAGCTTAACAAAACGTTCCCTTTTCGTTTGATAAATCGAAAAAAAAGAATTAGTCTGAAGTTGTGAAAATTGGACACTTCATCAATAAAGACCAAAAGCTGCAATAAAAAGGGGCAAAAAAAATAATAGAATAAAGCTAAACAAAAAATAGCAATAAAAGAAAAATGAGAAGAAAAAAAGAGAAAAATGAGCAAAAGCCTGAAAAAGCACTAACGGACATCATAAGAAAAAATTTCCAACTCAGAAATTCCTAGCCATTTCCAATTTTTACCTAATACACCTTATAATCCGAGAAAGTTCTAATCGAGTCCGAATTACGAAATTAATTATCGCATGGACAGCTAAGACACGAAAAGATAATAAGAGAGATTAATTGGTGTGAATAAGAGGCGATGTTTCCCGTTTTCCAATGACCGTATTCCGATGAAGAGATCTATTCACCTAAATAATTTTCATCATTCAAATTTGTGTGTGTGACCTTGTGTCCATCGAATTTACTCTTTATATCATGCAGACCGAAAGAAAATAGCAATATTCTGAGTGATTCGTTTATGAGAGCATCCCGTGAGAATTGATTCTAAATGAATTTTTGGAAAGTAACGTAATGATCAATCGATGGCAATTAGCGGTCAAAATTTTTGGCTTCGCACACACACACTATGATTTGAGACTCTTGAATGTAAACATACGGTAAATATTTTTAGAAAAGTTTAAATTATACAATTTTTATGTATTTTGAATTTTCTTTGAGTCGAAAATGAATTTTGTGGGTATATTCACTACAAACCCTCATGAGACACAACTCGTCCTACTAGTGTAATCTAGGGGTTTAACGGCTTGTTGCATATGCTAAATGAAATCATTTGCCCGCGAAAGAGGTATTCTATCCCAATAATACGTTTGATAAGAGTTTTCCCGTGTTTTGATTCTTTTACATTTCTCGGGATGCGCAAAGTTCTAAGTTAGGGGGTTTTGATTAGCAATAAATTCTTCGTATTTATCCCCATAATTTAGAGTCTTTTAACATTCCGTGAGATATAATTCGATTTTATTTATATCATATCATTTCTATTGACATTTTCTAATGAGTTCTCTGAGATTTTGTAGGTATTTAGTGCATAAGAAGAGCAAAAGAAATCGGAAGGAAGAAATAAAGAAGAGAAAAAGAAAAGTCAAAGGGTAAAAGAGTAATTCATATCTGGAATTCGGATGAGAAGCCTTGAAGACCTCAAGTCTGCGAGCATATAGGAAGAAACGTCATACGAATTCGAGTCCCAGAGCACGAGTTACGAAGTTTTAAAGTTGAGAAAAAAATCACAAGGAAGGGGAAATCACTGTAAAGACCAAACCGAACCCATGGAGGATAAAAGGAACTGATCCGGATGCTGGCTAAACTTTTTTTGAAGATGGAACAGAACCGATAGAGATAAAAATGAACCAATCCGATAATGAAGAAACTTTCTATAATAGGCCAACTGAACCGATATATCTGACCCGGATCGGGTTGGCTCTCCAATTTCATTATTATCCTCTTCCAAAATTAGAGTTGTATATGGTTGAAACTCTTGTAAAAATGAATTTTTTATATTCTAACGTATTCCAATACTTAAGGGATTTCTTGGGGAGTTTATTTTAGCATAGTTTTAATAAAGAAAAAGAAGTCAAGAACCCTAGGAGCAAAAAGTCACAAATTTTTCATTCTTAATTCAGCTTTCTTTAATAAAGTTTGTCTCTTCTTCTTCTTCTTCTTCTTCTTCTTCTTCTTCTTCTTCTTCTTCTTCTTCTTCTTCTTCTTCTTCTTCTTCTTCTTCTTCTTCTTCTTCTTCTTTATTGTTTGAATTCATTAATCAATGCATGGTTTAGTTGTCTCCAATAGTTAATAAATTATCTTTTTCTTTTAAGTTAAATTTCATCATGGTTTTGATTTCCTGCATAGTAGAAAATATAATTGTAGTTAATTGCACCATGCTAGGCTAGATTTCTAAGGGTTGGGATGCATGAACCCAACCTGATGTAGTTTGCACGAATAGAAAATTAGTTATATGAATTAAATAATGATTGAATTGTGTTGAATAATGATCACAACCGTCGTAGGTCTTTTAACCTCGTTTGGCCTAGGTAACCTGGGTGTTTAAGAGTGTGACACGTGTGTTAGCTATTTCGACACCACTTTATTCTTACTTTTGATTACGTATGATGCGGGTTAGTACCCTCATATATGCAATGCTTGAGATTTATAAATATCGGGTTTAGTCAATTATCTAATTCAGAAACTAGTTCTGTTTCTGGTAAACATACTAGGGTTTGGAGGAGTGTATTCCAACATATCTTCATCATTGATATTTAATCATTTATGTAGCAAAAATTTTGCTCATGTAATTTAGTTAGTAAGTTTAATTTAGTTTGCATCTAGTTACTAGAAATCAATCTCTAAATTAATCACCTTTTCATTTCATTTCTAGAGTTAGTTTAGGGTTAATCATCTTTCCTACGTCGTCACGAGCATTCATTCTATTTTCCTAAGGATTGGCCCCATATTACGGGGTTTATTACTTACGTGACCAGTTTGCACTTGAACCATAATTAGTACGAATTAAAGACACATTTGTAGTTGCGCCACTAATCTTGATACCCCCATAAAATTCATAAATAAGCCGATAATGTCCAAATATAAATAATATGATAGTCAAAATAATTTGCGTCATTTTAAGAATTACTAAAATAAAAAAAAATGAAAAATATGATAATACTGAATTAGAATGATAAAGATACCAACGACAAAACTTTGATACAAATCCATTTACAATGAATAATGATTCCCCACTAGAATGTAAATGTGTCAGCAAAATAAATATCCAAACTCTAAATAAATAAAAATTGGCTCCAATATAAATAATCTCAAGTACAGTATTCCGACCTAAGTGAATACTAAAAGGAAATCATTATATAAATTGAGTTATACACTCAACACTTGCATCCTAAAAGTATAAATTTGGAACTGGATATGTAACTTGGATGAATCTTCAACTGATAAAGATCAGATTTGATGCAGACACTACTATTTAGGACCTATAAATAGAGTTCCAAAAATAGGACTAAACCTAGCAAGTCAATAGTGACTATGAATATAACCAAATTTTGGTGGCAGTAATAATCATGCATCTTTCTCCAATATTTTAGTTATTTTTAAGTTATCCCATCTAAAAAGCCTAAATAGAGCATGCGCATGTAATCCCAATACTAGGTGAAACCCATGTTATATAATTATATCTGTTCTCAAGTCCTCATTATAGTTATATGATTATAAATGATTGAATAACAACTATATATCTCTATTATAAAAAAATGTATTGGACAAAATCTCACAATACGATAACCAAGCAAGTATGCCCCACTTACACGCATATCAGATGAGTTATAATGAAGCCCCAAAATAAAATTAAGAAGGCTTATCCTTAATGACTTTAAGAATCACTCGTGTATACTAGGTATAGGTATTGGGTGTCCTAACCATACGAACTCAAGGTATCAACAGAAAAAATCATTATATCATCACACTACTCGCACCACCCCATATCCAAGGATATACTAGATAATCCTCCTATCCTCTAGCTCGTGCGATGAATATGTTAGAACGCTGAATTGGGATAAATAGGACCTTGATATAGTTGTCTCAATCCTCGAGGTACCTGCGCGGTTAACGTCGTACGTGCCCCATCAAATCCTTCCTAGCAAGTTACCCATGATCACACACACACACACACACACACACACACACACACAGAGATAAACACATCCCTTGTATGATTGAAAATTCTTAATCAAAATAAACTCACCTTAGATTGATGGTACGAATTGAATCTCTAAATCCCTAACTCTTCAATCCTTGTTCATCCCCTTTCCACCAAAAATATGGCAAGATTTTTGTATCATGAATGATGGAAGATGATGCTGGAAACAACACCACCCTTCTAGATGTTTGCAAGCTCAATTCAGTGTTAACAATGGCAGTATAAAGGTATATAGTAGAAGGAGGTGAGGAGAAGAGGATTCACACCGAAATATAAGTGGTTCAACCAATTAGGCCTACGTCCACTGTGCAAGTGTACGATATGTATCACTGTATGAGGGCTCTAATGGCCATAGATACAAACTCTCAAGCTTTCTCTCTCTACTTGTTTTTAGACAGAGTTTTAACTAGGGTTGCTGATTTCGAATCCTTTTCAAGGTAGAGGATGACCTCTATATATAGTGCCTGGGGGGTGTAGTGTACCCCCCAAGCATGCCATGAGTATGTGCATGAGGATCGAACTAGTATGAGAATGACACCTGGTTGATATCATGTAGATAATGATGAGCTCAATATTCCCTCATGTCGGGGGAATGATTCAGTTATAACTGATTTGTGTACATGAGTTTCTAGCCCCACATATGCGCAGAAGAGCTCGAAAATCTGTGATTGGTCACTACCTTGACCTGGAAGAGGACGAGGTGGTGACATTGGTTCAGTGTGAGAGCCGAAGTATGACATGTTGAGCTATGGCATCGGTCTGGACCGAGGTAGTGGTGGAAAAGTAGCAACGTCGGCCGATCCCTAGCGAGATTGATGTTGATGGCGGGTAACCTCTTCATCTTCCGAGCTGAGGTTGCAATCCTTGGAAGACCAGGTGGATAACCTCCCCTGTATCATGGATGACCTCACTTGTCGAGGTAGCAGGAACGTCGGCTTGTCCATAGCTGATCTTTCTTGGGACCAGACCACTGGTTGATGAGTTGGGACCCCTCCAACCTCGGCCATCCTCATGGGCCGAGGTTGATGTCTCTGAGCCTAGGGGGTATATTCAGGGCATATCAATCACCCCCTAGCCCTTAGTTACCTGTGTGATCAGGTGCCTAAGGTGTATGTTGGTCCGAGGTTAAATTTCTGTAGGTGTTGAGACTTTTTTGACAAGTGTCAGCAGCTGAAGTGGTTAGCATGCCTGACAAGGGTAATGATGTTGGTTGTCTTTTGGGATCCCATGGCAATGATGGGACTTGGGATGTGTGCATTGAGTGTCAAAGGTTATAACCCCTTTCTTCTTTATTTCTGTATTCCTCGCCTGCAATTTTTTCTGCCTTTCTCTCTCTCTAAAAGAACTCCGATTTGAAGCTCATTGGGTGGTTGCTCCTTGCAATCCCTTCTTTCATCCTTACCACTTTTCTTCAGGTGTCTTTTACCATCCATTCTTCTTTATTTTTGTTGCCGTGTTCTTGTTTTTGCATTTTCCGTCGAGCTTAAGCATTTTCTGGTGAACTTATGAGTTTTCTGGTGAACTATTCATTCATTGTTCTTACTTAAAAACCCACTTTTGTTGCTTAGTCAAATTACCAATATTATTTGTTTAGAAGAGTCACAAGTTTAGGGTTTGCCTTATATGATCAGACCCCTTTACCAACTCTTAGAGGAATTCCCCTCTCTTAGGGAGAAGACCTTAGATAAAATTAGACAAATAGAAAGAGCTCAAGAGGAAACTCGTAGGGCAGAGGTGTTTCCCCTCAGGCCTATTTTTCCACCACCTCTGAAGGTCATATACCCTGAACCATCTGAGCCAGTTATCCGAGTAGAGGTCCCAGCTGAACCCTCTCCAATGTATGAGTCTGAGTCATCCACCTCAGACCCTTCCGAGAGGCCATGGACTTCTCAAATCAATAAGATCAGGTCCCTGATCAGGCAGAGGTTTCCAGTCGGGCCTCATCTCACAAAAGTTCAAACACATCAACCTCTTCCTCAGAGGTTGAAATTATTGGACCAAGTGTGGCTGTTTCACCGATTCTTGAAGCCATTCCTCTATCGGCAGTCACAGGGGCTGAGTTTGCTCATAGGTTTCCAAGTGGTGCCCCATCGTCTTCTCGGGCCGATGTTGACCTAGATAATTATGATGGTGTGAAGTGTGACGTTGACACCTCTGAGGTGGCCGAGATTAAGAGTATAGTCAGGGAGGTCGACCTTCTAGACTTCAGACATCTATATTCCATAAGTCCCTCTATACAACTCAGGAGACCTCTAAGGGAAGAGAGGGCTTATGACGGCCGAGATGGGGAGATCTACCTATATGAGCAGATGTTCAAGTTGGGTTTTCGTCTGCCCATCCATCCCATCATCAGGGATATATTGGCCTACATCAACTTGGCTCCTTCCTAGTTGTCACCCAATGCTTGGAGGGTGATAATTGGAGCCATTGTCCTATGGAGGGTTGTCCATCACTCTGACCTTCCTGTCTAAGTCTTTATAGGGTGCTATGTCCCTTCATTTTCCAGAAACCATTCGAGCTATTATCATTTCTTAGCTCGCAAGTCAAACAAAAAGATGATTCAGATTACCCAAACCTCAAACCATAACTGGAAGCCACGTTACTTCTTTGCATCAGGGCCATGGGAATTTGGTCCATGTGCCCCCTCTTCCTCACTAGAGCCGAGGATACCCCTGAGGTGGGGAAAGGATACAATGGCTGCTAGGGCCGACCCTGGGATAAGCCAAAATAATCTTTAGAAGGTCAAAGACCTTCAGGACTAGGGGGAGCATGGTCTGCTTGTCAAATTCGAGCACTTGATGACCCCCTATTACCTTTTTGAGACAGGGCTTGGGGGGAGTCCTCTAACAGATCTTCATAAATATCTTTTTATTACAACAAGTTATACCTCTGAATTTATGTATATATGATTTTCTAACTCAGACCTTTCTATCCTGCAGAGCGCCCAAAAGGAATATCTGACGAGTTGTGGGAGATGGAAGCTCCAAGTCTAATGAAGTTCATCAAAAAGGCAGGTTTGAATGATCCTCCTCCCCCTCCTTCTACCTCGATGGCTGAGGCCACCAAAAAGAGGAAGGTTACCGACCCAGCCCCTCAGGATCAGAGGCAAAAGAAGAAAGGGTGGGATCGTGCCATCCCTATTTCTTCTAAGGATGCCTTGATTGCTCGTCTTGAGAAATTAAAGATTGGTGATAGTGTCATTGGCCAAAGTATGAAGGCCTTGGATGCTATCGGCGGTGTCATGACCGAGTCTGACAAGTGCTTTTGTCGGTCCCTGGATAAGCCCCTGCTGGTTGAATTCTCTCTTCACCGTACCATCCAGGTAAGGCCTTTAACTATTTACCACTGAATGTGTAACATTGTCATTTGGACTATATCAGACCTTAGACTAACATCTTTTCATATGTTCTGCAAGGTCTTCTCACCATGCATCATTATATCAACTGGACCTTGGGAAAAATTCCTTTGATTGAGAAGGGACAAGAGGCCGAGAAGACTGAAGCCACCTTGAACGCCGAAGTGGAACGTCTGAAGGCTGCTCTGAAGAAGGACGAGAACAAGGTGAAGGGATTGCAAAAGGATATGGCCAAGTAGAGGGAAGATCATAATATAGCCATGAAGACTCAGGCCGACTCTCTTCAGTATAAAGTCGATGTGGCTATTAAGGCTGCCTTGGATGATGCCTCCGAGAATATATTGGAAGAGTACAAGGTCTCTGACGAGTTTGTCAGCTTTGGCTTTGAATATCTGAAGAGAGGGGTCAAGGCCACTAGTAAATGGGACGCCATGAAGGAAAAGGAGTCAGGAAGCCTTGCAGTCGCTGACTTCATCGGCCTGGGTTATGCCGACCCCAAGTTTACTCAGGCCCTACAGGAGGTTGAAGAGGAGGGTGGTGTTGCACCCACCGAGACTTCCCTTCAAGGAGACACCATGACTGAAGATGTTGGTGCTCAAGACGATGGGGTGGAAGTAGACACCCTCGGCCAAGGAAATACAGACGTGACCACTAACCCTGAGGCTGGGAACACTTAAATTTTTATGAAGCTTTAAGCAATCTTTTGTAGCTCCTCATTGTAACCTCTGATAAACATTGTTACTTTATCTTTGCATTTTGTAACTTAATCTGTCAACCTCTGAGGAGGGCTTTGGTTTCTTCTCTTACTGAATTATTTATTGGATGATTTTCTTTTCCTTGCAATGTATGTTCATTTCTCAAGTCTCGATATAATGATATCTTTGTTGAGCAAAATGAATGTTTTTTAAGGTCTGAGGTTACCCAAGTATGATGTCTGACCTCAGACCTTGTCACCAAATCATGATGTTATAAGGTGTGAGGTCATCACCTAAGATGTTACCCCCATAAAATTTTCACCAAATTAATGATGTTAAGGGTCTTAGGTCATCCAAATATGATGTCTGACCTCAGACCTTGTCACCAAATCATGATGTTATAAGGTCTGAGGTCATCACCTAAGATGTTAAACTCATAAATAATTTTCACCAAATAAATAATGTTAAGGGTCTGAGGTCATCCAAGTAAGATGTCTGACCTCAAACCTTGTCACCAAATCATGATGTTATAAGGTCTGAGGTCATTACCTAAGATGTTACCCCCATAAAATTTTCACCAAATTAATGATGTTAAGGGTCTGAGGTCCTCCCAGTAAGATGTCTGAGCTCAGAACTTATCACCAAATCATGATGTTATAAGGTCTGAGGTCATTACCTAAGATGTTACCCCTATAAAATTTTCACCAAATTAATGATGTTAAGGGTCTGAGGTCATCCAAGTATGATTTCTGACCTCAGACCTTGTCACCAAATCATGATGTTATACGGTCTGAGGTCATTACCTAAGATGTTTACCCCCATAAAATTTTCACCCAATTAATGATGTTAAGGGTCTGAGGTCATCCAAGTATGATGTCTGACCTCAGACCTTATCACCAAATCATGATGTTATATGGTCTGAGGTCATTGCTTAAGATGTTACCCCCATAAAATTTTCACCAAATTAATGATGTTAAGGGTCTGAGGTCATCCAAGTAAGATGTCTGACCTTAGATATTCTCACCAAATCATGATGTTATAAGGTCTGGGGTCATCACCTAAGATGTTATCCTCATAAATAATTTTCCCTAAATAAATAATGTTAAGGGTTTGAGGTCATCCAAGTATGATGTCTGACCTCAGACCTTATCACCAAATCATGATGTTATAAGGTCTGAGGTCATTACCTAAGATGTTACCCCCCATAAAATTTTCACCAAATTAATGATGTTAAGGGTCTGAGGTCATCAAAGTATGATGTCTGACCTCAGACCTTGTCACCAAATCATGATATTATAAGGTCTGAGGTTATCACCTAAGATGTTACCCCCATAAAATTTTCACCAAATTAATGATGTTAAAGGTCTGAGGTCATCCAAGTATGATGTCTGACCTCAGACCTTGTCACCAAGTCATGATGTTATAAGGTCTGAGGTCACCACCTAAGATGTTATCCTCATAAATTCTACTGCCAGAGCACAATGAACCAATAATTGTCATGGAAACTGATCTTTTCATTAATAATCTCTTCCTATGATAATACGTTTACACACTCTCTTGCAACATCATATGTAATACTTCTTTAGATGATCAGCATTCCAGGGATTGGAAAAAGGTTCCCCCTCGAGGTTTTCTAGCCTGTAGGTTCCGGGTACAACCTCCTCAATTACTCTGTAAGGACCATGCCAATTTGGGTGGAGCTTGTTCGACTTTTATAACGTCTTCTTCAGCACTAGGTCCCCTACAGCTATGGGCCTTGATTTTACCCTTTGATTGTAGAACTTTGTTGTTCTATGATGGTAAGCTGCTTGCTTGACTTTTAGGTCTTTCCTTTTCTCTTCAATTAAGTCTAAGTTGAGTCTTCTCTCCTCTCCATTCTTCTCGGGGTCATAGGTCTGAACCCTATGAGTAGGGAGTCCTACCTCTGTCGGTATAACGGCCTCTGAACCATGTGATAACATAAATGGGGTCTCCCCCGTAGGTGTCCTAGTCGTCATTCTATAGGCCCACAAAATAGCATAAACCTCTTCAGTCCATCTTCCCTTAGCCTCTTCCAACCTCTTATTGGACCCATAGAGGATTGTTCTATTGGTGACTTCGGTTTGACCGTTTGCCTGAGGTCGTCCAGGAGAAGAGAAAACTTGTTTTATTCCAACTCTTTCGCAGTATTTTTCTTGGGAAGAATTCTTAAACTGGGTTTCGTTGTCCGAAATGAGGGTATTTAGGAGGCCATGTTTGCATATGATGTTCTTCCATATAAATTAGAAGGTCTTATGCTCTGTAATCGTGATCATCGGCTCTGCCTCTACCAACTTGGAGAAGTAATCAATGGCAACTATCAAAAATCGGTAATTACTTACGGCCCTTGGCAGGGGACCTACTAAGTCAATCCCCCATACTGTGAATGGCCAAGGGGAACTGATAGACATCATAGGCTGATGAGGTTAATGGGGGATTGTGAAGAATCTTTGACATTTTTCGCACCTCTTCACGTAAGCTGCAGCATCTTTTGCCAAGGTCGGCCACCAATAACCTTACATGGGAATCCTCTTGGCCAAAGGTCTCCCTCAGATGTGACTGGAGCAAGAACCCTCATATACCTCCTATAGGACGTGGGGAACTTTGGTGGGATGAACGCATCTGAGAAGAGGTAATAGGAATCCCTTCCTATACAAGACATCTCCTACTATTGAGAACTTTGCAGCTCCGTAGCTCAATTTCCTCCTCTCTAACTTTGACTCCGGTAGCACCTCCTCTCTGATTTATCTGATAAGGGGATCCATCCATGAGTCCCCTAAGTTCAAATTGAGGAAAGGGTTACTGACCTCTTCCTCTTCGATGATTGCTTTGGGCAAGATCTCAACAGGGATCGTCCTTCTGATATCTGTCTTCATTACCGAAGCTAGCCTTGCTAATGCATCTGTATGACTGTTGTTTTGCCTAGGTATTCTATTTATCTTTACCTCTTCGAAGCCTTGCAGTATCATTCTCACCCTCTTCAAATATTTGGCCATCCTTTCGTCCTTAGCCTCCTAAACTCCCAATACTTGATTAGCAACCAACCTTGAGTCACTATGAAGGAGGAGTCGTCTTGTACCAATGGTCCTTGCCAATGAGAGGCCTGCTATCATGGCCTCGTATTCTGATTCGTTGTTTGACGCCTTGAAGTTAAACCTTAGGGCATATTCGATGTTAGTACCATCAAGGGCTGAGAGTATCAACCCCGCACCACTCTCACTTTTACAAGAGGACCCTTTGACAAAGAGGTTCCAGATGTCTCTATCTGATGAGAAGCCACCTTTTAACATTTTTCCTTGTAGGAAGAGGTACTGATCTTCCTCATTTTTGGCCACTCTATTCCTGGTCCCCCTGGATACAACCTCTTTCGGATCTCGAAAGACGTTCACATTTGACCCTTCTATAATTTCTTAATTATTCTCAACTTTGACCTCTTCCCATGTAAACTCTGCGACAAAGTCTGCAAGTGCCTGCCCTTTGATGGTCGTCCTAGGCTGATAGGTAAGGTCATACTCCCCTAGTTCAATGGCCCACGCCATCAATCTTTCCAACTTCTCATGTTTATGGAGTACCTGTCTTAGTGGGGAGTCCGTGAGGACGACCATAGAATGGGCTTGAAAGTAGGGCTTCATCTTCCTAGAGGCATGTATCAAAGCGTAGGCTAACTTTTCTATGCGAGGGTAATTCTATTCAGATCCCTGAAGGGCCTTACTGTTGAAGTATACGAGCCTTTGAACTCCAACGTCCTCTCGTACAATGGTCGCACTTATAGCCGATTCAGAGACCGCTAGATAAACAAATAGCCTCTCTCTCGCTATTGGTCGAGATAAGAGCAAGGGAGACCCAAGGTATGACTTGAGTTGATCAAAAGCCTCGTCACACTCTTTGTCCCACTCGAAGGCCTTTCTAAGCACCTTGAAGAATGGAACACACTTGTCGTTCACCTTAGAAACAAATTTATTGAGCGCGACCACTCTTTTAGTGAGCCTCTGAACATCCTCGATACTCCTAGGTGTCTTCATGTCGAGCAAATCCTTGATTTTCTCAGGGTTTGCCTCTATTCCTCTTTGATTGACTATGAATCCAAGAAACTTCCCAGCTCCTACCCCGAAGACACACTTTGCCGGGTTGAGTTTCATCCTGTATAGGTCCATAGTATTGAAGATCTTTTCCAAGTCTGCCACGTGAGTGCAAGCCTTTAAGCTATTCGTCAACATATCGTCTACATACACCTCCATGGTCTTGCCTATTTGGTCTTCGAACATCTTATCCACCAGACGCTGATATGTTGCCCCCGTATTTTTCAATCCGAATGGCATCACCTTGTAGAAATACGTCCCTTTGTCAATAATAAAGGCTGTCTTTTCTGAGTCTTCAGCATCCATGAAGATCTGATTATAGCCTGAATACGCGTCCATGAAGCACATGAGCTCATGTCCTGCAGTTGCGTCTACCATCTGGTCAATCCGGGGTAGGGGTAACTGTCTTTTGGGTAAGACTTGTTCAGATCAGTAAAATTTACGCACATTCTCCACTTTCCATTGGCCTTGGGCACGATGACTGCATTTGATAGCCACTCCGGATATATCACTTCCCTGATGAATTCAGCCTCTTCCAACTTTTGAACCTCTTCTCGGATGACATCATACTTCTCCCTGGAGTATACCCTTCGTCTCTGTTTGATTGGCTTAGCATCCTTAGTCACATTCAGCTTGTGGCACATAACTTCAAGGTTAATTCCTGGCATGCCCACGTGACTCCATGCGAAGACACTCTGCCTCTTCCTCAGGAAGCCTACGAGTTCTTCCTTGATTTCTACCTTTAAGGCTTTGCCGACCTGGACTATTTTTTTCGGCTCGTTTTCATTGAGGATGATGGATTCTACCTCTTTTGCGTCCTCTCATTTCTTCAACTTCGTTTCATCTCTAGGGTCAAGCGTATCGATGTTATAAGTGGTAGTTGCTCTCTTATGAGCCTCTCTCTCTTCAACTGAGTTGAAGTAGCATTCTCGTGCTATGGTCTGGTCACCCTACACTTCCCCTACCCCATAGAGGGTCGGGAATTTTAGCATCTGGTGGACCGTTAATGGCACAGCTTCAAACTCCTCAAGGGCTACTCTTCCTATGATGAGGTTATAGGCCGAGAAGACATTTTCGTCCATAACGAAAAAATTAATCTTTCGAGTTAACCTCATAGGCCACTTATCGCCCATTCGTACTTCCATCTCATACATGCCGAGTGGATGGATCTTTTCACCGCTAAACTCCATTAACAGATGATGATAGGGTACCAACCTAGCTCTGCTCAGACCTAGGCTTTTGAAGCAGGGCTAGAACATCACATCTGCTGAACTTCCCTCGTCTACAAGAATTCTTTGCACCTCACATCCATGAACTCTTGTCGTGATCACTAAAGGGTCATCATGTGGAGATAGGATTCCTTTGAAGTCGAGTCGGGAGAACCCAACTACGAGAGTGTCCATATCTACCTTCTTTCTCTTCTACGTAGTCTCGGAAGACCTCAGGTTTACCACTTCAAGTTTGGCCACTAATTTAGCCTCTTCCACATGAGCTTTTCTATCAGCAACCTCAGATTCACCCCCCGCAAGTCCTCCGCATATAGTGCTAATGCCAAAGGAGATCATACCAACCCTCTTCACCAGGGTGTTTTCGTCTTTTGGTGGGAGGTCTGGATCGTCCTCATCATCGTCATCCGTGCCATTGTCTCTTCTTGCTGTGGTGTCCTCACGACATTTGTCGTGTCTTTTATTTTTAAGGTCTTCCCTTTCCCTTTTAGGAGCTTTACCATCAACATATTTCCTCAACTTTCCTCACTTCAACATCTTCTCGATCTCATCCTTCAAGGCGAAGCACTTGTCTTTTATATGGCCATGGTCTTGGTGGAATTCACACCATAAATTCTGGTTCCTCTTATGTGGAGGAGCCTTCAACTTATCTGGCCATCTTAGGGATCGGTCATTCCTGATCTCATTGAGGATGTGTTCGCAACTAACCGTAAGAGGGGTATAACGCGCAAACTTATCATCAACTGACCTCTTCTTTCCATCCTTCTTTCTTTGAAACTTTCCGCTGCCACTGCCGTTCTCATCCTCAAACTTGGCGGCCATGGCCTCTTCAGCATTCATGACCTTCCCCATAGTTGACAATAGCTCCGCCATGGACTTTGGAGGGTCTTCTACAAGTTTCCATAATAACTTTCCCTTCTGAAGACCTCCTATGAGGGCGGTCATGGCAATATTCTCTTCGTAGTCTTTAACCTCAAGTTTTTCTTTGTTGAACCTAGCAATGTAGTCTCTTAGGCTCTCATGCTTGCCTTATTTGACGTACAGCAGATGGGTGGTCTTCTTTTGGGGTCTTACCCCAAAACAGAAATTGTGAATGAACCGTTCAGCCAAGCCCTTAAAGTTATTGATTGAATTCTTTGGAAGATAAGTAAACCAGATGTGCGCTGCTCCGATCAAAGTCTCGGAGAAGGCACAACACTTCATCTCATATGGTATCGAATAGATGTTCACCGCCGACTGATACATCTCAATGTGATGTACAGGGTTGGTGCTACCGTCATACTTGGGAGTTACTGTAGGTGGCTTGAACTTAGCTGGTGTAGGGAAGCTTACTATCTTAGCCACGAGCGAGGAGCCCTCTGAGAAACCTCTTTGCAGTGGATCTCGACTTTCGATGAGGTCTCCTATCTTGTCCTCAAGACGTTGGATGGAGTCATTCCATGGTCTGGCAATGTCGTCCTGGCCGAGGTTATCCCCTGCCACCTCCAAGGGGTGGACCGAGGGTTCCCCAACCACGACACAACGCCTGCTGTTGACCTCTTCTTGATCTCTTCCTCGTCCTGGTTGTAGCCGACATTTCCTCTCTTCCCTTTGTGAGCCTGATGCACTTCTCGACCTTGACAACCTTTGTCTTAGGTCATTTACTAGGCCCAGCCTTTCAAAGGCTGACGCTCTGCTCAGTCGATCAAAAGCTGATCCTCGTTGTTGGGCTTCGTCACCCCTTCGGCCTCCACAACCTTGGCTTCGGTTGTCAGGACGAACTATGTTGTTCCAAACTTCATATGGCTCCCAATAGTCTTCTGGGACGTCTTCCGCCTCTAGATCATCATACCTATCCACAGGGTAAGGGTTTCCTTGCCTCCCCAGGCGCAAGCGCCTAGGGTCAGCAACGTCCCTTCTCCGCTAGGGTGTAGGTTGGTCTTTCCGCGGTGCCTGGGGTGGTCCCCTGGCATCAGGATGGGGCTGAGCAGCCGCCGAGGTAATCATCTTCGGTGAGACTCCAGGTGGCCTCATCATATTTTGGCTGGGTTGTGCAAATTGCTCCTGCATTGCTTGTTGCATCGCAGCCAAAAACCTCAAGGCTGCGGCCACTTCCGCCATTTCGAATTGGGGCGGTGCCTGGCTGGAGTTAGGTCCTCTTGCTCCTGGCGATGGAAGAGGTGGTGGTAATTCCGGTGCCATGTGTTAACACAAAAGAGTTGGTGTAGTAAGTGAGCTTAATACCTTACGGTACCTCTTTCAATGGTAAAATAGCTCCGCGCAAAGGGGGAAGGCTTGGTTCACCACCAGAGTCTCCGGTGAGGTTAAGCGAATAAAGAGGAAGAGACAACTTCTCGTTCCCACAGACGGCGCCAAAATGATGATGCTGGAAACATCACCACCCTTCTAGATGTTTGCAAGCTCAATTCAGTGTTAACAATGGCAATATAAAGGTATATAGTAGAAGGAGGTGAGGAGAAGAGGATTCACACCAGAATATAAGTGGTTCAGCCAATTAGGCCTACGTCCACTGTGGCAAGTGTATGATATGTATCACTGTATGAGGGCTCTAATGGCCATAGATACAAACTCTCAAGCTTTCTCTCTCTACTGTGTTTTTAGACAGAGTTTCAGCTAGGGTTACTGATTTCGAATCCTTTTCAAGGTAGAGGATGACCTCTGTATATAGTTCCACGGGGGGTGTAGTGTACCCCCCCAAGCATGCCATGAGTATGTGCATGGGGATCGAACCAGTATGAGAATGACATTTGCCTGATCTCATGTAGATAATAATGAGCTCAATATTTCCTCACGTGGGGGGAATGATTCGGTTATAAATGATTCATGTACACGAGTTCCTAGCCCCACATATGCGCAGAAGAGCTCGGCCATCTGTGATTGGTCACTACCTCGGCCTGGAAGAGGACGAGGTGGCGAACTTGGTTTAGTGGAAGAGCCGAAGTATGACATGTTGAGCTATGGCATCGGCCTGGGCCGAGGTAGTGGTGGCAAAGCAGCAACGTCGGCCGATCACTAGCCGAGATTGATGCTGATGGCGGGTAACCTCTTCATCTTTCGAGCCGAGGTTGCAATCCTTGGAAGACCAGGTGGATAACCTCCCCTGGATCATGGATGACCTCACTTGCTGAGGTAGCAGGAACGTCGGTTGGTCCATAGCCGACCTTTCTTGGGATGAGACCGCTGGTTGATGAGCTGGGATCCCTCCAACCTCGGCCATCCTCATGGGTCGAGGTGGATGTCTCTGAGCCGAGGGGGTATATTCAGGGCATATCAATGGATAATTATTTATTCATTATCAATGGTGCAGTATCTCAGTACAATCATTTTCTACTTTGATAATCTAGCACGTATGGCGCATATTTGGTGAAAACTTTATATATCCAACATGTCTCTCCAATGGTCACAAAATAACATATCCTAAAAATGGATCATTTTTTCAAAATACTAAAAATATAATTTTTCAACGAAACTTTATGGAGTTGATATCCAGGAGGAAATCATGTACAAAAAAAATCACTATAAAAATTAAATCCAAAAGTGAGTGAGATGCTAAAAAAATCCACACATTATTCCAACTTGCATTTCAATTAATTTTTGGTTCATTTTTAGGTGAATTATTTTGAAAATAATATCCTCACTATATACATAACATCCACCAAATTTGATTGATTTATTTTAGTATGTTACAAATTTGGTGATTTTTAGAGTTCACTTAAGTGACTAATATATATATAAACTATTTTAGAAAAAATGATCTATATATGTCAGTGTTTAAACTGCTTAAAAAGTAACATATGTTAACTGATTTTTTTTTAAAATAAATATCATTTTGTTCTATTTTTTTACAAGGTATCCATAGAATGTTTAGTTACTTTGTTAAAAACATCAGGTCAAAATAATATTTTTTACTATTTACAAAAACAGGAGCATAAAAATGGATCCTATTTAACGAGTTGAAGCCCGCCTTTCTCTTATATATATATATATATATATATATATATATATATATATATATATATATATAGAGAGAGAGAGAGAGAGAGAGAGAGAGAGAGAGAGAGAAATAGTTGTCAAAAGTGGTGATGACAACACAATACACGATCAATTCAAAAATAGATATGAAATTTATTCCAAATTGACACAATATACTTTGTTCTTGTCGAATTATGACTCATAGTATCGTGTTATTCATGTTTCTACTTGTATCATGTTATACTATTGTGTTTATTTATGTGTAGGAATTTGTAATCGTGTTAATAATATCGTAATTCGCTTCAAATAAGTCATGCTCATGATAACGGAAAATTTTAATTTCGTATTGTATTGAGTCGTGCTCGTGTTTAAATAGTGTATGATCCCATACTCGGAAACACGAAGGACATCCAAGGTAAAAAACAATAAATAATTATAAATAATAAAAAAGTACAAAATGCACACCATGTTCACTTATATTGTGGTGGGGGTGGGGGGGCATGAACTATACTACTTTTGTGCTTTCTTTTTAGGTCAGCGTCAAACAGATCGGTGTGGCATGATAAGAGACAACTTAGTAGTTACCAACAGCTTCCTGCGCGCGCGCATGCATGCATTGGCGGTATAGGTAGGGTTTTTTATGACACGTGGAAAAGTACCTCCACCAAAAAGAAGGGTTCACACTAATTTTGATTTTTTGGCCAACAATTTGAATGGGAACTGAGTTTGTTTGTGGTCAGCGAAGACAGCATATAGAAAGGAGATAGAGATATAAAGCTGTACTAGATGATCATCGAGTTTCCTAGTGGATGCTTATGCAAACATATAAATTAATTGAAATGCTTACGATCATAAGAATATCGTCATCAAACACCATAACTTTGATTAGAATAAATATTCAACCATATCCGAACAAGTATTATAATAAGTGAATATAAATTATTATTTTTATTGGTATCATATCACGTGGTGTGCGGGTCAGCTTTAAGCGTATCTTGACTAATCCACGTTAGCGGTTTGTGACTTTTGCTGATCAAGAATTATTTTGACAGCGTCGGAGATCGAACTGAGAACCAAACTCAATCCAACTCTAAAACTGTTCCGGTGACAACGTTTATACCAAAAAATTTATAAAATTATCATTTTCAACCCTATTTATGCAAAATACGTAATATCCATTTTTTTTCAAATTAATTCTCGTAATCAATTTCCCCCCTATATTCTTTTACCAATCATCTTCCCTCAATGTACATGGAGAATGATATCAAAGATTTTTCTAATCAATGTGGTACATTGTTTGAAAGTGGATTTATTTTTTAGAAATATGTGGTTGAATATTTGTTTTCATAATTTTTACCTTTATTTGCAAATTTTCTTCATAAGGACTATTAGGTTAGCAAACTTGTTTAGAAATTATCGAAAAATTAATTTAGAATATATATTATTCATTCAAGAAATTATAGCATGAGTAAAACTAGTATATAAGGATTGCTATGAAAGTAAACACGTTAATAATTAATTTAAATTAAAATGTGAATATACATATATAGAGGCCCTCTCCTGTAAGAACTCCTTATAGTATAGACTCCGGTACATATCATTTTTTTAAAATAGTAAAAAAATGAATTTTTTGATGAAACTTCATGGATATGATCTCCATGGTGGGAAGATCATCTCCAATTTTTTTTCACCAAAAAATTCAGTAAAAAAACCGTTGAGATGAAATGATATGTAAAAAAATGGTATAAATATGCATTTTCGACCGTTGAAAAATTGGCGATCATCTCACCCACTTTTTGATTGAATTTTTTTATGAAACTTCATGGATATGATCTCGATAGTGAGAAGATCATATCCATGGATTTTCATCAAAAAATTCAATCAATAAAGCGGCTGACGCCGACCCAACATTTCAACGGTTGAAAATGCATATTTATACCATTTTTTTACATATCACTTCATCTCAATGGTTTTTTTTAATGAATTTTTCGACGAAAAAAATTGGAGATGATCTTCTCACCATGGAGATCATACCCATGAATTTTCATCAAAAAATTCATTTTTCTACTATTTTTAAAAAATGGTATGTACCGGGGTCTACACCATAGGGAGTCCTTACAGGAGACTTTTTGTACATACATATATATATATATATATCAATGCATATATAAAGCGAGACTATGTAACACATCTCACTTAACGTACCAAATCAATACATTTAAGGAAGAATAAATGAGAATAAGTGGGAATATATATAATTTTATATTATACTAGCATGCAATCCGTGTGATGCACTGACGATGTACAATAAATAAATATGATGATAGTTATAAAAATTAGTATATATCATAAATTCAATATCTTACCTTAAAGTGGTTATAAAAGGTTAATTTTTTTAAAAAGAATGTAATATATCTAGGCAGAGAACAAATTTTTTTTAATAAATAGTTTATTGATGAAAAGGTGGAAAAACTCTACCTGTGGCAAGAAAACAAGAAGCATAACTTGAATCAAGTGGAAAACAGGACCTAAATAAATAGGACTCTTATAAAAAAGAAATAACAATCTAAAGTTAACTTAAAAAACATTTAGGTCCTACGATTTCTTGAACTTGTTCGCTTGCGGACGACGTTCCAATTGTCATTTTTCGCAGTAGAATTTACATCATTCAAGATGAGATCGGAATCCACCGCAGATGCTGAATCAAGTTTTGGGAGATTCACGATTAAATCAATTCCGCGGTTGTCGTAAATTTGAACACTAATAGGATTAACTTGGGATAACTTGTCACTTGTTTTAATATTCTCTAAAGGAGTTATATATTCATCACTTTTTAACTCTTCATTAGAAGATGAAGTTTCAAATAGATCATTGCGCAAAACAAGTTTATCTCCTATGAAAACGATGGAATCACATTGGATTAAATGTTGAATATCGCTTTACTTTTTCTTATTTGGATTGCAACCAGAAGATCCATGATGTTGATTGTTGATAGCAGTTTCAAATGGCTGATCATCATTTGGCTCCTCATTATCAGCAACTGCTATTTTTGACTTGATCTCATGTTGAGACTTAGATGAATCCACGTAACCTTTTTCTAAAACCACATGTTGAGGATTTCTTTGGGCCCCAATTCCCACAGAAGGATACATGATTCGTATTCAAAATAATTTACGCATCTAATACTATCTTATTATATGTATAACTAGCATGCAACCTGTGCGATTCACGGGCGATGTAGAATAAACAAGTATAACGATAGTTATAAAAATTGGTATAATCATAAATTCAATGTCTTATCTTAAAACCATTATAAAAGCTTGATTTTTTTTCATAAATAAACTGTCTATTTAAAAAAAATATATTATATGAAAACTATTTTTATAAATAAAAGCTTCAAAACAACTGTACGTATATTATATAAAAAAGTTACACATTACTATTTGTTTTTAGGTTAAAAAACTGTATGTCCTTTATAGATACAAAACTTAAAGTTTTTTCTATAAATAAAACGTTAAAAAAATTCTAAGAAAATTTTTCCTTATTTATATTAAAATCAATTTTGAAATTTCGAAAACTTTTTTTAACTTAAAATATATTATTTATAAATAAAAACTTCAAAACAACCATACGTATTTTATATATAAAAAAATTATATATAGTTTTTATTCATTTTTAGTTTAAAAAACTATGTGTCATTTATAGATACAAAACTTAAAGTTTTTTTTATAAATAAAACGTTAAAAATGTTTTTATAGCCAAAACGTTTTTTTATTTATATTAGAAAAAAAAATTGAAAACTTTTTTCACTTATTAACTGTTTTTTTATAAATAAAAACTTTAAAAAAATGTACATATTTTACATAAAAAAAATTACATATATTTTTATTTTAAAAATCTTTATGTCATTTATAAATATAAACTTAAAATTTTTTCAATAAATACAACGCCAAAAATATTTTTGTAGCCAAATTTTTTTATATTTATATAAAAACAATTTTGAAATTTTGAAAACTTTTTTTTTCTAGAAATAAAAATGTTATATATATAGTAGTATTAATAGGATTGTGTAATGTGATTTAAGTGGGAAATGATGAAAAGAGATTAATTGAATCTAGATTGTGTTGCATCGAGAGATTAATTAATAGAGTTAATGAATTATCTTTTTAGTTGTCAAGAGATTTTTGATTTATTCATTTTTTTTTTTATTTCAAAGAAATTTTGGATTTATTTATTTTACTTGGTTTCAAATAGCACAAAATTAATGATATCAAATATTAAAGGTACATTAACTTCTCTGACACTGCCATATTTGAGGTATAACATAAGAGCATCCACAATTGGGGGAGAAGAAAATATGAGATTTGGTAACTTTACAAAATTTGACACTCGCAGTGATGAGTGAAAATGAACAAATTCTGTATATAAATTTGTAAGCGTTCTCCAAATTTAGAGAATAGTTACAAATTCTGTAAGGGTTCCTATGAACTTCATTTGTCCGTTGCAATTGATACGAACAAATGAAGTTCGTAGAAAATATAAATAGTCATTTTTATTATATATGTTGAGTTCTTACAAATAACATTTGTTCGTATCATTTCTTACGATCAAATGTTGTTTGTAAGAAATGAATATTTAGTTCCTACGAACAAATGTTGTTCCTAGAAAATTAGATTACAAACTGCACCACTCCTGATGCTCTAAGTATTTGATTACTTGGTGCAATATAGATATGAATATATGCTCTGAAGTTTGATTACTTCAAGACTCATTGTAAATTTGGTGCTTGTTGTAGGTCACATCGTTAGTAATATAAAATTATAACATGACCCATGACTCATGACTCTTTTTCTTTTAGTGATGCTTATCGTTTGGGTAAGAACTATGTTGCTTTGTCTAGATTTGAGACGATATATAGATAAGATTAGTAATCAAATACAGTAGTGGTCAAAACAATAGGCAATTGGGTCTAAGTATACTGCAGCAACATATCTCTGTTTTTTTTATAAGTGCTCTACCACCATGAATATCATGCCGCCCATAAAATAAATATCAATAGTTCAAGTTTAAAAAATTGTTTAGATCAGTACAATAACTAACAAATTGGACATAAATGAGAACATTAAAATTTACGTTCTCTGGCATATAACATGCTTTACATCCCCAATACCGGTTCCAATATATTTGAAAGTGTTTAAATCGCATAATAGATAATTTTTCAAGGACTCTCCTATACTATGCCCGATAGGGCATTGTACACATACAAGAACCCAGGTGAACCGAAACTCATATCCGAGAATTCCCTCTAGTTAAAGCAGGTTATGTACGAACTAACGGTTCGATTGCTCACCTGATATAAATACGTCCACGTATTAGATTCAATTGACGTCACGCGTGAGGAGACGTATTGAGATATACAATCCAACATGGCAAAATTAGAATATTGCACTACAATATATAAGATTTTCGGACCGTTCACTTATTATCAATTGATTTTGAATTGAATGCTTCAATATTTACAAGCCAACACCGCTCTTAAACACCTCACAGTATCAATGGTTAGAGAGATATTTTCTCACCTCTGTTAACTCGTGTGCATTATACCGAGATAATTTCCTCATAAATCACAATGCTACTCCATACGTAACTTTTTAATAAGCCATGTCCTATTGCAATACAAGTCAACATATAAGTAAGGTTAGTTTAAGAACCCTAGCCTTTGTAAAAGGACTGTACACCAAGTTGGTAATGAAAACATATGTTAGTGATTTTTCCTTGAATGAGATTGTAGTAGACAGGTTACAAAAATGCTCGTCACTCCTTAATACCAAGACTTCTATTTTATACGGATAAACATATATTATTTTTCTTTTTTCGATGCCACATATGGTACACTATTCATTTTCGCCTCGAGAAAAGATACAAATATTTAAAAACTAGTTTTTAATCTCGTGTGATTCACAGATGTATTCCAAAAGGGTTGCATACATATAATTGGATTTTGAATTTCACAAAAACCAAATACATGAATTAATGTATAGAAAAGTTCTAAATCAACTCCAAAATATATGTATAAAAATTAAAATACAATGAGAATTGAAATCCATATAACATTTTCTTTTATTTCATCAAATAAAAACACTTATGACTCAAGAGTAGCTAGCCATTCATGTTCCATTGGTTTTAGAACCCAGTTAGAATTATCGGAAAAGTTTTAGTATCTTCTATTGCACGTAGTAGGCTCGATAGGACTCAAAATCAAGACTCGGAGTCATTGCAATGGGATTATATTTCAACACTCTCTAAATCCTTGTTTGGTTTGGGGTGAATACTAAAAGTAAATGGTGGCATTTATATTTATTTAATCAAAGATAAAATAATTAATATCTTAACACGCTACAATTATACGATTTTAGGCAATGACGATTTTTTTTAACTATTTAAAGCGGAAATGGTGATGTTTCTATTTGTTTAATCAAGGTAAAAAAAATTTCAACATGGCTTTGCTCTTTATACACCTTAAGCCATTTTCAACATGGCTTAAGTTTAAACCTTAAATTTATACAATCCAACATGGCTTAAATTTATATGATATTGCAAGTTTTTTTAGAGACTCTTAAATTTATGGTCACTGCTTGGAGAAATCCATGTCAAGGTATCTACATTTGTTAAAAACTTATGTCATGGTATCATGGGAGACGAAAAGTTAAGGGGAAGGGGAAATCACAGTCTTCTCTAAGCTACGAAATCTGATTGAAAAATAAGTAAAAAGTTCATTGCAGAAGATCAAATTCAAACGAACTTCTTAATAGATTTGTAATAATATACCTAATATAATTGTAATCTAAGACAACATCCATTACCTACGGTACATTTTAACAATAATCTCCCTAGTCACAACCAAATGGCACACATAAATGTACAATATACTCTTTTGTTATTTTTAATCTCGTATTGGGGTTGAGCATAACAAAATCTATGGGGAAAATGTAGAAGTTCTTAAAAATAAGAATTTTATTCTTTGAAAAAGAAAAAAAATATTGAAATATATAAAGGAAAAGAAAAACTTATTGCCATTTTTGTATGGTTTATAAACTGTTACCATGAGGGTGACTTTAAATATCCACACAAAAGGATAACCTTTGGAAACCTTATGTGGAGAGTATTAACACTATTTATGGATGTATAAAATGTGTGTGTTGTTTTTTAAAAGTTATATATATGTTCCCATCAAACAAAACTATATAAGCAAAAAAAAAAAATAGAAATCAATAAGCCTTAGTTTTCGCAGAACCACTTCTGTGAATATACATACTAACAATAAACAAACAATTATTTTTATTTCACAAACTATTTTGAATCCATATTTAAAAGATAATCCCCACAAACTTCTTTTGAAACCACCTATCATCACCTCACGTTTGTTAAGACTCTTATTGGGAAACCCTGTTATAGGGAGAACTGTTAGTCCACATTGAACACCCAACCCCAAAATTATAATACTTGACCCGTGAAACATCTCACTGTAACTTTCTTTAAAAATATTTTCGAAATTAGGTAAACCCGTTCGGTCAAATATATCTAGAACCAAGTTTTGAACCTCATACCAGTCACTCACAAAAACCAATTCAAACTCTTAGAAATATAATACACAACAAATATCATCTACTCATTTCCTTAACATTCTTTGCATGAGAAAAGTCCTAATTATAAGGATAAACACACCTCATAATAGATTTTGGTGAACTCAGATTATTGAGGTAGTCGTCACCGAAATTGTAACTCGAGTAAGAAACTGCTGATTTAGTTTCTCTCATCACATCAATACGTTCCATACAAACAATTGTCTATTAAATCCTCTCAAATCATTGGGATTGAGAGCTTAAATGGGATAAAGATGATCTTGGTTTGGAAACATTTTTAATCTATATTTGTTGGAAAGGGTTCTGAGTAATTTAATTCGGTTAGGATCCAAGGTTCTTGAATCAGTTGAAGAGATTTTCATACAAAGGACTGAAAAAAAGGTTTGGATATTTCTTGTTGTATGTGTTGAATGCTACCAAAGTCCTCCGTGACTTTGGCCTACACTTGAATCTCACTGATGGTCATGTTCAATACATTCCTGAATGTTGAAGTGAAAAAGCTCTTTCAACTATCAGAGAAGTTCCTAAACCATTACACAAGTTACCCTAGTTTGAAATAAACTACTAGGATTGAACCCACAACAATACTGTTAGGATGCCAACTCTCTTCTTAAGAGGTGAACTTTTTAATTGTATTAGAACAAGAATTTTTATCTCTCATGATTAGTTCGAACTTAAATCATTGTAATTCCCACTGATTCAAATTGATAGACATGTTATTCATATATTTATTTGTAAATATAAGCGATGCTCATAAATATATTCTTATTTCAAAATTAACTGACACACCTTTACTGAAACGTAAACGTCATTCATGGTTTTAAGAATAAAATCCTAATGTTAAATTTGGGATGATATGGATTATCAGTTTAGTATTCTCCACTACACATCAATTATATGTTTGTTCTCACCTGTGACCTCTATATGATAATCAAGCGATGATCTTGGTTATTCAAGACTTAATGGTTTGACATGTGAGATAGCCAAAAATAATATAAATGAATTACAAGTCATTTTCAATCTCCCTTTTAGCTATTTGTTAGATCCCCCCACCCTGAAATAAAATAATCTTCATTTGGATTATTGAAAAAAAAACGCTTAAACCAAAATTGAATGTATGACAACAAAACCATATAAGTCATATGGACCAAAAAATACTCTAAGGACAATTTTTTGATAGAGTCAATTTGTATGTATTTTGGCTTTATTTTTTGCCTGGATAAAAATATTTGAGTCATAGGTTAGAACTTTAGTATGTTGACCTTTCACGCCTATGACGTGGTTTCTTGAAGTCGTAGTGGCCAAATTAGAAGATCTACATTATCCTGCCATGTTTCGTGCTTGTTTTTGTCTTCACGTTTTGAGGATGTCTCATGTATGAATGCATAAATATTGTTAACCTTGGATATTTTATATTTAGGTTTTAGTTTTTTATAAAATTAATTTTAAAATATTTTAAAATGATTTTATCCCTTTTAATATTTTTTTAGTAGAAAAATAGTTTTTTGTGACTTCATTTGAACGGAATCGGATATGTCTTCGAACGAGATATGATACCTTCAAATGAACATCGAACGAATCAACTTTTGCCCTTGCTAGAATTTCAATAGATAGCTCGTTGGATATGTGTTCTAACAACATGATATACTTCGTTCGAACGAGCCCTCAAATTTTTTTAGAATTTGAGATTTTCCAAATTTCTTTTCATCCTTATCTCGTTTTGGAAAACATACTACAAATAGAAGTGCAGTGCAGTATTTTTATTAGATAATCTTTTCATTACTTTTGAGTTTCCAAACTCTCTGAAAAATTCTTCGTGTTTACCCAAACCCTAATTTATACACCAATAATTTTAGATTCAAGATTTATCTTATTATACTATGAGATGTAGTTTGTGGGCACCAAGGTTTATTCTCCACATCTTTGTGAGATTTTTTTATTGTAATGGACTCCATACATGCTAATGTGTTTGCATATGATGTACTTTGTGTGTACAGTTGTTGAGCTGTTTGGTGGATACCGAGGAATACGTGGACTCGCACGTTTGGTAGTGTGGGAGTGGACTCTTGCGTGTCGTTGTGCGGAGGTTAAAGTAACGAACAACATTAAGTCTTACGAGGGCGTCGAGTTTATGTTGTAAGTCTAACGTATTTTTCTTTGTAATTCCATACATAGTGAATTTGTGGGGCTGGGCCATTCGAGATTTTTCCTATTTGGGTTTTCCTTGTACATATGTCATTATGGTTGATGACTTATTTTATCCTGCACTCACTAGGGTGAATGTTTAGGTTAAGATAAATTTGTTTAGTCTATTTAATCACAAATTGTTTAAAATTAGTGATACGTTTAATTTGGGTAACTTGTTTACATGAACTCGTAATTGAAAATTTAAAAAAAAAATTGGTTTGTCGATTCTCCACCCTTTGCCATATTGGAAGTCTACAATCCTATAACACTTTTCAAATTGGTATCAGAATGGGAACACTAAGTTATCATGTAGATCCCTTTTTTGTGCAGGGTTATTTGGGTGTTTGACTCTCTAGTTTTGTTTATGTCTTTTGACGAGTCATCATAATGTTAAGTTATATAATGTTTTTAGCGATGACAACGATTTTGATATTCGATATGAGTTTATAATCGTGCTGAAAAATTAACTCGTTCGAATTTTAAGTCCATAAAAAAAATTAAATTTCTTGAAAAATAATTTTTTTGTTTTGAAGTTGAAGTTCATTTTTAACGAATTATTCAAACTCAAGGACATATCCTTAGTTAGAAGCTCAGGGACATGAACCGTGTTTTAAAAGTTTAGAAGTGTCCAAGAAAGAGAGTGATGATAAAGTCCAATTATCAGAGAAAGAATTAAAGGATTCTAAAGTTTCTAGGGTTAAAGAGCATGCCATCTAGGATAATGATAAATTGACTAAAAATTTGAAGGGACATGAGAAGATTCTTAAGGATAAGTTATCTTACATTAAGGGAAAGCGCGATAACCTTTTAGGAATGATTACAGAATGAAGAAGGATTCCCTAACATTTAAAGAGTCTAAATGTTTGCATAAGTCGAGATTTTGAGGTTAAAATATGATCTAAGAGACATAAGTAGTGTTGGTGTTGGCTTTGATAATTCGAATGCTCCCCTTGCTAAATCAATGACAAATATTTACATAAAGGTCAACACAAAGGTTGTCTTTCTCGTGTTTACACATGTCCGCATTTGTAAGGACATATTTTTATAAGTGTCCGTCACAATTAATTATGTCATATACCGTTACAAACATCGAAGAAGTTCAAGAGCAATCTACATCAAGACGTTTACTAATATATCAATGTTCTTCATTAAAAATCCTCCACAAAGTTTACTTTGGTAAGGTTATATTTTAAATACCTTAACTTTGCACTTAGAGCTTTGGGATATTTTTACAAAATATTTTCTTAGTGTTGGAGCGGACTTTTTTTGTCAAAATTTAAGAATGAGTAAATTTTCTAAGTCTTGTAGATTTTCTCGGTTTTGACGCTTAGGTCGTTCAAGCGAGATCCCACCTCATTCGAGCAACATGAGAAGTCGCGCGATGTCGTTCAAACGACACGTGTACTTCGTTCGAGCGAGATCCCTTTTTCGTTCTAACGATCGAGGCGGCGCAATTTTCTACAAATACTCATTAAATGGTTTCGTTTTCATTAAGAAGTCCCAGAGTTTTGAAAGATAGAAAACTACGAATCTACAAAATTCTTTTGACTTCTTCTTTTAGAGTTTTCATCCCTTTTGTTTTCAATTCACAAAAATTCCATATGCTTTGGTGAATTTTTTTGGTGTTCAAGAACACACTTTGCTATTTTTTTCATTCTTTGTGGGGAGAACTCTACAATCAGCGTGCTATTGTGGAGGGAGTCTCTATGAAGTTACTCTTGTGGGGAGGACAACCTACACCAAGAAGACTGTGTGTTTAGGACTACTTGTCCTTGTGGTATAGCTGTGTGTGAACCACTGAAGATTTCTAGCCGATACGTTAGATGTTTGATGAAGACACTGTGCATTACTCTTGTGGGCGAAAGCAAGATGGTATGTAAGTCAATGGTCTTGTAAACTTGTCAGAGTTCTATAAATAAAAGGTTTTGCCCTTCGGGGATTTTTTCTGAAATTTTGTGTCGCATGTTATATGTTATTTGGTTTGATACGTAGTTGCATGTTTAGGGTCTGAATTAATTTTGTTTAAAAATAGACTCTAATTAAATAAGGTTAAATTGGAATGTTGCGAATTCATTTAATCAATTATCACACACCACATGTATTTGTTTACAAATTGGTATCAGAGCGGGATACGCTGATTTATCGCGTGATCCTGATTTTTCAAGGATTTTTTTATACAATTTGAATTTGCACGTCATCAAAATTGGTATCAGAGTGGGTTACGCTAATTTATCGCTTGATCTTTATTTTTCGCAAAAAAAATTGTGTGATATTGATTTTTTTTTGAAAAATCACTTTTGTGAAAATTCGCAATTTTTCAATGGAGCACTTATCTAATTTGATGCCCCCTCCCGTTTGTTCGAATCAGAATTTTAACAATTTAAATCATTTGAATTTGAAGTTTGCTAAAATAATTGACTTTTTGGAAAAAGAAAATTCTCGTTTTAAATCCGCTATGGATCTTTTGCAAGATGTTCAAAATCAAAGAGATTTTTATCGTGAGAAATTTACTTCTTTGGACCTGGACTTTAATGTTTTAAAATCATTCAAACAGAAGAGTGATGAAAAAGTCCTAATTTTAGAAAAAGAATTGAAGGACTTAAAAAGTCCCGGCTTTTGTGTTTTTGCCGTCGAGGATAAAAAATTAATCGATGATTTTACAGCATGTGAAAAGACCCTTAGGGATAAGTTTGTTTTAATTAAGGGTGAGCATGATAAACTGTTAAGTTTAATTGATAATCTAAAAAAGAAATCCCTATCTTTGGAAGAGTCTAATTTGTTACTTGAGTAAAAAATTTTGAAATTGAAAAATATTTTGAAAGATTCGAGTAGTTTGTGTAGTGATGGTAATGACTCATCTTGTTCTCATGTTTCTAATGCTAAAGCCAAAACCATTATTTGTTTTAGAGGGTCAACCGTTTCCAAGGACGTTAGAAAAGGTCAATCCATAGGTGCCGTTACACCCGTCTGCACATGTTCATATTGTGGTAGGAAAGGGCACCTAAGGCGATTTTTTTTTAATCTTCGAAGAGGTCCTAAGAAGTTTAAGTCTAGTGTTCCCATGGTTTCCCCAACCCCTACACGTTGTTTCATATCTATTTAGGTTAGGAAATCACTTTTGGATACGCTAGATTTTAGACAAGTTGATTCCCGTTTGCTTGCACATGATTCTTCTCTAGCCATGTCATATAGATGATTGTGTTTGCATGTTTGTCATATGCTAGTTATGCTTTTTGATATATTTTTGCTAGTGTTTTGATATGTACTTTTTATATTAAATTTTTATTTTTGATAAAATTTTAAAAAATCCAAAAAGATTTTTGTATTTTGTTTACACCGTTTATGGATAGACACTTGGGATGATCAAGTCACAACATCATTCCATTTCTCTTGTGACTATTTGATAGTGTTTTGAGATAATATATCAGTCATCTTTGTGCTTTATAATGTATGGAGTCATTAAGATATAATTAAGTGTTACTTCCTACATGTTTGACTCATGATTTCCTTTACTGCACACGTGCACGGATTTTTTTGATTATTGTGCTTGTCTTATCACATGTTGGTTGGGTTTTTTCACTTCAATACTATCTTTAAAATGAACCAAGCGCGATAAAATTTGATAAGAAAGTTGTGCATGTAAGAACCGTTGGTGAGATTGTGTGCTTTATTTGAAAACGGGGAAGGGCTACGAAAGGTTCACATTTGACCTTTGCGAATACTAAGCCACTATTATATCGGAACTAAAAAATTGAGAAATTTTATTATCCTGGGTCCAACGAGGTTTAAAAGAGCCCAAAAAAATTTAAAGGCAATAAAAAGAAATTCATGCCAAAAGGGGGCCATTAGGTTTTTGCACCAATTCTCCAATGTTTGAGAATTTAGATTACCTCTAAAAGATAATATACATGAGGGAGTTTGGATGGAATTTAAAACGGGTTTGCACGTCCTTTAAAGTCTTGAAAAAGCGCTACATAGTTTTGGACGTTATTGGTGTGGAAATCATTTTGACTTTGATTTGTTGATTTGCATAAGACCATGTCATCTAAATTCAACAATTTTTACACCTAAGGATACGTTTGATGTTCATTTGTTAGGAGTACACGTATTCATCGCGCACATATGATTCATTGAGTTTATTTACCTATCGAATGTGTTCACACCCATTCATTCCATTTCCATGACTTAGTTGTTTTAGTTAAATCAATGGTGTGATTTTTGTAACATTATTTTTGTACGAAAAAAATTGAAAAATCAAAAATAGTTTGTGGAATGTTTTGAGATACTCTTTTGCATGCGTAGTTTGATCTATGTTTGCTATATTTTTTTTGTCATGACACTCCATGTTTTGATTGTTTCTTATTATATGTCTATTTGGGGACATCAAGAAATGGGGGAGAAAGAATTATCATGTTATAGGGGAGTTTTTGGAGTATGGGAGAGATTTGATTATATTGATTAATTTATTCTTATATCATTTCAAACTCGATGTGTCACGAAGGTTTTTGCTTTATCTCATGTGTGTAGGTACGGAGATTGAAGACCATTATATTTCACACCCTGATGAGAAAAGCTTTGAGATTTGATGAAGATTTTTGAAGAAAAAATTTGAGAACTTGAAAATTTGTACCTTTTTAGTTTTGGGATTCATGGGAGGGTAGATTTGTATAGGTCTTTGGGTATTTGATATTTCATATGTTTTTATGTATTTACCAGCATAGACATAGGGGGAGATTTGTAAGGTCATATTTTTATAAATGCCCGGCACAATTAATTATGTCGTATACCATTACAACCGTCGAAGAAGTTCAAAAGCAATCTACATCAAGACGGATCCGAATATATCAATGTTCTTCATCAAAAAGCCTCCGTAAAGTTTACTTTTGTAAGGTTATGTTTTAAATACCTTAACTTTGCACTTAGAGCTTTGGAATATTTTTATAAAATATTCTCTAAGTGTTGGAGCGGACTTTTTTCGTCAAAATTTGAGAATGAGTAAATTTTCTAAGTCCTATAGTGTTCCTCGATTTTGACGCTCAGGTCGTTCAAGTGAGATCCCATCTCGTTCGAGCGTCATGAGATGTCGCGCGATGTCGTTTAAATGACACGTGTACTTCGTTCGAGCGATATCCCTTTTTCGTTCTAACGACCGAGGCGGTGTGATTTTCTATAAATACTTATTAAATGATTTAGATTTCATTAAGAAGTCCCAGCGTTTTGAAACACAAAAAACTACGAATCTGCGGAATTATTTTGACTTCTTCTTTTAGGGTTTTCATCACTTTTGTTTTCAATTCACAAAAATCCCATATGCTTTGGTGAATTGTTTTGGTGTCCAGGAACACACTTTGCTATTTGTTCATTCTTTGTGGGGAGAACTCTATAATCGTAGATCTACGTGCTATTATGGAGGGAGTCTCAATGAAGTTACTCTTTTGGGGAGGATGACCTACACCGTGAAGACTGCGTGTCTAGGACTGCTTGTCCTTGTGGTATAGCTGCGTGTGAACCACTGAAGATTTCTAGCCGATACTTTGGATGTTTGACGAAGACACCGTGCGTTACTCCTGTGGGTGAAATCAATATGGTATATAAGTCAATGGTCTTGTAAACTTGCCAGAGTTCTATAAATAAAAGGTTTTGCCCTTTGGGGATTTTTCCTGAAATTTTGTATCGCATGCTATTTCTTATTTGGTTTGATACATAGTAGCATGTTTAGGGGCTGAATTAATTTTGTTTAAAAATGGACTCTAGTCAAATAAGGTTAAAATGGAATCTTGCGAATTCATTTAATCAATTATCACACACCGCATTTATTCGTTTACAACATTATGATAGGAAATGTCACTTTAGGATGTCTTTTTTTTTAATCTTAGAAATGGTCTTAGGAAGTCTCGATGTAGTGTCACCATGATTTCCTAAACTTATTGTTAAGTATTTATCTATTTGGATTAGAAAATCCATTTTGAAGGCGCTAATTATTAGACTACTTGATTCTCGCATGCTTGCACATAACTCTTCACATGTTATATCTTATGGGTGATTTCTTGCATGTTTGTCATACACTTGCTTTTGTACTTCATAATATATGATTGCTAGTTGTATGATGTTTATCCTTTTTCTTTTTCTTTTTCTGGGACATATTGAGAAAATATAAAATGATTTTCTTTGTCTTTTGAGTTTTTCTTTGAGTAAAAAATGTTTAGAAACTCATTTTTTTTTTTATTTATGGGTTGTTTAGTTTTACACATTTTGTGCATATTGGTGTGTTTGAATCCACTTTATTCCATATTTCCATATGTCTTGGAAATTTGATTATGATTTTGAATGCTAAGATGGTTCTTAATCATTATTGCATGTAATAGTTTGAAAATAACTTGATTAATGGATTCACTTTGTATATGCCTCCTAACACACATGCACAGGCTCTTGTGTATTTTAACTTCATACATTACGTGATCTAAGGGAGGTGTTCTCCTAACAAACTTGTCATATGAATATATATTTGATTGGGGGAATTTGTCATGTAAGATCCCGTGAGTATTCGATTTTTTGAAAAATATGAGTGTGCCCGGGAAAGTTCTACGAAGGGATTAATACTACTTGCATGAAAGGCCATCATTGGTAAGAGGCTAAAAAATTTAAGAGGAAAAAGAAAAGAAAATATTTCCAAGACCAAATTTTGTTTCATTGATTATAAAATTAAATTCGTATTTTAAAAATTAGAGTGAAAAAAATGTTATATCCATAATTTTGAGGGTGTTATAAGTTGAAGATCAAGAGGTTAACACAATAGTTCCTAGTTATATAATGTCGATGTTATTAATTTGAAAATCATCAATATTTTCTAGGCTAATATGAATTGTGCTTGTTTGCCCATTATAAGTTCACTTTATCTAAAGTCCTTGGACATTTTTGAGTGATTAGGTCCTAATTATATTATTTTCAGTTCATGCCCCCACATTAATACTATTCTAGTGTGTAATGCTTATATGTTCTGTGTCCTATTGTGATACCATATATATATATATATATATATATATAGAGAGAGAGAGAGAGAGAGTACTAAATGTCCTTGAGTGGCATGTAACGCACAACCTACTTATATGCATATAGAAATAAATTGGTAAACTAAGAAACGTTAAGTTATTAATAAGTAATTTGAACATGAATACATATTATGGGAGACTATCAATATGTCTGGGGTCTGATAGCGAGGGTTTCCTTATTTGGATTATCCCCTCGGTGTCGGGTCCCAATGACTATGAAATAGTCAACTATAAAGCCATATTACACTAAACCAGCTAATTATGATTTAAGTAAATGTTGACTAATTTGACCAATTTTTGTATGCATGTTATTTACTAATATTGGATTAAAGGTTAGGGATTATGAAGGCTGGTAGTATTTAAAATAAGGTGTTTTAACTTAGAACAAGGTATTTTGGGCCTATTGGGTAAGTATAATGAATTGGGGGATTTTTAGACTAGTTAAGGACTAACTTGCGCAAGTTACTTAAGATCTTGCTTTAGGCCCAAGACCAATTTCGTTTTTAAGAGGTAGTATTGATCCATTATGAGATTCATTTTAATAAAAAACACAATTAGGGATCTTAGATCTTGGAGAGGAAAACGCTGAAGAAAGAGAGGGGATTCTAGAAGATTGAAGCCCTACATTGATTTGGGGGCAAGTTTAATTTGAATTCTTGAATAGTTGAATTTGGTGTAGATTATGCGTATTCATTTCAATCAAAACCCTAACTAAGTAATTAGAATACGATTTAGATGATTTAAATTAAGTAAATTCATAATTAACACAACTAAAAAATAATTAGGATTGATTTAGCATTATTTTGAGTAAATCCCCCATGCCGTTGATGAGGTTTGTATAGATCTTGAATAAGTTATGATTTATTAATGTAATCCATTCAAAACCCTATGATCTGTTGCATAATGTGCAGAGCATTCAAATTAAATTGTTTTGAATTGGGACATTAGGGTTCTTGATAGAGGGAAATGGTTTTAATTCAGTTCTTGAACTTTAATTAGGATTTTGATGATATAATTGTGTTCTAATCATGTTTTATACATGAATACATTATTTATATGTTATGTGAACCATATTTGAAGGGTTTATGGGCTTTAATGGACATTTGAGATGAATTTTATTGAGTTGGAGAAGTCAAACCCTGTGATGGTGTAAGGAAAAATTTCCAATAGAGTTAATTTGTATGTAATTGTCATTATTTCGAAAAAAAATGTTTGAGTAATAGGATAGACGTTGTGTTTTTATCCCATAATCCTTTGTCACATTTGATGGAGTCGTAGCGATCAAGCTTTAAATATTGGATACATCATGTTGTGTTTAGTTTCAAGTATTCATGTTTGCCTAGGATCTCGCAGGTATGAATAGGTATTGACATGAGTCCTTGGATTATCTTAAAGGGTGTTTGTTTTTGTAGTTAAATTGTTTGGAACTTGTTAACAACATTTTTTACAGATTTTTTTTGAGATCTCGTTAAAATGATATTGAAGCTCGTTAAAATGAAAATACGTTTTCATTTGAACCAATGTATGTCTCATTTGAATCATATTGAGATCTCATTAGAACAACCTACTAAAATACATCGAACAACAAATCTTTGTAAAAAAATTTGCACCTCTTTTGAAGAACGTTGGAAGCTCTTTTGAATGATAAGGTCATTTCGTTTGAATGACATTCATTTTTGTTAGAACGAAATGTTAATCTCATTTGGATGACCTTAGTTTTTGTTCAAAAAAGTTTGCCGCCTTGAAATTCATACTTCAATATTTAAGGCGTGTTAGACTCAATTTGTTTAAGAACTTAGGTGAAAAACGATTTCCTGACTGTTTACCAAAGTTCCAGACCTTTTGTTTCACCTTATATATTTAAAGATTAATTCATATGCGTTGAGATATTAAAATTGAGCACCAAAGTTATTTCTTTCATCTAGAGAGATTTTTTTTCATGTAGTGGACTCTGTGCGTGCCGTTTGTGGTGTTGACAGTTGTTGAGCCTCATTGGTGGATACCAAGACGTGCATGGACTCATGTATGTGGAAGCTTGCGTGGGTGTATTCCTCCATTTAACTATGGCATAGTGGTCAAAGATTTTAAGAGTGTCAGGTCTGGTAAGGATTAAGTCGTTGAGTAAGTCTGTTGCCAAACTTTTGTAAACCCATATCATAGTGAGGTGTTTTGACTAGACCGTCTTAGGTTCTTCCCTTTGTGGTTTTCCTCGTATAACGGCATCTTAAGGATGTTTTCTTTATTTTATGTTCTTATCAGTTATATTCATGCTTTAGAGTAAAAGTATAAAATTGTACAAAATGGGTTTCGACAAATTGTTTAAAATTGGTGCTAAGTTTATTGGGGTAAATTTGTTTAAGGTTTGAATTTTAAAAATACGAAAAATATAAAAATTCAACTTGTGTTTATTCGGACCATCTTTTCCTAATCACACACTATTAGAAAGGACATTCTCATATTGGTATCAGAGCTAGAACACTTAGATTTTGAGTTTTGATCTGGTGTCATGAGTTTTGGATGTTTTAATGGTTTTAGAACACCCAATGTTTAATGGTTCGATCTACGCATGCTGGAAAATGCGTATGAAGTCAGCACTTAAGGCTATAGATGAGTGGTTGTGGGAAGATGTTGTTAAATATTTGTCTCCACCTTTCACCAAAGATGGAGAAGCAATTCATTTAAAACTCGTAGAATCATGGACTGAGGTGCAACATTGGTTAGCCAATTTTAATTCTCGTCATTTTAAATTCCCTGTTTTGTTCTATCAACGCAGAGGAGTTCCATGGTATTATGACTTGTGAAATGTCTAAAGAGTCTTAGGACATACTCCAAATCCCCGATGAAGGAAATAGTGCTGTTAAGGCTTCCAAACTCTAAAACCTCACCACTTAATTTGAAACGATTAAAATATTGGAGAGTGAGAACTTTGATGATTTCTACGTGAGATTTTCCAACATAGTCGAGTTATAAAGAAAATCTTAAGTTCATTGCCTGATAAATTTAATCCAAAGGTGACCATTTTGAATTCTTTGGGTACTATTGACTCTACGAAACTTGAAGAGCTTGCAGGTGACTTCAAAACTTACGAGCTTGACATGTTTACCTCAAAGAATGTGACAAAGAAAGAATATGGTGTTACTTTGAAAGCTCCAAAGGAGTAAACACTTGCTTCGGATGATCAGTTTAACATCGAGTCAAAGTATGTGGCTATGTTGGCAAAAGAAGTCAAGCTTAAATTCCAAAAGCAATTAGAAGATGCAAAAAGGTTTGAGAAAAATAAGAACAAGGGAGATCACTTCCCTAAAAATTGCAATTATAATTTTAAGAGTGATGAGTGGGAAAGATGTTATGGCTATGAGGGTTATGACCATAGGGTAGATGATTGCCCCATTAGACTAAGGAAGGAGGAAAAGAAACCGATAGCATTTAATGCCACCCTTAGTGATAGTGATCTGGAAGAGGGAAGTGATTCCCCTATTGAACGCAACTTTACTGTATTCATAACTAGGCATGTGAACTTTAATAAGAAATATTCCCACGATGATATTTCTTTGCATGACAGTTCTGAAGACATGGTCTGTGGATCCTAAGTGAGTGATGGTCGAGTGAGTGGAGATGAGAGTGAGAATGAAGAAAAGAAGGAGGAAGGTGAACTCCAAGTTACCTTTTATGAATTATATATGGAAGATTTGAAGGTGAAGAAGGATAACTTAAAGTTGTAAGAACGGGTTGTAGAGAATAGTGATAGTAATTCGATTGAGGATCGTAGGCCACATGAGAGAACTCTTCGAGAGAAGTTATTGTACGTTGATGGTGAGAGAGATAGTCTTCATGGTTTCATGAATAAATCGCTTCTAGAGTTTGAGGATTCTAGGCATTTACTCGAATCTAGGATAGTTGAGCTTTAGGATAGATTGAGCGATTGGAGTCGTGTAAAATTTAATTTGGAGTCTACCTCAAAAAAGTTGGATAAAATGTTAGGCACTATCCAAATCAAAGAAGACAATTGTGGAATTGGGTTCGATGATTATAATCCTTCAACTACTAAGGCCAAGACCATACTTTTGAGAGAGTCGACTAGGAACGTTAGGAAAGATCAACCCTTTGGTAACACCCCTCACTGTGTTTTCATTTGAACTCATTGCAATAGGAAATGTCACCTTAGGAGGTTTTATTTTAATATTAAGAACGGTCCCAAAAGATCTAAGAATGGAGTCCTTGTGGTTCCCAAACCCCTTAAGCACCATGTTACACCTACTTGGATTAAGAAATCAGATTTGGAGGCTTTACATATTAGACTTGTTGATCCTCATTTGCTCGCATACGATATTTCCCATGCTATATCTAATGGTTTATTGTGTTATCTTGTTTGTCATACTCGAGTTTGTGCTTCATGATATATGTTTTCTAATATTATGTAATGTGTATATTTTGTATTTTAATTTTGATTTTATTGAGTCTTATTCAAAAATACAGAAAGATTTTATTTGTCTTTTGAGTTAGAGTTGGTTTACAAAAATTAAAAAAATTGAAAATGTTAGAAAAGCTGAAAAAGATTTTTTGTTCTTGTGTATTTTGGTTTTACACATTCGATATGGCATATGGATGTGTTTGAATCAAATTCATTCTATAAATTCCATATGGCTAAGACATTTGGTTATGATTGTAAATACTTAGATTATTCTTAATCATACTTGCATGGATTTCTTTTGAACTTGATTTTCTTTATGGATTCGACTTTGTATATGCATCCGCACACACAAGTACGAGCTTTTTAACCATTAAATTCACAAGTGTAATTGAGATTTGTGAGAAGTTCTCTCATCAATATTGTTATCTACATGTTTTATGACTATAGGGGATTTGTGCATGTAAGAACCATTGTTTGTGAGATTATTTTATTTGTATTTAAAATATGAGATTGCATGAGAAAGGGATATGAAAGGAGCAAATATCCTTTGCAAGAAAGCCACCATTAGCAAATGATAAAATAAAAATATAAGGTAATAAAAGAGAAAATTTTCCAAAGGCCAACATGTTTAGTTTGTTTGATCTTTCAAAAGAAATAGCTTCAAAAGAATTGAGTGTGAAAATAAAATATGATATATGTTTATATCTTGAGGGTGTTTAGTTGAAGATCAATGGGTTTGCATAATGAATCTTAGTTATGCTTATTTTATCATGATGCCACTGATTTGTAGTTTTATCAATATTCTAGTCTTGTGTGAATTGTGCTTGTTTGTTCATTAACTTCAGTTTATCTTATCACTTGAGGCTAAATCTTAGTTTGTTAAATTTTGTAGTCAATTGGATTTCTTAAAAATATTTGAGTGTTTGGATCATAATTCAGTTGTATCTTGTCCATGCCCATTCATTCCATCCCCATGTTTAGACACACCGACACTATGCTAGTGTGTAAATCTTATGTGTTTTGTATCTAATTTTTTGGTCATTTATACCAATATAGATGTGATGAGTGTTCATTGGTATATTTTTCAATAATTATATGTGGTATCGTGTTTTGACTCTTTGCGGTTTGTATTTAGTCTATGTTTTCCATATGCTTTACCCTTGAATTTTTTTGGCATGCTGTATGATCATATTGATATCTCTTATTGTGTGCATTGGAATTACTTTTCCCAAAATTGGTAATTTTAAAATTAGTATGATACTTCATCGCGTATTTATATTGGCATCTTTTTGCATTAGTATTGATATTTTTTTTATCTTAGTTTGGACTATTTCTTCTTGAGTTGCCATGTTGTGTATTTGTTACACTTTACACCACCACATGCTTTATTCCCTACTCCATTGTCTTAATATTGGAATATTATGATCACATTTAGGGGGAGATTTAATCTTTGGAGGGTAATTGTTTATGCTATCTTACTTTGTCTATTCCTGAACAAAAAGGGGGAGAAATGGTATCTTTCCTTTGCATGATTAGGATATCGTTATCTTAAAGGGATCCATATTTCCTAGGTTATGATTGTATTAGATTTTGTTTGATGTTTATTATTTTGGGATTTATACTTGTTATATTTTCTTTGAATTTGAAATATGTGTTTAAGTTGGCAAGATTACAAGTTTACATTAATGCGGAAAATTTTTCAAGCAAAGCAAAGCTACTCATGTTTGTGTGTCTGCCGAGCATCTATAATCTTTTTTCCTTTTTGGGGTTGGGGAATGGGTCTTTTAGAAGCTTGACGGCACAAAGGATTTTTGTTTTGGTTTCGTTATGAAATAGCCAAAGGTGGATATTTTTAAGGAAAAATTTCCAATTGAGTCATTTTGTATGTAATTGGCATTATTTCGAACAAAACGTTCTAGTCATAAGATAGACGTTATGTTGTTGATCCCATAAAACTATAATGCGTTTGATGAAAATGTAATGCCCAAGCTTCAAAGATTGGATACATCATGCCAGGTTTAGTGCCAAGTCTTTACGTTTACCTAGGATCTCTAAGGTATGAATGCGTATGAATATGTGTCCTTGGATTATCTCAAAGGGTGTTTGTTTTTGTACTTAAAATGTTTGAAACTTTTTTATAACATTTTTTATAGAAAAATAATTTTCTAAGATCTCTTTAGAATGCGATTGAATCTCATTAGAACGAAAATACATTTTCATTTGAACGACTTTATGTCTCATTTGAATGACATTGAGATCTCGTTAGAATAACTTACTAACGTACATCAAAACAAGAAATCTCTTGCACCTCATTTGAAACACGTTAGAAGCTCGTTAGAATGAAAGACATTTCATTCGAACAACATTCATTCTCTTTACAACGAAAGTGCTAATGTTGTTCGAATGACCTTAGTTTTCATTTGAATGAGTTCGCCACCTCAAAATTCATGCTTACAGTATTTAAGATGTGTTGGACCAATAATATTTGGAATTTTGGCGAAAAATGTTTTCCTATGTTTTTACCAATGTTCCAAACCCTTTGTTTCACCCTATACATTTAAAGATCCAAGATTCATAATTCGGATGCCTTGAGATCTTGATATTGTGCACTAAAGTTTGTTTCTTTCATCTAGAGAGAAGGTTTTATGTGGTGGACTCCGTGCATGCTATTTACGATGTTGACGGTTGTTGAGCCTCATCAGTGGATACCGAGATGAGCGTGGACTCTTGCATTATGGCAACTTGCATGGGTGGATTCTTACGTTGCACTGTGGAGTAGTGCTAGAAGATTTGAAGAGTGCTAAGGCTGGTGAGGATCGAGTTCTTGTGTAAGTGTATTGTCAAACTTATGTAAATCCATATGAACTGTTTTGGTTGGGCTATCCTAGGTTTTCCGTTTGTGGTTTCCCTCATATATTGGCATCTTGTGGATGTCTTCTTTATTTTATCTTCTCATCACTTAGATGCATCTTATATGGTAAAATGATAAAATTGGATAGGACGGTTTTCCACAAATTGTTTAATTTTTTTTTTAAGTTTATATAGGTGAATTTGTTTAAAGTTTCAATATTTAAAAATAAAAAAAATATAAAAATCGGACTTGTGTTTATTCGGACCATCATTGCCTAAGCACACACTATCATAAGGGACACCCCTAAATAGAGATTTTTCAAAACACCGACGAGATCGATCAATCGATGAAATGAATCGATCAATCGATGATTCAAATATTTTGACAAATTCTTTTATTACTTTAATTAAGGGATTTTAGGTTTATGTGTTTTTTTTAGGATTACCTCTGGACCAACTTGAGATATGTGAATTGGTTTGTAGTATGATTAGGATGACTCTAATTTAAGATGATGGATGGGTTTCTTATCTACTTTTAAATTGAATTAAAATGGGCCTAATTAAGACATGAATTCCATTGTTGAAAGGAATATTAACTGTTATATAACTTATGTAATACAAACCACGCATGATTATTCTTGATGAATGTACTATGAGAGGGATTCAATTAAGGGGCACGCACGATGTGGACTTCTATGGTGCCTCAGTGAGTAAATGAGAGGCCTTAGTCAATTTTGACCCTCTGGTCACACGTCTTGATACCCATGTTTAAGATGGATTATGGGGATATTTCCTCCATATGGTATTGTTTATGGTATGATTTATGGGAAGGCGTGGTGATTTATCCCTTGCCTTGTTGAGGTCAAAGGTTCGGGATGACCTAAAAATATACTTTGTATGCGCGAGTGATCCTAGAAGGCAATAAGGATAGGTCTTGATTGCTTGACTTACTTATGTGATCCCTATATTTTAAGATTATCTTATTTTCTGTATAAGACTTGACTTTTATTAGCGTAATGATATTTTGAATTTAATTTTTATTATCTTAGGCGTGGATTAAAATTTAAATATGGGTTCACGTGGGATGTGTAATCGTAAATGCATGTGACAATAGGATTTTGGGGTGTGGTAAATCTAAAAGATGTTAAAATGATATTGTAATATGCATATATATGATTAAACAAACTTACTATATATTCTCTTATTCTCTTTAAAGACGTTGATGACATTGTGGATTTAATGTTTCTGGACTGAAGTCGCCCACTCTGATTGATAGTGTTGTTGTCACTCGTCCTTCTATTGCAGAAATACTCTAGGAGGTAGGTGCAACTGGCTTGCATGCCATTTCTATCTGTCCATTTATTTTTTGTGTTATAGTAGCGAGGGATACATACTTGTATTCATACATTTTATATGAATAATATTTAGTTGTATTGGTATTTAAACTTTTGACTCATGTGGATGCTATCAGAGTTCTGGGATATCTTTCGTGGTTCATATTCAGTTTTGATTCTAGTTTATTTCTTTTCTCGCATGCTTAGAATGTTACTTTATTATTTAGACTCATGTCTCGTTCAATTTATAACTAGTCAATCTACTTTCAAATATTATGGGGTATCACATTTGGTATCAGAGTTTTTGAGATTTTAGTGTCCTAGGGGTCATGAGGGCGTCTATCTTTATTTTCACATTCAGTTCTTTAATACTTTAAAGATATATATGTAGCATTTTTACCCTAGGTTTTCAACAACATTAATGCAATTTGGATTAATATCTTTCAATTGCTAAACCGTCAAAGATGTCATGTCCAAAAAAGATCTATAAGGAACGCTAAGTCGGAGGCTGATGCACCTCACCCGCTGCACCAGACCCCACCAGCCACATCTTAAGTCTAAGCAACAGCTATTTCACCGATTGATTTGGCTATAACATAGCTTTAGACATCGCAACGATGATGACAACCTCCCAGTAGCAACAACCTCCATTGTCACCGCCTTTCGCGACACCTATACTTACTCCTCGGGATAGACCCTCAATTTGGGAGCGTGTTAGAACTGCCTTTGGGAAGGGGCACTCTCCAGAATTTGGGTTTGGATACATGACATTGAGAGACATTTGAGTCTAAAAATGTCTAATAATATATGTTATCAAGCTTTAGGTTAAAAGGAGATTCCCTAGAATAGTGGGAGAGTGTTACCACCCTAGAGAAGGGGCTTCAGACGAAACTATCACAACTTGGGGTAAACTTAAAAGAACGTACTTTCCATCTTCACAACAGAGGAAGCTGAGAGAATTTTGACACACTCAAGTAGAAGGGTAGGACAATTGTTGAGTATGAGTTAATATTCACTTGTGTTATACACTTTTCTTCAAAGGTGGAGAGATCTGAAGATTTAAATATGGACTAATTTTTTAGAGGTCTAAATTGGAATATTTGGCAGGTGTTGTTGTGGAATCCAATGTTTACCATGTATCTTCAGAGGGTTGATGTCTCTTTGCTACATCATGATGATCACCATGAGTTTTTGAGAGAGACGTAGAAGGAGACTAAAAGGGAGAGATTGGGATTTGTCCAAGGGCCAAAGGATCAGAGGGTGGGGACTCTTTCTGGGCACATGGAGGATCTAGCCGGCATCAGAGAGGGCCATCAAAGTTGGAGCAACCCTCGTAAAAGATTCAAAGGTTTTAACCATGGCCGAGAGTCCAGATAGGACAAGGTCATGGCCACTTCGTGTAATACCCCGTATTTTTAATGATTTTGATTATGGGATTAATTGACTTAAAAATGGGAAATTTATTTAAAATTAATCTGAATTTAAATAGATAATTACTAGCGTGATGGGAGTTAGTATTTATTGATGTGAATTATGTTGAATATTACATAGTGAGTAAATTAATATTTAATTATGAATTTATTCAAATTATCAAGTGAATAATATGACAGTTATGGAAAATTAAGTCGGAACGCGCGTGTCAGCCGTGTCGAGACTAAAATTTATGGAATAAAAGTAAATTATTTATAAGTCACCCATATGGTAATTTTGAGGGTGCCAAAGTATCCAGAAGGGCCGAGATAGTCATAAAAGTCGACCCGAGGGTTTAGTTTGGGTCCCCAGGCAATTTTAGGCCAAATCGACATTGCGGGAGAGTATTTTGGTCATTTTAATTTTTGGAGTAATTCAATGCACGAATTTCCTAAGGCTATATCAGATGCTAGGGTTAGTTATTCTAAGGTTATCAAACACAAAAATAGGAGATTCCATTGTAAGAGAAAGTAGAAGAGATCCCAAGCGAAAAAACACCCATAATTTCACTTCTTTCACAATTAATGCCACCAGAGTGTAGTTCGGAAGACGAGGAACATAGCCATACCCTTCATCATCAAAGGATCAGACCTATTGTTAACTCAAGTATTGTTCTTTCTTGAATTCAAGTAGATAAAATATTCATGTTAGTAGAATATGATTAAGGTTAAATTTCAAGCATGTAGAGGACAATTTTGTGGATTAAATCATATTCTGGGTAGGATTCATGGTTAGGATTGAATCACTGTTATGGAAAAATTAATTTGAATATATTCTGAGAATTTATATGTTGAAAGATTGGAGTGCATACATGTTTTGGTAGAAAAACCATGAATTAGGGTTCTTAAGCGGAAATCTTGAATTAATTTCTTATTATCGTTAGATTTGATGTTTTAATGATTTTGCCATGTTAGAAATGATGTAGTTAGGTTGATTTATTGATGGGTCACGGTTAGATGAATGGATTTAAACGTTAGAAGATTTGGGAAAGAAAATGGTGAAACCCGTACGCAAAAACTAAGAAGACGAAGTGCATCTGAACATGTACGAATCGATTCAGACCAGGGAGAATCGATTCAGCCGCCCAGTTTTTGTTAAATTTTCCTTTAATTAGATTATTTTCGGAGTTCTTTCAAGATTAGATTATGGGAATTAAATTTGATTAAATTGAGGGATATATTGGAATACCAGTAGGCCTATGTTGGGCTTTGGGCTAGTTTCTATAAGGGGGAATCAAGGAATAAACTTAATTAGATTGATTCGAGATAAATACCTAAATTGGAGACAAATTTGAATTACGGGAATTCGACGAAAGTGGTGACTTTGACCAGTAAGACTTAGGGAGTTACCTACTGATATTAAGAATAGGGTAAGGGTTAATACCTAGATTGATATTTATAAATACTTAGGTTGTGTGAATACCTATTGTGTGGATTTTTATGTATATGATATACCAACCATACTTGCTATCACCAGGAGGTCTTTGAAGGGAACAGTCTTATCTTGGGGAGACTTTCAGGGGGGATTATAGATTGGTACCTCAGAGCGTAGGATCTAAGGAAGACTTATCTCTGAGTGGATAAGTTTGGGTTATATGGGTGCGTAGGTATGTGCGTGACCCATTACACCGTGGTCCATGTTCACCTCCTATTTGTGTGTGATTTGTTTTATTACGATTCCTGAGAGATTCGAAATCGATAGTCCTTTTTATGTACGTGAGGTACCGAGACTTGATAACATAGTATGTACGCATCGTTAGTTTCACCTATATGGGGTGCGGTATTAGTATATATTATAATAGTGAAGTTTATATATATATATATATATATATATATATATATATATATATATATATATATATATATATATATATATATATATATATATATATATATCGTGTTTATTCTACTATGTATATATATATATCGTGTTTATTCTACTATGTTGTTTAGTAGAACAGAATGATGATGGCAATATATATTAAGTGTGTAAGAACTTGATAGATTAATGATATATTTGGGAATCACGTAATAAAATATGAGGAACTATATAACATATATTTCTATTATACGGGTGGGCACAATAGGTTAGTTGGTATAGATAGAGAATGGTTAAAATCTAGCTAGGTGGGGTAACGTAACTAGGAAGGGTAATAATTATGCATTAGGTGTACATAATAGTTGAGAGGTGAGAATCTCAAGTGACAGCACGTGACTAACATGTATATAATTATTTGGTATTTATGCAATTAAATACTTGTTATTTTAAAACCATTTTCAACTCAAGCTCTAACCCGTTTTCTTTCAAGTCTATTTTTTTTGTAAAATATTTTAGGTGCCCAGCCACAGGGATGCCAAGCATAGGAGTTCCATTCAGTTGACGAGTTGTAGCTACTGTGAAATATACAAGACCTCGGTATTCGATGCCTCCATATTTATCCTTGATTCATCCAGAGTTATTTATTCTAGTCAGGGCATGTTTCCCATTCTTATTTAGAGATTGTGGTTTCAGACATTCATTTATATTTCAGTTTTTGGGATTTATTTCATTTCAGATTATTGTATTTGGAATTTAGACTGGAAGTGTTTAATCCAGGCTCAGTTTATTTCATTATGTTGTTTTAATTCCTATGAGATTGTTATTGGATGGTGGATGTTTAGTTAATCATCTAATTGCTTGTATGTTATATTAAAAAGATAAAAATTTAAATCTAACTTTTTTAAATACTCGATGGTTAGTAATTAATAAAAAGTTTTTGATAGTGATGCTAAGACTGATCCAACTGAATATTCTATTTTAAATTTAATAAAGGACTGATCACCCGGTATTTAATTAGATGGGGTGTAACAAGTGGTATCAGAGCATCATGTTCTAGAGTATTTAGGTTCTGTGAGGCTTATTATGCTTCCAACAGAGCTTTCTTTGATGTAGATCCCTATATTTAAGACTGTTGGATTCATTAAATGAACATTTTAAATCTTCAACTATTTTGAGATATTTACTGTGCATAGAGGGCCCTATATTATTTGATGCCTTCCCGATGTACATAGAGGGCTCGTAGAGGTGTAGAGCCCGTGCCTCAGCCAGCTCAGACATAAGGTACTATGAATGTTGCAGAGGTATCCGCTATAGTGGCACAAGCGGTAAATGTAGCTTTAGCAGTCGTACAACAGACCCCACCCCAGGCACAGGCGGTGCCACCAGTACCAGCACCAGCTCACGCATTCCCTTATTCTTGGGAGTGAGTTAGATATTCCTTTCAGAAGGCATATCCTCCGGAGTTCATAGGGAGTTACGATGTTGTGGTAGCGAGCGAGTGGAAGAAAGACCTCTAGCTGAACTTGAGGATGTAGGAGTGCACCGAGGTACAGAGGTAGATACTATCTACTTTTGAGCTAGTGAGAGCAGCAGTGCAGTGGTGGGAGTCTATTATCACTACTGAGGAGAGAGATAACATTACCATTCAGTACTTCTGGATGCGATTCGATCGCAAAAATTTCCCTTTTGCCTAAGAAGGAAAAACCGTTTCATAGTGTGAGGAAGAGTTTACGAGATTGATTAATCTGGTGCCAGATGAGGTACCTACTGAGGGGAAGAAAATTTAGATGTTTATGGACGACTTTACTTGGAGGATTCGTCAGTACCTTTTGGGTAATCTTTCATTGGTAACATCTACTGATGTTCTTAATGCTGCCCTACTACACTTCCAGGATCATCGCTTATATTTGATGGGAGTAAACAAGCGGGGGAGTCCAGCCAGCAGGGCAGGACATGGGGTAATGGTGCCAATAGGGCACAACCAACTCAGGGTCAGCATAGACAGGTTGAGCAGATTTTCCATCAGGGGGACCCTGCTATGAGGTTCAGAGCAGGTGACCACAGGTAGGGACAAGGAGGTTTTAGGCAGGGCCAATCTGGCCAGTAGGGATAACAACACTTTCAATAGGGCTAAGGGAGGGGTGGTGACGCCATCAGGGCCGAGGACATCAGGGGCAGAGAGCGGGAAACTTTATGGGTAAATGCTTCGTATGTGGAAAGATTGCCCACAAGAAATAGGAGTGTCCTGAGAAGTCAAAGGTCCCGTAGCAGTAGTAGGGTGCCCGAAAGGAGCCGTAGAGACCTATCTTCCTAGTCACCCTCCAAACACCACGACAGATGCCAGCCTTACTAGCCATTCTAGCAATTCTAGTTTAGCAGGGACAGCTACAGTATGGGCGTGTTTACAATGTCCACCAGTACGCAGTTCCCCAGACTCCACCCGCGGTTGAGGTTATGTTTTCTATCCAGTGGACTTTAGGGGGGATATTATTTGACATGGGGGCTTCACACTCTTTCATTGCCACTATATTTGCACGTGCAACGAGATTATTAGACAAGACAGATAGTACGATTACGAGTGTAGATTCACTGCTGGGATATAAGTCACTAATATTCTTTATATGTCGGGGAGTGGGTATAGAGATAGGGAGATTTATTTTACCTGGCGATATGCTTGTAATAGATATTTTCGAGTATGATCCTATTATTGGGATGGATTGTCTAGTTACATATAGGGAAATGATTGATTGCTATAGTTATAGTATTGTGTTCATCGTACCGGGTCAGGAGATGTTTTTGGTGGCGATGCCTCGTCCTGAGGGAGGTTCATCCAACCATTTATATTATATAGAGGAGGAGACCTCTAAGGAGGTAGTGATTCCACTTTATTCGATTTCGGTTGTTCATGAGTTCGCGGATGTATTTTGGGATATACCACTACTATCGCCTAGCAGAGAGATAGAGTTTGTGATAGACTTAACGCCAGACACTCGATCGATAGCCTGTGCACCTTATCGTATAGCTCCATCAGAGATGAGGGAGTTACGGTATCATATCGAGCAGTTGTTGGGATAGGGCTTCATCCGTAGGAGTACCCCGCCTTGGGGTGCTCCTGTACTATTCATAAAGAAAATAGATGGGTCATTACAATTGTGTGTTGGCTACCGAGAGTTGAATAAGGTCACGATACGGAAAAAGTATATGTTGCCCCGAATCGATGACCTATTCGACCGGTTAAGAGGTAATGCCTACTTCTCAAAGATAGACTTGAAGTCGGGATACCATCAGTTATGTTTCATAGATTAGGTGGTGTCTAAGACAGCCTTCTTGACTAGATATGGGTCCTACGAGTTCAGGGTTATGCCATTTGGGTTAACCAACACACCAGCCGTGCTTATGGACTTGATGAATAGGGTGTTCAGAGAGTTCTTAGATCAGTTTGTCATTGTCTTCATATATGACATCCTGATTTATTCCCAGACTGAGGAGGAGCATGACGAACATTTGAGGAAGGTTTTGCAGACACCACTGTGCACAAGTTGTGTGCGAAACATGAGAAGTGTGGGTTCTGGCTGAGAGAGGGTCAGTTTTTGGGGCACATTATTTCTGGAAGAGGAATATTCGTAGATCCGAGAAGGTGTCCGTGGTGAGGGAGTGGGAGAAACCCATGACGTCGATAGAGATATGTAGTTTCTTGGGGCTAGTCCGATATTATAGGTGATTTATTCGGGGATTATCGAAGATAGCGGGGCTGTTGACCAATTTGACTCGCAAAGGGGTACCATTTATCTTGGATGGTTCCTGCTAGTTGGCTTTTAATGAGCTGAAGGACAAGTAGACTTCATAACTAGTTCTAGCACTGCCTAGGCCGAGAGTGGAATACCTGGTGTATACTAATGTGTTCTTACTATGACTTGGGGGTGTGCTCCAATAAGAGGATAAGGCTATAGCTTAATCTTCCCATAAGCTTAAGCCTTATGAGAGGAATTACCCCACCCATGACTTGGAGTTAGTGGTAGTCGTATTTGCACTTCGGATATGGGGACATTATCTCTTAGGGGAGAAATTTTGCCTATTCACAGATCACAAGTCACTACAGTACCTATTCATGCAGTGGCTTGAATATGTGAAGGGCTATAAGTTAGATATCCAATATCACCTGGGGAAGGCTAACGTGGTAGCAGACGTGTTGAGTCATAGGCCAACAGGTGAGGTGACGAAGGTGTGGACGGCAAAACGAAAGAAACTGGAACATTAGGATGCATTTGCCCGCTCATTTATGTTAGTGATGACGGTTACACCCGAGATCGTTACTAGGGTGATACAGGCTCAGGAAACAGACTCGTTATCTAAGGATCGGATCGTTAAACTTCTAGTCGAGGGGGCAGAGTTGTATTCTATGAGTTCACATGGGGGCCTACGCTTCAATGGAAGACCAGTAGTTCCAAAGGGGGAGGATTTACGACATGCGGTGATGACAGAGTCGCACGATTCACAATTTGCGATGCATACCGAAAGGGATAAGATATACAAGGATATGAGGTGACAATACTAGTGGAGTGGAATGAAGAATGACATCGTTGAGTTTGTTTCAAAATATTCCACTTATCAGCTGGTAAAAGTGGACCACCAGAGAACGTCAGGGCTCCTACAGCCGTTAGAGATCCTTATGTGGAAATGGGAGAGTATTTCCATGGATTTCATCACTGGATTGCCTACATCACAAAGGGGTCAAGATTCCATATGGGTGATGGTGGATCGGCTGACCAATGTAGCTCATTTTCTGCTAGGCAAACCCATTATATTACGGAGCGGTACGCTCAGATCTTTATTGTCAAGATAGTGAGACTCCATGGGGTGCCCCTTGATATTGTGTCCGATCGGGATAAGATTTTTGTGTCCAGATTTTAGGAGAGCTTCTAAGAGGCCATAGGTACGGAGTTACGATTGAGTTCGGGCTATCACCCACAAACAGATGGGAAGATTGAACAGACAAATCAGATGTTAGAGGATATGTTACGGATGTGTATCCTTGATTTTGGAGGGGTTGAGAGAAATATCTTCCATTAGTGGAGTTTGCTTATAATAACTCTTACCAGTTTACTATTGCCATGGCTCCATTCGAGGTGTTATACAGTAGATCTTATTGTTCTCCAACATGTTGGCTAGAGTAGGGGACCACAAGTTACTTGGTCCAAAGGTTATTCAAGATACCTAGACCAAGACTAAAATGATTCAGATCCTTATACGGGTTGCTCAGGATAGACAGAAAAGCTACACTGATGCCAAGAGGCTCTTCAGGGAGTTTAGTGTAGGGGACCAGGTGTTGTTATGAGTATCTCCTATGAAGGGGATAATGCGATTTGGTAATAAAGGGAGGTTGGCGCCGAGGTATGTAGGGCCATTCCCTTTTAGTGAGCGGATTGGTCTAGTGGCTTACAAACTTGGGTTACTAGAGCACTTGCACAAGATTCATGGCGCGTTCCATATTTCTTCACTGAGGAGATATATTTAGGATGAGTTAGTCCACACTCATGTTGCTTTAGAGGAGATTGATATACAACCCAATAATTGCTATGAGGCGGGGCCGGTTGCTATCCTAGACTGTAGCTAGAGGAACTTGAGGTCGAAGATAGTACCATTAGTGCGTGTTCAGTGGCGGCATCATAATGCCGAACAGAGTCTACCTGGGAGCACAAGGATGAGATGCATGACAAATATCCAGAGTTATTTTTACCAGGTATGCATATATTTTTTTCGAATTTTGGGACAAAATTCTATTATCAGGGGGAAGAATGTAATACCCCGTATTTTTAATGATTTTAATTATGGGATAAATTGACTTAAAAATGAGAAATTTATTTAAAATTAATTCGGATTTAAATAGATAATTGCTAGCATGACGAGAGTTAGTATTATTAATGTGAATTATGTTGATATTACTTAGTGAGTAATGTAATATGTAAATATGAATTTATTCAAATTGTCGACCGAATAATACGACATTTATGGGAAATTAAGTCGGGACGCGCGTGTCAGGACTAAAATTTATGGAATACAAGTAAATTATTTATAAGTCACCCATATGGTCATTTCGAGTGCTCCAAAGTGTTCGAAAGTGTAGATATAGTAAGAAAAGTCGACCCGGGGGTTTGCTTTGGGTCCCGAGGTAATTTTAGGCCAAATCGGCATCCCAGGAGGGTATATCGGTCATTTTAATTTTTGGAGTAATTAAACCCACGAATTTACTAAGGATATATCATCTACTAGGGTTGGTTATTCTAAGGTTATCAAACACAAAAACAATAGAGGCCATTAGAAGAGGAAGGAGAAGAGATCACAAGCCAAAAACCACCCATAATTGCACTTCTTTCACAATTAATGCCACTAGAGTGTAGTTCGGAAGACGAGGAACGTAGCCATACCCTTCATCATCAAAGGATTAGACCTACTATTATATGGCAAGTATTGTTCTTTCTTAAATTCAAGTAGATAAAATATACATGTTAGTAGAATATGATTAAGGTTAAATTTCAGGCATGTAGAGGATAATTTTGTGGATTAAATCATATTTTGGGTAGGATTCATGGTTATGATTGAATAACTGTTATGGAAAAACGAAATTGAATATATTCTGAGAATTTGTATGTAGAAAGATTAGGGTGTATACATGTTTTGGAAGAAAAACCATGAATTAGGGTTCTTAAACAGAAATCTAGAATTAATTTCATATTGTCGTTAAATTTGATGTTTTAATGATTTTTCTAGGCTAGAAATCATGTAGTTACATTGATATATTGATGGGTAACCATGGTGGGATAATGGTTTTAAATCTTAGAAGTTTTGGGAAAGAAAATGGTGAAACCGTAGGCAAAAACGAAGAAGACAAAGTGCATCTGAACATGTGCGAATCGATTCGACAGTCAGCGAATCGATTCGGCAAAGAGAATCGATTCGAACTAGGGAAAATCGATTCGGCTACCCAGTTTTTGTTAAATTTTCCTTTTAATTAGGTTCTTTTCGTAATTCTTTCATGATTAGATTATAGGACCTAAATTTGATTAAATTGAGGGATATATAGGAATACTAGTAGGCCTAGGTTGGGCTTTGGGGTAGGTCCTATAAGGGGGAGTCAAGGATCAAAACTAATTAGATTAATTCAAAATAAATACCTAAATTGGAGACAAATTCGAATTACGAGAATTTGGGGAAAGTGATGACTTTGACCAGTAGGACTTAGGGAGTTACCTACTGATATTAAGAATAGGATAAGAGTTAACCTTAGAGTGGTAAGAACTACTCAGGAGCGTACGAAGAGAAGTTATGCTATAAATGCTTTAATACGCGGGACATTTGAGATATAAATATACTACGTACAAGACTTGTGCTATGAGACATGTGAATACCTAGATTGATATTTATAAATAATTAGGTTATGTGAATACCTATTGTGCGGATGTGTATGACATACCTACCATACTTGGTATCACTGGGAGGTCTTTGAATGGGACAGTCTTGTCTTAAGGAGCCCTTTAGAGGGGATTATAGATTGGTACATCAGATGAGAACTTATCCGTGAGTGGATAAGTTTGGGTTATATGGGTGTGTAGGTATATGCCTAACTCATTACACCATGGTCCATGTTCGCCTTCAGTTTGTGTGTGATTTTTTTTATTACAATTCTTGAGAGATTCGGAATCGATAGTCCTTATTATGTACATTAGGTACTTGGACTTGATAGCACAGTATGTACGCACCATTAGTTTCGCCTATGTGGGGTGCGGTATTAGTATATATTATAATAGTGAAATATATATATAATAAAGTAGAAAACTTATGTATGTCATAAGATCAAAAGATGATGTCATCTATATAAGTTTTTCCTGCACTACCTCTTTTACCCTCAATTCATTGATTCCCCACTCTTTTTATTCTTACCAAATTTGCGCTTGAATTCAAAATTGGGGGCACTTTAGTCAAAATCACTTCATGAATTTGTTCACACCCTCTAATTTCTCACACAAACTTCTCATTCTCTAATTCTCTCTCGTTATCTATCCCAGGTCACGATAACAGCTCCTTCCTTTCACCCCTTCACCCCTTCCCCTTACTGCAACCATTATCTCCCAAATGCCGACCTCATCGCATCGCAATTCTCAGGTGTTGAATCCTTCTATTAGTTTTTTTTCATTATTTGTTGCTTTTTTATTCTTTCATTATTTAGGTTTTAAATGCTTCAATTCTATTAGGGCTTTTTTTCCTCCCTATTTTAGGTTTCAAATGCAATTTTATTCTCTTACTTCCAATTTTGATTTGTTTCCATTGTTTAGTTATGCAGATCTAAAGAGAAGGTTTCAAATGGATGTTATACACCACTACACTAATCAGGTATACTATTTGGGATTCAGATTTGAATCTAGATTGTATGCTATGTTTAGTCTCTTATTTCATTGTTGTTTGTTCATTTTATGCAGAAAAAACTATGGTAATATGGTGCTAGGTGTTATATCCTTCTATTAGGGCTTTTTAATTATTTGTTACTTTTTTTTATTCTTTGTGTCATTTAAGTTTCAAATGATTCTTTTCGATTCTATTAGGGCCTTTTCCCTCCCTATTTTAGGTTTTAAATGCGATTATATTTTTTTACTCCTGATTTCGATTTGTTTTCTTTGTTTGCTTTTGCATATCTAAATTGAAGATTTCAAATGAATGGTATACAGTGATTGCTACAATAATTAGGTGTACAGTTTGGTGTAATATCCAAATTAATTTAACCATTTATATTCGTGCATTTCTTAAATCTTTATAATGAATGAAATCAACTGTTAGTTTAGTTTGTTGAAAAAATATATTTCATTTTCCAAATCAGTTACTATTATATAAGTTCCTTTACTATGGTTTTTTCACTGTTTAATTTTTTCGACACGAATAATTATGTTCTTAACAATTCGTGACTTTAGAATTTTCTCTACAAATATTCAATCTCCGTTTTATTAGCTCTAAATGATATTAAGGCCTTTTTGTTGTTGTTTATGTTTGTTTGTGGGAAAGGAAAAAATGATTGTTTTGACATGTCAGTGGTGGTTGGTTGGTAAAGGCAACTTTCAGTTTGGTTTAGTTTGGTTTAACTCTATATAATATCAAGGCCTATTTTTATTTTCATTTTGGTAAAAGACTGTTCACATTTAAGTTTGGTTTAGTTCTCACGTTTTGTATTATTTATGTTGAAAAAGGAGCTGGGAAAAACATTTTCAAAGAAGGAGCAGGTAAACAAAGCATTGTGAAATTAATAGAAGGAGTTGACAAAGGTGAAGATCTTTGTGAAATTACTAGAGAGAGGGTTGTGGCAGGGCTGAAGGAGTCTTCAAAACATGGTAAAATTAATATTTATTGTTATCATCATCTTATCTTATTATTCATTTTAGTTTTTCAACCGTTCCATGACAATATGTGCAGTATTTTTCAAATGTTAGTAAGGTAATGCTTTTTCAACTTTTACATTTGAACTATTAGTGACTAACTTAGTGCTTCACTTTAGTGATGATTTCTTTTATTGATTTTATTTATGTGCCAAAATAATTTATTTTATTCTCTGTTTGGACCCACTGAAGAAGCCCCATTCATATGGACGAAGCTTTGAGACAACATATTTATGTTATGAAATATCTCTTTCAAGGTGGAGTAACTTTGTTATACTTTTTATTCTACTATTTATATCTCATAATTTAGTTTGTAGATTTGTCATTTGCGAATAATGTTGTGGTTCTTTTTTGATAAAGGTATTTGATTAATTGTTTCTACAGGACAAAAAAGGTTTTCTCAAGATATGAGCTTTATATTACTTTAGATTTAAAACAATGTTATGTGCATTGTGGAATATCCACTGGTAGACAAAGTGGGCAAGTGAGTATTTATTTTATTCCCAGTAGTGTTGATATAAACATCATGATGTTGAAATAAATTAATGATTGCAAATGTGTATATATCTGGGGTATGTAATCTTATGGTGTAGGAGGATCTGGATGAGTTCATTTGAATGCTACTGGGTAAGATGTTTTCAGCATAATCATATTTGTAAAATATTTATTTTTTATACATGTTCATTTGAATTCTACTGGATGGGTTCATTTTAACTCATGTAAACTATTTATGTTTTATAAAGAGAAGAACTTGGCATTTTCTCAATTTGGATAGAAAACTATTCTATATAGTTCGAATTTCTCTGTAATGGTGATTGATTATTAATTTATTTCATATTCTTGGTTTGTGAATCAATTTTCATATTTGTTCGTACACCCATGGATAATAAGTGCCCGTGCTTCCTAAACATTTAATCTCTTATAATTCCTTTTCCAAACTGTATGTCGTTGTATAATACTCCTATGCACTAACACTGGTAGATTTTTACATACTTATTTACTGACTCAATCAGTATCCTCAAGCTCCAGTTATTCTTGGACAACTTCTCATGCCCAGTCCCGACCAAAACATGCTATTACATCGTCAAATGTTCCTTCCTCATTTCATTACCTAGACCTCGCCTGCTCTCGGACTCGAGAACTTCACCATAATGCTTTTCAATTGGAGTGTCTGTTTTCCCAAAAACCATCTCTATATGGTCAATCGTAGATTGAAAAATGATCATTCTTTATAAATTGCGTGAAATTCCTCGACATATCCTTTTTCGCGTACACCCTTTAAGCCTGCGGGGAGAATGAATCAAGTTTGGGTCCATGCAAATATCCATGGGATGTCACGAAGATGTCCGATTCCTACTGATCTCTTTCTTCGTTTGGGTCAGCTTCCAATGTTGAGGAAGCCCATTTGGGATTGTACCGCTTCTTGGAAGTAAGTGATGAATTCAGTTATTTTTCCTTTTATCTTATGATTGCTAACAAATTCTTGATGGTTCTATTCGAGCAACTTGATATTTATTCTAATTCCATACTTGATACTACATATTGTTTACTATAGTTTTGGGTTTGAAGGCATGTAATGGTAAATAAAATATGACAGGGGGGATGAGTATCACTTGGCCAGGTGATCAATAGTTTTACTCTTTTCTTTGTCTGCTACGATAGTGATTAGTTGCCGGTTATCAGTCGAAGTACTCAAAGACAATTTTTGAGAAGAAAGTCTAGACGTGAAATGTATGAGTCATCATCAAGGATATTAAATGTGTGGATCTGTTGGTGATGAGAGTTTGTCTATTGAATACTAGATGTACGGATCTGTCACAATCTGTCTATTGAATTATCTCATCAGTGTTTATCCACCATTATACGAGAGGTATTCTTATTTGATGTTGATTTGAGTTGGGTACCTTTTTTGATAATTTCATTAGTAAGATTAAGCTTTCCTTTGTGATGTGATTATAACTAATCTAAATTAATTTCTATTTGAATTGAATATGTTCGTCTTATGTATGGGTTTTAATTGCTATTCTTTATTTTGTATTAGTTCATTAATGGGGTTTTCCTTTTGCAACTTTCATTGGATACAACATAATGCTTGATGAAATTGAGGTAAACTGTTATTTGTGACTCACTTGAAACTTATTGATTAGTATACGTTATAACTTATATGAAATGTAGCTGACTATTATACCTGATGTTTTATGAATTTTCTTATATTTTTTGTGTGGCTTTTAAGCTATTAAAACACTTTTTGGGTATACATTCTACCTTATTGACTCATAGTTTCTTTAATTTATTTTTTAGTGGGGACTTCATTTGAAACAATTATCAACCCAAAATAAAAAAAAAGTAAACTTACAACCTCTGTTCATTTCCTGGATAAAATTGAAAGAGGCAAGTATGCTTGATGGATAAGCCAAAATTGAATTTTAATTAATAAAACATTCTTGATATATTTGGAATTACAGTGACCTTTTACACGACTTATTATAACACATTCTAGATGAAACTTGATGTCAAGGTTTGTGTAGCTTAAAGCCAAATACTTTGGGCACATAGCTCCGTGCTACCTTTTGCGGCATGAGGTGCCCATATTTCATCAAAACTAGGTGAGGAGATATAGTTCCAAAGTAAACATCCTCGCATTTGGGAATTTTATCGAGGATAGTAAACATCCTTGGATTTGGGACAGTAAATTTTTAGTACTTGATCACGGAATGTCCAACTGACCAATAGGAAGGCATATGTTAATGAGCTCAATTTCTTTTACAACACCCCTGATCGAGGGGAAAAACCGAGCGTCCGTGTAATACGCTAGTCGTTGTTATCGGCTTCCAACCTCAATACAAAAAAACCTAAACTTGTAACTACACTTCTTAAGGAGTATAGTGGCGAGTCTGGGTATCGAATCCACAGGGAATTAGGACGTGTGAACGTGACGACAAAGGTAAGGTAGTTTAATCCTAAAGTTGATGTTAAAATAAAAGAAAAGAAAAAGATGATTGATGGGTTTAAATTTCAAATTGGTGATGAAATAAAATGTGCACAAAAATACTAAGAATTGTAAAGAAATTAGATTTGAAAATGAGAAAAAATAGGGTGGGGTACAATCCCTCAAACCTTAACAAATTACCGTATAGAATACTAGAATTGTAAATTGAAATTTTTTACTAAATCCAGTCTTTATATATCCTAAGCATTACATATATGAAGGATCTTGCCCGCATCATATGAAATCAAAGTCAAATATAAAGCGGTGAATGGAAAATTACACTTGCATAGCATTCTTAAACATCCCAAGTACCTAGGGCAAGAGGGATTAAAAGATCGGCTAAGTTTGTATAATTTTCATACACGATTCGGTCAATATTTAATTTACCCTCTATTTTCTACATGGGTAATTCACCTCGGAATGAATTCATGTACCCCAGCCCTTGAGAATTTAGCTGGACATGATTTTTCTAGAAAACAAATTCATACCAGTACATGGAATTATGGATCTAGCAAACATTGGTAACAAATTGCAAAACAATTGAGAATTGAATTGAAAATAAAATAGAGAATAAATAAGAGAATGAAAAATTGATACTTGTATTTAGCAATAGGGAAAAGAGATGAACTTGAATCTAGAAAAATTCTTCTTCTTCAAACTTACAAAAAGACTCTCTAAAATCTAATTCTCTCCCTAAAATTCTATTCTACTCTCTAGAATTCGATTCCCTTTGAAATGAGGTAGGGCTTGGTCTTTTATAGCACCAAGTAGCACAAATTTGACAGCTATAATCGCTTGTTGCACAAGTTTTCACCAGCTAATCACCTCAAAATCTGCATAATTAATGCCAGGAATTCGCACCGTCGGACCGATCCGGACCCGGATCAGTTTGGTACCGAATCGGTTTGGTACCGGATTGGTTCTTTTTTTCCTCACCGGATCGGTCCTGTTCCATCCGGATCGGTTTGGTTTCTGGTCCATTTCTCTTCATTATCGCGCAACTTCAAAACATCGTAACTTCTTCACCGTAGCTCGGATTCAGGTGCCATTTTTTCCAGTGTTCTTGTAATTTAGATCTCTTCAACTTTCTAGTTGGCCCCACCTCCGGAATAAGGCTGAAAAATTACGAAAATGCGCTTCAACTCTCCATTTCTTGGTTTCTTTCACTGTTTTGAGTTCTCCTCTGCAATAACTTACATGAAATACCTATAAAGCACATGAGAAATACACAAAATACAAAATACTTTCCAAAATAGGTTAGTAGCATAAATACGAGACAAATCCAAGCTATTTACACTGCATGAGATCATAAAAATACCGAAATTAAGGGGATGAATGTGAAGAATATGTGCCTAATCACACCCCCTAACTTAGAACTTTGTGCGTCCCGAGCAATGTAAATGAAATTAGTTTAAAGTTCAACTCTTGAAAATTCTTTTATTGGGATAGAATATCTTTTTCGCGGGAAAGCGATTGCATTTAGCGTATGCAACAAGCCTTTAAACCCCTAGGTTACCCTAGTAGGATGAGTTTTGTCTCGTGAGGGTTTGCAGTGAATATACCCACAAAATTCTTTATTGACTCAAATAAATATCAAAATACTTAAAAATTGTACAACTTAAACTTTTCAAAAAATAATCATCATAAATTCATATTCAAATGTCTCAAACCATGGTGTGTGTGTGTGCAAAGCCAAAAATTAAACCTCAAATTTCCACCAATTGAGCATTACATTACTTTCCGAAAATTCGTTTTGATTCAAATTCTTACGGATGCACTCACAAACGAATCACTCGGATTGTGGTTGTTTTCTCTCGGTATGCATGATATAAAGAGTAAATATAATGGACACAAATTCACGCATACAAAATTGAAAAGAAGGAAATTTATGGTGAAAAGATCTCATCATCGGAGTACAGTTATTAGGAAATGGGAAACATCATCTCTTTTTCACACCATTTAATCTCTCATATTATCTTTTTGTATCTTAGCTCTCCACGCAGTAATCAATTTCGCCATTCGGACTCGGTTAGGACTTTTCGGGTTAAAAAGTGTAAAGGGTAATAATGAAAATGGATGGAATGTTTAGAATTGGAAAATGTCTTGATGACGTCCATTTGTGCTTTTTCGGGCATTTGCTCATTTTTCTCTTCCTTTTTTTCTATTTTCATTTTTTTTTCATTTTTTTTGTGAGCATTTTTTTTTCTGTTTTTCTCTTGCCCCTTTTTATTGCACAATTTGGACTTACTTGATGAATTTTCTCAATTTTCACAATTCCGGGCTATTTGGGTTTTTCAGGTTATCAAACGAAACGGAAATATTTTATTAGGTTCAATTTGGATTGCAAAGGGATGATTTTTTTTTCACAACGTTTTTTATGGCTAATATTTTTGGGTTAAACAAACGAAGGCCTACTTCATTGTCCAAATTGCTAATCACATTACCAGATGCATCTCGAGATTAATTAAGTTTAGAGATATATTTAGCATGAATTGCGAGATAACATTTCACACATTTCCCATAACCGATCAAACTAAAGGATTGAGATCATCAACGACTTATTAAAACGCTGGAAAAAACTTTGAGTTAATCATAAACTCGGATTGATTTAAAAACTCATAAAAAATTGAAAGACTCAAAATCTCACCGGGTTTGATCAATCTCCACACTTATTCGTTAAGTCGTCAATTTTCTTTCAATTTCCATCTTCGGTCAATTTTGGCTTAGTGCATTTTGATTGTTAACAATTTGAGACTTTAAATAGAATAAAGGTGACATTTTTGAAAACTTTAAATTCCAATTTTTATTTATTTTGAACAAAAATATTTTTGGTTTTTTCAACATTTTTCAATTTTTTTTTTGGAAATTTTTGAATTTATCTATTTTTTTTGGCATTTTAAAAATTTGTGAAGTTTTAGAAAGACGCACTTATCACCCCCCCCCCCCCTAACTTAGACTTTTGCATTGTCCTCAATCAAAAGGATTAAAATCTAAAGAGGGAAAAAAATAAGTGCGACAAATAAAACAAGCAAATTATTAAAATGCAACAAGACACTATATGATACTTACACACGACTCAAAAATACAACAAAAATCACCCCATACGCGTCGGGGGTGCGACGACCTCTCATCTGTCTCCACAAATCACCCGACCCCTTTCACTGGGTACGATGCGCTCCTCGTCTCTCCCGTATTACCATCATACGTGAATAGCCGGAACAAATTGGGCCCGTGCCCATAGATAAAGGAAAGACCGGGAGATGCATTATGATAAACCGGAAAAGGATCCTCTTGTTGTGTAGCACGTGAGTTGGTATCTAAGTCGGACGAGATTTGAGTCGTATCTTCAAGTACTTCCGAAGACTCAATGGTATGGGTGGAGGTTTGGGAAGGAGAAATTCATCAATTCTATTTTACCACTCGCTTTCGTCTAAATGACAAAATGAGGCCCAGAAAGATTGGACTTCAACATTTAGGCTTGCATCCACCTGTCCGAACTCGCGCTCAAACTCTGCTAGGCTCAACTCCTCTAGCTCTCTCTCTTGCTTCGTGTCCTCAACCTTCCTTTCGTGCTCACTCGCCGAATGATAGGGTGGTGTGGGTGGGTGGTAATCGAGGAGAAATGTATCGATAGTGTCCTGCCATTAGCTTTCCTCTAAGTATTTCGACGAGCCTCTCCCGACACACTCTAAATCTCCTCTTTCACTCTTGTTCATGGGCTCACTCATGCTCTCGAATTCATTAACTAAACATACATCCCCTACCTTGCTCTCGATGTTGCAACCACTCCTCTCACTGTACGTAACACAACCTTCCCCTAATGGCTCTTCCTTGAATGTTCTTTCTTGCTTGTGTTCTTCCCCCAAAAGATCCAACCCTCGCGGTTCCCCTTCATCACCCTCTTTCTTGGAAGTATTAGAAATATTTGTTTCGAGGGTCATGTTCCCGAAAATTAATTGCATATGCCCACTTCGGGTATTGATAAGAGCATTAGCTGTAGCTAAAAATGGGCGGCCAAGGATAATGGGAACATGATTACATGGGAGAACGGAGGGTTCTTCGTCCCAAATGACAAAATCCACCGGGAAGTAGAAAGTGTCTATTTGGACAATCACATCCTCAATAATTCCCCGAGGAAGCTTCACAGAACGATCCGCGAGTTGGAGAGTCATATTTGTGGGCTTAAGGGCCCCCAATTCTAGTTGCCTATAGATGGAATAGGGCATAATGTTAACACTAGCCCCTAGATCTATTAGAACTCTCGCGATTCGGTTCTTCCCCATGATACACGAAATAGTGGGTGCACCCGGATCTTTATATTTTAATGGAAAGTCACTCGACAAGACTGCGTTGACATTTTGGGTCAAAGAGACGTTTTGGTTTACCTTTAGCTTGCGTTTCACCATGAGTAAGTCCTTAATAAACTTAGCATACGCGGGAATTCTCTGTATAGTCTCGAGAAAAGGTAAATTAATTTTTACTTGGTTAAGGACTTCCAGAACTTCATCACGGGAGGTCGTTTTGGAGTGAGAGACCAACCGTTGAGGGTATGGGGCAGCAGTGGGGGTGATGGCCTTGGGTCCACTAGTGTTTTCCTCCTCCTCACTCTCAATTAAAGGGGCATCTTCGGCCTCTCTTGTGTCGGGTGAAACCTCTTTATCTTTAGATGCATTGCGTGGGGGAGGTGATAAATCAACTACTTTCCCACTACGTAGTGTGGTAATAGCGCTACATTGCTCTCGATGGCCGTGGGATGTAGTGCCAATACTGGTTTGTCCTAGGGGAGGTCGTTGGCTTTGAGCAAGAAATTTTCCCTTCTCTTGGACATTCGATGCAGTTTGCAACCTTGAGATGCTAGTATGTATTTCATTGAACATTCAATCATACTTAGCACTGTTCTCCTTTTGAGATTGGATGAGGTGATTTAAGTTGTCCTCAAGAGATTGCCTCGGTGGAGCAACATATGAACCAGGAGGTGGTACATGCATAGGAAGAACCACTTGTTGAAATTGAGGGGTTGTGGTGGTGGTAAAGTCACATGTGGGTTAGGAGTCGTCCCCCCTTGTGGTTGTCCATAGTTGAAACCATGATTATTCCTCCAAGATTGATTGTATGCATTCCCTTGCTGTGCATTATAATTTCCGCGAAACCCCCCTATTGCCTCAACTTGCTCAGTGTACATTGCCTTGTATGCATGAATAGTAGGACATCCTTTGGTAGAATGACCAACATCACAAATGGCACACACTTTCTCTTTTCCTGCTTGCACGGGTCCAGCTACTTCTCTTAATCGTACTTCAAGCATGTCTCTGAAATTCTTTTCCAATTGGTCAAATTTACGATCTAACAAAGTGTCCTTTTCCAAGTGATAAATACCGGAAGCAGCAGGAGTGTTGGACACTTGTTGATTTCTATTTTGACTATTGGGATCAGAAATATCCCATGCTTGGGTAGTCTCTGCTACATATTTCAGATGAGCCTCAGCATCGCTTGAGTCTAATTCCCAAAAAGGTCTTTCGCACATGGTTTGAACAAGTTGTTTAGATTCTAAAGTAAGGCCTTGATGAAAGAACGAAATGAGATGATGTTTCTCAAACCCATGATGTGGGCAAGCACTAACTAACTCCTTAAATCTCTCCCAACACTTGTCGAAGGCCTCATTCTCATTTTGTCGAAAAGCTTGTATTTGTGCCTTGACAGAATTGGATTTGTGTTGTGGAAAGAACTTGGAGAGAAACTTGGTTTGCATATCTCTCCAGGATAATACGGAATTCGGGGGTAGTGACCATAACCAAGTTTTAGCTTTATCCTTTAAGGAAAAAGGGAAAAGCTTTAACCGGATAACATCTTGTGGGCAATCTTGATCACCAAACGTCTCACATGTATTTTCGAATTCTCGAATATGGAGATATGGTTTTTCAGAATCCATCCCATGAAATGTAGGAAGAATTTGAATCATCCCATTACGAAAGTGGAACTGACCGGCATTATACGGGAGTAAAATGCAACCAGGGGTAACAGTTCTCTCTGGAAATAAAAGATCTTTCATGGGAAGATATGGTATCTCTTCCTCTCCAGCACTAATACCAACACTACTGTGCACCGACATATTGCTACCGAAAGATTCAGAATTCACACTTAGTGTTTGACTCAAAAGTGTGGAACGTCGGTAGTATGAGAATTGTCAGAGTTAGCTTGAGCAAGGGGATTTTCGTGAAATTAGGTTGGAGACAACAGAGGAGTTTACATGAACAACTTATGAAAGATGAGATGATATATATATATATATATATATATATATATATATATATATATATATATATTTAAAGGTCAAATTCGGGATTAACCAACCTAACCTAAAGTCTACCTAATTCCCCGGCAACGGCGCCATTTTGATCGAGGGGAAAAACCGAGCGTCCGTGTAATACGCTAGTCGTTGTTATCGACTTCCAACCTCAATACAAAAAAAAACCTAAACTTGTAACTACACTTCTTAAGGAGTATAGTGGCGAGTCTGGGTATCGAATCCACAGGGAATTAGGACGTGTGAACGTGACGACAAAGGTAAGGTAGTTTAATCCTAAATTTGATGTTAAAATAAAAGAAAATAAAAAGATGATTGATGGGTTTAAATTTCCAATTGGTGATGAAATAAAATGTGCACAAAAATACTAAGAATTGTAAAGAAATTAGATTTGAAAATGAGAAAAAATAGGGCGGGGTACAATCCCTCAAACCTTAACAAATTACCGTATAGAATACTAGAATTGTAAATTGAAATTTTTTACTAAATCCAGTCTTTCTATATCCTAAGCATTATATATATGAAGGATCTTGCCCGCATCATATGAAATCAAAGGCAAATACAAAGCGGTGAATGTAAAATTACACTTGCATAGCATTCTTAAACATCCCAAGTACCTAGGGCAAGAGGGATTAAAAGATCGGCTAAGTTTGTATAATTTTCATACACGATTCGGTCAATATTTAATTTACCCTCTATTTTCTACATGGGTAATTCACCTTGGAATGAATTCATGTACCCCAGCCCTTGAGAATTTAGTTGGACATGATTTTTCTAGAAAATAAATTCATACCAATACATGGAATTATGGATCTAGCAAACATTGGTAACAAATTGCAAAACAATTGAGAATTGAATTGAAAATAAAATAGAGAATAAATAAGAGAATGAAAAATTGATACCTGTATTCAGCAATAGGGAAAAGAGATGAACTTGAATCCAGAAAAATTCTTCTTCTTCAAACTTACAAAAAGACTCTCTAAAATCTAATTCTCTCTCTAAAATTCTATTCTACTCTCTAGAATTCGACTCTCTTTGAAATGAGGTAGGGCTTGGTCTTTTATAGCACCAAGTAGCACGAATTTGACAGCTAGAATCGCTTGTTGAGCAAGTTTTCACCAGCTAATCACCTCAAAATCTGCATAATTAATGCCAGCAATTCGCACCGTCGGACCGGTCCGGACCCGGATCGGTTTGGTACCGAGTCGATTTGGTACCAGATTGGTTATTTTTTTTCGTGACCATATCGGTCTTGTTCCATCCGGATCGGTCCTATTCCATCCGGATCGGTTTGGTTTCTGGTCAATTTATCTTCATTATCCCGCAAATTCAAAACATCGTAAATTCTTCACCGTAGCTCGGATTGAGGTGCCGTTTTTTCCAGTGTTATTGTAATTTAGGGATCTTCAACTTTCTAGTTGACCCCACCTCCGGACTAAGGATAAAAAATTACGAATATGCCCTTCAACTCTCCATTTCTTGGTTTCTTTAACTGTTTTGAGTTCTCCTCCGCACTAACTTGCATGAAATACCTATAAAGCACATGAGAAATACACAAAAAACAAAATACTTTCCAATATAGGTTATTCGAATAAATATGAGATAAATCCAAGCTATTTACACTGCATGAGATCATAAAAATATCGAAATTAAGGGGATAAATGTGAAGAATATGTGCCTAATCAACCCCCTTACATACTCACCACATCCACACACTCTTATAGGTATTTTGGTACCTGTTTTAGTTTGTGATCTGTGGTATTTGTGATCAGTGATAGAGTTTAGTGTTTTAGTTTAAATAGGTACCAAAATACAGTGTGATCAGTGTTTCAGTTTAACAGAGATTAGTGCTTCAGTTTGTACGATAAACTGTAACACAGTTTATGATTAGTGGTATTTGTGACCAATAATAATTTGTAGAACATTGACCAAGTAGTATGCGCAAGTATTTCCCCGAAAATTTTGATGTAATGCCATCACCATGAGTACGTACTAATTACTCAATGATTCTCATTTTATTGCCATTTGTTGTTAGTCATATGTTGCTTAATGTAATTTTCCTTACAACCATTCCTAAAATTGATATGATGTATCTAGGTTCAATGTTGTGCTTATTGAACTTTTAAAGTTTATTTAAATTTATTTGGTGGGTTAATTTTAAGTTCATGTCCTTTTTATGTTTTTCGTTGAATATTTCAATTTCTAATCATACTTGAGTATACCTTGAAATCATACTTGAGTATTTAAATTTCTAATATAAAATATTAAGAGAATATGTTTAGTTCAGGCCGAAATGATGCTCTGTTTTCACATTCAGTTTGTGTTTACTGATCATATAAAGAAAGAAGTGCTCTTAATGATGTTCTGAGACTACTTTCATTTAAAAGCTTATTTGATTTTTCTTAATGATGATTCAATATAAGACTACTTTCATTTCAGTTTGTGTTACGTGTCTACTTTCATTTCAGTTTGTGTGTCAATTTCGTATTTCAACCCTTTGACCAAAATGCTATAGGCATGAGTTATGTTATAAGTCTTTAGTGGTATTATATATTTGTTTAAGTTTTATGGATTTAATGTATCTCTACAGTAGTAGGTTATGAATACTAATACTTCCACTAAAAACATTGGGTATATTCTTTGGATGTATCCACTTTGGATTTTACTCTTCCTTTTTTTTTCTTATAATAAATTTCCACAACGCACATGGACTTTTTCTAATGTATTTTAAAGTTAAGATTGTAGTCTTTAGTCCAATTTGTTCTTTTTTCTTCCTACTTTTTATGCATCCTCTTCAATCTGTTATTATAATTTATGGTTTTGAAACTTAGTGTTTATTTTGGATTAAGGTTAATCTTCTAAAAAGAGGATTTATTTTGATTGCGTCTGCATTTGCATGTCTTTAAATTTTGGTATCTCTCTTCCTTTCGGGATTTTTTTAACGATTTCATATTTTTCTGGTTTGTTTTTTAAATGTCATTTTTTGGTGGTTCATTATTTTTCTGTCCTGATCTGTGTCCTTCGATCTCTAAATGACCATTTTATAATTGGTTCAAGTTTTGTAGGGGAGAGACAGAACCTATAGTTCCCGCCTTGCGCTCCCAAGGTGGTGGATCTAGAGGACTTTTATAATAAGTGTTGCGAGCGAGCATGTAATGGACTTAAAATGTTATCACGAGTATTTTTTTGATGTGTTATGGATGTAGTTTTTTGGCATGTTCTATTTGTGTTTTAACAATCCTATAGCTTATTTTACTATAGTATGCAACATCAGTAGTATGCAGCATCAGTTTTATATCTGAATAATGCAATAGTTTGGCATAGTGAAAATCAATTGTAATAGTAGCTAAAAGCAACTGTAATAACAGCTAAAGGGAAATGAGACCAACTGAAGCCATCACTGAAGTGAAGATTCACAAGTGCGTCTTTTTACTCGGGATTACTTTGAGGTACACCCATTTATACATTTTCTCTTCAGTGCAGCAAATAAGTTAGGATTAAAATGATGATAATGTTTTTAATTGAAAATGGTCTCAATGATCAATACAGGAGAGAAGACCCCCAATCTAGCACTGAAAAACTAACATCTAAGATCTTTGGGCTAATTTCTAGCACCACTGTTCCACAAATCTTTTTGTCTCACACGTTTTTATTTTTTATCGATCCATTTTTCTTTGTACGAATGAATGAAATTTTTCTTTTTGAAGATCTGGAAATTTTCTTTTTATAGATATGGCACCACAAAGGTTGGTGCAATTTTGAAGAACTCCATCAAGATCAATGGAAACATGAATGGATTTTTTATGATGTACATTAAAGGGTTTCAAAAAAATCTGTTGGGGCCTTCTGGAATACGCACACGAGGAGTTTCAACAAGGAAAAAACACTTGTTGAAGAACATCTAAGGGAAAACCCAATCATATCAAACCAATGGACATCAAACTACAACAAAGCCTTACACTGACTCTGATAATTTTGAATTTGAGGCTCACATGGAAAAATTGGGGAATGAGGTGAATAAATTGAACAAGAAAATCCAAAGGCTGGAACATAAACAACAGGACATGATGAATGATTTTTCCACCTTTAAAGAACACATAATAAATACCATGTGTAAGCAAAGAAAATAGTCATCTCCATAGCCAATGCATGCATCCTCCCTGGCTTTATTCGAAGAATGAGAGAAAATAGAGAAGTTAAGAAAGATGAGATAGCTAAGGGACAGAAATCAGTTGTACCAGAGAGGTCATTGAAGCCTGGGGGATGTGGATGGTAGTGTTACTAACCTCCCATTGATCTATCCTTTCGGTGTTTTAGGGTGTTGGTTGTTGGCTTTTGGGGTATTGGTTATTGGATTTTAGCTCTCTCCAGGAAGAATCTTGCAGCTTCCACCCCCTCCAGTGAAAATTTTCAAAGATCCACCAAAACCTCTTCTACGAGGTAACATTTTGAACTAATCATTAACTTGAAACTTCATATTTAGTACATGATTCCTTAGTTTTGAACCGAGTTATTACTTTTTCTGAGGGTTCTTTTCTATATTTGAACTTTGAAAAGATATTTGAGTCGGCCTAAGGAATCTATTGTGAGGAGTCGGGAACACCAAATTTATTCTAACAGTTTGCAGTGCCTAGAAAATGATCTCCGCCTTTAAAACGATTCATATAATAGGTTTATTATATTTTGGTTTATTCTTTGCAAAAGTCATTAACTTGATGAAACCACTATTTGATTATGTTATCAATCGCACATCCGGCACATGAATGTTCAATAGTTCAGTGTTTATAACTCTCATTTATCAATCTTTGTTCAGTGTTTTTTTTAATATTATGTCATATTAAAAAACTGTTGGAATGTTCAGTGTTTGAAAGATTCATTCAACTAATATCAATCATTAACTTGATGAAATGAACCATAGACTATGTTACCAAAAAACATGAATAGGTTTATTCTATTACGGGTTCTAGATATATTCATGTGCCGTCACAACAATCTTCGCCTTGGACAACCCGCAAACCAAAAAGTCTTTGCTGAAAACAACACTGTTTTGGAGGGTTCAGCAGTGCTTGGGGATGTTTTGTTTGCAGATGATATTCTCCTATTTATTCTTTGATTTTGTTTTGATAATAATGAATTTCAAAACTATATATTTTGAATGAGGTTATACAAGGTGGACTATTTTGTTATTGTTTTACCCAGAGGTCCTTTCACTTATTAAAACTTGAGATATGCAAGGTGGACTGTTAGTGCAACTTATTACTGATGCAACAAGCTTGCACACTGATTACCATACGTGTTATAATATAAAATCATAAATGTTGCGTTTGTGAAGCTTAATTTATGCCTTGATTTAGAATTGTAATATTTTTAGTTAAACTTCGAGTTTTTGAACTGAAAATATTCCCAAACTTTAATTTGAAATGTTGGCAAACATGACCCTAATTATAAATGTTTAATAGACCTATAACATATGTGTGTTGTTAGTAATGAAAACATTTCAACGAAAAAATAGCACTGCATCTGACAAAATTGTTCAAATTCATGCGCAAGACTTGAAAACATCCTAAACAAACAAAATAAATTAACATCAACTCATAATTTAACCCAATGAAATATTGTGTTGATAGAATAATGGGGCTTACTTTCTTTTGAAATTCAAGATGAAAAGTGATGGACATTATGACCATTTTTTTAAAAATTACATTTTATTTTCTTGGCAAACGAAATTTTTTCCTTCTTACAATTACGTATTTTGAAAATTTTTGCCATTTTGCGATTATCAGCATGCCTTCAGGCACGGGCATACCCTAGTATGTATATATATATATATATATATATATATATATATATATATATATATATATATATATATATATATACACACACACACACACCGTGTTTATTCTACTATATTTTTTTATAAGAGTGGAATGATGATGCCAATATATATTAAGTGTGTAAGAACTTAATAGATTAATGAGATACTTGGGAATCAAGTAACAAAATCTGAGGAACTATATAACGTATATATCTATTATACAGGTGGGAACAATAGTTTAGTTCGCATAGATGGATAACGGTTAAAATCTATCTAGGTGGGGTAACGTAATTAGGAAGGGTAATAATTATGTGTTAGGTGTGAACAATAGTTGAGGGTGAGAATATCAAGTGAGGGCACGTGACTAACATGTATATAATTATCTAATATTTATGAAATTAAATACTTGTTGTTTTAAAACTATTTTCAACTCGGGCTCTGACCCGTTTGCTTTCAAATCTATTTTTTTGTAAAATATTTTAGGTGGCTAGTCGCAAGAACGCCAAATATAGGAGTTCCATTCAGTTGACGAGCTGTAGCTGTTGTGGAAGTTACAGGATCTTGGTACTAGACGCCTCCATATTTATCCTTGATTCATTCAGAGTTATTTATTTCAGTCAGGGCATGTTGCCCATTATTATTTAGAGATTGTGGTTTCAGACATTTATTTACATTTCAGTATTTTGGATTTATTTCATTTCAGATTATTGTATTTGGGATTTTGACTGGAAGTGTTTACTCCAGACTCAGTTTATTTCATTATTTCGTTTTAATTCCTATGAGATTGTTATTAGATTGTGGATGTTTAGTTAGTCATTTAATTTCTTTTATGTTATATTAAAAAGATAAAATTTGACATCTAACTTTTTTAAATATTAGGTGGTTAGTAATTAATAAACAGTATTCGACAATGATGTTAAGACTAATCCAACTGGATATTCTATTTTAAATTTGATAAGGGACTAATCACCCGGTATTTAATTAGTTGGGGTGTCACACTTGGGCCAAGCTCAGTTTAGTCATCTAGGTCAGTAATATTAGGTCCATGAGAGCCAACAAGTGATAGAGCCAGTAGGGCTAAACACAATATCAGTTTGGCAGGCACTAGTGTTAGGAGTAGAGGGAACATAATCACTAATGGGGTCAGCCTTTTGGTGCGACATGTTATGCATGTGAGGAGATAAGGCACTCCCTTAGTAGATAACCTAAGGGGATATACACGATTGTCTAACAAAGTTTCAGTAGGAGAGTTAGCCATCACATCGTGCCCCACCTCAGTTTTAGGCGCTCCCATCAGCACCTAAGTTTCCAACTTTACCTCGTCCTAGAGATCAGGCGCATAGAAGCCTTTATTAACACTCGGGACGCATGTTCAAAATTTACCAACATGACTTGACAATGCAACCACGATCTATAGAATGTATGTTTTTATGTTTATGCTAGTTATTCCTGATCATTTTTTTGATAAGGGAGTTTAACACTCCTTTGCCAGTTATAAATTCATTTTACATTAAGCATGATAGATATATATTTCAACGTTACTATTCATGTGACACTCTCGTAGGTGGGGGAACTGCTTTACGCCATATTTGTAAAGGCGTTGCTATATATATATCCACATACTTGTTTTTTCATTAACTTATTATTGTTAAATATGGATACATATGATGCCATATTGGGGATGTATTTGTTGGGATCTTACCATGACCATATCTATTATAGAAGGATGGTTATTATGTTCATTGTTACTGGACATGAGATGTTTCTTATTTCTATGCCTAAACTTGAAGAGGATTCTAACACCCATTTATACTATATTGATGCAACTATATCTGAGGAGGTTGTGGAACCTCTAGATTATATCTCGGTGGTCTAGGAGCTTTCAGATGTGTTTGAGTATGTGTTTGGGTTGCAACCTACGAAAGAGATAGATTTTTGTATTAACCTAGCTCTGGGAACCCAACCTATTATGAGAGTACCTCATGGTACCCTTGGAGATGCGAGAGTTACGGTAGAAAATACAATAACTTTTGAGTCAGGGGTTCATTTAAAGGATCACATCTTCATGGGGAGATCTGATGTTGTTCATGAAGAAAAAGGATGGGATACTTTGATTTCATGTGGATTATAGTGATTTGAATATAGTCACGATATGGAATAAGTATTTGTGGCCTCACATTGATAAATTATTTGACCAGTTGAGGGACGTATAATTATTATCCAAGATTGATTTGCGCACCAGACATTAATAATTAAGTATTAGGGAGGAGGATGATCTGAAGAAAACTATTCTCACTCATTACAGGTCTTACGAATTTTGGTTTATGCCATTCTGACTGAACAATGCACCTACTATCTTTATGGATCTCATGAATCATTTATTTCACCAATATCTGGAATAGTTTGTCATTATATTTAATAATGAGACTTTGATATAATCACACTCGAACTGGAACCATGGTCATCCTTCGATATTGGTTCTACAGACTTTGATGGAGAACAAGTTATATGTTAAGTTATCTAAGTTTGCTTTGTAACTTGAGGAGGCATAGTTTCTAGGTATTATTGTGTCGAAGGCTGGGATTTCCATCAATCCTTGCTAGGTATCTACGGTAATTGAGTGGGGATAACCTATTACCTTGATAGAGGTTAGGATCTTTTTATGTCTAGAGGGGTACTATCACCGATTTGTTCAGGGATTCTAAAGAATTGTAGGGCATTTTGACTAACCTAATTTGTTTAGGATTCTAGTTGTCAGTGAGAATTTGAGGAGCGTAAGGAGAGTCTCATAACCCCTATTGTTATTGCATTTCCTAGAGGATGAATTGAGTATATGGTGTTTAAATATGCATCACTTTAGGGTATTGGTGGAATATTTATGCAATAAAAAATACCTATAGCTTATGATTCTAAAAAGATGAATACACAAAAGGGTAATTACCGGACGCATTATTTTGAGTTAGCAGCGGATGTCTTTTCCCTTCACATCTGGAGATATTATTTGTTAGGGGATAGGTTTATGTTATTCTATGATCACAAAAATCTACATTACCCATTCACACCGAGGTTCCAAAATATAAGGCAAAGGTGATGGTTATGGTTTGTAAAGGCCTATCACTTTTCGATCCAATATCACTTGGGGAAGGAAAATTCATTGTGTTGCAGGATGGTAGCTACATTGACCACTTTAAGGGTGGATCATAGAGCAGACATTCCAGATTTTTAGGCATAAAGGTGGAGTATGTCGACAGAGATAGATTTAATGAATGCCTTTATGGTCGTGGTGATGGTTACCCTCACCATTATTTTAAAAATAGTTTAGGCCTAGTTGATGGATTCTTTTTGTCATGGAAAGGTAAAGGAGCTACAAACAACCATAGTTCCTTCCTTCTCGGGCATATTGGATGGGGTTTTATGATTTTTGGGTAGTTGTTAGTGCTCGAGGATCCAAAAGTGGAAAGAGGAGTGTTAAATGAGGATTACGGGTCATGATACACACTCATCTTAGAAGGGACAAGAAGAACTAAAATATGAGGTGATTTATTAGTGGGCCAAAGTGAAGAGAGATATTGTTAATTATGTTCCAAAGTGTGCTACTTGCCAGTTGGTAAAGGTGGAGGATCAACGACCAACAATAGAGTTAAAAACTTTAGAAATTACTCAGTACGAATGCAAAATAATCCTGATGAATTTTATTGTTCAGTTACTACGATAGCAATGAGGTCATGATTCTATTTTTATTATTAAGGTTGGATTGATGAAGGTGGCTGATTTCCTACATGTTAGGACTGATTACTACACAAATAAGTATCTGGAGTTATTTATAGGTGAGATAGTTAGACAATATGGGTTACCATTGGACATTGTGTCAAATAGGGGTAAAACTTTTATCTCCTAGTTTTGGAATTCATTTCAGTATGCGATGGGAGTTCAATTGAATTTAACCATAACTTTTCAGCCATAATTGGATGGCTTGATGGATGGAGTGAATCTGATGTTGGAGGATATGCTCAAGGCTTGGGTTTTAGATCTCAAGGGAAGATTGTAAGTATATTTTTCTCTTGTTAAGTTTGCCTAAAATAATATCCACGAGAAGATGATCGGGATGGAAATGTACGCGGCATTATATGGACAACCATGTCATTCACCTAGCTGTTGGGCAGGATCAAAGGATATCGAATGTTTGCTCCTTATATTATCTAGGACACATCTAAGAAGATGACTCTTATTCAAGCAAGAATGAAGATAGCCCATGATCGTTAGAAAAGTTATGCTAATAAGAGTAGGTGTGAATTGGAGTTGAAATTAGGGAATTATGTGGTGTTGAGAGTATCCTCGATGAAAACGGTGGTTAGATTTGGAGTGAATGGGAAATTGTCTCTCCATTACATATGCCCATTCATGATTATTGAGAGAGTGTCCTCGGTGGAGTATCGTTTAGCATCACCCGATCACCTATAGAGGGTACATGACGTTTTTCCTATACCCATGCTGAGGAAATTCATGAGGCCTGAGGATGAATATCAACACATATATCTATATGGGATAGAGTTGCAATAACATATTAGTTATAAAGAGAGATCGGAGCGTATCCTTGACAGTAGAGAGTAGACCCTATGATCTAAGCTCATTCCACTATTGATAATTCAGTGGGGACATCATAGTTAAAAAGATTCCACCTGGGAGCGCAAGGAAAACATGCGGTAGAAGTACCAAGAGTTATTCCGTCTAAGTATATTATGAATTTAGAGGAGAAAAATCCTTGAATAAGGGGGAGGAATGTAATAACCCCCCCCCCCCCCCACATATATATATATATATATATATATATATATATATATATACACGCACACACACACACACACACACAGAGGCAGGATCAAGTGAGGTCCTTAGTTTGAGGACCCAGTTTGTGGACCAATTTTGATGAAATAGTAAAAAAGAAATTGGACTGAATTTTTTTATGGTTCATAAACATTTTAGTAGGACCATAAAAAAATCAACTCAAAATGATTTTTTTTGTTATTTTAAAAAATGTGTCAAACTTTGTCATTTTTTAACAGCTTAAAAACTACTTAAAACTGACAAAGTTTGACCATTTTTTTAAAATAGCAAAAAAAATATTTTTTGAGCTGATTTTTTTATGGTCCTACTGAAATGTTTAAAAACAATTAAAAACTCATCCCAAAAATATTTTTTTAATATTTTTAAAAATTGGTCTGCAAGCGAGGTCCTCAAACTGGGACCTCTCTCTCTCTCTCTATATATATATATATATATACACACACACACACACACACACACACACACACACAGAGGGAGAGTATTATTTGTGCTTGAGTGACATGTAATGTCATAACATACTTAAATGCATATATAAATAAAGTTGGAAATGAGCAAATGGTAAAACATTAACAAATGATTTGAACATGACTATGTATTATGGGAGACTATGGATAGTTATAGGATTTGGTATCGAGGGTTTCCTTATTTTTATTATCTCCAGGGTTTCAGCTCCCAATGACTATAAAGTATTCGACTATGATGTCGTGTTACACCAAACAAAATAATTATGATTTAAGTAAATTTTGACTAATTTGACTGGTTTTTTGTATCTGTGTTATTTATGAATATTGGGTTAAAGATGCGGGATTATGAGGGTTGGTATAATTTACAACAATGATCTTTAACGTAAAATAAGGTATTTTGGACCTATTGGGTAGGTATAATGAATTAGAGAATATTTAGACTAATTAAGGGTTAATATGGGCAAGTTACTTAAGACCTTATTTTAGGCCCAAGCCCAATTTCATTTTTAAATTGTAGTATTGAACCATTAAAAGATTAATTTTAACACAAAACACATTTGGGGATCTAAAAGCTTGGATAAAATAAGGCTAAAGGGAAAAGATAGGATTCTTGAAGATTGGAGCCCTAGTTTCTACATCAATTTGGAGGCAAGTTTAATTTAAATTATCGTGTAATTGGATTTGTTGTAGATTATGTCAATTCATTTGAATCAAAATACTAACTAAGTAATTAGAATCTGATGAAGATGATTTAATCAAATAAATTTATAATTAACCCAATTAAGAAATACTTAGGATTAATTTAACATCATTTTGATTGAATCCTCCCCTAAAATTGATTAGGTTATAATATATCTTAAATATGTTCTAATATATTAATGTAATATATTCAAAACCTAAGGTTTTATGCATAATATTTAGAGCATTGAAATCAAATTATTATGAATTGGGATGTTAGGGTTCGTGAGAGAGAAAATGGGTTTTATTTGAGTTCTTGAACTTTAATTAGGATTTTAATAATAAAGTTATTTTCTAATCATGTTTTATATGTGAACACATTGTTAATATCTTATATGAATCATATATTAATATTTTCAGTTATTTAATGGAGGTTTTAGATGATTTATTATGGGATTTTTTATTTGGGGGATTGTTTTGAGATAACCTATCGACTAAGTTAAGATATGGGACATGGGTTATAATATTATTAGGATGAATTTAATTTTAGATAATCGATGGATTTCATATTAACATTTAAATTGAGTTAAAATGATAATCTCTAGTTGTGACTTGAATTACGTTAATGAGATGGATATTACTTGTTATGTTATTTATTTAATGTATACCATGTGTGAGTAGTCATGGTCTACGTACTAAAGGAGGTATTCCATTAAGGGGAATGTACGACATGGAATTCTATGTTGCCTTGGTGAGTAGGGAAGATGCCTTAGTCAATTTTTACCCATGGGTCACACGTATATGTACCCATGTTTGAGATGGATTATGGGGATATGTCCTTCGTACAATCTTGGGTATTGTAAGCTATACGATAGATGCACAAACATGGTGATTTATCTCATTCCTATATGAGGTCTTAGATTTAGGACGACCTAAGACTATAGTTAGTACGTACGCGTGATCCCCTATGGCAATAGGGATAGGCCTATGTTGCTTGGCTTACTTATATGCTTATCTTAATTTCTTTATAACACTTGACTTTGATTATTGTAATGATATTTTGGATTCAATTATTATTCTCATATGTGTAGGTTAAAATTTAAATATGGGTTCACTTGGGATTTGTAACCTTAGATTCATTTGATATTAGGATTGTCGTGTGGGGTAAATCTAAAAGATGTTAAAATATTATAGTCAAATGCATAGTTATGATTTATTCCAACTACCGTTTTACTCTTATTCTCTTTAAATTTGCTGTTAACATTGTGGATTTAACGTTTCACGATCGAGGTTGCCCGTTTCGTAGCCTTGATTGATAGTGTTTCTATCACTTCTCCTTCTTTTGGATATCTACTCTAAGATGTAGGTTTCACTATCCTACTTGGTAATTTTACTAGTTAATTTATTTTATGTTATAGTAGATAGGGATACTTACTTGAGTTCGTACATTTTGTACGCATAGTAGCTAGTTGTATTGGTATGCTAGGCTTTTGACTCATGTGGATGATACTAGAGTTCTGGAATATATATTATTATTGATATTCACTTTTGATTTTAGTTTATTTCTTTTATCGCATGCTTTGAATGGTACCTAAATGTTTAGACCCATGTACTATTTAACTTTAAACTGATCAGTCTATTTTTAAATATTACGGGGTGTCTCACTTGTATGTGGTGTTTATACCTATATATATCTACTATTGTGTCATTACTATCTTTTGCATATTTATATATGGTATTTGAAAAGGAGAGGACCCCAATTTTAAAAATTCTTTTTACTTCACGAAAAGATAATTTCCTTGTAAAGATATGCGGAAGTGTAGATGGTTCACAAAAACAACAAATTTTAATTTACTTCTTGAAATTAAAATTAAACACAAGTGAAATATGACAGAAAACACACACTTATATAAATTTCACTTAAACCAAGTTAATACCCCAAGTCCTAGAAATTTTCCTAAGTCTTATTTTCCAATTAATCAAATTAGGCCAAACCAAATTTTAACACATTAAATTAATGACTTGAATTAACTACACATTACACAAATTAATTAATTTACACCAAATTAAATTAAGTAGTGATTGAACCAAATTTTATCTTTTTACCTAAGCATGCATTCTAGGTGATATAGCAAGATAAAATTAAATAATGAATCACTACGTCGCGATGTACGAGGAAAAACCCACAACGGGAAAAAACTTCGGACGACCCTAGCCTTAAGTCCACTAAGTATGGTTTTACAAATACAAGACAGTAAGACTTACAACACTTGACTCGACTCCTTCAGGCCCCGAAACTTCTTCTTGTATACACCTCCGCCTATTTGACAGCCCTAGAGCTCCATCGGAATCTTGGCCTTCACCAATGAGACAAAGGTACACCGTCAACCACACACGGTGCCTTTCACCATGTGAGAATGTTGCAGCAAAACAAGCACTTCTTCTTTGAGGGATTTAGAAGGAAACCCAAACAATCTCTTTAATGCGGTATATAAAACTTGGTGCCAAACAAACTCTCCAATCAAGATGTATATATATATTGATAGTGACTTGGATTAAACAATGGTTATTGGGTGCAAACATGGTTTTGTTCTTTGAATAAAATAGTTTGAATAACAAACACCAAGGGAAATTTTTATGGAAGAATTTAGCTCTCAGAAACACTTTAGAAGTTGGAAAAAGTTCTATCATAAAATCTTGTCCCGAAATAGATTTAAACTGTCAAAAGTTAGTGGGGACAAGTAGTGGGAAAATGCCAAAAAACTGTCAAAAACTGTTCCCGCCTAAAATCTCGTTCGAATGACATTTTTGTTCGAACGAACTATCTAACGAAGTTCCAGTGGCCAGTCGTTGGCAAACTCGTTCGAACGACATTCTCGTTCGAACGACAAACTCGTTCGAACGACAAACTCGTTCGAACGAACTTCCAGAAAGTTGAAAATTTTGATTTTTAGCCCAGAAACTTTATATACTTTAGTTTAAAGTTTTAATAAAATCTTTCTGAAAAAAAACAGTTTAAACAAAACGTTCACCTAATATAAAAGATTCCAAGCTCCTATATATATATATATATTCAAATTGCATTCATACCTTAGGAGCAATGGAACCAATGTTGTTGACGTAGAAACGAGGCACATTAAACTCGGCATATGATGAAGCTTTAATATCTTGGCTGTTATGTCTTCAACAAACATGTCATAGGCTTGAAGGATGATCAATAACTCTATCCTATGGCTCAAACGTTTTTTTTCGGAATTGAGCCAAAACTACAAAGGACTCAATTGGAAATTTTTGTCCTTACAGTATTATTTGTTTTGAGCCTTTGTATTTGCATTTAATATATGTTTCCCATGTTCTTTATCTTTGAGTAAAATTATCATGCTTAATGATCATATTGGTGTCTCTCATTGCGTGTTTATAGTGCTATCTCAAGCTTCACTTTGTATTTAAGTTGTTATCATTTATTGCATCAATATTGGTATTGATTCACCATTGTTTGCATTATTCGCGATTGTATTTTCATATTGTGTTTATTTCACTTTACACGATTGCATGATATTATTTTTTCCTCTATATTTCCAATTGGAAACACATGTTTTGACATTTTGGGGGAGATATAATGGAGAATTTGTATTCTGCGTATTTCTTTCTATGTCTATTCCAGAACAAAGATGGGGAGAAGTGGTACCGTACACATAGTTTCAGGAGGAGATATTTATCTTAAGGGGTGACGTCTTACCTAGGTGGGGATCATTAGACACAAGGGGAGTTTATTCTCATGAAAATTATATTTCTATATTATTTTTGCATTTGAATGTGTGTTTAAGTTTGTATGTTTGCAACATGCAATAAATTTTTCAAGCGAGCCAAGCTACTCAAGGTTTATGAGTCGGTGAAGTTGTACTTTTTTCTTTCGGGGATGGGGATTGAGTTTTAGTTGATCTTGATGGACCAAAGGAGTTTTTATTTTTGGTTTTTTCTCGGAATAGCAAAATGGGAGATATTTGTAAGGGCAAATTTTGTATAGAGTCAATTTGTATATATTTTGGCTATATTCTGTTTTTGGACAAAAATCTTTAAGTCATAGGTCATGAATTTAGTTTGTTGACCTTTTAAGCCTATGACATGATTTCTTGAAGAGTAGTGGACAAATTAGAAGATCTGTATCATCGTATCTTGTTTCATACTCATTTTCATTTTCACTTTCCGTGGATCTCTCAAATATGAACACGCGAATATTTTGATCCTAGGAGATTTTATATTTGGGTGATAGTTTTTTATAAAATCATTTTTAAAATATTTTAAGATGATTTTACCCTTTTAATATCTTTTACAATAAAATATTTTTCGTGCGACTTCAGTAGAACGAAATTGGTCATGTCGTTCAAACGAGATATGGCACCTTATTAGAACAGCTTCCGATGAACTTTGAACGAACCAAATTTTTCCCTTGCTGGAATCTCGTTGGATGGCTTGTTCGATACATGTTCGAACGAAATTTTATACTTTGTTTAGATGAGGTTCAAAATCGTTTGAACGAGCCTATAATTTTTGTAAGAATTCGACATTTTCCAAATTGCTTTTATTCCTTATTTCATTTCTAGAAAACCTCTTATAAATAGGAGTGAGGAGAAGCAATTCTATTACATACTTTTTCATTGCTAATGAGTTCCCAAACTCTCCCCAAACTCTCTAATGTTTACCCAAACCCTAGTTTACACCAAAATAGTTTTAGATCCAAAAGTCATCTTATTATTCTTTGAGATCTAGTTTGTGGGAACTAAGGGTTACTCTCTATATCTTTGTGGGAATTTTTTTTTATTGCGGTTGACTCCATATAGGCCGATGTGTTTATATACGATGGACTTTGTGTGTGATGGTTATTGAGTTATCCGATGGATACTGAGGCGTGTGAGGACTCACATATTATGGTAGTGTTCGAGTAGAATCTCGGGTGTCATTGTGATGAGGTTGAAGAAATGAAGAGTTCCAAGGCTTGCAAAGAGTCGAGTCTATATTATAAGTCTACTATCATGTCCTTAATAATTCTATAAATAGTTTTTTTTCCTGGCTTAGACGTCCGAGGTTTTCCCATTTGGGTTTTTCTCATACATCGGGCAGTGTGGTTGATTTACTTATTTTATCCTACACTCACCTAGCTACTTATTTAGGTTAAGATAAAACTGGTGAATCTATTCATTCTTAAGTTGTTTAAAACTGATGATAAGTTCAATTTGGGTAACTTGTTTAATTGTACTTAAAATTGAAAATTTTAAAAATAGTGAGTTTTTATGTTTTTTACCAATTTCCATATTAGACCCCTAAGAGACTGTACCACTTTTCACATACAAAAAGTTAAGTCTTAATTTTGGTCGATTATGTACCTAGAATACATGTGAAAAATATGAAAAGATCAAACAGGTATGACAACATGTGTAGTACCCTGATATTTTTAAACATTTAATTAATTAAAAAGGAATTTGGTTAAATTTTGGAATTAAAATGGAAAATTAAAATTTGCGTTGAGAAAATAATTAAATGGGATTAATATGTAATTTTACTGCTCAATTGAATAATTAAGGATGAAGTTTATGGGGTAAAGTTTACATTTATAAAATTTTAGGGTAAATTTGATAACGACGTTAAGCTATATGCTCAATTGGTTCATTATGAATTTTGAATGAAGCCTAAGGATATTTTCATAATTTGCACTCACTTGGGAAACAAGTTGGAAATTAGGGTTTTATATCATTATATGGATTTGTAAGATTTGCATAGACACTGTAATGGGGAAACCATATGCACAAAGGTAGCATCTGCAGATGAAGATGGTGCACCCGTAGAATTTATGCCCTCGCCTGTAGGATTATATGCAATATCAACAACTAAGACCAAATTGCGGCTATGCCAACCCAAAGTTATGGGGTACGCTGGTTCTATTTTGTTTGTGCCTTGTTTTAAAACCTAAAACAATTATGCTTCATTTCTTAGTCCTCAAACACTCATTAAAACTACTCCTAAAAACAATCCATATCTCTCTGAAGGAAACCCATTTTCCCGAATCCAACTCTTGATATTCAAAGATTCAAACAAGATTTCGGAAGGATATCATTATGTTACTAAATATGAGAATACAGGTTAATATGGATAGTCCGTATATAAGGTTCCTCACACATAAATTCAAATTTTATCTTGATTAGAAATTAGGTGTACATGCGATAGTCCTGTCCAAATTAAATATTAATCAATCACACAATCAAATCAAGCATGTGAAGAAATAATGAAAAATCCTTTTTGGGAAAAACCTACTATTCATCACTGTTAAAAGTCTGATAGATAGAGTTAACTTACAAACTACTTAGCACGACTAAGTATAATGTGCAAAGGTCTTCAAATATTTTACAAAATACGACACAACCTAGTATTGTCAATATGAAGCAGTCTTTCCTCATTATTCACGGATCAACCTTCTTCTTTAGCAGTAGAACCCCCGACTCCACAAGTTAGCAGTTGAGATGAACTCTACAATGGTTTATGCCAGATTATGAAAACTAGGGTTTCGTAAACATAAAAAATAATATATATGGATTCATGATTTGAAAAATAAAAGGGTGTTTTAAAAAACTAAAGATGAACACTTTTGAAAAAGGTATTGGGAAATCGTCTTTGCTAAAAGCCTTTAGATTATCTAAAAAAATTGGTTTTATAGAAAAAACATAAATTTCGAGGGAGCGGTTTGTTGAACGAAAACATCATTTCGTTCGAAGGAATTTAATAATTTCGGTCTAATGACATTGTGTCTCGTTCTAATGAAACCTCATTTTTTTTGAACATCCTTCCAATGAGCTTCCAATGAGAGTTTTCTTTAAAAAAGTGGACTCCTGTTAGATGTTCGTTAGAATCTCCTTCTAACGAGAATGTACTTTCGTCCGAATAGACTTCAAACGAGCTTCTAAAGAGATTGTTGTGTCAAGAAATTGGACTCTCATTTGATGTTCGTTCGAACCAGGTTCAAACGAGAACTCTATCTCTTTCTAACGAGATCATAATCTCATTTGAATGAGTTCAAAGAAACTTTTTCTTTTAAAATCCTTTTATAAAAGGCCATAATTTTATTATCAAACACCCCAAAATATAATTAATATAAGACATGAAAACCACAAGTTTTATACCTCCATATAGTGTCGGTGACAAATCAAAAAATGGTTCTCGATCACTAACGTATCTTTAAATGAGCTTAGATATAATGCAGACGTAGCATTCGATTTGAGATGACGATTTGTAACATGATGTGCTAAAAAAATAAAAATCCTAAGCTATGAGAAATTATAATATCTTGCTCTTACGATTCTCCCCCTTAGCTATTTTAGTATAAAACAAAATTGAAAACCAAATTACAATAAAACCCCTAATACAATGTATCTTATTGTCCTCCCAAACCCCAAAAATGGAACGACATTTGAAACATTGTTTTAAACTAAATTTGTTCTCCCTTTGGCTAGCTTTGTCTTCATCTTGTGTAGTTCATGAAATTGTCATCAAAGGGTAAGAGACCCACACACATGAAATAGAGAAATATCATGATGCGTACGAGTTTTAAAAGATAAATAAAATCCCCCTAAATTTGTTCTCTTCCTTTTTTTAATCATTAATAAAAAGCATCACATGAAGAAAAAAAATATCACCATAAATATAGTTAATAAGTCGCCTGTAATGATAATCTAAAAGGCCTAAAATGTTCTCTCCCTATCAAACAACTATTTTTTGAATTTTTGATTTTTTAATGTATGCAAATTATATGTAGGTACAAAAACACATAGTCACCATGGAATAACACTAAAATATCCCAATTGTGATAATGGAATTAAATTTTGTGAACATTTACCTTCGAAAAATCAACATAAACATTCATAACATAAGTGCACGAAGTTATGAGACACTTTTAAAGAAAGATATCAATTTCAACCCTACGTGTAAAAGCGTTGAACTTAAATGGAATTGACTTGACTTATGCATTATGCCATGAATTTTCATGATTCTCAAAACAATAACGCCAAACTATGTAATGCTTTTCAAGAATATCCGTTGTTCAAACCCAATGATATTTTACTTTGTAACTCCCTCAAAATCCCACATATAGAAGAATTCACTCTCAAATAATTGTAAGAAATCATAATTCTCATATGTAGCGAAGCATCAATGAATACAAAATATCATTGGAACTTCTGTTTTTGTGTGCCGTTAATATTTTAGGCTCGTTTTGCAAATGGTGGCTTTTTGACACAAAGTGTATTTTGCTCTTTCGAAGACCCTTTCCATTACTTAACATATATAAATATTTTCTAGAAAAAAAACTCCAGGAAATGGTTCTTATAAGAAAAACTTATCTCTTTTTACATTTGGTTCGTTATTAAGAAAGATTGAGATGAGAACTTTGTATTCGAGACATGATAACCAAGTACAATGTTCAAAAAGTCCATGCACATGTGCAATAAAAGTGACGAAGAGCCAAATATTTCAAAAGTAGTCATTAATTATCAATGAAATATATTCACATATTGTTAAGCACGACAACGAAACAAAGCCATATGTCAAAGCACACGAAAAAGTCACATGAATGGATGGAATATATAGGGTGATTCGAATATCTTATATGCTCCTCCATATATGGTGAAAAACAAAAATAGATAAATATTTTGGTCTTTTTCAAAAAAATTATCAAAACGAAATATTTTTCCATTTTTTGAACTTTTTCTTAAAGGCCGAAAATATTTTTGGATTTTTAACTTTTTCATAAAAATCGAAAACCTTTATAGAATTTTTAGTTTTATAAAAAAGAAAAGCATATGAATACAAAAGCATAAAATCTATCAATATGGATATAAGATGTGAATATAAGAAGTAACCTAAACTAGAAACAAATCTCGACCTCAGTCATTAGGCCCGGAGGAGTTCTCAAAGAAGGATACATATTTTAAAATTCCTTCATCGAACATTATGAAGTCTTAACTAAATAGTCTACTTGCTACATAAAACTCTATGAAACTCTATGGTGATGTGCAGGAGTATGTGGAGTGGCATGTGTGGGAGTGCGTGCAGGAACATGTGTAGGGACTAGTGTGGGAGCATATCGGGGAACACGCATGTGAGAAACTCTCCCTAGCTTAAAAAAAAAATTCTGTAAGGTGATATCTTCATTTGAAATGGGAAAAAACATGAATATACTTTGCTCTACCTTCCTTAAAATTCCTAGGGCGAACTCTCCTTAGAAGGTTATGTCTCCTTGGTGGGTTAGGTTGAGGCCTGTAAGGATCCATCACAAACTTGGGAATCGATTCAGGTGAGACTTTGGAAGCAGATGCACCATCATAACGTATTTGTTACCTCTCAATGTTACTTAACGCGGGACCAAGGATCATCTTTTCTATTTTCTCATATGTGTCCTTTAAAATGTCCTTCACTTTTCGAGCATGTTCGAGATTGATATCGAGTTGGGATACAGGGTCTTTAAGTTTCTCACGAGTCTCTAACGAATCTTGAAAGTCTCTCATAAGACTAGTCACGGTGTTGGTCAAATCAATCTTTTCTTTATTACTAGTAATCAACTTCTCACATAAAGAAACTTTCACCTTCTTGAGTTGACACACCAATGCCTCACACTTTCTCAAAACATTCACCTCCTTCTCTAGATTAAACACCCTAAGAGACAGGTCTTTATTAATATTTTTTGTTTTTAAAGTCTCGGTGTACTGTATGAAAGAATTTTTTGAGTCCATCTTCTCTCTCACTCAAATTCTTTTCCTCACTCTCACTCTCTCCGGAGTGATTAAAAATATTTTCGAGGCCATTACATTTAGAAATGTTTTCATCGGCATTGGAAAAGATAGAAGTGCTAATGTGACTTTCCATGAATGAACATAAATTAGATTCATGTAGTGATTCATCCCTAGAATTTTCCGACTCGATGTCACTATTGCTAAGAGTGGCTTTATGTACAACATAGTCTTTCCCTTGCTTCTTTAGTGTAGTGGTACACTCATGAGCCTTGTGTCCATTTCTCTAACATCCAAAACATCTCACCTCAATCTCACCGACATTTTTTCCCTCATTCACATTTTTATTTTTCTAAATAATCTTTTCTTTAGAAGAATTTTCCTTGTTAAATTGGAGAATTTTTTCTGAATTTTTTTGAAATAGGTAATATCATCAAGTTCAAAGCCAAATTTATCTCAGAATCACACACTTTTTCCTTTTTCTTTTTAGACTAGACCTTCAACGCAATCCTTATTTAATTTTTTTTTACTTTTGAGGAACATATTAAATTCATAAGTTTGAAGGTCTCCAATGAGTTCTTCTAACCTAAGAGTATCTAAAGTTCCCAACAAGTTAATAATAATAACATTAGGAAGGAACATGATAGAAGGGATCTAAAACTCTTTTCAACTAGCTGCATATGAGGAATTTTCTCACTTAAATTGTAACTAAAGTTAATGGTCTCAGACAATCGTGCATAAAACTCATCAAACAACTCAAACTCTAGTATGGTAATGGTTTCAAACTATGCGGTGGAATTTTTAGTCTTAGAGGCTTTCACCGCATTGTTACCCCCAAGAGTGAGTTAGAGAACGTCCAGACGTGGATCACGTCATGATGCGGCATAACTCATCAGGGGTGACGAATTGAAAAATGGCACTTAAACCACGTGAGTAAAATTTACTCCGTTTAAAATCATCCTCTGTACAAACAATGAAAGGTTTTGGACCTATGACATCGCCATTAATCACTATGGGTGGTGTCTAGCCTCTTTCATAAACAAGTCAAACTCTTTCATCAATAAATTTTAAAACACACCTCATCCTAGTTTTCCCGTATGATTAATAAGTTGGCCCATAAAAAACTAGTACACTATTATAAAAATTATCCATTTAAACAGAAATTTTACAGATCCCACAAAAACTTAGTGTCACCGGATCTGATACTAATTTGAGAATGAGGGTTCATATGAATAGTCCACATATTAAGTTCATCACACACAAATTCAAATTGTAATAAAAATTTATCTTGATTAAAAATTAGGTGTACATGTGATGATGAAGTCCAAATTAAATATTAATAAATCACACAATCAAACCAAGCATGCGAAGAAGTAGGAACAATCCGTTTTAGGGAAAACCTATTATTCACCACTGTAAAGAGTTTGACATACATACTAAACTTAGAAACTACTTACCATGACTAAGTATAATGCGCAGCGGTCTTCACATCTTCTATAGAATATGGCACATTCCAACATCATCCACAAGAAGTAGTTTTCCATCGGTATCCACCGATCATTCTTCTTTTTCAGCAAATGAGCCTCGGCACCACAAGTTAGTAGTAGAGATGAACTTTATAAGGGTTCATGCAAGTGTATAGAAACTAGGGTTTCATAAACATAACAAATTGTATAGAGGGATGTGTGATTTAAAAAATAAAAGGGTGTTTTGAAAACTAAAGATGAACATTTTTGAAACAGGTATAGGAAAATGATTATTGCCAAAAAGTTTTGAGAATATCTGAACAAAATAGTTTTTTTAGCAAAAACATGATTTTCGAGGTGGAAGGGTCGTTCGAACGAAAATATCATCTCCTTCTAACGAAAATAATATTTTTTTTTATAACATTTTATCTTATTCTAATGAAACCACATTTTTATTTGAACATCCTTCTAACGAGCTTCCAATGAGAGTTTTCTGCTAGTGGACTCTCATTAGATGTTCGTTAGAAGAACATTCTAACGGGTATGGACTTTCATCCGAACAACCTTCAAATGAGCTTCTAATGATTGTGTTATGTCAAGACAACGATCTCTCATTTGATGTTAGTTTGAAGTTGGCTCAAATAACACCTTTATCTCGTTCTAACGAGATCCTAATCTCATTTGAACGAATTCAAAAGAAAATTTTCTATTAAAATCCTTTTATAAAAATCCTCAATTTTAAAATCAAACATCCCATTATGTAATTAATATAAGACATGAAAATCACAAGCTTTATACCTCCATATAATGGCGGTGACAAAGAAGAAACGATGCTTAGTCACAAACGTATCTTTGAATGAACTTGGAGATAATGCAGATGTGCCATTCGATTTTAGATGTCAGTTTGTAACGGGATACGCCAAAACTATATAAAAGAATAAGATATGAGAAATTATAAAATCTTTCTCTTACAAATCTCTCCCTTTGTCTATTTCGTTAGAAAACAAATTGAAAACCAAATTGTAATAAAATCCCTAAGACAGTGTATCCTAATCTCCTCCCAACCAATAAACGGAACGACATTTGAAACACTTTATTCCACTAAACTTGTTCTCCCTTTGGATAGATTTGTCTTCATCTTTTGTATTCCATGAAATCACCATCAACGCAAAAGAGACTACACATGTTAAATAGAGAAATACCGTGGCACGTATAAGTTTTAAGAGATCAATTAACTCCCCCTCAATTTGTTCCACCTCTTTTTTTGTCCGTAATAGACAAAGGGTTAGAATCTAATCATGAATAAAAATCATGACATGTAATGATATCATTACATGTCCGTAATATTATCACAAAGATAGTCAACAAGGCACATGTAATGATATTCCAAAAGGCATAAAGTGTTCTCCCCTATTAAAGAACTAATTTTTGATTTTTTTCAATTTATCAAGTATAGGGTACACAAAGTAAATATAGGTACAAAAACACATAGGCACCATAAAATAACCCTAAAATAATCAAATCATGATAACTTAATTAAATTGTGTGAACATTTTCCTCAGGCAAATCAACATAAGCATTCATAACATAGGTCCAGGAAATCACGGGACACTTATAAAGAAAGAACTCAATTTTACCTTATGTGTAAAGTGTTGAAGTTAAGTGAAATTGACTCGACTTATGCAATATGCCCTGAATTTTAATGATTCTTAAAACATTAACGCCAAATTATGTAATGATTTTCAAGAATTTTTGTTGTGCAAACCAATTGAACTTTTACTTTATAACTCGCTCAAAATCTAACATATATAACAATTCACTCTATAATATTATGAAAAAATCATAATGCTCATATGTAGCGAAGCATCACTGAATATATAATGGCCTTGGCACTTATGCTTTTTTGTATCGTTAATCTTTTATGCTCTTTTTGCAAATGGTGGTTTTTAACACAAAGAGTATTTTGCTTTTTGTAGCCCATTTCAATTGCCTAATGTATAATAATATTTTTCGAAAAAACTCTGGCCAATGTTTGTTACAAGTATAACTTATCTCTTTTTACATTTGGTTAATTATTAAGCAGGATTAAGATGAGAACACAATATTCAAAATATGATAAGTAAGTACAATGTTCAAAACGCCCGTGCAATGATCAATGAAATGTTATCCATATATTATTAATTACACCAACAAAACAAATCCATGCCTTAATGCAAAACGAAAAAGTCACATGAATGGATGGAAATGCATGGGCGATCCGAATGTCTTAAATGTTCATCTAAATACGGTGAAAAATGAAAATATAAAATATTTTTGTCCTTTTCAAAAATTTTATCAAAATAAAATCTTTTTCCATTTTTCCAACTTTCTCTTACAGATAAAAAATCTTTTTGTATTTTTTAACATTTTCATAAAAGCCCATAATCTTTATGCAATTTTTAGATATATAAAAAATAAAAATATATGAATACAAAAAGATACAATATATCAATATGGATATAAGATCTGAACATGAGAAACACCCTATATTAGAAATAAGTCTTGACCTCAATCATTAGGCTCAGAGAAGTTCTCAGAAAGAGAAGACATCGTATAAAATTCCTCCATCAAACATCCTGAAGTCTTGACTAAATAGTCTAATTTCTCTCAAAAAATCTCAAAAACTATATGGTGATGTGCGAGAGAATGTGGAGTAGCATGTATGGGACTGCGTACAGAAATATATGTAGGGACTTGTGTGGGAGCATACCGGGGAACACGCATGTGATAAACTCTCCCTAGATTAAAATTAAACTTTCTAAGGTGACATCTTCATTTGCAATGGGAAAAAATATAAACGGGCTTGGGACTACCTTGATTAAAATTCCTAGGATGAGCTCTCCTTATAAGGTTAAGTCACCTTGGTGGGTTAGCTTTAGGTCCATAAGGATCCATCACAAATTCGGGAACTGGTTCGGGTGTGAATTTGGAAGCGGAAGAATCATCATAACCTATTCCTTTCCCCTTACTGTTACCTGATGTGAGATAGAGTAACATCTTTACAACCTTCTTAGATGTCCTCTAAATTGACCTTGACCTCCCGAACACGTTCGAGATTGATTTCGAGTTGGGGTACACGAGATTCAAGTTTCTCATGAGTCTCCAATGAAGCTTGAATATCTCTTGTAACACTAGCCACGGTGTTGGTCAAACCAGTCTTATACCTACGAATAAAAATCAACTACTCACACAAAGAAACTTTCACCTTCTTGAGTTTACTCACCGACGCCTCACATTTATCGGAACTCATATTATATTACTTGAAACATTAAAATTATAAATTAAACCCTTATGTTAAATGATGACCTTGGTATTTCAAGTACATGCTCGTTTCGATGAAAGAATGTATATAGGGACTTTACTTAAAATACTATTATTGTTGATAATTAATTTATCATTTAAATTAGATATAAAGAGTATGGGATAAACTTATTTTGGTTGTTCAATTTGTATGGTTTTGTTAGATGGTTAATCTTGGTTATGGACTTTCGATACTCATTCCATTAATTTACCCTCTCATGATGAACCCTTAATTAGTTAGTCTCAATATCTACCTTATCTAAATGGAAGTGTATTGGAGGGTTCCTTGTTTGGATTTCACCTCGGTGAGACATCCCATGTATGAATTTTAGAAACAGGTAGGGGTGATTACTCAAAACGTTTAATAATTTTACTATACCTTCACTTTAGTGATTTGTTTTACTAGAAGTTATTTGTAGGAATTTTATCCCTTTATCTCCTTATATAATGGATTAAAATAAACTTAAAGGCACTAATTAGTAATAACCCAAGGGTGGGGTAATTGGGCAATGATGATCTAACACGGAGTGATAAATACGTGTGTCATTAATAAATGAACATGAGAAACAAGAATTAATGGGTGAGTGATTAGTCGGAACACCATTATGTTGATATAATTCTAATGCATTGTGAAATTGCTTTTTATGTGATGATTCATTCATATGGATAATATAAACTATGATTTTACCATCTACATATATAACTTCTTTGAGTTGCATAGCTCAGATACTTGTTAGGGTTTCGAATCGTGTTTTTACGTGGTGTCTTTTGTGTGATATAGATTGACCTCCTGCTTAGTTTACCTTATTCCAGCTAGTACTCACTTTTCATCTCACTATTTTGGGATATCCCGCTTCAGATACCATATGTGTTCTTATATGTTTACGCTATCATTTTATATTTCAACCTAATTACTTTGACACATTTCAGTTAGCTTGTATTATGGGCCTTGAGTTTTGGATTGTATCACTTTGAGTTTCATATGGGATTGTATTCAGGTTTAATGTGATGACATTATTATAGCTCCCTCTTATGGATTATGGGCTTTCCTTACGATTTTTATTAGTGGACTTTTTTATCGCTTCCATATATTTTGTAATATGTTTCGTTTGACCTCATTATTATTGAATGGTATTTAATTGGTTTAAAAACTTATGAACTAGACTTGATCAACCTAATTATTAAAATATACGAGGTGTCATAGTTTGTAGCAGAGCATGGTCTTGGGGTTCGAGGGTTATAGGTTCTCTTAGACTTCTGTATAGAATTCTTTGATATGTTCCTATATTTGTATTCTTATTTAGGTTTTGTTAGTGATATGATTTCTCTCTTGAATTTCAGATACTGCTTAAGAGGAGAGTTCCTCAATACAGAGAGCCTGTGGTTCCCACTATGATTGGATTTTTGTCTTGGATTTTTATCTTGAATATCACAACGAACCTTGAAACCAAAATCTGTGTAACCACCACCATTGCTATTAAACTTTCGCTTCAACAGGATGTCAACACTAACCATAATTTACTAATCCACTTATGGTCAAAATGAACTAAATTATAACTTTATAAACATGAGCAAAGCATTGGTTAACCCACTGGCATGACATGGACCTATATACCGTCCACTAATTATGGAATATTATATTGTATTCCTATCATGACTGTGAGAACAACCATTGACACTAAAATCGGTCTAACTTCCACCATATCTGTAAAACTTTTGCTTCACATGATTTCATCAGTAACCACAATGAACTTATCCCCTTACGATTAAAATGTCGTAAATGACAACTTAATAAACACGAGCGGAGCATTGGTCAACCCGATATTATGACCTAGACTCACATGCTCCATATTATGTCAAAAAAATCTCCTTCGGGGTATCTTCTCCCCATCACACAACTGGAGATACCTGGAGAGACATTCCATGTTCAATAGTAATTCACTCCTATCAACTGATCAAATGGGTCATTAAAATATGGAAATGAACACTCGCTTCGTATCGTAACCATTCCCACTTAATAGTGGTCCACATTAAAACAAGTGAACCATCCTGCCCTTAACAATTAGGATTGGATCTTCCCCATTGTGACTCAATCCTCTGAAAAACACTTACCTATAAACTACGATGTCTTCCCTCACAACACTCTTCCATCTCTAATGGATCCAACTAATAAGGTGGACTTGAAGTGAGCCAAATGCTAGTGCCAACATTAAGGCTTAAATTAATATTTCACGTAGATGGTAACTCGATACCTCTATAAATAAAACTAGAAGAGTGTAGGAATTATGGTACCATCTCGAAGAAACCTTAATCCCCTCTAATGTGCTCATATCTATAAAATATCCATACATAATAGACCGTTTCTCGAGAATATATGTGACTTAGAAATAAACCCTGGCCAAAAATGGCAAACATAAAACCTACCTTCGATAATCGGTATAAGTGTATTACAAAGCTATTAATCAATGATCAATAAATAAATAATTAGACCACATGTCTGAATTTAAAAAGTTATTTAACATGAATCCGACATAATATACTGATATGTCTCCACAATCACGATGTAAGGCATAACCCAATCATAATAGACCGGTGTTATGGTTGATTTGGTACCCAGAGAGCTACATCTCACATTACTCGGGTGAGGGAAAGTAGTAGTTCATATATGTGGATTTTCAATCTTTTAACATTGAGGACTTTTCAACTTTATTGGTAAGACATGTAACTCTTACTACGACATGATGGAGAATCACTAAGTGACATATAACTAAAATATTTAACTTTACTCTTTCTTACCCCACTCTCAAAACACTTTTCAAAAATTTGTGTATGAACAAAAATTTAGATAAGAAGAAGAACGCCTACAAGGCTAGTTTGAGTGACTCCGATAGTGAGAGTGAAGAGAGAACTACTAGTGAAGAAAGTGGTGGTAAGATCACTTTCATGATTAGAATATATATGAGTTAGACAGATAATGGTGATATGATGTATTTAGAGAGGGTGATGAGAAATAATAGAGTCAAATATGTTAGTGATAGGTCACTTAGTGATCCTTTATCATGTAGTAGTAAGGGTTCACTCATCCAATGACACCACATGTCAGAGGTTCAAACCCCATTGGCACTAATTTGTGGATGTCAGCTGGAATAAAATCACACACTATTGTGAGCAGTGGTTAAATTGGGGACAATATCAATTATGGTAGAGTGGGGGATTATAGAATGATATTAGTGCTATTGTAATTGATTTAGAAGTTTATTACCATGTATTTGCATTTACTTACTTAATTTAACTATTTTTTTGTAATTATTTCATTTTGATAAGAATGTTACGAATGTTTTTTATTCCAATGATTTTTGTCTTACACCTGATAAATCTATTTATGAATTTGGGGTATCACAATTAGTATTAGAGCCAATACCCATCCATAATAAGTATGCCAATGGGTTGGGTGATTGTTGATTTCATCATAACAAGGAGATTAAACTCCTTAAAGGGGGTGGATTCTAATAGATTCATGCCATGGTTGACTTGGTAGCCATAGAGTTACATGATCTATCGCGTAAGTGAGGTAAAGTAATGGTTCATATATGTAGATTTTCACTCTTCTAACACTGGGGCCTTCTCACCTTTATAAGTTAGAAATGTGATTTATGACACCATATGTCAGGAGTTCAAATCCTATTGTCACCAGTTTTTGCATGTGATATCAAATAAGACCGCATACCATTGTGAGATATGGATGAATTAGGGACAATATCCATATTAGTAGAGTGGGGTATTACATATTTATTTTTCCTAAATCTTTTGTAATACCACATATTTTTTGGTATTTATTTATTGATTAATTGTTAGAATAAGTTAATAAATTAGAATTAATTAATAACGGAGTGAATTGGTAATAAAAAAATGCATATTTAGATTATGATTAAATTTTCATTATATGTGATTTTTATGTACCGCGTGTTGTAATTATTTAATCGATGTAATTAATTATATGTGATTGGATTATATGCGGTTACACGTAAAATGATGACGTGTGTTTTATTTTACGTTGCGAGGTATAATCGTGTGCTATTAGGTAATACCATTTGGATCGGAATCTAGAGTGATACGAGTGGTCGGATATGTGTTTTTATCGTTCTAAGTTAGTCCCAGGGGTAGGTATACCTTTTTGATATGTTTTGGAATAATCCAGATAGTATTTTAGTCGTATTTGGATGTAGAAATTAGTCCCAATATATATCAACCAATTTAATGATTAATTAGGAGAGTTAGATCTAATTAATGAAACACTATACACAAGAGAAACAAACTCTAGCAGCCTTAAATAATGATCAATGCATAAAGGTTAATCATGTGTATATTTTATGCAATAAATCTGTAGCATTTTCATGTACAATATATAACTTGTTTATAATTCATGTTATGTGGTTTAATTTGAGATTTAGATACACACTTAGGATTGGAATCTATTATCTTAATCACGTGTTGTTAATAAATTAATCAGGACTAGTGCTGAGTTCATTCAGACTTAAAAGGCTCAAGATTTTTTAGAAGCCACCTTAAATTGAACAATTTTGGAATATATTTATGAGATTAGGACTCGTGTTAGGATTGATTTTCACTAGTACGTTGAATCCCCATGTTAATTTGATGTTTGTATCTGGACCGATATGTGTATTTACATGTATTAAATATAAAAGAGGAACTAGGTTTAGTTTGAAGATTTGAGGAATTAGACCTTAATTTATGACTATTTTTGTTACATAATTATTACTACCGTACTTATATGGTTTATATTAGAAGAAAAACGGGAAAGCTAATGAGGTTAGGCTTTGGATTTGAGCTTTAGTTTGGCTATGTCCGTTTCGGTTATGGGGAATATGAAGTATTTTATGACTATCTATTTCGAACAAGATTTGTGTCTCATTCGAACGAGAAGGGGCATTTCATTCAAATGAAATGCGAGTCTCATTCGAACTAGACTAGACTTTTAGTGGATTCTGGGGCTACAAGATGTTGTTTTGTCTTTTAACGAACAAGTTAATTTTAGGGCATTGGTTATGCATCTATAATAATGTTTATAAATGAGTTGAACTGGAATCATATGAGATAATACATTAATGTGGGGTGAGTGTCCCTATATGTGTGTTTTAAACAAAATCAATTTTTCTCTTTGGAAAAGATCCAACTTTTAATTATGCACCAAATCAAGTTGTGAAATTCCAATTCTTACTTTAAATCAATTTTATCTTGAATACCACAACGCCGGATGTACGAGGAAAAGTTTGCAAATATTCAATCTTATTTTTAAAACCGGAATTTTCTTTTTCCAAAACTTCTATATGTTTTGCAAACTTTAAATTCAAACGATGTAAATCATCAAAGCTTAGAGAATCCATCGAGAAAAACAAACACAGGAGAGGTAAACAAACACACGGGATCACAACAAATAAAAATGTTTTCTAGCTCTGATACCAATTTTTAAACGTGAGTAGACAAATTGTATCAGAAAGTAAATCCTCAAAAAATCAGGATCACACAATAAATTAGCGTAACCCGCTCTGATACTAATTTGTGGGGTGAGTGGCCCTATATGTGTGTTTTAAACAAAATCAATTTTTCTCTTTGGAAAAGATCCAACTTTTAATTATGCACCAAATCAAGTTGTGAAATTCCAATTCTTACTTTAAATCAATTTTATCTTGATTAATCCTAAACATGCATCTAGTGATTAAAGCAAGTAAAGAAAAGTAAAGAATACTCACAACGCCGGATGTATGAGGAAAAAACCCAAAACGGGAAAACAACATCGGACGGCCCAAGCCAGACAATCACTATGAATAATGGTTTTACAAAGACAGATTAGCCTTACACTAAGACTCGATCCCCACGGGTCTTGACGCTCCTTCTGATCTTCAACCGTTCTTCAATAGTGCCCACGCAGAAATTCCGTCTTCCACTATCTCTGTCCACAACACACGCCTCCACGTATGTCTCGGTGTCCACCGATATGGCTTTGATACATCTACGATGTCGAACACGATGTCCGTCGCTTCTTCACCGCAAAACCCTTTGTGTTCAATGTGTAGAACAAACAACTTTGGTGCAGCACGATCACGCAAACATATAAGAATGATATCTTGGATCTTTGCACACTCTAAGGATGTGTTTATGCTTTGTAAACCTTAGAAAACATGTGCAAACAAGGTTCTGGTTCGTAAAACTTTTTTCCAGAAAGCACACCTTTCGAAATTATGATGCAAACACTGTTTAAATATGATTTAAACACCGCCTCGAAAAACGTGCATTTCGCGCGACATAGTATCTCGTTCGAGCGACTTAAGATGTCGTTCGAGCGATATTGTATCTCGTTCGAACGATATCTAATGTCGTTCGAGCGACCTCGCGAAGTTTGACTTTATTTGACTTTCTGATAAAAACATCTCTTAATAAAGAGATTCAAATTAGTCAAACTCTATTTCGAGCTTATCATCATAAAACGAAGTTTAAACCATTAAAACACTTTTAAAACATTTAAAAACATTTTTCTTTATAAAAATTACATCCTTATCTTTTATAAAAATAATTTCGAGCACCATTAATTATACGCATTCATACCTGAGTGATCTCGGAATGAAATTAACTTTGAAGATGAGTAAACTTGGACCAAATAAACATCGGCATGGTTATTTCTTTGAAGCTTTGCCGCTACGTCTTCAATTTCTTCAATACGTCATAGACCAAGTGGGATCGTGACAAAATAAACATCTCCCTATGACATATTACAAATACAGTTTTGTTCACAGAATTATGTCAAAACAATACAGGGACTCAATTGGAAATTTATGTCCTTACGAATCTCCCCTTTTGACTATTCCGGGACAAAACTAAACCAGTGAAATGCCTAACCGGGCCGTCAAGCCGTATGACGCCTAAATCCCATCCCATAAACCGAAAATAAAAAATACAGGACACGGACTAATATATGTAGCACCGACAAGCATGAACTGTCTGAATCTGATGTAGACTTGAAATCTCAAATTGCTGGAGCATACCTACACACATTAAACAGACAAACAGATACCCAGTAAAGTATGGAGGAACAAATGACATCAATTTATATTTCTAATAAAAACAAACCATTTTAAACAAGTGAGAAATTATTTGATACTAATTTGTTACCAATTTGAAACAACTCATAAAGATACGCGCAATAAATCTCCCCCTACATCACATACCAAATCTCTCCCCCTTTTTGTCTCGAATAGACAATCCGGTGAAAAGATAAACCGATATGAAATATCTAGCATGAGAATATGATACCAAATAGGCTCAAGTTGATACCGATTTTGAAAAATGGAAAACCGCTGGATAATCATGAAACCACCTGCTAAATATGATCAAGCAATGATAAATCAGTAGCTAGTAAACCAAGGAATCACACATAGAGTATACCAAGCAAAAAAAGTGTGATGATCGGACATATATGCAAAATATCAATTTGGAACATAAAAGAACCTGCATATGAACCAATTAATAAAAAAAATGCTTCCCACAGTAGCAAAAAATATATCAAATTAAGCCAAGGAACTGCAAACCAATCAGAAGCAATTTATCACCATGTCGTTCGAACGAGCCAGGGACTTCACTCAAACGAGATGAGGAAGTCGCTCGAACGAAGTCCAAAGTCGTTCGCGCGAGATGCAATGTCGTTTGAACGACTTCGCGCGACCTGCCAAAATTTCCCAGTTTCCCAGAAATATTATGAAGTATTGCCCAGTGAAAAAATTTTCACAAAAAAATTCTAGGAAGGGACTGACAGAAGCAAAACAGTAGGCTTTTTGCACAAAACGCAAAAACTCATTAAAACTAAAAATGCGAGTTACATGCAAACATAGTACCGATGTGCTCAAACATGGACATGGAATGAATGGGCGTGAAACTACAACAAATGAGTCACAATTCCAACACATCGAAACGATCAAGAAGCTCTAATTGATAGCGATAAATCATCAAACTTTATCATATCCAAATGATAATTAAAGTGTGAGCTTAATGAACTAAACATACTACATGCACACAAATCCAAAATTTTGACGATTCTACAAACAATAGCGTCAAATTGCAATGTTTCAACATTAGGATTAGTTGTGAAAACCCTTTTAAATTTTCTCCAATCAAACACCCTCATATAAACATACTTTTTCAAGTTATTTTGAGGTTTCTAGCATTCTCAACTTAGAGAAAATCTTATTGGCCCTTTTCTTAGCTTTTTTTTTTGGGCTCTTTTAAACGGTGGCTTTCACGACGAGTTAATTTTGAACTCTTGCAGTCCTTTTCCGTGAATCACTCATCATTTTTTATCAATTTTAAATCCTCACGGTAAACGGTTATTACATGCACACTTTTCCTTAAGTCTTCTTACTCATAGATGACAAGATTGAGATAATAACGCCTCACCAAATTCAAATATGTAAGAGAAGTCAAACATCCATATAAACTCGTGCATGTGTGAAATGTTGGCATATATACTAAGTCGAATCAAGATGCATATCAACTTCAAAACAACCCCATATAAACAATGGTTAAGATCATTCTAAGCATTCATAATAATGACCAAATGTCCTAGCCACATGGATAATGAAATGATGGGTTGGGGGGGGGGGGGGGGTCCAAGCACACCAATATGCCACATCAAACATGTAAACTCAAAAACAAAAACAAAAACAAAAAAATCTTTTTGGCTTTTCAAACATATTTTGACTCAAAGAAAAGAAAAATCTTTTTGGATTTTCAAAAATTTTCTCAAAAACGAAATCTTTTTGTATTTTTCAAATAAGACTCAAACAAATGAAAACTATAATACAAAATGATACACATGTCATAATACTAGCAATGAATATATCATGAAGCAAACTAGTATATGACAAACATGCAAGCTACTATCCATAAGAAATAGCAAGAGATGAATCATGTGCATGCATGTGAGAACCAACCAACGAAGCATTTAGCATCTCCAAAACGGATTTCCTAACCCAAACAGGTGTATACTTAACAAAATGGGTTTTGGGAACCAATGGGACACTACGTTTAATCTTCCTAGGGTATTTTCTAAGATCAAAACAAAAACTCCTAAGGTGACATTTCCTACCACAATGCGAACAAGTGAAAACACGACGAGGAACGTGAACTTTAGGTTGACCTTTTCTAATACCCTCGGATGTGGTTGATGCTCTAAAACAGGCTATGTTTTTGGCTTTTACAATCGAACCATTAGAACAAGATAAGCCGCTACCATCACTACTCGAGTCATTTAAATCATTTTTTAACTTCAAAACTTTTGACTCAAGAAAACGATTAGACTCCTCAAATTTTTGGGACTTCTTCTTTAAATTTTCAATTACCCCTAGAAGGTTATCTCGCTCCCCCTCAATGTGAGCAAACTTATCCCTAAGAGCCTTTTCTCGTGCCACAATGTCATTAATCGAATTATTTTCCTCAACGGCACAAACACTAGAATTTCTCAAATCCTCTCACTCTTTTTCTAAAATGAGGACTCAATTATCACTCTCCTTTTTGCCTAATTTTAATATATTGAAATCTTTAAACAAGGAACTAAAATGCTCACGACAAACATCTCTTTGAATTTGAAAAGTGTGCAAATATTCAATCTTATTTTTAAAACCGGAATTTTCTTTTTCCAAAACTTCTATACGTTTTGCAAACTTTAAATTCAAACGATGTAAATAATCAAAGCTTAGAGAATCCATCGAGAGAAAACAAACACAGGAGACGTAAACAAACACACGGGATCACAAAACAAATAAAAATGTTTTCTAGCTCTGATACCAATTTGTAAATGTGAGTAGATAAATTGTATCAAAAAGTAAATCCTCGAAAAATCAGGATCACGCAATAAATTAGCGTAACCCGCTCTGATACTAATTTGTGGGGTGAGTGGCCCTATATGTATGTTTTAAACAAAATCAATTTTTCTCTTTGGAAAAGATCCAACTTTTAATTATGCACCAAATCAAGTTGTGAAATTCCAATTCTTACTTTAAATCAATTTTGTCTTGATTAATCCTAAACATGCATCTAGTGATTAAAGCAAGTAAAGAAAAGTAAAGAATACTCACAACGCCGGATGTACGAGGAAAAAACCCAAAACGGGAAAACAACCTCGGATGGCCCAAGACAGATAATCACTATGAATAATGGTTTTACAAAGACAGATTAGCCTTACACTAAGACTCGATCCCCACGGGTCTTGACGCTCCTTCTGATCTTCAACCGTTCTTCAATAGTGCCCACGCAGAAATTCCGTCTTCCACTATCTCTGTCCACAACACACGCCTCCACGTATGTCTCGGTGTCCACTGATATGGCTTTGATACGTCTACGATGTCGAACACGATGTCCGTCGCTTCTTCACTGCAAAACCCTTTGTGTTCAATGTGTAGAACAAACTACTTTGGTGAAGCAAGATCACGTAAACATATAAGAATGATATCTTGGATCTTTGCAAACTCTAAGGATGTGTTTATGCTTTGTAAACCTTAGAAAACATGTGCAAACAAGGTTGTGGTTCGTAAAACTTTTTTCTAGAAAGCACACCTTTCGAAATTATGATGCAAACACTATTTAAATATGATTTAAACACCGCCTCGAAAAACGTGCATTTCGCGCGACATAGTATCTCGTTCGAGCGACTTAAGATGTCGTTCGAGCGATATTGTATCTCGTTCGAACGATATCTAATGTCGTTCGAGCGACCTCGCGAAGTTTGACTTTATTTGACTTTCTGATAAAAACGTCTCTTAATAAAGAGATTCAAATTAGTCAAACTCTATTTCGAGCTTATCATCATAAAACGAAGTTTAAACCATTAAAACATTTAAAAACATTTTTCTTTATAAAAATTACATCCTTATCTTTTATAAAAAATAATTTCGAGCGCCATTAATTATACGTATTCATACCTGAGTGATCTCGGAATGAAATTAACTTTGAAGATGAGTAAACTTGCACCAAATAAACATCGGATGATTATTTCTTTGAAGCTTTGCCGCTACGTCTTCAATTTCTTCAATACGTCATAGACCAAGTGAGATCGTGACAAAATAAACATCTCCCTATGACATATTATAAACACAGTTTTGTTCACGGAATTAAGTCAAAACAATACAGGGACTCAATTGGAAATTTATGTCCTTACAATTAATGTAGCTTTGAGAGTTATAAACCTTTAATTAATCTGTATAATATTGTGTTCGGGATTTGGGTGACTTTGGTATGCACAAGAGCGATACAACATCCTATATAATGTTATACGCACATATAAAACACACACACATATACACACGCTTGCAGTGCGTGTGTGTATGTTTGTGTGTGTGTTGTTTGCTTATGTCAACATACAATTACTCGTGGGAAATTTATCTATTGAGAGTTATTTAACTATTTGGACCTTATACCGTATTCTTGTGTTATAACGTAGGACTTTGTTGAGGTTAATATGCATTATTCATTGATTCGTGATGATATTCGTTAACTCTCTTGTTCCATCGAGCAAATTTAGGGATGGGACCAATCGATGGTGTTACTGCGCATTGGTCTTCCCATTTTAACGTGTGTTTGTTTAACTCCATTATATGAGGAACTCCAACAAATTTACCTATAGAAGCATGAGAAGTCCCCAAAGGTAGCTGTCTTCGTGTGATTTAAATTTAGAATTATAAAATAGATGAAAAGTCCAGTGAAGGACACATAATTAAATGATCCCTATGACACATTAATATGTTGTTGTATGAGATCGTTTGTATCTTACTTTATGAGTGGCATTCAAGGGGTATTGGGTTTTATTCTTTTCATGTGTAGTTAGTTAAATCCTTGTTATGCATTATTATCTTGGTACACATTTATTAATCGACTCATTATCATTCATGCCTTGTGATGGAACATGCATTTTGTATTTCACTTATGATGACGTGTGAGGTATTTATTACATGATAAAATCAATGGGTTGGAATGTTTATTTTAAATTAGTCATGTGCTTGTTATTATTTTCTGTAGACACCACATTATAGGACCCCCTAGGTCTCCCCTTAGATCCATAGCACCTCCCCATCTCAGTTTACACCCTAGATTGCACTCCGAGTACCAATCTAGAGCCCACTAGGCGCCCTCGACCCCCCCGTTTGACCACGGTCAACTCTATCGCCAGTGAGAAATCTCTTTGAATCTTTGAAGGGCTTTGAATACCCATTCCAATGGTTTGCCCCATGCACAAATCAGCATAACGGTTTTGACAAACAGATCATTTTGCTATCGAAGATCAATTAGGAGGCCATCGGGCACTCTTTAGCTCCAATTTTACCCCAATAAACTTCACGATCAGAGATAAAGATCTTTGAATCTTTGAAGGCCACTAAAACCCCTTTCCAATATTTTCCCCATGCACGAAACGACATAACCGTTCAGACAAACGATCAGTTTTCCCTCAAAAATTGATCCGAAGGCCACCGGGTGCTCCCGATCTTTGTTTGACCAAAGTCAAATCTTTAACTTGAACGTGACGTAATTAATCTCTAAAGTTCAATGAATACCCTTTCTAATGGTCCACCCCGTGCGCGATTCTGACCTATGGTGCGGACGAATGATCAATTTCACTTCGAGAGGTTTTCGAGCGCTTCCGAGCCCCGGTTGACTAATGTCAACTTCCCTAACAGAGAAAAACACTTTGGAATGTCGTATTACATCTCCTAACCTTTCCAATAGTCCAACCGGTGCGCGATTCTGACTTACCATGCAAATGAATAATTTGTTTGCGTCCGACGATCTCATGTCTAAAGGATCGACGTGCCCTTCCGAGCCACATTTGGCCTAAAGTCAACTCCCGAACCTAGGAGAAGTAAAAAAGACTCTTGAATTTATCTGAAATAACTTTCTAACGATATGACCCGTGCACAATTTGGATCAACGGTTTGTGTTCTACGACCATTGTTTTGAGTAAATCTGCACAGGACTGCCAATTGGCAGGCACTGAGCCCTACCAATCGGTAGTGTGTCTGGGGGTACATGACGATAGGCACCCCCTGAGGTAGGCCGATCATCACCCCATGACCCTATAAATAGGGGCCATGATCTCACTCCAAGGCACAACATAATAGATCTATCAGAATCAGTGATCTTAGCAACATTCCCTCGAAATCAGTGAAGTCCCTCATGTGAAGTTCCATCCAAGCTTACATTCCCATCCTTTTCATCCCCAATTTGGATAATATCTTTCCATCTCATCAACATTCATCAACACTCAAGGGATTTCATCCAAGAATCAATCTTCAAATAAGGCCCAATTCCTTCCCCCTCTCTTTAAATTCCTTGTTTTTGCATAATAAACATTAGATTCATAATATAGTTCTTACTTTAGTTAATACACATTAATATCTACACTTTTATTAGTATATTTCACATACTTTATTTTTTTTGAAAAAAAATCCCAAAAATAAATAAAAGAGGGTTACACCCGTAAATTTCGAATGGAATTACCCATCACACCTTTTTCCAAAATCAAAACAACACATTTTCTACACACACATATATACAAAATTCCGTTCGGGTCTATGGGATAAACCCCACCCCTATGCTACAGTCGAACTACGTGGACTTTGATATCTTTATAGGCTACGTAGGCGTCTCGAATTAAAATCCAAGACTCGAGTTTAATTTTTCAACTTTTTCAACTTCTCAAAATCTCTTGTTTTCTAAAAACCTCCCTTCACACACACACACACACACACACACACACACACACACATATATATATATATATATATATATATATATATATATATATATACTTGTTTTCCTTTCATCCAACACATATTATCGTTTCCTAGTAACGACCAATATCGTGATGGATGCCCAAATTATACTTTTTACATATGATATTTTGGGAACATTCCTATGAATGACCTCACTCTACCATGGCCATGGTATGAGTTGAATAAATCCGATATCCATTAACTTCATGGGTATATAAAAAGGAAGCTAAAAACACTAGCCCCTGAGAGACCGAAAGGGCGGGATGGGTGCCTAACACCTTCCCATTCAGTAACTTAGCCCCCGAACCTCCGAACTATTGGTTTCGTATGCATCAGTTTTGTTCTTGATGCAACTCTCTCAAAGTAGCATCATTTCTTTTCCTTGCTTTGTGCAAAATAAGTTAGTGACTTTATCTCTTCACATTCACCCCTACGCCGACGATGACCGAAGAAACCTTCCCAAGAATAAGGGGTGCAAGACCGAGGATGGACACAGTGTCGACTCCACCGGGGACTATTTTTAAGAGGGCTTGACTCTATTTGCATGCGTGTTTCATTTTCTTATATGTACCCTATTTTTCATGTTCCCCTTATCATTCCCTGTATATATGTACCTCATGCTTATGCCACTATTCACACACTTGTAGAAAATTTTCCATGTGCACTTCACACCACGTGCATGTAGGATCATGTATATCCACATGTTGCACACACCACATAGAAATCCATGCTTAGGTGTCACTAACACACACCTCCACTTGTATATATCCATGCTCACTTAGACTTATCACACACTTGTTATCCCTACTCCACTGTTTATACTTGTACCTCATGCTTAGCTGGGCATGATCAATAAAGATACTCTCTCCACAAGATAATAATTAAATAATCATTCATGGTACACACAATATCACCAAAGGGCATTGGTATTGACCAAATTTTGTCCCATAATTGGGGAGTCACTTTGTGATGGGCGTTGGTCCAGTAGGTCGCCATTAGCCTAAGCTATATGACTCTCACCTTCCATTGGCCAAGTACCTTCGACGTATATTGAACGATTCCTCCGCATCGTAGTGCTTTACCGAAGTCATGACGGGAGGTGTATTGCAGGGAACTCACTCATGTACATCGAGTATATCGAATTCGCCCTCACACGTACCATTCCTACGAGGTATATAGTTAGGTAATTCACGTACACTCAAGTATATCAAATGGCTTATCCACACATACCTACAGACCTTAAAAAGCAAGACGTATATCGTGGAAGTCACGCCAAAGGGGGGAAAACCTTCCAATTAACCCAACCAACTGCATACCCGCATATAGCTGTCAAGCCTAGGACACACATGTTATATTTCCGATTTCGACCCGAAACTATGCCAAAATTATGGGTCGGCCTGTCGCCCAAATTTTCGCATAATTTTGAAAACGAGACCTACCCGTGAGCCTGGGAACAAGTTCAACCCTTGTTCTACATATAATAAATCCCATTTTTCCAGGCACGGGTCTCGTCCGACATTTATTTTTGCATCTAGGTAAACTTAACACAAGTGAGAACCTAATAAACATAATAATCATGTTGATGCCCGTCTCTCATCTTTTCCTCTCTCTTTCCAGAAGTATCCAAAAACATTCTTCCTCTTTTATAAAAAATTCCAAAAACATTTTCTTTTCCTCCAAAGAAAAAAAAAACATTTTTGTCCTCATGTTTTCCAAAAAATGTCAAAAATATTTTCCTCCTTTTTTAGAAATAACGAATTGCCCTTCTTTTCTGTTTTGAAAAAAAATCCCATATTTTTCTCCTTATCAGGTCTATCGTATACCCTTGGTCGGGCTCCCTAATGGCTTCGGTCTTCAGTCAAACCGCCCTGAAGTTCTGTCAGTCCCCTTACTTCTTCTGAGTCCGATATTCACCCGCCTTCCATGGAGAACACGGATCAAGTGCCGAATGTACAGCCGAATTTCTTGACAGTTCTAGCTCAGCTCACTGCCAAAATTGACAACCTTCAAACCGAGGTTCATGAGATGAAAATAAATCGGGTGTAATACCCCGTATTTTTATGCCTTTAAATTATGATATTAATTAAATTAAATTTCTTTTAATTATGGTATTAATTAAATTAATTTGGGATAATTAATTGGAAATTAATTCGAATTTAAATAACTAGCGAGACAAGAGTTAGTATTTGATTATGATGATAATGTTGAATATTACTGAGTGATTATGGTAATATGTGATTATTGAATTTATTAAAATTGTCATGAGTTAAAAATACGATAGTTTCGGTAATTAAGTTGGGATGGGCATGTCAGTCGTGTCAGGATCCAATCTAATGGATTTAAAAGTAATTTATTTTTATGTCATTCGTATGATCATTTGAGGTGCCAACGTGACTCGAAGGGTCGAGATAGTCAGAAAACACTAGCCGAGGGTTTAGTTTGGGTTCCGGGGCATTTTTAAGCCTAATCGACAACCCGAGGGGGTATATTAGTCATTTCTATTTTTGGTGAATAGTAACCTACGAAAACTAGGTTTGGTATATTAGCAAAACCTTAGGGTTATTAGTTCCATGAACTAGTAAACACGAGAGAGAACAATGTGAGAAGAAAGGAAGGGTTTCAAGAGAGTTCCAAGGCCAAATAACCACCATACACCACCATCATCATCGGATTTGTGGGAAAGAGAGGGAGGACCAACCATTATAGTCATCAAAGGATCAGAAACTTCTAATCAAAGGCAAGTGATTTATCTTGCAATAATTTATGGAATATAATTTACATGATAGCTTAGGTTTGATGTCTATTTATGAATAATGGCAAAAATATGAATTTGGAGACTTAATAATTGATTTTGGGTAGCTTTGCATGTAGTGGTTCTTCTGGAAATGTTTGATGAACTAAATTATAAATTAAGTGTTAAGAATAACGAAATTTAATTAAGGATTATGATGATTATGGAAGAAATAGTGAAGTATTAGGGTTGTAGTGAAATTCATAACTTTTGATCCAAGAAAACGATGTTCTATGATAGTTTGATGATTCTTGAACGTTAAAACTTATGTAGATATGTTTGTTTAATGATCAGTAAACTTACTTGGGAGATTAGGACATTGTAATGGAGGATTTGGGGTGTAAAATTTGAAGAATCCGTAATTGTTAAAGGAATTATGGGCAAATAACTGGTCGATCGATCGATCGACTCAAGAATGTCGATCGATCGACCATTTTCCTCATTCGATCGACCCCTCCTGATTTTTGAAGATTGCTTCCCTTTATGGTTTGACAAATACCAATATTATAAGAAATCTTAGGGGATTTAATAAAATGTTGTGGTACATGGATAAGTTCACTAGGATTGTAGTTTATGCTCGGAAAATGTTATAACAATTGGTATTGAATGAAGTACTTACGAGTGTTTGACGAGTGAGATACCCTTAGAAAATTTATAAATTGGGATTGGAATTTGGGTGAATGATAACTTAAGATTAGAAACAGTAGAAGAGGGACTTTGAATTACTGATATAACTTTAGAGACTAGTGGGTGACTTAGTAACCTTATGAGGTAGGTTTTAGTATTCGGACTTATACGACGAGAGCTTAGCGCTAAACATATTACGTGGTATATTCGGGATGACACTATAATACATATGAGACTTAAAGATATAGGGATAGTGTATACCTATATAAATATGATGATTATCTAAGTTATGTGATTACTTAGTATTTGGACTATTGTGTGTATGACATACCTATCATACTTGCTATCACAGGAGGTTAATTTTCGAAAAAGGACCATCTTATCTTTGTGTGCCTTCGGGGGGGTTTAGGTTGGTACCTTAAGGATATAGGACTGTGAATGACTTATTTGTGAGTTGATAAGTCAGCTTACCATGGGAGCATAGGTATGTACGTGACCCATGGGTATGTGAACTATGTTTTCCTCCAATATGTGTGATTTGTATTGAGATGGTTCCTGAGTGATTCGGAACACGTGATCCTTACATACGTGATGTACATGGATTGGATAGAAGAGTATGCGTGCACCCCTCTTAGCCTATGGGTGATATATATGTATATATGTACTGAGAGTGATTTATATATGTACTTGTGACTAGTTCACTGTTGCTTAGTAGATGTGAATAACTAAGATATTTGAATTGGCTAAGAATGTGAGAATTTAAGTGGCACTTGAGATAAGTTATTTAATGAATGTGAAAATGGATATAAATTTGACTTGTTTGGGTAATACAAGTAGATACCTTAGGTTAGAATGTGAAGGCAAGAGTTAGTACGGACTAGTTAGATATTGGCATAACTAGGATGGAATTTAGAGGATACGTTAGGCGTGCATAATAGTTGAGGGGTGAGGATCTCAGGTGAGGGCACGTGACTAACATGTTTAATATATGTATTGTTTAATATTGTGATTTAAACACTTGCTATTTTTAAATTATTTTCACCTCGGGCTCTGACCCATTTGCTTTCAAAACTATCTCTTTTTGTAAAAACATATAGGTGCCCAGCTACAGGGACGCCAAGCATAGGAGTCCATTCTGATGACGTACTGTAGCTGCTGTGGAAGCTACAGGATCTCGATATTAGATGCCTCCACATTTATCCTTGGTTCCTTCAGAGTCATTCGTATTAGTTAGGGCATGTCGCCCATTCTTATTTAGAGGTTGTAGATACACACTTTCATTATTTCAGATATTGGTTTATTTATTCACACTCTTGTATTAGGATTTTATTTACTCTGGTATTATTATTATTGGAGTGTTTACTCCAAACTCAGTTTATTTTATTTCGATGGTTATTTATATGAGATTATTTGTGCGATTGATGGTTGGTGATTTAATAACTTGGTTAATTGTTAACTTAATTAATAAAATTTGGCATCTCTCTATTTTAAATATTAGGTGGCTAGTAATTAACTGCATGTTTTTACAGTGATGCTAAGACTGAACCAACTTGAGATTCTATATTAATTTAATAAAGGAGTAGCTACACGATATTTTATTAGTCGGGGTGTCACACCGGGTCCTTGTCCCTGAAGAGCCCGAGGTCCTATTCCCTCACGTTATGTGTCCACCTACACCCGAGCCTATTTTGGTTCCCGAAGAATACCAGCACGCTCCTCGTACTCCTCTTGCTAATGGGCGGCCTCCAGCCCATCTACCTATGACAAACCTTACTCATCCAGGGGCTAACTTACCCGTGACAGTTGACCCGAAAGAGGAAGAATTGAACAAGGTCACGGAAGACCTCAAGATGTTGTCCAAGAAATTTGACCAAGTCAGACTCTCTGGGAACTACATGGACTACACCCACATGTCTCCCTATCCTAAAGCTAAGTTACCGAAAAAATTAAATATGCCCAATATTGAGAAATTTGGAGGCAGTGGACCCCCGATCGTTCATCTCCGTAACTATCACCGAGCCATGAGTCTCCTAGGTGATTCTGAAGAAATAATGGACCACATGTTCCAATAGACTAGGAAAGATAGCGCTCTCCATTGGTTATTATCTCTTGAGTAATCAAGGATCCGTAGTTAGGAAGATGTTTCCCATGAGTTCATGTCATTATACAAGTACAACGAATAGTTAGATGTTACCTACCGCGATTTAGATATACTTAAGCAGAAACTTATCGAATCAGTCAGCACCTTCATAGAAAGGTGAAGAGAAAAAGTAGTTACCATGACCAATCGTCTTTCTAAATAAGAATAGGTCAGTATCGTAAAGAAGAACTTCCTACCCCATGTTCGAGAAATAATGGGAGGACAGTATTACCCTCACTTCCGAGCCCTTTGAGAAGCAGGAGTGGAGATCAAAGAAAGTCTTGCCAAGACAAAAGTTGAACTGAGGAAAACCTCTGGACAGTTTGCTCCTAGAAAGTTTGAAAAACCTTCAAGTGCCACGGTTTCTACCATCAACAACAACTCTCAGCCTGCCACTTCATGGGCACCAAAAACTTGCCCAAACCCAGTCCGGAAGGAATACACCGAGCTTCACGCTCCTCTCTACAAAGTCTACCAGGCCTTCTTGAGCCAAAATCTGATCAAACCATTGGATCCCCATCCATTACCAAATCCACTTTAGAAAAACTTTAAACCTAATGCTCATTATGACTTTCACCAAATCATTGGACATACCACTGACCAATGTTTCCATCTCCTAAATGTGATCCAAGGCATAATTGACTGTGGTGTCATTGCCCCACTAGCTAATCCCAAACCAAACACTACACTTAATCCACTCCCAAATCATACAAATGCCATCTTCCTAGAAGAAGACTCAGAATTGGACCTATCCGCCTAGATCATGTCGAGTAAATCACCAGTCATACCCATATACTCTCCTAAACCTCTCCAAACATGCCCATATTTCCTCTTACACCCTATTAGCTTTGTTAATCAAACTCTATCCCTTCTCACCAGAGCATGCATCGCTATCTGCATCCATTATGGAGGTAAACATATGGAACTGTCAGAAGTACTGAACCAACTCTTAGATTTCAGGATGAAATTTCCTTCCTAGATGACCATCGACTGTTAGAGATTTAGTGGGTTATTCTTAAAAGCTCAAAAATGGGTCCGAGAGTCAGACAATTGGATGATGCCAACTAACGAAGTCAGTCTATTTGACATGGTCTAGATCATAGAGAATTTGTTTCAACAGACTTGTGATATTGTAGTATATCCAAGCTACTCGATGCTTTGAAATTACAAGGCCACCTAGCTTCAGTTAATCATTTCCCTACCGAATGGGAGGAAGTATACGAAGAGCCGTGGATGTTATGGAGTGCATTGACTTTGCATGGAAAGATAATATCGTTACCACCGAATGGGGGGAAAACTTCGAAGATTCAGATGAAGAGCAAGATTCAAAGAAGACTGGCCTGATAGCCAATATATACGGGATGATATCATTCAAGGAGATTTTAGGAAAAATTAACAAGGTGGTTGAACAACTCGATATCGACAAAGAAACATGATTTCTATTGTTCCTTTCTTCTATGAACCACATGACCAGGTCAGGAAGACATTACCAAATCCCAAATCTAGAACCGTCAGCAAGTGACAAAGGGAAGAGTGTCGAGAATCTCCCTATGCCAGAAATGACCCTCTATGAAAGCAATATCCTTGATCAACTGAAGAAAACCCAAGTAAAACATCACTTTATGGGTACTCTTTATGTCTTCAAAACTGCCCCAAAATGACCTAATCAAGCTACTCACATGACCCACGGTTCCTCCCTCAACCACTCCAGAAGAAGCGGTGAACCTAGTCAAATCCTTGACCCCTACTGAAATGCTCTTCTTTTCTGAAGAAGAAATCCCTAAGATTGGTCCCAACCATAATCATGCTCTTAATATCTCTTTTGAAGTTATGGGGAAAACTGCCCCCTCTCTCTCATCGATAACATATCAACTCTGAATGTTTGTCCATTAAGAACCCTCAATTATCTGGGATTGAAAGTGAGCAACCATGATCCAACCTCTACTGCTGTATATACCTACCAAAACACCCATCGAGAAGTAATGGGATCTATCAAGCCTACATTAGGGGCTGTCCCTATAAATCCTGTTGTTAAATTCCAAGTCATCAACATCCCAGACTATTTCAATCAGCTGCTCGGACGATCGTGGCTCCATAGATTCAAAATGGTGCCTTCTTCCCTTCTCTAAAAATTGAAGTTCTTTGCCAACGGGCAGGTTATTACCATTATGGGGGACATCGACAACACCGAGAATGCAAGAACTAGTAATCCAGTACTTGAAATACAACACGGGGTGAATGATATGCTTCTGTTAGGATTCCAAGTTGAACCACTCCTACTACCAGCAAGGGATGACTTCAAAGACAGGGTTTTATCGGAATATGACCCTCATGGAAACATCAATGTAATCCAAATGTTCAAGAACATAAACTTTATGCTCGGACTGGGGCTAGGGCAAAGATAACAAGGGATAATTGAACCTATTGTGTGGAAGAAGGCCTTTCATCCATGTGGCTTGGGCTATTAGCCATCAGAGGAAGAACTCTGATTGATCCGTCAACCTCGACTGGAGAGGAGGTTAGAAAGCACCAAAACTGTCCAGAGAGATTACCTAAATGGATGATGTTGAAGATTTCCCCTTCTGTGGATTCCCTGAACCTTGGTATGACCATGTAGACAAAAGGATGAAACCAGGAAAGGAGATCTTCTTTCAAAACAACTACCTATGGGCAGAGAGTTCCCAACACTATGTACAACCACTCACTGAAGAGACCATAATTGACACCGATGATATTAAGGTCAGTGACTTCGAGGACTCTTTTAAATTTATAGATACTGGGGCTGACACTCTGCATGATTCACTTAGGGGCTACGTCGTCGAATACATCTTACCTCATCAAAGATACTGATCAACTGGAATGATACACATGTGCCACCTACTAATGTTCAACCTAACCCCTATGTTTATCCCCTTTCCCCTTTAGTTGTTCCCCTCACTCTGATGTAATTGAGACCTCCTTTGATGAGGTTCTCAATGATTTTTTTCCTATAAATGAAATAAACAAATATTTTGAGTATCTTGTTGTGCCTTACATTAATTGTATTGATTCTAATCGAACCCTTGATGATGATGGTTTTTCAAATGAACAATTCTTAACTGATCTGATTAAGGTTCATAACAACGAAAATAATCGGGTTCAAGTTTATGAAGATGAAACCATTATTATTAATCTCGATTTTAGTAGCCAAATGCACGAGATTAGAATATGGGCTACCCTTAATGAGCATGAGCACGTGAAACTAAAAGAACTACTAAAGGAATTTCGGGATGTCTTCACTTGGTCCTACGATGATATGTCCGGTATTATCCCTGAGATAGCACAATATGAGATTTTGACTCTCCCAAAATGCAAACCAGTCAAACAGAAACTATGAAAACTCCACACCGAATGGTCACTTACACTGAAAGAAGAAGTAGTCAAGAAACTGAATGTGGGCTTCGATCGTGTGATCTAATATCCCACTTAGTTAGCCAATATTGTACTCGTGATGAAATCAGGAGGGAAGGTTCGCATGTATGTTGACTACCGAGACTTGAAGAAGGCCTCTCTAAAGGATGATTACCCACTATCCAATATCGACAGGATTGTGGACAATACGTCCAGTTACACTCTCAAGTCATTCGTTAACGAGTTTGTTGGATATAATCAGATCAATATGCACCCATATCACAACGAGAAAATCGCATTCATCACCCCTTGGGGAACCTTTTGCTACACTATCATGTCATTTGGTCTAAAAAATGCAGGGGCTACCTACCAGAGGGCTGCCACAACCATTCTCAATGATCTGATACATAAGGAAGTCAAGGTCTACATGGATGACATGATCATCAAATCCAATACTAGTGAAGGCCATGTTCCATATCTTCAAAAGTTCTTCGAACGACTACGAAAATACCAGATGTGGCTTAACCAGAGAAATGTGTCTTCGGTGTCACTAAGGGAAAACTTTTGGGATTCATGGTTAATGAGAAAGGGACAAAAAATGATCCTGTCAAGCTAAAATCCATACTTGAGATACCACCATCTCGAACGGATAAGGAAGTTCGGGGATTCTTTAGGAAATTACAGTACATCAGCCGGTTCATCAGTCAATTAACATTCATCTCTGAACCCATCTTCAAACTCCTCCAAAAAGATTCAGCCAAAGTCTGGAACAAGGCGTGCCAAGAAGCCTTCAATTGAATCAAACAATACTTAACCCGACCTCCGGTGCTCATGTCGCTATAGCCCAGTCTTCCCTTATTCCTATAACTAACCGTAACTGATACTGCCATTGGGGCTTGGCTAGAGCAATACCTCGAAGAAACTCATAAAGATATATCCATCTACTATGCCAGTCGAACGTTGACCGACTATGATGTTAACTACACTACCTTAGAAAATCTTATGTCTCTTTTGTGTGGGTTACCCAAAATTTACGGCACTATATGCTCACCTTTCACATCAACCTTACATCCCTAATGGATCCCATCAAGTACCTACTTGAGAAGCCCTCCCTATCCATCTGAATGGCCCACTGGTTGATGATCCTAGTTGAATTTGATATTATATATGTCACGTAAAAGGCCATTAAAGGAAGAGCCATCTCTGACTACCTTATTGACTACCCTATGTAAGATATCGACGTTTGGATCTCTGAGTTCCCAGATGAGAATATCCTCTGTACCTCCCAAGAAGACCTTCGATGCTAAATGTTCTTCGATGGCGATGCCAATAAGAAAGGGTATGGCATTGGGATACTCCTAATTTCCCCTGATCACTCTCACACTCCCATTGCTATCAAGCTGGACTTTCCTTGCACCAACAACATGACTGAATACGAGGCATGCACGGTAGGCCTCAAATTTCCCCTCAAGAAAGGAATACGATACCTCAATGTCTGTGGGGATTCATCTATCAGCCTCGATCAAGTACTTAGAAAATGGAAAGTCAAGGACAAGAAACTCTTACCCTTCCATGCCCACCTTGAAGAGCTAGCTTCCTAATTCCAAGAAATCACCTTCCACTACCTGCCTCGAGCAAAAAATAACCTAGCCGACACCCTTGCTACCTTAGCCTCCATGATTTACATACCTGAGGGAATAATTGTGGCCCCTTTTCTTGTCCAAAAATAAGACAAACCGACATACTTCTACCACATTGATAGAGGAAGATCCCGAGATAGCCAACTTTTAGTACTTTGATATTTGATGCCTCCTCAAATATGGTAGGTATCCCCAAGGATCTGACAAGAAAGACCGAGCAACTCTTCGCATACTAGATGCCCAGTACATTATCTGTGATAAAGTACTGTTTTAGAGAAACTTTGATGAAACCTATTTACACTGCAACGCAGGGGATGACATTGAAGAAATGATGCAGAAAATACACAACGACAATTGCGAACCCCACATTAACGACCACATGCTCGCTAAAAAGATCATTCGACGGGGTTATTACTTAACTACCATGGTTCAAAATTGCACAGACTACATTCAAAGATTCCTCAACTGCCAACAGTTTTCCAACTTATAGTACTTGCCCCATGAGAATTGTACAAAATGACTTCTCCCTGGCCGTTCTCCACATGGGGCACTGACATCATAAGGAAAGTTACACTGAAGGCATTCAACGAACATGAATTCATCCTAGTATCCATTGACTACTTCACCAAATGGGTCGAAGATAAGTCATATGCAATTCTGAATGCCAAGAAGGTGGCCAACTTCATAAGGAAATGCATCATCTGCCGATATGGGGTCCCGTACAAGCTGGTGTCAAATAACGGGTTACATTTTAAGGCAGAAGTTACAGAAGTGTCCGATAAGTATGGAATTCGAAGACACAAATCTTCTTCATACCGACATCATACCAATGGCACAAACGAGGTTGCCAATAAGAACCTCAAGGACATTATAAGTAAGATGACAAAGAGTTATCGAGATTAGGCTGGTAGGATCCCTTGCACCCTTTATGGCTATCGCACTTCAGTTCGAACCTTTACTGGGGCTACCCCTTACTCTCTAGTCTACGGCATGGAAGTATTCCTACCCGTGGAGCTACAAATCCCTTTTCTATGTGTCATGCTTGAGAGCAGAGTCAGTGAGGAATACTGGCACCAAAGCCATTTTGTTGAGCCGTCCCTCTTCGACGAAAGAAGGTTGAAAGATCTATACCACATAAAAGGGTACCATCATCGCATTGTACGATCATTCAACAGGAGAGTCAAGGACCGCGGTGTCTAAGAAGGGGACTTAGCCCTCAAAGAAATAGTAGAGCCCATCTGGGACCCAAGAGGGAAATTCAAGCTTAATTGGAGCGACCCCTACATTGTGAAGAAGATCCTGTCGGGCAATGCCTCTATACTCAACGACCTTGATGGAAAAGAAATGATACGTTCAGTCAACCTGGACCATCTCAAGAAATTCTACTCCTAGTTCGAAATCTCGATGCGCTACGACTCTTCTCATCCCCCTTCTATTATATTCTAAAAAAACAAAAAGAAAAAGAAAATGAAAAAGAAAAAAAACTCTTCATTTCCCCCTAATCAGAACTACGGGGAACCTGATCCTATAAAAACCATTTTTCTTTAAAAAAATGAATTTCAGAATATTTTCAAAATCCTTAGAGGTACGTAGGCAGCTCATCCTCTTTACATGAGCATGACCCCCTTCTTTTTCACAAAATGTTACACTTTTCTTATCCCTGAGAACAACAGTTCATTTTAACATATACATTAACAATAGGGTTATGTATGCCTTAGCAATTGATATAGATAATTCAAAATGCAAATGTCATCAAGAGGCATAACTAGATGATCAAAAACTTACTTATTTCATTATCTAAAATTTCAGTACGATTACATCGGCATAGGGAGTCAAATAAATTCCCTTGACAACTTACTTCTACTTTCCTCAAACCATGCCCCACTATTCCTAAAACAAACCCTTCAATTATTCCCACAAAAACATAAAATTACACCCATTACAAAAAGCTTCTCAAAGCCCTACCTGCAGCTGCCAAAGGAACTAGAACCATTATCACCTGCATCCTAGGGTCCTCAAACCTCCCCTGCCTGAATGGAGTATCGCATATGATCTATATAGAGATAAGCCTGGACCAACCTCGAGAAAACCACAACACCTCCCTACATGGTGTCAGATATGGCAAACCACCTTCGCCCAGTCTGCACAGCCAGCATCTTGATCACTACCTTCTTCCACAACCACTTTATGTAGTCCCTGGAGAGGTTTCAGAAACTACCCACGGACTAAGAAGGACGGGTCAACGGATGATGTTTCTCCCGCAGAGATCCAAGCCTCATGCGCATATGCTCCATTAGGTACTACACAAGAAAGAAGTTCAGTGTCTGCGGTGGCATGATTTGCCCCCAACTAAATTAGTGCATCAGTCTCCAAGGAAAGTAGAAAGAGGTCTGCCTGAGGCCAACCAACCAGACATATTGGTACTCCTCGAGTTCCATAATGGGTAGTGGCTCCACCCACCAAGGCATTGACCAGCGCAAGCCTCGAGCCCCGTGCCCAACAAACCAGTTCCCCTAACTCTCAATGCCTATGCATATGCTAAGAAATAGCGTGAGAAGAAGTTTGGGACCTCCGATAAAGGATACTCAGGTGGGACCACCATATGGAACCTCTCTGACAGTCACATGAACAACATCGCATGGCCACCCCTCAAAAAGGTGGAACGACCTTCTACTTAGGCATTCAAACCATTCAAAGTCTTTGCCAATATCACCGCCGCAGAATTATGACGGTACGACATCCTGGAAATGATGGCCGCAAGTTGGGGGTTTCCCCTATCACCAATAACACTTTTGAAACCAGACCCAAACTAATGGCCCCAGCATAGCTAACATCACCCATATTCTGCAAATGCATGGATCGTAGCACCTCCAGAAGAGAAATCATTCCTCCTGTAACAAATGACCTGGGTGCCAAAGGCGAAATATTGAGAAGACCAGCGAACAACTCCCTAGGAGAATGAGAAAACTCAGGCAAAGCCGCATCAATGGTCGGATGTATCCCCAGCATGGAAGAAAATTCCTCTTAGGTAGGAAACATTTCATCCAACCCGAAGCAAAAAATATGGTCCTTGGGGTACCAAAATTCCACGGCTGCCATTAGCATGTTCCATTCAACTGGTCGGTTGTGCCATAAAGAGGCTCGCAACATGTGGAAGGCGTCATAATCAATATTGTAAGAACACATTGATTCCAAGGCTTCAAGGTAGTTAACGAACTCAATGTTACTAGGGAGAGCCATCTTGGAAAATAAGAAGATAATAAGCAAATGAGAATGTAAAGGAGAAGGGAAATGAAAGTGTGAGGAGAAAATCCCCATTCACACCCCTATTTATACTTAAAAACTCTCAAGAAAAGGTAAGAAACCCTACAGAAATCGGAGTAAAACTTGCCTCACTAAGTACCAAGAAATTGAAGAAAGTGCAATCAAAGCCTTGGGTTGATTGGACAGGACTGATATGCTGATAGGCAACATAGGGGCCATGCCTATCGACAACCCCCTATTTTGGGAAAATTCCCTTTTTCCTCTTTTGTCAAAATAAAAAAAAAATCAATAAAAACAATTTTTATCTTAAGGGAATTTCGAATTTCCTCATACTTTTACTTATCCCATTTTAGAATAAAATCCTTTTTAAATCAATTTTCAAATTCTTTTTACGGTGTCAACAGCAAAGTAAAAAGAGCATGTGCATTAATCACTAAAGCAAGAATTAATAAAAACTTCAGCTTTATTTGCATATATATCTCTGTGTTACATTGACATCATGCAGGAAAAATAAAAGAACAAAACAACGAGACTCAGCCCGAAACCATTTTCTTTTTCTCTCTCTTCACCTAAAAACTCTCTCTCTCTCTCTCTCTCTCTCTCTCTCTCTTGTTTATCTCTTTTCTCTCTCTAAGAGCCTCCATACATACGACGCGCCCTCGTCCCACTGTGGTGACATGATGTGCCTCCACTTCCAAAACTCGACCCTTCTCTGAATGAGGCAAACGACACTAAGAAATAAGGGATCAAAATCGCATCCTTAATATGGGCAGTCACCGAAGATATCTAATCCCTAATATCCCTTAGTCAAGTGGTGGAGACCAGGATGTGCTGAGAAAGAAAGAAGAAAAATCAAATCAGTTAAGTCTGAAAAGAAGAAGAAAGGAATCAGGAAATTAAAAGATAAAGAAACACAAAGTGTACCTCAGGTCGAAGGACCTCCTCCGTAAATCCCAACTCCTCCGGGTCCATTGCATTGGTACGATGTTGTAAACGAACCGACCTTTCATCAGCTAGCCTAATGTTGTAACCAAGTGAGAATATCTGTACAAAGGGAGCCTCCGAAGTCATCACCACTAGCACTGTGAGAGGACCCCACCTGCCGACTCGAACCCGCATGAGGAAGAGGCATCACACCGTATATACTAGGAGGCATCAACCAGCTCAACACAAAATCCTTATAAACGTACATCATCGTGGTGTCAGTATACAGAGAGTACGGTTCTCCCATTATCACCGCCACCCGGTCATCCTTTGATATCTTTTGCACTCGCCTTATAAACATAGGGGGCTTCGTCAGCGGCATCGCAACCTCATCCTCCACAATATGTCGAATTACCCTCTCCTCGAGGTACCAAGAATAGCCAAACTCATGCACCAACAGACATCGCATCTGCGCCTATGCCCAGTCACCCTAGTGTACTGAATGGACACCCACAGGGATAAATGGTCACCTACAAATCCTCAGAAAGAGGAAAAGATCAATATCAATAAGAGAACATCAAAGGAAAGGACAACATCAAGATAAAAAAGGGCTTACCCACTCACTCGTTAGGCCATTCAAGACCTGATGCACCGTATCCAGAGAGAGAGACTTCTTCGACTGTCGGTTAGACCTCCGCTACCGGTACATCCGACAAAAATCCACAATAGAGTCATCCTTCAAAGATACCAATTGGGTGTTTAAACCAATCACCTCATAAAACCACGTCTGCAAAGTCAAAAGGCCATCATTTAAGAAATCAAGAAAAATGCATGAAGGAAATGCGGATGCATAAAGGAGAAATGCCAAAAAAATAAAGAATACCTCCAGAAGATACGTGGATCCAGTAAAAGACTGTCGGCAGCACCGACTGAATGTATTAAGAGAATAATAAAGGGTCGCCAAGGTCAGGCTCCCCCAATCATAAAGGCGGATGTCCGAGAACACCCTCAAAAATGGAAAAAAATCATAAGTGCATGACATCGCCACTCGTCGACACCAGAAAACCTCCCAACACAAGAAGAATAAACAAGTCGGCCATCTGAAGCACATGCTTCCTATCACTCTCAATCCTCCTCCTCAACAACATCTCCTTCAGTAGAGAAAAACAGAGAGAATCCCTAGAGACCACCCTCTCCACATCACCTAAAGTCGTCATCACCGCCTCTGACATCACCCTCAGCGTCTTGTCCACCTCAATCTGAACACCATCGCAGTCAAGCCCCAATAGCTGATTCACATCATTGGGAGTCACTATCATCTCCCCGAAATCGAAATGGAATGTGTGGGTAATATCCCACTACCTCTCCCCCAGAACACAAAGAATGGCCGTAGAACGAGGTATCTCATCCAGAGATGATGCCAATATCCCAAAGTCGAATTATGACACCATCCAATGCACCGTAAATGGAAGGTTCTCCCAAACATCCTTAAGCCCCGTTATCCCTTAGGCACGTATAGTCGACATAGAGATGTCAGACTTTCGAAGAAACAAAGAAAACCATTATCAAATTCAAGAAATAAAACATCCTCGTTAAGAAAAAAAGGAAAAGAATACCAAAGGTCATTCGATACTTATATAGCCACCAGGGTTTACCACCCTAAAAGAACGATGACGGGAGGGCTCACATAGAAGAATTCGATCATCCACCGCCTACTCAAATGCATCAAATGAGTTCTCGCTGCCCAGTGCAAGGGTCACCCTAGCCCTCCACTCCAACCCTTCCCAATCTTCGGCATTAAGCCATGCCATGTGAGTAGCGCTACTTGAAAACTCAGCCAACTCTTGACTTTTGAACATCGGATCGATTTGTAGAAGAACGCAAGTTGAAAAGCTGTGGAAAATGAGGGGAACTCCCCCTTTTTATAGTAGGCTAAGGGGCATGTCGATTGGCATCTCCCTACCAGCACTGATCGACACTGACCCTCCACGTGCTCAAGGTACTCTAAACGATCGTTCCACTTCCGTTTGTCACCCCTCCATCTATGCCGGTCGACACCCACTTTAGAATTTCATATGAAAATTCCAAAAAAAATATAAAAAAATCCCAAAAAATCCCCAAAAAATTCCTGTAATAACCAGATTAATTTTGGAACCTTTTGACTAAGAAAAACCATTTTTTTTCTACATCCCTAGCGTAATTCTCGATAATAAGGACACCCAAAAATTCTAAAAATTCCCCGGCTCAAAATCCTCAGATCATTCCCGCTTCCCCCTAAAACATAAAACCAAATGCTTCCCCAAATCCTTAGAGAAATATCACACATCCCTAGTGGAGTCCCCAAATTTCCCAAAGGAAAAATAATCCATCAGAATTGGCTTTGACCCTCATAATTGGTCACCCCTAAATAAGCCCGCAGAATTGGTGACCCCTAAATAAGCCCGCAGAATTGGTCACCCCTATCTTAAGCCCTCAGAATTGGTCACCCCTTAATAAGCCCCCAGAATTTTCTTCGACCCTCAGAATCGGTCGCTTCTACTTAAGCCCGTAGAATTGGCTTTGACCCATAGAATTGGTCGCTTCTATCTTAATCCCTTAGAATAGTTTCGACCCTCAGAATTGGTCACCCCTAAAAAAGCCCTCAAAATTGGCTTTGACCCAAAAAATTGGTTACCCCTATCTTAAGACCTCATAATTGGCTTCGACTCTCAGAATTGGTCACCCCTAAATAAGCCCTCAAAATTGGCTTTGACCCATAAAATTTGTCACCCCTGTCTTAAAACCTCAGAATTATCTTCAACCCGCAGAATTGTTCACCCTTATCTTAAGCCCTTAGAATTGGCTTTGACCCGCAGAATTTGTCACACCTATCTTAAGCCCTCAGAATTGTCTTTGACCTGCAGAATTGGTCACCCTTATCTTAAGCTCTCAGAATTGACTTAAACCCTCATAATTGGTCACCCCTAAATAAGCACTCAGAATTGGCTTTGACCGGCAGAATGTGTCACCCCTATTTTAAGCCCTCAAAATTGGATTCAACCTGCATAATTGATCACCCTATCTTAAGCTGTTAGTATTGGCTTTGACCAGCAGAATTGGTTACCCCTATGTTAAGCCCTCTGAATTGGCTTCGAACCGTAGAATTGGTCATTTCTACTTAAGCCCTTAGAATTGGCTTTGACCCGTATATTTGGCTTCTACCTGCAAAATTGGTCGTTTCTACTTGAGCTCTCGGAATTGGATTTGACCTGCAAAATTGTTCAACCCGAGTAAGCCCACAAAATTTTCTTTGACCAGCAGAATTGGTCATCCCAATCTGAAGCCCTCAGAATCGGGTTTGACCCGCAGAATTGGTCACCCCTATCTTAAGCCCTCCGAATTGGCTTCAACCCACAGAATTGGTCGCTTCTTGTAAGGACAATGTCCGTCATAATTTATTATGTCGTATACTGCTAAAAGTCATCAAATAATCAAGGATGCTAACATCTACAAAACTCCGAATTCGAATTATAAGTGCACTTCAACATTCAAGCACCGTTGAAATAATTTTGGTAAAAATGTTTAAGTTCCATTTTCATTTTATATTTAAAGTGTTGGGAATTTTTTAGAAGGTTAGAACTTTTTTTTATTAAATTTCTTTTGAATAAAAGAAGTTTTCTTTAAAAAAAAAAGGATGAAAACAAAGTTTTGTTTTAAATATCAAAATTGTGTTCTGCCTTAGGCTACACTATGAGTTAAAAGAAAAAAAAAAGTAGGTGGTTCCGTTTAAATAAAAAAAATGAAAGGAGTTTGGAATCCAAGGTTTCTATTTATAAAGTGGGCGCCACCTTTTTTTTAATCATCGGCATAAGGATTTTTGAAGAAACCTTGGTGAGTTTTTCGTACCGATGGTTTTTAAAAGCAAAGGCAAAAGTTTTTCCTTCCATGCCTTTAAGGTTGTCAGTCCAATGATTGGCAATCCTAGTTGTCCAACAAAAATCAATTGCCAACTCTTTTATTCCTTTAGGTATCTCTCTGCCACGCGCCTTGGTTGTTGGAGAGGGGTCAATGGTTTGCTTATTATAAACGAATGATTGGTTTGTGTTATTCAAGGAGTTTTTTTATAACACGCATCAAGCCAATGGTTGAAAAACAGTAGCGTGCCATTGTTGAACTGTAACTCAATCGTTTCTCTATAAAAAGACCTGCTCGTATAGTTTTCAAACCAAGAAGAAGAAAAGTTATTTGACAAAACACTTTTCGAAAAGAAAAAATTCTTTCTGTTCTATAATTTTTCCAGTATGTCTTCTTCTCACTTTTAAGGGTCCAAAACCTTTTGTCCATTTAATTGATACTCCCAACTACTTTTTATGAATTATTTTGTGGAACCCAAGACAAGTCCTTGATGAAATAGAACTGAGTGTTCTTCTAGAGCTGCTGAGGTTGTTCCATTGCTGACGACTCCGACCGATGCCTGCGGGTATTCGTGTGTCAAATTATTTTATTATAATCCGTGTAAGTTGTGAGCTATAAAATTATAGTGAAATAAATGGTTTTTCCCTTCGGGTATTTTTTCCTCATTTTGTGATTGTCTTGCATGCTTAGATTAATTTTTTTAATCACGTTTATTTGTAAGAATTAAAAATTATTGGTTCTAGAATTGGAATTTAATTAAATAATTAATTCATTTGAATGCACGCGCACTCTCATTTTGGTATGAGAGCCAATTACACAATTATACTGTGTAATTTTCCGCAAAATTTTTCTGCGATACCAATTTTTGAAAAATTTGATTTTTGAAAAAGGGCGTGTTCAAAATTGAGAAATTATATAATAAAATACCAGTTTTTGACGAGACTAATTATGCTTACTGGAAAGCCCATATGAAATATGCTCTAAAAGCCATTGTTGAAAGAGTTTGGATTTTGGTTGAAAGAGGGTGGACACCCATCACTATTGACAACGTGAAAAATTTAAAATCTGTGACTGCATGGACTGAATATGAATTTAAATGGTCATCTTTTAACTTTAAAGGTCTTAGTGATATTTCTGGATCTGTCACACCTGACGAGTTTCAGCGGATAATGATGTGTACCACGTCAAAAAATGAATGGGATGTTTTACAGCTTACCCATGAAGGAAATAATGCTATGAAAGAATCAAAATTGCAAAACTTAACAACTCAATTTGAAACTATCACCATGCTTGAGTCTGAAAGATTTGATGAATTTTATGTTAGGCTATCTAATATTGTAAAGACTATCTTTAATCTTGGTGAACACATTTCTAATGCTAGAGTTGTTAAAAAGATTCTAAGATCACTACCTAAGCGCTTTATCCCTAAAGTGACTGTGCTAAATTCTATGGGTAATTTAAACACGTTTAAATTAGAGGAATTGGTTGGGGACTTACAAACCTTTGATATTGACATGTTTCCAAAGTCTGTTTAACCAAAAGATAAGGGAATTGCACTTAAAGCCCAGACTAGAAAGGGTGAGGGATCCGTTAAAAGGAAAGAGGCGTCTAAACAGATAGATATATAAGTGTTTGATTTTGAGGAAGAATTTGATTTAGACAACTTGGTCATTTTTGCCAAAAATTTTGAAAAATTTCTCAAATTAAAAAATGGAAATTTTAAAGATAAAAAGAATTTTGAGAAAAATAAATATGGCAAGAAAGATGAAAAAGATAAAAAGGACACCCCCAAGAGAGATGAAGAGATATGATACGAATGCGACTAGGTTAAAGCGTCAAGGGAAGGGAAAAGATGTCCTAAATGCCACATTGAGTGACGACAGCGAGGTCGAGTCGGTGGATTCTGGAGATGAATCAACACATGAATACAACTTCATCGCATTCATGGCTAGTCATGGAGGTTCTCCCATTGCATCTCACGATGACGATGATGCCACCTCACGTGGACACCTTGACAGTAATGAGAGTGAGGGAGAGGATGCTGGAAGTGCAAGAGAGAGTGACCTTAGACGTGCCTATGCCAATTTATATGATGAATCATTCAAAACCAAAAAGGATTATCACTGCTGAAAAGGAATTAAGAGAGACGAGAGAGAGAGAGAGAGAGTCGTCGTTTAGTACTACCTTGAGAGAGAGAGAGAGAGAGTTAGTTTGTGATGAGAGAGAGAAGAGTTTTGAGAAAGAAAAAGGGGATTTGACTAAACAAGTGGCTAATATGACGAAAGACCTCTGTGCATCCGAAGAAGCTCAAAAGATTATGAAAACCCTTATTGCCCAGCTCACTCGTGATCTTGAGAGAGCACGAGAAGTCAAGTTTCAAATCGAGGATAGATCTGGTAAGATGGGAAAGATGCTCCTCACCCCCGCCTTGGGATTTGGTGAAAGACCGAGAATTGGTTTTGATGGTGCTTCCACCTCTCAGATTTCACCTGGACCAGTCCCTAAGTTTACGACTACTCCATATGGTCGTTTATCAAAGCCCAAGAGAAGAGTTCACCCAAGAAAAGCAAACCAAGGTCCACCTAAAACTGTGTTCTTTTGTACGTACTGCAAAAACAAAGGCCACCTGAGAGAATATTGCTATAGTTTGGGTCAAACTTCACGTACATATTCTCCACCACATCATACTGATGATTTTACCAGTCTCAAAAAGAGTGTTGAGTTTTTAGCCATCATATCAAAGAGTTTGATGGAGGAATTCCGACGGATGTCTTTGCCATCAGTGAATGCTTCTTGCATCCCGGTTAAAACCAACAATAACAAGGGTAAACAAAAGGCTACCACTTCTTGGGTACCTAAGAAAGATGAAAAGGCCCTTGTTGTTCATGTCGCTCTCAAAGCACATAATACCTACCAATGGTATTTTGATAGTGGCTGCTCCAGGCACATGACTGATGACGTATCCTTCTTTAACTCCCTCGAGGATCAAAAGGAAGTCAAGGTCACATTTGGAGATGGGAGCAAATCTATCATAGTAGGACGAGGGATTGTAGAGATACCTGGATTTCCTAAGCTAGAGAATGTTTTGTTCGTGAAAGGTTTGAAAGCTAATTTACTCAGCATTAGCCAGTTGTGCGACGATGACTTTGCAGTAAAGTTTGACCGGAATACTTGTAAAGTCTATGATCAAGATGGTAAACTATTATTGCAAGGGGTGAGGACCGACAATAACTGCTATGGGATTATACCCAAGTCCTCATTTGTCTGTAACAGCGCCATGATCACTCCTATGGATCTGTGGCATCAACGTATAGGTCATATGAACTTTAGATATTTAGATCGTCTTGTTAAAAAGAACCTAGTACGTGGATTTTCACCCCTTGGAAAGATAACTTCTACGGTTTGTGGACCCTTTTAGTTGGGTAAACAAGTTCATAGTCCCTATAAGAAGTTGCATTCCATTACCACCTCTCGTGTACTTGAGCTGATTCACATGGATCTTATGGGTACTACTCGTACTGAGAGTCTGGGTGATAAGAGATATATCCTCGTGATAGTGGATGATTTCTCCAGATGTTCGATTGTAGGTTTTTTGAGAGAGAAATTCGATGATGTAGAGTTTTTAACGACCAAGTGTCGTGTCCTACAAAATTAACACGGAGTCACTATTAACAGGATATGTAGTGACAAAGGCACGGAATTTATAGAAGCAAAGGTAGTTCTTTATTGTGATAGCCTTGGAATTAAAAATGAATTTTTGGCCGTAAGGACTCCTCAGTAAAATGGGATTGTTCAGAGGAAGAATCAAACGATTCAGGAAATGGCTAGATCTACGCTTTTAGGTCATAAGGTTCCTAGGATATTTTGGGCAGAGGCGGTGTCTACCGCGTGCCACATGGTGAATAGGGTTTACCTGCGTCCACACACACTTAAAATGACTTATGAATTGTGGACTAGCAAGAAACCCAACCTTGCATATTTCCATGTCTTTGGGAGTAAATGCTACATCTTATGGGATAGAGTGCAATTAGGAAAGCTTGACTCTCGGAGCGACGAGGGAATTTTTTTTGGATATTCATCAAACAATAGAGCATATAGGGTTTTCAACCCGAGTAGCTCTAAGGTTATGGAGTCAATAAACATCACCGTGCAAGATGACGAACCTTCGTCGTTTGTTGATCCTAGCCTTCAGTGTGTGGATGAGTACTTTTCTGGCAGCGATTTACTTGTCCCTCACACACACCCTATGAACCCTACTCCTGTGTTAGGGGACACACCTGCTTGGGTTCGAAAGAGTCATGACCCTGCCACCATTTTAGGCAATTCCACATTAGGGGTCAAGACTCGTGCTTAGCTAGAGAATATTGTTAGTCATTTTTTCTATACGTCCACAGTCGAGCCCAAGAATCACAAAGAAGCACTCAAGGATGAACACTGGATATCTTCTATGGAGGATGAGTTGCTTCAATTTAAAAAGAACAATGACTGGGAACTTTTCCCCCGACCTAGTGAGACGAATGTGATTGGTACCAGGTGGATTTTTAATAATAAAATGAATGAAAATGGTACCATAATAAAAAACAAGGCTAGGTTGGTCGCTCAAGGCAACACACAGATAGAGGGTGTAGACTTTTGGGAGACATTTTCTCTTGCTGCGAGGCTTGATTCCGTTCACTTACTACTCCCCATCGCATGCCATCTGCGCTTCAAGTTATATCATATGGATGTCAACAGTGCCTTTCTAAATGGCATTCTACAGGAGGAGGTTTACATGGAATAACCAAAAGGGTTTGAATACCCTAAGAACCTAGAGCATGTATACTACCTGAGGAAAGCCTTGTATGGTTTGAATCAAGCACCTCGTTCTTGGTACGAGAGGCTTAATTCCTATCTCTTAGCTCGTGGCTTCAAGATAGGGGGAGTTGATATGACATTATTTGTCAGGAGAGATGAGTATGCTATTTTGGTTGCCCAGATCTATATGAACGATATAATCTTTGGATCCACGTTCTCCCAGCATACTCACCACTTTGAGGTGGAGATGAAAAGTGAGTTTGAGATAAGCATGGTAGGTCAGCTTACTTTCTTCCTTGGTCTCCAGGTTTGTCACCTAGAGGACGGGATGTTCCTCTCCCAATCCAAGTATGCTAAAGATCTAGTGAAGAAATTTGGTTTAGACTCCGCTAAGCATGCATGTACACCTATCTGTACTTCTACCAAGCTTAGTAAGAACACTTCAGGTAAGGACGTAGGGAAAAACCTGTATCGGAGTATGATAGGTAGTCTTCTCTACTTGACTTCCAATCGCCCCGACATAGCCTTGAGTGTTGGAGTCCGTGCATAATATCAGGCATCCCCGAAAGAGTCACGCATACTCCCTCTAAAATGTATTATCAAACACGTGAGTGGGACTCTCTCCTACGATATTTGGTATTCCTTTGATACCGATGACCGTCTGTCCTCCTATTCGGACACCGATTGGGCCGAGGATGTAGATGGTTGTAGGAGAACTTCTGGTGGGTGTTCTACATTAGTTATGCTCTTGTCTCCTGGGCAGGAAGCAAAACTCCATATCTTTGTCCACTATGGAGGATGAGTACATCGCCGCCGGGAGTTGTTGCACACAACTCTTCTGGATGAAGCAAATGTTGGAGGATTATGAGATTTCACAGGACACCATGACCATCTACTATGATAATACGAGCACGATACATATATCTCGTAATTGGGTCCAACATTTCTGAACAAAGCACATCAGGATATGTGAGCACTTTATACGTAAGTTAGTTGAGGAGAAAGTCGTATCCCTTAGTTTCGTACCCACTAACCTTCAGTTAGCCGATATTTTCACGAAACCTTTAGATTCCCTTAGATTTGAGAGTCCTAGGAAGTCTTTAGGGATTTGCACAGTTGACTTAGGGGATGGTCCGTGTCTAGTATATGATGCATTTTTTTTCATGCTCACATAATTCTGCTCCTATTTCTAGTTTGTATCACTTTTGTATTTATATACATTTGGATCTTTTCTGATTTCTTAAAAAAATGAAAAATACAAAAAGATTTTCTTTTATTTGAGAAAACCAAAAACACTCAAAAAGATTTTTGTAGTTTGTTTTGCACCATTTGTGAATGAACACTTAGGATGACCAAGTCACAACTTCATGCTATATCCATGTGACTGTTTGATAGTGATTTGAGACAATATGTTATGTCATTCATGTTCTTTACAAAGTTTGGAGTCTTTGAGTTGCTATAATATTGCTACTTACATGTTTGACTCACTTTTTCCTTTATTTCACACATGCACGGATTTGTATGATGTTTGTTCTTGACAACTCACACGTTGGTTACGTGTTTTCATCTCAATCCCGTCTATTACAACGAAACAAATGCGATAAAACAAGATAATAAAATGTGTGCATGTTTTTACCATTTTTCCATAAGTTTGTGTGAATTTTATAAAATGGTGAAGGGCTACGAAAGGTTCTCATCTATCCTTTGCGATTAAGCCGTCGTTTAACTTGGACCTAAAATATTGAGGAATTTTAATTATTCGGGGTCCAAAGAGGTTTAAAAGAGCCCGAAAATATTGAAAGGCAATAAAAGCCATTAGGCTTATTCACCAATTCTCCAATGTTTGGGAATTTAGATCACCTCGAAAAAAAAATATATATGAGGGAGTTTAGTTGAAGAATTAAAAAGGCTTTGCACATCCTTAAAAAATCTTGAAAAAGCATGGAATGGTTTTGGGTGTTATTAGTGTGAAAATAATGTTGACTTTGATTTGTTGATTTTGATTTAAGACGATGTCATCTAAATTCAACAATGTTACACCAAATGACTATTTTTTATGTTCATTCGTTGGGAGTACACTTATGCATCTTGCACATATGATATGATTGGGTTTATTTTCCTATCGAATTTGTTCACACCCATTCATTTCGTTTCCATGAATTGGTCGTCTTAGTATAAATTCATGGTGTGTGCTTTTTTTTACATCATTTTTTTATAAAAAATTGAAAAATAAAAAATAGTTGGTTTGTTATGTTTTTCGTGACACCCCATTTTGCTTGATGTGATTTATTCTTTTCCTTGTCTATTTCGGACAAATAAAAAGGGAGAGAACGGATTATGATATTATGGGGGAGTTTTTAGTATGGGGATGATTTGATTGTGCTAACATTAATTATGTTTGTATCATTTCAAACTCAATACATCACGAGGTTTTTGCTTTATCTCATGTGTGTAGGTACGAAGATTTAAGATCAAATTATTGCACACCCTGATGAGAAAAGGTTGGAGTTTTGAAAAGTTGATTGTTGAAGCAAAGTTTGAAAGTTTGTAGGCTTGCCATTTTATCTTTCCATGATTATCTTGGGAGGGTAGATTTGTATAGGTCATTCTTGTGATTAATAATTTGAAGATTTTATTTTGTACTGGCATAGACATAGGGGGGGATTTGTAAGGACATTGTCCATCAAAATTTATTATGTCGTATACCTCTACAAGTCGTCAAACATTCGAGGATGCTAACATCTCCAAACCCCGGATCCGAATAACAAGTGCACTTGAACATTCAAGCACCGTCTAGATAATTTGGGTAAAAATATGTTTAAGTTCCATTTGCATTTTATATTTAAATTATTGGGATTTTTTTAAAAGGTTAGAAATTTTTTTTATAAAATTTCTTTTGAATAAAAGAAGTTTTATTTTAAAACAAAAAAGGATGAAAGCAAAGTTTTGTTTTAAATATCAAAATGGTGTTCTGTATTAGGCTACGCTGTGAGTTAAAAGAAAAAAAATGAAGCAAGTGGTTTCGGTTAAATAAAAAAAGAAAACGAGTTTGGCATCCAAGGTTTCTATTTATAAAGTGGGCGCCGCCTTTTTTTATCATTGGCATAATGATTTTTGAAAAAACCTTGGTGAGTTTTTCATACAGATGGTTTTTAAAAGCAAAGGCAAAAGTTTTTCCTTCCATGCCTTTAAGGCTGTCGTGCCAATGATTGGCAATCCTAGGTGTCAAACAAAAATTAATTGCCAACTCTTTTATTCCTGAGGGGCCAATGGTTTGGTTATTATAAACCAATGATTGACATGTGTTATTCAAGGATTTTTTTTATAACACGCACCAAGCCAATGGATTAAAAACAGTATAGCTCCATTGTTTAACTGTAACTCAATCTTTTCTCTATAAAAGACCTACTCGTACAGTTTGCAAACCAAGAAGAAGAAAAGTTTTTTTGACAGAACACTTTTCGAAAAGAAAAAATTCTTTGTGTTCTATAATTTTTCCAGTATGTCTTCTTCTCACTTTTAAGGGTCCAAAACCTTTTGTCCATTTAATTCATAATCCCAACAACTTTTTATGAATTATTTTGTGGAACCCAAGACAAATCCTTGCTAAAATAGAACTGAGTGTTCTTGTGGAGATGCTGAGGTTCTTCCATTGCTGACGATGCCGACCAACGCCTGTGGATATTCGTGTGTTAAATTATTTCATTGTAATCCGTATAAGTTGTGAGTTACAAAATTGTAGTGAAATTCCCTTCGGGGAATTTTTCCTCATTTGTGACTGTCTTACATGCTTAGATTAATTTTTTAATCACGTTTATTTGCAAGAGTTAAAAATTATTGGGTATGGAATTGGAATTTAATTAAATAGTTAATTCATTTGAACGCACGTGCACTCCCACTTCTACTTAAGCCCTCAGAATTGGTTTCGACCCTCAGAATTGGTCACCCAAAATAAGCCCTCAGAATTGGTCACCCCTATATAAGCCCTCATAATTGGTTTTGACGTGCGGAATTGGTGATCCCTATCTTAATCCCTCAGAAAGGGCTTCGACTCTCAGAATGGGTCGAATCTACTTAAGCCCTCAGAATTAGCTTCGACATGTAGAATCGGACGCTTCTACTTAAGCCGTCAGAATTGGCTTCGACCCTCAGAATTGGTCACCCCAAATAAGCCCTCGAAATTGGCTTTGACCCCCAGAATTGGTCACCCCTAAATAAGCCCTCAAAATTGGCTTTGACCCACAGAATTGGTCACCCCTATATTAAGCCCGCAGAATTGGCTTCGACCTGCAGAATTGGTCACCCCTATATTAAGCCCTCAGAATTGGCTTTGACCCTCTGAATTGGTCGTTTCTATCTTAAGCCCTCATAATTGGCTTCGACCCGTAGAATTGGTCGCTTCTACTTAAGCCCGTAGAATTGGCTTCGACTCGTAAAATTGGTCTCTTTTACTTAAGCCCTCAGAGTTGGGTTTGACCCACAAAATTGGTCACTCGGAGTAAGCCCGCAGAATTGGTCACCCCTATCTTAAGCCCTCAGAATTGGCTTTGACCCTCAGAATTCGTTACGTATTAGAGATTGTGTGTAAGTTTGTTAATGAATTGAGGGACTCGTAAAAGTCTTAGACCAGAAGGTTAGAGAGGGTATACCTACTTAAATTGTCTTTAGCAGGAGAATAATTCGAGAGATGATAAGTATGTATGAAATAAATTATAAATGGGAATAAGAGAGACAAATCCGTTATGTGAGATAATTGAGTAATTTCGGCTAAGAATGGATAATTATAATTATGGGTCGTGGGTGGACCTAATTTAGAAATCTTGAATATTTATATATATGTCTGTGTGACTGTGCATATACTATGTATCTGTGTAAAAATCATACCTGGGCTACTTGCTATCACGGGGGTTTCCGCATCGGGACAGTCTTATCTCGATTGGACCTTTATGGGGGATATTGACTCGTACCCTAGAAGATAGTATCCTCGAAACAGGCTATCTAAAAATGATAGTAAGATGTTCTAAGAGACGTGAGGGTATGTGCTGACCTCTTAGGTCCTGGAACTATGCTTCGCCTCCATTTGTTTGTTTATTGTGTTAATACAGTTCGAGAGTGATTCCGAACTAGTATATCCCTTAGTTTGTGTGATACGGGGACTTGATAGCAGAGTATGCCAGCACCATAGATTTATGTTGCGTGTCAATAGTATATATATTAAATGATCTATTGATATATATATATATATATAATAAGGAGTAAAAGGTTTTTACTATTCCATAAGTTGACAACTTAAGTAGAGGTGAGGATTGGTCCAACAAAGCAAGAAATGAAGGGTTAAGATTGATTTATTCTATTTTACTCTTTTGCCCCTTTATTTTTGATTTCCCCTCTTTTTGCTACTCATATCTTATACTTTAATTCAAAATAAGGGTTAAATTAGTAACTTAAGATAAATTGGTGGTGCCACTCCTCAATCTGTACGACACTTTCCCTCGAGCCCATATATGTCTCATCTCGGACTCTCTAGCCTGTCTACACCACTCCTCATACCCATACCCACACCCACGCTCAATCCCATTTCAAAACATATTTGTCTCAAACTAGAAAATCTCACCAGCGGATCTCTATACAACCCCATCCAAAAACCACAATGCACCACCAAGAAAATCCAACCAGATGTCGGACAACATCTACATAGGCCCAGACAAAACATCGGCTCCCAGATCTGACGTGAAGGGCGTGGTGAATTTTTATCGTGTCTTTGTTTATTTTCCTTCCCTTTTTCCACCATTGAAACGGGTATTTATATTTTCTTAGTTTCACTACTGATAAGACCATTGAAATGGGTATTGATATGAATCACATCTCACTAACTTTTTGTTTGATTTTTTATTTTATTTATGTTTACATTTATAATGTTCAAGTGCTTACCTTTTTTTGAATTTGACTGGTATAGTCTCTGTTCTTACAAGTGCTTATTTCGGTTCAAACTTAGGTTTTATTCGATTTGCAAAGTTAGTTTTGGAGAATCTCTAGCCTTTTGGTAAGTTTGCTTCCACAAACATATGGTTGAAAACAAGGTTTTAGGTTCAGTTATGGGCCTTTGAAATAATACATTCTAGATCTAATATTTAGTTGTATGAAATTTGCAGGTGTTGAAGATGCATCAAAAAAATATGTCAGCAAAAGAAGCGTAGTTTTACTTAAAAGGTTATAGAGTTTTATATGGTAGTGTATTTTAGTCATTTGACAAATTGGCAAGGTAAGCCATTCTATTGATTTTATATTGTTGTTGGTGGTGTGTCAAAAGATTTTTGACGTCTGCTATGGGATTAATGCCTTTTTGGAAAATTTCTTCTATTTATTTGAACTTGACAGGCATGAACTTGAAATTAATTTTTTTTAATATAATTTTTTGTTCGTGTCTTGGTGTTTATATTTTTTTTTGCAAATTGAAACCTAATCTGGTATACATTTCTCTCTGGTTGGAATTTTGTTTTTTTGTGGTTCAAATTAACTTTTTAAATCCTATTCTTTAGTACTATTATGTTTTTTTTATCTTCGTATATTATGTTTTTAATTTTGAGGGGCATAAAGGCTATAGATTCATCATTATAAGGGTTTTTGGGTATACATGTCTTGCCAATGTAAATTGACAACAGGTTCTATTGTTGATACATGTTAGTTATAAGATATGTATAACATCCTACACTATTGAAATGATATACTAAATAATCTTTTGAAGCATCACAATCATGGAAGTATGATTTTGGGCTAATGAATTTGAAAGCAGAGCTATGCATGTTCTCATCAGAAGCATAATTTGTTGTTACATTTGAAAGGAGAGCTACAATTCATTTTGCATATTGACTTTTGTAAGCTATTATGAGACTTCTTGGGCAGATTCTGTGCCTGCTGAATCATTGGATTTTCTCTTTATTTACAATCAATATATTTCGTTTACTAGATTTGTTTGATGATAAATTAGCATTTGCCAAGCATAGTTGTCTTCTTATTGTAGCAGAAAGGATTCAAATATATTAATTCTTATTCAATTTCTGAATTGTCGACTTTTATCACGTACTACATCTATGACTTAAATTATTATACAATGATGAGCTATTAAATCATATCCAAACAGAGGTTGTATTTTTTATTCTTTATGTTTACATTTACAATGTTGCGTGATTTTTTTTCTTTGAATGTGTTTGTGTGTGCGCGCGTGTGTTTGTTATTATTTTGCCGAGTTTGAAGAATTCCCAGCTTAATGCACTACTTTTATGTGATTTATTTCCTTAAAGATTTTGGACAGCATCTGGTGTTATTCATAAAATGTGGTGTAGTGTTAGGTTATAAAAAAATATTGATCATTTATTTTGATAACATATTCTGTAATATCAATCATTTATTTCGAGGAATTATGTTTTTTTTGTAGGATAGCAGATTCTGTAATTCAGCATCACCTTCCGCTAGAGATTGATTACAATTTTTGTAATTCAGACCTCAATACTCATGGTACTTGAGAGTGAGTTGATACTCATGATATGCTTAATGAGAATGTTTAATAATCATACTCTACTGTAGTCCTCAATAATCATGGTACTTAGTTAGTGGTGTTGCTTTGGAACGGGCCCAAAGCCTTAATAGCTGCAGCCCTCAATACGCTGCTGCTACTTATTCAGAACCAAAGCTCTCAATATGATAGAACCCTCAATATGCTGCTATGAGGGTTGAAAGGACAATGACGATCAATACAAGGAGAAAGATAAGAATGAGAGGGTTGAATTTGATACAATAAGGCTAATAAAGCTACTAGAATAGATGTCAACTGGATCAATTAGTAGCCGAGAGGAAAAGGTTCAGATGTCCAATTTCAATGTTAGCTTAATTTTAGTTTGTTGGCAATTTCAATGCTAGTTCAATTTTTTATCTTCCAAACTAGGTTCAAAACAGCTGTGCAATATCATCCAGTCATCTATACTAATCAAAGGAACCAAATCAGGTCCATTAGTAACCAGTGGGTCCTTATTTGTAGCTACCAGTGGACATCTATATCAATTACGAACCCGAACTGGCTTGCAGTAACCAGTGTCCTTCAACATACCCTCTAGGTAAGTAGGGGTAATTGCATTGTCGTGCTCATGTCTATTATTTAGAGGGACGAAGCAGAGAACTATTTCCTACTCATCTATTATTAGACTTCTCTTGGTATGGTATGGGGTACATGAGCAGGTACAAATATTTCTCTTATTTTGCTCATCATTGGGGTTTGATTTGTAGACTACAATTCTGCTATATACTATTTATGTTTTACTCATCGTAGTCCGAATAAAAATTGTAGAGAATTACACCGACTTTTCTTATTTTTTTCCATAAATATAATTATAAGTATAACCAGAGATTAAATGTTTTGGAAAATTTTTGCGACATCTCTTTTAAGTCTGCATTTTAAGAATTAGTCCAAGAACCTCTTTGTTTTAAGACATAGTTTTCTCTCTGATAAGTTTTCTCCTAATGACAGAAGCATTAATTTTTTAATTCCATTACTTAGTTTTCTCCTATTTACCATATCTGGATCTACATCTCATGGATATATATGTGATATATATCCATTTTATACGCTTAAGTTTGACTATTCTGCTTTTAACCAAATATTTTTTATGTTGCAGATTTAGATTAATTGGAAGAAAATATGCAATGTACAATCTAAATTGAGGAATCAACTCAACATTGAAGAGGTACATATAATTGTTTATTTGTGATTCAATCATCCTAAATGTTTATGATATCTCACTCTATATTTTGTCGTGTTCTCAGCCTGAGATTAAAAGGTGGGGAGTAAATGCCAGTTTTATCCCCATTTTCTTCATTCATGTCATGAATGCATAAGTTTTTTTTTATAATTCAATTAAATTTGATGGTTTATAGTCCTAGATCAGAAAAAATTACCTTTTACATGATCATTTACTTTTTTTTTCTTTAAATATGCTCCCTATTTTGACCGAATACATTGATGTGGGAAAAAATCTTTTGCACATTTTGAGATATCCAGACTACTTGGTATAAAAGAATATAGAATTTTGTGCGAATCTTCTATTGGTAAATAATGAGTATTAATACCTGTTGATACCAAATTTAGTTTGCTGACATGGACTACTCACTTACAGACACGTGTCTGCTAACGTGGCAAATATGTATACTTTCATCGAGCAATTCAAGATCACCGAGCAACTAAGAAGCCACGAGGAACTCAGGGTCCCCGAGCAACTCGAGCTTGTCAAGCTACTTAGGCTGTTCGAGAAACTCAATAGATTCGAGCAACTCAGGCGGTCCGAGCAACTAAAATACTTGTGGCGTGCGCGTCAAGTATACTAGAAGATAACTACACATTAAATGTGCATTTGTTATTGTATAGATGTATTCGGCTGCTAAAAGACAGCACATCATTCTTTCACATATACAGCCTCAAGGCTATAAATACATTGTAATATCCTCATGAAGGAGTACTCGAAATTTCTTGGTAAATCCATTATCGATAATTCCAAGCACACAGTCAACAATAACAAAAACAGTGGACGTAGGTCATTCTTATAAGGCTGAACCACTTTAAAAATATTTTGTCTTATTTATTTTATCTGTGATTGATAAATTAGGGATAATCTATTTTTTACATCAACAGATTGGCGCCGTCTATGGGAAATGACTGTAATTATCGTTTTTCACCAAAATAAGTCATCATCAATGGCTGATAATCCGGAATCCAGTAATCAAAATGATGGAATTCCTTCAAATCCATTTACTCCCCCAAATGTCCAAGATATGGCTGGTATAATGGCTAGTTTGGCCCAAGTCCAGACGACCATGTAAGAAACCATGCGACAACTTATACAAACTGTCCAAGGTGGAGCGCCTACCCTGTCAGGACAACGTAGTGTTCAAAGAAATACCCGTTTTGCCTTCCTCATGAACTAGGCGAACGTTATTCCCAGAAGAATATCAATTTAGATGCACTGAATCATACCGTACTGAGAGATCTAATGATCCTTTTTATCAACCTGGTTGGACTTCCTCGGTACGAGCTACAGACACTCAACAAAACATCCCTTTATCTCCAGAGAGGACTAGTGCTCTTAAAAGATTGAGTAGAGTCTCTCCTTTTGATCGTTTGGGTCCTATGAGGAATAGGAGTCCTCCTAAGGTTATGTCGAGGAATTCTCAATGACCATCTGATTTAAGGGAAGGCTCTGCCCAATCACGACCAGCTGCTCGTCATGAAAGATCCCAAGAGGCGAATTCGACATGATCAGTTGCTCGAACCAATAAGATCAAAGAAGTAAATGAAGTATGGAAGGGATCAATTCAAAGGTTGGAGGATAGATTAGGGGAGATGGCTAAAACCAAGAATCCTCTACAAAGGACTTTTATCCGAGGAACACCTTTCATACAAGATATTGTGTACTTTCCCACACCGTTAAAATTCAAAGATCCTGTGGTGACGCCTAAATATGATGAAAAAACTGACCCTGTCCTTCATATAGAACAATACCAAGCTGTTGCTGATATCTATGCAGTTCCAGATGCGATGAGATGTAGGGCATTTTCAGGAACTCTTACCGGATCTGCTCAAATATGGTACAACAATCTTCCTCGTGGGAAGATTGTGACTTTGTTTTAACTAGCTGAGCTCCTTATTTGGGAACTTTTGTTTTTGAGCAAAACCAGTTAAATGAGTAGCAAACTTGTTAAGTGTTAGACAGAAGGCAGGTGAAAGCACCAGGGATTATATTACTCATTTCAATAATGAGAAGCTCGAAGTTATTGATTACGAGGAGAAGACAACAATCACTGCTCTGATGAGTGGACTGTTGCCAAATAAATTGTACTACACTCTAGCCAAAGATCCGCCCAGGACCATGGTTGAATTGATGGAAAAAGCAGCCAAAATCATGAATGACGAGGAAGCCATGGCTGCGAAGAAGAACGCAGACACTAAGAAGACCAAAGTTGAGGCTGATAAAGCTGAGAAGAAGGAACAGAAGAACAATGGTGGAAACAATAAGTTAAAAGCAAAGCAAGCATTGGAACAGTTGAAGAAATTTAGAAACTATACTCCTTTGAAGGTAGACATAAACCACATTCTGGAAGAGATCAATAACAGCGAGGAACTAAACTGGCCTAAAAAATGAAGGCAGGTACTGATAAGAGGAATAAGTCCAAATATTGCGAGTTCCATAAGGACCATGGTCATACGACCAAAAACTATATAGCTCTCCAAAATGAAATTGAAGAGCTCATCAGGCGGGGAAAATTGAACAAGTATGTGGATCGCCAAAATAGTGGAAAGAGAAACGATCGAGCAAGGCAGAGGTCTAGATCTCCTCATCGAGCAAAAGAAGACAAGAAAAGAAATAATGAAGAAGACCTAGTAGATGATCACGATCTCCCCAAAAGACCAAGACAGCCAGAACGTGAGGTATTTTCAATCCATTTTGGATCATTTGAATTTAATGTCATTACAGGTGGAGATGCAGGAGGCGGAGATATCTATTGAGAGAAAGGCTTACCTCAATGAGGCTCAAGCTTGCTCGTACATTCAGTCAATAAATCTGACTGAAGATGATCGCCCAAGGAAGGTGAATAAGGACAAACTAGTCATTGGTTTCTCTAAGAACGATCTGACAGGTGTACTATATCCTCATGATGACCCATTAGTGATCAAGATGAGAATGAAGGAAGTGGTGATTTCACGAGTACTGGTGGATAATGGTATCTCGATAGATATCATATTCTATCCATGCTTTGACAGTTTGAATTTGAAGTTATCCCAGTTGGAGCCATATCATAGACCCCTCCTTGGTTTTACTGGTGAAAAGGTTTTTCCACTTGGGACGATCAAGTTGGATATGCTTATCAGTATATGGCTTGCTTGTCGAACAAAAAGAGTACGCTTTTTCGTAATGGATAAAAATGTCCAATCCTCTTACAATATCATAATGGGAAGGGTAGGACTAAAGAAATTCAAAGCAGTACCATCTAATGTACATCAATGTTTAAAATTCCCAATTAATTTTGGAGTAGGAGTGGTGAAAGGTGACCAAAAAGTAGCTCAGGAATGCTACTATTCATCTACCGAGCAGGAGGAGCATGAAGAATCTAGGAAAAAGACTACTACCTACCAAATAGAAGATGCGGAGGTTGAAACATTAGACCCAAGAGATGAGTCTCAGCTCATTAAGGGTCAGGTCATGGAGGCTACTGAAAATATCATTCTGGACGATGAGCATCCAGAACGAACAGGTCAAATCAGTGCGTCAATAGATGTGTCAATAAAGCAAGAGCTGATAGCATTCCTAAGACGCAGAAAGAAGACTTTTTCATGGAGTCACGAAGATATGCCGCGGATAGACCCAAATTTCTTGTGTCATGAGCTCAACGCGAATAAGGAAATCAAGCCAGTAAAGCAACGACGAAAGGTATTCAGTCCCGAGAAGAACCAAGCCATACAAGAAAAAGTCGAGAAACTGCAAAAAGCCTCTTTTATTAAAGATGCCAAATATCCTGATTGGTTAGAAAATGTGGTAATGGTGAAGAAGAAAAATAACAAGTGGAGGATGTGTGTAGACTTCACCGACCTTAATAAGGCATGCCCAAAGGATCATTTTTTTTTGCCCCGAATTGATCAACTGGTGGATGCTACCTCGGGGCACGAATTATTGAGTTTCATGAATGCGTATTCTGGTTATAACCAGATTAAAATGAAACCTGAAGATAGGGAAAGTACCTCTTTTATCACCCCAAGGGGAACTTATTGCTATAATGTTATGCCTTTTGGTCTTAAAAATGCAGGTGCGACGTATCAGAGACTGATGAATAAGGTGTTTGCAGAATAGATAGGTCATAATATGGAGGTGTATGTTGACGATATGCTGACAAAGAGAAAGAAAGATGCTGATGATCTAATTGACCTAGGTCAGACCTTTGATCAACTAGAAAAATATCAAATGAAGTTGAATCCCACTAAGTGCATATTCGGAGTACGAGAAGGAATGTTCCTCGGATATATTGTCAATCAACGTGGAATTGAAGCAAATCTTGAAAAGATCAAGGACTTATATATGCTAAGATCTACAACAATAAAAAAGGAGGTGCAAAGTCTCACAGGACGAGTAACATCACTTAACATATTTGTGTCACGAGCAACAGATAGATGTCTCTCCTTCTTCAAAACACTCCAAAAAACATTTGAGTGGAATGATGAATGTGAGGAGGCCTTTTAAGAATTGAAGAAGTACCTAGGAATACCTCCCTTGTTATCCAGACCAATGATCGGAGAAAGATTGTACTTATATCTGGCAGTTTCAGAGAATGAAGTTAGCTCGGTGCTGATAAAAATGGAAGGTGGAGTGCAGAAACCAGTCTACTACACTAGTAAAGCTTTTCGAGGAGCAGAAATCAGATATCCAAGGTTGGAGAAGTTGGCATTAGCGCTAATTGAAGCCAGTAGAAGAATGAGACCATACTTCAAAGCTCATACTATAGTTGTATACAATGATATGCCATTATGGCAAGCTCTGCATAAGCCGGAGAAATCGAGAAGATTAATGTACTGGGCAGTGGATCTCGGTGAATATGACATAGTTTATGAGCCTAGATCGTCGCTTAAAGGGCAGGAAGTGGCAGATTTTATCTCAAAATTCACCTATCCTGATACCTCCGAAGAGCAGAAATTGAATACCGACCAGCCTATGTATGTTACAGGATTATCAAATTTAAACCCCGACCAACTTAAGTCGGTTGACGAACAAGAAAAGATGACTGGCGAGCAACGAGAAGTACTGGAAGAGAAAAAGAGGAAGTACCAGATATTGCACCAAGGAACTCTCTATGATCAAAATTTTAATAATAAGTTACCCATATGGAGTTTGTATGTGGATGGATCTTCCTGCACTGCATGCAGTGGAGCAGGAATTGTTTTGAAAAGTCTAGATGAGATTGATGTGGAATATGCTCTACGCTTTCAATTTAAATCTTCTAATAATGAGGCCGAATATGAAGCAATGATTGTAGGTTTAAGTCTATCCAGAACTATGAAAGAAGAGCAGATTATTGTATTCAGCGATTCGCAGTTAATCGTAAATCAGATTCTTGGAATATATGCAGCCAAGGGAGAGTTAATGATAAAGTACCATGAAGAAGCAATGGAGTTGGTATCAAGTTTTACTACTATTCAGCTGGTTAGAATACCGAGATTGGAGAATGCAAGAGAAGATGCCTTAGCCCGACTAGGATCAACCACCCGCACCGAGCTACAAAGAATAATCCCAATAGAGATTCTAACCGGTCGGAGCATAGATGAAGATCTAACGATGAATTTCATTGCTCTTGACTTAGGAACATACTGGATGGATCCAATCAGAGCCTATATTGAAGATGGGACTTTACCAACTAATAAACTTGCAGGAAAGAAACTAAAGTTTAAAGTTGCTCGTTATGTGTTGACCAATGGCATTTTGTATAGACGAGGAATGATAGAAGGGCTACAAAGATGCGTCCATCCCTCTAAAGTAAAAGATTTTATCGAAGAGGTTCATGAAGGGTCTTGTGGAGCCCATATATCAGGTCAGATGCTTTTACAAAGAATAATGATGCAGGGGTATTACTGGTCGACGATGATGGCTGATAGTATAGCCTATGCCAAGAAATGTGACAAATGTCAACGTTTCTCTTCTATCCGAAGAACCACCCAAGCATTATTAACACCCATCAAATCTCCTTAGCCATTTTCTATGTGGGGAATAGACTTGGTCGGGCCACTTCCAACGACCAAGGGAAGATTTAAATATCTCATGGTCGTTATGGATTACTTTACTAAATGGGTGGAGGCGGAGCCCCTTATTGATATGATGTATAAGAAGGTGTGTCAATTTATTTGGAAGAATATCATTTATAGATATGGTCTACCCCATGCATTCATTACAGACCATGGAACTTAGTTCGACAACGAGGAGTTTGCTTTATATTGTCATCAGTCTAACATATTAAAGACCCATTCTGCACCAGGCCATCCCCAGAGCAATGGACAAACTGAGGTGATGAACAAAACACTATTAAATGGTTTAAAAAAATGACTGGATGATGAAAAGGAAAATTGGATTAACGAGCTACATTCTGTGCTATGGGCTTATCATACAACACCATGAGCAATATCAGGAGAATCTCCATACATGTTGGCATTTGGAAGTGAAGCTGTTATACCTGCTGAATTGGGTCTACCTACATACAGAGTATTGAATTTTAATTCTCTTATCACTGACTTGATGAGGCGACTAGATTTGGATATGCTCGAAGAAGTTAGAGAAGAAGCAGCAATTAAAAATGCTGCATACCAATAACGAACATCTCTGTTTTACAACAAAAGGGTAAAGAAGTATGATTTGAAGAAAGGAGACTATGTGCTGAAGAAAGTAATTCAAAAGCACAACAAACTGGAAGCTAACTGACATGGACCCTATAGAATAACAGAAGTTGTTCGACCAGGGACATATAGGATTGAAACCTTGGAGGGAGAAGAATTTAAGAATGCATGGAATGCAGAGCATCTACGCAAGTATTATCAGTAGTTGGGATCCCTATGTAAATGCAGTTTTCTTCAGTATGAATAAAGTGTTGAATATTTTATCCAGTTCTCTCTTTTTGTTGAAATTTTTTCGGAGTATTAGTGCTACACATTATGCATCATGTTAAGAATAAATCCCTTCCAACTCTGATTAGTCGGGAACAAATCTCTTCCAACTCTGGTTGGTCGAAAAATAAATCCCTTACAACTCCGATTGGTCGGGAACATATCTCTTCTAACTTCGTTTGGTCGATAAATAAATCCCTTCCAACTCCAATTGGTCGGGAACACATCTCTTCCAACGCCGGTTGGTCGACAAATAAATCCCTTGCAACTCCGGTTGGTCGGGAACACATCTCTTCCAACTCCGATTGGTCGAGAAATAAATCCCTTCCAACTACGGTTGGTCGGTAACACATCTCTTCCAACTTCGGTTGGTCGACAAATAAATCCCTTCCAATTCTGATTGGTCGGGAATAAATACCTTCTAACTCCGGTTGGTCGGGAACACATCGCTTCCAACTCTAGTTGGTCGGGAACAAATCTCCACCAACTCCGGTTGGTCGGTAAGCTAATTTCAATCAACTCCGGTTTCTTAAACTAAGCAAGATTATGGGATGTAAGTTGTTTCATTGCTCAGAATCAAAGAGTGATAAGTCACTACAATTAAACAACAAATGCGATAAGTATGTTATAAACATATATATACCAACAAACAAAGACATTCTACAAATTACTCAGAAGAGAATGAAATGACAAAAGACAAAAACTTTTCATTTATACTGAGTAGTATTACATATGATGTGAAAAATACACTTCATTGCATAAAATAAAAACCCTACTCTATAGGTTTCTTCCCCTCTGCCTTTGATACAGGGTCTACCCCAGTTGGAGAATCATTAAGACTATAAGGGGAATTTATGAAGTTCAGATCTTGAAGCATTCTGACGTTCATTATAGATGGACGATCAAGAAGGTGCTCAGGGCGAGATGTTTCAAAATTTGAATGAAGACTATAATCATGAAGATACTTAGAGATTAGAACGCGAGGAATGTCCCGGGATGGAATCCAACTAAGGTCAAGCTTGAAAGGAGGCATGGGTAAATGAAGAACTCTAGGATTATAGTAATACCATAGGAAATGACCTCTATCCAATTTTAAAACACAGAGAGCATTCAACTAGCCCGGTTTATACCCTTCGTTGTTCGACTGCTCTAAACGAGCATCAAGGTGACAAAGTGCTTCGTTATACCCAGCCATCCAAAACTCTCTGGGCTATTTGTGGAACTAGTAAGTTAACCTCTCCAGTCGCTCGTGGAATTCTTCACTAGAAGTTCTTTATTTTCCAAGGCAGAGCTTTGTGTAGAAAGTTGCTCACTAAGGTTTAGAATCTTCTTGGACATTTCTACTAAGGCCTGGTTCTTCGCTACCAATTGAAAGGCCTTATTCTCTAAGGTCGCCTGAGTTCTAGCTTCTTCAATGGTGACCCGGCCAGCCCTTGCTTGTCCCCGAGAAGAAGATCTTGCTCGTTCGCGAGTAAAAGTGGAGGGTCCTGCTCTTTTTAAAGTTTTCAACTCATCTCTTAAGTTGGCATTTTCGACCTCCAAGAAAGAGAAACCCTCATCGTTAACAGGAACCAAAGCTCCCGAGGAAGATGCAGCAGACTTCAGTTATTTATTTTCTTCTTGTAAGGCCATGTTTTCCTGTTCCAGCAATTTGGCAATGTGCCTATGCTCCTCGACTTCATGCTTCAGAACAATTTCTCTCTTATCATAAGCTGATATGAATTTATCATATCCTTTTTGCAGCACTTAACTGTTGATATTTCTTCTCGTACCCTTGGTACAAAAGAGTGGAGGACTCTTTGTATTGCTGCTGGAGCTCCTCTATAGGTCCTTGGAGATCCTCAATTATCTCATAATATGCCACATTATTAGCAACAGCTCGGTCGAGAAATCACTTCAGATACTGGTAAGCTTCAACTTCTCGCTCAGAATTATCTGAACCCAAGATATCAATGATCTGAGCATCATTAAGATCTGTATGACCAGCCTTGAAGTATTCATTGCATTTTTTTCATCAGTGCGGTGTCATAAGCTGACAATAACTCCATCCTAGCCATAAACTAGTAAAGATAAGAGAGAGAAAGAATTAATAAGAATGCAGCCAGAGCAAGTAGAAGAAGAAGTCAAGACAAACAACCAAAAGTTTGAATTTTATTTCATCACAAAAAGAGTTACATAGTCCAAAATTACATTCAACAAAAAAGAAAGATCCGAACAACTCTACACCTTCTCTTTGTTTCCTAAGATTTCTTCAGAAGGCTTTGACGAAGAGGGTTGGTTGCTCAGAGGGCAACGAAAGCTGCTCGACAGAAGTGTTTGCCAGTTGGGGCTGCTAGGATTAAGGTTCAACAGCATGGACCTGGTACCCAATTATCATGGAATATTCTTCTGAGGAAGCTTTGTCCTCTTCTTCTTCTCTAGGAGAGGTAGGAGGGCCATGAGTGTGTCGCTGGAACAGTTCAGAATTCTTGGCAATTTTTAGCTCCTGCAGGGCTGCAACCCATCGATCCCTGAAATATTTAAGGCTAGAAAATTCCATCTGAGAGGACATAGCAGCCATGCCTTTATTCCATCCCTTATCCCAACCAGAAGTGAAAGACTTTTTAACAGCACTTTTTCTTTTTGCCTTCTCTGAGGAAGTCCTCTCAATAAGAAGTTCCTCAGCAGCCTTCAATTTCCCTTCCACATCCTGCTTCTGACGCTCAACATCATGAAGTCTAACAACTTCCTCTTTAGTAGTTTTGAGCTTATTCTCAATCTCTTCAACATTCTTGAGCTTCCCCTCAAGCTCTTTATTCTTCTTCTCAAACTCTTGCAACTTCTTCTCCAATCCCTTGGAGGCTTCCACATCTCCATCTCTCTCTTGCTCAACGGACTTGACCTGCTTCTCCCAAGCAACTTTATTTTCCTCATACTTCTGATGAGAGTCTTTTAAAGACAGGGTTAATCCAGAAAAAGCTTTTTTAACTCCATCCGAGGAACTGGAGGCCCTAATGGCTTCATCCCTCTTTACAATGCTGTTGAAGCACGTTACCAACTGAGAAAAGAAATAACTCTAGGTCAATGTATGAACATAGCATTAAAAAATAAAAGGCTCAAATCAGTAATACTTACTGAGGCAATGTGTTGAGCAGCTAGAGCAGTAACTCTCTCACGAGTAAGAGAATTTTCAATGTTAGGGACCTTTGGGATGGTCCAAAATTTTACTAAGCCCACAGCGGAGCCCGGGGGAATAAAAGTTGAAACACCATCTTCGACAGTTGATGGTTGAGAGACTGGTTCAGTAAGTCTCTCAGAAAGAATTTTCTTTAATCTCCTTGGAGGAACAGGGACATTCTCAACTAAGGACGTTGTCTTAGTTGGTGATATGACAATAACCTCACTAGGAGGAGTGATAGCAAGAATCTTGCTTGGGACGACATGGGGATTTTCAACGATCTTGCTCGGAACCACAGGAGGCTTCTCGCCAAACTTCTTGGTAGCATCAGAAGGGGGTATCTCTACAGTGTTTACCCCCTCTTATGGGCCATCTTTTTTACTTCTCTTTGCTTCCACAGCAGGATAATCAGATTTGCCAAAAAAGGAAGGAGCTTTTCTTCTCTTCATTGTGTCACCAACAGGAATATTTGACTCTGAAGAAGAACCTTCCACACTAGTATCAGCAGCTGGTACTTGGCCATGTCAACCACCACTGGACGAGCAGTAAAGGATGAAGTATAACTCTTGTACTACAACAAATAACAAGAAGATCTAATGTGTTCCTCGGCCACAGACTGGTGCAAACTCTAGATAAGTTTCAAATGCCTTAAATTAACCTCTGTCTCCTTTGGAGATTTTTTTTGATGTCAACTGCAAATAATAAAAAACTAAATGTCACTGATACATTTTATCAAACATCAAGAAAATGAGATTTCAAAAAATAAAAAACAACCTATTCCATTGCCATAAGGGGGACACCTGGGACCCTAATATACATCATCTCCATTTAATGGAGCATGTTGCCAATTTTTCATAACAACCCCATGCTCAAAGTAATCCCTATTGGCATCTGGAAGATTGACAACTAAAGCCCTATTCAAAAACCTAGTTTTTAAATAAAAAGTACTATCGCTGACAACCCATCTGTAGCAAAACATAATTTCTGGAATTCCTAAACGGGTTCCATGAATTTGGTTTAACCTATGGACTCCATTAACTATTCTCCAGGTATTAGGCGCTATTATTGCAAGAACAATGTCAAAATATTGACAGAACTCCAAACATAAAGGATTTGGAGGAAAAGAAAAGCCACATTCGGCCACAAAGAGACTTGGGAACCATTGTCCCTCAGCTAAAGAAAAATAGTCAGAAGGTTCAGAAAGTTCTTCTAATATGACCCATGAAGGAATTGAAAATTCAGAATGAAATTTGTCAAGAGATTCAACATGGTAAACCATGATGAACAAAATAAGTAAAAAAGAAGTAAGAAGATCTTACAAGAGAAGAGTGAGTCAGTTGACAATGAACAATGGAAGAAACGAACGCACAAGATAGAGAAGAAATGAAAAGTTTGGAGACACAGGTTTGAAAAGTAGAAGACGATAGGATTTTTTCTGTGTTTAAATACTTTACCTCGGGAATAGATAAAGGTAATGATTAATAAGAAAGACATTTGCGTATCCGGAAGCTAAAATAAGAAAAAGAGCACAAATATCGAAGCGATCATGAAAATTCAAAATATTTATGAGGCCTGATACTGTGCACCCAAAAAAGAAGTTATATACAGCGAATGCTATCCTAAAAACTATACAATGGGTGCAGTTTCCCAAGCAGAATGTTCCATACTTTTCTTAAACATCGGACTATGAAACATTGGGGGCTTCTGTTGATACCAAATTTAGTCTACTGACATGGACTACTCACTTACAGACACTTGTCTGCTAATGTGGCAAATATGTATACTTTCACTGAGAAATTCAAGATCATCGAGTAACTAAGAAGCCACGAGGAACTCAGGGTCCCCGAGCAGCTCGAGCGTGTCGAGCTACTTAGGCGATCCGAGCAACTCAATAGATTCGAGCAACTCAGGTGGTCCGAGTAACCAAAATACTTGTGGCGTGCGCGTCAAGTATACTAGAAGATAACTACACATTAAATGTGCATTTATTATTGTACAGATGTATTCGGCTTCTAAAATACAACGCATCATTCTTTCACATGTACAGCGTCAAGGCTATAAATACATTGTAATATCCTCATGAAGGAGGACTCGGAATTTCTTGGTAAATCCATTATCGAGAATTCCAAGCACACATTCAGCAATAATAAAAACAGTGGACATAGGCCATTCTTATAAGGCTGAACCACTTTAAAAATCTTTTGTCTTATTTATTTTATCTGTGATTGATTAATTAGGGATAATCTAATTTTTTACATCAACAATACTTGTTTACTAAGGAATATTTGTTTTGTTCTATTTGGATTTGTCCAAATAAGAGTATATAAACTATTGTGTACATGTATGTTTTTGAACTAAAGAATTTGATTTCAACAGAATTTATAATGAACTCTCATAGCTACTTCTCAACACTCTCACTTCATGTTGCACAATATGGCATCTACCTGCATTTTGTGGTGAATTTATAGTGAACCCTCATATCTCTTTCTTTTAGCTTATTTTTGAGTTCAACCTTCTTTGTAGTTCATATTGGAACCAACCGAGAGAACTGATAAACACTTGAATGTGTTTATAGGTGACACATCTCCATCTTTATAGGGTTCGATAAGCTCAGAACAGTACCGATTCGGTCAGAACGACTGCATTAATCAGTCAGAATAGTATCGATCCTATGCAACGACTGCATTAATGATTGTAGGAAAGGTATGTATGGATGATTTCCCATATTTTTCTCCATGTATATAATTGAGGTGAGATCATTTCAATCATCTTGAATTAGCAAATAACAAATGTGTATGGTAGTTAATTAGTCAATCAGGTACAAAGCTCATTATTTTTTATTTTAGTAATGATCTTAGAAATTGTCATCTTTTGAATTAACGATTTGTTTGGATATGTTGTTAGGGTCATACTTTTATGATGAATAAGGGAAATTCATTAAGAGAATGTGGGCATTTCTTAGTCGTCTGTTTCTTCTAATTGGGGATGGTTCATAGTTTGTGTTATACTTTTAACTCCATATCTACTTCTTTTGTGTGTTTTATGTTATAGCATATATTCCATATGCATATATGCATATGGAATATATGAAGATTGCATATATGCAGGTGCATATATGCATATGGCATATATGCCATATGCATATATATGAGGTCCTGAAATGATCATTATATACACTAAAGGTTCGAGTTATTTAAGATTAATGTTTTGCTTTTGGTAATGATTCCAGTTGAATTATCAAGTAGCTGAGTACCATGATTGAAATTATCACCTCTTGCTTTGTTGTCGACTACCATTTATCATCCGCTGTTTACTTATGGTCTACATAATTCACTGACTACCATTTTAGCAATGTATATATTTTCAAATTAAAGCATGCATATTGTGTTCATACAAACTTCCATATCAGTATGGATTTATGCTTCTCATGAATTTTTAGAGTGGTGAATTTGTATAACATATGAGCATAAATGCTATCTAAACTGAATTTGTTATTTTTTTAACTACCTTTACTCTAAATGTAATTCATATATGTTACCATGGAATTCTTTTACACTTCTTAACTAGGGCTTGAGTCACTTTTACTCGAGGTTTGAGTTGGTTATATTTTCAGACTCATGTTTCTCAAGGCCTAATGTTTGGAAGACTTAATGTTTAAAGAACGGTGTAATTTTTTTAATCAAATATTTTATGAGGTGGTGGTGAGCTACAATGTTGAACATTTTTTGGATTGGATATACGTATTTCATGATGTTGGTATTTCAAAGTTCATCAATGGTATGTTCGTAAACATCACTCTCATCATGAATACTCCATATTTTTCTCTATAACACTCTCTGTGAATATGTATATTTGTTGACAAATGAATCATAAGTCCAAGCTCTGAAACGACATATGCTCAAGGTCTCGATAGACAAACTCAGGTGGATTAAATGTATTATCTTTTCTATTCTTTAGATATGATATTGGTTGCTTTTTGTTTCTTACATTATTTAGAATTTCGACATAATACTTCTATATTCCTTGCATATACAGTCATTCTCGGTCAAAATTCTCCATAAGTTGTCACCTCAATAATCTCTAAAGCTTTTAAGGATATGGCATTCTCATTCAGCAAGGATGATGAAGAAGAAAAAGAACGGTCTAAAACCCTCGAACCTAAGTTGATATATATGTGATTTTTTTTCAAACTTTGTTTTGTTAAAGTATTTGTTAGATGAATTTGAGATCATTTAATATTGGGTGATTTGTTGTTATCCCTTAAGAGGGTGGTTAGTTTAATAAACAAAGGAGACTATGTCCAATTTTTTTTTTAAATGGGCACACTGTTTATTAGAGGCAATGTGAATTTAGTTGATGAGTATTATATATTTCATGTTATATGTGACTTTGTTTGATGAATTTAGATTATTTGAATGGTGTTGGACGAAATGTTATTGGTTAAGCAGGGTAGATAGTCCTATAAACAAGGGATATTATGGCCAATTTTTTTAAAATTACACTTTGTTTTGTTTTGTTGGGGAATGATATTTTTGTCGTTCTACAATAACGTATTTTGAAAATTTTCGTCGTTTCACGATTATGTACTATCAAAATTTTTGCCGTGCCTTCAGGCACAGGCATTTCGCTAGTATATATATATATATATATATATATATACTTATATATGGAAACTTTCTACTGTGTGTATATGTAATTAAGAAATGAATAAATAGTTCAACTTTATAATAAGTGTTCAGGAAATTTATAACGGTACCGAGTTGTTCTAAATATCGTAAGAAATCTTGAAGATATTAACTTTCTAAACTATATATTAGAACCACATTATTTCTCGAGATAAAACTGAATGGCTAATAATTAAGATAGACTTATGAGGTTTAGTAGTACGGTAGGCATGCACACTAGACGAGAGGTGAAAATTCTCAAGAGACTGTCGTATACTAACATGGTTGTTGCATTAGCAGTAAGAATTTTAAATACTTGCTAAACTATTTTTTTAAAACTATTTTACACTCGGGCTCTGACCCGTTTCCTATCTTTTCTCTCTATTGTATATATATGTATATGTATTACAGGGGCATCATGCAAAGGTTCTTTGGATTGGATGCCCTGCAGCTTATGTGGGATTTGCAGGCATTTGTTTTAGACGACCTCTTCATTGGTTCAGTTCCTATTTTAGTTCTTCATAGTTAGGGCTTGTGTCGCCCGTTTCCATATTTAGTTTGGATACGTTAGAGATCTATGTTTATTTGTATTTTCAGTATTTAGTACTCCTTGGGAGTTAACTATTGTCAGGATGGTTTCATTTATAGTTTTAACTGGTATGGTTTATCTAGATGGTTTTAAATTCTTGTGTGTTATTGCCATCCATAGTATTTATGCGATTCTTAAACTATTGGTAATTAAAAAAAATTACATATTTGGAATTAATAAAATGGAAATAAATTTTTAAATCATTTTGACACCTAGCTCAATTATTTAGGGTGTTTAAATTGGTAAATTTTATTTTTCGACAGTGATGCTAAGAATGAACCAACTGTTCACCATGATTTTAATTTAATAAAGGACTGATCGCCCGGTATTTAATGAGGCGGGGTGTCATAGATGGTATCAGAGCATCAGGTTCTAGTGTCCTTTAGGATCTGTGCGGCTTATTATGCTTCCAGCGTTGCTTTCTTTGATATAGAGCCCTATGTTTAGGATTGCTGATTTCTTTGGTGATATTTCGTTCTCTTGCTATCATGTCTATATCAGTGAATCTTATTTACGTTTGTGCATTTTCGAATAATGAAGTATGGCGAATGAGGGTCGTTGGGCGGACAGTAGGAGGCAAGGCTTAGTTGAGGTTGTAGAGTATATTCAAGGATGATGACCGTAGTAAGGGTCACCCCTATTATGGCATGAGAAGTTAGGACTGTATAGACAACTAGGGTGTTGCCTAGATTTCCAAGTGTTGCTATAGCCGAAAGAGGTGCAAGAGAAGACTCACCCAATGTAGTGTGACTGGGAACGAGTCGAACGAAACATTGAAGAGAACTGTTAGTGAAAATCCTAGAAATGAGTAGATTGTGTGTGTTAGCCAAAGGAGGTAAAAATATCCAAAGGTTTGGACATATGACGGAGTGTGGCTAACTGAAAGTGAAAAATTTGTATTAAAATTTTTCTTGACTTGTCGGAACGAAGTTATAATGGTGGGAGTCATCCACCACTTTTAGAAATGGAATGCTATGTTTATAGAAGAATCTTAGGTGTAGTTTGACCGCATGTTCCTTCATCAGATGTTTAGAATAAGATGTGAACATTTCCCTAAACTCATCACAGGAGGGTCAGACAAAGGTCCATTTGTGAATATGAATATAAATTGTTAGCGCATCTTGTATCAGAGGATGTAGATGTAAATTTTAGAGATGATTCCAAGTGGGAGATCGACTCGTAAAAATAGTTAATAACACTTAAAAGGAAATTAAGTTGGACAGTCGATCCATATGGTGACATTGTCAACATTGTCCATAGAAATGTTAATGCTCTTATATGAATGGATCTATAATAATCGAAAGGTTTATTTGAGAGTGAGACTAGGTGAAACGCGGTTAACAATGCACTGCAAGGGGGAGAACCATCAGGGGGCTCATTTAAATGATTCGAATAGGTAAATTTTTTTACCAAGCGATGGCGAATTCAGTAAGTGTTGTTGAAGCCAGTAACACGTTCCTTAGGGCCAACAAACTAAAGGAACGATGGGGGTATGCATCAGGATAGAGACTATTTAAGTCCGATAGAAGGACAACCCTAATTGGGTCAGTCTGGTAGAAGATAAGTGGGTTGTGTGTTGAGGTATTTTGCAGATGGTAAAACCACACGAGTTAACATTTTCCGAAGTGATAAAAAGGACAAGGGTAGGTTCTTGTAAGAGAAATAGTTCAAGTAATTTTCGATTTGGTTTAGACAGACGCGTTATGTCCGGAAGACCATTAAGTAGCCAAGGCGATTGTTAAAGTAGAATTATGAGTTTTATCCTCGGAGGATGAGGCGTATTTTATGTGACACGAACGAGTCATTACATTTTTGTTTATTGCTAGATTCGCATCTGAGGAATTTAGTGTGTATACATATAATGTTATAATTATGTGTATGTTTTCCCTTGTATAGCGGAGTTGTCTTCAGTGTTATCCACGGAGGATAAATGGGTTCATTGTTTGTGTTATATATTTATTTGAGGTTACTCATTTTAGTGATGTGAGATATGAGTATGATATTGTCTTGGTTACAACTTTATTGTAATGGTTAGTATGATAGTAGACAGTTATTGCAAGGCTATCGGAGTGGTTGCCTTAGTGCAACATGTTTTATTCTGGAGAGGCCTCCCCCGCGAGAGGGTCGGACTCGCACTTATATTATCTATTTTAAAAACTTTGGAGGGGATAGTGGGCTCGAGATATTCGATCCCGGTGTGTGTAGGGAATTTGTTGTTATGATTCAATATGTATTGGGTTTACTGTTGAGTGAAAAGATTTATCTTATTAATATGTTTAGCGCTTAGGACTTCGTAATAAGAAGAGTGCATTATTATATGTATCCTTTAGAGATGTGGGAGTTAAGAGTTATACCCATATGTTTGGGGATAGGATTTCGAGAGTCCCGATTGTATGTACTCGAGGTTTATGGAATGTGATTGCCACCAATACTGAGCAATAGTGCAACTAGTAAAATGTTCTTTGTTTCAGTACAATTGTGGGAGGAGATGTAGTTTTTCTGCTATGGATAGAGGGCCTAACAGATTTCGATAACCAATAGCTAGGTAGTAGTGTATCGGGAGGGTTCCTTGTTTGGATTTCGCGTTGTGAGACATCCCACGTATGAAACTCAGCATAAGGTTAAAAGTAGGGAGATGTTTGGTCATTAATCCATGAGTTCGGTACCTCGGTCGTTATTGGAGCAGGAATTTATAACTGTAAGTTGGAAGATAAATTACAATTTAAGGCCAGTGGAGCCGGTTGTGTGGTAAGAAAGAATTAAAAGTTTCATCACCCCGAGTTGAGGAGTGGAAAGATGATAAGGAGAATTTAAAATTTCGATTTCTAGGAGTGATTTAGATTACCCAAGTGTTGTAACCGCGTTCGGAGCATAAGGGAAATAGAGAGTTGGGATTATTTTTAGCGTGGATTATCTGGGAAGAATTTTTAATACAAGGGAGGAGACTTATATTTATTTTGATGTATAGAGCATGGGTGATTTATTTTAGTTGTTGTATTTATTAGAGAGAATTGTTGTACTTATCTGAAGAGATTTGAGATTAGTGGTTTCTCTTTTGTTGTTGTGGTATTTAGATGCTATATACCTTGTATTTTTTTGGATTTGGGTAGTTTTATCAATGAGTAGCACGTTGTTCGTTCTCCCTGGGCGGACGGGGTGTTACAAAAAGCGGACATCTTGGTTAGCTGATGTTAAAATCGATCGAGTTGAAAGGACGTGGGAATAGACGTGTGGAATATATGTTTATGAGACTAGCATAACGAGGTGGAAGTGGTAGAGTGGATTAAGCGCCACATGAAGAACGATAATCCATATATATGTGTGCGATTAGAGTAGCACACCCGAATTTGGTTGGAAGGTTGTGGGAAGCCATTTCAAATTGGGCATTCCTTGAGAAGGGTAGAATTTAATTATTATGGGGAACACTTGGAGCGGAGTTATAATTAGTCAAAGGTGAGAGCGACTTGCGCATACAAGAGTGATGATGTTAGTATGGTATAAAAGCTCCATAAGTGCACATCATGGAGAAAAGTGCACAAGTTGGAACTTTGAAAATACGCAAAGGAAAGAAAGGGACTATTAAATGCCTGTTAATGTGAGACATTACAAGTATAAGTCGATGTTGAGTGGGACATAGTGAGTAGTCTCCGCGGGCACTAATCATAAATAGAAATTGGTTGGAACAAGAGGGTCAACCCGAGAATTTTATCGCTACCGACGATTCCTATAATTGAAGAGGCCAGTAAAGTCGGTAAAGTTTCCTTAATGGGTTTCCAACCTCAAGTGAAGATCAAGGGTTCATTCAAACATGTGGACCAAGTCGCCCAAGAAGGAAGTGATTGATATTCCTTTGGGGTGACTAACAATATTAACTAGTGTGCCCCAGTTTTCCTTTGAAATGAAGGATCACGCCGGTACGTGGTCCTACACGATATTTTTCTGAATTGGGACTAGATTTTTGAATCCCACCTTCACTATGGGATTTCTGGAAACAGTGGGGATAATGTATTGTTTTGAGCAGGTTATATCACCCATAATCCAGGGAGTAGGCGAGCGGTGATTAACCATTAGTGGAGCAGTGTTAAAGTAATTTTGGATTCATTGTGATCGTTTCACTTCCATAATGGTTATAACTAGCAAGTGGAGTATAGTACGGTAATTGAGGGAGGATATTACCTAATGGTAGGGTTCCGTGGGAGCACTCGTACATGCTTATTGTGAACAAGGTGCTTATTGAGGTTTTGGGTGTGGAAAAACCTTAACTTTCTCACTCTAAATGTTAAGATATGGGCGGATAATAAAATTTTGGGTTGGTCGAGTTAGAGTCTGATGACTATGGTGGAATTACCACGACTGTTTTAGGCAAGCAGGTTGTGGTCACATATTCATATGGTTTCTCTCAGAATGGGAGTTTTGTATTTAGATAAAGATGAGTAGTTGTCATGCAGTGAGGTGCGGCCTCCCATTGATTTTGAAATAATGGGAGTCAATGATGTATAGGCGTGTCTTATGCGAATGTTATCTGATAGGAGCTCAATGTGAAGTGTCTTTAATGATAGTGTTAAATAAGTTTGTTGTGAGGCGTGGGGCTATAATGATTAAGTGCCTTACTATGTAGATAGTGTGCGTACTGATATGGTAACCGGAATTGTTTTACCAGGTATGCCTTATTTTCTAAATTTCGAGACGAAACTTCGTTATCAGGGGGGAAGTATGTAATACCCCGTATTTTTATGGCTTTTAAATTTAGGGATTTAATTAATTTAATTGAGATAAATTAATTTAATATTAATCCGGAAATTTGTATTAAATATTTACTAGCGTGACGAGAGTTAGCAATTATTGGAAATTTCTTGAATACTACTAGATGAGTAAAGTAATATATAAGATTGATTTTATCAAAAATTGTCACGAGTGAATAAAATGACACTTATGGAAATTAAGTCGAGACGCACATGTGTCATGTCAGGACTAAATTATTACTATTATATAAAGTGAATAAATTATAAGTCGCCCGTATGGTCGGTTTGAGTGCACCAATGTGTCTGTAAGGGTCAAGATAGTCAGAAAAGTGTACTCGGGGGTTTAGTTTGGGTTTTGGGACATTTTTAGGCCTAATTGTCATCCCGGGAGGGGATTATAGACATTTAATATTTTTGGGTAAATAAACCCACGAATTTCCTGAGGATAAATCAGCCTTTAGGAGTTGTCTTCAAGGTTTAACCAAAACAAAACAAAAAATTTGTTGAATATTACTAGATTAGCAAAGTAATATATAAGATTGATTTTATCAAAAATTATCACGAGTGAATAAAATGGCAATTATGGAAATTAAGTTGGGACGCACAGGACCAAATTATTATTATATAAAGTGAATAAATTATAAGTTTTCGTATGGTCATTTCGAGTGTACCAATGTGTCCAGAAGGGTCGAGATAGTCAGAAAAGTGTACCCGGGGATTTAGTTTGGGTCTCGGGGCGTTTTTAGGCCTAATTGTCATCCCGGGAGGGTATTATAAACATTTTATATTTTTCGGTAAATAAACCCACGAATGCCCTAAGGATAAATCAGCCTTTAGGAGTTGTCTTCTAGGGTTAACCAACACAAAACTAAAGAACGACCACTAGAGAAGAAGTTGGAGAGATTTCTAAGTAACTCACCCAAGGCGAAAGACTCATCCGTCTGCACCGCCACCGCCACCAAATCGTAGATCGCGTGACGGGGAACGCAACCATACCTTTTTCATCCACAAATCAGAAATTTGAATCCCAAGAAAGTATTTATCTTTATTTTCTTTTAGTTATTGTTTTATCCATGTTAGATTAGGGTTGTTATATACATGTTCCATAGAAGAATTTGAGGAATTTAAGGATTTAATCACATGTCTTGGTGGAAATAATTATATTCTGGGCATCCCAATCATATGTAGAGGATAACCCACGAATTGGTATGAGTTTAGAAGCAAGAAATCTGGAAAAAGAAATTAGAAGAATGAAAGTTTTATGAAAATTAGGGTTCTTGATAGTTAATACAAATTGGCCCTTAAATTCAATTCCGTTGAGGAAATTGTACATGTTTTATGTAGAAAATCATGCATATATGTGTATAGAACCAGTAGTAACCTTATTCGGGAGTTTGGGAATATTAAATGGCATTTTGGAGAAAATTATTAGTTGAAACCCGTAGGTTGAAATTTTAGTTTCTGGGCAAGAACTGCTTGATCGATCGTTCGACCCCTTTCCTCGATCGATCGACCCCTCCTGGAAAACTGCATATTTGTCCCCTTTTTGTTTAATCTGATTTAAATACATGGGAACCCTTGATTCTTATTTATAGGGTATAATGGTTCGTGAGGAGGACCAGTAGGGTCTAAATAGACTCCGTTGAATGAAATTTAATATGGGATGAAATTGTGGATTAACGGGGAATTTCGTTATGCATTAGAGATTGTGCATAAGTTTGTTAATGAATTGAGGGACTCGTGAAAGTCTTAGACCAAAAGGTTAGAGAGGGTATATCTACTTAAATTGTCTTGAGCTGGAGAATAATTAGAGAGATGATAAGTATGTATGAAATAAATTATAAATGGGAATAAGAGAGGCAAATCCGTTATGCGAGATAATTGAGTAATTTGTGCTAAGGACGGATAATTATAATTATGGGTCGTGGCCGCACCTAATTTAGAAATCTTGACTATTTATATATATGACTGTGTGACTATCCATATATTATGTATCTGTGTAAAAATCATACCCGGGCTACTTGCTATCACGGGGGTTTCCGCACTGGGACAGTCTTATCTCGATTGGACTTTTATGGGGGATATTGACACGTACCCTAGAAGATAGTATCCTCGAAATAGGCTATCTAAAAATGATATTCAGATGTTCTAAGAGATGTGAGGGTATGTGCTGACCTCTTAGGACCTGAAACTATGCTTCGCCTCCATTTATTTGTGTATTGTATTAGTATAGCTTGAGAATGATTCTGAACTAGTATTTCCCTTACTTTGTGTGATACGGGGACTTGATAGCAGAGTATGACCGCACCGTAGATTTATGTGGGGTACCGATAGTATATATATATTTTATGACTGATTGATATATATATATATATATATATATATATATATATACTTATATATGGAAACTTTCTACTGTGTGTATATGTAGTTAAGAAATGAATAAATACTTCAATTTTATAATAAGTGTTCAGGAAATTTATAACGGTACTGAGTTGTTCTAAATATCGTAAGAAATCTTGAAGATATTAACTTTCTAAACTATATATCAGAACCACATTATTTCTCGAGATAAAACTGAATGGAGAATAATTAAGATAGACTTATGAGGTTTAGTAGTACGGTAGGCATGCACACTAGATGAGAGGTGAAAATTCTCAAGAGACTGTCGCATACTAACATGGTTGTTGCATTAGCAGTAAGCATTTTAAATACTTGCTAAACTATTTTTTTAAAACTGTTTTACAATCGGGCTCTGACCCGTTTCCTATCTTTTCTCTCTATTGTATATATATGTATATGTATTACAGGGGCATCATGCAAAGGTTCTTTGGATTGGATGCGCTGCAGCTTATGTGGGATTTGTAGGCATTTATTTTAGACAACCTCTTCATTGGTTCAGTTCCTATTTTAGTTCTTCATAGTTAGGATGCTAAGAATGAACCAAATGTTCACCTTGATTTTAATTTAATAAAGGACTGATCGCCTGGTATTTAATTAGGCGGGGTGTCATACCTACTCACAGAGAGGGAATGGAACATACGCTAATATAGATGGTTTGAGTTATGATAGACTATCATTTTGGTATTCAGAATCACCAGGTTAGGGCAAATTTTACGACGGACACCTTGAGCCACTAATTAATAATTACAATTTCAGTAGGTATTTGGAAGGAAAAGTGGGGTACTCTTCACCCTAAGGATGAGTTAGATCATTCATTTATGGAATTTCTTACAATCACACCTGATATCATTATTTGGGTTGTGAGGGCACATGTAGAGATCCTTTTTGTTATGTTAAGGTCACATATTTGTTAAACGAGGGAGACGTGTCGCACTCGATTGGTTATAATGTTTTTTTTTATGTAATTGGTCGATTGGTGTTTCCTGAGGATGAGGGGTTATAAGAGTTAGTGATGATTGTGGCACATGGGCCGCTCTAAGCAATATATCCCAATGGAGATAAGATGTACCAAGATATAAGCCACCAATATTGGTGGGCAATCACGAAGAGGGATATCACAATGTTTGTGTCCGAGTTCTTCTTTCCAGATGGTGAAGGTAGATCACTAGATACTTGTAGGTGTTCTACAACGTCTTGAAGTTTTGGTGTGGAAATGAGAGAGAAATTCCTTGGATTTCACTATAGGATCGCCTATATTGCTAGGGTGACATAATTCCTTATAGTTGATGGTAAACCATTTGACTAAGCTAGATCATTTTTTTTGTATGGATGAATTTCACTTCAGCGATGTACACCACACTTTTTCTAGGTGAGATTGTGAAGTTTCATGGTGTACCCCTTAACACCATGCTTGACATGGATAAAATGTTTTCATCCCACCTTTAGAGGAGTTTCCAGTGGTATTGGGGACAGAGTTGATATTGAGTACTTTATATTGCCCACATTTGGATGGACACATGGAGAAGGTGGAAAAGTTATTAGAAGACATGCTACATATGTGTATTTTGGACTTTAAGGGTTGATTGGATCAATACTTACCATGGGTGGAATTTTCTCACCATAATAGTTATCAGTTTACTAATGTCATGACTCCATTTGAAGCTTTGTATAGGAGACCTTGTCGTTCACCCACTTATTAGATAAAGATGGGGGATAACATGATTCTCAAACCCGAGTTCTTTCAGGACACCTCTGAGGAGGTGGATCTTATGATAGATAGTATGAATAAGATTCTTGAACCTATGTTCATTTAGGAAACCTCAGAGGAGTGGATATTATGATAGAGAGGATAAGGACTTCCCAAAGTTGATAAAAGAGTCACACAGATAGAAGGAGAAGGCACCTAGATTTTGTTGTCAGAGATTAGGAATTACATAGCATGTCTCCCACGAAGGTGGTGATGTGGTTCAAAAAGAAGGGAAAATTGAATCCCTAGTATGTGGGGCCATTAACCATCGTTTATTGTATCAGACCAGTTTTGTATCATTTAGCCTTGTTGGATCATTTGAAGCAGGTGGACGATGTTTTTCATGTCTCAATGCTATGGAGGTTCCTTAGAGACTCTTTAACATGTGAACACGTTTATCTCGGTGAGATATAACTTCAGCAAGACATGAGTTATGAGGAAAACATGGTTTCTACGTTGGATCATAAGGAGAAGACTCTTCTCTCCAATGTGATTCCCTTAGTACATGTCCAGTTGGGGAATTAACACGTGGATGAGTTGACATGGGAGAAGGAGGATGCCATATGAGAAAAGTATCCATCAGTATTTAAGGTAGTTATGTATTGAATTTTGAGGAGGGAATTCCTTTATTATGGAGAGACTGTAATACTATGCATTTTTTGAAATTTATTTATTTATTTATTAAATATGAGAATAAGTTGATAAATAAGAATTAATTATCACTCGAGTGAATTGGTAATATTAAAAAAACATATTTAGATGATGATTAAATTTGCATGTTATGTGATTTATTTTTACTACGTGTTATAATTAATTGATCAATCTAATTTATTATATGTGAATGGAATATAAGTTTGCACATAAAATTAGTATGTGTGTATTTTATTTTATGTTACAAGGTACTACCATAAGTTTTGAGGTACTACCATTTGGAGCAGACGCTTGAGTGATACAGGGCCCTAGATGTGTGTTTTTATAATTCTAAGTTGGGCTAGGGGTAGGTATAACTTTGGGCTAACCTTTGGACTAATCTAGGTAGTATTTTGGGCTTATTTGGAGGCCCAAAATTAAGCCTAATATATACTTGCTAATTTAAGGATTATTTAGGAAAGTTAGACCTCATTATTCAAACATTTTACACAAGAGAAAAAAATCCTAACAGCTTTAAACCTTTAGGACAACCTAAGGAGAATTTTCGAAGAGGAAGAACAAAGATTAATGTGTAGAGTTTCATTGTTTGTATATTTTAGGCAAGAAGTTTCTTAATAATCCCATATAATCTGTAAATTATTTATAATTTATGTTATTTAGTTTAATTTGAGATTTAGATGCATGTTTTGGATTGGAATCTTATATCTTAATAATGTTTTGCTAATAACTTTAAGTGGGACTAATGCTCAGATAATTCTAACATAAAAGACTTAAGCTTGTTTGTACCATAATTATATGATTTAGGCTTGAAGGAAAAAGGGAAATCTGATGAGTTAAGGATTTAGACTGGACATTTTGTTTGGCTATGGTCATTTCAGTTTTAGGGAAGAAGAAAACTTTTACACCTATCTCGCTCAAACGATATTGGTGTCTCGTTCTTACCGGAAGGGGTATTTTATTTGTTAACTTGCTTATCTCATTCGAACTAAACTACATTATGGGAGAATTTTGGGATAGCAAGGGGTGTTTTGGCTTCTGGCATATAAGCTAATTTTAAGGTATTTTATATCCACCTATAATATAATTTATAAATGACTTCAACTACAAGTATATGCTAAGAGACTTTAAATTAGGTTTGAGATTAATTAACCTTCAATTAATTTATACAATTCGTCATTAGGGATTGGGACGATTTTAAGTATGCGGGAGAGAGATGTAATATCCTATGGTTATGTATATGTATACAGTCAGGTTCTCCAACATACCTAACTTAACATACCTATGAACTTACCCAATTTAAAAAAAATAGTAAAAAATATATTTTTATTACCGAATTTGGTATACACGGTCTACATAGTAAGGAGGTCATCTACAAAAAAAAATCAAAAAATTCAACCGGGAAGTGGGTGAGATGATGGAAAAATTTTGAATGGTCAAAATTGCACATACATACCCAATTTTCATTTCACCCACTTCCGGATTGAATTTTTTTAATGATTTTTCATAGATGATCTCCCTACTATGTAGATCGTGTATACCAAATTTGGTTAAAAAATACAATTTTTTATGATTTTTTTAAATGGGTATGTTCATAGGCATGTTAAGTGATGTATGACGAAGAGACTGACTATATATATATGAACATACCGTTCCGCATGGGGAATCTATCAATTGGGATTATTTTGATAGTTTAGATCGTGTATCGTACTCCTGGGTGATGAAGTAAGATTTTGCAGACGTAGATATGTATGTGATCATGCATTCAGAATGGTCAACAATTCATGACGAGAGATGCGGATTAACTTAATCTATTGAGAAGGTTTAGGTATGGGACCATCTGATGATGTTACTATATAGTGATCTCCCCTTTTTTAATATATGTCTTTGTTAAAGTCTTTTCAGTGAGGGACTCCTGCGAATATACGAATAGAAACACGAGAAGGTTCTCGAAGGTAGTTTCCTTTGTGTGATTTAAATCTAGAATTATAAAGGAGATATATAATCCACTGACGAACACTTAATTAAGTGGACCTTTTGTCACATTAATAGTTTGTTGTATGAGATCTTGTGTATCTTACTTTGCGAGTGACATCTAAGGGTTCGTTATTAGGTTGTATAATTTACATTTGTAGTTAGTTACATCAATATTATATATTATTATATTGTTAAACATTAATCAGTCTATGGAAAGAGACTTTTAGTAACATTCGTGTTTTGGGTTGGGACATGCATTAAGTATTTCACTTATGATGAAGGGTGAGGTATATATTACATGAGATTGTCGACATGATGAAAAGTTTATTATAAATGAGTCTCATAATTATTATAGTTTTCAGGCATTCATAGACAGGATCCGTAGGGTTGGGGAGATTTAGGCTTGTCGCTCCAATTTCTTTATGGTCGTTCGGTAAATTCTTCTTATAGGTTTTTATTTCATTTAATTACCGTAATACCCCATATTTCTAGGAATATAGAATTTAAGTAATTTGATGATATAGGATTTAATTTATCTGGAGGATTTAATTAAATTAGTGAATTAAAAATTAATTATTTTTGGTTATTTTTTTAAAATTCACATGTGTCGTAACTTGAGGTCAATGTTGGAAAATTTTAGCAAAGTAACTTGGATGACAATTCTGAGTGCACGATTGACTCCAAATAGGTCAAGATAGTTGAAAAATAGTATGCAGGGGTAGTAATTGGGTCTCGAGGCATTTTTACGCATAACTGGGCTCATACGAGGGTGTTCGGGTCATTTGGGCTTGGCCTGTAAGCTTAATTTCGGAATTAGAAATATAAAACCTATATTAGGCAGTTTTTGGTAGACAAAACTTAAATAGAAAACCCTACTATTACAAAAGATAAAAGAGGGAGAAAGTTGGAGAGATTTTGGGAGCCAAACAAAGAGAACATGGGTGTGTTCTTTGTCAAATCTTCGTTTACATCAAAGGAAATCAGACCCTATGAATTTATTCAGGCAATTAGTTAAACATGTTTTCAATTTAATTACAGTATTTCGATTCATATCTTAGTGGGTGTGATAAAAAAAATTCATTTTTGGGAGAGCGATGACATAGGAAATGTTTTTTTTGTGAAATTGTGTACTATGTGTGAAATTGATACGCAATTGATTATAAAACATCATGTATTACTGTTAGAAATTAATCCATGATTGGAAACCCTGGAATTTATCATGTGGGATTAGTATTAGTGAAATCATATTTGAGAATAAATTTCGTTACCCCTGTGTAAATTCAAATTAAGAAGTGAGTGGTAATCTTTATAAATTATTGATGATTAAAGGTTTTGAAACATATTCATATATGGGTAAAAGAGTAATAAACGTTGGGTTTATTTTTGATTGAGGTTTGGTTGAAATCGTGAAGCTTGAGGTTTTAGAAATGGAAGAAAAATTAGGACTTACGTCGTGAGGAAGATGAAAGGAGTGGAAAACGTAGAGGTTTGTTAGACCGACCATGGAGGTCATTCAAGCGATGCTGGAAAGTCGTTCGAATGACACCATATGTCGTTTGAACGACGTTAAGGATTTTGGAAAATGCTGTTTGTGTCCTTGTTTTCTTTTGGGATTTTCTTTTGAAGGATTTAATTAGTGTATAGATAAATTAAAAGGAGAAAATACTCGGGGCCTTTGGAGGTGGATACTAAGATATATTTTATTTAGATAGAGTGCCAATCTAAATAGCGAAAATTGGGCGAAATAAATTCCAAAAGATTAAAATATGGACCAAGTAAGGGAGTCCAAGCATTTTGGTTCAACGACGCCACTTGGATAAAATTAATTGAGGTGAAATTTATTAAATTAAGAGTCGGGGTCGTGACTAGGATATTCTTAGGCAAGTGTGACAGAAGTTAGGCATAGAGTAGTCGGTTTAATTTATTAGAAAGATATATAATAGATTATCGAATATTAAATTTAATGATGAGTGTTAAACCTTAATAGAGGGATTTTTTGGGGTGAAGATACTAACCGAATGAGTGAGTCCTGGTATTAGAGTTGGGTGACACTACTTAAATAACAAAAAAATTAATGTGTGATTAATTCAATTACAAGTCATGATATAGACTTGGGTATTTTCAGGCTAGTGCTACGGGTGTTAGGCACGGGTTTGCTGGACTTTTATGAAATATATGTATACGGTTAGTGTGATAGTGTATATATATGTGTGTGTGTGTGTGTGTGTGTGTGTGTATGTATGTGTGTGTGTGTGCGCACGCGCACGCATTATAGGTATCCGTGTGAATGATATCTATAGGAATACATACCCCTCTAGTGCTATCATAGGAGGTTGCTTGATGTGAGTCAATCCCTTGGTTTGAGGACCAGAGAGAGTATAATCCCCAGGTTATAGCGTCAAGTATTTATATGTTGTGATTCTTTTCGGGGTGAGACGTCTTGGGTATGATTCGGTCTCACACTCGGGGAACTATGATCACCTCCACTCCGTTTATTATTTTAACATAAGCTCGAGCGTGAGTCCAACTTGACGTAGCCGGGTTAGAGTGAGCATACCTGAAACATGATAACATTTTAGAGAAAGCATCCGATGAGTTATTACTCGATAATGGATGGTTATTATACTTGTCATGTGTGTGAATCTTATAGTATACTAGTACATATAATATGAGTAGATAATTATATATGGGATTAATACATAAGTGTGAATGTATTTCTTACATAACTAGTGTGAAACTTAGATGAATTGAAAAGAGGTTTCCTATATAACTAGTCTGAATGTTATATGATTTAATATAGTTGAACCAATTAATAAGTTAATGAGTAGATAACTTAATCATCAAAGTATGAATACTCGGTTAGAGTAGTGTGCTGGAAAGAGGTGTGATACGGCTAGTTAGGTGGGGTAGCATAACTAGGAAGGTCAGAAGGAAAGTGTTAGTTGTGCACATTATATGAGGGGTGAGTTATACCTCAAGAGAGTGCGATACTAGTTTAAATTTGAAGAGTGTGCATGCATATTAAATTATTTCAATTTAATTGCTTGCTAAATATTTTCAAAAACATTTACTTAGGCTCTGACCTGTGACAAAATCTTTTACAAAACCTTTTAGGTTTCTAGCAACAGGGACACACAACTTGAGGTATCTATCTAGGCATGCGCAACTGCAGCTCATATGAAAGTTGGAGGACTTTGCTATAGACGTTTCGTTCATTTATTCCTAGTGTAGGGAATTTATTTCAATACTCATTTGGGCATGTTGCCCTCAAGTCTAGTTTTCAGTTTGTTTATTTAACCTTGTGTATCCAGGTTATTATTTCAGTTTATTATTGGATTTTACTGTTAAACCGACAGTTGATTCGGTCATCTTTGTTTATATTATTCATCTGTGTTCAATCAAGTTATTAGTCTGTGTTGGTGGTTTAATGATTATTTATTTCCGCATGTTGTTAATTAATGAAAGATAAAATCTTGCACCGGTCTATTTAATTACTAGGTGGTTAGTAACTTTAAAAGGGTTTTCGAGAGTGATGTTAAGAATGATCCAATTGAGACCAACGTTTTATTTTGATCACGGGCCGACCACCCGGTATTTTAGTAGGCAGGGTGTCACAAGTACCTTAGTCAGTTTATTATTTTCAGAGATTTTATGAACCAGTTGTCCAGTCATTTTGTTTAGTTGGTTTATTTTGGGAATTGAAACTATTCCAGTATAATTATTATTGGATGATTGATTGTTTATTCCAATTTTTTATTTATAATTTAGTTATCACAAGGCATGGATGGATTTAAATTCATTTCAATTACTTTTATATGTACGTTGATAACGAGAATGATATAAATTGTTTAATTCACCCTATCTTCGACATATTGGAATGGTCAACCGATGTGTGATAAAAACGGAGTTGTTACATCTTTTACCCATAGTTATAGTAACAACCCCAACTAATTATCTCAAACAATGATAGGGTATATATTAGTTAATTATTTTACAATACATGAGGCCTAGCATATTGATTATTTTACTTTATTTGCAACTTTTTCTATTGTTAACACAATGGTATTCTAATAACACTCACTTACTTTGTTATTTATCAAGTATAATGTAACATGGGATAATTGGGGGGAAACTTGATTTTCACTTATAGAATACATTAATAATACACAAGAATTCTATCAAATAATTTTGACAATTCAACATGTTAAAGTAAGGATATGAAATATAAACTAACAAAATTGTAAGTTAGCATGAACTTAAATTTGCAAATAAGGTTCATGAACTTCAAATTATAATAATATTTTCTTTTATATTCAGGTTTCTAATTTCCTTATAAATTTACATAAACAATTTAGTCTATGAGTTAAATTAAAAAAGCAGATAAACTTTATAATCAAAATTTTATATAAACATTTCTAGAACATGGGAGATCCCATGTGAGAGTAGACTCGATGCAGTGATGGGATTTATTCGGCATTGTTAGTTAGTATACAATGATGCGATGAGATTTTTATGGTGTCATTGATTGGGTATGATAATGAGATGGTATATATTAGTACAGACTAGTAGTAGGAGTGATTGACATATTAGTACTAGTGGTAGGATTAGAAAAGTGTGGGAGTTTATTTTTAATTATATTATTTCTTTAGGTTAAACACTGATATGTCTTGTTGCGGGACTAAGACTTTTTATTGACAAACATTTCAAGTCCTCGTGGGGCACCTTCAGCCTTATAGTTGGTTTTGAGAAGTTGTTAAGCTTTTGATAATTGTTTGTACTTTTAGAGATATTTAGGTAATCTCTCATTATATCTAAGTTATTTCAATCTTATGTTGAGACTTTCGTTTATGAGATGTTATGGTTTATATGTCATCAAATGTTGGGGGTTATGAAGTTATAATTGAGTTTTTTTACACCATTGGATTTTATCATGGGTGATGATTATAAAATCTAAACTTATATATAGTTGTGTATTGTCTATCTTTTTTTACACTTTGAGAATGATGTGTAATTTTCTTTACTTGCATCTTTCATATTCAAGGTTGTCAACCTTAAATGTTAGAAACATGGGTTGTCAGAGCTAATCTATAATCTTGAGATTCCATTTTATTTAAAATAGTAAAATTACCAATAAAGAAAAATGCCAATATCCAACTCGTCACTCCTTTCATAGGAGAAACCTTTAAATCCTATCGTCCCCATCCATAAAATCAAACCACTGGCTTCGTCCATCTACCCAACTTCATTTCCTAGTTTTTAATGTCTTGATTTCCTCCCAAATCAATTGAATCTCATTGAGGTATATTGGAGAAACTATAGTCCTCGTAACTTGTTATCCCCGGATCCAACTAGTATATCATATATTGCCACGATGTTCCATATAAAGACTCAAATGGATCCATGTTAATTGTTTGTTAATGTCTCCTTAAAAGAGAAATCCATTAACAAAAACAAGAGTATCAACACTTCCCTTGAAGTCTAAAACACATGGCTTTTATGATATCCTCAATAATCTTGTTTACCCTATCGGTTTTCCCATCGACGTGAGTCTGATAGGATGCATCGTGATGTATATCCTTCTGAATGCCTCTCAAAAACTTTCTAAAAAATGTGAGACAATTATAGGATTTTGATAAAACACAATGACTAAGGTAATTTTGTGTGGACTGAAATTTTTTGATACATACAATTTGGCATATTACTTGATTGAGACATTTATATGAACAAGAACATAGTTATCCACCTTCATCAAATATGAACTATCGACCAAATTGTGTCATATTGTTGGGATGTAATCGACATTATTATGATGAAATTTATGGATTTGTTATGACGCCCCGTTTTTGGGTCTCAATAGGGAAAAACATTTTTGTACTTCGATTTCAGTTGAAAAACTCCTCTTCTAAAGTAAAATCTTATGTTTACAGTTTTATTTCGTAAAATCCCTTTAATTTAATTAATGAAATGATATCCAGGTTATGAAATTGATAAGGACATTTGAAATAAAAGAGTTTTGCCAACTTCATAGAATAAATGACAATTTAAGAATGTCTACATCATCATGTCCTCTTACAAACCATATTTAAAATGCTTCAAAACAATTTAAAATAATGTAGTCAAAGTTCCATTTAAATGACACAATTAAAGTAAGTAGTAAATAGAGATCTACTAGCATGTAACTCCTTTCTTTCATCTCACGATTTCCTTTCCTTTATCTTTTCCACAAGTACCTAGGGGGTTGGCAAATGATGGGGTCTGAGTGTGCACCCAATTGGAGAAATTCTAGCATATTAATACGCATAAAGAATATTTATACATAATATAATACCCCTCCCTAGAAAATAGATACTTAAGGTTATTTGAAGTATTTTGTTCGAAGGAAAATATTGAGGAATGGACGTGACACGGTCATAATTAATAATCCAATAATTCGAGCGGTACGTGCGATAAGCAACTTTACGGGATTTTTGTAGGATGCATCGCGATCCCAAATATCGAGATGACCACTTTTATAGGATCCAAAAAATGCATATAAAAACTCTAGGGGTCCAAAGTCAAAAAATGAATAAATAATATTTTTTGTCAAAATATGAAAGTGCTCAGAAAATTCTGAAAATCACCACAGAGATGTAAGATTTAATTTTAAACAACTTTCACTTCTTCGAAGTTTATGGAAAAAATCATTTAGACTCATTTTGGGCGGATTTTTATTACCACGCTACACTGCGAAGAACATTATTTAGGACATCACGGAAGGTAAAGAAAAATATTATGAATATATTTTTTGACTCATAAAAGTATAAGAAATATTATTATTAAGAGAAAAATCGAAAAAAAATTACTTTTGCACGGAGGTGCCGATTCTTGCGCGCCTTGTACAGGACAATGCAAGAGGCCAAACGACTATTGTAAATACGATTTTTTATCCAAAAAAAATGCAAGGAATATGAATCTCAAGTTAAAAGTTTGAAAAAAAAATTGGAGAGGAGAGAGAAAGTGACGAAAATTAACATTTTGTGGGGGGGTATTTGGGGAATTTAACCCCTTAGGATTTTAAGGAGTATATAAGTGAGAGTTAGCCCATTTGAGAATTTTCCAATCAGATTTCTTCTCTGTCTCTCTCTATCTCTAGATTGAGAGCTTCCACCACCCCAACCATCATACACCACTACTTCTCCACAATAAACCACCCATAAGTCACCACTTTAAGGGTGCATTTCTCCACATTTGAACCAAACACAACCATTTTCACCATTGTTATAATGGAGCTACGAATCTTGGAGTTATATTTGGGGGTTTTAATGGAGATGAAGTGGGTCTTACTTGGAGTTCAAAATGGAGATTTTGGAGGAGCTTTTGGCAACCCTTTTGGGGGAACCTTTGGAGGTGGGGGTGGCTCCTCCTACACCAACACCGCCATTGGAGAGCTTAGAGGTGGGATCTACTAACCTTGACTTTGTTTCCTTGATAAGTAAAATTTTAGTTCGTTATTTACATATATTAGGCTTAATATATGTAGGATTTATGAATAGTTTGCGTCCATGAGATAGATTACTGAGTTTTGATGATTTCATAGGTAAATGCGGTTCAAAGGATGATTTTTAATGAGTTTGAAACATGAAAAAATTTCAGAATATATTCTTTAGCATTTTATGAAATAAAATGTAAGGAAATTTTATTTATGTAGTTTTCATGTAAAATCAATAATAAATATTTTTATGGAATAAAAATGATAGAAATGGGTTATTTTGTGTATTCCTAATAAGAAAAAAATAATGGAAATTTTATGGTGATAAAAATGTAAGATGATATTATTTTAGTGTCTTTGCCAATAAATTTGATAATAAACATTTTTATGAAATACAAATATAAAAAAATGTCATCTTGGTGTATTTTTTTGTGAAATGGAATAATAAACATTTTTATGGTAATAAAAGTGTTGGAAAAATATAAATTGTTGAAATTATAGAAAAAGTTAATATTTCAATGTTTTGGATGTTTTGAAAAGGGACATTTTTAGAAATATTGGTGTTAAACATTTTATGAAATAAAATGTTTGGAAATAATGATTTGTTGGTAAATATTTTGTGAAATATATGTTCAAACCGTGTAATGGAATTTTTAGGTTAAAAATCCATTTTCTCATGAACAAAAACTTGTAGTATTTTGACATTAAATGTGTAAGAAAGCTTAAAGAAGCGTTTGTTGGATTTAACATAAAATAAGAAAAGTTAGAATTTTAGTCTTCAAGTGTTCGAAATTGGGACTAAATAATATGACGAGTATGAGGTTAAAAGACTGCATGTTAATTAAAAAGGAAATGAAAATTTTCTTATAAAGTAGTACTAAGTGTGGATGTATTTCTCGAGTTAAAGGTAAAGAAATATTTTGGAAAAAAAAGTGGTTGAAAATATTCATTAAGTGTGAATGGGTAAAACATGTAAAGGGGGTTAGTGAGTATGAGCTACTAATGTTGAAAAATATTAATACTTATGGGATTAAAAAGGGGGTTAAAGGTGTAAACGTGTTTCCAATCAAGTAAATGATTACTCCTAAATGTATAAAGGTGAAAAGTAGTGAAAAACATCTAAGTGGCTAATGTGGATGTCTAAATTGTGTTTTTGGGAAATTAACAATTGTGAAATGGAGTGAACGGTGATTTTGAAACCAAATGGGTAAAATGATAATTTTACTTAAAGTACAACATTTTTGGAATAAAATGTTAAAGAATGTTTTGATACGTATGAAGAAAGAATGAGTAAGTCCTTAAAGCGAAAATGATTTTTTGTGTAAAATCAACGTGAAAGAAAAAAAAGGACCTCAATGGAATTTAATTATTTTTTCTAAATGAATAATGAAAAAACGGACGGTTAAGTCCAAGGTTTTGGCTTCAACTCAAAAGGAAAAATTAATGTGAACGTGAGAAAATATCGAACACATTATCAAGATAATGATATTGGATGATGTCGGGATAAATAATTAAGTAGGGCTATGATGTCCGTAGTGGTTAAAGACCCTAAACCAACTCCAATTTACTTTGCGCTCTGTGCCAGACGGTGAAATTTTGTGAAACCATGGGTGTGCGTGCATTGTGATGGGTGTGTGTGTTGGCGGATTCCCTAAATATAATGCTAAGTAATGAATTGAATATTCATGAAAGATGCATAAATGGATTGTATTGATCCAATAATTTATTAATGCAAGAATAATGCATTAAATGTTTAATGTTCATGTGGTAACATGGGATGGTTAAATAAGGTGACTTAATGATGTTTAAGCTACCTAATGAGGTTTTAATCATAAATAACACAAGCGTGTGTTACATGAGGCTTTCAAAGGAAAAATAATATTTTTCTAAACACGGTATGTGCATGCATTGAATCAAAGTCCTATTAAATGGTTAGGTAACTCTAGCGTGAGTTAATGAACGTTAAGTAATAAAAGTTTGAAAGTAAACGAAAGGGTTTTCTCAAATAAAGGGTAATTTTTTACTATAGCTGAGTTAATGGGAATTAATGCTAGTGTTGAAAGCGTGATACAAAATGATGATTTTGTAAAGCCAGGGAAGTTAAATGATATTAAATAACATTTTTGGAATATAATGGTTGAATACATTGGTATATGCAGTTTTCAAAGGTATATATTTAGATATATACATATTTTCACATGCATGCAGTGTAGCGTGTGAATACTCCTTTTTGCCATTCGTTCCAATATTTCATTTGCATATGATTTCACTAAGCATTCAACTCACATACCTCCTTTTATCACGGTAGGTTATACGATGTTTCGTACTTTAAGGGCGTCCTATAGGTAAGTTTTTTCTTGTAATTACAATTAGTTTCTCTATTTACTTGGCCCGGGGGCACTTCCCTTGGGTCATGTCACATAGTAAATGTAAATTAGAATTGCATGCTACTAAGTGTAACGTTGAATATTAATAAAACTAAATTAAAAACATTATCTTGGGTGTTTAATTGCACTTCACGATTAACGCGTGGCTCGAATCGGGTTGATTATTTATCGACCCTTAAATCCGGGTCGGGGCGTTACAACTTGGTATCATAGCTTTAGGTTCAATGTTCATTTCGGGTGTGATGTGGTGAGGTCAGTAATGGATCTTTCGGCATCGTTGTTAGTTGGATTTGGTCATGCTTGGCCGGTGACATTTTTGATTTATACCTTGATGATGAAGTCGAGGTAGTGAGCACGTTGTACCCTTCTCTTTGAGTTTGTGATTATCTAAGTTTGTAGCCATTCTTATTCCGCTGCATCTGTTCTGGTAGTGTCAGCTAACAAGTATCAGGTTTTGATGTAGGCCGTTAGGTTGTGGCACCTTAGGCTTGTGTGAGATGTATCATGTGGAAGTTGGATGATTAGAAAGTAGTAATGATTTGAGTTGCATCTTAGCTAGTGTGCTTGTGGTTTCATCTATAGGATTAGGTGACTAAGTAGTGTGACTTGTGAATAAATAATTCTATGGAAATTAGAATGCCTAAGTGACTGTATTATGATTTTAGTTTAGATGACCATATTGATTCAGGATAATTTAAGAACGAATCTATATAGTCCTTAGGACTTAATCTTAGAAATGGTGGTAATGAATTATGGTTTTAAAAATGAGGTGGTATTGAGGAATATGATCTCTTGTGGTGTCAAAGGTATTGGCCTAAAGTTTTATAAGTAATACTTGATGTCCCATACCCCACCAAAGGTTTTATAGTGGTGATAGCTTATGATCTAGCAAATGAGTGTGATGGCTATGTAGTGAGACAAGTTAGTTGTCATAGCTGAGTGTTCAATAAGGTTAAGTTATACGTCGTGATGAGTTTGATCTCGGGTTATAGCCATCGAAAGTCATGTAAATCCGTATTGATAATGCATTGGAGATATGTGCTATGGATTAGCTAATGAGTTATTAGTACAAGTGATAGACACTTCCTAGTAATAGTGAACTTTAGATTGTGCTTCGTGTATTAAGATAACAAGGATGTCTCTCTTTGAACTTTGGGGATTTCTTATGATGTCAAGGACATAGAGTTACAGTTGGTGTAACACGTAGTAATTGTTGTCCTTCAAAAGAAAAAACATTTAACGACCATGATCGGTTGTTATACTTGGTCGGATTTTTATCGTGATCACTCTTATTCTAAAATGTGCATGCTCATTGGAGATGGTTGAATTGGTGTCCTTTCAATGAAGTGTTGGGAAATTTATTGTGTGGATGCATAGGTTGTTGATGTTTGTAGTCTGATTTAGCCATGTCGTTTTGTGACAATAATTAAGAGCTAGCTCCATGGCTTGTTGATAAGCTTGTGTTAAGGTAAGACCCTTGTGGGTAATGGAGAAGATAGGTTGATACGTGTTAGGTTTTACACTTGGGAGACTTACGACATGATTATGTTCATCATGATTTTAGAGTATCACTCAGAATGGAGTGTTAGTATTGATTATAGAACCTACGTGTGCAACCCGCATGACTTAGTATGACTCTACTGAGGAGAATCATTAGGTATTAGGCATGGATAATGCTTGAAAAATCGAGGTGTCATTATAACTAATCCAATCATTATGATTTGGGATCACATATGATATGGCTAAGGATTGTAGCGATGGTTCGTAGTGTAAAATTATGTGAGTGTTGTGTTTCACTAGATGAAAAACATCTCAAGGTTTGAAAGTTAGCAATCACATGTGGATATTGTGGAGACTAGAGTATGTAGGTTAGTGACTAGAATTAACAAATGAGAAATGAATCGGTATTAAGGAGGGAAGCCTATCATTTTAGCTTCCCAAATGAATCGGTTCCCAAGTTGTTGTCTCTAAAAATGGATAGTCGCTAGAGCACATGGCTAGGCTAATGCTTTAGGGTACGTATAGGTCAGTGAAAATTTTAAACTTCAAGTGTACGTTGTGGTTCGTACTTCGTGTGGCATGGTTCGTTGCCTGAATTCAATTATTTCATCATGGCGTGGCTACCACCTAATCCATTGCATCTTATTATGCCTTCTTTGATCCCGGTGATGGGATGTTGTTGTTTCAATTATGGGTATGTATTTGGGTGTTGTGTTGCATAAGCTCAGTAGTGATGCAGGATAGGCTGGGTTGAGGCCGATGCATCATGGTATATGAGTACGCTCTTCTTCAGAAGTACCTTTATTTTACACGAGTTAGTGTGTACGTGGGTTCTCGCAGTTTGTTGCATATAGTTTGCAAGTGTACTTAATAGCTTTAGGCTAACGGACTCGTAAGCTAACATGTATAGTTAGTTGTATATCGTGGAATTGAAGTCGCGACTCGAAGATATGAATATTATGGAACATTAAATGCTAGTGTTACACTCCGTATAAAATTTACAGATTGAGAATGTAGCCTCTCATGTGTATTTTGGTTTCATACCTCAGATGACTCTAACTTAACGCATAGATTAGTAGGAGGTATCGGTCGGATTAACTATTGGGATTAAATGGATGTCTCGAAATCATTAATGTGAATGCTTATTAATGTTGATGATTTATCTTCCTAGGTTAGGCAAGATCCAAATTGTTTGACAAATTATAGGCTTGTAAATCCCGATATTTGGAATAATTCATGATAAAGAGTTCTTGGGGGTGTTAGCATGGTATTACTAACTATCAACTACTTTGAGGTATTGTTTACATGGCCACGTTAGGCATGTTTGGGAGTAAGTAATAATACCTTAGGACCCACCGTGGTTATATCGAATTAATGGTATGAAAATATATGGGTTAGACTATAGTGTTAAAGACATCCGGTTTAGGAGCTAAATTGTTGGATGGATGATTCGTTAGCTTCATGATCATAAATCTTGAGGAAAAAATTTCCTAAGGAGGGATGAATTTAATACCCCTTACTAGAAAATAGATACTTAAAGTTATTTGAAGTATTTTCTTCGAAGGAAAAGATTGAGGAATGGACGTGATACGATCATAATTAATAATATAATTCGAGCGGTACGTGATGTGCAGGATAACCAACTTTGCAAAATTTTTATAGGATGCATCGCGGTCCCAAATATTTATATGACCACTTTTATAGGGTCCCAAAAATGCATATAAAAATACCATAGGATCAAAAGTCAAAAAATGAATAAATAATAAATAAATAATTTTTTTGTCAAAAATATGAAAGTGCTCCGAAAAATTTGAAAATCACAATAGAGATGTAAAATTTAATTTTGAACAATTTTTCCTTCTTTGACATCTTCCGAAAAAATTATTTAGACCCATTTTGGGCGGATTTTTATCAGCACGCGACATTGCAAAACACAACTTTCTGCGCATTATTTAGGATATCACGGAAGGTCAAAAAAATATTGCGAATATGTTTTTTCACTCACAAAAACATAAGAAATATTATTATGAAGAGAAAAATCGAAAAAAATACTTTTGTACGGAGGTCCCGATTCTTGCGCGCCTTATACAAAATAATCCGAGAAGCCAAACGACTATTGTAAATTTGATTTTTCAGCCCAAAAAAATGCAAGGAATATAAATCTTAAGTTAAAAGTTATAAAAACAAAATGGGCAGGAGAGAGAAAGTGACGAAAATTAACATTTCGTGGGGGGTATTTGTGGAATTTAACCCCTTAGGGTCTTAAGGAGTATATAAGTGAGAGTTAGCCCATTTGGGCATTTCCCAATCAGATTTCTCCTCTCTCTCTCTCTAGCTTGAGAGCTTCCACCACCCTAACCACCATACACAACTACTCATCCACAATAAACCACCCATAAGCCACAACTTTAAGGGTGCATTTCTCCACATTTGAACCAAACACAACCATTTCCACCATTGTTATAATGGAGCTACGAATCTTGGAGTTATGTTTGGGAGTTTTAATGGAGATGAAGCGTGTCTTGATTGAAGTTCAAAATGGAGCTTTTGGTGGAGCTTTTGGCAACCCCTTCGTGGTCACCTTTGGAGGTGGAGGTTGCTCCTCCTACACCAACACCAGCATTGGAGAGCTTAGATGTGGGATCTACTAACCTTGATTTGGTTTTATTGATGAGTAAAATTTTAGTTAGTTATTTACATATATTAGGCTTAATATATGTAGGATTTTTGAATAGTTTGAATCCATGAGATAGATTAGTGTGTTTTGATGATTTCATAAGTAAATGGGGTTCAAAGGATGATTTTTAATGAGTTTGAAACGTGAAAAAGTTTCAGAATATATTCTTTACCATTTTATGAAATAAAATGTAAGGAAATGTTATTTATGCAGTTTTCATGTAAAATCGAAAATAAATATTTTGAGGGAATAAAAATATTAGAAAGGGGTTATTTTGTGTATTCATAGTATGAAGGAAATAATGGAAATTTTTATGGTGATAACAATGTAAGATGATATTATTTTAGTGTCTTTGCTAATAAATTTGCTAATAAATATTTTTATGAAATAAAAATTCAAAAAAAAATGTCATCTAGGTGTATTTTTTGGTGAAATGAAATATTAAACATTTTTATGGTAATAAAAGGGTTGGAAAAATATAAATTGTTGAAATTATAGAAAAAATTAATATTTCAATGTTTTTGATGTTATGAAAATGGACATTTTTTGAAATATTGGAGTTAAATATTTTATGAAATAAAACATTTGGAAATAATGATTTGTTGGTAAATATTTGGTGAAATACATGTTCAACCAGTGTAACTGGATTTTTAGTTTAAAAATTCATTTTCTCATGAACAAAAACTTGTAGTATTTTGACATTAAATGTGTAAGCAAGTTTAAAGAAGCGTTTGTTGGATTTTACATAAAATAAGAAAGTTGGAATTTTAGTCTACAAGTGTCCGAAATTGGAACTAAATAATATGTCGAGTATGAGGTTAAAAGACTGCATGTTAATTAAAAAGGAAATGACAATTTTCTTATAAAGTAGTCCTAAGTGTGGATGTATTTTTCGAGTTAAAGGTAAAGAAATATTTTTTAAAAAAAGTGATAGAAAGTATTCATTAAGTGTGAATGGATAAAACATGTAAAGGGGGTTAGTGAGTATAACTAACTAATGTTGAGAAATATTAATACTTATGGTATTAAAAAAGGGGCTAAAGGTGTAAGTGTTTCCAATCAAGTAAATGGTTACTCCTAAATGTAGAAAGGTGAAAATGGTTAAAAACACCTAAGTGGATAATGTGGATGGATAAATTGTGTTTTGGAAAATTAACACTTGTGAAATGGAGTGAAAGGTGATTTTGAAAGCAAATGGGTAAAATGATAATTTTACTTAAAGTACAACGTTTTTGGAATAAAATGTTAAAGAGTGTTTTGATACGTATGAAGAAATAATGAAATAAGTCCTTAAAGCGGAAATGATTTTTCTTCTAAAATCAACGTGAAAGAAAACAAAAGGACCTCAATGGAATTTAAAGATTTATCCTACATGAATAATGAGAAAATGGACGGTTAAGTCCAAGGTTTTGGCTTCGTCTCAAAATTAAAATTAATGTTAACGTGAGAAAATGTTGAACACATTAGCAAGATAATGATATTGGATGATGTCGGGATAAATAATTAAGTAGGGCCATGCTGTTCCTAGTGGTGAAAAACCACAAACCAACTCCAGTTTACTTTGCACTCGGTGCCAGACGGTGAAATTCTGTGAAACCGTAGGTATGCGTGCAGTGCGATGGATGTGTGTGTTGGTGGATTCCCTAAAGATAATGCTAAGTGATGAATTGCGTATTCATGAAAGAGACATAAATGGATGGAATTGGTCCAATAATTTATTAATGCAAGAATAACGAAATAAAATGTTTAATGTTCATGGTAACATGGGATGGTTAAATAAGGTGACTTAACGATTCTTAAGCTACCTAATGCAGTTTGAATCATAAATAACACAAGCGTGTGTTATATGAGGCTTTCAAAGGAAAAAAATTATTTTCTAAACAAGGTATGTGCGTGCGTTTAATGAAAGTCCTATAAAATGGTTAGGTAACTCTGGCGTGAGTTAATGAACATTGAGTAATAAAAGTTTAATAGTAAACGAAAGTTTTTTCTCACACAAAGTATAATTTTTTAATATGCGTGAGTAAATGGGAATGAATTCTAGTTTTGAAAGCATGATACAAAATGACGATTTTGTAAAGCCAGGGAAGTTAAACTGTATTAAATAACATTTTTGGAATATAATGGTTGAATACTTTGGTACATGTATTTTTCAAAGGTATATATATATATATAGATATTTACATATTTTCACATGCATGTAGTGTAGCGTGTGAGTACTCCTTTTTTCCATTCGTTCCAATATAGCATTTGCATATGATCACACTGAGCCTTCGGCTAACATCCCTCCTTTTGTCACAGAAGGTTGTACGATATTCCGTACTTTGAGAGCGTCCTATAGGTAAGTATTTTCTTGTAATTACAATTAGTAGCTCTGTTTACTTAGCCCTGAGGGACTTCCCTTGGGCCGTGTGACATAGTAAATGTAAATTTGAATTGCATGTTAGTAAGTATAACGGTAAATATTGTAAGGACACAAATTTCCAATTGAGTCCATGTATTGTGTTGGCTCAATTCCGGACAAAAACATTTATTCATAGGTTAGTGTTTTATTGTAATACTCTTAAGCCTATGAAGTATGTGTTGAAGACATAGCGGCAAAGAATTTAAAGCTTCATCAAAATGCCGGTTTGCGTGCCTCGTTTCTACGTCATCAACTAAAGTTCCATGCTCCCAAGGTATGAATGTAATTATATTTATATAGGAGCTTGGAACAAAATTTATTTGGGTGTTAGGTTTAATAAAAAACCATGTTTTACTTTCAGAATAATTTAATTGGAACTTTAATTTAACGTATATAAAGTTCCAGGGCCAAAATAGAATTTTAGAAAAATTTCTGGAAGTCGTTCGAAATCTCGTTCGATCAAGTTTTTCGTTCTAACGAGGTTTCGTTCGAACGAGTTTGCCAACGAACCTAAACTGGTCAGTCGTTCGATATGTCGTTCGAACGAGTTTGTTCGTTCTAACGAGGTATCTAACGAGTTTCTAATGAGCCCAGACTGGTCGCTCGTTAGAAGTCTCGTTCGAACGAGTGTCAATGTCGTTCGAACGAGAATGCCAGGCGGGAACAGTTTTGAGCAGTTTTTGGCAGTTTTTACCCACTTTCCCCAGTTGGTTTTTAACCAACTTTTTCAAGACTTATTAAGGACGGGAAACACATTTTTCTAATTAACTTTTCCAACTAAGTTTATCTCCTAGAGAGAATTTGAGAGCAAAAATAGTTTAGGAAAATGTTCAAGTTTTGAGGGTTGTTTTTCAAAGAAAATGCATATACCACTCTAGTGTTTACACCCAATTGTGTTTATCCAAGTTTCTATATTTATATCAATTGCTTGGAGTTTTGGCACCGGTTTTCTCTACCGAATTGAAAAAGAGACGTTTCGGGTTTGCTTCTACATCCCATCATAAAGAAGAAGAAGTTTGTTGCGGTATTACTCACTTGGAGAAAGGCTCCAAGCTTGGGTGACGGTGACCATACAAAGTCCTATCGGTTGATTCCGAGATCGCGGTGGAGCTCCGTGGTTGTCCGCTAGGAAGAGGTTTCTACAAGAAGGAGCAACAAGGCTTGAGAGGGTTCGAGTCGAGGATGTAAGTCTTTTGTCTTGTCCGAGGTTTTTTCCCGTCTTGGGTTTTTCCTCGTACATCGCGGCGTAGTGTGATATTGTTTATTTTATCTTGCACAATAATTTAGAATCCATGCTTTAGGTTTAATTCAAGATAAAATTTGGTTTAATTATCACACTCTATTTAATTTCGACTTATATTAAACATTGGCCGTTGTTTATTTGTGAACCATCATTCAACGCTTCCGCATCATTTATTGAATTTTATATACAAAAGGAAATTAACCTTGATTTTAATTGAGAAAATCATCATCCGGGGTTCCAGCTTCTTCAAATTGGTATCAGAGCCAAAGCGATAAATTATTTCGTTAACGATCTTTTTAAATAAGTTTTTTGGCTAAAATGGATTTTTCCCAATTTTCAAAATTTCCTATTTTCGATGGTTCAAACTACGCGTATTGGAAAGCGCGAATGAGATCGGCACTAAAATCTATCGACGAGAGAGTTTGGATGTCTGTTGTTAACGGGTACTCCCCACCAACCTATTTAGTTGAAAATGAACGTGTTATCAAACCCGCCGATAGATCGACTGAAAATGAGTTTAAACTTGCTAATTTTAATTCCCGAGGTTTAAATGCCTTGTTTAGCGCTGTCGCACCGGATGAATTCCGACGTATTATGATGTGTGAAACCGCTAAAGAAGCTTGGGACATTTTACAATTAACTCATGAAGGAACTAGTGTCATTAAAGCTTCAAAACTCCAAAACCTCACCACTCAACTTGAAACTATCAAAATGGATGAATTAGAAACTTTTGATAAATCTTATGCTAGACTGTCTGATATTGTTAATTCATCTTTTAACTTGGGAGAGAAAATACCTGACGACCGTGTTGTAAAGAAAATTTTAAGGTCCCTACCCGATAGATTTATTCCAAAGGTGGCCGTTTTAAATTCTTTACCCACTTTAGCCTCTACGAAATTAGAAGAGCTTGTAGGTGATTTACAAACCTATGAACTAGATATGTTTCCCTCTAAAACTGAAAAGAAAATCGAAAAGGGCGTTTCTTTAAAAGTCCGAAAAGAGGTCAAACATGTAGTAGAGAGCGAGAGTGATAGTGACTCGGAAGATATGGCTTTGTTTGCTCGCAAGTTTAGAAGATTTCCTAAATTTAACAAAGATAAATTTAAAAATGATTTTAAGAAATTTGATACTTCTAAACATGATAAAAGCGAGAAGATTTCTAAATCCGAGAGGATCCCTAAACCTAGTAATGACAATTTAGATAGGGACGAGTCTAACAAGTGTTTTGGTTGTGAAGGTTATGGCCATCGAGCTTATGAGTGCCCCACTAAACTAAGGAAAGAGGGTAAACGACCCACTGCATATAATGCAACCCTTAGTGATAGTGATAAGGAAGAAAAGCCCGATTCCCCCACTAAGAAAAATTTTGTGGCTTTTATGGTTAGTCATGTGAGTGATAATGAGAACTCATCGATTGATGACACGATAGCACATGCCACTTCTAAGGTCATTGTACATGATTCTCTTGTTTTTGATGATAGTGAGAGTGAAGAAGAAAGTGAGAGTGAAAATGAAGAAGAGGTTAATGTGAGTGAACTTCAAAATGCTTTTTAAGAACTTTATAAAGAATCTATTAAATTGAAAAGAGCTAATTTGAAGTTAGAAGCTAGTTTAAAAGAAAGTGTCAAGGTCATTGATGAAAATGTTTTAATAGAAGACCTTAGGACACATGTGAGGACTCTTCAAGAGAAGCTTGATTATGTAGAAGGCGAAAGAGATAGCCTTAGGGGTTTAATGGAATCCTTGAAAAAGGAGCTTCTTGCTTTTGAAGAGCGTAATTTTTTACTAGAATCTAACATTTTAGAATTGGAAAATAAATTAAAAGATTCTAGTAATGTAAAATTTGATTTGGAATGTCGTTCGGAAAAACTTGATAAAATGTTAGGAACGATCCAAATTAAAAATGACACTTGTGGTTTAGGCTTCAATACTTGTAATGAATTTACTCATAATGCCTAAACCAATATTTTAGGAGAATCTACTAGGAATGCATTTAATGATCACTCCTTAGGCAAAATCTTTTCGACATGTTCTTACTTGTACCCTTTGTGGTCGAAAAGGTCATCTTAGGAAATATTGCTTTGATCTTAAACGAATTCCTAGAAAATCCCATAGTAAAGTAACCACGGTAGTTAAAGCTCCTACACCCCAAGATAGTCATTCTTCATTAATTTGGGTTAGGAAATCCAACTTGGTTGCCTTACAAAATAGGGATTTTGATTCTCATTTACTTTCACATGCTTCCTCCCTTGCTAAATCTAATGGATGAATGTGTTAGTGCTTGCATACTTTAGCGTTTGTACTTCATGCTATATTCATATGCTAAATGTATGCTTGTTTAGTCATTTTCTAGTCATTGCCTTATTTCATATCACATGCTAGAAATCATGACTTGTTTATCTTTTTGTATTATATTTTGTGTTTGAATTAATTAAAAATATAAAAATATTTTTGTTTATCATTTGTGTTTTATTATTTCATTTAAGCTTAATGAAAAATACAAATGATTTGTGTTTAGTCGTTTGAGTATATATCATTATTTTTGGTTAAAAATGTTAAAAACTCAAAAAGATTTTGTTTTGTGTGTATTTTTGTTTGACACACTTTATGTGGCATATATTTGTGTTTGAATCCCATCATTTACGCTCCCACGTGGCTAGAACTTTTGGTTTAGATTTTCAATCCTTAAAATGTTCTTTACCATGTTTTATATGGAGTAGTTGGATTTTGTATTGATTAAATGGATTCTATTTTCATATGCCTCTTTTCACACATGCACGAGCTCTTTTGAAATCTTAATGTCACATGTTATATTTGAGCTTTTTGAGGTGTTCTCCTATCAATCTAGTCATCTACATATCTATGACCTAGGAGGACTAGTGCATGTCAAAATCCGTTGCATGTGAGATCTGTGTGAAAAATGAAAACATGATAAATTAATATATGCACGAGGAAGGGCTCCGAAAGGATGAATTAAATCCTTTGCGATAGTAAGCCACCGTTGATTGGATCTAAAAGAAATACGTGATCCAAAGGCCTAAAAACAGAATATTTGGCATAAACAGAAAGAAATTGCCAAGGCCTATGTTTTTTTTGATATATTCATTCAAAAATAAAAGAATATATATGCTCATTGAGGGAGAATTGGATGATATAGCAACGGTTTGTACAATGTCCGTTTATCCTAGTTGTCTTTAATGTCATGACTCTATTTGGTTTGTAGAATCATCATCATGCTAGGATTGTATGCATTGTGTATGTTTGTTCATTGAGTTCAATCTTTATATTGTCACATGAGGTTATATTTAACTGTGATGAAGTTTGCATTCAAATGAGAACTCCGTGAACGTTTCTTAAGTGTTTGGGTCTAAATTTAATTGTTGCTAGTACACACCCCTACACTTCCGTTTCCATATGACACATTTTTGCCATACGAGTGTGCAAACTTATTGTATTTTGTGTCATGTGTGTGTTTATATCTATATATATATGCAAGTGCTCTATTGGTATATTTTTAGTATCTATATATATGATATTTATTTGTCTTTGCCTTGCTTTTATTGCCCATATGCTTTCATGCCTTTTCACTTTAAGCTTCCACATGTTGTTTATTAGTTCTTTATCCTTTGCCTATTCCCGAACAAAAAGGGGGAGAATGATGATAGGGGGAGAAATGGTATCTAATCCTATTATCGTATGTTAGTTTGGGGGAGACGTCTTTCTAAGTAAATGTCATTGTTTGATAAAGGGGAGAATTATTTTAGGGGGAGTAATTAATTAATTGCGATTAATATATTTTGATATTCCCTATGCATTTGATGAGTTTGCTTAAGTGTGCAGGTATTCTACTAAAGCGGCAACTTTAAAAGGCAAAGTGTTTAATCCTTGGGTTGAGTCAAGATTGGGCAGGTTATGTTTTGAGTCTAGTGAGCTTGACGGCCCTTTAGGATTTTTGTTTTGGTTTTTGTCCCGGAATAGCCAAAGGGGGAGATTTTTAAGGACACAAATTTCCAATTGAGTCCATGTATTGTGTTGGCTCAATTCCGGACAAAAAACATTTATTCATAGGTTAGTGTTTTATTGTAATACTCTCAAGCCTATGAAGTATGTGTTGAAGACATAGCGACAAAGAATTTAAAGCTTCATCAAAATGCCGGTTTGCGTGCCTCGTTTTTACGTCATCAACTAAAGTTCCATGCTCCCAAGGTATGAATGTAATTATATTTATATAGGAGCTTGGAACAAAATTTATTTGGGTGTTAGGTTTAATAAAAAACCATGTTTTACTTTCAGAATAATTTAATTGGAACTTTAATTTAATGTATATAAAGTTCCAGGGCCAAAATAGAATTTTAGAAAAAATTTTGGAAGTCGTTCGAAATCTCGTTCGAACGAGTTTTTCGTTCTAACGAGGTTTCGTTCGAACGAGTTTGCCAACGAACCTAAACTGGTCAGTCGTTCGATATGTCATTCGAACGAGTTTGTTCGTTCTAACGAGGTATCTAACGAGTTTCTAACGAGCCCAGACTGGTCTCTCGTTAAAAGTCTCGTTCGAATGAGTGTCAATGTCGTTCGAACGAGAATGCTAGGCGGGAACAGTTTTGGACAGTTTTTGGCAGTTTTTACCCACTTTCCCCACTTGGTTTTTAACCAACTTTTTCAAGACTTATTAAGGACGGGAAACACATTTTTCTAATTAACTTTTCCAACTAAGTTTATCTTCTAGAGAGAGTTTGAGAGCAAAAATAGTTTAGGAAAATGTTCAAGTTTTAAGGGTTATTTTTCAAAGAAAATGCATATACCACTCTAGTGTTTACACCCAATTGTGTTTATCCAAGTTTCTATATTTATATCAATTGCTTGGAGTTTTGGCACCGGTTTTCTCTACCGAATTGAAAAAGAGACGTTTCGGGTTTCCTTCTGCATCCCATCACAAAGAAGAAGAAGTTTGTTGCGGTATTACTCACTTGAAGAAAGGCTCCAAGCTTGGGTGACGGTGACCATACAAAGTCCTATCGGTGGATTCCGAGATCGCGGTGGAGCTCCGTGGTTGTCCGCTAGGAAGAGGTTTCTACAAGAAGGAGCAACAAGGCTTGAGAGGGTTCGAGTCGAGAATGTAAGTCTTTTGTCTTGTAATTGTAATTCCATATCTAGTGGACTTGTGGCTAGGGCCGTCCGAGGTTTTTTCCCGTCTTGGGTTTTTCCTCGTACATCGCGGCATAGTGTGATATTGTTTATTTTATCTTGCACAATAATTTAGAATCCATGCTTTAGGTTTAATTCAAGATAAAATTTGGTTTAATTATCACACTCTATTTAATTTGGACTTATATTAAACATTGGTCGTTGTTTATTTGTGAACCATCATTCAACGCTTCCGCATCATTTATTGAATTTTATATACAAAAGGAAATTAACCTTGATTTTAATTGAGAAAATCATCATCCGGGGTTCCAGCTTCTTCAAATATTAATAAAACTAAATTAGAAAAATTATCTAAGGTGTTTATTTGCACTTGACGATTAACGCATGGTTCGAATTGGGTTGATTATTTATCAACCCTTAAATCCAGGTCGGGGCGTTACAGCTACAATAACATATTTTAGAAATTGTGAAATCATCCATAATTTGATCAAGTGTTCTCATCCAAAATTCAATGTGATGTGCAATTGACTTGTTGACTATGTAACCCGGGTGATAAGTCCACTCACACGTAATATTTCTTTTCACAATACTCATATCCTATTAATTTAACTATTAACATAATTTCACATTTTTTCGAGTTGTTTCATAAACTTGCATTTATATTGATGAACGTCGAGTTCAAAATCATGTATTCACCTTTTTATTCGGGGTACCAATCCATGAGTGTTTTACGGATTTCACCAACTTCAATCATGCTGGAATATTCTATTGATCAGTTGTTTAGGTTAAAAATATTAAGCCTCACCCTACGGCTCTGGCTCCTTCTTAAATTTGCCGATTACCTCTGAGTTCCTTTTACTTGTTACATCTCTATAACCATTTTTCCTTTATTTCTTTCTTATTTGCTTTTGAGCCTTTTTCCTTTATTTCCTTTTTTACCTACCGATGAGGCTAAATATTCGGGGCAAGACAAGTCCCAACACACTTTCTTTCCATGTTTCACACTTTATAACCTTTTTTTTACTAACCGATGAGGCAAAATATCCATGGAAAGACAAGTCCCAACACACTTTATTTCCATGTTTTACACTTTACAAAAAGTTTGTTTTCATTTTACCTTAGATTCAATATTTCTTTTGAAAACAACTTTAATTACCACTTCTTGTTAAACTTAACATCTATATTCAAATACCCATTTATAGACATTAATCTTTTTCAATATTCATGTACACTTGTAAAACTTTCATTTCAAACATAATGCTAAAAATATTTAGTTTCATCTTTACTTTATAAAACATGAGTTTTCACCACGTAAAATCAAAATATTTAACTAGAGTCCTCTTGGTTTGGTAAATCATTCTTGAATCCATATTTCACATAAAATGACATTTTGTGATAACACGTCTCTTTTTTCAACTCAAGACTTCATCTTTCAAAACATTTAGTTTCATTTTATACCTTTCTTCTTATCCTTTTACATTGTCTTCAAAATCAACTTTCCAAAACAATACCTTTTTTTTTGCAAATTCTACTACTCAGTCCAAACTCGTTATAAAATCATACTTTTAACCCCCAAACTATCCTTTTGATGTTGCAAGACTTGTCTTGCAAATTGATTACTTTTCTTTGTTATCCTTCTTCCTGATTTTACTTTGGGCCTTACCTTTTCAATATTACACCTTTGAATATCTATACTTTTAGTAATTTTAAACTTAACACCCTTCTTCTTTATTTTCTTCAAGTTTCTCAGACTTTGTTCACATAAATCGTATCATTTTATGTGATCAGTATTCCAAACTTTTCATGTTTATCATTTTATTTTCAAAAGCTCATTTTATTAAAATTTTACGTACTTAACCCATTTGACCCAACTACATGAGTTTGTGCTAATGAAAGTATGGTTTTATGTTAATAAAATTTCTTTCTAGGTTCAATATAACATTTTATCATTAAATCAACGAGTTTAACATGATTTATGGAAGAAATAATTAACTTAAATATTCGAAAAGTTACCTTCTTTCAAACTTTTGCATTTGTCCATTTTGATAACATATTCTTCAACATATATTCATATGTAGTAATAATAATAATAATAATAATAATAATAATAATAATAATAATAATAATAATAATAATAATAATAATAATAATAATAATAATAATAATAAGCACACACACACACGCACACACACACACACACATCTAGCATGCTTTGATTTCAAACTTGAAAATAGTGTGACCTCCTACCTCTTGAAGATAATAAATTTGATGAAGATTTAGAAGAGAGAACTCAATAAGATCTTAACTGTAACTTCTTCTAGAAATTCTCTTCGACACCCGAAATAAGACTTATATAACATTTGGAAACTATTGATAATGGAAGGATAATTGTGTGGGATAGTAAGGTTTTAGTACGGAGAGAATAATCAAGCTTTAGCTGAGTTGAAATTATTGAGCGAATGAATATTTTCAGATTAAACAAAATGTCCATTGTCATATTCCATGAATGCAAGAAAATGAGATTGATAACCCTCAATAAGACACCATATATGACCTTTACCCATCCCTAATGGCTCCTAAACATGTAGTGATAATATCCTATACCAAATGGGATAAAAAAAGGATGAAAGAATGGACGAAAATCGTCCAAAACTGGCAGCCCACCCAACTCAAATTGCTATATTTATTTCTTTTTTTTTTACTAAACTTTTGAGAGAAAATACCTTTCATATGGGAAAAATTAACCTTTTTAACATCACCAAATAAGGGAAAGTTATCCCGAATTTAATTTTACATCGCGTCAAATTTATAAAAAAAAATTGAGCACTTTATTTTTTTCACGAAAAAACCATTGTTATATTTATTATTATTATTATTATTAGAATAATTATTATTATTTGAATTTCATTCTTTTATACTAATAATATTATAGTACATAAATAAATGTAACTATATAATTCATTATGTTTAATTTTCTATAATTCTATTTAAACGTACCTTAATTTAACATGAGTAACGCGATAAGTGACACTTTAATTTTTTCTCCTTAACCTTAGTTTCAATTAAAAATAACGTATTTACATTAATTCATTAATTTTTCCTAAATATAAGTCCATATAATTTTGAACTCATGAGTGTTTGTGTAAGGAAAATTTTCGAATTGAGTCAATTTATAGTACTGGATAATTTCGTTGGACAAAACATTTAGTGTAATTGTGTGTCATACATCTATCATCGATGTAGAATTTGAGCATCCATGCTTTCATCACTTAACAAACTAATTTTGATTGCTCTTTTTCCCAAAGGTATATGACCGGGATCTTTTCTTTGGTGTTGGAGACATTTCCAATATTGTTAAATGATTCGAATCAGAATTTTTAAATCAATTTAATCCATTTAAACAAAATTTTATTTTTGCAAAATTGCCCAGGTCATTCGAACGAGTATGTTCGAACGACTTTTGAATGACTTATCTTATGGAGTTATCTGAATTATCGTTCGAAGTCTGATTAAAGCAACGTCGTTCGAATGAGTATGTTCGAACGACTTCCCTCGTATATGTGTCTGCACTGTCATTAGTAATCTCGTTCAAACATCGTCGTTCGAGCGAGGCTGTTAAGTCATTCGAATGATCGGTTATTTTTTTGTAAAAAATTCAAATTTCATGGACTTTTGTCCTTTACTTCCTTGGTCCACCTTTTTACTTTAGTAACTAAACAAAGGACGAAATATGCCACTTGAACACTTCTTGAACTTGAAGAGAAAATTCATATCTTTTTTTTATAAAAGTCTCCAACAATTTTATGTGATTTTTTGATCATTTTTTAAAAACCCAAAACCCCAAACACATCCTCTCATACACTCATCCCTAGTTGGGTGCAGTGGATCTCCGCACAAGTTTTGATTGGAGACGGCTTTTGGCTTTCGGTGGATACCAAGACACTGGAGGTGTTGTGTAGCGCATTGGACTTTTGCGTACTACGAACGGAGGTATTGAAGATGACATCAACTGGTCTTATTATGTCAAGTCCGTAAATCTTTTGTGTATTTTTTTTAAAATCATATTCGTAATGGATTTCTTTAGGCCTAGTCGTCCGAGCTTTTTGCCATATGGGTTTTCCTCATATATTGGCATGTTGTGGTTGTGCTTTCTTGCTGCATTTTGATAATCTTGCATGCTCACTTAGGATTTAGTAAGTAAGATTAAAATTTGGAAAGTATTAACTCAATGGCCTAATTATTATTTGTATCAAGGAGTATATCCAACGAAATTGAACTAAATTCATATAACCTTGAAACTCCAAATTAGTATCAGATCGATTTTCAAATTGGTATCAGAGCGAGTTTTTAAAGGTTATATGGGAATTTTTTTCGTCAAATAGACCACCTATGGTTGATAAAACTTAATACTCGTATTGGAAATCATGTATGAAATCTGCTTTAAAATCAATTGATGAACGTGTTTGGGTTTCTGTTGAAAAACGATGGTCCCCTCCTACTATTATTTTTGAAGGAGAAACTATTTTAAAACCTATAGACGAATGGAGTGAGGATGAGTTGAAATTGTGTAACTTTAATTCTAAAGGTTTAATTGCATTGTTTAGTGTTGTCACTCCGGAGGAGTTTCGTCATATCATGACTTCTGAAACTTCAAAGATGGCATGTAACATTCTCCAAGTTACTTATGAGGGAATGAGTGCAGTAAAAGCATTTAAACTTCAAAATCTAACCACTCAATTTAAAACTATCACCATGATAGAAACTGAAACATTTGATGAATTCTATTCCCGTATTTATGATATTGTTAACTCATGTTTCAACTTAGGTGATAAAATACGTGAAAATCGAGTAGTCAAGAGGATTCTTAGATCACTCCTTAGCCATTTCATTCTGAAAGTCACATTTCTTAATTCTTTAGGAGTGTTAAATTAACTAAAACTCAAAAAGCTTGTAGGTGATATCCAAACATATGAATTAGACATGCTTCTTGAAGATAACAAAAAGAAAGATAAGGGAGTATCTTTAAAAGTTAAGAAGGAAAAAATGTCCAAATTCGAAGAGTCCGATATGGATCCTGATGATACGACCTTGTTTGTTAAAAAAAGTTAAAAAGTTTCACAAGTTAATAAAGAAAAACTCAAAATTTGAGAAGGCAAGTAGAAGTTTTAATAATCAAGATCAAAAGAAGTTTAAAAATGGCACCTCTAAAAGAGATAACTATAAAAAGGATGATTTGGAGAGATTTTTTGAGTGTGAAGGACGAGATCATAGAGCATATGAGTGCCCCACTATGCTTAATAGACAAGGTTTTGCCCTTCGGGGATTTTTCCTAAAATTGTGATTTACATTTTATTAGTGAAATAAAACGTTTTACCCTGCAGGGATTTATCATGAAATTGTTTGGATTGCATGATTGAATGCTTTCAATCACATAGATGCATGTTTCGGGTTTATTAAAATTAAATTTTTTTGAGATTAACATAAAATTAATTTATTTAATCTATTAAAAATTTGCAAATTCATGAATTGGTATCACATCCCGCATTCTCAAATTGGTATAAGAGGTGGTGATTCCAATTTATCGAGTGATCCACTTTTCGAAAATGTTTTTTTGTGATATAAATCGTTTTGAAATTTTTGATTTTTGAAAAATCATAATTTTTCTGATGGATAACTTATATAATCAGATGCCCGTCTTTGATGGCACTAATTATGACTATTGGAAAGCACGCATGAGATCGTGCTTAAAAGATATTGATGAAAATGTTTGGCTCGTATGTGAAAGTGGGTGGACTCCTCCACTGTCACCGTATAAAATGTGACCACTCCTAAACCTGTGTCAAATTGGATTGAGGATGATTGTAAATGGAGTACATATAACTTTCGAGGCCTTACTGTTATTTCTGGAGTCGTCGCCCCTGGCTAGTTCTGTCGTATTATGATGAGCACCACGTCAAAAGAGTCACGGGGTGTCCTCTAATTGACACATGAGGGTACTAACACTGTTAAAGTATCGAAATTAGAAATTTTGACCACCCAGTTTGAGACTATCACTATGTTAGAGTCCGAGTATTTCGATGAGTTTTATGGTGTATTATCGGACATAGTTAGCACAAATTTTGATTTGGGTGAGAAAATTGAGGAGTCATGAGTTGTTAAAAAGATTTTGAGGTCACTCTCGAAATGATTTATTCCTAAGGTCACTGTTTTAAATTCATTGGGGACATTATACGCACTTAGGTTAGAATAACTCATAGAAGACCATCAAATTTATGAGATCGACATGTTTCCTGAAATTATTAAGCCCAATGATAAAGGGATATATTTAAAGACTCAAGTTAAGAAAATTCAAATAAAGAGAGAGTTGGTGAGTCTGATTTTGAGTGTGAGGTTTATTTAGATGACGTGGCCTTATTTGCTAAAATTTTTAAAAAGTTTCTCAAATTATTTGAAGAAAATTCTTCCAATAATTTTTTTTTTGAGAAAAACAAAAAGAAAGATGAAGCAAAGGAGAGTGGTGAGAAAGAGGAAGAGGTGAGATGTTATGAGTGCGAGGGAAAAGGGCATAAAGCTTTTGAGTGTCCCATTGTGCTAAAGATAAAGGGCAAGAAGATTGCTAATATCGCCACTCTTAGTGATAGTGACATCGAGTTGGATGATTCCGAGAATGAATCACCACATGGAAAGTGCATTGCGTTCATGGCTATTCACGTGAGCACACGTATTTTGTCCCACAATGATGAGTAAACTTGTATATGTGAGAGCCTCAATGATGTTTCGACCCTTTAAGGGAATAGTGAGTGTGAGGATGACATCACAAGTAAGGGAGAAGGGGATCTCTAGAAGGCGTTTAGAGATTTGTTCACCGAGACTATAAAGAAAAAGAAGTTGAATAAGAGTTAGGTCTTAAGGTATTAGATTTGGAGAGAGAGATAGAAGTTTTAAAGGAGTGTGAGGAATCTGCGAGTCAACTCAAGAAGGTGAGAGTTTCTTCATGTGAGTAGTTGATCATCTTAGGTCAGGAAAAGCGGGAATTGGCCAACACTGTAGCTAGTTTTACGGGAGATCTTCAATCCTATTTGGAGACTCCTAAGAAACTTAAAGCCTGTGTATCCCAACTCAAGAAAGATCTCGAACGTGATCGAGAAGTCAAGGTCACTATTGAGGATGCATCTAAGAAGCTTATAAAGATGCTCCTCGATCTCGCTTTGGGTAATGTTGAGAGAATAGGAATAGGTTATGACAATACGTCTACTTCCCAGGTTGCACCCGAGTTGGTTACTGAGTTTGTGATAGATCCATATGGCTCTTAACCTAACCCACCTAGGTGTCCATTTCCCCATAAGAGAGAGCTTCCTAGTCATTTTGAGAAAGGTGTTCCTAGACCTATTTGTAAGGACATTATTTTACATTATCTGTTCACAATTGAGTATGTCGTATACCGCTACAATCGTTTAAGAAATTTTTAAGATCATACAAACATCGAGATGGATCCTAATACCAAAGTTCTTCAATATTCAACCCTCCCTGAGATTAATTTTGGTAAGGTTGGGATTAAGTACCTTAGCATTTCAGTTAGAGTGTTAGGATATTTTTTACAAAATATTTTCTCTGTGTTGGAGCAGAGTTTTTTGTCAAAAATATTTTTCTAAGTCTTGAGGCACATTTTTAAAGACGAAATAAAAAATTATTTTTATTTAATCTCGTTCGAGCGACAAGGCAATGTCGCGTTAAGCTAGTTCGAGCGACGGGTGTCAACATTCGATCTATATGATGTTTTTATTCGAGCGATCTTCCACCTTAATTTTTTTATTTAAAGCGTATTAAACCACTCCGTTTCTATTATGAAGACCTCCATTTTTATCAGATACAAAAACTACTTTGGCAGAACCATCGTCTTCTCATTTTTAAGGTTTAAATTCCTTTTTATTTTCAATTCAGAGGATCCCAATAGTTTATGTGAATTGTTTTGGAACCCAAGAACACATCTTTGTTGAAGTTTCAATTCACACGATCCCAATACTTGATGGAGGTACTGGGCTGACTGACTGCATGTCAATAGGGAATGATCGTGGGTATTCCTGGGCTGATTGAACTGCGGTTCATGTGGAGTTGCTATGGAATTCCATTGATGATCTAGGTTACAGCCTATGTGGATTTTCTGAGGTTAATCCAATGCAAATTTCACTCTAAGTATTATAGTGCAATAAAGGTTTTACCTGAAAGGGATTTTTTCCAAAATTTGTGTGTCAGCAATTATTTATGTTGGTTTGATTTATCCACATGTAGTTGCATATTTTAGGGCTAAATAAAATTGGATTAAAAACTGACACTGATTAAATAAGATTTAACTTAGAAACTTGAGAATTCGGTTTCATCAGTATCACACATACGAGTTTTACACCGTTTATGTTTGTTCCCATTGCAAGAAAAGAGGACACCTTAGGAAATTTTCCTATAAGTTGGGTAGTGTGCCTCATAGGTATTTACCTCGTTATGCTACTACATGTGTTCACACATGCACTCCCACACATTATACTTTGCATGCTCCTGCACATCACATGAGACATTTTAAGAATTTTAGAGAGCAGGTTGATTATTTAGTCAAGACTTCACATGATTTGATGGTTGTTTTTCATAGGATGTCACCACCTCTAGAAAACTCCTCCGGACTTAATGATTGAGATTTAAGCTCATTTTCTAGCATAATGTGATTTTCATGATGATATTTTGTGTCTATTTGCTATTGTGTACTACCTAGAATTTTCCATTTTGATATATATTTCGAGAAAAAACTAAAATATTTTTATTTTTGAAAAATTAGGGAAAAATACAAAAACATCTTCTATTTTTTTTTTGAGAAAAAAATTGAAAATTCCAAAATGAAATAATGTTGATAATTTTTTTTGAAAAATGCAAAAAGTTTTTGTAGTTTGCTTTACACCATTTATGGATGGACATTTAGGATGACCAAGTCACACTATCATTCCATTATCCATGTGACTCTTTTATAGTGTTTTGAGATGATACATAATTTCATCTGCGTGTGGAGTTATTAAGATGTGATTAGTGATTGCTTTTTACATGTTTCACTCATAGTCTCCTTTAATTCACACGTCCGCACGAATTTATTTGATTTTTGTACTTGTCTATCACATGGTGTTCGAAATGTTTTCATCTTATTTATGTCTTTAAAACGAACCAAATGAGATAAAACTTGACAATGGAAGTTGTGCATGTAAGAATCGTTGCCCGTGAGAGTTTGTTTAATATGAAATGATGAGTGAATATGGGAAAGGGCTATGAGAGGCATGTGAACTCATCGTGAAATCCACCATTTGAAAAGAGCCCAAAAAAAATTAAGGCAATAAAAAGAAAAATACGCCAAAAAGGGGCCAATAAGAAATCTCTTAAAAAAGAGAATTTAAAACCTTAATTAAAAAAATCCATCATTATTTATGAGGGAGTTTGATTGGAAATCAACGGGTTTGCACGTCCTGACAAAGTCTCGAAAAAGCATTACATAATTTTAGACTTTGATTTGTGGTTAGATTTAGTAAATATCATTTGAATACAACATTTTTACACCTAAGGACGATTTTGAGTTCATTCGTTAGGAGTATCCATATTCATCGTGAACATATATTATGTATGTTTGATTTGATTTTCCCATCGAATTTATTCACACTCATTCATTCCGTTTACACGCTTTGGTTATATTAGTGTTAGTTCATTGTGTGTTGTTTTTGTAAATTATTTTTGCTTGAAATGTTTTTTGAAAAATCAAAATTAGTTTGTGGAAGCCTTTTGAGTTTATCCCTGCATGAGCTTAATTGATATATATACATGTTATGCTTGTCGTGACACTCTGTATTTATTATTGGTTTATTCTTTTTCTTGTCTATTTCGAACAAGTAAAGGGGGATAACGAATTATGAATTATGGGGGAGTGAGAGTTTTAACTATGGGGGAGACTTGATTTCGTTTGATATCTGATTTATGTTTATCTCATTTCAAACTCAATACGTCACAAAGGCTTTTGCTTTGTTTACTATGTGTAGGACTTTGATGATCATTTCGAAAGCATACAAAAAGAAGAGCAAGGAAAGCAAAGAGATTTGAAGATTTAAAAAGTTGAAGATTTTTTAAAGACTTGCATATTTAGTATCTTTCCACTTTTGGGTTCATGGGAGGGTATTAGATTTGTATAGGACATTTTAATAATAATTCAGATATTTTTATTTTGTATCTGGATAGTCATAGGAGGAGATTTGTAAGGACATATTTTTCATAGTCCCTAATTTGCATTGAGTATGTCGTATCCCTCTAAAATCGTCAAGGATGTTCACGTTTACACCTTCAAGAATACGGATCCCAATATCAAGAATCTTCAACATCTACGCAACATGAGGTATACTTTGATACATATTTTATTTTGAGTTTATCACATTTTCCCTAAGTATTGGGATTCTTTTATATATTTTTTTTATCAAACTGAGGCGTATTTCGAACTTAAAATCTTTTCTGAAATACCTGTAGGCGGACTTTTAAACATATATTTTTTTTGCTCTAGTTGTTCAAACGACCTGGACATGTCGTTTGAAGGTTGCGAGATGCCTCATTTCTTTTGTCCATCAACGACCAAGTATTATTTTATTTTTAAATAGGTTATTTCTTGGGTCGTTCAAATGACTTCTCAAAGTCATTCGAATGACATGCTGAAGTTTATCAAACGACCTTCGCTGCCTTAAAGTTTTTTGTTAGCCTATAAATACCTATTTCATGAAGCTTTTCAACTAATACATTTCGTTTACACAAACTACAGAACTTTTGCAATTAAGTGTAACACCCCATATTTTTGTGCATTTAAAATTTAATTAATTCGGGAATTCTAAATTACTTGTGTGTCGTAATTTTAATTGAATTAATTATGGTAATATTTATTTAAATATTAATCTTGGAGTGAATGGTTAATATTTAGGGAAATTTGATTACTAAGTGCATAGTAATAATTTATTTACATCATTCCGAGTATTAGTCACGGGGTATGTACTTATCTCAGCCGGGAGTCGGCATAGACTAACTTTGGTGTGAGATAAGGATTTTTTATAAATTAATTCAGCTGCCAATTTTGAGTGTACGGTTGAGTTCGAATGGGCCGAGATAGTTATAAAAGTGTACTCGGGGGTATTAAACGGGTCACGGGACGTTTTTAGGCATAGTCGGGCCCACACGGGGGTATTTTGGGTCACTTGGACTTGGGCCATTAGGCCAAAAACGGGATTTAGCCTAATTACCTAATTAAAATAGAAGGGAAATGGCTGATTGATGTTTAGGAAACGCTTAGTGGGAGAGGAAAAAACTGAGATGCAGTTAAAGGCAAATTGGGGGACAAAGGAAAGAGCTAAAAGAAAGGATTTCGTCTTCAACCTTGGGAATTCACAACCTCAAATCAGACCCTACGAATCATAAGGCAAGTGGTTGACTTGAATAACAATTGATTTTTGTTTTGATTCATATTTATGTGATGTGAGAAGTCAAAATTCGTTTTGGGGTTTAAAGGGTACAAACAAGGTGTTTTTGTAAACCAATATTCCGATTTCTAAATTATGTAGAAATTCATGTGTAATCTGAGATTAGTACATAAATCTGGCATGATGTGTAAACCCGGATGGATTGAAAATGAATTTGAGATAAGGAATGATGTTTAAATGGGTTAAAGATTTAAAAACGAACTTTTATCCAATTTATGAAAAACAGTGGCGAACGTAAATTAAATTGTGTTTAGGGAGTTTATGGGGGTCCCTTATGAGTTTTTTAGTATATATTGTTGATGGGAAGACTTGGGTTTTATAGTTGAAGAAGTTAGGGTTTAGATCTTTTCGTCCATGGCTAAAACAGAAGGGGGAAGAAGACGATGACTTGTGCGATCGATCGATCGAGGGTTGGGAATCGATCGATCGATGGTCGGCAGATTTTGGTAGTTCGGCGAGTTTTGTTTATATAAGGGACATTTACTTAAAATTTCTTCCATGTCTTATTTAATGAAAAATACATATAGGATTTTCAATCTAATTAATTAGGAAGGAAAGTTAATTAGGACTGGGAGGAAATTTATATGTGTCACACCATGATTAAAATTTTGGGAATAATATTTCAAAATAACTAAATACGGATTGAGTGGGGAAGTTCGGGTATATTGGTTGAGGGATACCAAGACGTAAATTTTATTTAAAGTGAAAGTTAAATAATTGGGAGTCAGGAATTTAGACTCGGGTATTATTTTCTTTCGGGCAACGAGAGTAAGTCCGAATATATTGGTTGGAGCGACACCGAAAGTAATTTAATTAATTAATGTGTGAATTAATTAATAATTGGAGTTGGGCCATAAAATCATAATAATATGAATAGGCTTGTGATACGTACTTAGTACATGGTGTAGCCGTGATATATATATATATACGATGTGCGATATATAAGGTGTGTAAATTAATATCAGTGGATAGATATTATTATTACATATACTCTAGTGCTATTGGGGGAGGTTACGCATAGTGGATGAATCCCCTAGATTGAGGAGTAGGCCGAGTATATTCCCAGGTCATAGTGTCCGTTATATGGGTGAGAGGCATCTCACTTTCAGGGAAGTAATATGACCGCCTCCAATTTTTACGTATTATCCAAGTTAGTGAGAAATTCTGACTTGGGGTAACTAGGTTATGTGAATATGCCTAATGGGATAGTACTTTAGAGAATTTACATCCGGTGAGTTATTACTCCGGAGGATGTTTAATATTAATTATTATTCCAGCATGTTTATAAATGTTGCAATATAACTATACGTATATAATGAGGCAAATAATTATATATGGGTAAATTAATAAAGGCCGTGAATTGCATTATACATATAATGGGTGTTAAAGTTATTTGATTTTAAAAAGGGAAATGATTAATTAAGTTAGTTTTAATAATAACTTATAAATCATAATTATGGCACCCTCGGTTAGAGTGGGGTGGTTGCAAGGGGTTATATTAGTTATCTAGTCTTGGGATAAATAACTAGTTAAATTAATTAAGGCGTTAGTAGTGCACATTAAAGAAGAGGTGAGGATGTTCTCAAGAGAGTACGGCACTAACTAAAATATAAAGAGCATGCATATATATTTATTACTGTAAGTTAATCATTTGCTAAATGTTTTCCAAATGTTTTGGGTACTAACCCTTGCTATAAAAAAATTTAAAAACCTTTTAGGTGTCCAGCCACAAGGACGCCAGACTTGACTCATTCCATGGATCTGTTGCTGCAGCATGTGTGGATGTTGCGGGAGTTTGATAGGCGCCTCGTTCTTTTCATTCTTAGTATAAAGACTTCCTATCAGTCATTCGAGCATGTTGCTCACAACCTTATTTCAGTACTTATGTCAGACCTGTTGAGATTTATTACTTATCTTTACTTTTGTTGGATTTTGAACCGATGGTTTATTCGGTCAGTTAATGGTGATTATTTATATTATTCTATTTTCCGCATGAGTCTTTAATTTTAGTTAATAAAAGATAAAACTTGGCACGAGTCTAGTTTTCTCACTTAGGTGGTTAGTAATTTAAAAGACGACGGTGATGCTAAGTATGAACCAACTGAGAAACTTGTTTTGATTTAATTTAGGACTGATCATGCGGGGTTAGTTAGGTGGGGTGTCACAGATGGTATCATAGCATCAGGTTCTAGTGTCCTTAGGATCTGTACGACTTACTACGTTTCAGCGTAGCTTTCGGTTATTATAGAGCCCTATTATTAGGACCATTGATTCATTTTCCGCTTGTGAGATATCGTATTTCTGCTACTTATTTTTGTATAAATTGTGTACTTATACGATTCGATCGATTTTCAGATGCAACCGAAGAGACAAAGAGTGGAGAGGGCTGAGGCTAGGGATGAGCTCAGGGAGGTTCATCAGGACCCACAGGTACAACCACCCCTACCCCCACCCGAGTTGATCTCCACTACTCAGGTGGCAGTGATAGTGGCCAAGGTAGTCGAGAGAGCGATGCGAGCTATGGAAGATCATTTTCCACAGCCCCAGGCACCACCTCCAGTGGCACCAGCAGCTCAGGCTCAACTAGGGCCACCGTCTTAGCAGCGAGTTAGGGAGATATTTCAGAAGGGTCACCCACTTGAGTTTCGAGGTAGCACCGATGTAGTAGAGGCTTGTGACTGGAAGAAAAATATTTAGCGCCATCTGCGCATGATGGTGTGTACCGATGTGCAGAAATAGATGCTTGCTACCTTTCGTCTATCAGGGGGCAACCTTACAGTGGTGGGAGTCAGTTACCACCGTTGAGGAGAGGGATTTGATGACGATCTCTAAATTTTGGGTGCGATTCAATCGTAAATACTTCCCACCAGCGGTAATGACTGAGATGAGAAATAAGTTCAGTGAGTTAGTGCATGGTGACCGATCAATGGCAGACTATGAGAAAGAGTTCACCCGTTTGGCAAACTTTGTGCCAAATGAGGTGAGCGATGAGGAGCGAAAGAAGTCGAGATTCATGGATGGCTTAGGTTGGAGGATCAGGCAACATTTGATTGGGAATCCGGCGTTAGTGACGTATACAGATGTCATTAATGCCACCCTTATACATTGAAAGGATCATCGCTTCCATACGAAGGGAAGCAAGAGAGTAGGGGAACCGAGTCAGTAGGGCAAGGCAGTTACTGGTGGTGACACAAGTGGTAATTAGCAGTAGACTAGTAGTCAGCAGGGGAATCTGGCTAAGAATTTTAGGCCTGGTTGGTTCCGACCAAGAGGAAAGGGGTTCAGGCAGGGGCAGCCGGGCCCAAATCATTAACAGCACGTTCCTCAGGGCCGTCAGGGCCAAGGGAACAATGGGGGAGGCCAGCAGGGCCATCCACGTCAGGTCCAACACCAGGGGGACGGTCAGAAATGCTATTTTTTCTGCGGCCAGCCAGGACACTTCAAGAGGGAGTACTCGCAGAGGGGAAGAAGTCATCAGCAGGGTGCCCAATAGGGGCAACAGGGGCACTTGTCGCCAGCAGCACCGACTCCACCCGCCCCATAGTAGTAGGGGAAAATGCACTACAAGCGTGTATATAATGTCCAGGATGTTCCAAATCCTCCGGCACAGTAGGCGCCGCCAGTAGTTGAGGGTATGTTTCTCATCCATGGTCATGAGGGTAGTATACTTTTTGACACGGGAGCATCACATTCATTCATTAAATCTAATTTTGCTAAATGGGCTGAGTTAATAGAGACCGCGAGTAGTCTTCATATGTGTGTAGAGTCACCAGTAGGCAGCGGGGCCTTGATTCACTCGATTTGTCGGGGGGGGGGGGGGGTGGACATTTTAATTGGGAGTCTTAGTTTAGCAGCACACCTCTTAGTGTTAGATATGGAGGGGTACGATGTCATCCTGGGTATGGATTGGTTGGCAGGTTATCGGGCAACTGTGGATTGTTACGAGAGGACAATCGTGTTCTCCATTCCAGAGAAAGATAGTGTTGACGGTCATATGGGTTCATAGGTATGTGCATAGCCCATAGGCTTGCAAACATATTCTCCTCCAATATGTGTGATTTGTAAATTTATGGTTTGTGGAAGACTCCAAAACCATTGTCCTTATTCAGTGCCAGATCTACTGTGACTTGATAGCAGAGTATGAGGCCAAGTCGCTGAGTCTAGAGGTACATTTTTAGTATATATATATATATATATATATATATATATATATATACTTGTTGTGTGAAAGTATGTGGATAAGATATATAATGATGAAAATCTCTGAATAACTTAAGTAAGCGAGCACTTAACGTGATTTATAAATACTTCCCAAATTGAGATAACAGCCGTAAAAACATTTAATATGGTATTGTTGTGACACCCCGCCTAATTAAATACCGGGCGATCACTCCTTTATTAAATTAAAATCAAGGTGAACAGTTGGTTCATTCTTAGCATCACTGTCACAAATGAAAAACTTTTCCAATTTAAACACCCTAATTAATTAAGCTAAGTGTCAAAACCATTTAAACCTTTATTCTCATTTTATTAAATCCGGTTATAAAACCTTAAACCATTTACATTTTTAAGAGTCACACATTAAGAATGAGAATAGAAATGAACATTCAAGAATTTAATCATCAATAATAAATCCCAACATTTAAAACACTAAAGGAAAACGTCCTGCTAGTAACAAATCCCGAAATAAAGATACTGAAATATAAAAGAATTACAATCTCTGACAATACCAACTAAATAATGGAAAAAGGGAGACACATGCCCCTACTGGATAAAGTTGAACTAGGAGTAGAGTCCATAATGAGGTCATCTAATCAATGGCTTGCAACTTCCACAAAAGCTACAGCGCATTCCATCCAAAGAATCTTAAGTAAGACACCCCTGTGGCTGGGCACCTGTAATACATATATATATATACACAAGAGAGAAGAGGTAACAGAAAACGGGTCAGAGCCTGAATGTAAAACCGTTTTAAAAATAGTTTAGCAAGTATTTAAAATGCTTACCGGTTAATGCAACAATCATATTAGTACGCGACACTCTCTTGAGAATTCTCACCTCTCATCTATGGTGCACGCCTATCGTACTAATGAACCCCATATACCTCTCTAACTTATTCTCCATTAGTTTTATCACGTGAAATTAAGGTTATGATATTCACTTTTAGAAAAATCTAACTCTGCAAGATTTCTTACGTTATTTAGAATAATTTCGTATTATTATAACGTTTCCGAATACTTATAATGAAGCTGATTAAATTTCATACTTTCCTTAACTACTATTTTACTCAGTAGAAAGTTCTCATATAGTTACACGTATATATATTAATTACTCGTATAATATATATACAAACAGCACCCCACATAAAATCTATGGTGCTAGACTTCCATATCTAAGTATATATATACCAATCACTCATAAATTATATATATAATAACGGTACCCCACATAAAATCTATGGTGCTGGCATACTCTGCTATCAAGTCCCCGTATCACACAAACTAAGGGAAATACTAGTTCGGAATCACTCTCGAACTGTATTAACACAAACACAAACAACATTGAGGCGAAGCATAGATTCCAAGTCTTTAAGAGATCAGTACATACCCTCACGTCTCTTAGGACTGTCTGAACTATCGATTCGATAGCCTATACCAAGGATATCTATCTTCTAGGGTACGAGTCGATATCCCCCATAAAGGCACATCGAGATAAGACTGTCCCAGCGCGGTAACCTCAGGGATAGCAAGTAGCGCGGGTACGATTTTTACACAGAAATAATATATGCACAATCACACCGTCATATATAAATATGTAATCACATCCACATTATTAAATTAGGTACTCTCACAACCCAAAATTATCATTATCCGTTATTACACGTTTTTCTCAATTATATCGTATAACGGCCTCATTCCTTTCTCTTCTCGTAATTAATTTATTCTAAACTCACTTCTTGTCACTCTAAGTGTTTTCTTTATTTAAGTACAATTTCAGTAGGTCCTCTCTCGCCTTCTAATCCAACTTATTAGATGTTTCGATTATTTAATCAACACACGTATGATTTCTTAAGTCTGAAAGTCTCCTCGTGTATCCTTTATTTCCCTTCGTATTAAAGTTCCACTTTATGGGATTTCTCTTGACCCTACTGGTCCTCTTTATGTTCCATTATATTCTAGCAACCCTAATCAAGGTTTACTATGCATAAAATCGGATTAAGCTAACACGAGAAAAAATGCAGTTTTCCCAGGAGGGTCGATCGATCGATGAAAGGGGTCGATCGATCGAACCTTCGATCGATCGATGCTCTGGTCTCGATCGATCGATCAAGCAGTTATGCAGATTCTGCAGCCAACCCAGTTACGGGATTCTCACCCCAAACTACTCCAAATCATCATGTTACAGTCCCAAACTCCCAATCAATTATACTATAAGTGTTGTATACCCATTTAAACAATTTCCTATGTAACACATGCGAATTTTCCTCAAGAATCATGGGTTAAAAAGGGAAAACTCTACATAATTCTTATGAACCCTAATATTTCCTTTAACTTAATCTCTTTCATTGTTTTTCTAGATTTTCTATCTCTAATATCATGAAATGTCGTGGCTCATCCTCTATATGTGAAATGGGTTTCTAGAAATATGATCTCTAACATTATAACATGCAATATGTGTCTCCAATTTATGTTTTTCTTCAAGAATACTAATCTAATCAACCTAAGACTAATATAAAAGGATGCATTAACTTGATAAAAGCAAGATAGATACTTGCCTAGAAAATTTCAGTTCTGATTTGCGGACGATTTTGGTGTGGTTGTGTTCCTCGTTGCGCGATCTACGCGTTGGTGGTGACGGCGGTGCAATCAGAGGTGTTCTTGGCCTAGAACTCCTCGGAGAGCTTCTCCTCTTCCTCTCCAATGGCCGTCATTAGTATTTCATTGTGTTAACCCTAAAAGATGACACTTTCCATCTGATATAGCCCTATAAAATTCGTAGGTTTAATTACCCATAATTGAGAAATGTCCAAAACGCCCTCCCGGGGTACTAATTAGGCCTAAAAACACCCTGAGACCCAAACTAAACCCCCGGGTACACTTTTCTGACTATCTCGACCCTTCCGAACACTTTGGCGCACTCAAAACAACCATATGAGCAACTTATAATTTATTCACTTTTATAAATCAACATTTAGCCTCGACACGTCACAGGCGCGTCCCGACTTAAATTTCCATAATTGTCATTTTATTCACACGTGACAATATTATAAAAATAAATCTCATATATTACTATACTCATCCAGTAACATTCAACAAATAACAAATTTCCAATAATTACTAACTCTCGTCACGCTAGTAAATATTCAAAACAACATTCCGGATAAAAATTAAATTAATTTATCTCAATTAAATTTAATAAATCCTTAAATTTAAAAGCCATGAAAATAAGGGGTATTACAATTGTGTGGAAAATGCGGGTTGGTATTGCGATTAGTGATTAAAAGGATTTTTTCTACAGTCTAGTTAGGTGATAGAATAATTATAATGGGTTTAGAGGTGCGTTAGGCATGCACATTACTTAAGAGGTGAGAATCGTAAGTGAGTGTTCGAAAAGCTAACATGCGCATGCTATTTTCTTTGCTTCAATATTTAAATAGTTGCTAAAAAAATTTAAATGTTTTACACTCGGGCTCTGACCCGTCTCTTGCAAATCTCTTTTCTTTTATCAAATTGTTTAGGTGCCCATCCACAGGGACACCAAGCATAGGAGTTCCATTCATTTGACATGTTATAGCTGTTGTGGAAGTTATAGGACCTCGGTAGTAGACACCTCCATGATTATAATTTCTTCATCTTGAGTTGTTTCCTTCAGTTTGGGGATGTTCCCCCTCTTCTATTTAGATAGCCAGAGATTATGGATTTATTTATTTATTCCTTTCAGTTGTTGGATTACTTTGTTGGATTATTGTAGTTGGTATTTAGGTTGGAAGTGTTTACTACAGTCTCATTTATTATTTGAGTTATTTCTTTTCCTATGATATTGCTTTGAATGGCAAATGGTTAGTTACTCGTTGATTTGGTTTTATATTAATTAAAAGATTAAATTTTGACATCAGGTGGTTAGTATTTTTAATAAAAGCTTTTGACAGTGATGCGTATTCTGGACCAATTGGATATTCTGATTTAATTTAATAAAGGACTAATCACCTGGTATTCAATTAGGCGGGGTGTCAGAGGTGGTATCCGAGCATCAGGTTCTAGAGTCTTTAGGATTTGTGATTGTTACGTTTCAGCTTAGCGTTCTTTGATATAGAGCCTTACTATAGGATTGTTGTATTCCTCTACATATACAATTTACGCTCTCCTGCGATTTAGTATAGTTAACCTAATTCATATGTGAGTTCGACTGGTCTTCATATATCGAGTAACATGGGACGACTGCATGAGAAGAGGCATAATAAAATCTATGGAGTATTCGGGGAACGGTGATCGCGATAGGAGTTGTCAAAATTATTGTCTAAGAAGATGATTAAAGGGATAAGCACTCAGGAAAAATGAATTTCCAAACACTGTCATAGAAAATATTAGTGCAAATTCAGACTCACTCAGCGTAGTCGACAAAGGAGAGAGTCAGGGGAACTCTTTCAAAGAATCACCTATAAGGATATGAGGAAGAGATGAAGTGTGATGGGGCAATGGAAGAAGAGAATCCAAAGGCACTAGTGTATGGTGGAGTACGATGACACTCAAAATTAAATTTTGGGCAAAATTTTTAGCTTATAGGAGCATCATAGAGCAGTGATAGCCAGTAACCACGTATAAAGAAGTATATATAGAATTAAATAAGAGACTGGGTGCGGTTTGACCATAAGATCTTTCATGTACTGTCCAAACAAAGATGCTAATGGAATTATGAACTTATCATAAGTAGGTCAAGTAAAGATTAACTGTGAAACATAAGTTAATTTATTTAGCAAACTTCGTAACCGAAGAAGGGGATACGGAGAATAAAAAGGGTCTATAAGTTGAAAATTAACTCATGGGTAGAATACAGAAGAATGAATGGAGGACACGGTGAAGGTGACTATTGTCGATGTCGTCAAAATCATATGTGTACAAGGGTACATCAACGCTTCCAGGTGAAGGGATCCAAGAGGATTGGAGAATCTAAACGAAAAGAAACATTGAATTTGACAGTGCCAGTGAGACCCCACAAGAGGGTATACCCGGTAGGGGACCCATCTGAATGTTGTAGATCATATAAATTCTTACCGAGTAAAGGTAGATTTGGTCATGCCCATTAAGGTCAATAACATGTTGCATCATTCCAGTAGAGCTAAAGGAATAATGGGGATTGCGATCGGGGAGAAGCTACAAAGTCTGGGAGAAGGACACCCCGACATGACCGTGTAACACCCCGACTAATTAAATACCGGGTAGCTACTCCTTTATTAAATCAATTCAAAATGCCAAGTTGGTTTAGTTAATAGTATCACTGGCGAAAACATTTTAATAATTACTAACCACCTAGTATTTAAAAAGTAAGTTGCCAAATTTTAATTTAAGTCTGATTAACATGCAATAAAAGAATAATGGAAGAATAACATAATCCATTCACCATAACGAAGTAATGAAATAACCAACAATTAATAATAAGTCAGGAGGAAAAACTCCTCACAACAATCCCACGAATGAAATAATAACATAAGTCTGAATCCTGAATTAATTACATGCCCGAAGTCTGAATAACTGAAATAAATGAAAAGTCTCTAAAAGAAATGGGCGACATGCCCTACAACTGATAAATGCTGAATATAGAGTCAAGATAGATGAAGCATCTACAAGCAAAGTCCTGTAACTTCCACAAACAGCTACAGCTCGTCACCTGAATGAGTATCCTAAGCATGGTGACCTTGTGGCTGGGCACCTAAAATGATTTTTACAAAATAGATTTGAAAGAAAATGGGTCAGAGCCCGAAAGTGGAAATCAATTTTAAAAACAGCAAGTGTTTTAATAACATTAAAACATTAAATGAAAAATACATGTTAGGACGTAAACTCACATGAAATTCTCACCTCTCGACTACATGTGCACTCCTAACGTACCGTACCCATTTAAATAACATATATATCTAACCAAACCGTAATAAGTTCTACCCCTTACTACTCGATTCCCATAATACATTCTAACGTTATCTATTAAATAGAGGGCTTTACATACACTCGGATTCTCAATTAGTAATACAATTCACTATCAATTAACCCATTATGTTTTCTCAAAACATTACCATAATTATATTCACAATACCAACATGAAAGTTCCCATTAATTAAGTGTATATTATTCACGTCATAAATATACAATACAAGCACCCCGAGACTAAGCTGCGGTGCACACATACTCTGCTATCCATCCCGGTACATCACGTACATAAGGATCACGCATTTCGAATCTCTCAGGAATCGTTCAGATAACATCATCACAAATAATGCAGGCGAACACAGTCACATCACATGGGTCACGCACATACCTGCGCTCCCACGATCAGCAGACTTATTAACATCCCAATAAGTCCTTCTCTGGCCTATGTTCATCGAGGTACTAGTCTAAATCCGAGCAACACAAGGATTAGAGGGCCCTAAGCGAATGTAAACCTCCCGTGATAGCAAGTATGGTAGGTATGTCATACACATAAAATCAATACATATACTAAGTATGCACACATCTTAGTAATCACCATAATATATTGGTGGTACACTTCTCATTCTCGTACCGACATATAATGCTACACAATTTATATGTTCCCGATTAATATAGTAATTTAGGCCGTCAATAGTTCTCGCATCGTAATAGACACTCACGTCCTACTTCATATTTTCCCTTAGGTTCAAACTACACTTCTAGGTTTGACTCCTCATTATAACCCAAACATCCCAAATATACCAATTATCCATCAAGGAAATGTCATTTCTCCATATAAACAACGTTACGGAACACGCGAAATCAAAACAGGCTAAAAAGCCTAAACTGTCAACTCGTTCGAAGTCTCGTTCGAACGAGGCTGTTCGAACGAAGGGGGCTTTCTAACGAGGTCTCGTTCGAATGAAGTCATCGAACGAACTTCACCCTCATTAGAAGTCAAAGGTCAACTCATTAGAAGCTCGTTCGAACGAGCTCGTTCGAACGACCTGGGCAGGTCTTCTAACGAGTGGCCAGTTTCGAGCCCAAATTTCCTATTTTCGTTTTTCCAACTTCTCTACACCTCAAATCTCATCCAAACATTAATCCAATGATTGTTAAAAAGCCACTAATCATCCCTAAACATATTTAGGTCATATACTAACATGATTTATGGGGTTAATTCATTCTAAACTCATTCAATTATCAAATCTCTTCATATTTCCCCCAATTTTAAGAATATGAACCCTAAAATTTATAAATCATCCAAGAGCCTAATTAAATCCATTTTCGTTTCATCCAAATTATAATATCATCAGAATAATCATCTAAATACAAATCTACATGCGATTCCTCATCAAAAAATGTAATTTTTACTTCCAATTAAAATGGGTTTTTCATTACCTCCCAAGAACAATAAGATTTTATCAATTCCTACACATGGAAGAAACATTCTTTGCAAAATAACGAAATTAAACCACTTGAAATTCTTTGCAAAAATGTAATCTCTTCATATGTCCCTTGACATTTTTTTAGTCATTCAATTATTTTGTTATTATGGAGTATTTGGTTTTGGAATTTTAGCCGATGGTTTATTCGACAAAACTTTATTCATTTATATATTGTGATGGTTGGACTCTAGTATATTGTGAATGTTTAATTTTAGTTTTCCTCTTTGTTCTTTTTTATGTGTTAAAGAAAGATTAAAAAATCTGGCACTGGTATAATTTCACTTAGGTGCTTAGTAATTAAAATGTTTTCGACAGTGATGCTGAGAATGAACCATATGAAAAACCTATTTTAATTTAATAAAGGCCTGATCAACCGATATTTAATTAGACGGGGTGTTATAGTTTGTATCATAGCATCCGGTTCCAATGTCCTTAGTATATGTGCAGTTTTTCACGTTTCAGCTTAGCATTCTTTAATATAGAGTTTTATGATAGGATTGTTGTATTCTTGTACGTATGCAATTTACGTTCTCCTGCTATTAAGTATAGTTCATGTGATTCATATATAAGGTTAGTTGAGCTCATTACACCGAGAAATGAGGGACGACTAGCGAGGGTCCTTATAAGTATGGGAGGAGGAAAGGAGAGGCAGAAGACATATAATATCTGAGAACGGTAATTGAGAGCAAAGATACCATAATTATTTTTTGGCAGGTGATGATAGGATAACCACTCGGAGATAGCGGCTTCCTCAAGCACCAGTGTAGATAATGATGGTATTAATTCGGGCTCACCCAGTCTAGTAGGTAGGGGGAGAGTCAGCGGGACTCTTTTGAAAAGTCATCTTTAATGATTCGAGAAAGCGAGGGAGTATGATGGACCAATGGATAGAGGTAATCCAAGGCAATGTTGTAGGGTGGAGTACATCGACACCCATGACTAAATTAGGACGAAACTATTTTGCTCATAGGAGCAGGATTATGATGAGTTGAATTAGTCACCCCATATAAGGAAGTATATATAGAATGATCGTGAGAGAGAATGCAATTGGAATATTGAAACTCATCACAAGTGGGACAGATAGAGATCGATCGTGAGAGAGACGATGACCGGTTTAGCGAACTTCGTACCCGATAAAAAGGGAACGAAGAATGAAAATGGATTCATGAGTTAATAATGGACCCGTGATGAGAATATACAAGCGTGGATGAGAAATTCGGTTAGGATGACTAGCGTCTTCAAGATCATACGTTCACAAGTTTATGTTAACGCTTCCATAAAATGGGGGCTAAGGGAGTTAGAGAATCTAACCGAAGGGCAAGACTGGATTTTTTGAGGATAGAATTCTTACCAAGTGATGGTGGGTTCATTTAGTGTTGTCTAGGCAAGTAACAAGTCCCATAGGACCAGCGGAGCCAAAGGGACAATGGGGGTAGTAATCAGAGTCAATACTATCAGGTTCCCAAGAAGAACACCCCCTGAAGGTCACAACGAGGTGCCTTATGTGTAAAGAGTAGAAACACATGTATGGATCTTATCCGCGGTGAGGCAGGGAACAGGAGCGGGATGCCTAGTAGGGGCAACAGTTATAGAAGTTTTTATTCGATTGGGACGAGAGTGTTATGTCATGGAACCATTTGAGCCGCCGGTGTCATGGGTAACTGAAACTACGAGTTTTATCCCAGAGTGATTGGGGTTCTATTTATTGTGACATGAGTGAGTCACAATAGTTTTTTAGTAATAAATTCATGTGTCAAAAGGGTTTGGTGGAGGTATCATTAATAGTACTATAATTGTAAATATTTACCATTGAGTAGCAGGGCTCTCCTTAGTTCGACTGGCAGGGGATCGGGTGTGGACACTAAGAGGGTATTTTTAGGTGATACCATGATGAGAGGTGATTATGATCTTGTGATTTTATCCTGAGTACCAACGGGTTAACTATGGTGGGTGGTGATCGCAAGATTATCGTGTTTGTTGACCCAGGGCAAGAGGTATATTCTTTTTGTGATGTCTCACCTAAAAGAGGGTCGAGATCGCGGAGGTATTTTTTGAAGTAGACTTTAGAGAGTACAATTGTCTAGTTATATTGGATCCCGATGCGTAGGGACTCTTACTAATGAGATTCAAAATATATCGAGTTTACCTTTGAGAGAAGAGATTTAGCTCATAGTTATTTACACACCGAGGACTAAGTGGTAGTGGGAGCGTTGTATCTTGTGATGCCCTGAGAAACAGGGGTATAGACGATTTGATTTATGTGTTGGGAGACAGGATTTGTGATATCTTAGTTTTACTCTTGGACCCATGGATTTTGATGATCGACAATGCTAGGGAATAGTGCATTGGGAAAAGTTCATTTGGCCTTTGTTCAAAGATGTTAGACGCATGAGCCTTAATAAACTTCGGGTGTGGAGAGACGTCGTTGGATGCTAAGGCACCGGTTTAAGTGATAATTATTGAACGAGTGGGGAAACCACTCTGGGCTAAGAGTTATTAAGAAATAAGGCCAGTGGAGCCGGGAAGTGTTGCAAAAGAAACACTGACAAAATTTTTGCACCACCAGTCGATGAGTAGGGAAATATCGAGAAGAAATAAATTGTGATTAGTGAAGTGATCGGGAATGCCAGTATGATATAGCCACGCCAAGAGTAAGAGGGGAGTGTTTGAGGTACATATGTTCCATATGTGATGTTTGTAACGTTTGTACAAATATTCACCGATTAATGGGTGTATGGGCACCCTGGTTAAGTAATTTTTTAAATCGTCCAGTACAAAGGAATGTGGAGGTAAGTGTGTTGAATGTATGCCTATGGGGAATTTAGAATGATAAGTGGACAAGCAGGATGGATGAAATTCATTTGAGAAAGGAGACAGTCCGAATCAGGGAGGACTGGGGGAGTTGAAAGACGGTGAGCAGAGTCTTACTTAGTCCAATGCCTTGAGTGGTCTATGCATAATTAAGGTGTTGAGTGGAACATAGGAAAATGATTGATCCGAAGTTATCAACCAAGATTTTAAATTTCATGGTCTCAGTGACGGGATTGATGAACATGAGTGATGAAATTCACATTTGGGATATTCATCTTTTCATTTGAAGAGAATAAATTAAATGAAACAAAACTAGTTGCTGTCCAAATTTGTTGCGAAATAAGATAGGACCTTTCAGTCCCACCTCTGATCAGAAATGTCAAAAGGCGATGGGGGGGGGGGGATGTGGCCATCCCCCCCGAATCCTCGTGGAGGGTGGGCGTACGATGGAGGATCCTAGGTCCCGCGCATCCCTCTCGGGAGTGCTTTGGCCGGCGTCATTTGAGTGAGGTGTAAAATTTTAGAGAGATTAGAGTCGCCAGTCTATTTTACTCAAAACAGACAAAAGAAAGGGAGCCATCCCGAAGGACAGCATCCAAAGACATACTAATGCATATGAAACCAAAATGATTCAAAAAGGGTCCGAAGTCTAAGTTCCAAAATGGGAAGGTGTTAGGCACCCATTCAGCCCTTTCGGTCTCTCATGGATTTTTGTTATTTTACTTTATTTTCCCCGTGATGTGTGTGCATGGGTATATATAGTGGAGATAGGAATCGTCGACTTGCACCATGGAATAGGTTAAGAGAGTCATCTGTAGGAAGGTATAAAAATATTAAAAAATAGGATTTATGCGATTATCCTTACGTTGATCGTTACGATGGAATGATAACGCATATGGGATAATACGCTACTAAGAACAAGTATGTAGAATATAAGAGAATTGAGTTTAGAAAAAAAAATAGAAAGTAAGAGAAAAGGTAAAAATAGGACTCGAGTCTCGGGTTTTAACCCGAGACGCCTACGTAGCCTATAGAGGCATCAAAGTCCACGTAGTTCGCATGCAAAACGAGGGGTGGGGTTTATTCCATAAATCCAACAGGGGGATTCTCTTATTTGTGTGAGTTGTGGTGTGTGTGCAGAAAAAGTGTTTTAGTAGTGAGAAAAGTGTAAGAAAAGTGTGAGAATTCCGGTTTGGAATTTATGAACAAACCCTCTCTTTCTTGTTTTTTTGGTTTTTATTTATATGAAAATAAGAGATGTGCAATAATACTAAATAAAAATTATATTAGGATGTGTGAGATGAGATAATGGAAATGCTAAGTAATAAAACAAGTTATTGCGAATTTATGAGAATTTAAGGAGATAGTTGAGAAAATTAGACCTTCTTAAAAATCTTGAGCTTGATCTTGAATGTTGGAGAGCAGTCCTTAGACTTGGATGATGATGGAGGGTAATGAATTCACCAAGTTTGATGAAAAGGATGATGAAAAGTGATGGTTGGAAAGGAATTTGGGTGTGGAAATCACGCTGACTTCGAGAGAGGTTTTCTGGATTTTCTGAGAGTGATATATATCAGATTTGGGCTCTCTTTGCAAGTGAGGTCAGGCCTCCTTTTTATAGGCCCAGGGCATTGCCGATCGGCATAGCCCTGTTCCTACCAATCGGCAGGTGCTTTACGCACACTGCCGATAAGCAGGGTCTGGGACCTGCCGTTTGGTAGTGTCTTTCAAGCCTTTTTAGAAAATTGGTCGCAGAATGCAAACCGTTGATCAGAATCGCACACGGGGTGGACCATTGGAAAGGTAATTCAAAGACCTTCGAAAGTCCTTTGGACTGCTCCGAGTTTGGGTGTTGACTTTGGGTCAAATATGGATCGAATGCATTCATCAGTCCATTGGATGGGGAATCATCGAACGCAAATGGATCGTTCATCCTCATGGTACGTCAGGATCGCGCACGGGGAAGACCATTAGAAAGGTTAGGAGATGTAATTTGTCATTCCAAAGAGTTTGATCCGGTTTGGGGAGTTGACTTTGGTCAACCGATCCTTGGAAGCATTCGGTGACCTCTCGGAGTAAAATGGATCGTTCGTCCGTACCGTAAGTCAGAATCACATGGAGTGGACCATTGGAAAGGGGTTTCAATTCCCTTCAAAGATTCATTCATCTCGGACGAGTTAAAGAGTTGACTTAGGTCAAACAGATCCCAGGAGTTCCTGGTGGCCTCCTGATTGAGTTTCGGGGGAAACAGGTCGTTCGTCCGCATTGTAAGTTGGAATCGCGCACGGGATGGACCTTTGGAGAGGGGTTTCAGTGCCCTTAGAATATTTATTCAGCCTCGGTCGAGATAAATACTTTGACCTGTGGTCAAACGGAGCCTGGGAGTGCCCAATATGTTTTAGGTCAGTACTCGGGGTATGACCTGGGTTTGTAGTGATGAAGGGAGGGGCCAGGGACCTAAGGAGAGTTTAAGGGGTAATAAAATGGGGTGTCTACAGAGCCCCTCGATAGGTGAGTTTAGATCAAACGATTATCGTCAAATAGACACCGCATGATGCTTTTGAGGGAGGATGACCAATTCAGAGGGTCGAGGCCGATTCTAAGGACCTAAGGGAGAGAGGATGACCAATTCAGAGGGTCAAGGCCGATTCTGAGGACCTACAGAGTGTGCTGGGGATAACCAATTCTATGGGTAGAAGACGATTCTATGGGCTTAAGTTAAGATGACCAATTATGCGGGTCAAAGCCAATTATGCGGGCTTAAGTAGAGGTAACTAATTCTGCAAGCTTATGTAGAGATGACCAATTCTGTGGGTCGAAACCAATTTTGCGGGCTTATGTAGAGATGACCAATTATGCGGGTCGAAGCCAACTCTGCGATCTTATGGTGAGATGACCAATTCTACGGGTCAAAACCAATTCTACGGGCTTATGTAGAGATGACTAATTCTGCAGGTCGAAACCAATTCTACGGGCTTAAGGTGAGAGGACCAATTCTGTGGGTCGAAGCAAACTTTACGGGCTTAAGGTGAGATGAACAATTCTATGAGTAGAAGCTAATTTTACGGGCTTATGTAGAGATAACCAATTCTGCAGGTCAAATCCAATTTTGTGGGCTTAAGGTGAGATGACAAATTCTACGGGTCGAAATCAATTTTAGGAGCTTATGGTGACGATCCAAGATCGAGGTCAATTCTAACCTAACTAAGGTGACGACCGAGGACCGTGGTCAATTCTTACCTAAGAGAGGTGACGACCGAGGATCGAGGTTAATTCTGACCTTATTAAGGTGACGATCCAAGGCCAAGGCCAATTCTGAACTAAGACAAGTGACGATCGAGTATTGAGGTCAATTCTAACCTAACTAAGGTGACAATCCAAGACCGAGGTCAATTCTGACTCAAGAGAGGTGACAAACGAGGACCGAGGTCAATTCTTACCTAACTAAGGTGATGATCCAAGACCAAGGTCAATTCTGACCTAAGAGACGTGACAACCGAGGACCGAGGTCAATTCTTAGCTACATTTCCTTTGGGACAATCAGGGATACTGCTGGGGGTAAAGATTAGACTTTGAATTCCTCTGGGGAATAACGAAGGAGCTGGAGAAAATGTAGTGTCCTCCGGAGTTTAGCTGGGGAAATCCTTATGATTTTGGGGATTTTGTGGAGGAGAGGCAAGTTTGATGCCGTAAACTCCATTGGGGAAGTGATTAAGTGGTCCAGGGTTTGGATGTATTGCTTGAGACCTTTGGTGCATAGGGGGTGATCTTTGGAGATCCTCCGGGGACGTTGCCGGGAGGAGTTTTACTTGGTTTTTCAGCATTTTGCTGGGGAAATGGGGGTTCTTCTTGAGGGAGTGTGAATTTTTCTTGGTGAAAATGTTCTAAATCCTTCCTGGGATTTTTAAGAATTTTTTGAGAATTTTTTAGGGCTTTCTGGTATTTTCTGGGAATTTTTATACGAAATTTTAAGGGGGTGTCGGTCGGCATTGTTCAGAGGGTGCCATTTGACCGTGGCAGGGACTTTTGGACTGCCTCGCGAAGGTAAGGGGTCAGTACCGATCGGTGGGTGGGGAGTCAATGCCTATCGGTATGAACCTTGTGATCCTATATAAAGGGGGCGAATTTCGTTCATTTTTCAAAGCTTCTTGCTTTCTTTCTTTCTGCTATTTTCTTCTGCAAACTGTTCTAGCATTTTGATCTCTAAGAAATGACTGCCTTTGTGAGCACTATAGCGCATAGGGAATGGTTGACTATTGATGACTGAGCGAACGTGAAGTGAAGGGCCAGGGCCCCTCTTGCTTTGAGGAGTGAGAACTCCTTTTATGCGTTCGACCTGGTTGCGGATGAGCGGACCTTGCTACGAGAGCCGTTGTGTCATCGCTCCTCGAGGGTGGTGAGCCCTGGCGATTATGAAAGTAACATGACTTTTGGTATTCTTCTCTTTTTGGTGATTTTTTATTCCTTCTTGAATTTTGACAAGGTTTCTTCTTTTGACAGTCTGCACTGGATGAGATGCCTCGGTCGACAGCGGTCTTATGTGATCTGGGGGAGATATGGTGGGATACTACCCACACCTTACATTTAAGTTTTGGGGAGATGACCATGACTCCCATAGACGTGCAGCAGCCTCTGGGTCTGGATTGCGAGGGGGAGCAGATAGAGGAGGATCGCTCTCTGAGGGTGAGGCCGGAGGCGCTGCGGGCGGTGCTTGGTGATGTAGGGAGGATAGTTTATGGGGATTCCATCCGGTTGTCCTTACTGAAGGATGTTCTGCTGAGTAGAGTGGTTGATGTGGAGGACGGGCTGCAGGTGAGGAAGATGGCCCGGTTGTTTATTTTACTGGTGTTGGGAGGTTTCATGGTGGCGTTGTTCGACGACATCCTCCATTTGTGGTTCTTGCCGTAATTGAGGTTGTTTTCGAACATCCCTCTTTATTATTGGGGGAGCCTTACTTTAGAGACCCTCTATTTTTCTTTGGATGCATTCATCCGGTGCTGCCGACAAACTTTTACTCGAGCCATGTATCTTCTTGAGGTATTTCTGTAATTTTGCGCATTTTTCCTTTCATGCATTCGCATTTTCCTTTTGAGTCTCTTTTTGATTGTGAATTCCTGTCTTTGGCAGATGTGGTTCTATGAGGTGATTGGGTGCAATACCCATTTGACCGCTCTGAAGGATGATACTGTTGGGGACTTCTGCCGATTGTATCGATGGCGCAAGGCCAATCTACAGTCGAATGGATCTCTCTTTCTGGAGGCGGTGCGTCAGGACTTGAATGGCCTGAACAGTGGTAGGGTAAAAATCTTTCCTTTTCAGCCTTGGTTTTTGGCACGTTCTAATTCTGTATTGACTTATGCCTGCTGGGGATTTTCAGGCGACCTTTTACCCTTGGGAGACAGCCATTCAAGATACGGGGTCGATCGGGGTGAATACGTAGATGAGGCATTTGTTGGTGCATGAGTTCGTCCATTCCTGGTATCTGGGGGAGTGGAATACTGAGGAGGAGGTGGTGGTTCCACTTGCACAACCTCCTATGTCTATGAGGTGGGAGCGACTGCTGTCGGAGGATGCGAGGATCGCAGCGATGATCGATGAGTCTTACTTGTTGTATACTGATAGGGCCGCGTCGTATGACTATATGGACTTTGTGATGAGCTGGTTGATGGTTCCCATCATAGATGATGCCTTGCCTTTCCCTCCTGCGGGTTCGAGTCGGGCGGTGGGGTCCTCCCACAACGGCGATGGTCCTTCAGCGTCTGCGGGGTTGGAGACTTCAGAGGTTCCCTTTGTTCGACTGCATACCCCCTCATACAACATTCGGTGGGCTGATGGAGGGATGGTCCCCATGTTACATCGTCCTCATGTGATGGATCCGGAGGAGTTGGGTTTGACAGAGGAGGTTTTTCGTCCTGCGGTATACCTTTCTATTCTTTTCCTCTTTTTGGTTACTTTTTTATTTTGATCCTTCTTTGATATTGATTTTTCCTTTTACTTGCAGCAAGTTCGTGTGTCGACCACTTGGCTGAGGGACATCAGATACTGGATATCTTCGACGACTGCCCATATTCAGGATGCGATCCGGATTCCTTCTTGTTTGGTGTCGTCTGCTTCGTCCGGGGAGGAATCTGGCTCGGGTAGCGGTGGTGCGTTATCTCGTCGTAAGGGAAAGAGAGTGCGTCGCAGGGGTGGAAGCTCCTAGAGATAGGGGGAAGGGTAGGTGAGAGAGAAAGAGAATGTGGGTTCGGGCTGAGTCCCGTTGTTTTTTTATTTTTGTTTATTTCTTACAAAATTTAATGTAACATAGAAGAATATATATATGCAATGCAATGGGATTTTTTATTATCATTTGTTAATGATGAATGAGTGAATGCATGCACGTGTGCTTTTTACTTTGCTGCTGAGACCGTAAAAAGAGATATTTTTGGGATTTTGACCAAAGTTTTAAGAATGGGAAATTATATAGGGGTGGAAAAGGATTTTTGAAATTCTATTGAAAATATTAATTTATTTTTATTGAGCTTCTGATTTTGACAAAAGAGGAAAAAGGAAAACTTCCAAAAATAGGGGGTGCCGATCGGCAAACCCCTTATCGTGCCTATCAGTCCCATTGATGATACACAAATATTCCGTATTTCATCCTCCGAACCCACGCATTTTAGCCACCTCGGGTATCTTATTCCCTATATTTATGCTCGTTAACCAGACAACCTCGGATTTCAACGTTAACATGTTTTGCAGGGTTTAATTAAGCTTTTATAGGTAATTGGATGCTAAGTGTGAAGTTCAGACGCGTTCCGCTCGATTTTCATACACGATCACACGTTCAAGGGCATTTTAGTCAATTCACATTTTGGGCATGTGGCCCATCATCTTCACGGAAGTTGTAGCCCTCCTTTCAAGCTTCGCGTGGCCGTAAACGGTGCGCGAATCCGATTCATAACGAAGAAGTTACGGCAATTTCTGCGGACGGGAAATCCAAGAAACCCAAAACAGTAATTCAGTGTGTTGTTACCTACTTGATCAATCGATCGACCAAAGGGGTCAATCGATCGATCCTTCTCGACAGTGGGATATTTTGTTCACCATCGATCGATCGACCAAAGGGGTCGATCGATTGATCCCCTGTTTCTAGCAGATATTTTGGCTTCTCTTTTCTTTTCTCTTTTCTTTTCTATTTTAATTGCACTTAGTATATAAGACATTTCGGTTGTAATAAACAAATATAATTCTTTTTAGTTTAGGTTAACTTAGGGTTTGAGGGGTTTTAGAGCTCAATCTTCATTTCTCTCTTGGTTTGACACCCTTTTGGGTTTGTAATTGGTTCTTTCATCTTCCCTCTCCATTTGATATAGTTGTATTTCAATTATTCCTGATTTGTAGTGTAATTTACATGCTTTGTTAATTAGATTTACTTTCTTTCTTTAATCGGTTTCTAGTGTAGATTTATCACGTTTCTTTACCGCATTTCATTTATCGCATTTTTACTATGCTTTTTAGTTAATTTAGATTAGGTTGTGTTTGAATGGAACTCACTCTAGTTAACGCATTTCTTGGCTTTGGTGATAGCGTTGATGGGTTTTTCTCGGGGGCGTTGTCCTAGTTATTACGCCTAGGAGATTTGACGGGGCATATCATGTATGTTCCGTGCTTACGACCTTTCGCGCGTAATTTCCTGGATATTTGTTGACGCCAAAATCTTATTAGGCTTTTATGCAGATTTGGGGGCGTGACAACCCTTGATTCAATTAACTGTCGAAATGAGACGCATTTGTAATAACTCGTCGACCCATGTAACCATTTTATACAAATTAGCTCAGATGAGGGATATTCGACGCAACCTATAGTTTTACTCACTTTGCTATTCTAGTTTCAATACCCTTACCTAGAATAACATTTCCCTTTTATGCATCTTTTCTTTTACGTTGTAATCATCCTTTTACACTTTTATTTCGGAGCACTAAATCACTTAAATTCTATCAACTCGTCTCAACGGATCTTTCGATACCGGACTTATCGCGTGCTTTCCTCGCAAGTGTAGTCGTAATTTAGGTTTGATTGTATTATCGCGGTGAAACAAAAACAACGACTGTGCCCTTACATGAGTACGCATTTCCCGTGTAATCAAAATGGCGCCGTTGTCGGGGACTTGTTTGTTTTAGACCTTATTTGATTTAGTATTTAATAGTATTTTCATTCTGTTTGTATTATTTGCTAACCTTTTTACAGGACATCCACATTTGAGCACTTAGAAATGCTTGAATATTTCCCGCGCGTACCTACTTTGTGGAATTCGCCATTTCGAGCCATTTTTGGGGTAAGCATGTCTTATTCCAATTCTTTCGGCAATCATTATTATAATTCTCAAAATGCTTGTAATACTATGACTTTCGGTGAATACTTAGAATCCCAAAATTATAACAAATTCAAATATGACTTTGGCCAAGTATAACGAAAGTCAAAACATGGCTTATTGGAATTTTGATGATGATGGCAATGATTTTGGGACTTTGCCTCCTTACAATAGGAATTTTGAAATGAATTGCAATTGTTTTCAAAATTCCTATAATAATGAGGTTTCATTTAAGTGTGATGGTAATTTTAAAAGTTCCCATTTTAATGCATCCGCACCTCGACCTATGACATTCGGTGAGGGCTTCCGTATGTATGAGAATGAGAAACTTGAAAACCATTATCAAGAAGAAGATCATTGTTGGGAACACGAATTGGATTTATTATTTGAGTTCGATGACGATTTTTCTTCCGAGACATTCGAAGTCGAAGAATGTTTTGAACCAAATGATGTACTTGTACCTACTTTGGAACAAACCATTCTAGACTTTTCCCATTGCATAATAGATATTGAAAGTGAGGATGAAAATGACGTAATATCTATTTGCTATGAAATGATTTCTTCTTTGTCTCCCAATGAAGAACATTTAATTGAAAATGATATTATTTCCTTCGAAACTCAATCTTCATGCGATGATGATTCATCTCATGAGTTTGAATTTCTTTCATCCCCATTTTCATTCTCTATTATCACACCGTCACAAGTACCCGATGATTCGGTTTCAAACATTAATCTTTTAAACCTTTTCGTCGATGAGGAGTACCTGCTCGAGTCGCCTTCCACGATCGCGTCCGTGCCTTTTTGTGCGCCCCCTCCCATTCCAAATTCAAAATTATTGGTAGGATATTCGGCTTTTCTCGATCCCCACATGTTTTTGTCACCCGTTCAATCCAAACCTCCCATCGTCCCTCCAAAACTTTTAATTGGCGATGGTTCCTTTCTTATGCCTTACACATGCCTTCCGTTGTTCAAACGGAATTCATATTTTTCGGAGGGCATGCTTATATGTGAGGGTACACCGGTTATCCTCCAAAGTCAAATTGTTTTCACGGTGGACCCTCAGCTATTTAGACTTCTAGTGTATAGTTAGTGTGAAGCCTAAATTGTAGGTTGTATATAGTTAGCTTTTTATTCTTTCTTTTTATTTGTTTTCCTCCCTTTTTAATTTAGTATAGTATAATTATTTAACTTTTTATATTTGTTTTTCCTATGCTCGGTACTAACTTGTTTTGTAGATTCTTTGGACTTGTTCTTATGGGGATCGCTCCACTTTTGGGTAATATCGCTATTTTCCTCTCTTTAACTTGGTTCTTAATTAACATTGAGGACAATGTCAAGTTTTAAGTTTTGGGGTATGGGATATTCTATCCATTTCTTTGTTTAGTCCATGTTTTTTCTCACATGTTAGTTACTTAGTAGTCTTTTCTTAGAAAAATTCAAAATTTTCAAAAAGATTTTCTTTCTTTTTTCTCCTTTTTTGGGCATTTTTCCATTGTTTCTGATGATAAATTTCAATAATTGCCTGATCCAATAGACAACCCAATGATGCATGCTCTCGATTTTAGAAGTTATTAGACTTTAGTCTCACTTATTGATATTATGAATAACTTCATGAATTAAACTTTAATCCCATGAGCACATGCACTTTTATTGTCTTATTGATTTGGTTTAAGATTTTTATAACTCGATAATCTTTTGTTGCATTGTATATACTTACACCGAGTAAGCTTTGTACCTTTCGTCGTTTGTGAGTGTATACACTATTCTTTTCTCATTGAAAACGTTGAATTCGTTGGTAATCTCTCTATTCTTTCATTTGATCGTTCATTAATCGAGTTCATATATGAACTGTGTTACTTGATCATGATTTTCATCTATTGTTTTGATTCGAGAATTGTGTAAACTTTGTGAAATGATCATAGGCCATCTTTATTATATCACCCATATTATCCTTGACCTCGTTGACCCCTTTGAACCTAAATATAGCCTTTCGTTTCATAACCCAATTCCCATAACAAACTTTAAATTGGAGTTTTAGCCCATACATACACTTTCCATACCTTTGTTTGGAATGTTACTGGGGATTGAATGATGTTGTTGTGATGTCGGTTGCAATTTAGGCATATGAGAGTATGAAAAGTAAAGAAAATAAAGTAGTGAAAAAAGTAAAGAAAAAGAGAAAGCAAAAAGCAAAAGAAAATAAAATTAAAGAAAAACATGAAAAAAAGAAGAAAAGAAAAGGAAAGTTGGAAATGTTGTATAGTGTTCAATAAGCTTTGATTACTCTCTCTGATGATATATCTAATGCGGTTTTGGAACTTGTTTTACAATTTTGATATTGCCCGTATTTTCCCATTATCCCGAATTTTCATCCCGAACACTTTGAATCCGTACATACATTCTTTCATTTCGTACCCTAGCCTAGCCTACATTACAACCCTAGTAAAGTCCTATGTGATATTAGGTTGTTGTAATTCAGAGGTTTAAATTGTTTTGATAATCTGTGAAAATGCATTTCGCCTATTTTAATGTGCGGTATCCTTTCATTGAGATTACAGTTTTTCAATTTATAAATAGCATTCTTCTTTTGTGACATGTGTGCGACCTAGTTTCCATTTACATTTACTCTTTATGCCCGCATGTTCCGTGTGTTACCTCCATGTTTCGAGTGAATTCACTTGATGAGTGTAATGGTCGTCAAGATTGAATATAGGCTTGCTTTATTTAGCATCCGGTTTATATAAGTTTTTCGCCAAATCACACTTTTCATGTGCTTGCCCACTCCCACATTTTAAGGTTTCAATTCTGTAAGGTGCATTCTATAATGTTAATGATTTGGATTTTTTTTGAATTCATTCACTTTGACAATAATGCATATGAAATCATTTTCGCTATTGTTGGGCTTGTCGCATGTTGGGTTGGGCATATTTTGAGGAAACCATGTGATGTTTGTGGGTATCATCCCTGAAAACCCTCACGAGACGACACTCGTCCATTAGGGTGACCTAGGGGTTTAACGGCTTATTGCATACGCTAAATGCAACTGAATCGCTCGCGAAAGTACCTTTTGCTTTAATACCATACTTTTGTACTTATCTCCTGTTTTGGTTTGATTGTAGTTCTTGTTCCATCCTATTTCATTGCTAGGGACTAGCAATGTGTAAGTTAGGAGGTGTGATGATACGCAAATAATATGTATTTCATCCTCTGAACCTACGCATTTTTGCCCCCTCGGATATCTTATTCCCTATATTTATGCCCGTTAACCAGAAAACCTCGTATTTCTACGTTAACATGTTTTGTAGGGGTTAATTGAGATTTTATAGGTAATTGGATGATAAGTGTGAAGTTCGGATGCGTTCCGCTCGATTTCCGTACACGATCACATGTTCAAGGGCATTTTAGTCAATTCACATTTTCGGCATATGACCCATCATCTTTACGAAAGTTGTAGCCCTCCTCGCAAGCTTCACGTGTCTGTGAAAGGTGCGCGAATCCGATTCATAACGAAGAAGTTACGGTGATTTCAGCGGACGGGAAATCCAAGCACCCCAAAACAGCAACGTAGTGTGCTGTTACCTGCTTGATTGATTGATCGACCAAAGGGGTCGATCGATCGATCCCCTGTTTCGCAGAGATATTTTGGATTTTCTTTTCTTTTCTCTTTTCTTTTCTCTTTTCTTTTCTATTATAATTCCACTTAGTATATAAGACATTTTTGTTGTAATAAACAGATATAATTCGTTTTAGTTTAGGTTAGCTTAGGGTTTGAGGGGTTTGAGAGCTCAATCTTCATTTCTCTCTTGGTTTGACACCCTTTTGGGTTTGTAATTGGTGCTTTCATCTTCCCTCTCAATTTAATATAGTTGTATTTCCATTATTCCTGCTTTGTAGTGTAATTTACATGCTTTGTTAATTAGATTTACTTGATTTCTTTAATCGCTTTCTAGTGTAGATTTATCATGTTTCTTTACCGCATTTCATTTACCGCATTTTTAATATGCTTTTTAGTTAATTTAGATTAGGTTGTGTTTGAATGGAACTCACTCGGGTTAACGCGTTGCTTAGCTTTGGTGATAGCGTTTACATGTTTATTTCGAGCGCGTTGTCCTTGTTATTACGCCTAGGATATGTGTCGAGGCATATGATGTATGTCCCGTGTTTACGACGTTTCGCGCGTAATTTTTGAGATATTTGTTAATGCCAAAATCTTATTAGGCTTTTATGTGGATTTAGGGGCGTGACAACCCTTGATTCAATTAACTGTCGACATGAGACGCATTCGTAATACCTCGTCGACCCATGTAACCATTTTATACAAATTAACTCTGGTGAGCGATATTATACACAACCTATAGTTTTACTCTCTTTGTTAGTATAGTTTCAATACCTTTGCCTAGAATAACATTTCCCTTTTATGCATCTTTTTTTTTAGTTTGGAATCATCCTTTTACAGTTTTATTTCAGAGCACTAAATCACTTAAATTCTAGCAACTCGTCTCAGTGGATCTTTTGATACCTGACTTACCGATGTGCTTGTCTGGCAAGTGTAGTCGTAATTTAGGTTTGTTTGTATTATCGCGGTGAAACGAAAATAACGACTGTGCCTTTACACGAGCACGCATTTCCCACGTAATCACCCCCATCAATTCAAAGCTTTGATTAGTGCCCTTTTCATCTTCTTTGTACTTTGTGGGGTAGGATTCCCTTCGCATTCTGCAGGGATTATGTCTTTTGTGAGGGTTCTCAAGTATAAAAAGGGGTAGAGGTGGAGTGTTTTCACCACACCTTCACATTCTTACTTACTTGCCCACTATCTTTTAGTCCTGCAAGATGGATCTCCTGCTATCATTGAGTTTGCTAACTACCTCGAAGCCTTGGAAGCGATGTTCTCTTCCAATGTCGACTACTATGCTTTCAACATGCGTCGATTCTCTTTACGTCATGATCAGTCCATTGAGCGGAACGTGCTGATGGCGGCGGTACAATTTTGGTACCCCAAAGACCATGTATTCCCCTTTGGGTTAGATGAAGTTTGTCCTACCTACGGCGAATTTTCTTCCATGCCGAGGATAAATCCCAGTGTTGATGCGGCTTTACCCAAATTTTCCCATTCTCCCAGGGATTTACTGGCTGGGCTTCTTCATATTTTGCCTTCGACAACTAGATAACTGATTTTTGGAGGAATGATCTCCCTCCCGACGGTGTTGTAGTCCGTGCATTTATAGGAAGTAGGTAATGTTGGTTATGCTAGAGCCGTTGTTTTGGGCCTGGTTTCAAAATTGTTGCTGGTGACTGGGGAACTGCTGGTGGATCTTCAACTTGTAGACATTACTTCACGGATGTCATACCGTCGCAATCCTGCGGTGGTGATACTATAAGAGACCCTAAATGATCTGGATGCCTGGCGATAAGGTCATTCTAACTTCCTGCGGGGTAGTCCTGTGATGCTGTTCATGTGGTTTTCTGAAAGACTCCGTCTGGTGACTCTTCCAAAATATCCTTTGTCGGTTGTACCCAACTTCTTTTCGCATCACTTCTTCAGCGTTGGCCTGGATATTGAGAGATGGGAGAATTGGCTTATGGAGAACAGGGCTCAAAATTTGTACTGGTTAGTGCCTTGGTAAGTACAATTACTGCCTGTTTTGGAGCTAGGAGAATACCTGTATGTGCGGCTGGTTGGTTTCAGCCAGACCTCTTTTTATTTCCCTTGGTGACTTATGTGCAAATTTGGCTGGGCACAGGTCGTGCCACCTCGGACACGAATTTTCTTTTCAATAGAGGATTTGATCGAGCGTCTGCGCCAGCGACTTGGCTCTCTGTGGTAGAGTCGGCGACCGTCGACCTGTCCCTCTCAGTCTGTTGGGAGAGTTTGGCATATCCCTTGGGATTATATGAAGTGGTTATGGAGTAGAGTGGTTAGCAAGATGTTGGCAGTGGAGCCTGGACAAAAGTGGTTTGTTTCTTTTGACACCATGGAAGGAGGTGTTGTGGTTTTTTCGAAGCTAGTTCGAGCCTATCGATCCATTGAGTGTCTGCGACACTTTGTTCAGGCAGGGGGAACTTCGGGACCCCTGGATGCAGATGATGATGACGGAGCGGGATACTCTGGTAGCTGTGGGTAGGATGGTTTATTTTGTAATGGAGAATAAATGTGGGGACTTTATTTTGGCTTCTTTAATTAGATAGGGTGAAACGGAGTTGTCCATTCCTTTTCTTATGTACTCTGTACCGTAATTTCTTATTAGTGAAATAAACAAGTTTCTGATCATCCATCTGTGCCCTTTGATAAATTTTGTGTTCTGTGAATTATCTATACCGATCGCTAAAGCATAGATAATCCTTTTGTCCAAGTATATGTTAGAATTGATTGTTGTTCTCGGAGATAAGAAAATAATAGTATTTTGTGAAAAGGAAAGGACCGTGCTCATGTAAGGTGTATGAGTTTCCCATGTACCTCTGGGGTTTTTAAAAAGTTTTATTTTTGTTTGAAAATTGTTATTTTTTTGCAGAGGATCAGGCCCACGTAGTTATGGGTAGAAGGAAATGAAGAGATTTTTTTTAAATAGAAGGGTGACGAGAAGAGTCGTAGCTCATCGAGATTTCGAACTAGGGGTAGAATTTTTGGAGACGGTCCAAGTTGACTGGATTAGCCATCTCTTCCCATCTAAGTCGATAAGCATGGCGGCACTGCAAGACAAGATCTTCTTGACATTGTAGGGGCCGTTTCAATTGGGCTTGAATTTCCCTCTGGGGTCCTAGATGGGTTCTATGATTTCTTTGAGGGTCAGTCCCCTTCTTGGACACCGTGGTCCTTGAATCTCTTATTGAATGATCGCGCTAATTCGGCGATGGTACCCTTGTATGTGGTATAGTGCTTTTAATCTCTTTTCGTCTAGGACGGTCAACTCGTCAAGACAGCTTTGGTACCAGTCTTCTTCACTGACCTTGCTTTCAAGTATGACACGTAATGAGGGTATTTATAGCTCCACGGGTAGGATTTCTTCCATTTCTTATACTAGAGAGTAAGGGGTAGCCCCAGTAGAGGTTTGAATTGAGGTTCGATAGCCCTATGGGGCGTACAAGATTATGTCGGCCCAATTCCGATAGCTTTCGGTCATCTTACTAATGATGGCTTTGAGGTTCTTATTGGCGGCTTCAACTGCACCATTGGTCTGGGGTCGGTAGGGAGAAGAGTTGTGTCTCTAAATCCCATACTCATTGACTACCTTTGTTACTTCTGCCTCAAAATGCAACCCATTATCTGATACTAGCTCGTGCAAGACCCCACACCGACAGATGGTTTTTTCTTGACAAATTTGGCCGCTTTCTTAGCGTTCAGTACTACATAAAACTCCACTTCGACCCATTTGGAGAAGTAATCAATGGAAACTAGGATGAACTCATGCCCATTAGAAGACTTTGGTGTAACCTTCCCTATAATGTCGATGCCCCAGGTAGAGAACGGTCAGAAAGTGGTCATGTTATATAATTCACATGGAGGCAGATGCTGAAGGTTGGAGAATTATTGGCATTTGAAGCATCTCCGGACATAGGCGGTGCAATCCTGGGTCATGGTAGTCCAGTAGTAGCCCTGGCGGATGATATTTTTGGCAAGCATGTGACCGTTCATATGGGTCCACATTCCCCGCTGTGGATTTTTTGCATTATCTTTTCAATGTCAGCCCCTGCGATGCAGTGCAGATGAGTTCCATCGAAGTTTCTTTTGAGCAGTGCTTTGTGATAGATGATGTACTGGGCAGCCAGTCTTCAGAGGGTTGCTCGATCTTTCTTGTTGGAACCCTCAGGATACCTACCATGCTTAAGGAGGCGCCAGATATCATAGTACCAACAATTGGCTATCTCGGGATCTTCTGTGGTGACGAGCTGGATGTGGTAGCAACGGGTTGGTTTGTCTTGCTTTTGAACTAGGAAGGGGGTTATAGTTATTCCGTCGGGCATGTCGACCATGGAGGCCAAGTTAGCGAGAGCATCAACTAGGTTATTCTTTGCTTGAGGTAGGTAGTGGAAGGTGATATCTTGGAATTGGGAGGCTAGTTCTTCAAAGTGGTCATGGAAGGGTTGGAGTTTCTCGTCCTTGACTTTCCACTTTCTGAGCACTTGATCGATTATGAGGGCGAAATCCCCGTAGACATCTAGGCATTGAATACCTTTCTTAAGAGCAACTTTGAGGCCTACTGTGCATGCCTCGTATTCAGTCATGTTATTGGTGCAAGGGAAATCCATCTTGATGGCGATGCGAGTGTGGGAGTCATCGGGGGTGATCAGAAGTATCCCAATGCCATATCCCTTTTTGTTCGCAGATCCGTCAAAGAACATTTTCCATTGAAGCTTATCGTGAGTAGTGCAAAGGATGTTTTCACTTGGGAATTTGAAGATCCAGATAACAGTTTCTTCCATGGGGTTTTCAGTGAGGTAGTCGAAGATGGCTCTTCCTTTCATGGATTTCTACGTGACATACATGATATCAAACTCGGCTAGGAGCATCAACCATCGAGCCATTCGACTGGATAAAGCGGGTTTCTCAAGAAGGTATTTGATGGGGTCTATTCGGGATACTAGTTTGATGGGGAAGGGGAGTATGTAGTACCGCAACTTTTGGGTGACCTAGACAAGTGCGACACATGCCTTTTCTAAAGCGGTGTAATTAACCTCAAACCCAAAAAATTTGTGACTGGCGTAATATATGGATCTTTCTTTGTGGGAATCTTCAAGGCATTGGTCCAGTAAAGTTCCAGCCATAGTGTCGATTATGGTTAGGCATAGGAGCAAGGGGAGACTAGGCTGTGGTGGTATGAGTACTGGGGATTGGGTCAGATATTGTTTGATTTGGTCAAAAGCTTCTTGGAATGCCTCATTCCAAAATTTAGTTGAATCCTTTCGAAGGAGTTTGAAGATAGGTTCACAGATGGAGGTTAGCTGGCTGATGAACCAGCTGATGTATTATAATTTCCCAAGGAAACCTCAGACTTCTTTCTTTGTTCGGGGAGGTGGAATCTCAAGTATGGCTTTCATCTTTGTAGGATATGCTTCTATCCCTTTATCACTGACCATAAATCCCAAGATTTTTCCCTTTGTAATACCGAAGACGCATTTTTGCGGATTGAGTCTCATCTGATACTCTCGCAGTCGTTCGAAGAACTTTCGAAGAGCAGCAACATGACCTTATCTAGTCTTGGATTTGATAATCATATCATTCGCATAGACCTCAACCTCTTTGTGAATCAGATCGTGCATAATGGTTATGGAAGCCCTCTGGTAGGTAGCCCTAGCGTTCTTAAGACCAAATGGCATAACGGTATAGAAAAAGGTTCCCCATGGGGTGATGAATGAGGTTTTTTCTTGGTGGTCTGGGTGCATTTTGATTTGGTTGTATCCGGAAAACTCGTTGATGAATGACTTGAGAGCATGACTAGTTGTGTTGTCCACTATCATATCGATATTAGGTAGAGGATAATCATCTTTTGGAGAGGCTTTGTTCAAATCCCGATAGTCTACACACATTCGAACTTTTCCTCCTGATTTTGGAACAGGCACTATGTTGGCTAGCCATGTGGGATATTTGATCACACAAATGAAGCCTACGTTCAATTGTTTGATCACCTCTTCTTTGACTTTGAGCGATTATTCAGTGTGGAGTTTTCTCAACTTTTATTTAACCGGCTTGTAATCTGGGAGAGTGGGGATCTCGTGCTGATCTATTTCAGGATCAATGTCGGGCGTATCGTCGTAGGACCATGCGAAGACATCCATGAATTCCTTTAGCAATTCTTCAAGTTGTGCACGCTCATGCTCTTTAAGGGTATCCCCTATCCTAATCTCACACAGTCAGCTACTAGAACCGAGGTTAATAACAACAGTCTCTTCTTCATTAACTTGAACGCGGTTATGTTGTTTATTATTGACCTTATTTAGATCAGTTAAGAATTGTTAATTTCCAAAATCATCATCATTCAAAATTTGATTAGAATCCAAACAGTTAATGTAAGGCACGACAAGATACTCAAAATCTTCATTTATTTCATTGATAGGAAAAACAGCATTAAGAACCTCATCAAAGGAGGACTTGATTACATTTGAACAAGGATAGAAAACAGAAGAAGAAATGGGGTAAACATTAGGATTAGGGGAGGTTTCAGCAGGTTGAACTGGCACAGCATGCCAGCTGAGGAGAGGATCAAAAACTTTAATCAGTTGGGACAGATCCGGTGATGTCGTGCCTGAGTGAACTATGCAGAGTGTTAGCCCCAGTGTATCTAAGTTGAAAGAATCTTAGGAGTCACTTTCCTCAGTCTCTTAAGTATTTTTGATGAGGGGTTGTACTTGGTGTTCAGAACCTTCGGCCCATAGGTAGATGTCTTGGAAAAAGATCTACATTCTGATCTTCATCTTCGTATCTGTATGGTCATACCATGGTTCTGGAAAGCCGCAAAAGGGGAATTCCTCACCCTATTTGATAAATTGTTCGTTCAAGGAGTCACCTGGGATAGTCTGGATGCAGTTTACTCCTCTCTTTGGTCTAGACTGGCGGATCATTCTGAGCTCTTGTTCTGATGGTTGATACCCTAAACCATAAGGAGGGAAATCTTTCTTCAGTTCAATCAGCTCGAGTATCCCTTGTTGTCTTTGTCGTAGCCCTAGTCTGAGCATAAAGTGCATGTTTCTGAACATCTGAATCACATTGATGTTGTCATGAGGGTTGTATTCTAGATAAAACCTTTCTTTGAAGTCGTCACCTGCCGATAGTAGAAGTTGTTCAACTCGAAATCCTGATAAGAGCATATCATTTGACCCATGCTGTATCTCCAAAATTGGACTGTTGGTACTTGCACCATCGTCATTGTCATCGTCACCCAAGATGGTAATGACCCGTCCGTCGGTGAAGAACTTTAATTTCTGATGGATTGAGGAAGGCACGCCCTTGATACTGTGGAGCCAAGGTCATCCTAACAATAGGTTGAAACAAGCTGGGATGTCTATAACTTGGAATTCGATAACAGAGTTTATAGGGCCAACCCCTATTACAAGCTTTATGGATCCCATCACCTCCCGACGGGTATTATCGTAGGCACGCACAACAGCGAAGGTTGGAGCGAGGTCACTTTCTTTCAGTCCTTTACATTTGAAGGTTCTCAGTGGGCAGACATTCAAGGAGGATCCATTATTGATAAGAGAGAGTGGTACGACCCTCCCCATAACTTCGACGGAGATGTTGAGTGCATGATTATGGTTTGGCCCAATCTTGGGGATTTATTTTTCAAAAAAGGATAGCATTCGGGTAGAGGTCAAGGATCCGACCAAATTTATCGCTTCTTCTGGTGTGGTAGCAGGAGGAACTGTGGGTCGAGTGAGCAACTTGATAAAAGCATTTTTGTTCAGCTGAAAAGACATGAAAAGCCCCCATAGAGTGATGTTATCTTGAGTTTTCTTTAGTTGGTCGAGGATCTTGCTCCCCTCTAGGGTCATCTCTAGCATAGGAAGGATTTCAACGCCCTTCCCCTTGTCATTGGATGGTAGTGAGCTTGGAAGCTGGTAATGCCTCCCTGATCTGGTCATGTAATTTACTGAAGAAGGGAAAAACATGAATCTCGTTTCCTCGTCGATCTGGGTTGTTTTTCCACCTTATTTATTTCTTCGAGGAGTTCTTCAAATGATATCGTTCCACACATGTCGGCTACCGGGCCATTTTTCTCAAAAGCTTGTTCTTCATTCGAATATCTGAATTCTCCCCCCCCCCCATCCAGTGGCAATAATTCTATCTTTCCATAAAAAGTCGATGCATTCCACAACTTCAACGACTTCTTCATATAGGTCTTCCCAATCGGTGGGGATGTGTAAGGGTGAAGGGACCAGTCGCCCCTATAGCTTTAGAGCATCAAGTAATCATACTACAAATGTTGTTGGTTTGCTTGAATAATTGTGCAATGATTTGGGCGATGTCATCCAAGTTGACTTCATCGGTTGGTACTACCCAACTATCTGACTCTCGGACCCATTTTTGTGCTTCCACGAACAGTGTACTGAACCTCTGGCAATCAATGACCATTTGTGAGGGCAATTTCAGCCCAAACTCTAGGAGTTGGTTTAACACTTCTAATAATTCCATGCTTCCATTTTAAGAATGGGTACGAACATCGATGCCTGCTCTAGTAAGGAGTGACAGTGCCTGATCAGCGAGGCTAGTAAGGTGTAGGAGGGAATATGGGCAAATTTCGAGAGGTTTACGAAAGTATATGGGTGTGATTTGAGTTGAGGGATCGAACTCTGGGTTTTCTTACTAGAGCAGGCATCGATGTTCGTACCCATTCTTAAAATGGAAGCATGGAATTATTAGAAGTGTTAAACCAACTCCTAGAGTTTGGGCTGAAATTGCCCTCACAAATGGTCAGCGAGGCTAGTAAGGTGTAGGAGGGAATATGGGCAAATTTTGAGAGGTTTAGGAAAGTATATGGGTGTGATTTGAGTTGAGGGATCGAACTCTGGGTTTTCTTCTAGAAAGATGGCATTGGATAGATTTGGAAGTGGGTTATGAGTAGTGTTTGGGTTAGGATTGATTGGTGGGGAGATGGTACCCCAGTCAATTAGACCTTGGATTATGTTTTGAAGGTGAAGGCATTGATCGGTGGTATAGCTAGCAGTTTGGTGAAAGGCGCAATGGGCATCTTCCTTGAAGTTTCTTGGGAGTGGATTTGGCAATGGACGGGGATCCAAAGGTTTGATAAGGTTTCGTCTTAACAAGGTTTGATAAACTTTGGAGATGGGAACATGGATCTCGGTGTATTCCTTTCGGACGGGAACAGGGCGGCTTTCTGGTGCCCATGAGGTGGTTGGTTGAGAGATGTTGTTGATGGTTGAGACTGTGGCACTATCCGAACACCTTCTTTGGTTCGACTTCTATTTTGGCAAGACCTTCCTTAATTTCTACTCCTGCTTCTCTCAGACCTCGAAAATAGGGATAGTATTGTCCTCCCATGGTTGCTCGAACATGGGGTAAGAAGTTCTGCTTCACTATGCTGACTTGTTCTTCCTCAGAAGTCCGATTGGTTATGGTTGCTACTTTTTCCCTCCATCGGGAGATGAAGTTACTGACTGATTCTCCAGGGTTGTATTTGAGCAGCTTTAAATCACGATGGGTGACCTCAAGCTCCTCATTGTATTTGTATTACGACATGAATTCTCGAGCCACATCCTGCCAACTACAAATTCTGGACTCTTCGAGAGATAAAAAATCATCGGAGGGGCTGAAACAATTGGGCCATCACTTCTTCAGAAGCCCCTAGTAGAGTCATGAAACGGAGATAACTTTGGAGATGAACAATCGGGGGTTCACTTCCTCCAAATTTCTCGATATTTGAAATCTTGAACTTCTTGGGTAACCTCACTTTAGGATAAGGAGACATGTGGGTGTAGTCTATGTAATTTCCTAAGATTCTGACCTGGTCGAACTTCTTGGTGAGCATCTTGAGGTCCTTTTTGAGTTTATTTAGAACTTCTTCCTTCGTATCAATGATCATAGGCAAGTTATCCCTAGGCTCGGTAAGGTTCGGCATAGGAAGCTGGGCAGGCGGTGGCCCATTAATAGGAGGGGCTCGTGGAGCGTGCTGATACTCTTCGGGAACCGAGATGGGCTCGGGTGGATCTATAAAATGAGGGAATAGGGCCTTGGGCTCTTGAGGAATGGAAACCTGGTTACATTGCATCTCTCGGACCTCAGTATGGAGGTTGTCAATCTTGGACACAAATCGAGCTAGAACTACCGTCAAATCCGACTGCACAACGGGTACTTGATCTATGTTCTCCATGGAAGGCGGATGGATTCTGAAATCGAAGGAAGTAATAGGGGAACGAACGGAAATCCGGGGTGACTTGACTAAAGACCGAAGCCAATAAGGAGCCAGGCCAAGGGGTTGTGATCGACATGAGAACGCATAAAATGGGATTTATTTTTAAGAAAAAAATGGATGAATATATTTTTGACATTTTTTTGTTTTTTCTTTTTGGAATTGGAAGACAAAATATTTTTGGATTTTGGATAAAGAGAGGAGAAATGTTTTTGGATTTTTTTGATAAAGAAACGAAAAAATGTTTTTGGATTTTGGATAAAAAAAAAAGAGAATTTTCTTTTTAGAGACGGTTTCAGCATGATTATTATATTTATTATGTTCTCACTTGTATTAATTATCCTAAATTCCAAATGAAATGTCGGACGGGACCCGAGCCTGGAAAAATTAGGTTTGTAATATATGTAAAGCTATGGCTAGACTTGTGACTAGGCTCACGGATAGGGTCCCGTTTTAAAAATGCACAAAAATTCGAGCGGCGGGCCGACTTAGAATTTCGGCAGAGTTTTGGGTAGAAACCGACAATCTAACATGTGTGTCATAGGATTGACACCTATATGCGGGTATGTAGTTGGTTTGGTGAATAGGAAAGGGTTCCCCCCTTTGGCGTGACTTCCACGATATACGTCTTGCTCTTACGGTAAATTGGTACGTGTGGACAAGCCATTTGATATACCTGAGTGTATGTGAATTGCCTCACTATATACCTCGTGGGGATGGTACGTGTGTGACCGAATTCAATATACTCGGCGTACATTAACAAGTTCCCTGCGATATACCTCCCATCACGACTTCGGCCAAGCGGTACGATGCAGGGGGAACCATTCAATATACGTCGAAGGTACTTGGCCAATGGAAGGTGAGAGTCATATCACTTAGAACAACTGCGCCCTTCCGGACCAACGCCCATCACGAAGTGACCCTCCAGTTACTAGGTAAAATTTTGTCAATCACAATGCCCTTTGGTGATGTCGTGTGAATCATGCATGATCCTCTTATTAGTATCTTATGAGAATGTCTTTCTTGATTATGTCAACAGGGAGCAAAGTACAAGTACCAATGGTACACCAAGTATGGATGGGTGATGTGTGAAATATGTGGATATATGTGACCCTAGGTTCACGTGGTGCGAAGTTCACATGGAGAGCTTTCTACAAGTGTGTGAATAGAAGCATAAGCACGGGGTACACATGAGTAATAAAGGGGGAACATGCAAATAGGGGAAAATATAAACAAACATAACACCCATGTAAATAGAGTCTATCCCTCATAAATCCCCAGCAGATTCACCACCGTAGCCATCCCCCCTGGATCCTTGCGGCGGGCAAGCAAGCGATGGAGGATCCTAGGTCCCCAGCGTCCCTCTTGGGAGCACTTCGACCGTTGTCATTTGGGTGAGGTGTAAAAATGTAGAGAGATTAGAGTCGCCAATCTATTTTACTCAAAACAAACAAAAGAAAGGGATCCATCCCGAAGGACATCATCCAAATACATACTGATGCATATGAAACCAAAATGATTTAAAAATGGTTTTGAGGCTAAGTTACAAAATGGGAAGGTGTTAGGCACCCATTCCGCCATTTCGTTCTCTCATAGGTTTTTGTTATTTTCCTTTATTTTCCCCGTGATGTGTGTGCATGTGTACATATAGTGCAGATAGGAATTATCGACTTTCACTACGGAAGAGGTAAAGGGAGTCATCCGTAAGAAGGTATAAAATATTAGAAAATAGGATTTATGCAATTATCCTTACGTTGATCGTTATTATGGAACGATAACGCTCATGGGATAATATGCTACTAAGAACAAGTATATAGAATATAAGAGAATTGAGTTTAGAAAAAAATAGAAAGTAAGAGAAAAAGTAAAAATAAGACTCGAGTCTCGAGTTTGACCCGGAGATGCCTACGTAGCCTATAGAGGCATCAAAGTCCACGTAGTTCGCATGCAAAATGAGGGGTGGGGTTTATCCCATAAAGCCAACCGAGGGATTCTCTTATTTATGTGTGTATGTGTGTAGAAAAAGTGTTTTAGTAGTGAGAAAAGTGTAAGAAAAGTGTGATAATTACCGCTTGGAATTTATGAGCAAATCCTTTTTTTTCTTATTTTTTGGGTTTTTATTTATATGAAAATAAGAGATGTGCAATAATACTAAATAAAAAGTATATTAGGATGTGTGAAATGAGATAATGGAAGTGCTACGTAATAAAACAAGTTATTGCGAATTTATGAGAATTTAAGGAGATAGTTGAGAAAATTGGACCTTCTTGAAGATCTTGAGCTTGATCTTGATTGTTGGACAGCAACCCTTAGACTTGGATGATGATGGAGGGTAGTGAATTCACCAGGTTTGATGAAAAGGATGATGATAAGTGAAGGTTGGAAAGTGATTTGTGTGTGGAAATCACGCTGACTTCGAGAGAGGTTTTCTGGATTTGCTAGGAGTGATATGTATCAGATCTGGGCTCTCTTTACAAGTGAGGTCAGGACTCCTTTTTGTAGGCCCAGGGCATTGCCGATCATCATAGCCTTGTTCCTTCCAATCGGCAGGTGAGTTTAGGCACACTATCGATAGGCAGGGTCTGGGGCCTGCTGTTTCGCAGTGTCTTTAAGGCCTTTTTTAAAAATCGGCCACATAACGTAAACCGTTGATCAGAATTGCTCATGGGGTAGACCGTTGGAAAGGTAACTGAGAGATGTTCAAAATTCCTTTGGACTGCTCCCGAGTTTGGGAGTTGTCTTTGGGTCAAATATGGCTCGGAAGCATTCGTCAGTCCATTGGACGGGGAATCATCGGATGCAAACGGATCCTTCATGCATGGTACGTTGGTATCGCACATGGGGTGGACTGTTAGAAAGGTTAGGAGATGTAATTCGACAGTTTAGGGAGTTGACTCTGGTGAACTGGGCCCTGGAAACTTTCGGTGACCTCTCGGAGTAAAACGGATCGTTTGTCCGTACCGTAAGTCAGAATCGTGCATGGAGGGGACCATTGGAAAGGGGGTTTAGTTCCCTTCAAAGATTCATTCAATATCGATCGAGTTGAAGAGTTGAGTTAGGTTAACTAGAGCTCGGGAGCACCTAGTGACCTCCTGGTTGAGTTTCGAGGGAAAACAGGTGGTTCGTCCGCATGATAAGTCGAAATCGCGCACGGGATGGACCATTGGAGAGGGTTTTCAGTGATTTTTAAAGATTCATTCAGCCTCGGTCGAGCTGAAGACTTTGACTTTTGGTCAAACAGAACCTGGGAGTGCGTGATGGCTTCTAGGTCAGTACTTGGGGTATGACCTGGGTTTGTAGTGATGAAGGGAGGTTCTATGGACATAAGGAGAGTTTAAGGGGTAACATAATGGGGTGTCTACAGGGGATTTGCATATAGTTCTAGACGTGAGTCAATGGTAGAAAAAAGCGACTAGGTTATTGGAGGAATCGAGAAATGCAAAATTCCAGATTTTTAGGTGATTGGGAATATTAATTGCCACTAGTAGAGTTACGTGTGGTACCTCATGGAAGTGTTTCATCTACGTGGCACGTTTTGATACTTTATATGGAGATTTTTTTATCCACCCTTTGGTTGATAAGAAGTGGGGAGTAATGAGCTTCTAGGACCCGAAGTGATTTATGGTCCGTCGACAAGAATTGAGTAAACTGCGACTCTTCCACATAGCTCAGAAAGGTAAGTAGAGTTACGTCACTGTGAGTTAAGGGTTGAACTTTGACATGAGTAGTCGTATATTGTCGCGAGTATTTACCCTGAGGATATTCACGGGTTTGGCAACAATAAAATTTCACCTATAAAGGTGGGGCCTTTCTAACATAGAAATAGTAGAGCTGGCGGTGCATAGGCTCGTCTTTTGAGGCACTATGTGGTTGGAGACCATTGAGTTGGAGATTGATGACCAGGTTTTGGTTAGGGTGTTTTCCATGAAAGGGGTCATGAGTTTTGGTAAAAGGGGAAGCTAACGACAAGATATGTGAGTCCATTCCCTATTATTGAGAGGGTGGGACCGGTAGCATATAGATCATGACTTCTAGAGAATCTTGAGTGGATACACGATGTGTCACATGTGACATCACTGAAGAAGTGTCGTATGAGAGAGAAAGAGCCTTCTGGCATGTTCCACTTAAGGAGATTGATTTTTCAGTCACGCATCTCGTATAAGTAGAGACCCACCGCTATTCTGGATTAGTGAGCGTAAGTTGCGGTCCAAGGTCGTGCAACTAGTATGAGTTCAGTGGAGATGCCACAATATTGATGAGTTGACATAGGAGCTAGAGGATCACATGCAGGAGCAGTATGTAGAATTATTTTAGGAGATAAAATTCTTTTTTAAGGGGGGAAGTATGTAATACTCCGTATTTCTGTGTATTTGAAATTTAATTAATTCAAAAATTTATTGGGTGAAATACGTTTCAATTAAATTACACGCGTGACATAATTTAATGTGATTAAATGATAAAGGTGAATATTAGGTATTAATCGAGAGATAGATGCTGATTAATATTATGATATAATATTTACTAAGCGTGAATGGTAAATAATTGATGATTAGTGTTGTGTGGAATAACAAGTCATATGTGCGTATTTTATTTTATCTCAATCGGGAGTCACATGTAGACTAATTTGAGGTCGAGATAGGAATAAATTTTAGGTGACTCGAGTGATAATTTAGAGGTCACGGCTGATTCCGAATGGGTCGAAATAGTCAGAATAGTGTACCCGAGAGTATAGTTTGGGTCCCGGGTCAATTTTAGACAAAATCGGCACTTTTTGAGGGCGGTTCGATCATTTGAAAAATAGAGATTAAGGGGCCTACAAAATTTATAGTCCTATATCTGATGATTAGATGTTGGGGTTAGAGTTAGAAACACATAAACCACATGGAGGTCATTAGAGAGAAGAGAGAGACCGTTTTCAAGGCTTAGAAGGTGTTCTTGAAGAATTGAACCTAGATCTTGCATCCTAATCATCTAAGGAGTACGAATTTGAAGAGAGAACCATCAATACATCATCAACACCATGAAATCAGACCCCTTCTGTTAAGGCTAGTGGTTTATTGGAAATTAATATGAAGTTATAATACCCATGAGTAGGGTTTCAAAATAAACTTGATTTAATCATGATTCTTGGAAGAAAAAGAATGGATTTTTATGTATGATTGGTTAGGTTTGCATGTAAAATGATTTACTATATGTAGAGAAGTAGAAATAATATGATAAGGACCCATCATTACGAATCAAATCTGAGTATTTGAATGAATAATTGGAAAGAACACAAAACTAGGTTTTTAAAAGAGTTTTGGGTTTTAATTCGTTCTTGATTGAATTCTATGAAAATTTGATATGTTTGGAACGTTATAAATCATCCTAATACATGCAGAAATGGTTTAGGACCATTGGTTATGATGTTTGTGAAGTAACATGTGAGTTGGAAATTGTTAATGGAGGAAAAACGCATGAACTGGTCCTTAGAGGAATTTAAAAATTTCATGTTTGGGCCTCGTTCTTCTAAACGGTTATTGTGGGAACTTTTGGGACTTTGTCAGGATGTAATAAGAGATTTATTACATTATCGTAGGACTATATTAGGTTTGTGTTTTGGTCTTATTGAGAGAGTTAAGGCAAGAATAAATTGGGATGAATTGTATCATAATTTATCGGAGAGAAGATAACGAATTACGGGAACTTCGCATGAATTAATAAGTAGGCCTATAAGGTAAATATTGATTTGACTAGTGAAATTAATAAAGGGGTAACTAGATCCCTTAGAGTTGTGTGAATACGAAAATAAGTACGATAGTGAAATAAATCATAAAGGGATAGGTACGATTAGTATTCGAGAGAAATATACTACGTACTAAAATGTATGATTGGGTTGTGTGAATACCTATCGACGAATATTAATATATTGGTTGTGTGAATACTTAAAGTTTACTGATTAAATATTGGTGATCGAGGTTGGATTCCAAGCCAATATAGGTGATTAATATTGGTGATCGAGGTATGATTTCGAGCCAATCTAGATATGATTAATATTGGTGATAGAGGTGTCATTTCGAGCCAATATAATCAATAACTATTGATGATCAAGGCATGATTCCGAGCCAGGATATCTAAATCACTATTGGTGATCGAGGGAGGATTCCGAGTCAATAATCCCTTACGTGTGATACGGGGATGTGATTATAAAGTATGCAATTATAGTATATATTGTGGGTGAAACATATACTCGATGAGTATTCTACTTATAAGTGATAGTAAAATTCCTTATGTTATATATAGATATATCTCTCAAATGAAAATTAAGTAGAGAGACTTAATTAACGGAGTAAAGATAGATCATGAATATCTGAGAAACTAAATTGAGTAATGAGATTTAATTATAAAGACTGAAATATAACATATTTGAAATGTTGCATGACAATAATTAACATATGAGTGATGTTACAAAATTAATGTACTATATGGGCGGTACCGGAACATAGACATGTAGGTAAGTTCAATTGATTACTTTAGTCTAGTTAGATTGGGCAGTATAGCTAGGTGGGCTAAGTATAAAATGTTGGCCATGCACTATAGACGAGGGGTGAGGAAACTCAAGAGAGTGTACGTGAACCTAACATGTGTAATCAATAACCAAATTTTATTGTAATAAACGCTTGCTAAATATTTTCAAAACGTTTTGATTACTAACTCATGCTATCAAAATATTTTCAAAACCTTTTAGGTTTCCAACCATAGGGACGCCGGTCTTGAAGACTCCATTCCAGGGACTCGGAGCTATAGTATTATGGATACTGATAGGATTTGAGTAGACGATTCTTTCTTTCAGATCTAGTGCAGGATATCATTTTACATTTCCATGTATGGAAATGTTGTCCGTTGATAGTTTTTCAGTCATTCAGCTCTTTTATTATTATGGAGTATTTGGTTTTGTATTTTTAGCCGATGGTTTATTAGGCAAAACTCTATTCATTTATATATATTGTGATGGTTGGACTCTAGTATTTTGTGAATGTTTAATTTTAATTTTTCGTTTTGTTCTTTTATCTTTGTTAAAGAAAGATATAAAAAATTGGTACCGGTCTAATTCGACTTAGGTGGTTAGTTATTAAAAAGTTTTCAATGGTGATTCTAAGAATGAACCATATGAGAAACCTATTTTAATTTAATAATGGCCTGATCAACCGATGTTTAATTAGGCAAAGTGTTCCAGGATCCTGATCATCTTATCTCCTTGGAACGTTGTTATTAAACTTTGTGTTTTAGCTGAGTATATTGCCATGGACTCTTCTCCTTCTCCGTAAAATCCCAGTACATAATTTACTATCAATTGAGAATCACTATGTGCTTATATTTGTTTGATGTGAAGACATAAAGCTAGTCCAAAACATAGTATGGGTTATTTGTACTGTGCCTCATTATTGGAGGCTTCAAATTGGAATATGAGGGCATATACTACATTATTGTCATCTCGCATAATGATTATCAAGGATGCTCCACTCACAAAGGCATGTGATGAACCGTGTACAAATATCTTCCAGACAAAGGGGCCGTCCTTGAAGTCTCCTTTTACCAAGGACCTATATTTGAATATTTTTTTCTATTGTTCCAGGTTGCTAGAAATTTCCTCTTGTATATTGGATTTTATCTAGATTTTTTCAATGACTCTTTAGTTTGCTATCAAACCTAGGAACATTCCTTATCGCACTCGAAATACACATTTTGTTTGGTTAAGTCTCATTCTTTATTTTTCTAGTTGGTCAAACGTTTGACCCAAATCTCTAACATGGTTGGCGTATATCTTGGTCTTAGTGAACAATTCATTACCTTACACTTCCACACCTTCGCTGATCTTATCTTCAAAGACCTTTTTTACCAAACTTTAGTCCGTTACCCCAGCAATCTCGATCCCAAATATATAACATTGTAACAATAGGTACCTATATTAGTTATAAATTAAGTATATTCCTTATCCTCTAGCTTCATCTTGATTTGATTATGGCCTGAGCATGCATTAATGAAATAGAATAACTCAAGTTCAGTGGTGGCATTGGGTAGTGGCATTGACCAATTGATCAATCATGGGTAAGGGATAATGGTCCTTTAGATTGGATTTGATCCAATCTATAAAGTCAATGCACATATGCCTTTAGTCATTCTTTTTCCCGACCATCATTACATTAGATAGACAATATGAGTACTTGATGTCCTCGGTGAAATTCAGTTTGTGTAGCTTCTCTTCTTCTTCATGTATGGCCATGTTCTTTTCCTGGCTAAAGACATATCATTTTCACTTGATCGGCTTGGCAACCTTGATTAGGTTAAGTTCATAATAAATGAACTCTGGATCAATCCTCGGCATGTCCTCATGACTCCAAGCGAACATATTCTTTCGCTACCTGAGAAAATAAATTTACTCCTTATTAGGTGTAGGTTCTAGTAATGAGTCGACCTGGGTCATTTTCTCTGGGTGTTCATCATCCAGGATGATCGATTCAACTGCTTCCATGACTTGTCCTTTTACCGTCTCTACCTCTTCACGTGGATCTAATGTTTCAATTTGACAAGTGATTATTAGTTTCTTCTGTTCCTCCTGGTCGGCTGAGGTGAAATAGCATTCTATATCCTCAATTTGGTTCCCTTTAACATTGTCGACTAGTGGTGAACTTTAAATATTGATGCACGGTAAAAGGTATTGCTTCAAAAAATTTCAACCCAACTCTGACGAAGATAATATTATACGTTGAGTTGACGTTATTATCTAGGACAAAGAAGAGAATCTTCTAAGTTCAAAAGGTCGGCCATACACCGATCAAACTAATTATTACCAAGGTATAAACCTCCTGTCCTGATAAATCGACGAGAGGCTTGTGGCAAGCTTCAAGTCTGTTGTCTCACAATCCTAAGTCCTTGGAAACCTTTCCTTTGTGTACCATCATCGTGAAACTAGGGGGTCATCATGAGGATAATTCACTCATGATAAATCATCTTTGGATAACCCAATAACCAAATGATTTTTTCTCACTTTACTCGATCGACTATCTACATCATTGGTTAGGTTGATCTATTGAAAATAGACACAAGCTTTGGCTTCATTGAAGTAGGCATTCCTTTATGATATTTCATCTTCTCTACCAGCATCACCCATATAATAAAGTTACATTTAAAATAGATAATGTTTAACTCACACACTGTCTCCTTTGGTCTCCTCGAAAGATCCGTATCATCTTTAGAGTCGTCAACTCTACCTTTTTTCTTATCATCCCCTCTTCTGTAAGTTGATTTTGACCGTATCTAGGTTCCTACTCATCGCTATAATTTGTTCGGCCTCACTTCCCTATGAATTTTGAAACTTTTCCTATTCGGATTAGGTTCTCTATCTCGTGCTTCGGTGATATGTAGTTGTTAGTATTGTGACCATGATCTTTATGGAGCTCCCAGTGTTTACTTTTATCTTCGATTTGGAGGATATTTCATCTTCCCGAGAAATTTTAGGTCTCTACTTCCACGGATCTCTTCCATAACATAGAGGATGTCAATGGTCAAGGTAGTGTATTCTTCAGATCTCTTTGGCTTGTTCAAATTTTTATCATTTTGATCCTTTTTCTCTAAGCTCTTATTAGCATGAGTCTTAGATTTATTTGTCTCTATAGTGGCCAATAATTCAGTAATGGTCATAGGTAGTTCCTTAGCCGACGCAGAATATAACTTCTTGGGTAACAGGTCGCTCATTAATGTGGTGATCATTATCTTCTCATCATAGACAATGAGTCTTAACTTCTCATTACTAATTTGGGTGATGTATTTGCGAATTCTCTCTCCAAAGTTCTGGTGAACATTTAGTAGATGGGCTACCCCTTTTCCTAATTTGTCTCCAAATCAGAAGTTGTTGATGAATAAATAGGCCAACTATTAAAAGCTAAAGATTTTCCCTGATAGAAGATTGTTGTACCAGATCTATGCCAACCCGATAAAAGTATTGGAGAATTCTTGGTAGCAAATTTCATCCGGAACTGAAAATATTTTGGCAGAAGATTATCATTATTCCACATGTAACACTGGATCAATTTTTTCATCAGACTTGAGAGCACTTCAAGTGGTTTGAACATAGCAGGAGTGGGGTTATCCACAATAGAAGGTGTGAATGGAGACCTTTCCACAAAACTTCGGTGTAAGGGATTTTTTGATTTAGTTATTTCCCCAAGCGATCTTCCCATCACTGGATCGATCCCTTCCTGGGTTGGTCACCTAGATTAGACTTAACCTAGACAGTTTTTGCTTCTCATTCACAATTTTTTGATGACTTCTCTTCCTGGGAAGTTTTGTCGACACTACTAACCCTCGTACACTAGTCCTTGACTTGATGGAACCTTCTCGATGATCTATGGAACCTCCAGGCACTCAAGAACCTACCCAATCAAATGTGAAGCCCCTCCTCAGCCTCTCCTCGGAGTATGACTATTGGTTATAGTGATTAATTATCTTGAGGGATAAGGTGGATCCTGAGTGATATGACATGTCATCAATGATCTAGAGTATATATATATGATTCTTTCGTTTTGGGATCCAAGTTCATCCTTGAATGGTTTTGCAGCATCAATTCATGATAGGTTAGTTACCTATCTATGAAGGGGTAGGAGGAAACATTTCCCCTCTCCTGTTAGAGGATTATCTTCTCGATAGCATCATAAGGTCTGCTGCAGTCCTATTTTGACCTGCTTGGAGCATCTAAGTTAATTTCTTCACCATCTCCTACATTACCTCTTAGACTTTGACTATGCTCATCAAAATTCTTTATAGATCCCTTATCCCCATAGGGGTGGGTGGAGGAATGATTTAATTTTCCTTTCTACTTTCGTTATTGTCCCCTATTTCCCACAAAAAGGGAATTGGCATGTGAACTTGAATAGGAAATCACAAATGGCTTGTCTAGTTGTTTCCACAGAAAATTCTAATATATTAATATCTAAAAGTGGTAATAAATTTTTTTTAATCCTTAGATATGAATTACCAATAGTAAATTATAACAAACATGTAATAAAACCATTAGAGATTGAAAGAGATGATAGATATAAAATGACACAAGAGATTAACGTGGTTTAGCCCAATGAGGTGTCTACATCTACAAGTGCAAGTGACATTTTGTATTAGAAATGGTTAAAGGTTCTCTAAAATCCCTCTAGGGTTTTGTGTATGTTGCTTTGTTCATGTGCATTCTATGTTATATGGGGTGTTATATATAGTGGGAGAGAGAAGAGGAAGAGGTGGGATGCCATTATAAGTCAGGCAGTTATAACTTTCTATATTCTAGTTGATAACAAATGATGCACTAATCATTGGTAGTTAAAAGGATTAATCCATGTGTGTATAAAGAGGGAACTATACATATTCCCATGTGTGGTTTGTATATATGCTTAATAGATTTAATTACTTGTGTCCAGTCGAATAGTCGACCAAGAGAAATCACCAAGACGACCAAAGTAATGACGTTCGAGCAGTGTCGATTAATCAATTTATGATGACAAGTGTTATAATTTCATTGGTCCATGTCAGACTATAGTTTTGCTGTACGACAATAACCTTGATAGTGGTGAGACGTTTTAGTAGAGAGTGAGACTCATTTATTTAGACTTCATGGAGATTAATACTTTGATGTTTTACAAAGCTTCTTTAATTCACAAGACTTCTGTTTCAAATTAAAGATGTATCCTTTTATGGTTTTGTGATTAAAAGTCGTTGGCTATGCACTCACTTGAACGTTTATATAAAATGTGTATTTATGGTATGGAAAAGTGATTTTAAATCATGATATTTGTTGTGTATACCTTTAAGTAAAGATCGGTTTTTCAAAATTTCTTTTCTATGATGTTTTATGAAATAGCTTCAAGTTGTTCGCAAGCTTACTTTTTAACAATTACGCATGACAATCACTCCCATGGTCTCTTTTTAACACATGTGCCCGGACTTGCATAATTTTAGACTTGGTTGCATTGGACTAAAATCATGTGCACTATATTCATACACATGGAGGAGCTCAATTTTTAAAATAATTTGGGCTTCCTGCCTCCCTTTTCATAATATATGAAATCCCCAGTACTCATCTACGTCTCATAAAGTATTTTTGAGGTTATGAGCTTTATTTTTGTCTCTATATTTTCAAATTCAATTATTCCCTTCAATTTTAATAAAAACCCAAAATCTATTGTTTATACATGGATTGAGAGGAAATTAAGAGAGATTTGATTCGATACCATATAGATAAATTTCATATATTACCATTCTACATTCGAATTGGTTATCAACTCTCCTAGATTTAGAAAGGAAGGTTTATTGTTCAATTGGGTAGATTGAGGCATGATGTGACTCTAAATAGGAGAATATACTTCCTCGTTCATCTTATGGATCTTAGGATGGATATTTTATTATCTATGGGGAAAAGTTCAATGTTAATACATAAGTTCACGTGAGTGCACCAGAGAGGGATTTTCTTACATTTAATGAGAGATTAGAGTGCATCAAGGTTTCTTACCCCTTGGTGGGTGTCTTTTCCTAATAAAATATGATCTATTGTATGTTATTTTATAGCTTAGATCACACAGTACACATACATCTCAGTTATATTTATTTAAATCCGTAAAAATTAAATTATGATTGTGTATTTAATGTATTTGACCTATATTTCCTATATTTCCTAGATTGGTACTAAAAATTGTTGATCCACGTGATTCACATGCCTAAAAGGATTTCACGTAGTCCATTCATGTGATATGTTGCTTAAAATTTGTAATAAAATTAAAATTTTAGAAAATTAGGCATAATTATATTGAAACCTGTTAACCCCGTCTAAGTTTATTATAGAAGAACACTTGTATTGTTCATACAGATCTTCAATTGGTATCAGAGTTCTTTCTCTTTTTTGCATTCATGTTATTAAATTATTTTGAGTGCAATAATTATCATAATCTATGATCAAGAAAGAAATATCAAGATGAAATGAATTAATCACACACAAACCAATAGATATACATGGTTTGGTAACTTGCCTACGTCCACGAAGAGGTTTCTATGTTCTTATTAGTGTCCATCAATGCTCAAGGTTATATCCCATTGCCTCGGGCCAGGGCTTATAATCTATAGATGTGGAAAATAATAGATTGAGTTGTACAAGTAACTCAATTAGCTTGTGGTGTCTCTGAATATCTCCTCCGAAATTATTTGTAATAGATTTGAGTATATCCCTATTTATTTATGTGCATGTTTAATGCATGAGTCTTAATAAATAATTTATTTCGATCGGGCAGTCCACTTTCCATGCTGGGATGGTCGGCTACTCTCTTGGGCTGAAATAAATGATCCCCTATAAGTATGATCTTCCATGTTGTGTATTTCTTTGCATTCATTACTCATAGATCTTTTGTGCTTGCGAGTAAATTTTTTTTGTGATTGTGATGGATTAATATAGGGATAATAGCTCCATTGAAAGAAAACCTTGTTATGATGGATCGAATTATGGTTATTTAAAGGTTAAAATGTTCACTCAATAAAGATAAAAAAACTAGAGAGTGTGATAAGTGTAGAAGATGGTTAGACTTATCCTATGATTTAAAAAGTTGGAGTAAGAGTGAAAAAGTCAATATATTATGGACCGGTGTGGAGTTTTTGGATTGGAACAATAATTCAATTGGTTTCAATGGTTTGTTTTCATCCATTAGTATTCAAGAATATATTCATATTCTCAATTATCAACTTGGTAAGGAGGCATGAGACATCTTTCATGCAACACATAGGGAAGTTTTAGTGTTGAGTGAGCTAAGTTGTAAGACATAATGACAAAGTTCGAGATCATGAATATGAACGAAGATGAGAACTCTAGTGATTACTACACAAATTAAATGAAAGTAATAAACACTTCTTTCAACCTAGGTGAGAAAATTAAGAAAATAAAGTTGTTAAGAAGTTGGTTAGAACTCTAGCTTCGTGATTAAATAAAATCTAGCTATCATAAATGATATTAGGGGCATAGACACTTGAAGAGTAGAATAACTAGTGGGTTCACTTCAAATTTATGACAAAAGGAGCGTGTTTGAGTGTCAGAACCTAGGAATAATCTAGATTTTATGGTAGAATCTAACGAGAGTGTGTTATGCAAGAGTGAAGGGACACATAAATAAAATTTGGAGGTGGGAATGGTTATTTTTATTAAAGGGTTTTGCAAATTCTATAACAACAATAAAAAAATAGAAAATGATAGAAAATTTTAGCCTAAACCTTACAAGTTCTCTAAACATGTTTCTTATGGTGCAAATAGTGATTCCACGGAGCATAAGGAGAAGGATGATATTTATTGTTACAATTGTGGAGGTGTTGGGCATGACATAAATGTGTCCCCAAATCATTTGATAAAGTTTGCAAAAACCAAGGATGTAGACAAGAAGAAAAAGGTCTATAAGGCTTGTTTGAGTGACAATGATAGTGAATTCAAGGACATCAATCCCAGTGAGGAAAGTGGAAGTGAAATCGCTTTTATGGTGAGACTTTATGAGAGTGAGAAGTGGTGATAAAATGTCTTTAGAGAGTATGGTGGGGAAGAATATGATCAAAGATTCTATTAATAGGTTATTTAGTGATTCTTCTCACCATAGTAACAATGGTTCATACACCTTGATTCCTAGGTCACTTGAGGACAATGATGATGAAGTTCATGATATTAAAGAGGCCTTTGATGAAATCTATCAAGAATGATTGAATCTTACAAAATCAAAAATCAATAGTTTGAACATAATGAAAACTTTTCACCGCAAACACGATGAAAAAAATGAAAGTGATCAATTGGAATGTTTAGAACTCAAAGAAAGAGTTGATGCTTGAAAAAAGAATACGATTCATTAAAAACACGAAATGAGACCATTTTGAAAGAAAAATAAGAAATATAACTTTCAAATGAAACTTTGAAAGTTGATTTTAAAAAATCTAAAACTTGGATTGCAACATACTAAAGAATTCAAAACTAAGATGATTTATCGAACTTGTGTTCTAGATAACATTTTGATGAATCATGCTAAAAAAAAAATGATAAACATGGCATTGGTTAAGTAGAACTATCAACTGATAAAATTGCAAATTAAAAACCAAAATTTGAAGTTCCTAGTGTTAAAAATAAGACTAATGAACAAATTCATATAATGAAAAAGAAGGAAATTGATCCTAAGTCATAAAATGTGAAAAACGGTGTTGGTTGCTAATATTGTGGGGAATCGAAACATATTGATCATTTTTGTTTTAAGAGGAATAAACTTGAAAAGTTGAGATGAGATAGCTAAGAAAATTTTGTGAAGGAATATTCCTCATTATTATTCTTACAAGATGAAAGGACACGCAAATGAAACTTGTAGGTTGGAGAAAAGAAATAATTTATTGATTAATAAGAGGAGGAATGTATTACATAGGGATCCTATTAGTGAACTTTTGGGTGACATAGATGAATTGATGAAGAGATTTGACTTCTTAGCCAAAGGTAGCATTGACGCTAGATGGGAAATTCCTACACCTAGACCTAGACATAGACCTAGAACATTTACTCAAATTCTAAGGAATACACATAAGAATACTATAAGGAATATGATATAGATGACAAAAAGGTGACAATCATTCCTAGGAATACTCCAAGGAAGAGAATTGAGATTGAATTTGCTCAAAAGAAGTTTGTAAAGATGGAGTTTGTTTCCATTCCTCCCATTAGTTCAGGAGATGTAACACCCATCACTATTTATGTGATATTTTGATTAGGATTCATAAGGTATTGTTGTCGTACATCCCCTCCTAGGTACTCCTTAATTTTTTGGGATCAAATTATTTTGTATTTTGTGTGTGTGTGTGTGCATTAAAATCACTCTTGGATCGTTTTTCATGTTTTGGTGAGTAATTTCATGCATTTGGGCATTTACATCCATTTTACTATATAATTTGTTCTTTACTTGAAATGTAAAACATATTTGTATCATCCCTTTATCAAAAATTCCAAAAAGATTTTTCTATATGATTAAGTCCTCTGAATCATTAGATTTTACGAATAGACTTAACTTAAATGATGCTTGAAACATTAATTTTTTATCATTATTATTGCAGATGTTGATACTGTCAATGTTAGGTTAGAATTCACTTAATAAATAATGATAGTCAAATTTGTTGAAATCTTTTGTGTTTATTTCACTCTAGTTTTTCACTTGCATATCACTTGATGTGTTTTCATGTATTTATCTGTTTTTATCATAATAATTGACTTAATCGTGATTAGATTTTGAGATGTCTTATTGGTTTCTAAATGTTTCTATAATCCATGTGTGATAATTTTCTGTTTTTCATACTTATTAGAGTTGAAAAAATACAATTTTAAATGTGTTGATAAGGGCTACGATTAAAGTTATTACACCCAATTCAAATTTTAGTATCACTAGGTAGGTATCATCTAGGTTAGTGAAAATCCAATCAAGAACAAAATCCAATATGTTGGAAAGAGCCACAAGCCAAGTGCTGAACCGACAATCAAAATAAATAGGGCTATAGCTTTTCAAAATAAATTGAAATTTTTAGTTTGTCATTAAAAGAATTCAAACAGCATATGCTTGTGGGAGTTTAATGGTTAGAAACTACCACTTGTTGAGATCTTGATGTTATGATAAAATTGAGTAGCATTTGTGATTCCTATGACTTCGTTATGTGTATTCGTTTGATTTTATGAATCTTATTTTCTCATAAACCACACCTTGATTGAAATACAAAGTTGCTTAATTTGATAGGAATTTGTTGAATTGATTGATATTTATTTTGAATGTGTTATCAAACTGAGGTAAATTACGATCCAAAGTAAATTTGTTTATCAAATCATGTTTTTCATGTTATGCCTGATCATTGTCACACATTTTCATTTTACAATTTGATTTGTATATACAATATGTGTGCATACTTTATTTTTTGCATTTTGTCTCAAAAATTTTCTTTACAAGTTATACATGAATGATTTTACATGCTTTTGCATTCATTCATATCATATTTTTTAGAGATTTGATTATGAGTTCCTATACTTAAGTATTTTTAAAATATTTGTTCCCAGACTAGTATATTGGACAATTTCATTCGCACACCTAGATTTAGATTTGTTCGTGTGAAACAACTTGCCCCGTGCGTACAATTTTCGGCACGTGATAGAGGGTTCTTTATTTCATTTTCTCTTTTCATTTCAAAAACACTCCTGAGCATATACCCTATAATATTTTCATCCATTTTCAAGTTTTTATCAGTCCTTGATCGTTTCTAGTGCAATTTAAAGTTGGATTGGTAATTTCTCAACTTCAAATCCTAGTTTTTCATATTTTCTTAATTTATAGGTTTTATCCTTGCAAGTAATCACTTTACTATTTGGTTGTTTACTTACTTCTATTAAATTATATTTATCTTAGTGTTATTTTTCTAGGTTTTATTTTGATCTTGGGGTTTTACCTATTTATCATCCTCTTGTTTGTTCACTACGGGCCCTATTCGATTTTGTGCATGATTTCTTGGATCTTTTTGGATTAATGTGTAGTGTTTGCTCTCATAATGGTAGTATCTTACTTGTTTTTCCTTAGTCACATTTTAGCTCCTTGTTTCTTTTAAGTCATTTATGACACTTTTGTGTTTTTTTTTTGGCTAGTCTTTGGTGCTTTATTTACCTGACTATATCAGTGACCTTATTTGGCTTGAGATATTTCTGTCACACCCCGCCTAATTCTAGTGTCGGTCACCACCAAAACTAAGTCGGGTGCGAGTAAATAAATACCATTCTCAGCATGTGACGGATATGAGACATTATAAAATCAATCCATAAGATAAATATTTTAATCAATCCCAAATGATAATAACCAGCTATGCGATAAAAGATCCATCACCATGCTAAACTCCAATGATAACCCATTCTCCAATAATTTAAAACTGAATAAAATCCAACTAATAATATCTGAATAAAACCGTACAACTATGGAACCGAATGGCCCACAAAAACCATAAACTGAGTCTTAATACAAATGCAAAGGAACGAAAAACTAATATAACTACTAAGAATAACAAAAATAACTCCAACTGAACCTCCAAGATAATTTTCAAAATTCCTGTGCAACTACTCTAGTGCTAATACCTGAAAAAAGTTAGTCAACACACGAGGTTAGAGCTCCAAGCATGAATACACACTACTCCCCTCAAATAGGGTTCCTGAACCCAAACAATAGCATTATATGAAATAAATATCACAATAGAGTATTTTAATTACGAATATAATTGTGCATGGGAAAGATAAATTACTAACCACCCCCAAAGATTCTGATAAAAAATACACCAATATCATTTTAATTATCCCACAACTCCAAAGCGTTCATTTAATTAAATTAACCCAAATTTATTATTGTTATCGCTTTTTATTATGGCAGTCCTCCCGCTCTGGGTGCTAATCCAACAAAGTGTCACACTTCACTTTGTCAATATCCAGCCGAATCTATTTAAATTGTCTATCCCCTGCAATATGACAAGGTTCCACACACGACACGACATAAATCGCGTAAGCTGATCCGTTTAAACTGTCGGTCCCTGACACATTATGTCGCCACAAATTTTAATACCCGTTTTTATCTTAGGCATTAATTTTCATTGTCTCAATTTTATAAATAACAAATTACCCCACCCTTTTCATCGATGTGAGATCCTCAAAATATCCCTTAGTCCTATACCTAAGGGTTCCCAAAGTACATATACGTCATATCCTACGTATAAGATGAATTTCCAGTATTTACTCGTCCTAATCTCATGCTTAGGCTAGCGTGATGACGATAAAGTATTAAAGATCTGCCCCACCCCGAAATTTGAAATCTGCACGACTCTACACGAATTAGTCCCATACCTAGCAAGCATAATTTATAACCAATGCCTACTCACTAGTCCCATACCTAGTAAGCATCCTATAATCAAGGTGAGCAATACACTACCCAAAAGCCCCTCGTCCCTGCGATGGCAAAAGTGAATAAAACAATTCACACAATATCACAAATCATAATAACAACATGGAACTTTAATCACAAACGTCACAATTCAATTAAATTCCATTAATAACAGAGTCATTATTTTCAACATAATTATTTCCGTTCAATACTGTTAATTTATTTAACATTTGATATTATTCAATATGACATAATCATTCTATTTTATAAATCCTCTATTTTTTATAAGTGTGTTCACATCCCACATAACCTATAAATAATCCCATAACTTCCACATGCGATCCTACACCCCCAAAACCATAAAAACTTAATAATCTAACTTATGCACCCAGGGGTTTCAAGGATTACACCTATTAAAAAGTTTTATCAAAACAACCCCAAAATTTAATGTCCACTTTCTCTAATTAAGTTACTAATTCATTTTATCAAAAACACATGATTAAGGATTTGGGCGACACTTAAGACGCATAATACCAAAGGAAGAGGATAGAGTATTCATGCTTGGAAAAATCATTTCTTGAAAATTATAAGTACTCAGTTGCGCCCGTCTTGCGAAAATAGGCAAGTTACACTCTTAGGCCTTCTTCAAAATATGTAGTTTAGACCTCCCAAAATATAAATGAAGTTTTATTTAAGGGAGGTTTGGAGTTGAAATTGAAGGGTTTGAGTATTCTGCTTTGTGTAGGGAAAAGAGGTTTTGAAAAAGGAGCGTGACTTTTAAAAAAAAATTAGTCAATGTCTTTTATATTATTCCAGATAAAAGAATCCCACAAATTTCTAACTCTAGAAAATATACTGACAGTTACATAATACCCAATTATGTCCCAACTTGCGAGGGCCTTGTGCCTAAGGAAGAGACTAACCTATCCTTCTCGTCACATTACACGTGGTAGAAATTACCAAGGAAAGAACAAAATCAATTGTTTGGATTTATAAAATTTATTAAGTTAAGAATTTATTAATGTACATTCAAGTATAAAAAAACTTCTGAGTCCCCTTAAAATATTTATATTTTATTTTTAATCAAATTTCGACCCAACAATCTTTTATTTTAAATAGTTCACTTATTAATTGACATTTTTTTACATATACCTATTCACCTTTAAAATTAAAAATGCGTTATCTAAGGTTCTAAAATTATGGGGTGTTACATACTTCCCCACTAGCACAAGAATTTTGTCCTCGAAATTCGACAAAGCGTAAATCCACAAAAATAAAAATAACGCTCACATATGCCTACTCGTAAAATGTCACGACCGGGTGCCCATATACCCAATCGTACATGCGTATACCCCGCGATAAAAATATAATATATCCTACAATATATATGTATAACTATGAACATAACAACGTACCACGCGTTCTCGCAAATCACCGCTCGATTCTATCTCCAGAAGTCACAAAAATGCTACAGTTCTAAAATCAATTTTTCTAACCAAAATCGATACTTACGATACCTAACATCTGCACTGACAATCTCAAAAATAAATCTCGTCTCCCCAAAATTAGTTCTAAGTATCATCATATCAAGATTACAATTTCTAAACTCAATGCTTATAATATCCTTAACACGAAACTCCATATCTCCAAGAAACACATCTAACACATATACTAAACCTTCTACCTTAAGGAATACATATCAATAAAGGGAATAAAAGACCGATACGCGAAAACTAAATGGACTCACAAGCTACGAGACCTAAGATCAAGCTTTGATACCATCTGTCACACCCCGCTTAATTCTAGTGTCGGTCGCCACCAAAACTAAGCTGGGTGCGAGTAAATAAATATCATTCTCAACATGTGACATATATGAGACATTACAAAATCAATCCACAAGATAAATATTTTAATCAATCCCAAATGATAATAACCAACTATGCGATAAAAGATCCATCACAATGCTAAACTCCAATGATAACCCAATCTCCAATAATTTAAAACTAAATAAAATCCAACTAAGAATATTACAACTGTGGAACCGAATGGCCCACCAAAACCATAAACTGAGTCTCAATACATATGCGAAGGATTGGAAAACTAATATAACTACTAATCATAACCAAAATAACTCAATGAAAGCTCTGATTAGGCATAAATTCTTCCCATTTATCCCCTTAATTTAGATATTTTTATCGCTCCGCGTAGTGTAATTCAAGTAGATTTATATCATATCTTTGCTATTGACAAATTCTAATGAGTACATCCAGTTTCGTGTCTTCGTCATTTATTTCACAGGTATCCAGGGTTGTAATCTGAGTTCCGTACCAAAAGCTTCAAAGTAACACAAGAAATCAAGGTTTCTACAAAAACTGACGAAAGAGAACCGAACCCAAGGGAGCTAAAATGAACTGAACCCATCATGTGAGAAGTTTTGTAAATGATGGAAAAACAAAACCGAACCGAAGCTGGAAAATAACGAACCGATCCCATGCTCGAAGAGTTTTCTATAAAGAGTCTACAAGATGGAACCGAACCGAACCCTTGACCCAAATCGGTTCTGTTCTCGATTTTTTGGACTTATCCACTTGTAAAAATTAGAGTTTTACTTGGTTCAAACTCTTGTATTTACGTAGTTAATAAATTGTATTCCTCCCAAAATGTAGGGGGGAGCTTCCAGGTCATTAAAGAAGCTTTGTAATCCATTTTGGAAGAGAAGAACAACAAGCCCTAGTTACTTTCAACTGCAATTCAAGTAAAATATTTCTAATTTCTATTTATATTTCAATCTTTGTTCTAGTCACTTTTTCAATACTAATTTCATATTTCTTCATATTCACTCGGGAGTAAAAATGGTTTCTTTTATTCCAAACGTGTTATTTTCAAGTTTTCACATGTCCGGCTAGATTTAAAAGGTCGGGATGCATCAACTTGATGTGTTAGTTGCCTGTGTATAAAATTAATCCTCTAAATTTAATAGTTTAATTACAATCATATTGCATAGAAACGCGACAATTCTAGATCTTTGGATCTCGTTTGCTTCAGGGTAATCGGGATGCTTCATAATGCAATTCGAATGTAACTATCGCAATACCAATTTACTCATCCTCTGATTAAGTAAGGTGCGGGCTTGAACCTCATATACGTAATTCACGGGAGTACTAAATTATGGGTCAAATTAATCACTTAAATTTATGATTAGTTTTATACCAGTAATACACTAGGGTTGAGGGTTTGCATTCCCATCCTATTTTCTTCATCATGTAATTCAAAATTTTAGTTCAATCATCATCAGTAATTTAGGTAATTTAGAATAGTTGCATTCCATTCATACTTTGGTGCATTAAATAAATAATTTTAAAATTTCATTTCGTTGTAGTGAATTCCCAAAACAAATCATTTTTCCTTTTTCCTTAGAGTCAGAGTTAGGATTCTTTCGTCTGTCCAATGTCGTTACAACTCCGTTGTCCTATTTCCCTGAGGATCGATACCCGACTTATCGGATTATTACTTGAGCGATAGTCTTGCATTTGAGCCTAGAGAGTACGCACTTCTGAGACACATTCTTAGTCGCGTCAAGTTTTTGGCGCCGTTATCGTGGAACTAAGTAGACTTAGGACTAGATCGAGTCAATCTAAAACTTTGACCAAAAATTTTTGAAAATCCTAAAACATAAAAAATCTAAAAGCACAAAAATATTCCTCATCATCTCTCATCATCCCTTTAATGAAAAATTCTGAACTCACTCCAACTCCCCATAATACTCCAACCCACATTCACGAAAACCCGATAGTTGAGTACGACCCTGATAGCCCTCACACTCCTAACACTTCACAATTCTGGATTCCACCTCCCACACCGTCACACTTAATCGCAAATAACACTCCATTTTCCCTCTTAGGACACACTTCAGAGCACGCCCCGAGCATACCAAGTGAGGATATCGAGTCGTTAAGTGATAGAAATATGTCTCAACACGGTAGTGTAGTTGCCGATGAGGAAGAGGCCCCGTATCGCCCTTTGAGATATATCTTATATCCCGAACACACTGTCACTCCATGACTCATTTTACTCCCGTATAATGCAGGGCAATTTTGCTTTAGGAATGGGATGATCCAGATACTTCCCACTTACCATGGAATGGATTCAGAAAAGCCATATGCCGACATCATGGAATTTTAGGAGGTGTGTGAGACTCTCAGCGACCAAACTTGTACAGAAGATGTGCTCTGCCTTAAACTCTTCCCATTATCGCTAAAGGATAAGGCTAAGACCTGGCTATGGTATTTACCTCCTAATTGGATTTCATCATGGAACGAGCTATGTAAAATCTGGAACCCCGGATTTGAATTTTCACTATTAAAAATATTGTATAATTTCCTTTTGTAAACTCGAGATGATGCGGAAGCGTTAAGATGATGGTTCAACTTTAAAACAACAAATTTTAATTTCTCAAACAAATTAAAATTACACCCAGTGAAGTAAAATTAATCAATTAATATATTCACTTAAACCAATTAATTAATCCAAGTCCTAGAATTTGCCTAAGTCATATTTATTTTTATTAGCAAATTAGGCGAAACTAGATTTTAGCAAATGACTTGAATTAAATAAACTTTACCCAATATTTAATTTAGCACCAAATTAAATGAGTGTGATGATTTAAACCAAATTTTATCTTGAATTATCCTAAACATGCGTTCTACGTTATTTAGCAAGACAAAATAAACCAATCACACTACGCCGCGATGTACGAGGAAAAATCCAAGACGGGAAACAACCTCGGACGGCCCTAGCCACAAATCCACTAGATACGGAATTACAAGTACAAGACAAAATACTTACAACACATGACTCGATCCCTCCCAAGCCCCGATGCTTCTTCTTGTAGACACCTCTTCCTAGCGGATAACCTTGGAACTCCACCGCAGTCTCGGAATCCACCGATAGGACTTTATATGGTCATCGTCACCTGAGCAAGGAGCCCTTCTCCAAGTGGGTAGAATCGCAACAAAACTTCTTCTTCTTTGATGGATGTAGAAGCAAACCAAAACTTCTCTGTGAAACGAAAGAGATAAACCGGTGCCAAACTCCAAGCAAATTGATATGTATATGAGAACTTGGATAAACAATATGGGTGTAAAACACTAGAGTGGTGGATATTTTTCTCTAAAAATCTCACTCAAAACATGAACATTTTCCTTAAAACAATTTGCTCTCACACTCTCTCTAAGAGATGAAAATGGTATGGAAAAGTTAGGAAAAGTTAAGGTGGAAAATGTTCTTCCCGCACATATTAAAATATGAAAAAGTTGGTTAAAAACCAAGTGGGGAAGTGGGTGCAAAACTGCCAAAAAACTGCCAAAAACTGTTCCCGCTTGGCATCTCGTTCGAACGACATTTCGTTCGAACGAAATCTCGTTCGAACGAGACTTCTAACGACGTTCCAGATTGAACTCGTTAGAATCTCGTTGGATATCTCGTTCGAAAATAAGGTTCGTTCGAACGACATATCAAACGACATTCCAGTGGCCTAATATGGGAACTCGTTGGAAGGTTCGTTCGAACGACAATCTCGTTCGAACGACTCTATCGAACGAAAAACCAGAAAGTTTGAATATTCTTGTTTAAGCCCAGAAAACTTTATACACATTTATTTAAAGTTTTAATTAATTATTTCTTAAAACAGAAACGCAGTTTTTATAAAACCTAACACCCAATAAACAAGTTCCAAGCTCCTATATATATAATTGCATGCATACCTTGGGACCATGGAACCATAGTTGATATCGTAGAAACGAGGCACGCAAACCGGCATATTTGATGAGGCTTTATACTCTTTGCCGCTACGACTTCAACAAACACTTCATAAGCTTGAGCATATTACAATTAAATACTATCCTATGAAAAAATGTTTTTGTCCGGAATTGAGCCAAAACTATATATGGACTCAATTGGAAATTTGTGTCCTTACAGATCTCCCCCTTTGGAAATTCCGGGACAAAAACCAAACAAAAATCCTAAAGGGCCGTCAAGCTCACTAGACTCAGAACATAACCCACCCAAACTTGATTCAACCCAAGGATCAAACGCTTTGCCGTTTATACAATGCCGCTTTAGAAGAAATCCTGCACACTTAAGCAAACTCATCAAATGCATAGGGAATATCAAAGTATTAAATGAAATTAATTAATTACTCCCCCTAAATTAATTCTCCCCTTTATCAAACACATGACCTACTTAGAAAGACGTCTCCCCCTAAGATAAATCTCCCCAAAACTAAGATACGTTAATAATAGGATTAAATACCATTTCCCCCCTATCATTTCTCCCCCTTTTTGTTCAGGAATAGGCAAAGGATAAAGAAATAATAAACATAAAAGCATGTTGAAGCTTAAAGTGATAAGACATGAAAGCATATGGGCAACAAAATCAAGGCAAAGACAAAACAAATATCATATATATATAAACTAGAAATATACCAATGAAGCACTTGCATATATATATAGATATAAACACACATATAACACAAAATACAATAAGGTTTCACACTCGTATGGAAAAAATGTGTCATATGGAAATGGAAGTGTAGGGGTGTGAACTAGCAGCAATTAAATTTAGACCCAAACACTTAAAACATGTTCACCGAGTTCTCAATTGATTGCAAACTTCATCACATTTAAATATAACCTCTGTGACAATATGAAGATTGAACTCAATGAACAAACATACACAATGCATACAAGCCTAGCATGATGATGATTCTACAAACCAAATAGAGTCATGACATTAAAGACAACTAGGATAAACGGACATTGTGCAAACCGTTGATATACCATCCAATTCTCCCTCAATAAGCATATATATTCTTTTGCTTTTGAATGAATATATCAAACAAACATAGGCCTTGGCAATTGTTTTTTTTTTAATGCCAAATATTCTGTTTTTAGGCCTTTGGATCATGTATTTCTTTTAGATCCAATAAACGATGGCTTACTATTGCAAAGGATTTAATTCATCCTTTCAGAGCCCTTCCATGTGCACATTTAGATATATAATTTTTTATCTCACAAAGCTCACGTGCAACGGATTTTGACATGCACTGGTCCTCCTAGGTCATAGATATGTAGATGACTAGATTGGTAGGAGAACACCTCAAAAAGCTTAAATATAACATGTGACATTAATATATCAAAAGAGCTCGTACATGTGTGAAAAGAGGCATATAAAAATAGAATCCATTTAAACAACACAAAATTCAACTACTCCACAAAATATGGTAAAGAACATAATAAGGATTGATAATCTAAACCAAAAGTTCTAGCCACGTGGGAGCATAAAAGATGGAAGTCAATCACAAGTATATGCCACTTAAAGTGTGTCAAACTAAAATACACACAAAAAAAAATCTTTTTGAGTTTTTAACATTTTTCACCAAAAATAAATATATATACTCAAAAGAATAAACAAAAATCTTTTTATATTTTTCAATTAATTCAAACACAAAATATAATACAAAAAGATAAACAAGTCAAAATTTCTAGCATGTGATATGAAGTAAGGAAATGACTAGAAAATGACTAAACATGCATACATCTAGCAATGATATATAATATGAAGCACAAAAAGCTAGAGTATGCATAAAACACTAACACATTCAACCTTTAAATTTAGCAAGGGAGGTTTCATGTGATAGTAAATGAGAATCAACAAATCTTGTATCTAGCGCATTTAATAATGATTTCCTAACCCATATAGATTTATATTTAACATGATGGGGATTAGGAAATAATGAAATGCTAGATAAAGATTTCCTTGGACTTCTTTTAAGATCAAAACAAAATGACCTAAAGTGACCTTTCCTACCACAATGCAAGCATGTGTAAACACGAGGAATGTTACCTAAGGTGTGACCCTTTTTAAAGACCTTGGACAAAGTTGACCCTCTAAAACAAGCAATGGTTTTAGCTTTAGCAATGGAAGAATTTGAAGATGATGTGCTAGAACCATTAGAACAACTACTAGAGTCTTGAATGTCATTTTTCAATTTTAAAATTTTGGACTCAAGTAATAAATCAGACTCCTCAAAATTACGGGACTCCTTCTTTAAATTTTCTATATTCCGAGAAGGTTAACACGCTCTCCCTCAATATGAGCAAACTTGTCCCTAAGAGTCTTTTCACGACTTTCACCCTCTTTCTTGGACTTTTCTAAAATATCAAAATTTGAATGTAAGTCCACGAGCTTTTCACGAAAAATATCTTTTTGAGATAAGGAGATTTGCAAAGACTCAATGTGAGCTTTAAAACAAGAATTTTCATTTTCAAGAAATTTAATTCTTTTTACAAATCTCATATTTAATTCCTTTAAATTTTCGTTACATTTGTTAAGCCCATTTAATTCCTCTCGAAAATCAAAAATATCATTTTCATTAAAATTGGACAAATTTTCATTAAGACGTCCCATCGAGAGAGAAAAAAAATATGAGAGTGATAAAAAATTGAACCACCTAAAATAGGTAAGGAAATACAAAAAGCCGAAAAATGAATCTTTAACGCGATAACTTAGCGCTTTGGCTCTGATACCAATTTGTAAAATCTGGAACCCCGGATTTGAATTTTCACTATTAAAAATATTGTATAATTTCCTTTTGTAAACTCGAGATGATGCGGAAGCGTTAGGATGATGGTTCAACTTTAAAATAGAAAATTTTAATTTCTTAAACAAATTAAAATTACACCAAGTGAAGTAAAATTAATAAATTAATATATTCACTTAAATCAATTAATTAATCCAAGTCCTAGAATTTGCCCAAGTCATATTTATTTTTATTAGCAGATTAGGCGAAACCAGATTTTAGCAAATGACTTGAATTAAATAAACTTTACCCAATATTTAATTTAGCACCAAATTAAATGAGTGTGATGATTTAAACCAAATTTTATCTTGAATTATCCTAAGCATGCGTTCTACGTTATTTAGCAAGATAAAATAAACCAATCACACTACGCCGCGATGTACGAGAAAAAACCCAAGACGGGAAACAACCTCGGACGGCCCTAGCCACAAATCCAATAGATACGAAATTACAAGTACAAGACAAAAGACTTACAACACACGACTCGATCCCTCTCAAGCCCCGATGCTTCTTCTTGTAGACACCTCTTCCTAGCGGATAACCTTGGAACTCCACAGCGGTCTCGAAATCCACCGATAGGACTTTATATGGTCACCGTCACCCGAGCAAGGAGCCTTTCTCCAAGTGGGTAGAATCGCAACAAAACGTCTTCTTCTTTGATGGATGTAGAAGCAAACCAAAACTTCTCTTTGAAACGGAAGAGATAAACCGGTGCCAAACTCCAAGCAATTTGATATGTATATGAGAACTTGGATAAACAATATGGGTGTAAAACACTAGAGTGATGGATATTTTTCTCTAAAAATCTCACTCAAAACATGAACATTTTCCTTAAAACAATTTTCTCTCACACTCTCTCTAAGAGATGAAAATGGTATGGAAAAGTTAGGAAAAGTTAAGGTGGAAACTGTTCTTCCCGCACATATTAAAATCTGAAAAAGTTGGTTAAAAACCAAGTGGGGAAGTGGGTGCAAAACTGCCAAAAAACTGCCAAAAACTGTTCCCGCCTGGCATCTCGTTCGAACGACATTTCGTTCGAACGAAATCTCGTTCGAACGAGACTTCTAACGACGTTCCAGATTGAACTCGTTAGAATCTCGTTGGATATCTCGTTCGAACATAAGGTTCGTTCGAACGACATATCAAACGACATTCCAGTGGCCTAATATGGGAACTCGTTGGAAGGTTCGTTCAAACGACATTTTCGTTCGAACGACAATCTCGTTCGAACGACTCTATCGAAAGAAAAACCAGAAAGTTTGAATATTCTTGTTTAAGCCCAGAAAACTTTATAAACATTTATTTATAGTTTTAATTAATTCTTTCTTAAAATAGAAACACAGTTTTTATAAAACCTAACACCCAATAAACAAGTTCCAAGCTCCTATATATATAGAATTGCATTCATACCTTGGGAACATGGAACCATAGTTGATGACGTAGAAACGAGGCACGCAAACCGGCATATTTGATGAGGCTTTATACTCTTTGCCGCTACGTCTTCAACAAACACTTCATAGGCTTGAGCATATTACAATTAAATACTATCCTATGAAAAAATATTTTTATCCGGAATTGAGCCAAAACTATATATGGACTCAATTGGAAATTTGTGTCCTTACAAGCTACAATCTAAATTTATCAAGAAATTATTTCCTCCACATCGAACGAACTCCATCAAGGCTCAAATTCAGACTTATCGATAAGTAGAAAATGAGTCGTTCGATCGATGCTATGAGCGTTTCAATGAGCTAATTACCTCATGTCCCCGTCATGGTTTTGATAAAATGCAAATCATTTCCTTCATCCATAATGGGCTGAACATTAATTCTAAGCAACTCATTGAAACCATGTGCGATGGTCCATTTGTCGACTTAGATGCCAAAGACACTGAGCTTCACCTGAGGTATGTCGTCGAGACTACCCAATCCTGGGATGCATCTGACCCTAATAATCAAAATCAGAATCGCCAAATGACCACCACTCCATCGGCATCCGGCCTATTTCACATAGAAAAGAATTCTATGACGGATAGTCGACTCGATATACTTAAGAAAGGACTGCGAGACCTACGTGAGGTATATGGAAGAGGACCAACTGGATCCATCCCAAACCCCGTCGAGAAGGTGTGTGCTATTTGTGAGGTGGGTCATTCAACTGAGGAATGCCCGACTATACCCGCCTACAAAGTGATGCTTCAAGAGCAAGTCAGTGGTATAGGAGGATTCAAGCGTAATTTCGATGCACCGCACGGGAATTCTTATAAACCTTCATGGAAAAAACATCCTGGTTTTAGCTATGTGCAAAAACATGCTGCGATGAATCCTAATTCACATGCTACCCCTCCTCCACCATAACACTTTCAACAAGCTCCACACATGCAAGGACATGTGCAAGCACCACCACCTTATGGAGCATATATCCCTCCACCGCGGAGAAGTCTCGAGGATACGATAAACCAATTTATCAATAACCAGAATGCATCCAATGCTAGATATGATCGCATGATCAGCGATATAAATACAAATATTTCAAAAATGCAATCATCGTAGAGTATCCAAGAGAAGGGCAAGTTTCCTGCCCAGGGCCAAAGACCTCCCCAAGGTTAAACTAGTGTTATCTCCACTTCTACGGAACATCAGGAGCACTGTCAATCTGTGACCACTCTTCGTAGTGGGAGAGTCATTGATTTATCACTTCCCCCACACGACGAAACCAAATACAAGGAGATTTTGCCCAGCACGAAAGAGGCCGAAGATTTCCCCTTGAATGAGAGTGATAAAGATGACACTAGTGAGCCCGAGGTAGTAGTGAAACCACCCACCATGACACCATTTCCTCAAAGATTAGTTCCTTCCCATAAAGGAAACCCCCGTGATGAAATGCTAGACGTGCTGAAGCAAGTAAAGCTAGATTTACCTTTCCTTGATGCCATTAAGCAAATTCCAGCTTATGCGAAAGTCCTCAAGGACTTGTTACCAGTGAAGAGGGAGATGAAGGTAAAGAAAAATGTCTTTCTAGCACAGAACGTGAGCTCTATCCTACTCAATGATCTCCCACTCAGATTCAAAGATCCCGGTGCACCCACCATTTCCTGCATCATTGGAGAAAATAAAATTGAAAAATCCTTACTTAACTTGGGAGCAAGTGTCAATATCCTCCCTTACACCATCTATAGGCAACTTGATCTGGGCGACTTCAAGACCACAAAGATCACTCTCTAATTAGAGGATCAAACCATGAAGGTACCAAGAGATATAGTTGAGGACGTGATTGTCCAAGTTGACACTTTCTACTTTTCGGTAGACTTTATCATTTGGGACATAGCGCCCTCCTTCGCCTTGAGCAATCATGTTCCCATCATTCTTGGTAGCCCATTCTTAGCTATGGCCAACGCAATTATCAAAACTCTAAATGGGAAGATGCAAGTCACATTTGGGAACATGACCTTAGAGACTAACATCTTCCACATAGCCCAATATACGGGGGAAGAAGATGATCTTCACGCGGTGAGCTTCATCGACGAGATCGTAGAGGAGTATTTTGAGGAAAATTATTGTAGACATGCCCTAGATTCCTATTTAGTATCGAGCCATGAGAGTGAGGAAACATACACTGAATTTAAGAGGGAAGTTGAGGAGTTGAGAGAGTTACTTAATGAGAGAGCGTCGGACGAGGACGCGAGAGATGTGAATTAGGTTTCTCGATTCGAGGAGTTACCACTAAGGGAGACACTCATGGTTTCCTCCGACAGCAAATTTTTGACCCTTGAATTGAAGAAATTACCCTCCCATATTAAATATGCATACCTAGGAGAGGATGAGACATCTCCTGTTGTTGTCTCATCTATCCTAGACGAAGAGGAGGAGGGTAAACAATTAAAGATTCTGAGGAGGCACCAAAGTGCATTTGGTTGGTGTATTGCCGATTTGAAGGGTATAAGTCTTTTGATTTGCACCCATAAGTTTCATCATGAGGAGGATGTCAAGTCCTCGAGAGAAATGCAAAGAAGGCTAAACCCCAATATGAAATAAGTAGTGAGGACTGAAATAATTAAGCTATTGGATGTCGGGATTATCTACCCAATCACGGATAGTAAATGGGTGAGTCCTATTCAAGTTGTCCCAAAGAATTTGGGCATGACAGTGATCGAAAATGCTAAGGGAGAGTTAGTTCCCCAACGTACCACCACCGGGTGGCGCATTTGCATTGATTACCAGAAACTCAATGCGAGAACTAGAAAAGACCATTTCCCCTTGCCATTTATTAAATTGATGCTTGAGAGAGTAGCGGGCCACACTTATTATTGCTTCCTTGATAGTTATTCTGGATATAACCAAATTGAGGTAGATGTACTTGACCAAGAGAAAACGACCTTCACTTGCCCCTTTGGTATGTTTGCCTACAAACGTATGCCATTCGGTTTGTGTAATGCACCCACGACCTTTCAAAGGTGCATATTGAGTTTATTTAGCGGCATGGTTGAGAGAGGACTTGAAGTGTTCATGGATGACTTTAGCATTTTTAACACCTCTTTCGATCTTTGTCTGGAAAAACTAGAAAAAGTACTTGCCCGGTGTGTGGAGAAGAACTTAGTGCTGAATTGGGAAAAATGCCATTTTATGGTAACCAAGGGCATAGTTCTTGACAACATCGTATCATCCAAAGGGATTAAAGTTTATAGAGGAAAGATAGATGTCATATCCTATCTACCCTCACCAAAATTGCTCAAGGACGTGCGCTCCTTCTTGGTCCATGAGTGGTTTTATCAACGGTTCATTAAGAACTTTAGCGCCATCGCTAAACCTTTAAGCAACCTACTCATGAAGGACACCCCATTTGAGTGGACGAAAGTATGCAATAGCGCTTTTAAAAAACTGAAAACCATGCTTGTGTCCTCTCCCATCATGCAAGTTCCAAATTATCCCTACCATTCGAACTTATGTCTGATGCTAGCGATTATGCAATAGGTCTATTTTGGGCCAACAAAAAGACAAACAAGTTCATGTCATCTACTAGGCTAACCCGAATCTTACCGAACAACAACTCAATTACTCCACCATAGAAAAGGAGTTGCTAGCGGTAGTCTTTGCTCTTGACAAATTTTGGTCCTAACTTATTGGTTTTCCCATCACTTGCTTCACCGACCACGCAACATTGAAATACCTACTTGTAAAGAAAGACGCAAAGCCGCACCTCATAAGGTGGATCCTACTCCTACAAGAGTTTAAAATCTCCATTAAAGATAAGAAAGGAGTAGAAAACGTCATTGCCGACCACTTATCATGACTTTCGTTTGACGTACCTAGTGATCCAATACCCATAGATGAATACTTCCCGGATGAGAAACTCTTTGCTACCTCTTATTTGACCTGGTTTGCAAATATAGTGAACTATCTTGTCATGGGAGTCGTCCCTCCTGAATGGACACTGCAAGATAAGAAAAGGTCCATTACTTGGTCGCGCATGTTTTTCTATGATGATACATTCCGATTTAAATATTGCACCGATAAAATCATCCGACATTGTGTACCGGATGACGAAATCCCTAAAGTCATCCAATTTTGTCATTTGAAAGCTTGTAGAGGTCACTTTTCGATGAAAAAGACGGCCACTAAGATCCTTCAATTCGGTCTCTATTGGCCCACAAGCTTCTGGGATGTGAATAACTGTTGCAAATCCTACGATAGGTGTTAAAGGATGGGGGCGATCGCCCGAAGAGACATGATACCATTAACCCCAATATTCATTATTGAGATCTTCGATTGCTGGGGTATTGACTTCATCGGAACTTTTCCCCCATCTTTTGGTTTCCTATACATCCTTGTCGTGGTAGACTACGTTTCTAAATGGGTGGAAGTTATATATACCAAGACCAATGATAATAAAGTGGTGATTAGGTTCCTACAAGAACGCATACTTTCCTGCTTCGGTGCTCCAAAAGCGATAATCCGTGCTAATGGCACGCACTTTTGCAACAGGCCATTCAAGAAGCTCATGAGAAAGTATGGTGTCCTTCACAAGGTTGGAACAACGTATCACCCACAAACGAATGGGAAAGCCGAACTAGCGAATCGAGAGATCAAGAACATTCTCGAGAAGACCGTTAATCCCACCCAGAAGGATTGGTCATTTCGATTGAACGATTCACTATGGGTATATCGTACCGCATACAAAAATCCACTCGGCATGTCCCCATTTCGCTTTGTGTACGGCAAACCTTGCCATCTTCTAGTGGAATTAGAGAACAAGGTGTTTTGGGCGATTAAGAAGTTGAATTATGACGTGGATAAAGTCGGTGAAGCTCACAAGCTTCAATTAAATGAGTTAGAAGAGATAAACAATGATGCATATGAGAACGTAAAAATTTCAAAACAACGGATAAAACTCGCTCACAATAACATCATTCGACGCAAAGAGTTTCTTCCCAGACAAAAAGTGCTTCTCTATAACTCTCGACTTCATCTTTTTTCAGGTAAGTTGCGGTGACGATGGTCTGGCCCATTCATTTTAAAGAATGTATTCCCGCACGGAGCGGTTGAGTTAGACGATTTGAAAGGGGGAAATATATTCAAAGTAAATGGACAACGCCTAAAGCCATATCTAGAGGCGTGTGTGGAAGAAATTGACATTTTTTGGTTATTTAACCCTATTTATAAGGTTGATTGAGCTGACAAGAGAAGGTCTCACACCCCCGACGCGTATGGGGTTGTAAGGACACAAATTTCCAATTGAGTCCATATATAGTTTTGGCTCAATTTTGGATAAAAATATTTATTCATAGGATAGTATTTAATTGTAGTATTCTCAAGCCTATGAAGTGTTTGTTGAAGACGTAGCAGCAAAGAGTATGAAGCTTCATCAAATATGCCGATTTGTGTGCCTCGTTTCTACGTCATCAACCATAGTTCCATGCTCCCAAGAGTTTGTTGAAGACGTAGCGGCAAAGAGTATAAAGCTTCATCAAATATGCCGGTTTGTGTGCCTCGTTTCTATGTCATCAACCATAGTTCCATGCTCCCAAGGTATGAATGCAATATTATATATATAGGAGCTTGGAACAAGTTTATTGGGTGTTAGGTTTATAAAAACTGCGTTTTGTTTTAAGAAAGAATTAATTAAAACTTTTAATAAATGTTTATAAAGTTTTCTGGGCTAAAAATGAATTTTTCAAACTTTCTGGTGGTTCGTTAGATATGTCGTTCGAACGAGTTTTTTTGTTCTAACCAAATGTCGTTCGAACGAGTTTGCCAACGAGGTTCCAGTATAGGCCACTGACATGTCGTTCGATATGTCGTTCGAACGAGATTGTCGTTCGAACGAGATATCCAACGAGATTCTAACGAGTTCAATCTGGAACATCGTTAGAAGTCTCGTTCGAACGAGATTTCGTTCGAACGAAATGTCGTTCGAACGAGATGCCAGGCGGGAACAGTTTTTGGCAGTTTTGTACCCACTTCCCCACTTGGTTTTTAACCAACTTTTTCAGATTTTATTATGTACGGGAATAACATTTTCCAATCTAACTTTTCCATACTATTTTCATCTCTTAGAGAGAGTTTGCGAGCAAATTGTTTCAAGGAAAATGTTTATGTTTTGAGTGAGATTTTTAGAGAAAAATATCCATCACTCTAGTGTTTTTACACCCATATTGTTTATCCAAGTTCACATATATACATATCAAATTGCTTGGAGTTTGGCACTGGTTTATCTCTTCCGTTTTAAAGAGAAGTTTTGGTTTGCTTCTACATCCATCAAAGAAGAAGACGTTTTGTTGCGTTTCTACCCACATGGAGAAAGGCTCCTTGAACGGGTGACGATGACCGTATAAAGTCCTATCGGTGGATTCCGAGACCGCGGTGGTGTTCCAAGGTTATCCTCTAGGAAGAGGTGTCTACAAGAAGAAGCATCGGGGCTTGAGAGGGATCGAGTCGTGCGTTGTAAGTCTATCAGTCTTGTAATTGTAATTCCGTATCTAGTGGATTTGTGGCTAGGGTCGTCCGAGGTTGTTTCCCATCTTGGGTTTTTCCTCGTACATCGCGGCGTAGTGTGATTGGTTTATTTTATCTTGAAAAATAACGTAGAACGAATGTTTAGAATAATTCAAGATAAAATTTGGTTTAAATCATCACACTCATTTAATTTGGGACTAAATTAAATTTTGGGTAAAACTTATTTAATTCAAGTCATTAGCTAAAATTTGGTTTCGCCTAACCTTGTTAATATCGATAAATATGACTTAGGCAAATTCTAGGACTTGGATTAATTAATCGGTTTAAGTGAATATATTAATTGAGTTATTTCACTTCACTTGGTGTTATTTTAATTTGTTTCAAGAAATTAAAATTTGTTGTTGAACCATCACCGTTTTACGCTTCCACATACAAAAGGAAATTAATTTTTTTTAATTGTGTAAAATTAAAATCCGGTGCTTTTCAAATGGGTATCAGAGCTTTGATTCAAACAAGCTATCGCTTTATCAAATTGGTATCGGAGCCGGAGTGCTAAGTTATCGCGTTAAAGATCCATTTTTCGCCTTTTTGTATTTCCTTACCTTTTTATGTGGTTTAATTTTTTATCACTCTCATATTTTTTTTTCTCTCAATGGGACGTCTTAATGAAAATTTGTCCAATTTTAATGAAAATAAAATTTTTGATTTTCGAGAGGAATTAAATGGGCTTAACAAAAGTAATGAAAATTTAAAGGAATTAAATTTGAGATTTGTAAAAAGAATTAAATTTCTTGAAAATGAAAATTCTTGTTTTAAAGCTCACATTGTGTCTTTGCAAATCTCCTCATCTCAAAAAGATATTTTTCGTGAAAAGCTCATGGACTTACATTCAAATTTTGATATTTTAGAAAAGTCCAAGAAAGAGAGTGAATATCGTGAAAAGACTCTTAGGGACAAGTTTTCTCATATTGAGGGAGAGCGTGTTAACCTTCTAGGAATTATTGAAAATTTAAAGAAGGAGTCCCATAATTTTGAGGAGTCTAATTTATTACTTGAGTCCAAAATTTTAAAAATGAAAAATGACTTTCAAGACTCTAGTAGTAGTTCTAATGGTTCTAGCACATCATGCTACAACTCTTCCATTGCTAAAGCTAAAACCATTGTTTGTTTTAGAGGGTCAACTTTGTTCAAGGTCTTTAAAAAGGGTCACACCTTAGGTAACATTCCTCGTGTTTACACATGCTTGCATTGTGGTAGGAAAGGTCAATTTAGGTCATATTGTTTTGATCTTAAAAGAAGTCCAAGAAAATCATTATCTAGCATTTCATTATTTCCAAATCCCCATCATTTTAAATATAAATCTATATGGGTTAGGAAATCATTATTAAATGCGCTAGATACAAGTTTTGTTGATTCTCATTTACTATCACATGAAACCTCCCTTGCTAAATTTTAAGGTTGAATGTGTTAGTGTTTTATGCATACTCTAGCTTTTTTTGCTTCATATTATATATCATCGCTAGATGTATGCATGTTTAGTCATTTTCTAGTCATTGCCTTATTTCATATCACATGCTAGAAATTTTGACTTGTTTATCTTTTTGTATTATATTTTGTGTTTGAATTAAATAAGAAATACAAAAATATTTTTGTTTATCATTTGGATTTTATTTCTTGGTAATTTAAGCTTAATGAAAAATTCAAATGATTTGTGTTTGTCTTTTGAGTATATATTTTTTATTCTTTTTGGTTAAAAATGTTAAAAACTCAAAAAGATTTTTTTTGTGTGTATTTTGGTTTGATACACTTTAAGTGGCATATACTTGTGTTTGAATCCCATCTTTTACGCTCCCATGTGGCTAGAACTTTTGGTTTAGATTGTCAATCCTTAAAATATTCTTTACCATATTTTATGGAGTAGTTGGATTTTGTGTTGTTTAAATGGATTCTATTTCTATATTCCTCTATTCACACATGCACGAGCTCTTTTGAAATCTTAATGTCACATGTTATATTTGATCTATTTGAGGTGTTCTCCTACCAATCTAGTCATCTACATATCTATGACCTAGGAGGACTAGTGCATGTCAAAATCCGTTGCACGTGAGTTTTGTGAGATAAAAAAATTATATAAATACAATGTGAACGGGGAAGGGCTCCGAAAGGACTAAGTGATCCTTTGCGATAGTAAGCCACCGTTTATTGGATCTAAAAATAATACGTGATCCGAAGGCCTAAAAAAACAGAATATTTGGCATTAAAAAGAAAACAATTGCCAAGGCCTATGTTTGTTTGATATATTCATTCAAAAGGAAAAGAATATATATGCTTATTGAGGGAGAATTGGATGGTATATCAACGGTTTGCACAATGTCCATTTATCCTAGTTGTGTTTAATGTCATGACTCTATTTGGTTTGTAGAATCATCATCATGCTAGGCTTGTATGCATTGTGTATGTTTGTTCATTGAGTTCAATCTTCATATTGTCACATGAGGTTATATTTAAATGTAATAAAGTTTGCAATCAAATGAGAACTCCGTGAATGTTTATTCAGTGTTTGGGTCTAAATTTAATTGTTGCTAGTTCACACCCCTACACTTACGTTTCCATATGACACATTTTTTCCGTACGAGTGTGCAAACTTATTGTATTTTGTGTTACTAGTGTGTTTATATCTATATATATATATATATGCAAGTGCTTCATTGGTATATTTCTAGTTAATATATATTTGATATTTGTTTGTCTTTGCCTTGCTTTTATTGCCCATATGCTTTAATGTCTTAACACTTTAAGCTTCAACGTGTTTATTGGTTCTTTATCCTTTGCCTATTCCTGAACAAAAAGGAGGAGAAAATGATAGGGGGAGAAATGGTATCTAATCCTATTATTATCGTATCTTAGTTTGGGGGAGATTTATCTTAGGGGGAGACGTCTTTCTAAGTAGGTCATGTGTTTGATAAAGGGGAGAATTAATTGTGGGGGAGTATTTATATTAATTGCATTTAATACTTTGATATTCCCTATGCATTTGATGAGTTTGTTTAAGTGTGCAGGAATTCTTCTAAAGCGGCATCTTTCAATGGCAAAGTGTTTGATCCTTGGGTTGAGTCAAGTTTGGGTGGGTTATGATTTGAGTCTAGTGAGATTGACGGCCCTTTAGGATCTTTGTTTGGTTTTTGTCCCGGAATAGCCGAAGGGGGAGATTTGTAAGGACACAAATTTCCAATTGAGTCCATATATAGTTTTGGCTCAATTACGGACAAAAACATTTATTCATAGGATAGTATTTAATTGTAATATTCTCAAGCCTATGAAGTGTTTGTTGAAGACGTAGCGGCAAAGAGTATAAAGCTTCATAAAATATGTCAGTTTGTGTGCCTCGTTTCTACGTCATCAACCATAGTTCCATTGCTCCCAAGTGTTTGTTGAAGACGTAGCGGCAAAGAGTATAAAGCTTCATCAAATATGCCGGTTTGTGTGCCTCATTTCTACGTCATCAACCATAGTTCCATGATCCCAAGGTATGAATGCAATATTATATATATAGGAGCTTGGAAAGTGTTTATTGGGTGTTAGGTTTATAAAAACTGCGTTTTGTTTTAAGAAAGAATTAATTAAAACTTTAAATAAATGTTTATAAAGTTTTCTGGGCTAAAAATGAATTTTTCAAACTTTCTGGTGGTTCGTTAGATATGTCGTTCGAACGAGTTTTTTCGTTCGAACCAGATGTCGTTCGAACGAGTTTGCCAACGAGGTTCCAGTATAGGCCACTGACATGTCGTTCGATATGTCGTTCGAACGAGATTGTCGTTCGAACGAGATATCCAACGAGATTCTAACGAGTTCAATCTGGAACGTCGTTAGAAGTCTCGTTCGAACGAGATTTCGTTCGAACGAAATGTCCTTCGAACAAGATGCCAGGCGGGAACAGTTTTTGGCAGTTTTTTGGCAGTTTTGCACCCTTCCCCACTTGGTTTTTAACCAACTTTTTCAGACTTTATTATGTGCGGGAATAACATTTTCCAATTTAACTTTTCCATACTATTTTCATCTCTTAGAGAGAGTTTGAGAGAAAATTGTTTTAAGGAAAATGTTCATGTTTCGAGTGAGATTTTTAGAGAAAAATATCCATCACTCTAGTGTTTTTACACCCATATTGTTTATCGAAGTTCACATATATGCATATCAAATTGCTTGGAGTTTGGCACCGGTTTATCTCTTCCGTTTTAAAGATAAGTTTTGGTTTGCTTCTACAACCATCAAAGAAGAAGACATTTTGTTGCGTTTCTATCCACTTAGAGAAAGGCTCCTTGCACGGGTGACGGTGACCATATAAAGTCCTATCGGTGGATTTCGAGACCGCGGTGGTGTTCCAAGGTTATCCGCTAGGAAGAGGTGTCTACAAGAAGAAGCATTGGGGCTTGAGAGGGATCGAGTCGTGCGTTGTAAGTCTATCTGTCTTGTAATTGTAATTCCATATCTAGTGAATTTGTGGCTAGGGCCGTCCGAGGTTGTTTCCCGTCTTGGGTTTTTCCTCGTACATCGTGGCGTAGTGTGATTGGTTTATTTTATCTTGCAAAATAACGTAGAACGAATGTTTAGAATAATTCAAGATAAAATTCGGTTTAAATCATCACACTCATTTAATTTGGGACTAAATTAAATTTTGGGTAAAACTTATTTAATTCTAGTCATTAGCTAAAATTTGGTTTCGCCTAACCTTGCTAATATCGATAAATATGACTTAGGCAAATTCTAGGACTTTGATTAATTAATCGGTTTAAGTGAATATATTAATTGAGTTATTTCACTTCACTTGGTGTTATTTTAATTTGTTTCAAGAAATTAAAATTTGTTGTTGAACCATCACCTTTTTACGCTTCCGCATACAAAAGGAAATTAAATATTTTTAATTGTGTAAAATTAAAATCCGAGGCTTTTCAAATGGGTATCATAGCTTTGATTCAAACAAACTCTCGCTTTATCAAATTGGTATCACAGTCGGAGCGCTAAGTTATCGCGTTAAAGATCCCTTTTTCGGCTTTTTTTATTTCCTTACCTTTTTAGGTGGTTCAATTTTTTATCACTCTCATATTTTTTTTCTCTCAATGGGACGTCTTAATGAAAATTTGTCCAATTTTAATGAAAATAAAATTTTTGATTTTCGAGAGGAATTAAATGGGCTTAACAAAAGTAACGAAAATTTAAAGGAATTAAATTTGAGATTTGTAAAAAGAATTAAATTTCTTGAAAATGAAAATTCTTGTTTTAAAGCTCACATTTAGTCTTTGCAAATCTCCTTATCACAAAAAGATATTTTTCGTGAAAAGCTCATTGACTTACATTCAAATTTTGATATTTTAGAAAAGTCCAAGAAAGAGAGTGAAAATCGTGAAAAGGCTCTTAGGGACAAGTTTGCTCATATTGAGGGAGAGCGTGTTAACCTTCTAGGAATTATTGAAAATTTAAAGAAGGAGTCCCATAATTTTGAGGAGTCTAATTTATTACTTGAGTCCGAAATTTTAAAAATGAAAAATGACTTTCAAGACTCTAGCAGTAGTTCTAATGGTTCTAGCACATCATGCTCAAACTCTTCCATTGCTAAAGCTAAAACCATTGTTTGTTTTAGAGGGTCAACTTTGTCCAAGGTCTTTAAAAAGGGTCACACCTTAGATAACATTCCTCGTGTTTACACATGCTTTCATTGTGGTAGGAAAGGTCACCTTAGGTCATATTGTTTTGATCTTAAAAGAAGTCCAAGTAAATCTTTATCTAGCATTTCATTATTTCCCAATCCCCATCATTTTAAATATAAATCTATATGGGTTAGGAAATCATTATTAAATGCGCTAGATACAAGATTTGTTGATTCTCATTTACTATCACATGAAACCTCCCTTGCTAAATTTAAAGGTTGAATGTGTTAGTGTTTTATGCATACTCTAGCTTTTTATGCTTCATATTATATATCATCGCTAGATGTATGCACGTTTAGTCATTTTCTAGTCATTGCCTTATTTCATATCACATGCTAGAAATTACGACTTGTTTATCTTTTTGTATTATATTTTGTGTTTGAATTAAATGAAAAATACAAAAAGATTTTTGTTTACCATTTGGATTTTATTTCTTGGTAATTTAAGCTTAATGAAAAATTCAAATGATTTGTGTTTGTCTTTTGAGTTTATATTTTTGGTTAAAAATGTTAAAAACTCAAAAAGATTTATTTTGTGTGTATTTTCGTTTGACACACTTTAAGTGGCATATACTTGTGTTTGAATCCCATCTTTTATGCTCCCATGTGGCTAGAACTTTTGGTTTAGATTGTCAATCCTTAAAATGTTCTTTACCATATTTTATGGAGTAGTTGGATTTTGTGTTGTTTAAATGGATTCTATTTCTATATGCCTCTATTCACACATGCACGAGCTCTTTTGAAATCTTAATGTAACATGTTATATTTGAGCTATTTGAGGTGTTCTCTTACCAATCTAGTCATCTACATATCTATGACCTAGGAGGACTAGTGCATGTCAAAATCCGTTGCACGTGAGTTTTGTGAGATAAAAAAATTATATAAATAAAATGTGCACTGGGAAGGGCTCCGAAAGGACTAAGTGATCCTTTGCCATAGTAAGCCACCGTTTATTGGATCTAAAAGAAATACGTGATCCGGGCCTAAAAAACAGAGTATTTGGCATTAAAAGGAAAACAATTGCCAAGACCTATGTTTGTTTGATATATTCATTCAAAAGCAAAAGAATATATATGCTTATAGAGGGAGAATTGGATGGTATATCAACGGTTTGCACAATGTCCGTTTATCCTAGTTGTCTTTAATGTCATGACTCTATTTGGTTTGTAGAATCATCATCATGCTAGGCTTGTATGCATTGTGTATGTTTGTTCATTGAGTTCAATCTTCATATTGTCACATGAGGTTATATTTAAATGTGATAAAGTTTGCAATCAAATGAGAACTCCGTGAATGTTTATTCAGTGTTTGGGTCTAAATTTAATTGTTGCTAGTTCACACCCCTACACTTACGTTTCCATATGACACATTTTTTCCGTACGAGTGTGCAAACTTATTGTATTTTGTGTTACTAGTGTGTTTAGATCTATATATATATATATATGCAAGTGCTTCATTGGTATATTTCTAGTTAATATATATTTGATATTTGTTTGTCTTTGCCTTGCTTTTATTGCCCATATGCTTTAATGTCTTAACACTTTAAGCTTCAACGTGTTTATTGGTTCTTTATCCTTTGCCTATTCCTGAACAAAAAGGAGGAGAAAATGATAGGGGGAGAAATGGTATCTAATCCTATTATTATCGTATCTTAGTTTGGGGGAGATTTATCTTAGGGGGAGACGTCTTTCTAAGTAGGTCATGTGTTTGATAAAGGGGAGAATTAATTGTGGGGGAGTATTTATATTAATTGCATTTAATACTTTGATATTCCCTATGCATTTGATGAGTTTGTTTAAGTGTGCAGGAATTCTTCTAAAGCGGCATCTTTCAATGGCAAAGTGTTTGATCCTTGGGTTGAGTCAAGTTTGGGTGGGTTATGTTTTGAGTCTAGTGAGCTTGACGGCCCTTTAGGATCTTTGTTTGGTTTTTGTCCCGGAATAGCCAAAGGGGGAGATTTGTAAGGACACAAAATTCCAATTGAGTCTATATATAGTTTTGGCTCAATTCCGGACAAAAGCATTTATTCATAGGATAGTATTTAATTGTAATATTCTCAAGCCTATGAAGTGTTTGTTGAAGACGTAGCGGCAAAGAGTATAAAGCTTCATCAAATATGTCGGTTTGTGTGCCTCGTTTCTACGTCATCAACCATAGTTCCATGCTCCCAAGTGTTTGTTGAAGACATAGCGGCAAAGAGTATAAAGCTTCATCAAATATGCCGGTTTTTGTGCCTCGTTTCTACGTCATCAACCATAGTTCCATGCTCCCAAGGTATGAATGCAATATTATATATATAGGAGCTTGGAAAGTGTTTATTGGGTGTTAGGTTTATAAAAACTGCGTTTTGTTTTAAGAAAGAATTAATTAAAACTTTAAATAAATGTTTATAAAGTTTTCTGGGCTAAAAATGAATTTTTCAAACTTTCTGGTGGTTCGTTAGATATGTCGTTCGAACGAGTTTTTTCGTTCGAACCAGATGTCGTTCGAACGAGTTTGCCAACGAGGTTCCAGTATAGGCCACTGACATGTCGTTCGATATGTCGTTCGAACGAGATTGTCGTTCGAATGAGATATCCAACGAGATTCTAACGAGTTCCATCAGGAATGTCGTTAGAAGTCTCGTTCGAACGAGATTTCATTCGAACGAAATGTCGTTCGAGCGAGATGCCAGGCGGGAACAGTTTTTGGCAGTTTTGCACCCACTTCCCCACTTGGTTTTTAACCAACTTTTTCAGAATTTATTATGTGCGGGAATAACATTTTCCAATCTAACTTTTCCATACTATTTTGATTTCTTAGAGAGAGTTTGAGAGAAAATTGTTTCAAGGAAAATGTTCATGTTTTGAGTGAGATTTTTAGAGAAAAATATCCATCACTCTAGTGTTTTTACACCCATATTGTTTATCGAAGTTCACATATATACATAATAAATTGCTTGGAGTTTGGCACCGGTTTATCTCTTCCATTTTAAAGAGAAGTTTTGGTTTGCTTCTACATCCATCAAAGAAGAAGACGTTTTGTTGCGTTTCTACCCACTTGGAGAAAGGCTCCTTGCACGAGTGACGGTGACCATATAAAGTCCTATCGGTGGATTCCGAGACCGCGGTGGTGTTCCAAGGTTATCCGCTAGGAAGAGGTTTCTACAAGAAGAAGCATCGGGGCTTGAGAGGGATCGAGTCATGTGTTGTAAGTCTATCTGTCTTGTAATTGTAATTCCGTATCTAGTGGATTTGTGGCTAGGGCCGTCCGAGGTTGTTTCCCGTCTTGGGTTTTTCCTCGTACATCGCAGCGTAGTGTGATTGGTTTATTTTATCTTGCAAAATAACGTAGAACGAATGTTTAGAATAATTCAAGATAAAATTCGATTTAAATCATCACACTCATTTAATTTGGGACTAAATTAAATTTTGGGTAAAACTTATTTAATTCAAGTCATTAGCTAAAATTTGGTTTCGCCTAACCTTGCTAATATCGATAAATATGACTTAGGCAAATTCTAGGACTTGGATTAATTAATCAGTTTAAGTGAATATATTAATTTAGTTATTTCACTTCACTCGGTGTTATTTTAATTTCTTTCAAGAAATTAAAATTTGTTGTTGAACCATCACCTTTTTACACTTCCGCATACAAAAGGAAATTAAATACTTTTAATTGTGTAAAATTAAAATCCGGGGCTTTTCAAATTGGTATCAGAGCTTTGATTCAGACAAGCTCTCACTTTATAGTAGTTATGTTTCCATAGATTAGATTGAGTCCATAGGCAAGTTATGTAAGGTTAGGTTAAGATCAAGCATTTCGACACAAATTTCATAAGGGCATCGAGGAATTCAAAGGGGAGAATTAGTGCAAGAGTCTAGAAAAGTGAGAGAATAGGATTCCAGAGCAGCAGACTAAGATAAGGGGTCTTGTCACAGATGGAACCAAACCGAATCCCCAAGCCGGATCGGTTCGGTTTGGAAAAATCGAAAAAAAACCATAACCGAACCGAATTGCCCCTCAACCGAATCAGTTCGGTTCCTACAATTTTGATTCTTCCTGAGGAATCCATTCAACCCCCCTATCCCCTCTTTTCCCCCATTCTTCCCCTTTTCCCTCCAACACAACCACCCCTTTTTCCCTCAAAAAATCCTCACCCAAACCCCTCCCCACCACCTATAAAAACCTCCCCTTCCCTACTCTTCCACTCACACCTTCACATCCTTCCCTATCTACAAGCCCTAAACTTTCCTCTCCTAATTCCAAGTTTTCCCAATGGCCCATCGAGCTCTCCCCGCCAAATATTTGTCTACCGACATTCCGCCTAACGGAAATCGGAAATACCGCTCCCACATGGAGCGTGTATGGTGTGAAGGATTTTTCAGTTTTTCCCGCCAATTGCACATCAAATGGGTTGTCAACTGGAATGAGATACCGCGCCCCATCACCACCCTTTTCTGCCAACGGCGGTGGGCACAATACCTGCAAGAGCGTCATCCAGTCGTCTGAGCGGACGATGTCTGGGACTTCTATGGAACTCTCGTCCGCACGGGCGACTTTGCGTGCCAATATCCGCCCTATTCCATTAACTTTAGCCATCCTCGCCCGCAAGCTTGCTGAAAAGGGATTTCCCCACCCGGAAGTATACGACTACCCAACCAACGCCCCAACCATTCCCAAACAGCAATGCATTGACCGACTCGCGCCCAACGACATTTAGGACCGGGGTACTTTACCCGTGGGCCGTCTCAATGACAAGGCGCGCATCACCTTCCATATCGTGTATGCCAACTTGCTTCAAACTTCCAATGACTCGATGATGCGCCCTCTCCAAGTGGCGCTCGTGTACCACCTGTTCGACCCATATTTCACCTTAAACCTGGCCCGTATGCTTTACGTGGACATCATTTTCGTAGCCTGGGAGCACAAAGGCGCGGTACCCCTCCCTTCCTCATCACGTCCCCCTCATCGACGCTGGTATCCATCCACCTCAAGCTTTCCCACGCCTTCCGGAACCCATTGGGAAGGTACCCCGAACGCGCAGTGCCCAACAAAGGGCTGCCATTCAAGCAGCCCAGGAGACGATAAATTTAGAGGTCGGGGAGGAAATTTATGGTGAAGAGCCGGTGGAGGAGGACGTTGAGATGGAAAGGGTTGAAGAAGAAGAAGAATACAATGATGACGATGATTCTGATTTCGAGCCCCCGAGGGATGATTTCGATAGACGACTAGCAACGGTGGAATACCGTTTTGACGGGTTCATCACCCAACACAACCAAGATTAAGCCGCCTATCGAAGGCACAAAGAATCTTATCAGAGAGACACAAGTATGATGCACCAGCTCCAAGCCCACCTCTATCAGCTCAACTTCGGCGGTCCCCCACCATCTTTATTTTATGATCTTTATGATCCACGCGCACCCGGGTCCTCAAATACCCCCCCCCCCCCACACACACACAATGAAACCCATAACTATTTTTAATGTGTTTTTTGGTTGTATGTGTGGTTACTCAGTGTTGATTGCGTGTTCCTCCAGATCCTGCGTAACACTGTTTGTTCTTTATCTATATAAATGCTGCATTTTTCTTCTAATTTGTTTGTTTTATTTTTCTGCACTTTTAATTTGCTTTGAGTTAGATTTTAGTCCTTTTTTCTTGAGGAAAATGCAAAAGTCTAAGTTAGGGGGGTCACAAGTGCGTATTTCTAAAACTTCACAAATTTTAAAAAATGCCCAGAAATTTTAAAAAAATCATAAAATCTTGAAAAATCCAAAAATATTTTTTGTTCAAAATAAATAAAAATTGGAATTCAAATTTTTCGAAAATGTCATTAAAAGTCGGTTTAAAGTCTCAAGTTGTAAAATCCAAAATGCACAAAGCCGAAATTGGCCAAATATGGAAATTGAGCGAACATAGGCGACCTAACGAATAAAAGTGGAGATTAAAAACCCTAGTGAGATTCGAGCCTTTCATCTTTGTAAAAATTATAAATCAATCCGAGTTAATTGTTAACTCAAAGTTCATTTCAGCATCTAATAAGTCGTCTAGGATATCAATCCTTTCATTTTGATCGGTCACAAAAAATGTGTGTTATTTCCTTGAAAAATGTGCCAAAATTGATCTCTAAACTTAATTCATCTCGAAATGCACATGGTAACGCAATTAGTATTTTGGTCAATGAAGTAGGTGAACGTTTGTCACCCAAAAATATTGGCCATAAAAAGTTGCTAAAAAATTTCCCTTTTGTAACCCAAATTGAGCCAAATAAATTTTTCCCTTTCGTTTGACAACCCGAAAAACCCCAATTGGCCCGGAATAAGTTGATAGTCCCAGAAATTAAGTCCAAAAAGTGCATAAAAAGGGGCAAGAAAAAAATAGAAAAATGCTCAACAAAAATAGCTTAAAAAGGGGAAAGAATAAATAAAAATATAAAAACAGAACAAAATGAGCAAAAGCCCGAAAAAGCACTAACGGAAATCATAAGCAAAATTTTCCAATTTCGAAATTCTTAACCTTTTCTAATTTTACCGAATACACCTTTTACTCGTAAAAGTCCTAACCGATTCCAAAATTGCTAAATTTATTACTGCGTGGAGAGCTAAAACACCAACAGATAATAAAAGAGATCGAAAATGTGAATTGGAGGCAATGTTCCCATTTTCTGTATCCGTAATCCAATGATGAGATCCGGTTAGCATAAAATTCCATATTTCTACTTGTATGCATAAATTTGGTTCCAATACATTCACTCTTATAAATCACGCATACCGATAGAATAGCCACATTCTAAGTTATTCATTTGTGAGAGCATCCCGAGATAATTTAAAATCAAAACGAATTTTCGGATAAGTAACGTAATGGTCAATCGGTGGAAATTCACGGTTAAATTTCTGGCTTCACACACGCGCACTATGATTTGAGACTCTTGAACATGACTTGATGATGATTATTTTTTGTAAAAGTTTGAATTACACATTTTACGTATTTTGAGTCGAATTTTGTGGGTATATTCTCTACAAACCCTCACGAGACACAACTCGTCCTACTAGGATAACCTAGGGGTTTAAAGGCTTGTTGCATGCGCTAAATGCAATCGAGCGCCCGTGAAAGAGGTATAAAATCCCATGTATGAGTTAGACCATGCTTTGATTCTTTTACATTGCTCAGGACGATCAAAGTTCTAAGTTAGGGAGGTTTAATTAAGCATAAATTCTTTCCATTTATCCCCTTAATTTAGAGACTTTTATCGCTCCGCGTAGTGTATTTCAAGTGGATTTATATCATATCTTTGTTATTGACAAATTCTAATGAGTAAATCGATTTTCGTGTGTTCGTCATCTATTTCATAGGTATCTAGGGTTGTAATCTAAGTTCCGTTCCAAAAGCTTCAAAGAAACACAAGAAAGCAAGGTTTCTGCCAAAACTGACAAAAGAGAACCGAACCCAAGGGAGCTAAAATGAACCGAACCCATCATGGGAGAACTTTTTATAAATGATGGAAAAACAGAACCGAACCGAAGCTGGAAAATAACGAACCGATCCCATGCTCAAAGAGTTTTCTATAAAGAGTTTACAAGATGGAACCGAATCGAACCCTTGACCCAAATCGGGTATGTTCTCAATTTTTCGGACTTATCCACTTGTAAAAATTAGAGTTTTACTTGGTTAAAACTCTTCTATTTTCGTAGTTAATAAATTGTACTCCTCCCAAAACGTGGGGGGGGGGGGGGAGCTTTCAGGTCATTAAGGAAGCTTTGTAATCCATTTTGGAAGAGAAGAACAACAAACCCTAGTTACTTTCAAGTGAAATTCAAGTAAAATAATTCTAATTTCTGTTTCAATATTTGTTCTAGTTGATTTTTCAATACTAATTTCATCTTTCTTCATATTCATTCAGGAGTAAAAATGGTTTCTTTTATTCCAAACGTGTTGTTTTCAAGTTTTCACATGTCCGGCTAGATTTAAAAGGTCGGGATGCATGAGCTCATCTTGATGTGTTAGTTTCATGTGTATAAAATTAATCCTCTAAATTTAATAGTTTAATTACGTCTGTATTGCGTATACACGCGACAATTGTAGATCTTTGGATCTCGGTTGCTTCAGGGTAACCGGGATGCTTCAGAATGCAATTTGAATGTAACTATCGCAAGACCAATTTACTCGTCCTCTGATTAAGTATGGTGCGGGATTGCACCTCATATACGTAATACTTGGGAGTACTAAATCCTGGGTCTAATTAATCACTTAAATTTACGATTAGTTTTATACCAATAATACACTAGGGTTGAGGGATTGTATTCCCATCCTATTTTCTTTATCATATAATTCAAAATTTCAGTTCAATCATCATCAGTAATATAGGTAATTTAAAATAGTTGCATTCCATTCATACTTTGGTGCATTAAATAAATAATTTCAAAATTGCATTTCGTTGTAGTCAATTCCCAAAACAAATCATTTTTTCTTTTTCTTTAGAGTCAGAGTTAGGATTCTTTTGTCTGTTCAATGTCGTTACAACTCTGTTGTCCTATTTCACCGAGGATCGATACCCTACTTATCGGATTATTACTTGAGCGACATGCTTGCACTTGAGCCTAGAGAGTACGCACTTCGGAGACACATTCTTAGTCGTGTCAGGCTCCTAGAAAAGCCACTTCAAACTCCATTAATTTCTACTTCTTTTTAAAAAACAAACCCAACGATATTTTCAAAAAAAAAATTCTTGTTTAATACAACCCTCTTCTACCCTTGATAAAGCTTATAGAGGAATATCATGCTTGGAAATGGTTTATAATAGTGTATTTAGATGGTGGCAAGGAGTAACAATGGTGGGGAAACCCTTGGGGAAGGTGGAACCATCTTTAATTTAGAGAGAGAGAGAGGGAGAAAGAGAGAGAGATGAGAGAGAAATGTTGATAAAATGGTGGGGGAAAGAACCTCACAAATTTTCTCTTCTTATAACCTTAAGAACCCTCACAAAATGATTTAAAAACTCATCCCACATATGATATACACGTTTTAGATTGCCTAGGCTCACCAGAAGTCGACACATCATCAGATTAATGCTCCAAAACATGCCAGTACACAAGGGTAGCTGGAAATAAGTAAGTTTTGAACACTTCGTTCGAACAAGATCACACCTCGTTCGAACAATGTCTGAATCTCGTTCAAACGGTGTTTAAACGACATACTAACGAGGGTAAAATATAAGGTAGAGAGAGTTTTTTTTCTTCATTAGAATCCCACTTCAAACGAGTTGGACTTCTCGTTTGAACTAATAGATTCCTCACTCGAAAGAGACTCGAATCTATTTTGAACGATTCTCAAATTCTTTTGAACCACATAATTCCTCCAAAATTCCAAATTCTACCAATATATTTCCAACAACTTCCATAACGGTCACAAGAATATACAATTGCCAACAACCGTCCATAGAAATATTGATCTGATTTCCCAAGGGTTCTCCATAATTACAAATTACACACATAAGGGATAAAATCTCAGGTATGGGTGTAACATTCTTCCCTCTTTAGGAGATTTCATCCCCGAAATCATCAATCCACCAATTCTTCAAGTTCCTGAGACTTATCGACTCTCAACTTAATTAATAGGAATCCTTCAAGGATAAATCCTCAAAATCCTCGATTGCTTAGGTACTATCATACGTTCTTTCCCAAAGAGGCGGTCATTAGAGACCTCAACGGGAAACATGTTCTAATGCTCTCCATCAGGCCTTCCATGAAAGCCATATAACCATCCTTGAGTCTCTACTTACTCAATAATCACACTCAACCATGTCCAATCTCTATCAGTATCACTCTCTTGTGATCGACACTGACCCGAGAGCAAACTACATATGACTACCACCCGATTTGATTCATCACCAAGAACAATCTCTAATGTAAGGACACAAATTTCCAACTGAGTCTTATGTAGTGTTAGCTCAATTTTGGACAAAAACATTTGAGTCATAGGATAATGTTCATGTTGTATCCTTTCAAGCCTATGACAAGTGTATGTTGAAGATGGAGCGGCCAGAAATTGAAGAATATATCGATCCTTGTCGATTTTTGTGCCAAGTTTCACGTCATCAACATGTGGATTCCAATGTCTCCTAAAGGTATGAATGCATTACATATATATAGGAGCTTGGAATATTTTTATTGGTGTATTTTTATTTTAAACTGAGGTTTATTTTAAGAAGGTTTCTTTAAAACGTTAAAATAAAGTTTCTTGGCTAAAAATCAAATTTTAGATTTTCTGGAAGTTCATTCGAAATTGTCGTTCGAATGAGTTTTTCGTTCGAACGAGAATTTTGTTCGAACGAGGTTTTACAACAACCTGCCCCTGGAACTTTGTTAGAAGTATCATTCGAATGAGACTTTGTTCGAACGAAGTCTCATTCGAACGAGATTTGGCGGGAACGGGTATTTTAGCCATTTTTTACGGTTTTCCCACTTTTCCCACTTTTTTTACCCCACCATCTTTTGCTAGATTAATTAAGTGCAGGAACCAACTTTTTCCCATTCCTCCATATCCTAGAGAGAGTTTTAGAGAGTTTTAATTCCAAATGAAAAAGTTCAAGTTTTGAGTGTTTTGTTTTTCAAGAAAAACCCTTAAACACTTTTGTTTACACCCAATAGTTTGTTTATCCAAGTTCCTTAATATATATCCTTGCTTGGAGTTTTGGCACCGGTTACTTAGTGGATTTGAGGCTAGGGTCGTCCGAGTTTTTTTTTCCATTGTGGGCTTTTCCTCGTACATCGCATCGTAGTGTGTTGTGAATTTATTTTATCTTGCAAAATCACCTATAACGCATGCTTAGGACTAAAAGACAAAATATGGTTTAATACACTACCCTTGTTTAATTTGGGTATAATTTAATTATTTTAATTCAAGTCAATAACCTTAATTTTATAAATTTTGGTTTGGCCTAATTTGCAAAAATTAAATATTTATTGTTAGGCAAATTTCTAGGACTTGTATTAAATTGTTTTTTGGGCTTAAAGTAAAAATTCACAAATTTGATTTTTAGTATAATTTTAATTTTGAGAAAATTAAATTTGTTTTACTTTAGTTTTAATTTGTGAAGAAATTAATTTTTAGTTTATGTAGTTGTTTAGTTGAACCATCTCTATTCCTCACTTAAAGGAAATTCTTATTTAAAAATATAAAATTGGGGGCCTCGTGTTACAACATCTAATATTAGGACTACACATCCTCAGTTTTCCTCAAATTCTTGGACCATCAAGACCACATAATCATCTTAGACTCGGCATTAACCTCGCATCACAAGTCACTGACAAAAACCAAGTCACAAATTGTGCACCCAACTAACACCTTCCACAAGATCCTTCCATGAACCTAGGATCACTTTAAGCATCCAACTATGGAACATACACCTGAGTATTACGCCAGTCCACTTACTGTGGAAAATAAACACTGTGCCATGTTTTCTAGAGTTATGGCACCTTACGACATTCTCAAATCATTATCTGCTCTTTACAACCAGAGCCTCTAGTGACCGTACATGCCCATTTATAAGATCGCTAATCCTAAGGAAAGCGGATACTACATGAGAAAACCTTACTATAGAACATGCAGCCATATGTACACAAAACTTGTGCACACAAAGGGATAAAATGAGAGCGTGCCCAATTATCAAGATGAAATGACCACACCCGATCAATACGCACTCATACTGAGCTAAGCCACACTATGACCAAACAGTCAACTTGGAGCACTAACAGACCGTCAAAATTGAAAGGACACCATCCTCAACCATTGAAATTAAAGGAATACAATATTAAACTTCCAGAGCTGAGGGAACACAACAAATTAGAACGAACAAATAACCATTCCAAGGAAATCTCATTCACACGCAATAGTTGTGATCTACGAAGGGTGAACCTACGCCATACGCACAAAGTTTACGACTCCTCCTAAGCATTCTAACCCGATCCTAGTACCATAGTTCCCTAGCTCTAATAACCAATCATGAGAAATCGGATTATGAACCACTCATATCCTTGAGATCAAATAAACATACGAACCTATTGGTCCTTTCGATGAAAAACACTAGACTTCCTGATTAGGCATAAATTCTTCAGATTTATTCCTTTAATTTATAGGTTTTTATCACCTCAGGTGATTTAAAATGCGTTGATTTATCTCATATCTGTGATACTAACATCTTCTAAAAAATATCCCGAGTTTTTTATATTTCTCATAAATTTTGCAGGTATTTAATGCATGACAGAGAGAGAAAGAAACCGGAAGAAAAGAAAAGAAGAAAACACGAAAAGTCAAAAGGGAAAAAAAGAAAAAGAGAAATTTTCAGCTAGAATATGAATGAGGACCCAAAATGAAAGTTGAAGACCTCGAGTCTAAAAGGATGTAGGAACAAATGGCGTCCAAATCTGAGTCCCGAAGAAAAAATATGAGCCTTGAAAGATGCAAGTTAATCATGAGAAACTGATGAGAAAATGAAGAGAAATTGACCCAAGGACCAGGACCGATCTGTATTTCATCATAAATGAACCGATCTGGGCCCCCTTGAATTCACTGTATAAGTTTTGTAAACTGGACAATTCGATATAACAAAGAAACGAAACGATCGGGTATACATCGGATCGAATCAAAATATCAGGTCGGACCGATCCGGAGGTTAAATTCTATAATTTTCCAGATTTCCATCTAGAGTCTTGCATGGCTAAAACTCTTGTAATTTTGTAGGTTATTTATTCAAAACGATTCCCAAACATGGGAGAGCATATTTTTACATAGTTTTAGAGAGAGAAAGTAGAGAAGAACCCTAGAAGCTCACAAATTATAGTTTTTAATTAGCAAATCATAATTAGCTTACTCTTGCATTTTTAGTTTCATAATTATTTTAATAATGTTGCATTCAGTTGATAGCAAAATTTCCAACTTCGATCATCTTTTTCATTTCTTTTTAGAGTCATGTTAGGGTTGACCTTCTTACCGTTCGTCGTCACGAATATTCGTCCTATTTCGCTGTGGATTCGACCCCATCTTACCGGGTTTATTACTTACGCGACAGGCTTGAACTTGAGCCTATATAAGTACGCACTTTGGACACTTTCTAAGTCGTGCCAGTTTTTAGTGTCTTTTTTGGGGATTTAGGTAGACTTTAGGTTTGATTGATTTAATCTAAAACTTTGACCATTTTTTTTAAATTCAAAAAATTTCAAAAAAAAATCCCAAAAAAGATACAAGATTTCTCATAGGCCTTTCATGCAAAATCTGTAACAAACTCCTCAATCAAGGCCAAATCGCATTTACGAGAATACGTTAGTTGTGTACAATCCTGACAGCCCACATACTCCTAACGTACCACAATTTTGGGTTCCACATCCCACACCGCCAAACTCCATAGCAAGTCACACTTCATGTGATCCTTCGAATTACCCTTCGAGTTACCCATCAGGTTACACTTTAGGTTACAATAAGAGCATACCAAGTGAGGATACTGAGTTAATTGAAGAGATAGACATGTCTGATCAAGCTAGTCATGGTACGAGTGAGGGAGAGGTACCCTATCGCCCTTTGAGAGAATTCTTATACCACGAGCAATCAGTCACTCCGGGATGTATTCTCCTCCCATACAATGTAGGGAAACTTCACTTTAGGAATGGAATGATCCAAATACTTCTCACTTATCATGGAATCGAGTCGGAGAAACCATATCTCCACATTCGTGAGTTCGAAGAGGCGTGTGATACTTTCAGCGATAAAACATGCACAAAATATTTGAGAAGCCTCAAGGTTTTTCCTTTATCTTTAAAAGATAAAGATAAGACCTGTTATGGTATTTATCTCCAAACTCGATTACGTCATGGAATGAGTTACAATCCAGGTTTCTCAAAATGTTTGTCCCTATGCATCGAATGAACTCCATTAAGGCTTAAATTTAAACTTTCAGACAACTATAAAATGAGCCATTAGATCGATGTCATGAGTGTTCAAATGATTTAGTCACTTCATGACCTCACCATGGTCTTCATAAACAATAACTTATCTCATTCTTTCATAATGGGCTAAATATCAACTCCAAATAACACGTTGAAACTATGTGTGATGGACCCTTTTTTAAGCGATGCTAACGATGTTGAGATCCACCTTAAGTACGTCATTAAGACTACTCAAACGTGGGATATATCTGATCCTAATGCCCAAAACTTGCCTCGATAAGCGTCCACCACTCCTTTTGTGTTCGATCTGTACCATGTATACAAAGATATTATGTTAGACCATCAACTTGACCAAGTTGAGAGGAACATGAGAGAAATACTCGAAGTACGGGAAACAATAAGATGTGTTGAATCCTAATTCAAACGTGGCCTCTCCTCCATCCCCACAATTTCAACAAACACCACATATGCTAGGACATATGCACGCACCACCTCCCGAACCGTACATTACACCACTACGGAGAAACCTCGAGGCTAATACAAACCAATTCATTCAGTTCCAAAATGTAACCCAAGCTAAGTATGATTGCATGTTTGTTTACACCAATTCAAACATATCTAAGTTGCAAGCATCCATGAGTATCCAAGAAAAGGGTAAGTTATCGGCCCAAGGCCAAAGATCGCCCCAAGGTCAATATAGTGTTAGCACTACACCCCATGACCATCTAGAGCAATGTAGTGCAATTACGACTCTTCATAGAAGGAGATTTGTTGATTTATAACCTCCCCCTTACAACAAACTCAACGATAAGGAGGATTCGCTCGCCACGAAAGAGGCTAAAAATGCCCCCTTAAATAAGAGTGGTGACGAGGATGACACTAGTGAGCCCAAGATCATAGTGAACCCACTCCCACTGCTGCACCATTCCCTCAATGGTTAACTTCATCTCAAAAGGGGACCTCCCGTGATTATGTCCTCGATGTTCTTAAGCAAGTAAAGATCAATTTACATTTTCTCGAGACCATAAAGCAAATCCCCGCGTATGCTAAGTTCCTTAAGGACTTACTCACGATGAAACGTAGGCTAAAGGTAAAGAAAAATGTGTTCTTAGCACAGAAGGTTAGTTATGTACTTTTGAGTGACATTCTGGTAAAATATAAAGATTCGGGTCCACCCATAATTTTGTGCATCATGGGGAAGAACCGAATCGAGAGAGCACTAATAGATTTAGGGGCGAGTGTTAACAATCTCCTATATTCCATCTATAATCAGCTAGATTTGGGGGCCCTTAATCCCACAACTACAACTCTCCAACTTGTGGATTGTTTCATGAAGACGCCTCTTGGAATTGTCGAAGGTGTGATCGTACAAATTGACACTTTCTACTTCCCAGTGAATTTTGTTAAATGGGACGAGGAGCCATACATTCTCCCGAGCAGTCATGTTCCAGTGATCCTTGGCCGCCTATTTTTAGCTACGGCTAATGCACCTATCAATATTCCAAATGTGCGAATGAAATGAACATTTAGGAACATGACCCTCGAGACAAATATCTTTAATAACATTAAGAACGAGGGTGATGAAAGCGAACTGGGAGAAACGGATCTTATCGAGGAAGCTCACGAACATGAGAGGACTCATAAGAGAGAGCCATTAGGGGTAGGCCTTGTTGTACCAAGTAAGAGCGATGATTCTGGCATTAAGAACGAGGTGAGGGAGGTGTGGTTAGTGATTGTGAGCGAGAGCGAGCACGTAGGTGTGAGCGGGATAGAGAGATTTGATGAGATTAAGATAGAAGACGCGGAAATTAATTATGAGAGAGAGTTTGGTGATATGAGTCTAGAGGACTTTGAGAAAGAATTCGGTCTTATGGATGATAACTTTAATGTCAAAGTCCAACCTTTATTGGACTCATTTGTCACTTAGAAGAGCGAGAATGGAAATAAATGATAGATAAATTCCTTCTTGGTGACCATCCACCGATACCCCTTGAGTCTTCTATTACTATTGAGGAAAAGACACAAGTATCATCTGAATTAGAGCCCGACCCATGCACTCCTGAAATTAAAAGACATCGAGATGCCCCTTCTAAGTCAGTGCACGTAGGAAAAGAACGAGTTAGGGACCACGAGGATCCCTTCCCAGTGAGTCAGCTAGAGATCAAGGGTATCTCCCTTATCTAAAGGACTAGGCCTAACTTGTTCTGATTCTTTACTTACAACAGGAAAATGGGGGAGATGAGGAGAGCATCGGACCCCTTATAAGGGGTCGGGTGAGTTTTTGGAGAGATGAGAGGTCGTCACGCCCCCAACGCGTATGGGGTTAATTCTTGTGTATAGTATATGTGAGTCGGTTAGGGTAGTTAGAGTCCGTAGGTTAAGTCACGAGAGGTTTGGGATAGGAACATCAGCTCACATCCCGAGAAAGCGTATAGGGTTCAGAGTAAGTGTTGGGAGGTTTTAGGTCGATCATGCGAAGGAATAATGGTACGAACATTCGAGGATTAAGAGATGAGAGCATTAAAAGTTAGGGAAAAAATTAACCTTTCTGGGAACCGAACCTATCCCGTCCGGTCCGATCCTGGGTACCCGGATCAGTTCATTTTCTGCAACTTCTTATCTTCCCTAGGTTCACCCCCCCCCCCCCCCTTTCACCCAATCCCTCCATTTCCCTCCCAAATCGTCCCCTAACACTCTCCCCATCCCCCTTTCCCTCCAAAAGTAACCACCCATCTCACCTCACTAACTATAATAGACCGCCCCTTTTTCACCCTCTTCCACCACCACTCTCTTAATCTCTCTCATTATCCCAACACCCAATTTTCCTTCTGTCAAAAATGCCACCCAAGCCCTTCCCCAAAAATATTACTCTGTCGAGATTCTCAATGATGATGGGGTCGCACACTGCTCCCTTCAAGAACGGATATGGTGTGAGTGCTTCTTCAGCTCCTCTCCCAAACTACACATAGAGCGCACAGTTATGTGGCCTGAGATGCCCAATTTCATCACCACTCTCTTCATTGCGAAGGGTTGGTGTCATTTCCTTAATGAAGCACACGGAGTGGTGTGGGCAATCCATGTATGAGCTTTTTATGGCTCCCTAGTTCGCATCGGTCCTAACGTCTCTGAGGCTTATATGGGAGGCATTCGCATCCCATTATCCTTCAATATTCTCATCCATAAATTAGCAGTAAAATACGTTCCAAGCCCTCCCCTTGATAAGGAAATATGCATGTCTTGCATAGCACCCGACACACCGTGGGCTTTCGAGACATTCCGTGTGGTCCGACTAAGTGACAAGGCTCGCCTCACCTTTCAAATTGTATACAAGAATATACTCCAAACATCTAATGAATTGTCCATGCGCTCACGTCAAGCAACCCTTGTCTATCACCTCTTTGACCCCAAAACCCTAATCCACCTGGGCTAAATCATTTATAAAGACATATTTTATGCGATCGTGGACCAAAAGGGTAAAACCCTTCTCCCGTATGCCTGGCTCATCACTTCCATCCTAGAGAACACCGTCATTGAGCCTCCCACTGATTTTCCTCAATTTCCCAACCCTCTAGGGCAGGGCACACATAAAAAAAGTCAAAAGCAACAGGAGATTCTAGGGCAGGAAAGGAATCTTTGGATGATTCAGATGATGATGAGTGTGATGATGACAAGAGTGATGATGATGAGAGAGATGATGAAGAGAAGAAGGAGGAGAAGGACATTATGATGGGAGAGGACGAGGAGGAGTACGATGAGGATGCCTATTCCGATTATATGCCGGGAGAAGAAGATCTCACCACTCGTATTGTCTCTCTTGAGGCGCGTTTTATGGGGTTTATGACTGAGTATCGCGAAGATTGTCGCGCATATTAACGCGACACTAGTAGGATGGCCCGTCCTCATGTTGAGATGTATCGTATGTCTACGGGTACACCACCACCTACATATTTCTTTGACCCATATGATCCTAATGCGCCTGGTAGCTCCCTTCCACCGCCCCAATGAAGCCCGTGTATGGTGTTTTGTGTGTTAGTTATTTGTGTGCCTTTCGGTTTGGTTGTACTTGCTGGTTGTTTTGTATCCCTGTCTCTTGTAACACATGTTTGCTAGTATATAAAAATCTACATTTTCCTTATTTGTTCATTTTATTTCTTCGCACTTTTAATTCGCTCTTAGTTGGATTTTCATCCTTTTTCTTGAGGACAATGCAAAAGGCTAAGTTAGGGGGTGACATGTGCGTATTTCTAAAACTTCACAAATTTTTAAAATGCCAAAAAAAATTAAAAATTTCCAAAAAAATTGAAAATCTTTGAAAAAGCCAAAAATATTTTTCTTCAAAATAAATGAAAATTAGAATTTAAAGCTTCAAAAATGTCATAAAATTTTACCTCAAGTTGTAAAAAATCAAAAAGCCCAAAGCCGAAATTAACCAAAGATGGAAATTGAGCAAAAATGGATGACTTAACGAATAAGTGTGGAGATTAACCAGCCTGGTGTGAATTCGAGACTATCACTTTTTGTGAGTTTTTAAAATCAATACGAGTTAATGATTAACTCAAAGTTCATTTCTGCGTTTTAAAAAAAAGTCATTGAGGATCTCAATACCTATGCTTTGAATGGTTATGAGAAAGGCGTGCGATGTTGTCTCGAAAAGCACGTTAAATATATATCTAAGCTTAAATTAATCTCGAGACACATATCGTAAAGCATTTAGAAATTTGGACAATGAAGTAGGACCTCGTTTGACACCCAAAAATATTGACCAAAAAAAGTAATGAAAATTTATTCCTTTTTGGTAACCCAAAAAACCCAATTGGCCCGGAATTGTGAAAAGTTAAAAGTCAGAAATGAAGTCCGAAAAATGCATAAAAGGGGGAAGAAAAATAAAAGTATACTAAGTAAAAATAGCAAGTGAAAAATAGAAAAAATAGAATAAGAAGGGAATATGAGCAAAAGCCCAGAAAAAGCACTATTGGACATCATAAAGAAAATTTTCCAATTTCGAAGATCCCAACCATTCCCATTTTACCCAAATACACCTTAAACCCAAGAAAGTTCTAACTGAATCCATATTATGAAACGGATTACCGCGCGGAGAGCTAAGGCATAAAAGATAATAAAAGAGATTGCATGGCGTGAAAAAAGAGACGATGTTTCCCATTTTCCAATGACCATAATCCGATGAAGAGATCTTTTCACCTCAAATATTCCGTTTTTCAATTTTGTGTGCGTGACTTCATCTCTATTACATTTACTCTTATATATCACGCATACCGAGAGAAAATAGTCACATTCCGAGTGATTCATTTCTGAGTGTATTCGTGAGATTTTAAAATCAAAATGAATTTCGAAAAGTAACGTAATGATTAATCGGTGGAAGTTTGCGGTTTGATTTTCAGCGCCGCGCACACACACTATGATTTGAGACTTACGAATATGATTTTAAGGTGACTAATTTTTCGGGGAGTTTAAATTGTCCAATTTTTAGAAATTTTAATTTTTCTTGAGTCGAAAATGAATTTTGTGGGCATATTCACCGCAAACCCTCACGAGACACAACTTGTACCACTAGGGTAACCTAGCGGTTTAAAGGCTTATTGCATATGCTAAATGTAATTATTTTCCCCTGAAAGAAGTATTCTATCCCTAGTTAGAGTTTGACCATGCTTTTGATTATTTTATATTGCTCGGGAAGATCAAGGTTCTATGTTAGGGGGGTTTGATTAGGCATAAATTCTTCCGATTTATCCTTTTAATTATAGGCTTTTCACATCGAGTGATGTAAATGCATTGATTTATCTCATATCTATGATATTAACATCTTCTAACAAATATCTCGAGTTTTTTGTATTTCTCATCAATTTTGTAGGTATTTAGTGCATGAGAGAAAGAAAGAAACTGGAAGAAAAGAAAAGAAGAAAAGTCTAAATGTCAAAAGAGTAATTTGTAGCTGGAATCCGGACAAGCACCCAAAATGAAAGTTGAAAACCTCGAGTCTACAAGCACGTAGGAAGAAATGGCCTCCAAATCCAAGTTCCAGAGCAAAAGTTATGAGCCTTGAAAGATGCGAGATAATCATGAGAAACTGACGAGAAAATTAAGAAAAATTGACCCAAGGACCGGGACCGATTCGGATTTCATCATAAACGAATCGATCCGGACCTCTTGAAGTCATTGTATAAGTTTTGTCAAACGGAACGATCCGAATTTCATAAAAAACGAACCAGTCCGGACCCTTGAATTCACTGTATAACTTGTGTGAAATGGACCAATCCGATATAACAAAGAAAAAAACCGATCTGGTATACACCGAATCAAACTGAAATATCAGGCCGGACCGATTCGAATTTTAATTCTATAATTATCCAATTTTCCAGCTAGAGCCTTGCATGGCTAAAACTCTTGTAATTTCGTAGGTTATTTGTTCAAAACGATTCCCAAACATGGGAGAGCTTCTTTTTACGTAGTTTTAGAGAGAGAAAGTAGAGAATAACCCTAAAAGCTCACAAATTACAGTTTTTAATTCTCAATTGCAAGTTATTTAGTAAAGTTGATATCTTTCTATTCTCTATTGTTTGATTTCAATAATTCTTGCATGATTAGTTTATTCCCAATAGGTATTACATCTTTATCCTTCTTTATAAGTAATTTCATCAGGAGTTCAGTTGCATGCACCATAGAAACCCTTGGTTTTATTAATGGCGCCATGCTAGGCTAGACATTTAGGGGTTGGGATGCATGAACCCAACCTGATGTGGTTTGTATGTGTGTAAAATTAGTTCCCTAAATGAAGTAAATGATCGAATAATGTTGTGTGGTGATCACAACCATTGTAGGTCTTTTAATCTCATTTGCCTTAGGTAACCGGAATGCTAAAGAGTGAAATGCACGTATAGCTACTACGACACCGCTTTATTCTTACTTATGGTTATGTATGATGCGAGCTAGTACCCTTATATATGTAATGCTTGAGATTAATAAAGACTGGATTTAATCAATTATTTAATTCATAACTAGTTTTATGGTCGGTAAATGTACAATGGTCGGGGGATCCCAATCTAACCTATTTTTCCATTCGTACTTAGTAAATCATAATTATCTTACTCTTGCATGTTTTGTTTCATAATTAGTTTAATTAACTTGTATTTAGTTGATAGAAAATTTTCCTACTTCGATCATCTTTTTCATTTCTTTTTAGAGTCAGTTTAGGGTTGACCATCTTGCCGTTCGTCATCACTAGTATTCATCCTATTTCCCTGTGGATTCGACCCCGTTTTACCAGGTTTATTACTTACGCCACAGGCCTGTACTTGAGCCTATATAAGAACACACTTTAGACACTTTTTAAGTCGCGTCACTTCCCTCCTTAATAATATGTCTTCCTCCTTTCATCCTTGACGAAAAAGAACCACTCTGATTGATGAAAACCAATGCCTTTATCAATACTAACCTTGTCAAATTGTCTAGTTAACATGACATTGAGACCAATCTAACACACCTGGGTCACTATTTGGTTGATCGTACCCTGATCATATTCCAAATGTATCCTTAACCCAACTAGGTGAAACATTCACCTTATAATAACCTCTAATGACATAAGACCGTCACTACGCCTATCTCCAGATTCTACCCAATTGAATTTACATTATGGCCACATTGGTCGTCATCATCACTACAAGGATAGCAAGTACTACATAGGTTTACGCTTCCTAACCCCTACCAGTCTGGCAAGAAATGCCAAGAACTAATCCTTATCCTTCTAGGCTATTCGGGTATGCACTATCGACAAATGTCGATATTCTAATCATGCCCCGAAATCCCTTTGGGCCTTTTTGTTTCAAGTCCCTAACTTGACATCATCACTATATGTCCCTAATTCATCTTCTAGTGCCCATCACAATCAATAACGCTACTTTGTACACTAGTCATCTCACAATAAAGGGATTTTGTCCAATCATGACGCTAATCTTCAAGTCCCTTAGAAGGTTACCTCGCCTACTTATATCAAATTAAATGACCTCACTAAGGACTACACGATTCAACTCCCTTGAGTTCGACCAAAAACCAAAGATTATTACCAGACCTTTAATATGATCACCACTAGATCACTAGCACTTCATAGTACCGGACTTAAATGGTACCCTACGGACACCATGCATACTCCATGTAAAATTTCTCAACACCTGATAAGATTTCCTCGCCCATGACTCTCTCACCATAGGTATGCTTTACAAATTTCTCCATACCCATATCATGACTATTAGGTGCTCGTAGATATGCTAGTCAACAAGTCTTTACATATGGCACATTTTAACTATTGAACACCTAAGGCGTCATAACAATTCGATTTCAATTCCCAATGATGCCACACACAAGCAGTTCAACGGACACTCAAATACTTCATTAGATCATACTTACACCAAAATTTCCTCACATTCAGTCGTCACTTAGGGCACTAGAACGGACCATGACATTTAGATAAAAATCTTATCTCCCTTTTTGTTTGAAATTCTTTCATAGTGCTCACTTAGGACTCTCTCCTCGAGATTCCATGAAGGTTCAAAAACTCCCTTCCAAATGTCTTTTGTCCTAAACCACGTATCAAATCACATAATGACACTAATAAGTATTCTAGTAGGATACATGACATCATAGACAACTTATAAGCCTCTAAGTTCACACTACTAGTGTCACAAGGGACCCTATTCCTTAAGGTTGCATCACACTTTCTAAAACCACATTATGGAAGACAATCTAGGGTTCACTCATATGTCATATTAACTCATCGTTGTTACATATGTAGCACAATTACCACCAATGGCCCATAACTTTCATCATAGCTTACAACATATAGCTTCCAATCGACAATTAAAAGGGCACTTCCTTACTATGATAGTATGCTACTGACTTAGGTCGATTACTTATCCTTAGGTAATAACTGACACAGTTTCACATGCCCACCAAGTTATCAAATGCCTATCACATGACACTACCCCAAGGATCGAGTTTACCTAATTTCCATTGTTGACCTTAAATGACTAATGTCTCCAATTCGATGGACGATATTCACCTTTTTAACATCTTAATAGACCTCTCACATCAACAAGGGTTCAAATATAATAACCTCGCACTAAAAACCAAGATGTCGCCACTATTGTCTCACACAAAGACTCATAAATCACCAACATATCTAAATCGGAAGGTCAAAATATAATAAAGATAACTAACTTGGCCACATGATACTTGGCAACTAATTTCCCATTGTGATAATCTCTTGACTCCACTGTCGAGGACACTAACCAAAATAATAACCAATCTGGCATGACCATCCTAAAACAAATACCGACGTCAAAGATCCCCTACCAACCTCACAATGTCACCCCCGAAAGGAACCTTGAACCTAGAGCTCTAATACCACTTGTAAATACCCATCTCGAATTTATGGGTTACCCAACGCCAACTCGATCCAACCTAAACATTAGATGTGAAGTGTGATGGTACAACCAAAATAATATTGCTAATTCAGTTTTATTTAATTAACATTTCACTTGTTTAGCATGCGATTCCAATTTAAGTCAAACCACACAAGGGACCCGTGGGAAGCATCCCCAGAGTCCAAGCATACGAAGCTAAGAATGAAAATAAAAAGGATACTTACTTGTACAATGCTCTTAAAATATGAAAAATGAAAAAGCACCCTATTTTCCATAAGAAAGACAAGGGAATGAGTCAAATGCCCAGTGGGAAAATACAATAATGCAATATAGAATCAAACAGCAAAAAAGAGACTCTAACACGTTATATCTACGTGCACATGCAACTACCGTATACACACGCACACACACACACACACACACACACACACACACACACACACACACACACACACACATATATATATATATATACAGGTCGGTTCTAATGCAGACGTAACTTGCGAATTTAACTTGCGAATAGAATTTTTCGTATGTTTTAAAAATAGTAAAAAAACTTTTTTCGACTTGATTTTTTTCTAGTATTTAAACATTTCAGGGGAACCCTTTATAAAAATCAACTTAAAATGAATTTTTATGCTATTATTAAAACATCGGTCCAACATATGTCAGTTTTTCAAGCTCTTTAAAAGTAACATATGTTTTAGCGATTTTTTAAATATAGTAAAACATTTCATTTTGAATTTATTGTTTTTATAGGGGTCTCTTCAAATGTTTAAATAACATAAAAAATCAAGTCGAAATTTGATTTTTTGCTAATTTTGAAAAATACACAAAAATCCGTCCGCAAGTTAAATTCGCAAGTTGCATCCGCATTAAAGCTTGGTTGTGTGTGTGTGTGTCTCTCTCTCTCTCTCCATATATATATATATATATATATATATATATATATATATATATATATATATATATATATATATATATATATATATATATATATATATATATATATTATTCATGAACCGTTTTATTTCTAAAAACGTTACTTATCCCGATTAATTCTCCTTAATCTTATAAAAGATGAGAGTTCAAAAGATTCAGTGGATCGATTTGTATCTTAGGTTCAAACACACAAATCCTATTTTTTACCAAATTTTAAACATTGATTAAACTGGGTTTGCATAAAACACGTGATCTAATTTCAATTATCAAACTAAGCATGCAATCAACACAGTAAATTAGAAGAAAAAAAATCCTTAAAAGGGACATAACAATATATTCAGCACTATCATAAGTTTTGACAAACAATCGACTTACTAAATACTTAGCAACACTATGTTGGACGCGTAGAGTCTTTAAAACTTCCAAGAGAATGCGACACAGTCCAGAGTCGTCCATAGGTATCGATCTACCCTCGGTATCCATCGATCAACCTTCTTCTTCTTCTTCAGCAATAGACCCTCGATTCACAAGTCAGTTGTAGAGAATGCTCTCCACAAAGTTTTATGACAGATTTTTAAAATAAGGGTTTCGTAAATTTCACAAATCGCATATGGGGATTAATGTTTTCTGAAAGTAAAACTGTTTTTAAAAAACCCAAAGTGTAAAACTTTAGAACATATATGGAAAATTAATTTTTGCCAAAGTTCTACTGAAAATCTGAGCAAAATAGCTTTTTATAGCAAAAACAGGAATTTCGATGCGAAAATGTCATTCAAACAAACTCAAATCTCATTATAATATCATTCTAATGACTGCAATCTCATTCTAACGGAACCTCATTTTCTCTTGAACAACCTTCTAACGAGCCTCTAACGAGAATGTACTGCAAGTTCGAGAAATCTCATTAGAAGTTTGTTTTCTCTCATTAGAGTTTTGTTTGAAGCTGGTTCAAAAAAGGACATATCTCATCCGAACATACTTCTAACGAGCTTTTAACAAGAATGTCATGTCAAGATTGGAAATCTATCATTCAAAGTTCATTTTGAAGTTAGTTCAAAAAGGGACTAAAAAACTATTTCCTTTTTGAAATCCTTTGATAAAAAGCCTCGAATTCAAATAAAACATCCTAGTATTTTATTCACATAAATTCGTGAAAACCACAAGTTTATACCTAAATAACATGTTAGTGTGTCTTCAAATGTTCTTGGAGGTGTAATTCTCTATTTGGAATGCCAATAATTCCTAATGCCCTCATAAACCCTCGAAATGGAACGTCATAAATGAAACTTCTTCTTTAAACTCAAGTTATTATTCCCTTGGGAAAATTTCTCTTAATCCGATATAGTACATGAATTCATCATTGAATCGAAAGAAGCATACACACATGAAATAAAGAGGTAACGTGACGTATAGAGTTTTTAAAAAAAAAACTCCCACTTACTTTGTTCTCCCCCTTTTTGTCCTTAAATGACAGAGGAGTCGAAACTAAACATGTAATTTTCTTCAAGACATTTTAGTTGTGTAAACCTATTGATCTTTGACTTAAACTCCCTCAAATTCTCACATAAATGATGATGAACTCTCAATGATTTTTGAATAAATTAATTATCATATGTAGAGCAGCAACAATGAATCAAAAATTGGCCTGGCACTTCTATTTTTACGTGCCTTTAATCTTTTTAGTTGGTCTAAGGCAAATGGTGGCTTTTCAGGAAACAAACATTTTAATCTTTCATAGCCCCTTCCCATTGCTTAACATGTAACACAATTATCTAAAAATAGAGATAATCTAGGCAATGGTTCTTACATGAACAACTATATCTCTTTTTTGATTTGGTTTGTTATAAAGTAAAATTGACATGAGAACATCCTATTCGACAGGTAACAAGTCAGTGCAATGTTCACACTAGTTCGTGCACATGTGTATTAAAGGTGACTATGTGTCAAACATGTAGAAAGTAATCATCAAATAGGAACGTAATGACTCCACGCATTATTAAGCACCACTGTTCTAAAAAACCCGCCTAGGCTCCGCCTAGGCACGCCTAGGCTTAAGGCTTGGGCGAAACGCCTCGCCTTAAGTTTTTTACGCCTTATGCTTAGTAAAACTCTTAAGGGGCATTTTTTTTTCTAAAAACAACAATACTTTGGTGAAACGATATCGCCTTTTAAAGAATTTTTTAACTAACTGGACCATTATCTCATCCAAAATAATCAAATAGTATTTTAATTTTCATATATTCAGACATATTTTTATAATATGTACAATTTTAGTATCTTAATAGCCTTGTTATGGTGTAAAAATATTAAAATATATTAATAAGGCCTAAACGCCTTTTCATGCCTTTTTATGCTTAAACCCGCCTAGGCTTCTAAGGCTTGAGGCTTGACCTCCACACCTCGATCACGCCCCGCGTTTTTTAGAACCTTGTTAAGCACACTATAGAAATAACGTCATATCATAAAAGACTATGAAAAATTGACGTGGAAATATAGAATGATTGGGTGATCCGAACATCCTAAATGTTCATTCGCATATGGTGAAAAAAAATAAAAAAAATCTTTTTGCCTTTTTAAAAAAAAAAGTTATCAAAATAAAATCTTTTTGACTTTTTCACCTTTTACTTAAAAAATCGAACATATGTTGTATTTTTTAAAATTTTCCACAAAAATAAAAATCTTATTGGACTTTTCGAATAATATTAACATGAAAAATAAATGAAAGTTGTAGCCATCCTCGCAAGCTTCGCGTGGCCATGAACGGTGCGCGATTTCGATTCAGAACGAAGAAGTTACAACGATTTTAGCGAAAGGGAAAAATAATGAAACCAAAAGAGGAGGAAAAGGAATGCAGTGGGATGGCACCTGCTTGATCGATCGGTCGATTTTTTCAATTTTTGCAATTCGTGGGAAGACAATGTGCTTGGATATTTACGATCGATCGATCGATCACAGGGGATCGATCGATCGATGCCCTATTTCCAGCTGATATTTTTGGCTTTTCTTTTCTTTTCTATTTTCTTTTCTAATTTAATTCTACTTACTATATAAAGAAATTCTATTGTAAATGTCAGATATCTTGTAATATAATTCATTTTAGGTTAAAGTAGTTTAGGGTTTGAGGGTTTTTGGAGAGTTCTTCTTCATTTCTCTTTAGATTGGCACCCAATTGGGTTGTAAGTTGCACTATTCATTACCCTCTCCATTTAATATAGTTGTATTTCCTTATTTCTTGCTTTCATAATTTGATTTACATGCTTTGATAACTAGGTTTACATGCTTTGATTTACTTGCTTTCTAGTGCAGATTGATCGCGTTTATTTACCTCATTTTAAACATGCTTTCTAGTTAGGTTGACGCGTTGCTTGACTTTGGTGGCGGTGTTTACGGGTCTATTTTTGGTGCGTTGTCCTAGTTATTACGCCTAGGAGATTTGATGGGGCATATCATGTATGTCCTGTGCTTACGACCTTGCAAGCGTAATTTTTAGGGTATTTGTTGACGCCAAAATCTTATTAGGCTTTTATGCTAATTTAGGGGCGTGACAACTCTTGATTAAATTAACTGTTGAAACTAGACGCATTCTAAATAACTCTTCGACCTATGTATCTATTTTATACTAATTAACTCGGGTGAGGGATATTCGACGTAACCTATAGTTTTACTCGTTTTTCTAATCTAGTTTCAATACACTCGCCTAGATTAATATTTCCCTTTTATGCATCTTTTCCTTTTTAGTTTGTAATCACCTTTTTCCCTTTTATTTTGAAGTACTAAATCTCATAAATTCTAGCATCTCATCCCTGTGAATTTTTCGATACCCGACTTACCGCTGTGCTTGCCTAGCAAGTGTAGTCGTAATTTAGGTTTGTTTGTATTATCGTGGTGAAACAAAATTAACGACTGTGCCCTTACACGAGCACACATTTCACGCGTAAATCAAAATGGCGTTGTTGCCGGGGACTAGTTTTTTTTAGACTTTATTTGATTTAGTATTTCGTACTATTTTCTTTCTATTTGTATTATTTGCTAACCTTTTTGCAGGACTTCCACATTTGAGCACTTAGAAACGCTTGAATTTCTCGCGCGCGCATATGTCTTTGTGGATTTCGCCATTTCGAGCCATTTTTGGGGTAATCATGTCTTATTCCAACTCTTTCGGTAATCATTGTTATAATTCTTAAAATTCTCCTACTCCTTTGACTTTTGGTCAATACTTAGAATCTCAAAAAACTGCAACATCTAAAATGACTTTGGGCGAGTATTACAAAAGCCAAGCTTTAGAGTGCGTGTATATTAATGATGATGATAATGATTTTGGGCCTTTACCTCCTTATAATAGGAATTTTGAAATGAATTGTAATAGTTTTCAAAATTCTTATAATATTGAGTTTTCGTTTAAGTCCGATGGTAATTTTCAAAGTTTCCATTTTCATGTATCCGCACATCGACCTATGACATTCGGTGCGGTCTTGCGTATGTATGAGAATGAGAAAATTGACAGTCGTTATCGGGAAGAAAATCATTTTTGGAAACATGAATTGGATTTATTATTTGAGTCCGCCGATGGTTTTTCTTCCGAGACTTTCGAAGCCGAAGAATGTTTTGAACCAAATGAGGACTTTGTGCCTACTTTGGAACAAACCATTCTTGACTTTGACCATTGCATAATAGATATTTAAAGTGAGGATGAAAATAACATAATATCTATTTGCAATGAAATGATTTCTTCTTTGGCCCCCAAAGAAGAACATTTCATTGAAAATGATATTATTTCCTTCAAAACTCAATCTTCATGGGATGATGATTCATCTCATGAGTTTGAATTTCTGTCATCCCCATTTTCATTATCTGTTATCACACTGTCACAAGTACCCGATGATTCGATTTCAAACTTTAATGTTTTAAACCTTTTCTCCGATGAGGAGTATTTGCTCGAGTCGCCTTCCACGATCGCATATTTGCCTTTGTGTGCACCGTCTCCCATTCCAATTTCAAAATCCTTGGGAGGATATTCTACTTTTCTCGATACCCACATGTTTTTTTCACCCGTTCAATCTAAATCCCCCATTGTACCACCAAAAATTTTAATTGGCGATGGTTCATTTCTTTTGCCTTACACATGCCTTCTATTGTTTAAACGGAATTCATATTTTTCGTAGGTCATGCTTGTACATGAGGATACACCGATTATCCTCCAAAGTCAAATCATTTTTTGATGGACCCTCACCTATTTAGACTTCTAGTGTATAGTTAGTGTGAAGTCTAAATAGTAGGTTGTATATAGTTAGATTTTTATTTTTTCTTTCTTTTTATTGTAGTCTAGTGTAATTAGTTAATTTTTTGTTATTTGTTTTTACTATGCTGTGTACTAACTTATTTTGTAGATTCTTTGGACTTGTTCTTATGGGTATCGCTCCACTTTTGGGTAATATCGCTCTTTTTCTCTCTTTGACTTGGTTCTTAATTAACATTGAGGACAATGTCAGGTTTTAAGTTAGGGGGTGTGGGATATTTTATCCATTTCTTTATTTAGTCCATGTTTTTGCTCACATGTTAATTACTTAGTATGCTTTTCCTAGAAAAATTCAAAATTTTCAAAAAAGATTTTTTTCTTTTTTCTCTTTTTTTGGGCATTTTGTTTTTGTTTCCAATGATAAATTTCAATAATTTCCCCATCCAATAGACAACTCAATGATGCATGTTCTCGATTTTAGAAGTTATTAGACTTTTGTCTCAATTATTGATATTATGAATAACTTAATGAATTAAACTTTAATCCCATGAGCACATGCACTTTTATCGTTCTATTAATTTGGTTTAAGACTTTTATAACTCGGTATCCTTTTGTTGCATTGTATGTACTTACATCGAGTAAGCTTTGTACCTTTCGTCGTTTGTGAGTGCTATACACTATTCTTTCCCCTATGAAAATGTTGAATTTGTTAGTAATTTCACTATTCTTTCATTTGATCGTTCATTAATTGAGTTCATTCTTGAAATTTGTTACTTGATCATGATTTTCATATATTGTTTTGACTCGAGAATTGCGTAAACTTCTGGAAATGATCATAGGAATTCTTTGTTGTATCACCCATATTATCCTTGACCTCACCCTTATATGTTTACCCTCGTTAACCCCTTTGAGCCTAAATATTAGCCTTTTGTTTCATAACCCAAAATTCCCATAACCAACTCTGAATTGGAGTTTTATACCATATATACACTTTCCTTACCTTTATTTGGAATGTTTCTTGGGATTGAATGTTGTTGTTGTGGTGCGGTTGCAATTTAGACATATGAGAGTGAGAAAAGTAAAGAAAAGAGAGAAGTGAAAAAGTGATGAAAAAGAGAAAGAAAAAAGCAAAAGAACATAAAGAAAACATGAGAAAAAGAAGAAAAGAAAAGAGAGAGAAAGTTATAAATATTGTGTATAGAGTTCAATAAGCTTTGATTACTCTCCCCGATGATATTTCTAATTCTTGTGTGGAACTTGTTTTCCAATTTTTATATTTCTTGCATTTTTCCATTATCCCGAGTTTTCATTCCAAACACTTTGAATCCGTACATACACTCCCTTCATTTCGTACCCTAGACTAACCTACATTATAACCCTAGTAAAATCCTATGTGATCTAAAGTAGATTTAATTCAAAAGTCATATTAGTTTTGATAATATATAAAAGTACATTTTGCCTCCTTTAATGTGCAGTATCCTTTCATTAAGATTACAGTTTTTTCAATTTATATATAGCGTTCTTCATTTGTGACATGTGTACGGTCTAGTTTCCATTTACATTTACTCTTTATGCCCGCATGTTCCATGTGTTACCTTCCTATTTCAAGTGAATTCGCTTGATGAGTGTAATGCCCGTGGGGATTTAATGTATGCTTGCTTTAACGTTTATCCGGTTTGTATAAGTTTTCACAAAATCACACTTTGCATGTGCTCGCTCCCCTCCCACATTTTAAGGTTTCAATTCTATATGGTGCATTCTATAATGTTAATGATTTGGACTTTTGTTTGAATCCGTTCAATGTGCTAATAATGTGTATGAAATCCTTTTCACTATTGTTGGGCTTGTCTCATGTTGGTTTGGGCATATTTTGAGGAAACCATGTGATGTTTGTGGGTATCATCCCTGAAAACCCCCACGAGACGACACTCGTCCACTAGGGTGACCTAGGGGTTTAACGGCTTATTGCATATTCTAAATGCAATCGAATCTTCCGCGAAAGTGGCCTTATGCTTTTATACCACACTTTTGTACTATCTCCTGCTTTTGGTTTGCTTTTAGTTCTTATTGCATCCTATTTCATTGCTAGGGACTAGCAATATGTAAGTTAGGGGGTGTGATACGACGCAAATATTGCATATTTCATCCCTCAAACTTATGCATTTTAGCCCCCTCGGGTATCTTATTCCCTATATTTATGCTCGTTAACCAGACACACTCGGATTTCTACATTAACATGTTTTGCAGGGGTTTATTCAGCTTTTATAGGTATTTGGATGCTAATTGTGAAGTTCGGACTCATTTCGCTCGATTTTCATACACGATCGGACGTTCAAGGGCATTTTACTCTTTTCATGGCTTGGGCACCTATCCCAACATCTCACGGAAGTTGTAGCCCTCCTTTCAAGCTTCGCGTGTCCACAAATGGTGTGCGATTCCGATTCAGAATGAAGAAGTTACGGCGATTTTAGCGGAAGGGAAAAATAATGAAACCAAAAGAGGAGGAAAAGTAATGGAGTGGCCTGACACCTACTTGATCGATCCATCGATCAAAATGATCGATCCATCGATCCTTCAGTTTTTATAATTCGCAGGGAGACAGTGGGCTTGGATATTTACCATCGATCGATCGATCACAGGGGATCGATCGATCGATCCCCTATTTCCAACTGATATTTTGACTTTTCTTTTCTTTTCTCTTTTCTTTTCTAATTTAATTCCACTTACTATATAAACCAATTTTGTTGTAAATATCATATATTTTGTAATATAATTCGTTTTAGGTTAGAATAGTTTAGGGTTTGAGGGTTTTGGGAGAGTTCTTCTTCATTTCTCTTTGGATTGACACCCAATTGGGTTGTAAGTTGCAGTATTCATTACCCTCTCCATTTAATATAGTTGTATTTCCTTGTTTCTTGATTTCATAATTATATTTACATTCTTTGATAACTAGGTTTACATGCTTTGATTTACTTGCCTTTTAGTGTAGATTTATCGCATTTTTAACATGCTTTCTAGCTAATTTAGTCTAGGTTGTGTTTGAATGGAACTCACTCGGGTTGACGTGTTGCTTGGCTTTGGTGATGGTGTTTACGTGTCTATTTCGAGTGCGTTGTCCTAGTTATTATGCCTAGGAGATTGACAGGGCATATAATGTATGTCCCGTGCTTACGACCTTGCGTGCGTAATTTTCGGGGTATTTGTTGACGCCAAAATCTTATTAGGCTTTTATGCTAATTTAGGGGCGTGACAACTCTTGATTAAATTAACTTTTGAAACTAGACGCATTCTAAATAACTCTTCGACCCATGTATCTATTTATACTAATTAGCTCGGGTGAGGGATATTCGACATAACCTATAGTTTTACTCGTTTTTCTAATCTAGTTTCAATACACTCGCCTAGATTAATATTTCCCTTTTATGCATCTTTTCCTTTTTAGTTTGTAATCACCTTTTTCCCTTTGATTTTGAAGTACTAAATCTCATAAATTCTAGCATCTCGTCCTTGTGGATTTTTCGATACCCGACTTACCGCTGTGCTTGCCTCGCAAGTGTAGTCGTAATTTAGGTTTTTTTGTATTATCGAGATGAAATGAAAACAACGACTATCGCCTTACACGAGCACACATTTCACGCCTTAATCAATTTCCTAGGTGGGTTCGTTCACTTTGGCTCTCTAGGTTGAGGGCCATAAAGATCCATCACAAACTCAAAAATTAGCTCGGGTCTGGCTTTAGAAGTGGATGCATTGTCAAACCTATTCCTTGCCTCTCAAAATTATCTAACGCATGACCGAGGAGCATCTTTCCAACCTCCTTAGACGTTTCCTCTAAAGTGACCTTCACCTCCCGGGCACGTTTGAGGTTAATATCTAGTTGGGACACACAGGCTTCATGTTTCTCATGAGTCTCGAGTGAAGATTGAAGATCTCTCGTAAGACTAGCCGCGATGTTGGTCAAATTGTTCTTCTTCCTACCTATAACAATTAACTGCCCACACAAAGAAATTTTCACCTTCTCGAGTTGACTCACCAGTGCCTCACACTCTTTTAGTACTTTCAACTCCTTTTCTAACTCTACCACCCTCATAGATGGACCTTTATTTACCCTTTTTGTTTTTAAAGTCTCGGTGTAAAGATCACTAAAAGGTTTTTGGAGACCACCTTCTCCCTCACTTGAACTCTCTTCCTCACTCTCAATTTCTCTAATATGGTTTAAAATTGTGTCGAGGCATTCACATTTAGATATGTCCTCATTGGCATGGGGTAAACTAGAAGAGATAATGTGACTTGCCATGAATGGACAAAAATTCCATTCAAGTGGTGATTCACCCCATGAATTAACCTGCTCAATTTCACTACTATTAAAAGTGGGCTTATTTCTAACTTTCTTTCCCTGTCTATTAAGCCTAGTGGGACACTCATGTGTCTTATGTCCCTTGCCCTCACACTCGTAGCATCTTATCTCATCTTTATCACACACCTTCTCGCCCTTATTCTTATTTTTATTTTTCTCGAAAGTCTTTTCTTCGGCAAATTCGATAAATTTTTAGATTTTTTTTTCAAAAAGTGATTCGTATCGAATATCGCATAGTTATGCCCGTTATCTTTATTCATTCTAGCACTTTTACGGTCCTAAATGCCTAGAATTATGCTCATTAACCAGATAACCTTGCATTTGGATATATACATGCTTTGCATGGGTTAATTGTGCTTTTGTAGGTATTAGAATGCTAAAAGTGAGGAACCATTGTATTTTGGAGAAGTTTCATCGTTGGACTCTACTTCAAGGGCTTTTTAGTAATTCTCACTTCTTCTCCAGCTCATGGAAATTCCACAGATGCGTAGTTTATTGTGTTAGCATCATGTGGCCATAAATGGTGCGTCGTTTTGAGTTCGGACGAAAAAGATATGGCCATTTTTGTTAATGGAACTTTCCCCCCTTTTCACGGACCAAAGGATTATAGAAAACAGAGTACCGATCGATGGCGGTTTGAAGCCCGGTCGACCGCGATTTGGTATTTTTCCTTGGATCAAAGACAGTGAACTTTTACAAGAAGGCGCGATCAACCGCGGTTTGAGGCCCGGTCGACCGCGTATACCAAATATTTATTGCTTCGATCCTTTTCTTTTCTTTTTCCTTTTCTTTTCTATTTTTATTCCCACTTACTATATAAAGGAATTTTGTTGTAAATATCATATATAATTCATTTTCGGTTAGTTTAGCTTAGGGTTTGGGGGTTGAGAGCTCAATATTCATTTCTCTCTTGGTTTGACACCCATTAGGGTTTGTAATTGATACTTTCATCTTCCCTCTCCATTAATATAGTTTTTTTTCCTTAATTCTTGCTTTGATAATTAGGTTTACTTGCTTTCATTTGTTGCTTTCCAGTGTAGTTTTATTGCGTTTATATACCACGTTTTTATCATGCTTTCTAGCTAATTTAGTCTAGGTTGTGTTTGAATTGAACTCACCCAGGTTGACGCATTGCTTTGCTTTCGTGATGGATTTTACGGGTCTATTTTGGGTGTGTTGTCCTAGTTATTACACCTAGGAGATTTGACGGGGCATATCATGTATGTTCCATTCTTACGACCTTGCGTGCGTTATTTCTAGGGTATTTGTTGACCCCAAAATCGTATTAGGCTTTTATGCGAATTTACGGGTATGACAACTCTTGATTTAATTAACTGTCGAAACGAGACACGGTCTTAATAACTCGTCGACCCATGTAACCGGTTTATACTAATTAACTCGGGTGAGTGATATTCGACGCAACCTATAGTTTTACTTTCTTTGTTAATCCAGTTTCAATACACTCGCCTAGATTAATCATTTACCTTTTTCGCATCTTTTCCTTTTAGTTCATATTTATCTTTTACACTTTTATTTAGGAGTATTTAATCCTATAAATTCTAGCAACTCGTCTCTATGGATCTTTCGATACCCGGACTTGGCCGCTATACTCACCCGTTGAGTGTACTCATAAATTTAGGTTTTTGTACTAAGCCGGTGAACAAAAAAAAAATGATCGGCGTTTGACACGCGCCATTTTTCACCCTTGATCAAAATGGCGCCGTTACCGGGGACTTGTTTGTTTTAGACTTTATTTGATTTAATATTTCATAGTATTTTCTTTCTATTTGTATTTTTTGCCTAACAGTTTTGTAGGACTTCAATATTTGAGCGCCAAGAAACGCTTGATTTTTGCGCGTGCATCTACTTTGTGGAATTCGCCACTTCGAGCCATTTTTGGGGTAAGCATGTCTTATTCCAATTCTTTCGGTAATCATTATGATAATTCTGAAAATTCTTGCAAACCTTTGACTTTTGGTCAATACTTAGAATCCCAAAAAATTGTAACATCTAAAATGACTTTGGTCGAGTATTACAAAAGTCAAGCTTTGGAGTGCGTGTATTTTGAGGAGGAGGATAATGATTTTGGGCCTCTAATTCCTTATAATAGGAATTTTGAAACGAATTACAATAGTTTTGAAAATTCTTATAGTTTAACTTTAGTGTCGATAATGATTTTCAAACTCCTCATTTTCAAGAATTGCCACCTCGGTCTATGACTTTCGACGAGGGTTTGCTCATGCCTGAGAACGAGAGGTATGAAGAACGTTATCGGGAAGAAAATCATTGTTGGGATCAAGACTTGGATTTATTTTCGAATCCGGCGACGATTTCTCTTCCAAGACTTTTGAAGTCGAGGAACGTTTTGAACCAATTGAGGACTTTCTGCATAAATTGGAGCAAACCATTCGTCACTTGGGCCATCTTTTAATTGAGAATGAAAGCTAGGATGAAACGGATATAGTATCCATTTGCAATGAGATGATTTCTTCTTCGGATCCCAAAGAAGAAAGTTTCATTGAAAATGATCCTATCTCCTTTGAAATTCCAACTTTGAGCGATGATAACTCATCTCTTGAGTTTGAATTTCTTTCCTCCCCATTTTCATTCTCCGTTATCACACCGTCATAAGTACTCGATGAATCTGTGCCAAACTTTAAAGAGTTCAACCCTTTCACCGACGAGGAGTACTTGCTCGAGTTGCTTTCCATGAAGGCATCTTTGCCCTCGTGTATGCCACCTCCCATTCGGCTTGGTAAATCTTTGGGAGGATTTTCTGCTTTTCTCAATCCCCATATGTTTTTGTCACCCATTCAATCCAAATCCCCCATCGTCCCTCCAAAACTTTTAATTGACGATGGTTCCTTTCTTAAGCCTTACATATGCCTTCCGTTATTCAAACGAAATTCTTATTTTTTGAAAGGTATGCTTTTATGTGAGGGTACACCGGTTATCCTCCAAAGTCAAATCATTTTCACGGTGGACCCTCAACTATTTAGACTTCTAGTGTATAGTTAGTGTGAAGCATAAATAGTAGGTTGTATATAGTTAGCTTTTTATTCTTTCTTTATTTTTATTTTTTCTTTCTTTCAATTAAGTCTCTAGTAATTAGTTAATTTTTTTGTTATTTGTATTGTTATGCTCGGTACTAACTTGTTTTGTATATTCTTTTGACTCGTTCTTATGGAAATCTCTCCAATTTTGGATAATATCGCTATTTTTCTCTCTTTAACTTGGTTCTTAATTCACATTGAGGACAATGTCAGGTTTTAAGTTAGTGGGTGTGGGATATTCTATCCATTTCTTTTGTTAGTCCATGTTTTTGCTCACATGTTAGTTACTTAGTATGATTTTCTTAGAAAAATTAAAATTTTCAAAAAGATTTTGTTTATTTTTTCTCCTTTTGGGGGCATTTTGCCTTGTTTCCGATGATAAATTTTAATAATTGCCCGATCCAATAGACAACCCAATGATGCATGTTCTCGATTTTAGAAGTTATTAGACTTTAGTCCTCAAATCATTGATATTATGAATAACTTCATGAATTAAACTTTATCCCATGAGCACATGCGTTTTTTCTTATTATATTGATTTGTTTTAAGATTTTTATAACTCGGTAATCTTTTGTTGCATTGTATATACTTACAACGAGGGAGATTAGAGTCTTATCTTCATTTGTGAGTGTATATACTATTCTTTCCTCTTTGAAAACGTTGAATTCATCGGTAATCTCACTATTCTTTCATTTGATCGTTCATTAATTGAGTTCATATATGAAATGTATTACTTGAGCATGATTTTCTTTTATTGTTTTGACTCGAGAATTGCATAAACTTTTTGAAATGATCATAGGCAGTCTTTGTTATTTCACTCATATTGACCTTGACCTCACCTTATATGTTTCCCTTCCTTAACCCCTTTGATCCTAAATATAACCCTTTGTTTCATAACCCAAAAAATCCCATAAACAACTCTGAATTGGAGTTATACACTATACATACACCTTCCCTACCTTTGTTTGGAATGTTACTTGGGATTGAATGATGTTATTGTCTTGCGATTGAAATTTAGGCATGTGAGAGTGAGAAAAGTAAAGAAAAGAAAGAAAAGAAAAAGAGTGAAAAAGAGAAAGCAAAAAGCAAAAGGAGAAAAAGAAGAAAACTAAGAAAAGAAAAGAAAGAGAAAGTTGTAAATTTTGTATATAGTTCAATAAGCTTTGATTACTCTCCCCAATGATATATTCAATGCCTTTTTGGAACTTGTTTTCCAAGTTTTGATATTGCCCGCATTTTCCTATTATTTTGAGTTTTCATCCCGAACACTTTGAATCCATACATACATTCCTTTCATTTCGTACCCTACCCTAACCTACATTACATCCCCATTAAAGTCCTACGTGATCTTAAGTAGATGTAATTTAAAGGTTTAAATTGTTTTGATAATCTGTGAAAATACATTTCGCCTCCTTTAGTGAGCAGTATCCTTTCATTGAGATTACATTTTTCATTTTATATATAGCGTTCTTCATTTGTGACATGCGTGTGGCCTAGTTTCTATTTACATTTACTCTTTATGCCCGCATGTCCCGTGTGTTTACTCCATATTTCGAGTGAATTCACTTGATGAGTGTAATGCCCGTGAGGATTGAATTTATGCTTGACTTTATGTTTATCAGATTTATATAAGTTTTTGCCAAATCATACTTTGCATGTGCTAGCTCCCCTCCTACATTTTAAAGTTTCAATTCTATGAGGTGCATTCTAAAATGTTAATGATTCAGATTTTTGTGTGAATTCATTCACTTTGCTAATAATGCGTATGAAATCTTTTTCGCTTTTGTTGGGCTTGTCGCATGTTGGTTTGGGCATATTTTGAGGAGACCATATGATGTTTGTGGGTATCATCCCTGTAAACCCTCACGAGACGACACTCGTCCACTAGGGTAACCTAGGGGTTTCACGGCTTATTGCAGATGCAAAATGCAATCGTGCTCCCTACGAAAGTGGCATTTATATTTCAGTGCATATATACGTCTTGTATAGCCTTCTGTGGACTGGTCATGTTTGTTTCATTACTAGGGACTAGCAATGTTTAAGTTAGGGGCTGTGATTCGTATCGAATATTGCATATTTCCGCCGGTTATCTTTCTTCATTCTAGCACTTTTACGGTCCTAAATGCCTATAATTATGCTCATTAACAAGATAACCTTGGATTTGGATATATGCATGCTTTTTTGGGGTTAATTGTGCTTTTGTAGGTATTGGAATGCTAAAAGTGAGGAACCGTTGCATTTCGAAGAAGTTTCACTACTAGACATTGCTTCAAGGTCATTTTAGTCAATTCACATTTATTCTCCAGCTCATGGAAATTCCACGGATGAGTAGTTCACTGAGTTAGCATCGCATGACCGCAAATAGTTCATCGTTTGGAGTTCGGACGAAGAAGATGCCATTTCCGTTAATGGACTTTTCCCCCTCTTCATGGACCAAAGGATTACATAAAATAGAGTACCGGTCGACTGCGGTTTGGCATTTTTCCTTGGATCAAAGACAGTGCACTTTTACAAGAAGGCGCAGTCAATCGCGATTTGAGGTCGACCGTGTATACCAGATATTTGTTGCTTCGATCCTTTTCTTTTCTTTTTCCTTTTATTTTCTATTTTTTATTCCAACTTACTATATAAAGGAATTTTGTTGTAAATATCATATATAATTCATTTTAGGTTAGTTTAGCTTAGGGTTTGGGGGTTGAGAGTTCAATCTTCATTTCTCTCTTGGTTTGACACCCATTAGAATTTGTAATTGGTACTTTCACCTTCCCTCTCCATTAATATAGTTATTTTTCCTTCATTCTTACTTTGATAATTAGGTTTACTTGCTTTCATTTGTTGATTTCTAGTGTAGTTTTATTTCTTTTATTTACCTCATTTTTATCGTGCTTTCTAGCTAATTTAGTCTAGGTTGTGTTTGAATTTAACTCACCCGGGTTGACGCATTGCTTTGCTTTGGTGATGGAGTTTACGGGTCTATTTCGGGTGCGTTGTCCTAGTTATTACGCCTAGGAGATTTCATGGGGCATATCATGTATGTTCCTTGCTTCCGACCTTGCGTGCGTAATTTTCGGAGTATTTGTTGATTCCAAAATCGTATTAGGCTTTTATGCGAATTTAGAGGTGTGAAAACTCTTGATTTAATTAACTGTCGAAACGAGACGCGATCTTAATAACTCGTCGACCCATGTGACCATTTTATACTAATTAACTCGAGTGAGGGATATTCGACGTAACCTATAGTTTTACTCGCTTTGTTAATCTAGTTTCAATACACTCTCCTAGATTAATCATTTCCCTTTTTCGAAACTTTTTGTTTCTGTTCATATTTATCTTTTACAGTTGTATTTAGGAGTATTAAATCCTATAAATTCTAGCAACTCATCTCTGTGGATCTTTCGATACCCGAACTTGGCCGCTATACTCACTCGTTGAGTGTAGTCATAAGTTTAGGTTTTTGTATTAAGGCGGTGAACAGAAAACAACGATCGGCGTTTGACACGTGCCATGTTTCATCCTTGATCAAAAAGGTCTAAACCATCCAACTCAAAATCTAATTTACATTCGGACTCAAAATTTCTCTTTCTTCTTTTTCTTAGTCTACATTTCCAAAGTAATCACTATTTCCTTAGGTTTAATAGTTTTGGAAAACATATATTTCTCATATGTTAGAAGGTCTCATATGATCTCTTCTAACCTAATAGTATCTAATATCCCTAATAAATTTAGCACAATAACCTTAGGAATAAAACGGGAAGGGACAGATATCAAAATTTTCTTAACAACTCTCGTTTTCAAAATCTACTCGCCAAATTCAAACAAGAATTGACTATGTTCGACAAACGTGCATAAAACTCATCAAAAGACTCGGACTCTAGCATGGTAATAATCTCAAATTTTGTGGTGAGTCTCTATATCTTAAAATCTTTCATAGCATTGATTCCCTTGTGAGTGAGCTAGAGGGTGTCCTAAGCTTCTTTTGACGTGGTGCAGATCATAATGCGATGGAAGTCGTCAGGGGTGACGGCTCCAAAAATAGTATTTAAGGCCCGAGAGTTATTAGTACTCAATTTAAATTTATCCCCCATCTGGGAATTGATGAGTTTAAGACTTTTTACATTGTCGATAGTCAGTGGGTCGATATGACCCTCTTTCACAAACTAACCAGACACGTTCATCAATAGCTTTTAAAGCAGGCCTCATTCTTGCTTTCCAGTAGGCATAGTTTGACCCATAAAAAATAGTCAATCTATTATAAATATTCTCCATTAAATATAAAATTTTTGAAGATCAACAATTTTATAAAAAGAAAAATTGATATCAATTTTTTTTTTTTTGCAAAAAACGGATCACGGAATATTTTTGTGTAACCCTCTTTGATACCAATTTGAGAGTCCAAAAGATTCAATGGATTGATTTCTATTTAGGTTCCCACACACAAATTCATTTTTTTGTCAAATTTAAACTTTGATTAAACTAGGTTTGCATACTAGACGTGATCTAATTTCAATTGTCAAACTAAGCATGATATCAACATTGTAAAATAGGAAAAATCTCTAAAAAGGGCATATATTTAACACTGTTATAAGTGTTGACAGATAAAAAACTTAAAAGACACTTATCAACACTAAGTTAGAGGCACAGAGTCTTGAAAACATCCAATAGAATATGATTCAGTCCAGATTCGTACACAGGTAGCGGTCTACTCTCGGTATCCACCGATCATCCTTCTTTTTCTTATTCTTCTTCAATAATAAACCCTCGATTCACAATCCAGTCGTAGAGAATGATCTCCACAAAGTTTTATGAAAGGTATTTGAATGTAGGGTTTCATAAATTTCACAAATCACATGTGTGGATGAATGTTTTGTGAAAGTAAAACTGGGTTTGAAACACTAAAGTGGAAAACTTTGGAACAAGTATGGAAAATACTCTTTCACCAAAGTTTTACTGAAAATCTGAGCAAAGTAGCTTTTTATGACAAAAATACGAATTTTGATGCGGCGGGGTGGTTTGAATGAAATAAAATCTCATTCTAATAAAAATCCATTTTCCTTCTAACGACATCAATCTTGTTTTAATGAAACCTCGTTGTCGTTTCAAGAGCCTTCTATTGAGCTTCTAACGAGAGTGTACTACAAGACAGGGAAATCTCATTCGAATTTAATTTTGAAGCTAGTTCAAATTAAAATACATCTCATTAGAAGTTCCTTTGAAGATGGTTCAAATGAGAATACATATCATTAGAACAAATTTCTAACGAGCTTCTAACCAGAATGTCCTGTCAAGATAGGAAATCTCTCGTTTGAAGTTTATTTGAAGTTAGTTCAAAACGGAACTAAAAAACTTTTTCTTTTTTAAAATCCTTTTATAAAAATCCTCGATTTAAAATAAAACATCCCAGTATATGATTCGGGTAAATTCATCAAAACCACAAGTTTATACCTCCATAATGTGTCGGTGTGTCTTCGAATGATCTTGGAGATGTAATGCTCGATTTGAGATACTAGTTTGTAACGGGATGCACCAAAACTCAAACAAATAAGCCTAAGCTTTGAGGAATTATAAAATTTTTGTTAGAAAATAACCCCTTTTTACTTGACTTGATATTTATATGTCGATTTAACACACCCAGTTAAATACTTAAAACTAATACCCTTGTTTAAAGAAAATCATCTCTTTCACCAAAATTACCCTTTTACTCATACCCAATTTACCTTTGTATTTTCCTTGAAAATCTTCTCTCAACACATGCAAGCATTGTCTTAGAAAATACTTATTTTTTAAAACCTTTTATGAACACACCCTTGTGTTAACTATGGATTAAACCACTTTAGGTTTCTTAATAACCGATTTGATCACTTCGCTTTACCATTCTCTATACATCATGGATATTAGTCAATTTCCTTACATCAGTTGTTTACGTTATCCCTTAGCGGAACATTCATTAAGTTCATTCAAGTTTGGTTGTCTTTTCTTATATTCTCTACACAACCCATTTCTTGACATGTTCCACTCTACATTATCTTCTTTTCGAAATCTTCCAAATATCCACATTCTTTAACTGGCTCTACACCGCCGACTATGCTACCATATGCTTTGGCCAGTGAGTTTTCGTCTTTCACCCTAGGGCTCTGAGCCCTCCTTAATTATTCTCGGTATCATTCGAGTCCATATTAATGTGTTTTAATATTTATCAAATATCCACATTATTTTATTTTTACTAGCCAAAGTCCAAAATCCAGGGATTTCACCCCACTTTGTGTTACGCCTTAAACATCACTATTTATTGTCCTTTTTACATTTGCATTTATTTTATTCCAAAATTGCTTTCATTTTTGACTCTTTATGAGACATCATTTTCAATCATTTTTTTTTTCATAAAAATTCTCCTCTTTATGCAAAATTGCCATTTATTTCCAAACTTCCATTTTCAGAAATGTTATATTCGTAAAGACATTAGTAAGTTTTACACACCAATTTCTCATATATTTTTAACTCAATAACACTTATTTTAACGCAATGGAGTAACGTACTTTACAACTTGGAAATCTCTTTATTTCATTACTTTCTTTCTCTAAGAAATCATTGAACATTTTAAAAGACTATTTTACTAGAAAAACAGCATTTTCCCTCATTAACACGTGTAGCCTCAAGATCGTACACTTATCACATTTTCAACACTTATTCGTACACTTTAAGGGCTGAAAATTTTATTTTCTTTATTTCAAATTAAAACTCATCAAAACCACCATTAAACTTGTCCGTATGCCTTGCATCAAAATACTACAAGTTTATACACATGGGAAGAAGGATTTTAAGTCCAAAATCCAAGAAAATGAGTTTAACACATATTCTATTCAAGAAATTTCATAATATTTGCAACAACGTGCTATTAAAGAATAAAGACACTGTATATTGCTCAAAAATTGAATAAATGTCCATCTTTACGAAAATTTCAAATTTATGAGAAAACCTTGAAACATTTGTTGACAAAACATCTTTAGCAAAATAAATAATATTTTCAAAACATTTTATTCCATAAAATGTCTAACATCAAGTTTTCTTGAGATATATCACTTTGCTCAATATTATTAAAATCCCTCTTTAATTCTTTTATATAAAATCATAAGAAATGCCCTCTTTAAACCAAAAATACATACTACTCTTACAACTCAACTACAAGAACAATACTATGGAAAATAGAGTTTTAAGCTAAGAGTAGAGTCTTCCCACCTCAAAGAAGTTCCAACAGTGGTTTGATGAATGTAGAAGAAGATGGAAACATCCCACCTCCTAAGGTGTCCTTAAAGAGGTTTCCTAGCACCACCAAGATTGACTTCTGGAAATCTCCAAGCAAGACCCCCTTCAAACCTCATTAATTTATACTTCTTGTTTAAAAAAACAAATAATATCTCTAAAAAATCTTTGTATTGTTTAATATAACCCACTTTTACCCCTAATAAAGCTTATAGAGGAAGATAAGTTTTGGAAGTGGTATATAATGGTGTATTTAGGTGGTGGCGTGGTGTAACAATGGTGAGGAAATGCTCAAGGAAGGTGCAACCCTCTTGAAACCAGAGAGAGAGGGGGGGGGGGGGGAAGAGAGAGAGAAATGCTGATAAAAATTGTGGGGGAAAGAACCTCCCCAACTCTCTCTTCTTATTACCTTAAGAACCCTCACAAAATGATTTAAAAATTGGCCCCACACATGATATACACGTTTTAGATCATCTGGGCTCACCATAAGTTAACACGTCATCAGATCAATGGTCCAAAACATGACCTCACACAAGGTCAACTCGAAATAAACAATTTATGAACACGTCATTCGAATGAGATCGCACCTCGTTCGAACGAGATTTGAATCTCCTTCGATCAGCGTTCGAATGACATACTATCGAGGCTAAAATCTAAGGCAGGGTGAGTTCATTTTTCTTCATTAGAAGACAACTTCAAACAAGATGGATTTATCTTTCTCTTTCAAACCAACAGCATTCTCATTCGAACAGGATAGGAATCTTGTTCAAATGATTCTCAATTTCATTTCAACCACAAAATTCCTCCAAAATTCGAAATTCTCCCAATATATTTCCAACAATTTCCACAAGGGTCATAGGAATATAAAATTTCCACCAACCATCCATATAAATATTTATCCGAGTTCCTAAGGGTTCTATATAATTATAATTTACATGGAGAAGGGATAAAATTTCAGGTACAGGTGTCACATAATGTATAACAAAGCAAAATAAGGTTATTATTGGTACCAGTGTTTTCTTCGTAAAAGAGGATTATATAATCAACCACATGATCATGAGTAATATAGTTTTATGAGAATATTAAAAGTGGTATCAAATTATAGTTGTTGCAAGTCCACCTGTATAAGAATAAATTATCGATAAAGCATTACTTAGTTATTATTGTAGTATTACCGATAATCACGAATCATTTTTCACTAATAATAGATCACAGGTATATTATGTTGTAATAACAGGTTCAACAGATTCCTAAGATGTTAGTGTATTAGGGAAAATATGAACTAGGTGTAATACCCCATATTTTTTGTGAAATTTATTGAATATAATTGAAAAATGGATTTGATTTATATTAAATACAGTGCATTATGTTCAAATTATATAGTTAAATTGGACCAAATTCAATTATATATTTGAGAAATGTAAATTGATAATGGGCTAACACATTTTGGACTTGGACTAATTATATTGCGCTAGATTGCTAAATGATTGAAAGGAACTATGGATTGACCCTATATGGTTAACAAGGTCTTTTGGGGATTACTTAGTGACCAAAATTAGGACAACATAATACTTGCATGTGTTGAAATGAATTGGATTAATATAATTAACAAAAATGATTTTCGGGTAAATAAAAAAAAGAAAAAGAAAAGTGGGAGAATCACGGCCGCGCCTAATGGGGTCGCGACTGTGGAGTCACATGTCGCGGCCGCAGTTGGGTCGTGGATCACCCGTGAGTGGCTAGTGGTTGGGATTTTAAATTGAGAACTTATACTCATTTTTCATTTGTTCTGTTTCTCAACTATTCACTCTTAAAACTCTACTATACCCATACTTTATACACACAAACCCTAATCATCCTAGAAGCTAAAAATCCATTAACAATGAAGAATAAAGTTCAAGAAAGAAGGAAAAAAGAAGGAAATGAAAAGAATGAAGGAAAGGTGGAATTCAAACACATGATAGGATCATCATCATTATCTATACTCATCCTTTATTTCAACCTCTAAGGAAAGATAAAACTTATGCTTCCCCCTTCATACACACAATTAGTAATTTCTACCTAAACCAACATAATTTAATGTGTAAAATACATTAGACATAATTAGATTGAAATCTATATTATATAGTCTTCTTAAATTAAGATTTCGTGTGTAATTTTTATACACCAATTTCATATGGACTACCTAAATTGTTAATTCAATTGTGGATTTTTAATCAATCGTGACTTTAATATATTAATTCAACCTAGTTTTACATTGGAAATTGTAATTGTGGTTATACACATAGGCTAGAAATTTCATGTGAGTTAGAATAATACCATGATAATCCCTCTTATTTTTTAAATTTGACTTGCATGCAAATTGAATATGATGTTGAAAACCATAGTTCATCCTCTACTAAAAATTTAACAATTTTAAGATTTAATCCTCTAACGTCTTTGGTAAATTCTAAAGGAATTTATTTATGAAAAGTTCATAATATTATAATTTTATTAGAATGGCATCTTTGATAGTTGTTAATTCTATTAAATTGGATTAGGAAATTAACTCATATATGATAGTTAAGATAATTGTCTTATGTTAGTTTGCCTACATTACTCACCCCTTACATGAACTAGTAAGTGCTTGAAATGATAAAATTGAATATTGAGTATTGGATTAAGCTTCCTTAGTATAAGCTATGTAATGTTTCCCCTTAGTAATAACATAATTATATAATACAAAAGTTACAAGTTTATATATGACGTAATGAAAGTTCATAGAGGTATTAATTATCTTATTAGGATAATATGATAAAAAGGGCTGAGAATGGATAATTATGATTTAGGAATGACTCCATATGGAGTCACAGTTTTATGATTGTTTGGGTAGTATCATGGATTTAGCTGGAGTTGTTAGATTAGCTTTAGTCTGTGCTCGATAATAATGACAGATATTTGCACTTGTAACCTAGGTAGCTAGTTCAGGCCTTGTTGTGATTCATTTATCTTGTGCCCGATAAAAATGGCAAACTTACACGACAGTGAACTGTTAGTTGTTTGGGTGATATTAAAAGGTTATTTGGTGTACTAATGAACCCGTTAGTTAATCAGAGTCCCGATTTTATGATTTGGTGTACTAGGGACCCTATAGTTCGTTGGGGTCTAGTCTCATTTTATTAATGACAATATTAAAGTGGTTTATTGGGTATCCTAGTGAACTCTTAATTAGCAGGAACTAGTAGGTTTCTAAAAGACTTTAAAGAAGTTCATAATTAAGAATAACATCGACAACGGTGTGGCGAGTTATTTAGTAGTTAATAGGAAAATTTGGATTTATTATTTATATACATGACTAATAGATTTATTATTTGGGTTTCTTAGCATTTTATCTTACGGTGGGCCTGACCCATTGCATTATTTTCAATTGTTCCAACGACAGGTCAGACATTGGTTCCTATCTTATGAGCACTGAGTCATCATCCTTGTCAAAACCAGTCAAAGGTGTAGGCGTCAGACACTATCTATAATTGTATGCATTGGAGTATTGTGAGGTTCATCTTGTATGCCATTAGACATTCTATTCGGTTTATCTTTATGTTGGAGGTATTGTGACCTAAGTTTTGGCAGGTATCATGGCGAAATTATTTGGGGTTATTTTTTCATACCTTAGTATTTCATTATTATAGTTATCAGTGTGAATTGATCCCATTCCATCTTTATTAAGATTATTCGCGTCACACGCTATTTTTGGTTATCCCCATCTATTGTTTCCATTTCATGTAGTGGATGGTATTTATCTGTTTTAATAACATTTATAATTTAATAAATAAACATGATAAACCCAAGTATTAAAATATATGGGGTGTCAAAACAGGTCCCATGAACAACAATAAGGCACTCGAAGATAAGGACTTTGAGCTTTAGTTTATGTCTGTAGATACCAAGATGGATTCGATGTATTAGAATGATATTTTAGAGATTGTACACTTTTTGATAGGATAATACCCATTGGGTTCAAGTGTAATGTAAGATAAAAAGGAAGGATAGATGGTAATCGTTAAGATAAAGCTTGTTGCAAAAGGGTTTACAAAAAAACGTATTAACTACAAGAAAACCTTTTCGCTGGTAGCTATGCTAAACTTCTATCAATACTCCTTAATTTTAAGACTGAAATATAAAATGATAGTCTTGAAAAGTGCATAAAAGTGGTCAAACCCATAGGATTTATATAAAGAAGTGAGGAAAGCAAAGTGTTCAATATTGAGAGCTCCAATTATATACTAAACCAAACATTAAGGTCTTGGAACATATGGTTTTATCGAGTAACATATTTGTTTGGTTTTAATCAAAGTCTAAATAAAAAATACATGTATAAGAAGCAAGAATGAAACATGGTGATATTCGGGTACATCATATAGATGATATTCTCCCAGTCGTGGATGACATGGGTATATTGTTTTGAATAAGAGTGTGATTGTCCATCTAGATGACTATGAAAATCTTTAGACAAGAAAGTTACATCCTTTGTATAAATATTTTGTTAGATATGAAAATATGATGTGGGGATTACCCTATGCAACTTATATTGATGATGTCCTCATAAAGGTTATTATTTGGAATTCCAAGGAAGTATTCTTCCTTTTGTAATACCCCACATTTTCATAATAAAACATTACGACATAAATAAATTTAATAATTTCTGATTTATTTTGAGAATAAATTAAATTAGGAAGATTTAAATTAAATGAGTAAAAATTTAAATATCAAATAAACAATTATTCATGATTATTTAAGTATAAAACTCAATTTGACTTAATGGGCCTACTAGTAAAAAATAAAAATAAAAAATCACACATAAATAAATTTATGGGCGCGTGTCGTTTAAACATAATAAAAATGTCTAAGTAAAATAGAAATAATTGGGACGCATTTTGGGAAGCGTTCAAGGCTCATTTAGGTGTTTTAAACCAATAGAAATAGTCCCAGGTCAATAGTATATGGGTTGGGAAACGTTTGGGCTAGTTGCGATATGGAATCGGGCCCATTTGGGGGTCCAAAACGCAGTTGTATGTCCAACTCGGGAAATGGATAAAATAAAAGATTAGGAGGAAGAGAAATAAATCCCCACTACTAATCAGAAACTAACCCTAGCAACCGCACTTCAAGAAATATAGGAACAAAGGCCTAAGAGGAGGAAGAACAGAGAATTCAAGGAAGAAATCACCCATCACCGTAAACAGGCAAGAATTCTCTCGCTTAATTTAAGTTTCCAATGTATTTTCTTGATGCATCATAGTGACCCTTAAATTTATGTGATTTAGGTTTGATATAAAAAATTTGATAATGAATAAATAATCTATGCATGTAGGGGACTGAATTTAATGTAAAATTAGTCCCAAAAATTTCTGTATCAATATTTTGAAATTTATGGTAGATCTCTTAAGGTTTTGATAAATTGAGTAGATTAGCTCGATTAAATATGAAATTGGTGATGGGAGTTTATCAATCACGGTTTGAATCAGGTTTAGATTCAAGATACAAAGGTTAGGGTCGTTAAATTGTAGAATACATTGTTGAATCTAGGAAGAGGATTTAACAAATCATATATGAACCAAAACCGTTGAATGACGGAAGCTAAAGTAAATTAGTGATTTTTGAATGTAAAGGGGATGATTATAACCTGCTTTGGATGAATAATAAGTGTTGTAGATACTCTGGTTGCGTACTATTAAGAAAATAAAAAGTCTGAGGTTCATCAATGGAGGAAACAACAGAAGGACGAAGGGCTGGAAAACAAAGAAGGTCATTCGAACAACACTAGTATCTCGTTCGAACGAGATTATTATCTCATTCAAACGACCATGGTTTTTGACATGGAGACAGATCTTTTCGTTACGAAAGTGTGGCTGCCACTTTCGTATTTTTTTTTTTGAATTATTTATGAATTTATTACGGAAGGGTGTCTAAACTGAAATCCTTTGAGAAATCAAATATGGATTACTTAGGATTGTTCATAGATGAGTGTAGAACTCGAAAAAATATTAAGGAACATTATTTTTTATCCTGGAATTGGATGGGAATGAATTCGGGGTATGGATTTAGAGTGTTTAGGATGAACAACACTTGAAAATATATGAACAGATTCAAATTGAAATTTTGGATGAAATTAGGATACGGGCTTGATTGAGATGTGCTTAGTATCTTGAATAAAAATATGAATGTAAGTTAATACTTATGGAATTAAGAGTCGGAGTTGTGACTTGAATATTTATAGGTGGAGTGCTATGGGAGTTAGGCACGGAGTAGCCAATTTTATTTATCATAAGGATATATAATAAATTATCGAATATTAAAATTAATGAGGAGTGTTAAACTTGATAGTGGGACTTTGTGTAACAAATTGTAAGGGATGAAGTAACAGACCGAAAGAGTGAGACTCGGTAATGTAGTTCGGTGGAACTACTTTAATAACAAAATAATTCATGAGAGATTAATTAAATTACAAGTAGAGATATAAACTTGGACATTCTTGGGCTAGGGTGATAGACAAGAGTTTCGCCGCGGCGTGAGAGTCACCTACGCGTCGGTTGTTTTATATTCGGGTCACCTGAACTATACAAAAACCTAAATTACGACTACACTCAACTGGTGAGTACAGCAGTAAGTCGGGTATCGAATCCACAGAGAGTGTTCGATAGATCGTAACGAATTATTAATTCAAGAATAAAAGTGTAAAAGGATGATGTATAAATGTAAATGAAAGAAAAGAGAAGTTAAGTCTAAATAAAAGTAAAGCGAGGATCGGGATATCATCCAACCATACGGAAAGAAACAACTACTAATCAAGATTCTGTCTCGAAAGAAATTTAATCGAGCATTATCAATTAAACATAAACTTCGCACAATAAGGAATTTAAGCCAAAGTTGCGAGAATAAACACTTAACCGAAAATTGGTCGCACGCGTATTAAGCTCGAATTATCGCTATAAACACTAAAGATGCATGACATAGAAAGTTAAACGCATAATAATTCGACTTTAATTCACGCGGTTCAATTAAATGCAATTTTACACAAAACCTAATTTTCAGAGATCGCGGCCCGAAAATGGCGGAAATGAAATCCCGACCCTATTTATCTAAGGGTGCATGATGAATTAAACTAAATTATGTTAATTAAACTAGGAAAGAAAGAATTAAAGCATGTAAACTAGTTAGAAAGCGTGGAAACTAAATTACAAAGCAAAGAAAGAATGAAGAACAAAGCTATATTAAAGGAGATGGCAATGAATAGTTCAATCTTACAAAACCCATGGGTTGTCAATCCAAGAAGAAGAGAAAATGAACTCTCCAAACCAAACCTTAACCTAAAATGAATCCTCTAAATATTTATATCAGAATATGAGAGTCCTTTTTTTATTACAACAAAAATTGGCTTAAGTAGTAAGTTGAAATAAAAGAAAAGAAGAAAGAAAAGAAAAGAAAATATCTGCAGGAAAAAATAGGGGATCGACCGATCGGCCCTTGTGGTCGATCGATCGACTGTTAAAATCATGCCAAGAATATGAAGGGTCGATCGATCGACCCCCAGGCTCGATCGATCGATCAAGCAGGGCAGCCTGCAGTTTCCCCTGTTTTGGCATGCAATTCATCTTCGCTCAAATCACCGTAACTTCTTCGTTCTGAATCAGAATCGCGCACCGTTTATGGCCACGCGAAGCTTGTGGGAAGGGATACAACTTCCATGAAGATGTTGGGCTATGTGCCCAATCTGTAAAATGACTAAAATGTCCTTGAACGTGCGATTGCGTACGGAACTTCACCGAAATGCATCCGAACTCCATACTTGGTACCTAAATACCTACAAAAGCCCAATTATACCTCATATAGCATGTTATCAATATAAACCGAGGTTGTCTGGTTAACGGGCTTAAATATAGAGATTAAGGCACCCGAGGGGGCTAAAATGCGTCCGTTCGGAGGAAGAAATACGCAATATTTTTCGTATCATCACACCCCCTAACTTACACATTGTTAGTCCCTAGCAATGAAATAGGGTGAAACAAGAACTAAAAGAAAACCAAAAGCAGGAGATAGTACAAAAGTATGGTATAAAAGCAAAAGGCCACTTTCGCGGGCGATTCGATTGCATTTAGGGTATGCAATAAGCTATTAAACCCCTAGGTTACCCTAGTGGACGAGTGTCATCTCGTGAGGGTTTTCAGGGATGATACCCACAAACATCATGAAGTTTACTCAAAATATGCCCAATAAAGCATGCGACAAACTCAATAATACGAACAAGATTTCAACATGTTATTAGCATAGCAAACGAATTCGCGTGAAAAGTCCGTAGTTATTAACATCATCGAATGCACCTCAACAAATTGAAACTCTAACATGTGGGAGGGGAGTGAGCATATGCACAGTATGATTTGGTGAGAAACTTAAATAACTCGGATACTAAATATCAAAGCATGCATTAAAGTAAATTTTCACGGGCATTACACTCATCACATGAGTTCACTTGAAACAGGGAGGTAACACATGGGACATGCGGGCATAAGGAGTAAATGTAAAGGGAAACTAGGCCGCGCACATGTCAAAAATGAAGAAACGCTATATAGGAAATAAAAATTGCAATCTCAGTGAAAGGATACCGCACATATAAAAGAGGAGAAATGCATTTTCACTGATTATCAAAACTATTTAAACATTGGAATTACATCTACTTAAGAGACTTTAATAGGGTTGTAATGTAGGCTAGGTTAAGGTACAAAATGAAAGGGATGTGTATACGGATTCAAAGTGTTTGGGGATGAAACTACGGAAAATGGGAAAAAGTGGGCAATTTCAAAATTGGACAAATGATTTCCAAACGAGCATTAGATATAACAATCGAGAGAGTAATCAAAGCTTATTGAAACACTACAAACAATATAAACAACTTCCTCGTTCTTTTTCTTTTCTTCTTTTTCTCACTTTTTTCTTTTGTTTTCTTTTTTTTTTTAACTTTCTCTTTTTCACTCTTTTTCACTCTTGTTCTTTTCTTTTCTTACTCTTTTCATACTCAAATTGCAACCACAATACACAATAATAACATTCAATCCCAAGCAACAATCCAAACAAGGGTATGTAAGGTAATATGTATGGTATAAAACTCTAATTTGGAGTTAGTTAAGGGATTTTGGGTAATGAAAAGAAAGGCTAGTATTTAGGCTCAAGTGGGTTGACTAAGGAACATATAAATGGTGAGGTCAAGGTCATATGGGTGATATACAAAGATGGCCTATGATCATTTCATAAAGTATACGCAATTCTCGAGTCAAAACAATATATGAAAATCATGCTCAAGTAACCCATTTCAAGTATGAACTCAATTAATGATCGGTCAATGAAAGAATAAAGAGATTACCAATGACTGTAATGTTTTCAAAGAGGAAAGAAAAGTGTATACACTCACAAATGAAGATAAGTCTCTAATCTCACGCTGTGTAAGTATATACAATGCAACAAAAGCCTACCGAGTTATAAAAATCTTACACCAAATCAATATAACAAGAATGGTGCATGTGCTCACGGGATAAAGTTTAATTAGTGAAGTTATTCATAATATCAATGATTTAGGACTAAAGTCTAATAACTTCTAAAATCGAGAACATGCATCGTTGAATTATCTATTTGATCGGGCAATTATTAAAATTTACCATCGCAAACAAGGGAAAAATGCCGAATAAAGGAGAAAAAAGAAAGAAAATATTTTTGAAATTTTCAAATTTTTAACAAAAACATGTTTTGTAACTAAATTGTAATCAAATTCAAGGACTAAACATGCAATGGATATAATATCCTACACCCCCTAACTTAAATGTTGACATTGTCCTCAATGTAAATCAAGAACCAAGTCAAAGAGAGGAAAAAAATGTTATTACCCAAAATTGGAGCGATCCCCATAAGAACAAGTCCAAAGAATCTACAAAACAAGTTAGTACCGAGCATAGCAAAATCAAAAAATAGAAAGTTAACTAATTATAGTAGACTAAATTAAAAAGAAGAAAGATGAAAAGAAAGAAAGAATAAAAAACTAACTATATACAACCTACTATTTAGAGTCCACACTAACTATACACTAGAAGTCTAAATAGGTGAGGGTCTACCATAACAACAATTTAACTTTGGAGGATAACCGGTGTACCCTCACATACAAGCATGCCTTTCGAAAAATATGGATTCCGTTTGAACAATGGAAGGCATGTGTAAGGCGGAAGAAATGAACCATTGTCAATTAAAAGTTTTGGAGGGACGATGGGGAATTTGGAATGAACGGGTGACAAAAACATGTGGGGACCGAGAAAAGCTGAATATCCTCCCAAGGATTTTGAAGTTGGAATGGGAGGCAGTGCACACAAAGGCAAAGATGCGATCGTGGAGGGAGACTCGAGCAAGTACTCCTCATCGGAGAAAAGGTTTAAAGCATTAAAGTTTGAAATCGAATCATCGGGTACTTGTGACGGTGTGATAACAGATAATGAAAATGGGGATGACAGAAATTCAAACTCATGAGATGAATCATCATCCCATGAAGATTGAGTTTTGAAGGAAATAATATCATTTTCAATGAAATGTTCTTCTTTGGGGGCCAAAGAAGAAATCATTTCATTGCAAATAGATATTACGTCATTATCATCCTCACTTTCAATATCTATTACGCGATGGGCAAAGCCTAGAATGGTTTGTTTCAAAGTAGGAACAAGTACCTCATTTGGTTCAAAACATTCTTCGACCTCGAAAACAAAATCGTCGTCGGACTCAAATAATAAATCCAACTCATGTTCCCACGAATGATTTTCTTCCTGATAACGAGTTTCAATTTTCCCATTTTCATACATACGCAAACCCTCACCGAATGTCACGGGTCGAGGTGCGGATGCATGAAAATGGGAACTTTGAAAGTTGCCATTGGACTTAAACGAAAACTCATTATTATAGGAGTTTTGAAAACTATTCGAATTCATTTCATAATTCCTATTATAAGGAGGTAAAGGCCCAAAATCGTTGTCATCATCATCAAAATTCCAATAACCTAAATATTGACTTTCGTTATACTCGCCCAAAGTCATATTTGAATTTGTTATACTTTGGGATTCTAAGTATTCACCGAAATTCATAGGTTTGCAAGAATTTTGAGAATTATGACAAGGATTACTGAAAGAATTGGAATAAGACATGCTTACCCCAAAAAATGGCTCAAAGTGGCGGATTCCACAAAGTAAGTGCGCGCGGGAAAGATTCGAGATTTTATAAGTGCTCAAATGTGGAAGTCCTGCAAAATATTAGAAAATAATACAAATAGAAAGAAAATAATATGAAATACTAAATCAAATAAAGTATAAAACAAACTAGTCCCCGGCAACGGCGCCATTTTGATTAGCGCATGGTTTCGCCGCGGCGCGAGAGTCACCTATGCGCCGATCATTTTTTATTCGGCTCACCTGAACTATACAAAAACCTAAATTACGACTACACTCAACTGGTGAGTACAGCGGTAAGTCGGGTATCGAATCCACAGAGAGTGTTCGATAGATCATAACGAATTATTAATTCAAGAATAAAAGTGTAAAAGGATGATGTATAAATGTAAATGAAATAAAAGAGAAGTTAAGTCTAAATAAAAGTAAAGCGAGGATCGGGATATCATCCAACCATACAGCTCGAAACAACTACTAATCAAGATTCCAGCTCGAAAGCAATTTAATCGAGCATTATCAATTAAACATAAACTTCACACAATAAGGAATTTAAGCCAAAGTTGCGAGAATAAACACTTAACCGAAAATTGGTCGCACACGTATTAAGCTCGGATTGTCGCTATAAACACTAACGATGCATAACATAGAAAGTTAAACGCATAATAATCTAACTTTAATTCACGCGGGTTCAATTAAATGCAATTTTACACAAAACCTAATTTTCGGAGCTCGGGGACCGAAAATGGCAAAAATGTAATCCCGACCCTATTTATTTAAGGGTGCATGATGAATTAAACTAAATTATGTTAATTAAACTAGGAAAGCAAGAATTAAAGCATGTAAACCAGTTAGAAAGCGTGGAAATTAAATTACAAAGCAAAGAAAGAATGAAGAACAAAGCTATATTAAAGGAGATGGCAATGAATAGTTCAATCTTACAAAACCCATGGGTTGTCAATCCAAGAAGATGAGAAAATGAACTCTCCAAACCAAACCCTAACCTAAAATGTATCCTCTAACTATCTATATCAGAATATGAGAGTCCTTTTTTTATTACAACAAAAATTGGCTAAACTAGTAAGTTGAAATAAAAGAAAAGAAGAAAAGAAAATATCTGCAGGAAAAAATAGGGGATCGATCGATCGACCCCTGTGGTCGATTGATCGACTGTTAAAATCGTGGCAAGAATATGAAGGGTCGATCGATCGACCCCCGGGCTCGATCGATTGATCAAGCAGGGCAGCCTGCAGTTTCCCATGTTTTGGCATGCAATTCATCTTCGCTCAAATCGTCGTAACTTCCTTGTTCTGAATCGGAATCGCGCACCATTTGCGGCCACGTAAAGCTTATGAGGAGGGTTACAACTTCCATGAAGATGTTGGGCCAGGTGCCCAATATGTAAAATGACTAAAATGCCCTTGAACGTGCGATTGCATACGAAACTTCACCGGAATGCATCCGAACTCCATACTTGGTACCTAAATACTTACAAAAGCCCAATTATACCTCATATAGCATGTTATCAATATAAATTGAGGTTGTCTAGTTAACGGGCTTAAATATAGAGATTAAGGCACCCGAGGGGGTTAAAATATGTCCGTTCGGAGGATGAAATACGCAATATTTGCGTATCATCATAGGGCTTGGGGTGTTAGAGCGCGAACGACCCCAGATGTCATTTGAGCAACGTTAAGGCATGTTTGGGAATTCGTTAATTAGTAGGCTATATGAATTAATGGGACCGTGTATGAGTTAACAGGGAGATTATTAAAATACATATATACCCACATTTAATTTGGGAAAAATTACATTTAACTAAATGGCTAAGAACTTATTCTATGGAATGGAATTAATAATTCACTAGAGGGTAAATTATTAATAAATGGAAATGTTGTGGACTTTAGGTAGGATTTCTATGGTAATTCTGGAGTAATTACTTATATATTGTATGAGATAACAATATGTACTATTATGTGTTTGTGTGGACATACCAATATTTGTGGATTGTCTTATCGGCTCGGGGGTTTGTGCGTATGGATCGAGCACCACACAAAGGCACAGGTGGTCTTGACATTTTGCAGGTCATATAGTTACTACATGGAGGCACCATCTATGAGAGGTAGGTGTTGACGTTGACCAAGGTTGTGTCACCGCTAGGTATGGGCCGTGAACAGGTATCTTGCGTAGGGACTGCCCCCAATTTATGTGTGATTTATGATGTTTGCTTAGGATAAGATATTTCTTCGGACTTTCCAGTATAGTACGAATTGGACACCAATGGTAGATGCCTTTGTGTGTCAAATATATGAAAGGACATATAAATAATTACCCGGACTGTAATGTAATAAATTTAATTATCTAAGAATATGGACAATATTTATAATTTTGACCCTATAATGCACAATATATGTTTATGCCTTATATGTGAAACTTATGAGACTAGGGTAGATGGGTGTTGGCAATTAAATATAGTTGTTACACCTAAATATTTAATTATCAATAAATCCATTATTATACATTTGACACGATGTCATAGTTATTACTTGGGATGTATTCAGATGCGAAGAGTATCACATTTAGATGAGGGATGAGGTTTTAAATGTATGCGAGTGATGAAAGGGATTATTTATTTTGCATTAACTGTATTATTGCATCTTAAATTAATTAAGTTAACTCTTGCACACCTCGGGCTCTAACCCAAATTTAAATGCCCCCCCCCCCTAGGTTGTTTCTAGATAGGGATAGTGGGACTGTTGTTCTACTAGCCTTGCGATCTCTCGTGCTTAGCAGCTTTTGATGGTCCCTTTTAATTTCTAATGCAGAAAGTGTTTTAAGGATGACAAAAACCAAATTCTATTTTTGTGAAAAAAAATTCCAAATTTTTAATTCGCACTAAGTTGTGAAAAAATTCTAACTTAACCAAATGTTATCTTGATTAATCCTAAACATCCATCTAGTGATTGAAGAAAGTAAAATAAAGTAAAAAATACTCACAACGCCGGATGTACGAGGAAAACCAGAAACGGGAAAAACCTTGGATGGCCTAAGCCAGACAATCATTACGAATATGATTTTACAAATGTAGACGGTAGTCTTACTCAATGACTCGATCCACCCACGAGACTTGACGCTCCTCTGATCCTCAACCACTCCTCTCACAGTACCCACAGAGAAAGTAGCATTCTTCTATGATGCCTGTCAACAACACACGCGTCCACGTATGTCTCAGTGTCCACCGATATGGCTTGTAACGTCTACAATGTTGAAATCGGACTCCACCGAATATTCATCGCAAAACCAGCAATTGTTCTTCAGTTGAACCTTATTCTTAGTGCAAACAAGATCACATAACATATACAAATGATACTCGGATCTTTTGAATCTCAAAGGATGTGTCAAACTAGAAAAACCTTTGTAAATATGTGTGCAAAAACTCTCTGGTTTGCATACTGTTTTTGTAGAATGCACACTCTATGAAAATCTAAAGGAAACACGCCTATATATATTTTTCTTAAGGAGGTGGTTCATTCGAATGAGCAGGCTTATCGTGCGAATGAGATGACATGTCGCTCGAACGACGTGGCATCTCACGTGAACAACATAGTATGTCGCTTGAACGACGCAGTCCGTCATTTAAACAATGCGCGAGATTAGAGTCCTAATTTAAACCAACTCTAATTCATCCTTCTCGGATTAAAACGAACTCTAAACAGTTTCAAACACTTAAAACATTTTTAGAAAACATTTCTTTAATAAAAATAACATTCTTATCTTTATGAAAATTAATTCTGAGTCCCATTAATATTATGCATTCATACCTGAGTGATCTCGCAATGCAATTAAACTTCGTAGCCGAATATACTTGCACCAATTAAACTTCGTTATAATAAATTCCTTGAAACTTTGTCTGTGTGGGATCGTGACAAATAAAAATCAACCTATGAATCAAACGTGTATTGTTCCGGGAATAAGTTAAAACTACATTAAGACTCAATTGGAAATTTTGTCCTTATAAATCTCCCCTTTTGACTATTCCTGGACAAAACCAACAGTGAAATGCCTAAGTCGGGACATCAAGCCTTATGATGCCTAAATCATATCCCATAAACCTAAAAATAAAAATTACAGGGCAAGACTTGTGCAATATGGATCGACAAGCATGAATTGTCTTTGAATGCCTGAATGTGATGTAGACTTGAAATCTCCAATCTCTTTAAGCATACCTACACACATGAGGCAAACAAATACCTAGTGAAGTATGGAGGAACAAATGATAAAAACCAATATTTAAAATCAAATCCAAATCATTTGTTAAGTGAGTAAAGCATGATACCAAGTTAAGTGAATAAAACACGATACCAATTTGTATAAAATTATGAAACTCACAAAAACTCCCCCTATATCACAGACATCTCTCCCCTTTTTCGACTCAAATAGACAATCTGGTGAAGAAATAAACTTCCTAGTATGAGATATACCAATATGTAGTGTATCTAGGTAAACATAGACAACCAGTTAATTATGATGAACAGTATCAAATCCGTAGCTAGAAAATAAATAATCACACGAATGGATTAATCAATCTAATTAGGTGTGACTAAACGACCCTATACAATAAACAATGTGATCATGTGAATCTGCATATAAATAATCAGTTCAGAAAGATCCCAGCACCAAAATGTGAACAAGATGCAGCAGGGTAATGAAACAAAATAGACCAGAAAATTCAAATGAGAAGGCTTGTCGTTAGAATGATATCTTTGCGCGACACAAAAGGTCGCTCAAACGAAATCAGTTCTCGCTCAAAAGAGAAAATAAAATTTTCCTAGAATGTCCAGAAAATCAAATAGTTTTGCCCAGTGAAATTTTTTCCATAAAATAGTACTGTGAAAGCTCTGATAGATCCAAAACAATGCCTTTTCAGTAGCTAAAACAGAAAATAGAACAAAAAAAAATAAGTTACATGCTAATAAAGTATCAATGTGCTCAAACAGGAACATGGAATGTATGGGCATAAACTCCAACAAATGAATCATTATTCCAACACATCAAAATGATCAAGAAGCTCAAATTGATAGCGATAAATCCTTAAAATTTATTTTATCCATGTGTGACAATTAAAGTGTCACTTAGTGAACTAAACTATCAAACATGCACACAAATTGGGAATTTTGATGATTCTACAAATAATAGTGTCATGATACGATTTTTTAATGTTAGGATTCGTGGTGCAAACCCGTTTAATTTATCCATCCAAACTCCATCAAACATATCTTATTATATTTTGAATGAACATAAACTACTTTGGCCCAATTTTGGCATACGAGTCTTTTTATTGCCTTTCAATTTTTTGGGCTCTTTTAAACGGTGGCTTTCACGATGAGTCTATTTTACACTCTCGCAGTCCTTTCCCGTGAACACTCATCATTTTTTCAATTTTAATCCTCACGGTAAACGATTCTTATATGCACACCTCATCCTTATGTATACTTAAGCATAAATGACAAAATTGAGATAATAACGTCTCACCAAACTCAAATATCAAGACATGTCAAACATCCATATAAACTCGTGCATGTATGCAAAGATGGCATATATACAAATTCGAATCAAAATTCATATCAACATCGAAACAACCCCATAATACAATGGTTAAGATCATTCTAAGTATCAATAATTATGACCAAATGTCCTAGCCACATGGAAAATGAAAGGAAGGGGATCCAAGCACACTAATATGCCACATCAAACATGTATACTCAAAAATAAAAACCGAAAATCTTTCTAGTTTTTCAACATATTTTGACTCAAATAAATGGAAAATCTTTTTGTATTTTCTCAAAAAAATTCAAAAAATAAAATATTTTTGTATGTTTCAAATAAGATTCAATAATTGAAAATATAAAACAAAATGATACACATGGTAACACACACAACCTTTGGATTTATCATGGGAAGAATCATGTGCAACCAAATGAGAACCATAAGGTTTTAGTCCTAAATCCTTTAAGTCTGATTTCCTAACCCAAGTAGGTGTAACATAACGGGTGGGGGTTTTGGGAACCGACACAACTTTATTCCTAAAATTCCTTGGAGCATTCCTAAGGTCGTAGAAAAAATATCTAAGGTGACCTTTTCTACCGCAATGTGAGCAAGTGTAAAGACGGTGGTAATGATTACAAAAATATCGACCTCTCCGCACGTTCTTAGTGGGCTCTCTCACACGGGTGGTATTGGCTTTAGGAATGTGAACACTATCGTCGTAGCCTATACCACACCTATCACGTTTCACTTGGACAGTGCCTAACATCATATCCAACTTCTCCGACCTAGATTCCAAGTCAAACTTAACCTTACTCGAGTCTTTTAACTTCTCCTCTAACTCAAGAATCCTAGACTCAAGGACCCACCTAGACTCCTCAAACTCAAGAAAATCCTTTTTCAAAGTCTCCATCAAACCATGAAGACTATCTCTCTCTTTTTCAACGTACTCTAGCTTCACCCAAAGCATCTTCTCCCGTACCTTAAGATCCTCAATCAAAGCATCATTATTTTCTATGGAATGCTCATTCAACCTAGATTGCAATTTAGAGTCAGCTTTTTTCACTTTTGTAATACCTCGTATTTTTACGTATTTATGATTTAATTAATTCAAAAAATTAATTGAATCAATATGTTTTAGTTAAATTACATGTGTGACATAATTTAGTGTGATTAAATAATAAAAGTGATTATTAAATATTAATCGAGAGATAGAGACTGATTAATATTATGTTACGAGATTTAGTATATGTGTGAATAGTAAATAATGATTGATTTTGATATACGGCATAGCGAGTGATATGTGCATATTTTATTTTATCTCACTGGGAGTCGCGTGTAGACCATTTTGAGGTGAGAAATGAGAAGTATATTTCAAGTGACTCGAAAGATAATTTTGAGTGCACTATTGATTCCGAATGGGCCGAAATACTCAAAATGAAGTACCCGGGGATAATGTTTGGGTCTTAGGGCTTTTTGGACTAGTCAGGACTCGCATTTAAGTACACGAGCCATTTTACAATTGGTTATTCACCCAATTTCGGGATTTATAAGGGGAGAACCCTCATTTCTCCCACATTTCAGCCCTAGGAGATAGAAAGATAAGAGAAGAAAAAAGAAGAAGGAAAAGAGGAAGAAGAAAGGGGATTTCTGGCCAAACTCCGTGGGATTCGACTCGAGGTCGCCGAATTTTATCCACGAGGCAAGTGTTTACTTGCTTTATTAATTTAGTGTATTTATTTCTCATATTATAGTTGGTGTGTAAAACTATAAATATTTTTGGGATGAGTTTTTTTGAATCAAAATGGGTTTTTTGGAAGATTAACGAATAAACCCCGGATAATATCAAATTTGGGAAACTTAAAATTAATTTTTGGGTATGGGTTCTACGATGATTACAAACCTTTTTATGTGTGTATATATTGTTGGTTGAGGTTGCATGATGATGGGAGAGGAGATAAAAAGCTTGGAAGTGCATTAATGAAGATTTGTAATTTGGAGAAGACACTTAACAGTAACGCAGCGGCTTGCTGGGTCGATTCGGCCAGGATACGAATCGATTCAGTTCTTGGTCAAAATATGAAAGTTGTAGATCTTTTTGATACCATCGCGTGGGCACTGATCGCATATTTTTATAATTTATTTAGGATTTATAATAGTTTTTCTAAGGAAGCCGTTTCGAGACTGAAATCGTTAGCTCGGGAATCAAATCAGAAATTTTATAGATAATTCAAATGCATGCCATTTTTTGTATCATTTTAATTTGATGCTCATTTATTAATGAAAACAAAGGTATGGAAGTTATCTTTATAATGAGCTTTGATTGAGGTCGATTGGACGTTTGTGGAGTGAGTTATGGTTGTTTTAGTGCAAGGTGGGAAATCTTCCATAAAATTAATGTTGTAAGACTTTGTGATTTTTAAGAGTCTAATGGGATAATAGCCTTGTGATTCGAATGAGAATTTTGGATGTAATTTGGAACGGGCTAGTTGTGATAAGCTTAATATTTGGAATTTAAAGAAATGTTATATTCATATTATAAGTAAGTGAATACTTATGGAATTGTAATAAGTAAGTGAATACTTATGGAATGAAATCGAATATGTATATTCGGGATTACAGGCTAATGGTACAAGAGATAGCATGGATAGCCAGATTTGATGATATATATATATATATATATATATATATATATATATATATATATATATATATATATATATATACACATATATACACACGGGTATAGAGACAGTATATATGTGATATAATTGATATACCCGTTTATATCCTCGGCCTGGCTGAGGATTACCTCCAAACGGACGACCCCTCAGGGGCCGACCCTTCATCAGGCTCAAGACGACCCTACGAGGGGCCGACCCCTCCAACGGGCTCCATACGACCCCTCAGAGGGGCCGACCCTTCGCCAGACTCCAGCCGACCCTACGAGGGGCCGACCCTTCACTACTCTCCAGACGACCCTACGAGGGGCCGACAGTACGAGGCCAGAATTTGACCAGACTCACTACTGGAGGAAACTTTGCCCTCGGCCTCGGCTCATAGGCCGAGGGTGACATCATCACAGCGCGTGGTTTGGGAGATGCGTGGAACAGTGCGCGTGAGGCTAACATGGCACAGGGGAGACCGTTATAACTAAATCACGTGAGGGAATATTATGTCATCATTTGTCATCTACAGGTGTGCATAGCGGATTGGCTAAATCATGATTCACATGCACCATGCATACTTGGGGGGTACACTACACCACCAAGACCTATATATACTTGTCACCTACAACCCTACAGGGGATCGATCGATCCATTAACTGTAGCCCTAGCTAAAACTCTGCTTGTACACACAGTAGAGAAAGAAAGAGGGTTATGTGCAATGTATCCAAGGCCATTAGTGCCCATACTTAGTGGATCACACACTCACAGTGGATGTAGGCCAAATTGGCTGAACCACTATACATCATTGTCTTAGTTCCTCTTATACTCATCCCCTTCTACATACTTATACACTTATACATCCCTATGGCTGCCATAGCTCCTACTGTTTGAGCTCATTATCACTTATCCGGTGGTGCTAAATCTCAGCATCATCAGATTGACGCCGTCTGTGGGAACGAGAAGACATCTCTTCCTTTGTACAGCTTGACCTCACTGGGCACTCTGGTGGTGAACCAACACTCCTCCTGAGAGGAGGTGTTTCACCATTGAAAGAGACCCACTAAGGTCCCAAGCTCACCAATCTTTTCTTCAGTTCAACTTCTCTTAGCTCAAGCACATGGCACCTGAGATGCCACCACCACCACTTCCCCCACCAGATGAGGGGGTAAGACCCAGTTCCAGTCAGCCGCCGCCTCAGTCTGAGATGGCTGATGTAGCGGCAGCCTTAAAGTCTCTGGCAGCAAGCCAGCGGATGATGCAGGAGCAGTTCACAGCTCTAAGCCAGAACATACTAAGGGAACCAGGAGTTTCACCTGAGATGATTACTCCGGCAGCAGCTCCAGGACAGCATGAGGCCAGAGGACCACTCCAGGCACCACGCAAAGACCTGCCACCCCCTCAGCGGCGTAGGGATGTTGCTGACCCCTGGCGTCTGCCCCTAGGGAGGCAAGGAAACCCTTGCCCTGAGGACAGGTATGACGATCCGGAGGGAGAGGAGGCCCCTATAGAGTGCTGGGAACCCTATGAGGTCTCCAATAATACTGTACGACCTCTCCAGGATAGTAGAGGAAAGTGCGGGAGACTAAACCCTGGTGATCGCCCGAGGGGCTCTGCTTTTGATCGCTTGAGCAGGGGGTCAGCCTTTGAGAGGCTAGGCCCAGTAAATGACATGCGAGAACAGTTATCCAGGCCAAGAAGTGCTGCGAGATCCAGGAGGGAGGCAGCAGATGGCCAACCCAGAGGACGAGACGACGGCCAAAGGGAAGTGAACAGCCGACACAGGCCTGCTGCAGCAGAACCCTCCGTCCACCTCGGAGAGGCGTCAGGGGATAACATCGGCCAGGCCGACCCTGTGAGGCCCTGGAATGACTGAATCCAGCGGTTAGAGGATAAGATCGGAGATATACTGAAGAGCCGAGACCCTCTTCAGAGGGGGTACACCATAGGCTCACCCTTTGTGGCAAAGATAGTCAACTTCCCCACGCCGTCAAAATTCAAGCCACCCGTGGTCACCCCAAGGTATGACGGGAGCACCAACCCCGTCCACCACGTGGAGATGTATCAGTCAGCAGCAGACATATACTTTATCTCAGATGAGATGAGGTGTCGTGCCTTCTCGAGTACCTTGACAGGGGCTGCGCATGTCTGGTATACGTCTCTTCCAAAAAATTCCATTGAAAACTTCAAGCAGTTGGCAGACCTGTTCATCCATAACTTCTGCTTTGGGGTGAGGCCACAGAAGAAGACCACCCACCTGCTCTATGTTAAGCAGGGGAAGAATGAGAGTCTGAGAGACTACATAGCCAGATTCAATAAGGAGAAGCCGGAGGTAGAAGACTATGAGGAAAGCATAGCTATGACAGCCCTGATTGGAGGACTCCAAAAGGGGAAGCTGTTATGGAAGCTTGCTGAAGACCCTCCGAGGACGATGGCTGAGCTGCTATCGACAGTAGGAAAGGTGATGAACGCCGAAGAGGCGATGGTCGCAAAATATGAAGACGAAAAGGGAGGTGCTAGTGGGGGTAAATACCCTAAGAAGAATAAGGAGGGGAAGAAGAGGTCCGCAGATGACAAGTTCGCTGGTTACACCCCTCTAACGATCAGCTGTGAACAGATCCTCAATGAGATAAAGAGTGACCGATCCCTGAAGTGGCCTGAGAAGCTGAGAGCAGCCCCCGGCAAGAGGAATAAGAATCTGTGGTGTGAATTTCACCAAGACCACGGCCATGTAACAGACAAATGCTTTGCTATGAAAGATGATATTGAGAAGATGCTAAAGGAAGGGAAGCGCAGAAAGTACGTCGACAAAGGCGCCTTCAAGAGGGGCCGAGGGGACAACCCCAGAAAGAAGCGAGGCGATGCATGCAGAGAAGGTCCTCAAAAAAGAGGGGACGACCCTTCTGATGATGAGGATGAACCTGACCTCCCACCGAGAGATGACCACGGCCCTGTCAAGAGGCTTAATATGATCTCGCTTGGAGTGGGAATGATCTCCGGGGGTCTTGCAGGAGGAGGATCTGAGGTCGCCGACAGGAAGGCCCATGTGGCTGAGGTCAAGGCAGTGACGAAGATGGTACACGCGACCTCCCTGGAGGTCAAGTCAGAAAAAAGGAAGAAGGTTGATATGGACACACTGATAGTGAGATTTTCAAGAATGGACTTCAAAGGCCTCTTAGCCCCACACGATGACCCTCTCGTCATCACTACCAGGGTGCACGGATGCGAGGTGCCAAGGATCTTGGTAGATGGTAGTAGTTCTGCAGATGTGATGTTTTGGCCATGCTTCAAAGCCTTGGGTCTCAGCCGTGCTAGACTCGTCCCCTACCATCATCCATTGATTGGGTTCAGTGGGGAAAAGGTTCATCCCCTTGGGGTATATGAGGCTGATGTGAGGATGGGGGACGAGTGGCCGAGATGGCTCACCAAGAAGGTCAGTTTCTTTGTGATGGACGAGCAGGTGTTTTCGGCCTACAACATCATACTGGGGCGTGTGTCCCTCAAGGGGTTTGAAGCTGTGCCGTCTACGGTCCATCAGATGATCAAATTTCCTACCCTTTACGGGGTGGGGGAAGTTCAGGGTGACCAGACGACAGCGCGAGAATGTTACTACAACTCCGCTGAAGAAAAGGAGACACTCAAGAGGGGTACTACCACTTACAATATTGATACCTTAGACCCCAGGGATGAGACGAAGCTAAAGAAAGGAGAGGCTGCGAAAGAGGTAGAATCCATCATCCTCGATGAGGATGACCCGGAAAAAACCGTCCAAGTCGGCAAGTCTCTGAGGCCCAATATCAAGGAAGACATCATTAAACTGTTGAGGAGAAGGAGAAGCATCTTCGCATGGAGTCATGTAGATATTCCAGGGATTGACCTTGAAATCATGTGCCACAAGCTCAATGTGGTAGAGGGAGTAAAGCTGGTAAAGCAGAAGAGGAGAATTTACTCTAGAGAAAAGTATGAGGTCATTAGGGACGAGGTCAGGAAGTTAGAAGACGCTGAATTTATCAGAGAGGTCATCTACCCTGAATGGCTGTCCAATGCAGTCATTGTCCCAAAGGCCAACGGCAAGTGGAGAATGTGTGTGGACTTTACAGACCCCAACAATCACTGTCCCAAAGACAGCTTCCCTCTCCCCCGCATCGATCAGATGGTAGATGCTACCGCAGGCCATGAGCTCATGAGTTTTATGGATGCCTATTCAGGGTACAATCAGATCTTCATGAACCTTGAAAACTCGGAGAGGACAACCTTCATCACCGACAAGGGGACATACTATTACAGGGTCATGCCCTTTGGGCTCAAAAATACGGGGGCAACGTACCAGCGCCTCGTAAATAAAATGTTTGAAGACCAAATTGGAAAGTCTATGGAGGTCTATGTAGATGACATGCTGACCAAGAGTTTGAAGGCAGAGGATCATGTGGCAGACCTGGAGAGGACCTTTAATACGATGGACAAATACAAGATGAAGCTTAATCCGGCCAAGTGTTTCTTCGGGGCGGAGCAGGGAAGTTCTTGGGGTTCATTGTCAATCAAAGAGGCATCGAGGCCAATCCTGAAAAGATAAAGGCCCTTGTTGAAATGAAGACCCCCAAGTCCATTAAAGACGTTCAGAGGCTCATAGGGAGAGTTGCTGCCTTGAACAGGTTCATGTCTAGGGCCACAGACAAGTGCTTGCCATTCTTCAAGATCCTTAGGAAGGCCTTCGAATGGAGTGAAGAGTGTGATGAGGCTTTCAGGGACCTAAAGTCATACTTAGGGTCTCCCTTGCTGCTATCACGACCCGTGCAGGGTGAACGACTTTATGTGTACCTCGCCATCTCAGAGTCGGCCATGAGTGCAGCTATTGTGAGAGACGAAGACGGAATACAGAAGCCTGTGTATTTAAACAGCAAGGCACTCCTGGGGGCAGAGCAAAGATACCCGAGGATGGAGAAGTTAGCCTACGCCTTGATCCATGCCTCAAGGAAGATGAAGCCGTACTTCCAGTCCCATACAATGGTCATCCTCACCGACTCTCCTCTTAGGCAAGTCCTACACAAGCCAGAAAAATAAGGTAGGTTGATGGCCCGGGTTATAGAGCTGGGGGAGTTTGACATTGTGTATCAGCCTAGGACGGCCATTAAGGGGCAAGCATTGGCAGACTTCATGGCTGAGTTCACTTGGGAAGATGATGAGGCCGAGGGTGAGACCCTCGGGAAGACGGATACAGAAGACAGACCCGCTGACACACCCGCAGATAGGGATGAGACAAGCACTACTAGAAGGAAAGCGAATGAAAATGAAGAGGGAAGATACATCTTAGACAGGGGTCCCTCTCTGAGGGAAATTTTTCATAGGGAAAGACTCTGTGGAGCCTCTTCGTTGACGGGTCCTCCTGTGACAGCGGGAGTGGAGCTGGACTGATACTATCAGCACCCGATGGCACAGATGTTGAATACGCCCTGAGGTTCAACTTCAAAGCCTCCAACAACGAGGCTGAATATGAGGCCTTAATAGCAGGCCTCTCCTTGTCCAAGTCTCTTAGTGTCGGCCAGATTTTGGTCCATAGTGATTCAAGGCTAGTAGTGAATCAGATACTAGGAGCCTACGAGGCTAAGGACGAGAGGATGGCTAGGTACCTTGAGAAGGTGAGGTCATTACTAAAGGGCTTCAGAGAAGTGAAATTAAGGAGGGTACCTAGGCTCGACAATGGCCGTGCTGATGCCCTTGCTAGGCTAGCCTCGGCAACAAGAATAGACATCAGGAGGACGGTCCCAGTAGAAATTTTGCTTCGGCCAACTATTGAGGACGCTGAGGGAACACTTAGCGATTGCCTAAATGTTTCTCAAGAAGGTTCGTGGATGGACCCCCTGATCAGATACATTAAAGAGGGTGAGATGCCAGAAGCAAGGCAAGAAAGGAAAAAGCTGAGGTACAGGGCTGCAAAATTCACTGTCATCAAGACACCTTGTACAAAAAGGGGTTTTTGCTCCCCTTACTTAGGTGTGTGCATCCCTCAGAAGTCCCTTCCATTTTGCAAGATGTGCATGAAGGGTCGTGCTCAAGCCACATTGGGGGTAGATCCTTAGCGAAGAGGGTGATCACCCAAGGCTACTGGTGGCCGACCTTGGGGAAAGATGCCGCAGCATATGTAAAAAAGTGTGATAAATGCCAAAGATTTGCTACCATCCCTCACCAACCTCATCAGCCTCTTACCTCCGTTACATCTCCATGGCCGTTTGCAGTGTGGGGGATTGACCTGGTAGGACCCTTACCGAGAGCGGTCAATAACTATCGGTTCCTCATTGTAGCGATTGACTACTTCTCAAAGTGGGTGGAGGCCGAACCGATGGTCACGATTACAGAGAAGAAGACCTTCCAGTTCATCTGGAAAAATATTATATGCATATACGATCTACCCAACACCCTCATCTCAGATAACGGGACTCAGTTCAAAAATGCCTCTCTATAGAAGTACTGCGAGAGGGTAAGTATCAATAATTTTTCTCCACCCCAGGCCGACCACAGGCCAATGGGCAAACCGAAGTTACAAATAGGACAATCCTAGATGGAATCAAGAAGAGGCTTGAGGAGGCAAAAGGAAGATGGGTCGAGGAGTTATATGCCGTACTATGGGCATACAGGACGATAGTGAGGACCTCTACCGGAGAAACCCCATTCATGCTAGCTTATGGCTCAGAAGCCGTCATCCCCACTGAAATTGAGTTTCCTACTCATAGGCTCCAAATGTACGACCCCCAGGGAAATGAGGAAGAGAGGAGACTCGACTTAGACCTGATTGAGGAAAGGAGGGAGGACGCTAAGATAAGGCAGGCTTCCTACCAGCAGAGGACCGCAAGGTTTTACAATCAGAGGGTGAAACAGAGGCCTATCGCAGTGGGGGACTTGGGACTTAAGAAGACTTGGCAAAAGCCCAACAAGCTCCATCCTAATTGGCATGGCCCATATAGGGTCATCAATGAAGTTGTCCCTGGGACCTATAGACTAGAAAACCTAGAAGGGGAACCTTTTTCCAACCCCTGGAATGCAGATCATTTGAAGAAATACTATCAGTAGTGTTGAAAGGTCTTGAAAGACCATAATTATAATGAGAGTTGCTCCAATAGAACACTTTGGAAAATTAATGAGAAATATCAGTGTTTCCCTCATCCTGTGGTTGTCAGTTCTAGCACACATGGAAACATCTACAGAGAACCACCCTCGGCTATAATGAGGACCAGTGGAGGGGACGACCCCACTACTGTTCTCAAAAAAGATGAGGGTAGACTTTGTTAAAAACCATTAATTTGGTAAGTTGAACCCTCAGCTATAATGAGGGCCAGTGGAGGGGATGACCCCACCACTGTCCTCAAGAAAGACGAGGGTAGACATTGTTAAAAACCATTAATTTGGTAAGTTTAACCCTCAGCTATAATGAGGGCCAGTGGAAGGGACGATCCCACCACTGTCCTCAAGAAAGACGAGGGTAGACATTGTTAAAAACCATTAATTTGGTAAGTTGAACCCTCGGCTATAATGAGGGCCAGTGGAGGGGACGACCCCACCACTGTCCTCAAGAAAGACGAGGGTAGACATTGTTAAAAACCATTAATTTGGTAAGTTGAACCCTCAGCTATAATGAGGGCCAGTGGAGGGGACGACCCCACCACTGTCCTCAAGAAAGACGAGGGTAGACATTGTTAAAAACCATTAATTTGGTAAGTTGAACCCTCGGCTATAATGAGGGCCAGTGGCGGGGACGACCCCACCACTGTCCTCAAGAAAGACGAGGGTAGACATTGTTAAAAACCATTAATTTGGTAAGTTGAACCCTCGGCTATAATGAGGGTCAGTGGAGGGGACGACCCCACCACTGTCCTCAAGAAAGACGAGGGTAGACTTTGTTAAAAACCATTAATTTGGTAAGTTGAACCCTCGGCTATAATGAGGGCCAGTGGCGGGGACGACCCCACCACTGTCCTCAAGAAAGACGAGGGTAGACATTGTTAAAAACCATTAATTTGGTAAGTTGAACCCTCGACTATAATGAGGGCCAGTGGAGGGGACGACCCCACCACTGTCCTCAAGAAAGACGAGGGTAGACTTTGTTAAAAACCATTAATTTGGTAAGTTGAACCCTCGGCTATAATGAGGGCCAGTGGAGGGGATGACCCCACCATTGTCCTCAAGAAAGACGAGGGTAGACTTTTTTAAAATCATGTTTGGTAATTTAATCCCTCGGCTATAATGAGGGCCAGTGGAGGGGACGACCCCACCACTTTCCTCAAAAAAGAAGAGGGAAAGGTTAGTGGCTAACAAAAAATAGCAAATCATGCAAGAAGCTGATATAGAAGACAGTAAAGGAGACGATATGATATTAATGAAAGTGAGATACAAGATATCCAAGTGATTTACAAAAAAGAGTACAAAAATAATAGGTACATTATGAGGGTGTGGGCTACAGACAACCACCCTAAGGGATAATGTCAGAGGGAAGAGCCTCAACATCCACCAAAGGGGTCTCTTCGACAACCATAACCGGCCGATCCTCAGATGTGACGACCCCCTCAACCTGCACTTGGGATTCTACTTGGGACAGAGCCTCGGCGATCATAGGGTCGTCCAATCCGACTGCCTCAATCGAAGGGCGGACCGAGGAGACGACGTCGTCAAATCTGAGGACGACCCATCGACAGGCCGTCCTGATCCCCCTCTCCAGATATTCAAGGCCGAAGCCCTGAAACTCGTCAGAAACCTTGTAAGCCTCAACAGCATCGGCCTCGGCTTTTCTGACAGCTTCTGCGAGATCAGTCTTGTGCTTGACCTCCATGTTGAGTAAAGCCTCATCCTTCTCCTTTATTAGCAAGTCCTTGGCCTGCTGGTCGGCATCATGCTGCCTCATCAGCTCATCTAGTACCCTGGCATGCTCGGTCCTAGCACTCTCCAGTTCAGCCATCGCAGTCTCGAGCTCTGTCTGCAAGTCAGCTCATGCTGAATGGCCCTCTCAGCTTCATGAAACTTCTATTGGTTCTCAGCCATCCACTTGGTGGCTGAGGTGAAGGCACAAACAGACTGTGCAAAAAAAAATAAATAAACGGATGTCAAGAGGGGCCGAGGGAACAGTTAGTGAAAGAATGAAATTTAAGATATGGGTCAGAACCAATACTTGTGCAAGGGAGTGCAGGCCATAGTCGTACACTTTGGCAGGGGGCATTTTGGACAGGAACTCATAATCAGCTGCTGAAGGTGCAGAGAACATTGAGGCCTTGGCTGCCCTCAAATTTGCAATGAGCGACGAGGGCTCGGCCCTCAGATGCGCCAAGTTTTGAGACCAGAAGGCCCCCATACTAGACGAAGAGGTCGTCCCCTCAGAGGCTTCGACCCTGGCCCTCGTCCGAGAATCTGGCCGAGGGTCAATAGGGGCTTCAGGCTCCTTTCTTTTATGACTATCGGTGGTCGGCTCCACCACCGTCGGCCCAGCGTCCCTTGTCTTCCTCGGAGCCTGCTGAGGGTCCTTCCCTTTCTTCTTGGCCAATGCAGATAATAAGCTGGGAGCAGTCATTTCCCAACGATAGTCTGAGGTACCTGTAGGATGACCTGATAAGAGGACGACACGTTAGAAAAATGCAGGTCTAAAGAGAAAACACTTCAAAAATAAGTGAAGAATGGAAAATGTTCAGTATAACTCACATAGTTCTGTCAGAGGGCCGACCCTCAGACCAGCTTCTTTGAGGAACCGAGGGGTCATCAGGTCTTCGAATTTTGCAAGTTCAACCTCTCTCCCTCGTCCTCTCAGGTAATCAACAATGTCCTTCTCCTCCAGGCTAAGTCTAGGGTCTGATCTGGCCTTCATGGAGGGGTTAGACCATTTCCTGGGGACCATCGGTGATAGGCTCCCACTCCCCAGAGATAAAGAAAAACCTCTTTTTCCAATCATGGTTGGAAGTTTGTGCCACATGGAGGAGTTTCTTCTCAGACCTCCTTGCCCCCAGGTGATAATATCCAGGCTGTTTGGACGAGGAGGTCATGTTGTAGCAGCCCAAAAATAGGTCAGCCGAGGGCTCGTCGGTGAAGGCATTCTTCCACAAGGAAATATAGCCCAGGATCGTCCTCCAAGAGTTAGGGGGAAGTTAAGAGGGAGCAACACCAAGGGCAGATAGGATATCTACGATGGCAGTATGCAAAGGGAATCTGACTCTAACTTTGAACATATGTTCATAAACTGCAACCTCTCCCTCGCCACAATCAAAAATCCTCTCATCCTCAGAGGGAACCCTCATAGTCACGCTGGGGGGAACTCCATAGGCATGCCTCCATATCAGGAGGTCGCGATCCCTAACAGAGGAGATAAAGGATGAGGCATGGGAGGTATCAACTTCGTCATATGTATCATCGTCCTCGTCCTCAGTCCCCTCCCCCTCGGCCTCGTCATCTGCCGGAGGGCCCTGGGGGAAAGCCACTTGGAAGGCATGGGGAGAAAGGGTTGTTACAGGAACAGCCTCGGAGGGGACCGTACCGTCGGCCTCTCGGCCTGGGGTTAGATCGGGTGTCTCCCTCCTGTCAGAGGTTCCAGCACCAGTTGGCGAGGATGCTCTCTCGTCCATCTCATTTGGTTTGGGAGTCTCGGCTGGACGAGCGGACGACCCACAAGACTCAAACGGTTCAAAGGGTTTTATTGTGGCAAGAGGAATGGGAAAGATGGGTCGTACCCAGTTAGGGTCGGCCCCTCGTCTCCTCTCTTCCTCTTCATCTATTCGTCTGATCTCTGCAAAGAGCTTCTCTCTCAAAGATGGGAATTCAGATACTAAGCTATAAAGCCTCCTAAGCATTAAAGGGAAGACTCTACACTTGGAAAAATTACACCAAACTTAGCTAACTTAGCTACAAACAAGTGGGAAATTGACCAGGTTGGACTTTTGGATCGAAACAAAGGAACTCAATGGTTTTGGTCAAGAACATCCAAGAACCAGTTACCGGAGAAGACACCGGAAAAGGTTATGGCACAACCTAAAGAAAATGCAATCCTACGAGCCAAAAAAAAGCAAATAGAAATGAAGGCAAATGCGAGTGCTGGGAAGAAAAAGATTACTTGATGAAGAGAGAGAAAGAACATTGCTAAGCTTGAAGAATTGAAGGATGCCGAAAATGGCGATGAAAACTGATAAAATTCTAGAGAGAGAAGGCTTCGGCGCGAAGAAGAAGAAGAAGGAGATAGAGTTTGAAAATCTCTTAAATAACTTAGCAATGAGTGGGCCCATTGACCAAGGCAGGACACAGCCCACGAGGAAGGCATCATTAGGGCACAAAGCCCCAAGAAAAGTGTGCAGCCGCCATGCCTTGGAAACTTGAACAGCAATGAGTGTCTGCCCAGGTGTCACTCACCAAACTGATCATACACGCATCTCATTTACAACACTATCCTTCAGCCATCTCAACAGCACCTATGGCTAAGGGCTGGGGGTGATTGATATACTCATTTATATCCTCGGCCTGGCTGAGGATTACCTCCAAACGGATGACCCCTCAGGGGCCGACCCTTCATCAGGCTCAAGACGACCCTACGAGGGGCCGACCCCTCTAACGGGCTCCATACGACCCCTTAGAGGGGCCAATCCTTCGCCAGACTCCAGCCGACCCTACGAGGGGTCGACCCTTCACTACTCTCCAGACGACCCTACGAGGGGCCGACAGTACGAGGCCAGAATTGGACCAGACTCACTACTGGAGGAAACTTTGCCCTCGGCCTCGGCTCATAGGCCGAGGGTGACATCATCACAGCGCGTGGTTTGGGAGACGCGTGGAACAGTGCGCGTGAGGCGGACATGGCACAAGGGAGACTGTTATAACAAAATCACACCCTCACGTGAGGGAATATTATGTCATCATTTGGCATCTACAGGTGTCCACAGGGGATTGTCTAGATCATGATTCACATGCACCATGCATACTTGGGGGGTACACTACACCCCCCAAGACCTATATATACTTGTCACCTACAACCCTACAAGGGATCGATCGATCCATTAACTGTAGCCCTAGATAAAACTCTGCCTGTACACACAGTAGAGAAAGAGAGAGGGTTATGTGCATTGTATCCAAGGCCATTAGTGCCCATACTTAGTGGATCACACACTCACAGTGGATGTAGGCCAAATTGGCTGAACCACTATACATCATTGTCTTAGTTACTCTTATACGCATCCCCTTCTACATACTTATACACTTATACATCTCTATGGCTGCCATAACTGCTACTGTTTGAGCTCATTATCACTTATCCGGTGGTACTAAATCTCAGCATCATCAATAATTATAAATATATCTATGTGAATGGCATATTTATATGAAGCATACCCCTCTAGTGCTATCATGGGAAGTTGCGCGATATGGGTGAGGCCCTTGGCTTGAGGAGCAGGGAGTATATAGTCCCCAGGTCATAGTTTCCATTCTATATTGTGTGATTTTTATCAGTAGTCAGACGTGGTGGGTATGTTTCGTTCTCATTTCCGGTGAGGAACTATGATCGCTTCCCATACATTGTGATTTGGATTTTACCAAGTCTGTGTGAGATTCCGACCGCTGGTACCCAGGATGGTGTGTGAGTAATTCTCTAGAAGATGATAACATTTAGAGAATGCATTCATTGAGTTATAGCTCTGATGGATGGTTATTATACTGATATAGTGTGTGATATATAAGTATGGATATACTTGATGTGTATAGTATATATATATTTATATATATATATATATATATATATATATATATATATATATATATATATATATATGAGATGTGAACCATATATATACGGACATAATAAAGACTGTAATGTGAGATAAATTCTGAATCTTTCGGGAGTATAAAATCCGGAAGAGAAATAGGGATATATGTATATAAAGATGAGAATATTATATACGAGGTTAATAACACTAAAATGTGAATAGTGTAAATAACTAGTGAAAGTTATTCATGATGTAAGGATGAATCATAAGTGGGAGAATATTATGTATAAGCTCAGGCAATAGCTTAGAGTATTTTATAAAGAATGAATAAAGTCATATTCTCCTTCCGGTAGATTTATATCTGAATTTATATGTACATGGATCATAGGTTCTAGTTATAACTATTGATATATGCGGGATGTTATAAAATGTGGTATGTACTGAGGGCCTAATGGATTTCGACGATCAACATTGCCATGTAGTAGTGTATCGGGGCGGTTCCTTATTTGGATTTCGCTTCGCGAGACACCCCACGCACGAACATAGTGTAATGTTGGGAATGGGGAGAAGTTTAGTCCTTAGTACTCGGATTTATGAGGATATTTATAAGATGGGTGAAATGAATTAGTAAGGCAGGGTAGCTTAACTAAATTGTTTCAGGTATGCGATAGTTTTGCACTATTAGAAGAGGGATGATGTGTATCTCACGAGAGTGCGATACTAGTTTAAATATGAAAATTTTCGTATTTTAAAATATGGCATTAATGCACTTGTAAAATATTTTCAAACTCGGGCTCTGACCTGTTTCTCCAATTTCCCCTCTTTTGCTATATATGTATATATATTATGTGTCCAGACACAGGGACGCCTGGATAACGATTCCTTCGATTCATATGTTTGCTGCAACAGCTATGGATTCCTACATGTTTATTATAGACGCTTATATCCTTGCCATCTATATAGGAGGTATTGTAGAAAAATTCGGGCCGATGGCCTAATTGTATTCATTTATTCTTTTACTGCCTTTTTGTGCGGCATTCAATTTGGTTGTAATAAATTGTACCGAGTGTTTGGTTATTTTTTTTCATTTCAGTTGTTTCATATAAACTATTGTGATTAATTTATTGGAATGTGTAGACACCCCATTCCGTTACCCCCTAACTCTCCTAAGGTCGCTAGCACCTCCCTTCAACACTATAAACCCAGGTCATGTCCCGAGTACTGACCTGGAAGCCATCGGGCACTCCTCGACTCAGTTTGACCAAAAATTCAAACTCTTTATCTCGACCGAGACTCAATGAATATTCGAAGGGTGTTGAATCCCCATTCCAATAGTCCGCCTCGTACGTGATTCCGACTTACCATATGGACTAATGATCCGTTTGCGTCCGAAACCTGACCTAGAGGCCACCAAGCATTCCCGGGCTCTGTTTGACCTAAGTCAACTCTTCAGCTCGACTGAGACTGAATGAATCTTCGAAGGGCACTGAATCCCCTTTCCAACGGTCCATCCTGTGTGTAATTTCGACTTACCATGCGGACGAATGATCTGTTTGACTCCAAGAGGTCATCGGATGTTTCTCGGGCTCGGTTGACCAAAGTCAACTCTCCAAATCGGGCCAAACTCTTTGGAATGTCAAATTACATCTCCTAACCTTTCCAATAGTTCGCCCCATGCGCGATTTGGACTTACATGCAGATGAACGATCTGTTTGCGTCCGAACAATTCCCCGTCCAATGGACTGACAAACGCTTTCGAGCATATTTGACCTAAAGCCAACTCCTGAACCCGAGACCGGTCCAAACGAATTTCAAAGGTATCTAAATTACCATTCCAACGGTATGCCCCGTGCGTGATTCTGACCAATGGTTTGCCCTCGTCGGTTGATTTTTTGAAAATGCCTGAAGAGCACTGCCAAATGGCAAGTTCCAGACCCTGCCTATTGGCATCTGCCGATAGGTAGGAACAGGTCTATGTCGATCAATAGTTACCTGGGACTATAAAAGGATGCCTTCACCTCATTTGCAAGGGGAGCCCAGATCTGATAAAATTCACTCTCAACGAATCCCAGAAACCTCTCTCGAAGGCAGTGTGATTTCAATCTCCAAATCCCTTTTTTAGTTCCACTTTTCATCATCCTTTTCATAAAACTTGGTGAAGCAACCACTCTCCATAATCATCCAAATGCAAGGGCTTCTCTCCAACATTCAAGATCAAGCTCAATATCTTCAAGAAGGTCCAACTTTCTCAAACTCTCTATTAAATTCTCTTAAATTCTCAATAACTTGTTTTATTACTTTGGACTTTAATTATCTCATCTCACACATCCTAATATACTTTTCATTTAGTACTATTGCACATCTCCTATTTTCATATAAATAAAACCCAAAAAAACAAGAAAAGGAGGGTTTGCTCATAAATTCCAAATAGGGATTCTCATACTTTTCTCACACTTTTCTCACAACTAAAACATTTTTTTCCTACACACACACACACACAAATAAGAGATCCCCCATTTGGATTTATAGATTAAACCCCACCCCTCGCTTTGTATGCGAACTACGTGGACTTTGATGCCTTTATAGGCTACGTAGGCGTCTCGGGGTAAAACTCGAGACTCGAGTCCTTTTTCTCACTTTTTCTCTTATTTTCTATCTTCTCTAGATCCAATTTTCTTATATATATATATATATATATATATATATATATATATATATATATATACACTTGTTCTTAGTGACGTATTACTCCATATGCGTTATCGTTTCATTATAACGATCAACGTAAGGGTAATCGCGTAAATCTTATTTTCTGAAATTATTCTTATACCTTCCTACAGATGACTCACTTTATCTCTTCCATGATACAAGTTGAGGATTCCTATATCCACTATATATATATACACATGCACACATATCACGAGGAAAAATAGAAAATATCCATGAGAGACCGAAAGGGAGGAATGGGTGCCTAGCACCTTCCCATTTCGTAACAAAGCCTCTGAACCCTTCTCGAATCATTTTGGTTTTACATGCACTAGTATGTCTTTGGATGCCATCCTTTGGGGTGGCTTCCCCTTTTCCTTTTATATGTTTTGAGTAAAATAGACTGGCGACTCTGAATCTCTCTACATTTTTACACTTCATCTCAAACGACACCGGCCGAAGGCTCCCGAGAGGGATGCGCGGGACCCGAGGATTCATCCTCCAAGTGCCCGCCCACCTTGGCGAGGATCGGGGAAGGCCACAGTGGCGACTCCGCTCGGGATTTTTATGTGTATTTTGAGGGCTTGACTCTATTTGCATGGATTCTATTTTTGTTTATGTTTTCCCTTATATCTGCATGTTCCCTTTGTTCATGTGTATCCCATGCTTATTCTTATGTTCACACACTTGTAGAAAATTCCCCATGTACATTTCACATCACATGCACCTAGGATCACATATATCCGCATGTTGCACGCATCACCTATCCCATATTTGGTGTACCTTGGGTACTCGCACTTTGCTCCCTATTTGGCATAATCAAGAAAGGCATTCTCATCGTAAGATACCAATAAGAGAATCATGCATGATTCACACGACATCACCAAAGAGCATTGTTATTGACCAAATTTTACCTAGTAACTGGAGGGTCACTTCGTGATGGGCGCTGGTTCGGCAGGTCGCAGTTAGCCTAAGCGATATGACTCTCACCTTCCATTGGCCAAGTACATTCGACGTATATCGAACGCATCCCCCGCATCATACAGGTTGACCGAAGTCATGACGGGAGATATATCGCAGGGAATTCGTTCACAGACGCCAAGTATATCGAATTCTCTCTCACACGTACCGTACCCATGAGGTATATGGTGAGGCAATTCACGTACACTCAGGTATATCAAATGGGTTGTCCAAACTTACAGATTTCCCGTAAGAGCAAGACGTATGTCATGGAAGTCATGCCAAAGGGGGGAACCCATGCCGATTCACCCAACCAACTACATACCCGCATATACGTGTCAAACCTAGGACACGCACTTTAGATTGCCGATTTTGACCCGAAACTCTACCAAAATTTCGGGTCGATCTGTCACCCAAACTTTCACGAATTTTTAAAACGGGACCCTATCCATGAGCCTGGTTACAAGTCTAGCCATAGCATTTCATATATTAAAACCCAACTTTTCCAGGCTCGGGTCCCGTCCGGCATTGCATTTCGGAGAATTAAATACAAGTGAGAACATAATAATCATAATAATCATGTTGAGTTCCGTCTCCAAAAACATTTCTCCCTTGTTATCAAAAATCCAAAAACATTTCTCCCTTCTTTATAAAAATTACAAATACATTTCTCCTTTCTTTATCAAAAATAAAAAAGATAATTTCTTCCCTTTCTCTCAAAAATAAATTCCATTCTACGCCTTCTCAGGTTGATCGCAAGCCCTTAGCCTGGCTCCCTATTGGCTTCGGTCTTCAATCAAATCACCCTGGAATTTCATCCGTTCCTCTACTACTTCTTTCGAGTCCGGAATCCATCCACTTTCTACCAGTCATACAATCTGATCTGACGACAGTCCTAGCTCAGCTCGTGTCCAAGATTGACAACCTCCAAACTGAGGTCCGAGAGATGCAACAAAACCAGGTTCCAATTCCTCAAGAGACCGAGGCCCTGTTCCCTCGTGCTATGGGTCCACCCGAGCCTATCTGGGTTCCATAAGAATATCAGCACGCTCCATATGTCCCTCCTGTCAATGCGCTGCCACCAGCCCAGCTTCCAATGCCAAATATTGCCCAGCCTATGGCTAACCTGCCAGTGGTCGTTGATCCAAAAGAGGAGGAGTTGAATAAAGTCAAAGAGGATCTCAAGATGCTCAACAAGAAGTTTGACTAACTCAGTATCTCTGGGAATAACATGGACTACACCCACATGTCTCCTTATACTAAAGCGAGGTTGCCTCAGATGTTCAAGATGCCAAATATCGAGAAGTTTGGAGGGAGTGGACCCCCAATTGTTCATCTTCGCAGTTATCATCATTCCATTACTCTACTAGGGTCTTATGAAGAAGTGATAGCCCAATTGTTTTAGCAAACTTTGAAGGATAGTGCCCTCCGATGGTTTTTATCTCTTGAGGAATCCAGAATCCGTAGCTGGGAGGATGTAGCCTGAGAATTCATGTCGCAGTACAAATACAACGAAGAGCTTGAGGTCACCCGTCGTGATTTAGAGATGATCAAATTGAATCCAGGGGAGTAAGTCACTAACTTCATAATTCAGTGGAGGGCGCAAGCAGCTACCATGACCAATCGGCCATCCAAGGAGGAACAGGTCAACATAGTGAAGAAGAACTTCTTGCCCCATGTTCGAGCGATGATGGGAGGACAATACTATTCCCACTTCCAAGCTCTCAGAGAGGTTGGAGTATAAATCGAGGAAAGCCTTGTTAAAATGGAGGTTGAACCAAAGAAGGTATCCGGACAGTTCACCCCTAAAAAGTATGACAAGCCTGCCGGTGCTACAGTCTCAACCATCAATAATATATCTCAACCAACCACATCATGGGCACCAGAAAGCCACCCTGTCCCCATCCGAATGGAATACACTAAGCTCCATGCTCCCCTATCTAAAGTTTACCAAGCCCTATTAAGCTGAAACCTCATGAAACCTTTGGATCCCCGTCCATTGCCGAATACACTCCCAAGAAACTTCAAGGCCGATGCTCATTGTGGCTTTTACCAAACTACCAACCATACTACCAACCATACCACCGACCAATGCTTTCACCTCCGAAACGTAATCCAAGATCTCATTGATCGGGGTACCATCGCCCCACCAGCCAATCCTAAAAGAACACTACGCACAATCCACTCCCAAATCATACCAATGCCCTCTTCCTAGGAGAAAACCCAGATTTCGATCCGTCAACTCAAATCACACCCATATACTCTCCAAAACCTCTTCAAATTTGCCCATATTTCCTCCTACACCCTACTAACCTCGCTGATCAGGCACTTTCACTCCTTACCAGAGCATGCATCACTGTCCGTACCCATTTTGAAAATGGAAATATGGAATTGTCAGAGGTGTTAAACCAACTCCTAGAGTTCAGGCTGAAATTTCCCTCACAGATGGTCATCGATTGCCAGAGATTCAGTACACTGTTCTTCGAAGCACGAAAATGGGCTCGAGATTTAGACATATGGGTGGTACCAACCGACGAAGTCAGTGTAGATGATGTTGTCCAGATTATGGCAGAATTATTCGATCAAACCAACAGCATTTGTAATATCACTGGGTTACTTAAAATTTTGAAGCTATAAGGACGCTTGGTCCCTTCAATCACACATATCCCCACAGAATGGGAGGACCTCTATGAAGAAGCCGTTGAAGTTGTGGAATGCATTGACTTTACATGGAAAGACAGAATTGTTACCACCGGATAGGGGGAAGAATTCGAAGATTCGAGCGAAGAATAAGTTTCAGAAAGAACTGGCCTAGTAGCTGACATATGTGGGATGATATTATTTGAAGAACTCCTCGGAGAAATAAATAGGGTGGTAGAACAACTTGAGATTGATGAGGAAATGGGATTCATGTTCTTCCCTTCTTCAGTAAATCATATGACCAGATTAGGGAGACATTACCAGGTTCCAAGCTCACTACCAGCAAATGACAAAGGGAAGGGCGTTAAAAACCTTCCTATGCCCGAGATGACCATTGAAGAGAGCAAGATCCTTGATGAACTGAAGAAAAATCAAGCTAACATTACTTTACGGGGGCTTTTCATGTCTTCCCAGCTACACAGAAATTCTTTAATCAAACTACTCACTAGACCCATAGTTCTTCTTTCTAGCACACTAGAAGAAGCGGTAAATCTGGTCGGATCCTTGACATCTACCCGAATGCTATCATTTTCTGAAGAAGAAATCCCCAGAGTTGGGCCAAATCATAATCATGCACTCAACATCTCCGTCGAAGGTATGGGGAGGCCCTGCCACTCTCCCTTGTCGATAATGGATCCGCCTTGAATGTTTTCCCTCTGAGAACCTTCAAGTGTTTAGGCCTGAAAGAAGGCGACCTCGCTCCAACCTCCGCCGCTGTACATGCTTACGATACTACCCGTCGTGAGGTGATGGGATCCATAAAACTTGTAATAGGGGTTGGCCCTATAAACCCTGTCGTTAAATTCCAAGTCATAGACATCCCAGCTTGTTTCAACCTATTGTTCGGACGTCCCTGGCTCCACAATATCAAGGGTGTGTCTTCCTCACTTCATTAGAAATTAAAGTTCTTTGCCAACGGGTGATTCATTACTATTCTGGGCAATGACAAAAATGTCGAGGGTGCAAGCACCAGCAGTCCAATCCCTGAGATACAGCACGGGTTAAATGATATGTTCCTATTAGGATTCCGAGTTGAGCCACTCCTACTCCCAGCAAAAGACGATTTCAAGGAAAGGATTTTTCCAGAATATGACCCTCATGGCAATGTCAATGTGATTCAGATGTTCAAAAACATGCACTTCATGCCCGGACTGGGACTGGGGCAAAGGCATCAAGGGATACTTGAGCCCATCAAATTGAAGAAAGATTTCCCTCCTTGAGGCTTGGGGTATCAACCATCAGAACATGAGCTCAGAATGATCCACCAGTCTCAACCAAAGAGAATATTAGACTACACCCAAACTATCTCAGGAGACTCCATGAATGGACAATTCATCAAAGAAGGCGAAGACTTCCCCTTTTGCGATTTTCCAGAACCATGGTATGACCACACAAACAAGAAGATGAGGCCTGGAATGGAGATCTTTTTCCAAGATAGCTACCAATGGGCCGAAAGTTTCCAACAACACGTACAACCGCTCATCAAAGATACCAAAGAAACCGAGGAAAGTGATTCCAAAGATTCCTTTAACATACAGACACTGGGGTTGGCACTCTACATGGTACATTCAGTCACTACATCAATGGATCCATCCCATCTGATTAAAGCTGTTAATACACCTCTCCTTAATTGGCATGCTGCGCCAGTTCTACCTCTTCAATTCCCTCCTAACCGCAATGTTTACCCTATTTCTTCTTCTATTGTCTATCCTTGTTCAAATGTAATCGATACCTCTTTTGACGAGGTTCTCAATGCTGTTTTTCCTATTAATGAAATAAATGAAGATTTTGAGTATCTTCTTGTGCCCTACATTAACTGCTTGGATTCTAATCAAACTTTTGATGATGATGATGATTTTGCAAATGAACAATTCTTAACTGATCTAAATAAGCTTAATAATAAATAACATAACCGCATTCAAGTTAATGAAGAAGAGACTGTTGTTATTAATATTGGTTCTAGTAGACAACTGCGTGAGATTAGGATACGGGACACCCTTGACGAGCATGAGCATGCACAACTCGAAGAATTACTGAAGGAGTTCGTGGATGTCTTCGAATGGTCCTATGGTGATATGCCCGGAATTGATCCTGAAATAGCTCAGCACGAGATCCCCACTCTCCCAGATTACAAGCCGGTTAAACAAAGATTGAGAAAACTCCGCACCGAATGGTCACTCAAAGTCAAAGAAGAGGTAGTCAAACAGTTGAACGTGGGCTTCATTCGTGTGATTGAATACCCCACATGGCTAGCCAACATAGTACCGGTGTAGAAATCAGGGGGAAGGTTCGAATGTGTGTAGACTACCGAGATTTAAACAAAGCTTCTCCAAAGGATTATTATCTGCTACCAAATATTGATATGATCATGGACAACACAGCCAGTCATGCTCTCAAGTCATTCGTCGATGGGTTTACCGAATACAACCAAATCCAGATGCACCTAGACCACCAAGAAAAAACCGCATTCATCACCCCATGGGGAACCTTTTGCTACATTGTTATGCCATATGGTCTCAAGAATGCTGGGGCTACCTACCAAAGGGCTGCCACAACCATCCTGCATAATCTGAATCACAAGGAAGTCGAGTTTTATGTGGATGATATGATTATCAAATCCAAAACTAGATAAGGTCATATTCCCGCTCTCCGAAAGTTCTTCGAACGATTGCAATAGTATCATATGAGACTAAATCCACAGAAGTGTGTCTTCGGCATTACAAAAGGAAAACTCTTAAGATTCATGGTTAGCGAGAAGGGGATAGAAGAAGATCCTGGAAAGATGAAGGCCATACTTGAGATGCCACCACCCCGAACAGAGAAAGAAGTCCGAGGTTTCCTTGGGAAATTATAATATATCAGTCGGTTTATCATACAGCTAACCACCATCTGTGAACCGGTCTTTAAGCTCTTACGAAAGGATTCAACCAAGGTTCGGAACGAGACCTGCCAAGAAATTTTGAACGAACCAAACAATATCTGACCCAACCTCCAGTGCTCATGCCACCATAACCTGGTATCCCTTTGCTCATATACCTAACCATAACCGACACTACAGTTGGGTCTTTGCTAGCCCAATACCTTGAGGACTCCCTCAAATAAAGAGCTATCTATTATGCCAGTCTCAAATTGGTCGGGTATGAGGTCAACTACACTGCTTTGGAAAAGGTGTGTGATGTGCTTGTTTGGGTCACCCAAAAGTTATGACACTACATGCTCGCCTTCCCCATCAAACTTGTATCCCGAATGGACCCCATCAAATACCTACTTGAGAAACCTGCCTTATCCAGTCGAATGGCATGATGGTTGATGCTCCTAACCGAGTTTGATACCGTGTACGTCACACAGAAAGCTGTTAAAGAAGAGTCATCTCTGACTACCTCGCTGATTACCCTATAGAAGAAGCAGATGTCTGGATCTCTGAATTGCCAGATGAAAATATCCTCTGCATCGTTCAAGATCGCCTTCGATGGAAAATGTTCTTCGACGGCGCTGCCAATAAAAAGGGATTTGGCATTGGGATACTTTCGATCGCCCCAGATGACTCCCACACTCCCATCGCCATTAAATTGGATTTCATTTGTACTAACAACATGACAAAATATGAGGCATGAACAGTAGGCCTCAAAGTTGCTCTCGAAAAAGGTATTCAATACCTTGATGTCTACGGGGATTCTGCCCTTATCATCGGTCAAGTGCTCAGAAAGTGGAAAGTCAAGGAATAAAACCTCCAACCTTTTCATGCCCAATTAGAAGAGTTAGCCTCCCGATTTTGAGATATCACCTTCCATTATCTACCCCGAATAAAGAATAACCTAGCTGATGCCCTCGCTACCTTGGCCTCCATAGTCGACATGCCCGAAGGAATAACAATGACCCCCTTCCTAGTTCAAAAGCAAGACAAACCAACCCCTTGCTACCATATTGAGATTGCCTCCACCGAAGATCCCTAACTAGTCGATTGCTAGTACTCTGATATCTGGTGCATCCTCAAACATGGTAGGTATCCCGAGGGTTCCAACAACAAAGAACGAAAAACCCTCCGAAGACTGGCCGCCCAGTACATCATTTGTCATAAAGCTCTACACAAGAGGAACTTCGATGGAACTCATCTACACTGTATCGTTGGGGCTGAGATTGAAAAGATAATGCAGAAAATCCACAGCGGGGAATGCGAGCCCCACATGAATGGTCACATGCTTGCTAAGAAAATCATCCGACAGGGTTACTACAGGACCACCATAACCCAGGACTGCACCGATTATGTCCTGAGATGCCTCAAATGCCAACAGTTCCCCAATCTTCAGCACCTGCCTTTGCGAGAATTATACAACATTACCTCTCCCTAGACGTTCTCCACCTGGGGTATCGACATCATAGGGAAGGTTACGCCAAAGGCTTCAAATGGACATGAGTTCATACTAGTTGCCATTGATTACTTCACTAAATGGGTCAAACCTAAGTTATACGCAGTACTGAACGCTAAGAAAGTGGCCAAATTCCTCAAGAAAAATATTATCTGTCGATATGGAGTCCCGCACGAGTTAGTATCGATAACGGGTTACATTTCTAAGCAGAAGTCACAGAAGTAGTCAATAATTACGGGATTCAGAGACACAAATCTTCTCCCTATCGACCTCAGACCAATGGTGCAGTCGAAGCCGCCAACAAGAACCTCAGAGCTATCATCAGTAAGATGACCGAAAGTTGTAGGGATTGGGCCGACCGGATCTCGTACGCCCTCAGGGGCTACCGAACCTCAATTTGATGCTCTACTGGGGCTACCCCTTACTCCCTGGTCTACGGTATGGAGGCAGTCCTACCTGTGGAGCTGGAAATACCCTCGCTACGCGTCATGCTCGAAAGCAAAGTTAGCGAAGAAGATTGGTGCCAAAGTCGTCTTGACGAGTTGACCCTCCTAAATAAAAGAAGATTGAAGGCTCTTTACCACATACAAGGGTATCATCGCTGAATACCGCGATCATTCAATAAGAGAGTCAAGGACCGCGATGTTCGAGAGGGCGATTTATCCCTCAAAGAGATAATAGAACCCATCTAGGACCCCAGAGGGAAATTCAAGCCTAATTGGAGCGACCTCTACATTATGAAGAAAATCTTATCTGGCGGTGCCGCCATGCTCACTGACCTAGATGAGGAAGAGATGGCTTATCCAGTCAATCTGGATCGTCTCAAGAAAATCTACCCCTAAGTCCAAAATCTCGGCACGCTATAACTCTTCTCATCCCCCTTCTATTCTAAAAAAAAGAAAAATCTTCATTTTCCTCTACCCAGAACTACGTGGGCCTGATCCTCTACAAAAACTATTTTCAAACAGATAAAAAAAATTTCAAAACCCCAGAGGTACGTAGGCAGCTCATACACCTCACATGAGTGTGGCCCTTTCTTTCTCACAAAATACTATTCTTTTCTTACCTCTGAGAACGGCGGTTCATTCTAAAAATACTTGAACAAAAGGATTATGTATGCCTTAGCGATCGGTATAGATAATTCAAAATACAAAATTCATCAAAAGGCACAGCTAGATGATCAGAAACTTGTTTATTTCATTAATAAGAAATTACAGTACGGATTACATAAGAAAAGGAACGGATAACTCCCTTTCGCCTACTACCATAAAAGCCAAATAAAAATCCCCACATCTATCACACAAATAAACTCTCCATGAGTCCTACCCACAGCTACCAGAGGAGCCTGCACCCTCATCATCTACATCCTGAGGACCTCAAGTTTCCCTTGCCTGAATAGAGTGTCGTAAACACTCCATGGACCGATGAGACTTAACCATCTTCGAAAAGACCACAACACCCCCTTCCATGGTGTTAGATAAAACAAGCCATCTTTGTCCACTCTCCACTGCCAACATCTTGCTGACTATTTTCCTCCACAACCACTTCATATCATCTTTGGGGACATGTGAAACTTTCCCGACAGACTGGGAGGGACGGGTCGACTGACGCCAATTTTCCCGTAGAGATCTAAGCAACAGACATAGGCCCTCAGTCAAATCTTCTACCGGAAAGAAATTTGAGGTCCAAGATGGCACGACCTGTGCCCAGCCAAATTGGCACAGAAACCGCTAAGGCAAATAAAAGGAGGTCTGCCTGAGACTAACCAGCCGCACATATGAATACTCTCCTAGCTCCAGAACAGGCTGCAACTTCCCCCACCAAATCACTAACCAATACAGACCACGAGCCCCATGCTCCACAAGCCAATTCTCCCAGTTCTCAACATACAGGCCAATGCTGAGGAAGTGGCGTGAAAAGAAGTTTGGTACAAACGACAAAGGATACTCTGGAGGAGTCGCCAAGTGAAACCTTTCAGAAAACCACATGAACAGCATCACGGGGCTATCCTTCAAAAAGTCAGAACGACCTTCTCTCCAGGCATCCAAGCCATTCAGGATTTCTGCTGGTGTCACTGCCGCAGGATTGCGATGGTATGGTATCCACAAAGTAATGGCTGCAAGTTGCGGGTCCACCTGCAGTTCTCCAGTCACCAGCAACAATTTTGAAACTAGGCCCAGAGAAACGGATATAGCAAAACCAGCATCACCTCCTTCCTGCAAATGCACAGACTGCAGCACCGAGGGGAGGGAGTGTGACACCCCGCCTAATTAAATACCGGGCGATCACTCCTTTATTAAATTAAATCAAGGTAAACAGTTGGTTCATTCTCAGCATCACTGTCGATAAAAATACGTTTTCCAATATAACACCCTAAATAATTAAGTTAAGTGTCAAAACCATTTTCATACATGCTTTCCAAATTTTATTTAAAGAAAACATTTGTTTTATTAACAACATTTCTACAATTAAGAATCACACCACAATATAACCTGGAACACAAAGTCCAATAATAATAATACATTCGTCAATCGAATGTCCACATATGAAAACTTAAGTCACCAATACAAACTGAATAAAACCCATCGTAACAATACTGGAAAACTGAAATACAAATGTCCCAAAAATAATGAAGTAATGGAAAGGGCGACACATGCCCAATAAATGAGAATGCTAAAAGTGGAGTCAATAAGGGAAGCCATCTACGCAAGTAACCTGCAACTCCCACCTAAGCTGCAGCACGTTCCTTTCAAGGGATCCTAAGCAAGACGCCCTTGTGGCTGGGCACCTGAATATATATATATATATATATATATATATATATATATATATATATACAAGAGAGAGAGATAAAAAGAAACGGGTCAGAGCCCGAAAGTGTGTTTGATTTAAAAATACGTTTAACAAGTATTTAAATTGATACAGGCCAATGCAATAACATATTAGAGCGACACTCTCTTGAGAAATTCTCACCTCTCTTCTATTGTGCACACCTATCGTGCTAACCTTCCCAATAGTTTATCTTAACATTTTATCATACTAACCTTCCCAATAAATTAGCGTATCTTAAACTTACTCATAAGATTTCAAAACCGAATAATATTTTTGGTTTAAAAAGAATACTACCAATTAGTAGCACTACACTTGTTTTAGCTTATATTCATTTATAAAGTTTCCCAGTGACATATTATACTTCCACAAAACAAGTACTTACTATATGTGTCATCAACCATGTCCTACTTATCAAATCACAGTAGGCAGTTCCAAATTTCAAAATTTCATATATATATTAACTACTCGTATAATATATATTATAACAGCACCCCAACTAAATTATGGTGCGTGCATACTTTACTATCCAGAACCCCATATCACTCATATTAAGGGGAATACAATCGGAATCACTCTCGAATTGTATTAACATGAATACACAAACAATATTGAGGCGAAGAATAGATTCCAAGTCTCTAAGAGGATGGCACATGCCTGCGTCTCTTAGGACCGTCTGAACTATCACGTCGATAGCCTGTACCAAGGATATCTATCTTCTAGGGTACAAGTCAATATCCCCCATAAAGGTCCCATCGAGATAAGACTTGTCCCAGTGCGGAAACCTCAGGGATAGCAAGTAGCGTGGGCATGATTTTCACAAGTATATAATATATGTACACACAATCATATAAAGATACCACTTTATCATATTAATATAGGTTCTTCTCGTCACCCATAATTATACCAATTATCCTAAATTTCACATTTATAGAATTACGTATAAGGTTTAGTTCCTAACCTTAACTCGAAGTGTTTTCTCACTCATTACCTGACACTCGTGGACTATATCCTCACAAATCTGAAATTCAGTAAGTGTCTTTATTAGGTTCCAACGTAACTCTCTTACGCACCTCACCCTTTAAATTTATAAATTCACCAACCCTAAATTAAATGTCCCATAAATACCATTCTCGTTGAAGATTAAAGGTCCCAACATTTATTCCTATGCCCTACTGGTCCTCAATGTCTCCCAAATAATTTTATCAAGAATGCACAAGAATTATATCACGACAATTTGAATTTAACTCATTTAAAGAGGGAATTAGGAGTCTGCCAGGAGGGGTCGATCGATCGAAGATTGGGGCCCGATCGATCGAAGCTTGGGGCTCGATCGATCGAACCCTCGATCGATCGAAGCTCTAGGCTCGATCGATCGATCAAGCATGTCTGGGCAAAATTCTGCAGAATGCGGTTACGGGTTTCACTAAACTTCTTCATCCAAAACTATGTTTTTCCATTCCAATTGTCCCAAAAATCCTACTATCATCATTATAACATTATACCAGGTGTTTATAACGTAAAGCATGTGTATAACTATCATTAAACATGGATAATTAACTCAAAATCCCATCTAATCATCAAGAACCCTAGAGTTTTCCTTAATCAAGGTTCTAATCTGTTTTTACCAGAAATTCCTTCTAATATATCATCAAAATTTCATGGGTTATATTCCTCTACATGGCAAGGGTTCCCGAATTTCCATATAATCAAAACTACATGCATTATCCTAACACAAATGTAGTTTTCTTCCATAGTTTCCATCTTTAAACAATGCTAGACTAATATGAAGATTGCATTAACGAAAATACGTAAGTAAAATACTTGCCTGGGATTTTTGGTATGCAGATTCATGGCTGATTTTGGTATGGCTGCGTTCCTTGTCTCGCGATCTACGCGGTGGTGGTGGTGGCGGTGCAATCCGGTGGCTTTTTGGCCTTGAATTGCCTTGGAGCTCTCTCCTCTCTTCTCCAATGGCCGTCACTTGATTTCTGGATATTCTAACCCTAAAAGGCTAACCTAATGGTTGATATAGGTTGCTGAAATTCGTGGGTTTAATTACCCAATTATGTAAAATGACTAAAATGCCCTCTCGGGGTACTAATTAGGCCTAAAAATGCCCTGAGACCCAAACTACACCCCCGGGTACACTTTTCTGACTATCTCGACCCTACCGGACGCGTTGGCACACTCAAAACGACCATACGGACAACTTATAAAATATTCACTTTCTATTTAACCAAATTAGTCCCGACATGACACGAGCACGTTTCGACTTAAATTTCCGAAATCGTCATTTAATTCACTCATGACATTCAATATGACCAATATAATATATTACTTTGCTCATTAGTAATATTCAACCAATTTCCCATAATTACTAACTCTCGTCACGTTAATAATTATAACATAATTAATTTCCGGATTTTTATTAAATAAATCATTCACATTAAATTTAATAAATCCCCAAATTAATATAGCATAAAAATACGGGGTATTACATACTTCCCCCCTAATAACGGAATTTCGTCCTGAAATTCAGAAAATGGGGCATACCTGGTAAAAACAACTCTGGATATCTCTCGCGCATATCTGCCTCACGCTCCCAAGTGGATTCCTCCACATTATGATGCTCCCACTGGACTCGCACAAGTGGAACTATTTTCGACCTCAATCTCCTCTCACTATAGTCTAGAATAGCCACTGATCTCTCCTCGTAAGAGCTATTAGACTGTAAGTCTATCTCATCTATCGCAATTTGAGTATGGGCCATATCATCCCGAAGATATCGTCTTAACGATGAGATGTGGAATACATCGTGGATGCGATGTAAATGTTCTGGAAATCCTAACCGGTATGCAACCGGCCCAATCCTCTCGATGATGGGAAATGGTCCCACGTACCTCGGAGCCAACTTCCCCTTCTTCCCGAACCTCATCACTCCCTTCATAGGGGATACACGCAATAACACTTGATCTCCCACATTAAACTCCCGAAAGAACCGTTTCGCATCGGCGTAGCTCTTCTGCCTGTCCTGGGCTACCCGAATATGACTCCTGATTATCTCAATCTCGCGGAGGTCTCCTGAATCACTTCTGGTCCTAGCAACTTGTTGTCCCCCACCTCGGGCCAACAAGTTGGAGAACGACAAGGCCTACCATACAAAGCCTCAAATGGAGCCATATCAATCGTAAACTGATAAGAGTTATTATAAGCAAACTCTACCAGTGGAAGATGTGGCTCCCAACCTCCTCCAAAATCGAGAACACACATGTGTAGCATATCCTCTAACATCTGATTAGTACGCTCTGTCTGTCCATCTGTCTGTGGGTGGTAAGCTGAACTCAACCTCAACTCAGTACCCATAGCCTCCTCAAAAATTTCCTAGAAACGTGACACAAAGATCTTGTCTCTATTTGACACAATATTCAGGGGCACCCCGTGTAATCTGACAATCTCCGCGATGAACAATTGATCATACTGACCCGCGGTATAATCTGTCCGCACTGGCAGAAAATGAGCCACCTTGGTCAGACGGTCTACAATCACCCAGATAGAATCGTGGCCCCGCTGTGATGTAGGCAACCCTGTAATGAAATCCATGGAAATACTCTCCCACTTCCACGCGAGTACTTCCAATGACTGAAGCAATCCTGACGGTTTCTGATGGTCCACCTTCACCAGCTGGCAGGTAGAACACTTGGACACGAACTCTGCGATGTCCTTCTTCATCCCACTCCACCAGTATTCTCGCCTCATATCTTGGTACATCTTATCGCCTCCCGGATGTACTGCAAATCGGGACCCATGAGAATGAGTCATCACTGCATGACGTAATTCTTCTCCTTCTGGAACTACCAATCTCCCATTAAACCGTAAACCTCCATCAGAACTAACAGAATAGGACTCAGCACCCTCGGCTAGAAGTCGCACAATCTGCTCCTGGCAAAACGGGTCTCTGGTCTGTGCCTGTATCACCCTCGTAACAATCTCGGGGGTGACTGACATCACGAATATGAAAGAACGTGCCACTGCGTCCTGATGACCCAACTCCTTCCATTTTGCTTTCCAGACGTCCGCTACATCGTCTACCGGTCTACGGCTCAACGCATCAGCAACTACGTTGGCCTTCCCCGGATGATACTGTATATCGAACTGGTAGTCTTTAACAAACTCTAACCATCTGCGTTGATGCATATTCAGCTCTCGCTGAGTGAACAGGTACTGCAGTGACTTATGGTCTGTGAACAAACGGAATTTCTCCCCCAATAAATAGTGCCTCCATATCCTCAAAGCAAAGACGACCGCTGCTAACTCCAGGTCGTGGGTGGGGTAATTCTTCTCATGCGGCTTAAGCTTGCGGGAAGCAAAATCTATAGCCTTCTCCTCCTGCTGAAGTACTCCCCCAAGTCCCCATAAGGACGCATCGGTGTAAACCAGGTACTCTACACCCGGCTTTGGTAGCGCAAGGACTGGCGCTGAAGTAAGCTTGTCTTTCAGCTCGTCGAAAGCCAACTGACAAGCGTCATCCCAAACATATGGTACCCCTTTGCGAGTCAGATTCATCAATGGACCCGCTATTTTGGAGAATCCCCGAATGAATCTCTTGTAGTAACCGGCTAACCCGAAGAAACTACGCACTTCCGTCGGTGTCGTGGGCTGTCCCCACTCCCTCACCGCTGACACTTTGCTCGGGTCAACTGCAATCCCCTTCTCAGAAACAACATGGCCCAAGAATTGTACCTCTAGCAACCAGAATCCACACTTCTCGTACTTAGCATACAACTGATACTCTCGTAGAGTCTGAAGAACCTGCCTCAAGTGCTCGGCATGCTCCTCCTCGGAGTGTGAATATATCAAGATGTCATCTATGAAGACGATGACAAACTGATCTAAGAACTCTCTGAATACTCGATTCATCAAGTCCATGAAAATGTCTGGGGCATTTGTGAGTCCGAACGGCATCACCCTGAACTCATAGGACCCATATCTCGATAAGAAGGCAGTCTTTGAAACATCCTGCTCTCTAATACGTAACTGATGGTACCCCGACCTCAGATCTATCTTCGAAAAGAAAGTTGCGCCCCTCAATTGGTCGAACAGATCATCGATTCGAGGTAACGGATATTTATTCCGTATCGTGACCTTGTTCATCTCCCGGTAGTCCACACACAATCTTAGTGAACCATCTATCTTCTTAACGAACAATACTGGAGAGCCCCAAGGTGAGGTACTCCTACGAATAAAGCCCTGACCTAACAACTGCTCTATCTGATCTCGTAGCTCTCGCATCTCTGCCGGAGCCATATGGTACGGTGCGCGTGCTATAGGTCTCGTATCTGGCAATAAATCTATAACAAAGTATATCTCACGACTGGGCGGTAGGCCTGGTATCTCCTGAAACACATCGGAATACTCCCTAACAACAGGGATCGAATATAAGGGAATCACAACCTCCTTAGAGGTATCCTCCTCTATGTAATAAAAATGAGCGGTGGAACCTCCCTCTGGGCGAGGCATCGCCACTACAAACATCTCTTTCCCCGGAATGGCAAAAACAATGCTCCCACCGAAGCAATCAATCATGGATCTATAAGCTGCGAGCCAGTCCATACCAATAATCACATCATGCTCGTGCATGTCTAAGATTAACATGTCTGCAGGTAAAACCAAGCTACCAATCTCTACCCTCACTCCCCGGCATATAAAGAAAATAAGTGACCCACTCCCCAGTGGTGAGTCGACACACGTTACGGTGCTCTCTGCTGTGGCTAGCAACCCTAAGGACTTTGCAAAATGTGTAGCTATAAAACAATGCGTTTCCCCCGTATCAAACAAAACTCGACCCATAGTACCATGGATAGGAAACATACCCTCAATCGCGGGTGGTGCCTGTGGAGCTGCTGCCTGGTGGACGTTATAGACACGTCCATACTGCAATTGCCCCTGCTGCACTGGAGCTGCTGGAATGGCTGGTAGGGATGGCACCTGGGCTGGAGCTGGGAGGGCAGGTGGAAAGAGTGGTCTCTGCGGCTCATTACGGGCTCCTTGCTGCTGTGGGGCCCTATCGCCCTCTGGGCAATCCTGGCGCCTATGGACATGTTTGTCGCACCCAAAGCATCGGCCTTTGAAGTTTCTGCCCCTCTGACCCTGCTGTCCACGGCCCTGCTGGCCGTTTCCTCCACGCCACTGGCCCTGTTGGCCCTGATGTGTACGCTGTTAGCCTTGCTGGCCCTGCTGCTGTCCCTGTGGTCGGTGTTGGCCCTGCTGATTAGGCTGGCCCTGATGGCCCTGCCTGAAACCCCCGAATCCCTGCCTAGAATCACCTGAACGGAATCGCTTAGCAGGGTTCCCCTGATGGGAACTCTGCTCGTGCTGACGAGTCTGCCCATGAGTTGGTGCCCCACTGGCACTATTACCCCCGGTCCTGCCCTGCTGGTTGGACTCCCCTGCTCTCTTGCTTTCCTGAAGATGGAAGCGGTGATCCTGGCAATGTAGTAACGCTGCATTGAGTACGTCAGTGAAAGTACTCAGGGATAGATTTCAAATAAGGTGCTGAAGGATCCTCCAAGATAACCCGTCGACAAACAGCAAAATCTTCTTGCTCTCAGTGGGTGCCTCATCCGGCACAATAGTGAGAAGTCTCGTGAACTCCTCCTCATACTCAGCTACCTTAAGGTTCTCCTGCTTTAGATTTAGTAATTTCCGCCTCATCTCAGTCTGCACTGCGGGTGGAAAATACTTACGGTCAAACCGCTCCCAGAACAACTGAATAGGGATCGTGTCCCTCTCCTCCAAAGTAGTAGTGGACTCCCACCACTGTAATGCGGCTCCCACCAGCTTAAAGGAAGCCAATAATTTCTTTTGCACGTCAGTGCACTCATACATACGGAGATGCCGCTGGATGTCCTTCTTCCATTGGCTAACTGTAACAATATCGGAGCTACCAGAAAACTCAGGGGGATACGTTTTCTGAAAAGCATCCCGAACCCGCTCCCATGCCGATAGAAGTTGTGCTGGTACTGACGCCACTGCCTGAACCTAGGGTGGAGCCTGCTGAATCACCGCTATTGCGGCATTCACCGCCTGAGCAACAATGGCGGCTACTTCGTTTGCATTCATTGTGCCTGGTGCCGGAGCTGCTGACTGCTCGGCTTGGGCACGCCTATCCTTCGGAGCACATCTCGGAGGCATCTGAAACGTGAACAAGTTTATTAGTCTACAGTTATCATCAAATCTCAAATAGCTGAAGACTTTAACGTAAAAGCAGGAATAAAACAATTCTAAAAATAGGGCTCTATAGCAATAACGTTAAGCTGAAAGCGAAATAAGCTGTACAGATCCTATGGACACTAGAACCTGATGCTCTGATACCACCTGTGACACCCCGCCTAATTAAATACCGAGTGATCACTCCTTTATTAAATTAAATCAAGGTAAACAGTTGGTTCATTCTCAGCATCACTGTCGATAAAAATACATTTTCCAATTTAACACCCTAAATAATTAAGCTAAGTGTCAAAACCATTTTCATGCATGCTTTCCAAATTTTATTTAAAGAAAACATTTGTTTTATTAACAACATTTCTACAATTAAGAATCACACCACAATAAACCTGGAACACAAAGTCCAATAATAATAATACATTCGTCAATCGAATGTCCACATATGAAAACTAAAGTCACCAATACAAACTGAATAAAACCCATCGTAACAATAATAGAAAACTGAAATACAAATGTCCCAACAATAATGAAGTAATGGAAAGGGCGACACATCCCCAATAAATGAGAATGCTAAAAGTGGAGTCAATAAGGGAAGCCGTCTACGCAAGTAACCTGCAAATCCCACCTAAGCTGAAGCACGTTCCTTTCAAGGGATCCTAAGCAAGACGCCCTTGTGGCTGGGCACCTGAAATATATATATATATATATATACAAGAGAGAGACAGAGAAAAAGAAACGGGTCAGAGCCCGAAAGTGTGTTTGATTTAAAAATACGTTTAGCAAGTATTTAAATTGATACAGGCCAATGCAACAACATATTAGAGCGACACTCTCTTGAGAAATTCTCACCTCTCTTCTATTGTGCACACCTATTGTGCTAACCTTCCCAACGGTTTATCTTAACATTTTATCATACTAACCTTCCCAATAAATTAGCGTATCTTAAACTTACTCATAAGATTTCAAAACCGAACAATATTTTTGGTTTAAAAAGAATACTACCAATTAGTAGCACTACACTTGTTTTAGCTTACATTCATTTATAAAGTTTCCCAGTGACATATTATACTTCCACAAAACAAGTACTTACTATATGTGTCGTCAATCATGTCCTACTTATCAAATCACAGTAGGCAGTTCCAAATTTAAAATTTTCATATATATATATTAACTACTAGTATAATATATATTATAACAGCACCCCAACTAAATTATGGTGCGTGCATACTTTACTATCCAGAACCCCATGTCACTCATATTAAGGGGAATACAATCGGAATCACTCTCGAATTGTATTACCATGAATACACAAACAATATTGAGGCGAAGAATAGATTCCAAGTCTCTAAGAGGATGGCACATGCCTGTGTCTCTTAGGACCGTCTGAACTATCACGTCGATAGCCTGTACCAAGGATATCTATCTTCTAGGGTACAAGTCAATATCCCCCTTAAAGGTCCCATCGAGATAAGACTTGTCCCAGCGCGGAAACCTCAGGGATAGCAAGTAGCGTGGGCATGATTTTCACAAGTATATAATATATGTACACACAATCATATAAAGATACCACTTTATCATATTAATATAGGTTCTTCTCGTCACCCATAATTATACCAATTATCCTAAATTTCACATTTATAGAATTACGTATAAGGTTTCGTTCCTAACCTTAACTCGAAGTGTTTTCTCACTCATTACCTGACACTCGTGGACTATATCCTCACAAATCTGAAATTCAGTAAGTGTCTTTATTAGGTTCCAACGTAACTCTCTTACGCACCTCACCCTTTAAATTTATAAATTCACCAACCCTAAATGAAATGTCCCATAAATACCATTCTCGTTGAAGATTAAAGGTCCCAACATTTATTTCTATGCCCTACTGGTCCTCAATGTCTCCCAAATAATTTTATCAAGAATGCACAAGAATTATATCACGACAATTTGAATTTAACTCATTTAAAGAGGGAATTAGGAGTCTGCCAGGAGGAGTCGATCGATCAAAGCTTAAGGCTCGATCGATCGAACCTTCGATCGATCGAAGCTCTAGGCTCGATTGATCGATCAAGCAGGTCTGGGCAAAATTCTGCAGAATGCAGTTACGGGTTTCACTAAACTTCTTCATCCAAAACTAAGTTTTTCCATTCCAATCGTCCCAAAAATCCTACTATCATCAGTATAACATCATACCAGGTGTTTATAACGTAAAGCATATGTATAACTATCATTAAACATGGATAATTAACTCAAAATCCCATCTAATCATCAAGAACCCTAGAGTTTTCCTTAATCAAGGTTCTAATCTGTTTTTACCAGAAATTCCTTCTAATATATCATCAAAATTTCGTGGGTTATACTCCTCTACATGGCAAGGGTTCCAGAATTTCCATATAATCAAAACTACATGCATTATGCTAACACAAATTTAGTTTTCTTCCATAGTTTCCATCTCTAAACAATCCTAGACTAATATGAAGATTGCATTAACGAAAATACGCAAGTTAAATACTTGCCTGGGATTTTTGGTATGCAGATTCACGGCTGATTTTGGTATGGTTGCACTCCTTGTCTCGCGATCTACGCGGTGGTGGTGGTGGCGGTGCAATCCGGTGGCTTTTTGGCCTTGAATTGCCTTGGAGCTCTCTCCTCTCTTCTCCAATGGTCGTCACTTGATTTCTGGATATTCTAACCCTAAAAGGCTAACCTAATGGATGATATAGGTTGCTGAAATTCGTGGGTTTAATTACCCAATTATGTAAAATGACTAAAATGCCCTCCCGGGGTACTAATTATTTTTAAAAATGCCCCAAGACCCAAACTACACCCTCGGGTACACTTTTCTGACTATCTTGACCCTACCGGACGCGTTGGCACACTCAAAACGAGCATACGGACAACTTATAAAATATTCATTTTTTATTTAACCAAATTAGTCCCGACGTGACACGAGCACGTTCCGACTTAAATTTCCGAAATCGTCATTTAATTCACTCATGACATTCTATATGACCAATATAATATATTACTTTGCTCATTAGTAATATTCAACCAATTTCCCATAATTACTAACTCTCGTCACGTTAATAATTATAACATAATTAATTTTCGGATTTTTATTTAATAAATCATTCACATTAAATTTAATAAATCCCCAAATTAATATAGCATAAAAATACGGGGTATTACAGGGAGATCATTCCTCTAACAACCAATGATCTGGCCGCTGAAGGTGAAATATGAAGAAGCTCGGCCAATAAATCCCTGGGAGAACGGGCAAAGCCGCAGCAACACTGGGATTTACACCCAACATGGCAGAAAACTCCTCGTAGGTATGACTAACCTTATCCAACCCATAGCGAAATACTTTGTCTTCGGGGTACCAGAATTGTATCGCCGCCATCAGCACGTTCCACTCAAAGAGGCCGATGACGACACCAGGAGACTCGACGCATGTTGAAAGTATCGTAGTCGACATTATAGGAGCACATTGCTTCCAAGGCTTCGAGGTAATTGTCAAACTCAATGCTACCAGGAAGAGCCATCTTGCAAGGATAAGAGATAATGGGAAAGTAGGTAAGAATGCGAAGGTGTGATGAAAACACTCTACTCTTACCCCTTTTTATACTTGAGAACCCTCACAAGAGTCATAATCCCTGTAGAAATCGAAGGAAATCCTACCACATGAGGTACCAAAGGCTGAAGAGGGTACCGTTCAAAGCTTTGAATTGATGGGACTGGACTGAACTGTCGTTAGGCAGGTCAAGGTGCTTGCCGATCGGCAAGCCCTCATTTTTAGAAATTTCCCTTTTTTTCTCTTTTGTCAAATCAGAAAACTCAATAAAAATAAATTGATATTCTCAACAGAATTTCAATTTCCCTTTAATCAAAAAACTTTCCTTCAAAAAAAATTCCAAAAATATTCCTTTTTACGGTCTCAGCAGTAAAGTGAAAAGCGCATGTGCATGCATTAATTCATCATTAAATAAAAGATAATAAAAAAAAACTACATTGCATTGCATATATTTGTTTTATGTGTTACATCACTGTTGTAGGAAATAAAAAGAAAAAAGCAAAAAAAATGGGACTCAGCCCGAACCCACATTCTCTCTCTCGCTCTCTCTCAAGAGCTTCCACCCATGCGATGTGCTCTCTTCCCCTACGGCGAGACAACGCACCACCACTACCCGAGCCCGAGTCCTCTCAGGACGAAGCAGATGGCACCAAGAAAGAAGGGACAGGAACCGCGTCCCGAATATTGGCAGTCGCAGAAGATATCCAGTCTCTGATGTCCCTTAGCCAAGTGGTCGACACCCGAACTTGCTACAAGAAAGAGCAAAATTAGTATCAAAAGAGAGATGACCAAAACAGAAAAGAAAGAAAGATAGGAATAGAAAGGTATACCGTAGATTGGAGGACCTCCTCTGTCAAACCCAACTCCTTCGGATCCATCGCATGAGGACGGTGCAACATAGGCACTATCCCTCCATCAGCCCGCCGAATGTTGTACGAAGGGGTATGCAACCGCACAAAAGGGACCTCCGAGGTCACCATCACCGTAGATGCCGACGGACCGCTGCCATGTGGGAGGATCCCACCGCCTGACTCGAACCCGCAGGAGGGAAAGGCAGTGCATCATATATGCTGGGCACCATCAACCGGCTCGTCACAAAGTCCATATAGTCATACAACGCAGCCATATCGGTGTACAACAAGTAGGACACGCCGATCATCACCGTTATCCTCTCATCCTCTAACAGCAGTCGCTCCCGCCTCATAGACGTAGGAGGCTGCGCAGGTGGAACCACCTCCTCCTCCTCCTCAGTAATATGACTAACCACCCGCTCCCCAAGGTACCAAGAATGGTCGAACTCATGCGCCAACAAACGCCTCACCTGCGCGTTCACCCCGGTCCCCCCCGCATCCTGAATGGCTGTCCCCCAAGGATAAAAGGTCACCTGAAAATCTCCAAGCAAGCATAAATCAATACAAGATCAGAAGGTGAAAAAACCAAGACTGAAATGGAAAGAGTCTTACCCTACTACTGGTCAGGTCATTCAAGACCTGACGCACCGCCTCCAGAGATAGAGATCCCTTCGACTGCCAATTGGCCTTACGCCATCGATACAATCGGCAGAAGTCCCTAACAGTGTCGTCCTTCAAAGCGATCAGCGGGTATTGTACCCAATCACCTCTTAGAACTACATCTGAATTCATAAACAAAAAGAGACGCATAAGTAAAATGCGAAAGCATGAAAGGAAAATACGGATGCATGAAAGGAAAATGCGTAAACTAAAGAATACCTCAAGAAGGTACATGGCCCCAGTAAAGGTCTTCCAGAAGCACCGGCTAAATGCATCCAGAGAAGAGTAAAGGGTCGCCAAAGTCAGACTTCCCCAATCATAGAAAGGGATGTTTGAAAACATCCTCAAGTACGGTAAGAACCACAAATGGACGACGTCGCCGCTTGACGCCACCATGAAACCTCCCAATACCAGCAGAATAAATAACCGAGCCATCTGCCTCACTTGCAGCCTGTCCTCTACATCAATCACCCTACTCAGCAGAACATCCTTCAGCAGGGACACCCGGATAGAATCCCCAGAAACTATCCTCCCTACATCACCAAGTGCCACACGCACTGCCCCCGATCTCACTCACAAAGAGAGATCCACCTCTAATTGCTCTCCATCACAATCTAGCCCCAGCAGCTACTGCACGTCTATGGGAGACACAGTCATCTCCCCGAAGCCGAATTGGAAGGTGTGAGTAGTATCCCACCACCTCTCTCCCAAAGCGCATAGGGCCATTGTCGAACGAAGGTGTCTCATCCAGCACAGATGCCAATCTCCCCAAACCCGCTAATGAGACCACCCAATGCACCACAGGTGGGAGATGCTCCCAGACATCCCTGAGCCCCGTCGTCCCGCGGGCTCGCATGTTCTTCAAAGAAATATCAGAATGGCAAAAAGGAAAAAGTCTCATCAAAAGTCAAGAAAGAAAGAAAAATCACCAAAAAAGAAAGGGAATGCCAAAGGTTAGGTTACTTACATAACCACCGGGAATCACTCTCGAAGAGCGATGACACGATGACTCTCACAACAAGTTCCGCTCATTCGCAATTGGCTCAAATGCATCAAAGGAGTTCTCACTCCCCAAAGCAAGAGACGCCCTAGCCCTCCACTCCATATTCGCCCAGTCATCAACGTTCAACCACTACCTGTGGACTGCAGTGCTCACAAAAGTGGTCATTTCTTGAAGATCAGAATGCTAGAACGATTTGCAGAGAAATCGCAGAAAGAGAGAAAGCAAAGAAGCTGTGAAACAATGAAGGGATTCGCCCCCTTTAAATAGGATGCCAAGCGCCATGCCGATCGGCACTTGCCCCGACCATACCGATCAGTACTGACTCCTTACCTTCTCGAGGTAGCCCAAAAGTTCGTGCCACTATCGAATGGCACCCCTCATACCATGCCGACCGGCACCCCCACTTAAATTTCGTACTGAAATTATAAAAAAATACCAGAAAGCCTCGAAAAATCCCTCAAATATTCCTAAAAATCCCAGGATGGATTTTGAACATTTTCACCAAGAAAATTTTTCATTCCCTCAAGCGGAACCCCTCTTCCCCAGCGAAATCCTCAAAAATCAAGTGAAATCTCCTCCCGGCAAAGCTCCGGAGTTTCTCTAAGGATCGCCTGATCACTTCCTCAGAGGAGTTCTTCCAGCACCAAAATAGGTTGTTCCCTCCCTCGCGAGGTCTCTTAAAGAAACAAAAGCTTCCCCAGCTATCAGCTCCCCAGCTTAAATCAAAATCACAAGTCACTTTATCCAGCGAAATCAAATCCAATCTTTATCCACTCTTGGGTCAGAATTGACCTCGATCTTGGATCATCACCTGAGTTGGGTCAGAATTGACCTCGGTCCTCGGTCGTCACCACTCTTAGGTCAGAATGGATCTCGATTTTGGATCATCACCTGAGTTGGGTCAAAATTGACCCCGGTCCTCAGTCGTCACCACTCTTAGGTAAGAATTGTCCTCGATCTTAGATCGTCACCTGAGTTGGGTCAAAATTGACCCCGGTCCTCGTTCATTACCACTCTTAGGTCATAATTGACCTCGGTCTTGGATCGGCACCTGAGTTGGGTCAGAATTGACCTCAGTCCTCGGTCGTCACCACTCTTAGCTCAGGATTGACCTCAATTATTAGATCTTCACCTTAAGCTCGCTGATTTGGCTTTAACTCACTGAATTAGTCATCCCCCAGCATCACTTTAGGTCCTCAAAATCGACCTAAATTGTCATCCCTATAACACTCCTTAGGTCCTCAGAATCGGCCTCGACCCTATGAATCGGTCGTACTCCTTCAAAAGCATCATGTGGTGTCTATTCGACGGTTCTCATTTGTTCCAAACTCACCCGTCGAGCGGATCTGTAGATAACCCATTCCGTTACCCCTTACCTCCCCTAAGGTCCCTAGCACCTCCCTTCATCACTACAAGTCTAGGTTATATCCCAAGTACTGACCTGGAAGCCATCGGGCACTCCCCTGCTCAGTTTGACCAAAAAGTCAAACTCTTTGTCTCGACCGAGACTCAATGAATCTTCAAAGGGCACTGAATCCCCTTTCCAATGGTCCGCCCCATGCGTGATTCTAACTTACCATGCAGACGAACGATCCGTTTGCGTCCGAAACCTGACCTAGAGGCCACCGGACGCTCCCGAGCTCTATTTGACCTAAGTTAACTCTTCATATCGACCGAGGCTTAATGAATCTTTGAAGGGAACTAAATCCCCTTTCCAATAGTCCTTCCCGTGTGCAATTCCGACTTACCATGCGGACGAACGATCCGTTTGACTTCAAGAGGTCATCGGATGCTTCCCGGGAATGGTTGACCAAAGTCAACTCTCCAAACGGGGTCAAACTCTTTGGAATATCAAATTACATCTCCTAAAATTTCCAACGGTCTACCCCATGCGTTATTTGGACTCACCATGCGGACGAACGATACGTTTGCATCCGAATAATTCCCCGTCTAATGGACCGACAAACGCTTCCAAGCAATATTTGACCCAAAGTAAACTCTCAAACTCGGGAGCTATCCAAAGGACTTTTAAAGGCCTATGAATTACCTTTCCAACGGTATGCCCCATGCATGATTTTGACCAACGATTTGCCCTCAGCGACCGATTTTCCAAAAAAGCCTGAAGCGCACTACCAAATGGCAGGTTCCAGACCCTACCTATCGGCACGTGCCGATAGGCAGGAACAGGTCTATGTCGATTGCCAGTTACCTGGACCTATAAAAGGATTCCTTCACCTCATTTTCAATGGGAGCCCAGATCTGATAAAATTCACTCTCAACGAATCCCAGAAACCTCTCTCGAAGGCAGTGTGATTTCAATCTCCAAATCCCTTTTTTACTTCCACTTTCCATCATCCTTTTCATCAAACTTGGTGAAGTAACCACTCTCCATCATCATCCAAGTGCAAGGGCTTCTCTCCAACATTCAAGATCAAGCTCAATATCTTCAAGAAGGTCCAACTTTCTCAAACTCTCTATTAAATTCTCTTAAATTCTCAATAACTTGTTTTATTACTTATCACTTTAATTATCTCATCTCACACATCCTAATATACTTTTTATTTAGTATTATTGCACATCTCCTATTTTCATATAAATAAAACCCAAAAAATACAAGAAAAAGAGGGTTTGCTCATAAATTCCAAATAGGGATTCTCACACTTTTCTCACAACTAAAACACTTTTTCCTACACACACACCCACACCCACACCCACACCCACACCCACAAATAAGATATCCCCCATTTGGATTTATGGGATAAACCCCACCCCTCATTTTTTATGTGAACTACGTGGACTTTGATGCCTTTATAGGCTACGTAGGCGTCTCGGGGTAAAACTCAAGACTCGAGTCCTTTTTCTCACTTTTTCTCTTACTTTCTATCTTCTCCAGATCCAATTTTCATATATTATATTATATATGTATATATATATACTTGTTCTTTCTGACGTATTACTCCATATGCGTTATCGTTTCGTTATAACGATCAACGTAAGGGTAATCGTATAAATCTTATTTTCTAATATTATTCTTATACCTTCCTACGGATGACTCACTTTATCTCTTCCATGATACAAGTCGAGGATTCCTATCTCCACTATATATATACACATGTACACATATCACAGGGAAAAATAAAGGAAAATAACAAATATTCATGAGAGATCGAAAAGGCGGAATGGGTGCGTAACACCTTCCCATTTCGTAACTAAGCCTCCGAACCCTTCTCGAATCATTTTGGTTTCGTATGCACTAGTATGTCTTTGGATGCCATCCTTCGGGGTGGCTTCCCCTTTTCCTTTTGTCTATTTGGAGTAAAATAGACTAGCGACTATGAATCTCTCTACATTTTTACACCTCATCTCAAACTACGTCGACCGAAGCGCTCCTGAGAGGGATGCACGGGACCCGAGCATCCTTCCTCCAAGCGCTCGCTCGCCTTGGTGAGGATCGTGGATGGCCACATAATGGTTTGGTTAAAAAGATTAGTTGATTAAAATTTTGGCGCCGACCTAATTGGTTATTAGTAATTAAATTGGTTCTCGACAGTGATGCTGAGAATGAACCATATGAGACTCCTGTTTTAATTTGGTATAGGATTGATCACCCGATATTTTATTAGGCGGGGTGTCACAGGTGGTATCAGAGCATCAGGTTCTAGTGTCCATAGGATATGTACGTCTTACTACGTTTAAAACGTACCGTTTAACTAATATAGAGATATATGCTAAGGATTGTTGATTCATATTGTGATATTTAATCCTCCTACTATTGTGTATAATTGTGGTACATTTTATACACGTTCATGTGTGATTCGTATGCCAAACAAAGAAGGATGACCGGTGAGGGCCGTTGGGAGAACAGAAGGAGGCGGGCCTCAGTTGGTGTTGTAAAATATATTTCGGGGATGATGACCGTAGTCTAGGTCACCTCTATTGTGTTTGAGCAGTTGATGCTTCTACATGAAGGGAGCTAAAAGAATTTGAGAAATTAGTCAGGGTGTAAGACTGGAAGTAAAATACCACGGGGAGAGACCCATATGGGGGACCCATTTACATAATGAAGATAATTGAATTCTGACCGAGTGACGGTGAATTCATTCAGGGCTCATAAGGCCTGTAGTGTGTTCCCTGGGGCCAGCAGAGCTAAAGAAACAATGGGGGTCCAATGTGTCCAAAAATATAGGGGATTTTATCGAGAGATTTTTTTATGTGGAGAGTGAGACCAAACGTATTTATTTTCCCCCAAAGCGAGTAAAGGTACATGAGTATGGTGCCTAGTAGGGCAATGATTAAGATAGTTTTGGGGTTCGGTTCGGACAAGCATGTTATGTCAGAGAACCGTTTGATTAGCCAAGGAGATTGGCAAGGTAGAAATATGAATTGTATCCTCGGGAGAATGAGGTATATTGTGTGTGACCGAGCGAGTCATGGTATTTTGATTAACGCTAGATTCACATGTGAGACGAGTTTAGTGGATATATCGATACATGATTATGTGTACATATTATACCGTTGTGTAGCGGGGTTATCATTGAATTCATCCATAGGGGAGAGGGTATGGACTTAGTGGGGAATATATTAGAACTAATCATTTTAGTGATGTGTTATACGAGTATGATATTCTCCTGGATATAGTAATGATTACAGTGGTAGTGGGTCGTTAGTGCAAGGCAATCGTGTTCGCTATTCCAGGGCAGGATGTGCCATTTGGCGATTCCTCACCTAAAAGAGGCTCGTGTGACACCCCGCCTAATTAAATACCGGGCGATCACTCCTTTATTAAATTAAATCAAGGTGAACAGTTTGGTTCATTCTTAGCATCACTGTCGTAAAAAGAAACTTTCCAATTAAACACCCTAAATAATTAAGCTAAGTGTCAAAACCAATTTTTAACATTAACTTCCAAATTTTATTTAAAAAAAAGATTTTTTTTATTATTATTAACAAAGCTCAATGAATAAGATTCACACCACAATAAACTGGAACGAAAGAATCCAATATATAAAATATTCATCAACGAATGTCAACATGCGAGAAAATAAAGTAATACATCCGTCCTGAACAAAATCCCAAAATAACGAACTAGGAAATAACTGAAATAACAAGGTCCCAACATAAATAAATAATGGAAAGGGCTACACATGCCCATCTGAATGAAAATGCTAGGAGTGGATCTGAATGAACGAAGTCGTCTAATCACAAGACCTGCAACTCCCACCTAAGCTGCAGCGCGTTCCTTCCAAAAGATCCTAAGCAAGACGCCCCTGTGGCTGGGCACCTGAAATACATACATATATATATATATAAATACAAGGGGGAGAGGGAGAGATAAAACGGGTCAGATCCCGAAAGTGTGTATGATTTAAAATTAGTTTAGCATGTATTTAAATTGATACAGGCCAATGCAATAACATATTAGTTCGACACTCTCTTGAGAAATTCTCACCTCTCTTCTAGTGTGCACGCCTATCGTACTAACCTTCCCCAAATGGTTTAACTTAACATATTATCATACTAACCTTCCCAATAATTTAGTTTATCTTAACTTACTCATAAGTTTTAAAAACCGAACAATGTCAACGTGTGAAAAGGGTACTTTCAAAGTGTAGCACAACTCTCGTTTTAGCTTCATTAATTTATAAAGTTTCCCAGTGTCATATTATAATCTCATAAAACAAGTATTTCCAATCTGATTCATCAAACATGACTTACTTACCAAATCACAGTAGGTAGTTCCAAGTTTCAGAACTTCATATATATTAAATACTCGTGTAATATATAAATTCTAATGGCACCCCACATAAAAATTATGGTGCGGGCATACTCTTCTATCCAATCCCCGTATCAATCGTACTAAGGGAAATACAAGTTCGGAATCACTCTCGAACTGTATCAATACAAACACAAACAATATTGAGGCGAAGTATAGTTTCCAAGTCCAAGAGGTCAGCACATACCCTCGCGTCTCTTAGGACTGTGACTACCGATTCGATAGCCTGTACCTAGGATTCCTATCTTCTAGGGTACGAATCAATATCCCCCGTAAGGCAACACAGGATAAGACCGTCCCAACGCGGTAACCTCAGGGATAGCAAGTAGCGCGGGTACGTTTTTCACATGTATATAATATATGCACACACAATCATATAAATATACTACTTTCATCATATTAATATAGGTCACTCTCGTTACCCATAATTACAACATTTATCCTTAATTTCACATTATTAGTATTACGCATAAGGTTTCGTCTCTAACCTTAACTCGAAGGGTTTTCTCACTAGTTATGGAACACTCATGGGTTCTATCCATCCAAGTAACAAATTCAGTAGGTAGACATCTATTCACTATCGTAGGTATTCGTCATAATCCCTCACTTGAAATACGTAGTTCGTCATTCCTTAATTAATTATCCCTAAAACACAATAATCATTTCATAATAAAGTTCTCAACACTTAATCATATGTCCTACTGGTCTCTCCTATATCCCAAAACATTTTATTTAATATGCCCAAGGATTATTCCATGATAAATTAATTCAACTAATTAAACATGGGGAAATAAGAGGCTGCCAGGAAGGGTCAATCGATCGACGGCTGGGGCTCGATCGATCGAACCTTCGATCGATCGACGCTCTAGGGTCGATCGATCGATCAAGCAGGTCTGCGAAAATTCTGCAGAATTGCAGTTGCGGGTTTCACCAAAATTCTTCATTCAAATTCATATTTTCCAACCCTAATCGTCCCAAAACTTATACCACAAACATAATAGCATATTACCAGATGTTTCTAACGTTAAGCATGCGTATAACCATCATTAAACATGATTAAACAACCTAAAATCTCATCTAATCATCAAGAACCCTAAGTTTTCTTAACTTCTATTCTAATCAGTTTTTCTCCAGAATTTCCTTCTACATAATCATCAAAATTCGTGGGTTAATCATCTACATCATATAAGACTTCCAGAATATGGTTTTAATCTTTTCTACATGCAAATTCCTATCAAAAAGTGGGGTTTTCTTCCATAGATTATACTCCTAATCATTCCTAACTAATATGAATATTGCACCAACGAAAATACGCAAGTTAAACACTTGCCTGGGATTTCAGAGGTCTGGTTTCCTGCTGGTATTGGTGTGGTTGCGTTCTCCTCCTCGCGATCTACGCGTTGGTGGTGACGGCGGTGCAAACGGTGGTGTTTTGGCCTTGAATCTCCTTGAAAGGTCTCTCCTCTCTTCTCTAATGGCCGTTCTAGGATTTTGTAGGTTCTAACCCTAAAAGGCTAACTTAACCAGCTGATAAAGGCTGCTAAAATTCGTGGGTTTACTTACCCTATTTTGTAAAATGACCAAAATGCCCTCCCGGGTCACTAATTAGGCCTAAAAACACCCCGAGACTCAAACTAAACCCCCGGGTACACTTTTCTGATTATCTCGACCCTTCCAGACGCGTTAGCGCACTCAAAACGACCATACGAGCAACTTATAAAATATTCACTTTTATATATTAATAATTAATCCCGACGCGACACGGGCGCGTCCCGACTAAAATTCCCAAAACTGCCATTTCATTCACTCGTGACATTTACTATAATCAATATCATATATTACTATGCTCATAAGTAATATTCAAAAATTTCATATAATTACTAACTCACGTCACGTCAATAATTATAACATAATTAATTTCTGGATTTTTATTAAATAATACACTCTCATTAAATTTAATAAATCCCCCAAATTAATATAGCATAAAAATACGGGGTATTACATACTTCCACCCTGATAATGGAATTTCATCCCGAAATTCGGAAAATAAAGCATACCTAGTAAAAACAACTCTGGATATCTCTCGCGCATATCTGTTTCACGCTCCCAAGTGGATTCCTCCACACTATGGTGCTCCCACTGGACTCGCACAAGTGGAACTACCTTCGACCTCAATCTCCTCTCACTATAGTCTAGGATAGCCACCGGTCTCTCCTCGTAAGAGCTATCAGGCTGTAAATCGATCTCGTCTATCGCGATGTGAGTATGGGCCATATCATCACGAAGATATCGTCTCAGCGACGAGATGTGGAATACATCGTGGATGCGATGTAAATGTTCTGGCAATCCCAACCTGTATGCTACTGGCCCAATTCTCTCGATGATGGGAAATGGTCCTACGTACCTCGGAGCCAACTTCCCCTTCTTCCCGAACCTCATCACTCCTTTCATAGGAGATACACGTAACAACACTTGATCTCCCACATTAAACTCCCGGAAGAACCGTTTCGCATCGACGTAGCTCTTCTGCCTGTCTTGGGCTACCCGAATACGACTCCTGATTATCTCAATCCTCGCGGAGGTCTCCTGAATCACTTCTGGCCCTAATAACTTGTTGTCCCCCACCTCGAGCCAACAAGTTGGAGAACGACAAGGCCTATCGTACAAAGCCTCAAATGGAGCCATGCCAATCGTAAACTGATAGGAGTTATTATAAGCAAACTCTACCAGTGGAAGGTGTGGCTCCCAACCTCCTCCGAAATCGAGAACACACATTCGTAGCATATCTTCCAACATCTGATTAGTACGCTCTGTCTGTCCATCTGTCTGTGGGTGGTAGGCTGAACTCGGTCTCAACTCGGTGCCCATAGCCTCCTGAAAGCTTTCCCAAAAACGTGACAAAAAAATCTTGTCTCTATCTGACACAATATTCAAGGGCACCCCATGTAATCTGACAATCTCAGCGATGAACAACTAGGCATACTGACCCGTGGTATAATTCGTCCTCACTGGAAGAAAATGAGCCACCTTGGTCAAACGGTCTACAATCACCCAGATAGAATCGTGGCCCCGCTGTGATGTAGGCAACCCGATAATGAAATCCATGGAAATACTTTCCCACTTCCATGCGGGTACTTCCAACGGCTGAAGTAATCCTGACGATTTCTGGTGGTCCACCTTCACTAGCTGGCAAGTAGAACACTTGGACACAAATTCAGCGATGTCCTTCTTCGTCCCACTCCACCAGTACTGTCGTCTCATGTCCTGATACATCTTATCGCCTCCCGGATGTACTGCAAATCGGGACCCATGAGAATGAGTCATCACTTCATGACGTAGCTCCGCTCCTTCTGGAACCACTAATCTCCCATTAAACCGCAACCCTCCATCCGAACTAACAGAATAGGACTCAGCACCCTCGGCTAGAAGTCGTACAATCTTCTTCTGACAAAACGGGTTTGTGGTCTGTGCCTGTATCACCCTCGTAACAATCTCGGGTGTGACTGACATCACGGATATGAAAGAACGTGCTACTGCGTCCTGGTGACCCAACTCCTTCCACTTTGCTTTCCAGATGTCCGCTACCTCGTCAACCGGTCTACGGGTCAATGCATCAGCAACTACGTTGGCTTTCCCTGGATGATACTGTATATCGAACTGGTAATCTTTCACAAACTCTAACCATCTACGCTGACACATATTCAGCTCTCGCTGAGTGAACAGGTACTGCAGTGACTTATGGTCTGTGAACAAACAGAATTTCTCGCCCAATAAATAGTGCCTCCAAATTCTCAATGCAAAGACGACCGCAGCTAACTCCAGGTCGTGGGTGGGGTAATTCTTCTCATGCGGCTTAAGCTTGCGGGAAGCAAAAGCTATAGCCTTCTCCTCCTGCTTAAGTACTCCCCCAAGTCCTCGTAAGGACGCATCTGTGTAAACCAGGTACTCTACACCCGGCTTCGGTAAATCAAGGACTGGTGCCGAAGTAAGCTTGTCCTTCAGCTCGTCGAAAGCCAACTGACAAGCGTCATCCCAGACATATGGTACCCCCTTGCGAGTCAGATTCGTCAATGGACCCACTATTTTGGAGAATCCCCGAATGAACCTCCTGTAGTAACCAGCTAACCCCAAGAAACTACGCACTTCCATCGGTGTCGTGGGCTGTCCCCATTCCCTCACCGCTGACACTTTGCTCGGGTCAACTGCAATCTCCTGCTCAGAAACAACATGCCCTAAGAACTGTACCTCTCGTAACCAGAATCCACACTTCTCGTACTTAGCATACAGCTGATGCTCTCGTAGAGTCTGAAGAACCTGCCTCAAGTGTTCGGCATGCTCCTCCTCGGAGTGTGAATATATCAAAATTTCATCTATGAAAACGATGACAAACTGATCCAAGAACTCTCTGAATACTCGGTTCATCAAGTCCATGAAAACGGCTGGAGCATTTGTGAGTCCGAACGGCATCACCCGGAACTCATAAGACCCATATCTCATCAAGAAAGCAGTCTTCGAAACATCCTGCTCCCTAATACGTAGCTGATGGTACCCCGACCTCAGATCTATCTTCGAAAAGAAGGTTGCTCCCCTCAGCTGGTCGAACAGATCATCGATTCGAGGCAACGGATATTTATTCCGTATCGTGGCCTTGTTCAACTCCCGGTAGTCCACGCACAATCTCAGTGAACCATCTCTCTTCTTTACAAATAAGACTGGAGCGCCCCAAGGTGAGGTACTCCAACGAATGAAGCCCTGACCTAATAGCTGCTCAATCTGATCTCGTAGCTCTCGCATCTCTGCCGGAGCCATACGGTACGGTGCACGTGCTATAGGTCTCGTATTCGGCAATAAATCTATAACGAAGTCTATCTCACGACTGGGCGGTAAGCCTGGTATATCCTGAAACACATCGGAATACTCCCTAACAACTGGGATCGAATCCAAAGGAATCACAACCTCCTTAGAGGTATCCTCCTCAATGTAATATAAATGAGCGGTCGAACCTCCCTCTGGGCGAGGCATCGCTACTACAAACATCTCTTGCCCCGAAATGGCAAAAACAATGCTCCCACCGAAGCAATCAATCATGGCTCTATAAGATGCGAGCCAATCCATACCAATGATCACATCATGCTCGTGCATGTCTAAGACTAGCATGTTTGCAGGCAATACCAAGCTACCAATCTCTACCCCTACTCCCCGGCATATAAAGAATATAAGTTACCCACTCCCCAGTGGTGAGTCAACACACGTCACGGTGCTCTCTGCTGTGGCTAATAATCCTAAGGACTTCACAAAATGCGTAGCTATAAAATAATGCGTTGCCCCCGTATCAAACAAAACTTTACCCATAGTACCATGGATAGGAAACAAACCCTCAATCGCGGGTGGTGCCTGTGGAGCTGCTGCCTGGTGGACGTTATAGACACGTCCATACTGCAATTGCCCCTGCTGCACTGGAGCTGCTGGAATGGCTGGTAGGGCTGGCACCTGGGCTGGAGCTGGAAGGGCAGGTGGAAAAAGTGGTCTCTGCGGCTCATTACGGGCTCCCTGCTGTTGTGGGGCCCTATCGCCCTCTGGGCAATCCTGACGCTTATGGCCGTGCTTGTCGCACACAAAACACCGGCCTCTGAAATTACCTCCCCTCTGTCCCTGCTGACCACGGCCCTACTGGTCGTTACCTCCACGCCATTGGCCCTGTTGGCCGTGATGTGCACGCTGTTGGCCTTGCTGGCCCTGCTGCTGTCCCTGCGGTCGGTGTTGACTCTGCTGGCCCTGCTGATTAGGCTGACCCTGATGGTCCTGCCTGAATCCTCCGAATCCCTGCTTAGAATCACCTGAACGGAATCGCTTAGCAGGGTCCCCCTGATGGGAACTCTGCTCGTGCTGACGAGTCTGTCCATGAGTTGGTGCCCCACCGGCACTATTACCCCCGGTCCTGCCCTGCTGGCTGGACTCTCCTGCTCTCTTGCTTCCCTGAAGGTGGAAGCGGTGATCCTGGAAATGTAGTAATGCTGCATTGAGTACATCAGTGAAAGTACTCAGGGATAGATTTCCAATAAGGTGCTGACGGATCCTCCAAGCTAACCCGTCGACGAACAGCAAAATCTTCTTGCCCTCAGTGGGTGCCTCATCCGGCACAATAGTGAGAAGTCTCGTGAACTCCTCCTCATACTCTGCTACAGTAAGATTATCTTGCTTCAGATTTAGTAGTTTCCACCTCATCGCCGTCTGCACTGCAGGTGGAAAATACTTGCGGTCAAACCGCTCCCAGAACATCTGAATAGGGATCGTGTCCCTCTCTTCCAAAGTAGTAGTGGACTCCCACCACTGTAATGCGGCTCCCACCAGCTTGAAAGAAGCCAATAACTGCTTTTGTACTTCGGTGCACTCATACATGCGAAGATGCCGCTGGATGTCTTTCTTCCATTGGCTAACCGTGATAATGTCGGAGCTACCAGAGAACTCAGGGGGATGTGCTTTCTGAAAAGCATCCCGAACCCTCTCCCATGCAGATGGAAGCTTTGATGGTACTGGCGCCACTGCCTGGACCTGGGGTGGAGCCTGCTGAATTACCGCTATCGCGGCATTCACCGCCTGAGCAACTATGGCAGCCACTTCATTAGCATTCATTGTGCCTGGTGCCGGAGCTGCTAGTTGCTCGGCCTGGGCACGCCTATCTTTCGGAGCACGTCTCTGAGGCATCTGAAATGTGAACAAAATTTATCAGTCTACAGTTATCATCGAATTTCAATTAACTGAAGACTTAAACGTAAAAACAGGAATACAACAAATCCTAAAAATAGGGCTCTATAGCAAAAACGTTAAGCTGAAAGCGAAATAAGCCGTACAGATCCTATGGACACTAGAACCTGATGATCTGATACCACCTGTGACACCCCGCCTAATTAAATACCGGGCGATCACTCCTTTATTAAATTAAATCAAGGTGAACAGTTTGGTTCATTCTTAGCATCACTGTCGTAAAAAGAAACTTTCCAATTAAACACCCTAAATAATTAAGCTAAGTGTCAAAACCAATTTTTAACATTAACTTCCAAATTTTATTTAAAGAAAATATTTTTTTTATTATTATTAACAAAGCTCAATAAATAAGATTCACACCACAATAAACTGGAACGAAAGAATCCAATATATAAAACATTCATCAACGAATGTCAACATGCGAGAAAATAAAGTAATACATCCGTCTTGAACAAAATCCCAAAATAACGAACTAGGAAATAACTGAAATAACAAGGTCCCAACATAAAGAAATAATGGAAAGGGCTACACATGCCCATCTGAATGAAAATGCTAGGAGTGGATCTGAATGAACGAAGTCGTCTAATCAAAAGACCTGCAACTCCCACCTAAGCTGCAGCGCGTTCCTTCCAAAAGATCCTAAGCAAGACGCCCCTGTGGCTGGGCACCTGAAATACATACATATATATATATACAAGGGGGAGAGGGAGAGATAAAACGGGTCAGAGCCCGAAAGTGTGTATGATTTAAAATTAGTTTAGCAAGTATTTAAATTGATACAGGCCAATGCAATAACATATTAGTTCGACACTCTCTTGAGAAATTCTCACCTCTCTTCTAGTGTGCACGCCTATCGTACTAACCTTACCCAAATGGTTTAACTTAACATATTATCATACTAACCTTCCCAATAATTTAGTTTATCTTAACTTACTCATAAGTTTTAAAAAACGAACAATGTCAACGTGTGAAAAGGGTACTTTCAAAGTGTAGCACAACTCTCGTTTTAGCTTCATTAATTTATAAAGTTTCCCAGTGTCATATTATACTCTCATAAAACAAGTATTTCCAATCTGATTCATCAAACATGACTTACTTACCAAATCACAGTAGGTAGTTCCAAGTTTCAAAACTTCATATATATTAAATACTCGTGTAATATATATATTCTAATGGCACCCCACATAAAAATTATGGTGCGGGCATACTCTGCTATCCAATCCCCGTATCAATCGTACTAAGGGAAATACAAGTTCGGAATCACTCTCGAACTGTATCAATACAAACACAAACAATATTGAGGCGAAGTATAGTTTCCAAGTCCAAGTGGTCAGCACATACCCTCGCGTCTCTTAGGACCGTGACTACCGATTCGATAGCCTGTACCTAGGATTCCTATCTTCTAGGGTACGAATCAATATCCCCCGTAAGGCAACACAGGATAAGACCGTCCCAACGCGGTAACCTCAGGGATAGCAAGTAGCGCGGGTACGTTTTTCACATGTATATAATATATGCACACACAATCATATAAATATACTACTTTCATCATATTAATATAGGTCACTCTCGTTACCCATAATTACAACATTTATCCTTAATTTCACATTATTAGTATTACGCATAAGGTTTCGTCTCTAACCTTAACTCGAAGGGTTTTCTCACTAGTTATGGAACACTCATGGGTACTATCCATCCAAGTAACAAATTCAGTAGGTAGACATCTATTCACTATCGTAGGTATTCGTCATAATCCCTCACTTGAAATATGTAGTTCGTCATTCCTTAATTAATTATCCCTAAAACACAATAATCATTTCATAATAAAGTTCTCAACACTTAATCATATGTCCTACTGGTCTCTCCTATATCCCAAAACATTTTATTTAATATGCCCAAGGATTATTCCATGATAAATTAATTCAACTAATTAAACATGGGGAAATAAGAGGCTGCCAGGAAGGGTCGATCGATCGACGGCTGGGGCTCGATCGATCGAACCTTCGATCGATCGACGCTCTAGGGTCGATCGATCGATCAAGAAGGTCTGCGAAAATTCTGCAGAATTGCAGTTGCGGGTTTCACCAAAATTCTTCATTCAAATTCATATTTTCCAACCCTAATCGTCCCAAAACTTATACCACAAACATAATAGCATATTACCAGATGTTTCTAATGTTAAGCATGCGTATAACCATCATTAAACATGATTAAACAACCTAAAATCTCATCTAATCATCAAGAACCCTAAGTTTTCTTAACTTCTATTCTAATCAGTTTTTCTCCAGAATTTCCTTCTACATAATCATCAAAATTCGTGGGTTAATCATCTACATCATATAAGACTTCCAGAATATGGTTTTAATCTTTTCTACATGCAAATTCCTATCAAAAAGTGGGGTTTTCTTCCATAGATTATACTCCTAATCATTCCTAACTAATATGAATATTGCACCAACGAAAATACGCAAGTTAAACACTTGCCTGGGATTTCAGAGGTCTGGTTTCCTGCTGGTATTGGTGTGGTTGCGTTCTCCTCCTCGCGATCTACGCGTTGGTGGTGACGGCGGTGCAAACGGTGGTGTTTTGGCCTTGAATCTCCTTGAAAGGTCTCTCCTCTCTTCTCTAATGGCCGTTCTAGGAATTTGTAGGTTCTAACCCTAAAAGGCTAACTTAACCAGCTGATAAAGGCTGCTAAAATTCGTGGGTTTACTTACCCTATTTTGTAAAATGACCAAAATGCCCTCCCGGGTCACTAATTAGGCCTAAAAACACCCCGAGACTCAAACTAAACCCCCGGGTACACTTTTCTGACTATATCGACCCTTCCAGACGCGTTGGCGCACTCAAAACGACCATACGAGCAACTTATAAAATATTCACTTTTATATATTAATAATTAATCCCGACGCGACACGGGCGCGTCCCGACTAAAATTCCCAAAACTGCCATTTCATTCACTCGTGACATTTACTATAATCAATATCATATATTACTATGCTCATAAGTAATATTCAAAAATTTCATATAATTAATAACTCACGTCACGTCAATAATTATAACATAATTAATTTCCGGATTTTTATTAAATAATACACTCTCATTAAATTTAATAAATCCCCCAAATTAATATAGCATAAAAATACGGGGTATTACAGCTCGCACCTGTGATAATTTTGTTGGGGACTTTGCAGAGCACATAAGTCTCGTTACAGTTAATCCCGGTGTGTAGGGACTAGATTAACATGATTCAGGGTATACTGGGTTACAGCCGAGCGGAGAGATTGAGCTCGTTATTTTTTTAAGCGCTCAGTAGTTAGTGATAGAAAGAGCGCATTGTTATATCACTCCTTTAGAGACGCGAGAGTTGATATATGTGTTGGATACTAGGGTAAGGGTTGACACTGTTGTTGTTACTCATGTTACGTGTGGAGAGAACACGTCAAACTGAGAGATATTATGAAAATAAGACATGTGAAGCCTCTAGCGCCTTAAAAAAGCACTAAAAAATTTCCTCTCACCACATGTTGAAGGGTGAGACGATGTCTAGGAAAATTATATTATGACTAGTGGGGTGATTGAGAATACCCATGTTTTTATTGGCACATGTGATATGCATGGATTATATTATGGTTGTGCAGATATGCACGGATGATAGGGTGTATGGGCACCCTGATTAGTTAGTTCCAAAGATGTCCGAGATAGAAGGACATGAAATTGAATGTGTAGAATATATGCCTGAGGGGAAGGTATAAACAAGGTTAAAATAGTATGACGGATTGAAAGTCGTGTGAGAATGATGATAATTCAAGTGGGTGAATGAGTTCGGGTATAGTAGTAGGGCGACACTACTCACTTAAATTAATTATAGATGAAAAACTAATTAATCTGGATTCAGGGATTAGAATCGGGTGTTATATTAATTTCGGGCTATGAGAGCGAACTCAGTTATATTGGTTGGGTGACACAAATAATAATTTAATTAATTAATGTGCAAATTATTTAATAATCAGAGTCGGGCCATAGACTCGGGGAGATATTAAATTAATTAAATTAGAGTCGAACCATAGACTCGGGAATATTTTGGTTAGTGTTACGGACTTTTTACATAGTAAAGACGGGATTAAATTTTATTTATATATATACACATTAGTGTGATAGTATATATATATTGTGTGTTCATAAATACCGGCGTCTAAGTATTTATTTAAAAGTATATGCTCTAGTGTTATCGGGGGAGGTTACGCGATGTGGGTGAATCCCCTAGCTTGATGATTAGGGAGACTATATCCCCAGGTCATAGCATTCGTTATATGGGTGAGGGGCTTATCTCACTTTTAGGGAAGGAATATGACTGTCTCCATTATGTTTATATTTTTGGCCAAGTTAGTGAGCGATTCTGACTTGGGATAACTAGGTTATGCGAGTACACCTAGTGTGATAGCACTTTAGAGAATACATCCAGTGAGTTATTACTCGGGAGGATGGGTTATATTTATATTCAACATATGTGTGAATGTTGTAATATGGTTTTACGTATATAATGGGATAAATAATTATATACGGGAACGTTAAATACATGGATAAAATTGTATTATTTATATAACTAGTGAAAGTTATATGGCTTTCAAGGAAAGATGATTAACTAAGTTAAGGTGGTAAATAACTTATAAATATGGCTGATAACCCTGGTGTACAAGGATATTATTGATTAAGTGCGCTAATGGGTCTTAGCCCGGGGGTGCAAGATTAGTGTGTATATATATATATATGGATGATGAGACTATATATAAATGAGCATACTTGGGGAACTTTCTACTTTGTGATTTTAAAAATCCTAAGTTTTAGTACCGGCATTGTCCTAATTTCAGGGACGGAATTCCTTTGTAAAGGGGGGGGGGGGGGGGGGGAGTATGTAATACCCCGTATTTCTATGTATTTATGATTTAATTAATTAGGAAAATTAATTCGTTAAATATGTTTTAGTTAAATTACAAGTGTGACGTAATTTAATGTGATTAAATAATAAAAGTGATTATTAAATATTAATCGAAAGATAGAGAGTGATTAATCTTATGTTACGAGATTTACTATGTGCGTGAATAGTAAATAATAGTGGATTTTGATATACGACATAGCGAGTGATATGTGCATATTTTATTTTATCTCATTGGGAGTCGCGAGTAGACCATTTTGAGGTGAGAAATGAGAAGTATATTTTAGGTGGCTTGAAAGATAATTTCGAGTGCACTCTTGATTCCGAATGGGCCGAAATAGTCAAGATGAAGTACCCGGGGGTGATGTTTGGGTTTCGGGGGCTTTTTGGACTAGTCAGGACTCGTATTTAAGTACACTAGTCATTTTACAATTGGCTATTCACCCAATTTAGAGATTTATAAGGGGAGAAACCTCATTTATCCCACATTTCAACCCTAGGAGAGAGAAAGAGAAGAGAAGAAAGAAGAAGAAGAAGAAGAAGAAGAAGAAGAAGAAGAAGAAGAAGAAGAAGAAGAAGAAGAAGAAGAAGAAGAAGAAGAAGGAAAAGAGGAAGAAGAAAGGGGATTTTCGGCCAAACTCCGCGGGATTCGACTTGAGGTCGTTGGATTTTATCCACAAGGCAAGTGTTTACTTTCTTTATTAATTTAGTGTGTTTATTTCTCATATTATAGTTGGTGTGTAAAACTATAAAGATTTTTGGGATGAGTTTTCGTGAATCAAAACGAGTTTTTCGAAAGATTAACGAATAAACCCCGGATAATATCAAATTTGGGAAACATAGAAAATAATTGAAATTAATTGTTAGATATGGGTTCTAGGATGATTAGAACCCTTTTTATGTTTGTATATATTATTGGTTGAGGTGGGATGATGATGGGATAAAAGATAAAAAGCTTGGAAGTTCATTAATGGAGATTTGCAATTTGGAGAAGACAGTGAACAGTAATGCAGCAGCTTACGGGATCGATTCGGCCAGGAGACGAATCGATTCAGTTCTTGGTTGAAAGATGAAAGTTGTATATCGTTTCGATACAGTCACATGGGCGCCGACCATGTATTTTTCTTATTTATTTTGGCTTTATAAAGATTTTTCTAAGGAAACCGTTTCGAGATTGAAACCGTTAGCTCGGGAATTAAATTGAAAATTTTATAGATAATTCAAATGCATGCCATTTTCTGTATCATTTTAATTAGATGATAATTTATAGATGAAAATAAAGGTACGGAAGTTATATTTCTAATGATCTTTGATTAAGGTCAATTCGACTTTTGTGGAGTGAGTTATGATTGTTTTAGTGCAAGGTGTGAAATCTTCCATAAAATTAAAGTTGTGAGACATTGTAATTTTTAAGAGTCTAATGGGATAAAGACCCTTGGGATTCGAATGAGAATTTTGGATGCAATTGGGATACGGGCTAGTGGTGATAATCTTAATATTTTGAATTTAAAAGAAATGTTATATTCATATTTTAAGTAAATGAATACTTATGGAATTGGAATAAGTAAGTGAATACTTATGGAATTAAATCGAATATGTATATTCGAGATTACAGGCTAAGGCTACGAGAGATAGGGATGGATAGCCAGATTTGATATATATATACTGGTATAGAGATAGTATATATGTGATATAATTATAAATATATCTGTGTGTGAATGGCAGATTTATATGAAGCATACCTCTCTAGTGATATCATGGGAAGTTGCGCGATGTGGGTGAGGCCCCTGGCTTGAGGAGCAGGGAGTGTATAGTCCCTAGGTCATAGTGTACATTCTATATTGTGTGATTTTTATCAGGAGTGAGACGTGTTGGGTATGTTTCATTCCCATTTCCGGTGAGGAACTATGATCGCTTCCCACACATTGTGATTTGGTTTTTACCAAGTCGGCGTGAGAGTCCGACCGCTGGTACCCAGGATGGTGTGTGGGTAATTCTTTCGAAGATTATAACATTTAGAGACTACATCCATTGAGTTATAGCTCTGAGGGATGGTTATTATACTTATATAGTGTGTGATATATAAGTATGCATATACTTGATGTGTATAGCATATTATATATATATATATATGAGATGTGAACCATATATATACGGACATAATGAAGAATGGAATGTGAGATAAATTTTGAATCTTTAAGGAGTATAAAATCCGGAAGAAAAATAGGGATAAATGTATATAAAGATGAGAATATATACACAAGGTTAATAACACTAAAACGTGATTAGTGTAAATAACTATTGAAAGTTATTCATGATGTAAGGATGAATCATAAGTGAGAGATTATGATGTATAAGCTCAGGCGATAGCTTAGAGTATTTTATAAAAAATGAATAAAGTGATATTCTCCTTCCGGTAGATTTATATCCGGATTTATATGTACATGGATCATAGGTTTTAGTGAGAACCATTGATATATATGGGATGTTATACAATGTGGTATGTACTGAGGGCCTAATGGATTTCGACGATCAACATTGTCGTGTAGTAGTGTATTGGGGCGGTTCCTTATTTGGATTGCGCTTCGCGAGACACCCCACGCACGAACGTAGTGTAATGTTGGGATTGCGTAGAAGTTTAATCCATAGTACTTGAATTTATGAGGATCTTTAGAAGATGGGTGAAAATAATTAGTTAGGCAGGGTAGCTTAACTAAGTTATTTAAGGTATGCGATAGTTGTGCACTATTAGAAGAGGGATGAGGTGTATCTCACGAGAGTGTGATACCACTTTAAATATGAGAAATTTCAAAATTTAAAATATGACATTTATGCACTTGCAAAATATTTTCAAACTCGGGCTCTGACCCATTTCTCCATTTTCCCCTTTTTTGCTATATATGTATATATATTAGGTGTCCAGACAGGGACACCTGGATGACGATTCCTTCGAGTCAGATGTTTACTGCAGCAGCTGTGGATGCCTACAGAATTATTATCGACGCTTCTATCCTTGATATCTAGATAGGAGGTATTGTAGAAACATTCGGGCCGATGGCCTAATTGTATTCATTTATTCTTTTACTGCCTTTTTGTGCGGCAATCGATTTGGTTGTATTAAATTTTATCGAGTGTTAAGTTATTTTATTTCATTTTAGTTGTTGCATAAAAACTGTTATGATTGATTTATTTGAATTGTTTGGTTAAAAATATTAGTTGATTAAAATTTTGACACGAGCCTAATAGGTTATTAGTAATTAAATTTGTTTTCAACAGTGATGCTGAGAATAAACCATATGAGGCTCCTATTTTAATTTGTATAGAATTGATCACCCATTATTTTATTAGGCAGGGTGTCATAAATTTCATCGCCTCGGCATACAGCTCATTTAATGCAACTTGCAACTCTTTCACATCCACCTCCTCGTCCTCACTCACTTCACCCTCACTTACTTGGGATCCACCAGCCTCGGAAATGTCATGCACATGAGAATATTCGTGGGAATATTTATTGTCGTCACTCACATGACATGCCAAGTAAGAAACAAACTTTCTCTCATTGGGGGAACTCTCTCCCTCTTCCGTATCCCTATCACATAAGGTGGAATTATAAGCTATCAATTTCTTACCCTCTTTCTTAAGTCTAGTGGGACACTCGACAACTTTGTGACCATACCCCTTGCACACAAAACACCTATCCGACTCAACCCTATTAAGTTTCTCACTTTTATCTTTAGGGGTGGATTCAACCTTGTTGTTCTTGAATTTCTCAAACTTTTTGGAATCTTTCGATTACTTTTGAAACTTAAGAAATTTTTTAAATTTTTTAGCCAACAAGGCGACATCCTCAAGATCTAAATCAGAATTGACATTCTAAACTTTAGTTTCCTCCTTCAGGGCTTTCAAAGCAATGCCTTTTCTTTCTTATGCACTTTCTTGGAGGTAAACATATCGAGTTCATAGGTTTGTAAGTCACCTACAATCTTTTCTAGTTTTGTCGAATCAAGCACTCCTAAGGAGTTTAAAATAATCACTTTTGCATCAAACCTACTCGCAAAGATCTCAAAATTTTCTTTATGACACGGTTGTCGGGAATCCTCTCACCAAAGTTAAATGATGAGTTGATAATATTAGACAACCTAGCATAAAACTCACCAAATGACTCGATAACTAACATTTTAATCGTTTTACCCTTTGTAGTGAGGTTTCGTAACTTAGACAACCTAACCATGTTAGTTCTATAGTGAGTAAGTGCAAGTGTATATCAAGCCTCTTTTGAAGTTTCACAAGTCATGATTCTATTATACTCTTCTGGTGTGACATGTGAGGAAATTACATGCATACCTTTAGAGTTGTACAGTGAAAGTTTATGTTCAGGATCAATCAATGACTCAACGGGCTTCAAACTACTGACCTCTCCCTCTCATGTGACTGGTGGTGTCCCTTTTCAACAGCTAACCAAACACGTTCATCAATAGATTTTAAAACACTTCTCATTTGCATTTTCCAATAAGCATAATTTGTGCCATCAAAAATAGGTTCACGAAAACTTTCAAAACATCCAAAAGTCGTCTCGAAAAACACAATGGAATAACCACATTAAAAATATGTTTCTAGCTCTGATACAAATTTGATTGTCCCTTTTAATTTCTAATGCATAAAATGTTTTAAGGATGACAAAAAACAAATTCTATTTTTAAGAAAAAACCTTTTTCCAATTTTTTAATTCGCACCAAGTTGTGAACAAATTCTAACTTAACCAAAATATTATCTTGATTAATTCTAAACATCCATCTAGTTATTAAAGAAAATAAAATAATAAAAAGAATACTCACAATGCCAGATGTATGAGGAAAACCACAAATGGGAAAAACCTCGGACGGCACAAGATAGACAATCACTATAAATATGGTTCTATAAAGACAGACGGTAGTCTTACTTAACAACTCGATCAAACCACGAGACTTGAGGCTTATCTGATCTTCAACCGCTCCTCTCATGATGCCCATGCCAAAAATCAACCTTCTTCCACGATGCCTCTCCACAACACACGCATCCATGTATGTCTCGGTGTCCACCGATATGGCTTGTAACATCAACGATGCTGAAATCGAACTCGACCAAATCTTCACCACAAAACCAGCAATTGCTCTTCAGTTGAAGCTTCTTCTTAGTGCAAACAAGATCATAGAACAGCTACCAATGATACTCGAATTTTTGAAACTCAAAGGATGTTTTAAACTAGAAAAACCTTTGTAAACATGTGTGCAGAAACTCTTTGGTTCCTATAATGTTTTTGCAGAATGCACACTCTATGAAATCTAAAGGAAACACGCATATAGATATTTTTCTTAAGGAAGTGGTTTATTCGAACGAGTAGGCTTGTCGCGTGAATGAGATGACCTGACACTCGAACGACGTGGCATCTCACTTGAGTGACATAGTATGTCGCTTGAACAACGCAGTCTGTCGTTTAACGACACATGGGATTAGAGTCCTAATTTAAACCAACTCTAAATAGTTTCAAACACTTAAAATATTTGTATAAAATATTTATTTAATTAAAATAACATCCTTATCTTTATGAAAATTAATTTTGAGCCCCATTAATATTATGCATTCATACGTGAGTGATCTCGGAATGCAATTAAACTTTGAAGACGAATAAGCTTGCACCAATTAAACTTTGGAATAATAAATTCCTTGAAGCTTTTTCTGTGTGGGATCGTGAATAATAAATTACATTAAGACTCAATTGCAAATTTTGTCCTTGCAGCTTTTCAGATTATTAAATCTAGCTTAGGCACTTTTAAGTCATAGTTATTCATTAGAGACATTTGTAAGATCATAAGCCCGAGATTTATTTATTTACATTATATTAGGTTATGGTACTTTCTTTTATGTGAGACTTATCATACACTTTATGTTGGTTTGGTTTTATGTACTTATTGTGGAAATGTTGATTTAAAATAGAATCATGGGCCTTTAATATAGAATTTATTTTACATTGGTGCTGAGAATGATATTAATTGATTGATAAGCCCCATCTTCGGCATATCGTGCCTGGACAACCTTTACATGAGAAAATGGGGGTTGTTACACCTTCCAATAATGAAATCACTATGTCCAAGGAATAGTGTCCTATGAAACCTGATTAAATAGAGAGGAATAGAAATATACCTTCATGATTGGGTAGACTCATGTATGGTTTTATGTGTACTAGACCGAATATCTTATTTTCCATCAGCATGATAAACAAAATTTAGTGTAATCTTGGAGCAGAGCATAGGACTGAAAAACACATTATCATGTACCTAAAAGGTACTACAAGTCCTACGCTATTTTATCGAGCTAATATTTTTGTACTTATGGGATAAAAATACTTGGGTTTTAATCGATAAGTATTCCAAGAAATCGACCTCATGATAATGGTTACACTACGAGGAGGATCCATAAACTAAACAAGTATCAAACATTCATGAATTGTTGATTTGGCCACAGAAGCCGAATATTTTCTCATTTCGATGGCAATAATGGAGAGTGTTTGGATAAAGAACTTCCTTAATGACTTAGGAGTGTATTCTTTAGTGAAATCAGTCATTACGTTGTATTGTGATAATAAGAGATCGATTTTAAGTTAGAAAAAACCCAACACCTATAAAAGTGATAAGAGCATTAAGAATAGGTATCACCTGGATCAAGGGATGGAACAAGTGTGGTGATAAGATTGTGACCAAAATTGCATCCGATCAAAATCCAGTTAATCCTTATACATCTAGGACTATTGATAGTGATGTAGAAGGGTTGGTAATTAGACTAATGGATACATGGGTTTAATATAAACTAGGAGATTGTTGGGATTTTATTGATAAAATGATATTTTATGGTATTTAGTATTCACTAATAATGGATTTTCTTTTTCTCAATCAAAACATCAATCATGTTTGTGATGATGCCTTATGTCTATATTATACTTCTAATACAATAGTATTAGAGGTGTAAATGATAATTAATTATCCCTACCTACATAACCTCATCCTAAAATTAATGCTCCCTTTCACCTCAACGAATTAATCAAAAATCTCTTTGAAACCGAAAAAAAAAAGAATAAATCAAAAGTCTCTTGAAAACTAAAAGATGATCCATTCTAAACTCCATTAATTAATCTCTCGATCCAACACAATCTAGATTCAATTAACTATTTTCATCATTCTCTACTCAAATCAAATTACACATCACTACTAATACCACTACATCTATATAATGTTTTTATTTCAAGAGCAAAAGTTTAAAAAAAAATCAAAATCATTTTTTATATAAATAAAAAAGTTTTTTGGTTACGAAAACATTTTTAATGGTGTTTGGTTTACAACTATAATTCTGTTTTATGTGTTTAAATGCAGTTCTGAAAAAAAAATCGTTTGGCATACCTATTTTTAAACACTGAATTATAATATTTATGTGTTATAATTAAGTTTTTTAGAAAACAACAAAAGGGTGTTTTATAACTTTTTTTTAACTCAGTATTATTCATTCTTAATATTGTAATGCATTTATAACTTAACATATAACATACATACATAATGCATTAATATGTGTGTAATTCTTTTAAATAAAAAATAAAAATGTACATGTAAATAAAATTAAGTATATTTATATTTTATTAAATTATATAGTATACTAAGATCCATATGTTAAATAATATTATTAATAGAAACATGATACTTATATATAGTTTTCTACATGTATTATTAATGCATGAAATAATATACAATATACATATAGTACATACGAATTGAAAATTATTATCAATCCATGTATGTATATAATTTTATTGTGAATTATACATGCAATATGATTATATGAACATATATACATATGTATATGTATATATTTATACATTTATGTATGTAAGTACGTATACATTTGTATTATATATATATATATATATATATATGTGTGTGTGTGTGTGTGTGTGTGTGTGTGTGTGTGTGTGTGTGACACTCCGCCTAATTAAATACCGGGTGATCAGTCCTTTATTAAATTAAATCAGAATATTATATTGGTTCAGAATATGCATCACTGTCGCAATTTTTTATTAAAAATATTACCCACCTAATATTTAAAAATGGTTTATGTCAAAATTTTATCTTTTAATTAATATAAAACAAAAACAAGTAACTAAACATTCACCATTTAAAGAAATCTCATATGAAAGGAAATAACTAAAATAATAAATATGACTGGAGTGAACACTTCCACTCTAAGTACCGAATACAATGATCCAACAGAAATAATCCAAAAAGTGAAAGGAGTAAATAATAAATCCATAATCTCTAACTGTCTAAATACAAAAGGGGTGACATGCCATAATAGAAGGAAATAGCTCAAGATGAAGGAATGATAATCATGGAAGCATCTACAACCGAGGTCCTATAACTTTCACAACAGCTACAGCACGTCAAATGAATGGAACTTCTATGCTTGGTGTCCCTGTGGGTGGGAACCTAAAATAATTTGGCAAAATAAAAGAGATTTGCAAGAGACGAGTCAGAGCCCTAGTGTAAAACATTTAAAAATTTTAGCAAGTATTTAAATATTACAGTATAGCAAAGAGTATGCGCACGTTAGATTTTTGAACACTCACTTAAGATTCTCACCTCTAGACTGTAGACAAAATCCTTCTAATCACTACCCGCAACACCAACCCGTATTTTCCACACAATACCATATTAAATGTTTTTATTATTGTTATCTCAATTTCGAAAGTATATATAAATCACGCTAAGTGCTCGCTTACCCAAGTTATTCAAATATTTTCATCATTATATATCTTATCCACATACCTTCACATAGAAAGTATCACTATAGGTATATATATATACATCACGATACATTATATATAATAAAAAGGAACCTATAGACTTAGCTACTGTGCCCTCCAACGGCGCTATCAAGTCCCGAAATATCTCGCACTACATAAGGACAATGAGTTGGGAATCTCCCACGAACAATAAATTTATAAATCACACATATTTAAGACGAACATGGTTCCAAGCCTATGGGCTATGCATATACTTACGTACCCATACGACCATCAACACTATCATTCTCAGATAGCCCGTACCTAGGTTCCATGCTCTTGAGGTACCAATAAAATATCCCCCCGAAGGCTCCTCAAGATAGGATTGTCCCCTTTCCCAACCTCCCGTGATAGTAAGTATGGTAGGTATGTCATACACAAAAGACATCATTATAGGCATTCACACAACCTATCGGGTTAATTAGGTATACACACAACTCGAATATTTAACTTATATGTAATATCTCTCATTATTACTTGCATTACACGTACTAGATTATGAATACTCTCTCGCTCGTAACTTAGAGATAACTCATCGCTCCAATTGTCATAAAATATCATACCCATTTTATTATCTAATAATTTTGTTCTAACCTAAATGCCAATTTTACTACTAAGCATCACTTCAAATAAACCTGCTACCCGATTTAAAACATAAGAAATTATCCTAGAACTGGACCTGTCGTTTGAACCAGAAGCTATCTCATTTGAAATAGATAGCATGTCGTTAGAGAGACATATCGCGTCATATGAGTTCTCATTCGAACCAGGCTCAATCTCGTTTGAATGAGATTTGAGTAGTTTTGCCCCCAACCTGCACTTGCTACATTTTTCATCCATAAACAGTCCTAAAACCTCTATAAATCAGTCCCAAACTCCTTCCATTAAATTCCACCTCATTTTCCCACATAAAAGGATGATTTATAACATCTTAAACACATCAATTCATGATTAATTAACCCAAAAATGAAAAATCACCAAATTTCATATTCATAAAACCCTAGTTTATAAGATTTCCAATTAACCCTATTTAATCCCAAATTTACTCAGCAATTATCAACATAAATTTGTAGCTAATCTTAAAATTACATGGACCATCTAACTAGGTAGAAATTTAACCCTAATATATCTTTTAATCATGAATTCTTCATCGAATTACAAGCAATTTAAGGGGGTTTCATTTCCTACACTAACATGAACACATTTAATGCTAAAAGACAAAGATTTAAACACTTGCCTTACGAAAAATGGTATGATCCGTTGGTGTTATTGGTATGGTTGAGACCCTTGTTCTTCGATCTACGCGATGGTGGTCTCGGTGGTGAAAGAGGTACACTTATGGTGGCTCTTCCTTAGATTTTTCTCCCTCTTACTCTCTCTTAGGTATCTCTCTATGGATAACCTAATCTAGCCCACGTAGGAGAACTTTTATTTCTCTAATTTTCGTCCTTTATTTTACACCAAAAATATAATTTACTAAAATTTCTTCTGTGGTGCCGGTTTGGCCTAAAACTGCCCCGGAACCCAAACTAAGCCCCCAGGTAGACATTTCTGACTATCTCGACCCTTCTGGACTCAACGACACACTCCAAACGACCATATAAGCGACTTATAAATATTTTAATTTTTATTCCATTAATTTAGTCCCGACATGACTGAATGCACGTCCCGACTTAATTTCTATAATTGTTGTATTTTTCACTCACAAAAACTTCAATATATTTTTACAATTATATAGTACTTTAATCGCTATGTAATATTCAACATATTTATCACCAATAAATACTAACTCTTGTCACGCTAGTAATTATTTAAGTTAAATCCGAATTAATTATAAATAAATTCTCTCCATTTAAATTAATTAATCCTAGTCCCATAATTAAAATAAAATCTTTCAAAAATACGAGGTATTACATACTTTCCCCCTAATAATGGAATTTCATCCAAAATTCAAAAAAGAATAAAAATATAGGTATACCTCATTGGAATAACTCTAGATAATTTTCCCGCATGTCATCCTCTCGCTCCCAGGTAGATTCCTCGACATTATGATGTCGCCACTTCACTCGCACTAACGGAACTATCTTTGACCTCTGTTTCCTAATCCTATGGTCTAGGATAGCAACTGGAAGTCGTTGGAAATCTCGTTCGAACGAGATTTCCCCCAACTTCTAATGAAATTTCCGAAGTTCTAATTTTTGCTCAGACAAGTTAAAACCTTACAAGGTTGATTGAAGCGAGAGAGAATGATCGACGGTATTCTTGAGTGACTTCATTACATAGTCTATCAACGAGATGATTGTGTAACTCCTAAGGGAATATGTTGGAATAAGAGGGCCTTATGGAATATATACGATAGAGAGATTAATCGTACAGCTAGAGTAACATGAGTATTAGAGGTGATAATACAACGTATAAATTCGAGGATTTGGGTTGCGTGATACCTAACTATTATTATATGTTATGTGTACGTACCTATTGATTGAATTATTGTGTGTATAACATACCTACGCTGCTTGCTATCGGGTGGAGGTTGTGCGTTATGGACGATCATATCTTGAGTAGTCTTCAGGGGGCTTTTGATTCGTACCTCTAAACATAGAACATATGTACGGGCTATCAGTGAGAACGATAGTGTTGATGGCCATATGGGTTTGTAGGCATGTGCATAACCCATGGGCTTGGAACTATGTTATCCTCCAATATGTGTGCTTGGTTTGATGGTTCGCGAGAGATTGAACCTATAGTCCTTTATGCAATGAGCGATGCATCGGGACATGATAGCAGAGTATGCATTGCACCAAGGGGGCCCTAACCCAGGGGGTGCTAGAATAGTATATATATAGAGAGAGAAATATATGTATACATGTTACTTATTCAACTGTGCGTGTTTAGTAGATACGAAATTAAAGATATTTAAAAATATTCTTAGTGAGAAAAAGGAATACCTATGAGAATAACGAATGTGAATATGATTAACTATCCTTAAAAATATGATAATACGGGATACTGGTGATATGGGTAAGCGCATGAGATTATTAGTGTGCTAATAGTCATCTTCAGGCTAGTTAGACGGGGTAGCATGACTAGGATGGGTTAAATATATGCGTTAAATGTGGACAATAGATGAGAGGTGAGTATCTCAAGTGAGAGTGCGAAAACCTAACATGTACACAATATGTGCTAATGTTTTCATTTAAGCACTTGTTGATTTTTAAACTATTTTCAACTCGGGATCTGACCTGTTTATTGCAAATCTCATTTCTTTTGTCAACTCACTTTAGGTGCCCAGCCACGGGGACACCAAGTATAGGAGTTCCATTCATTTGATGAGCTATAGGTGCCGTGGAAGTTACAGGACTTGGTAGTAGACGCCTCCATGATTCTCATTCCTTTATTTTTAGTTGTTTACTTTAGTTATGGAATATTGCCACCTTTTATTTATTCAAAAAATCAGAGATTGTGGATTTATTTATTTACTCCTTTTAGTTGTTGGTTTATTTTGTTGGATTATTGTATTCGGTATTTCGGCTGGAAGTGTTTACTCCAGTCACATTTAATATTTTAATCATTTTATTACATATGTGATTAATTGGATGGTGTATGTTTAATAATTGGTTAATTTGATTTTTTGTTAATTAAAGATAAAATTTTGACATCAACCTTTTTAAATATTAGGTGGTTAGTGTTAATAATAAGTATTCGACAGTGATGCATATTCTGAACCAACTGAATATTCTAATTTAATTTAATAAATGACTGATCACCCAGTATTTAATTAGGAGGGTGTCACAGGTGCCCCGAAATCTAAACTAAGCCTCCGGGTAGACATTTCTGACTATCTCAACCCTTCCGGACTCAACGGCGCACTCGAAATGACCATATAAGCGACTTATAAATATTTTACTTTTTATTCCATTAATTTAGTCTCGACACGACTGACACGGGCGTCCCGGCTTAATTTCTATAATTGTCGTATTTTTCACTCATGGTAACTTTAATATATTTACACAATCATATATTACTTTACTCGTTAAGTAATATTCAACATAATTATCACCAATAAATACTAACTCTTGTCACGCTAGTAATTATTTAATTTATATTCAAATTAATTATAAATAAAAAAATTCCATTTAAATTAATTAATCCTAGTCCCATAATTAAAGTCAAGTCTTTCAAAAATACGGGGTATTACATACTTCCCCCCTAACAACGGAATTTTGTTCTGAAATTCAGAAAAGAATAAAAATATAGTTATACCTAGTAAGAATAACTTTAGATATTTGTCCTGCATGTCATCCACTCGCTCGCAAGTAGACTCCTCGACATTATGATGACATCACTACACTCGTACTAACGGCACTATCTTTGACCTCAGTTTCCTCTCGTTACGATCTAGGATAGCAACTGGCCCGTCCTCGTAGGAACTACCAGGTTGTAGATCAATCTCCTCTAAGGAAATATAAGTGTGGGCCAAGTCATCCCAAAGATATCTTCTCGGCGAAGAAATATAGAACACGCCATGAATCATATGCAAGTGCTCCGGTAACCCAAGTTTGTAAGCCACTATCCCAATCCGCTCAATAATAGGTAATGGTCCTACATACCTCGGTACCCACTTCCCTTTCTTCCCAAATCGCATTATCCCCCTCATAGGAGATAATAATAGCAACACATGATCCCACACACTGAACACCCTCAAGAATCTCTTGGCATCAGCGTAGCTCTTCTGTCTATCCTGAGCAACCCGAATATGGCTTCGAATCAACCAACCTTAGCTGAGGTGTCCAGGATCACCTCTATCCTAAGAAACTATCCCCCACCTCGATCCAACATGATGGAGAATGACAAGGTCTACCTTATAGCGCCTCAAATGGAGCCATGCCAATAGTAAGCTGGTAAGAGTTATTATAAGAAACTCTACCACTGGGAGGTACTGCTCCCAACCCCCGCCAAAATCAAGGATACACATCAGTAACATATCCTCTAACATTTGATTTTTCCACTCAGTTTCCCCATCCGTTTGATGGTGATAGGACGAACTCAAACGTAACTCCGCACCTATGGCCTCCTGGAAGCTCTCCCAAAATTTGGACACAAAATTCTTGTCCCACTCGGACACAATATCAAGGGGCACCCCATGGATTCTCACACTCTCAACAATGAAGATCAGAGCATACTGCCCAGTAGTATAATCGATCCGGATTGGCAAAAAATGATATACCTTGGTCAACCGATCCACAATCACCCATATGGAATCGTGACCCCTTTGTGATGCAGTAAGCCCTGTGATGAAATCCATGGAAATTCTTTTCCATTTCCATATAGGGATATCTAATGGCTATAGGAGCCCTGGCATTCTCTGGTGGTCCACTTTCACTAGTTGACAAGTGGCACATTTCGAAATAAATTCGGCGATGTCCTTCTTCATTCCACTCCTCCAGTAATGTCACCTCATATCCTCGTACATCTTATCCCCTACGGGATGTATCAGAAATCATAAACCATGCGACTCTACCATCACTGCATGTCATAAATCCTCCTCATATGGAACTACTAATCTGCCATTAAAATATAATCCCCTATCTGAGCTCACAGAGAAAGTCCCTGCTCCCTCGGCTAGAAGATGAATAATCTGATCCTGACAGAATGAGTCTGCTCCCCGAGCCTATATCACCCTAGTAACAATCTCAGGTATAACTGTCATCATTGACATGAATGAGCAGGCAACCGCATCCTGATGTCCCAGTTCCTTCCATTTTACCTTCCACACCTCAAACACCTCACCTACTGGCCTATGGCTCAATGCGGCTGCTAACACGTTAGCCTTCCCCGAGTGGTAATGGATGTAGAAATGATAATCCTTTACAAATTCAAGCCACCTCCATTGACGCATATTTAACTGCCGCTGAGTGAACAGATACTGCAGTGACTTGTGATCTATAAACAGGAGAAATCTCTCCCCTAAGAGATAATGTCTACATATCCGCAAAGCAAATAGGAATGTCGCTAACTCCAAGTCGTGGGTAGGGTGACTCCTCTCGTGAGGCTTAAACTTATGGGCGGTATAAGATATAGACTTATCATACTACTGAAGCACACCCCCAGTCCTAATACGGACGCATCAGTATAAATTATGTATTCCACTCCTGGTCTGGGTGGTGCTAGAACTCATGTTGAAGTCAGCTTGTCCTTCAACTCATCAAAAACCAATTGGCAGGCGTCATCCCAAATAAATGGCACATTTTTACAAGTCAAGTTTGTCAACGGACCTTCTATGTCCGATAATCCCTGAATAAATCGCATATAGGATCCTGCTAGGCCTAAGAAACTACGTATCTCTATCAGCGTCATGGGCTTTCCCCACTCCCTCACCACTGATATCTCCCTCGGATCTATGGATATCCCTCCTTCAGAAACAATGTTCCCCAAAAACAAAACCTCTCTCATCCAGAACCCACACTTCTCATATTTCATATACAACTCGTTCTCACGTAGTGTCTGCAAAGCCAGTCTCAAATGCTCAGCATACTCCTCCTCAATTTGGGAATAAATCAAGACGTTAAGAACTCTCTGACAATGACAAACTGATTTAAGAACTCTCTGAACACCCTGTTCATTAATTCCATGAAAATGGTCGGTGTTATTTATCCCAAATGTCATAACCCTGAGATCATAGGATCCATATCGCGTCAAGAAGGCAGTCTTAGGCACGTCCTGGTCTCTGATACATAAATGATGGTATCTCGACCTCAAGTCTATCTTCGAGAAGTAGGAAACACCCCTCAACTAGTCAAATAGGTCATAGATTTGGGACAAAGGATATTTATTCCATATCGTGACCTTATTCAACTCTTGATAGTCCACACACAACCTTAACTACCCATCTCTATTATTTATGAATAGTACGGGAGCACCCCAAGCCGAGGAACTTCTACGGATGAAACCTTGACCCAATAACTACTTGATCTGATCCTATAGCTCCCTCATCTCCGTCGGAGCCATACAGTAAGGTGCACGGTCTATCGATCGGGTGCCTAGCGCTAAATATATCACAAACTCTATCTCTTTATTGGGCGGTAATCCTAGTATGTCCTTAAAGACATCAGCAAACTCAAGAACAACCGAAATCAAATTAAGTGGTATCACCACCCCCTTCGAGGTCTCCTCCTCTATATAATATAAATGGATGGACGAACTCCCTCCAGGCGAGGCATCGCCACCAAAAACATCTCCTAACCCGGTATGGAAAACAAAACACTACGACTATAGTAATCAATCATTGCCCTATACATAACTAGGCAATCCATTTTGATAATCGCATCATACTCGGTCATATCTAAGACAAGCATATCGGTCGATAAGATCAATCTCCCAATCTCAATGACCACTCCCCGACATGTAAAGAATATCAATGACCCATATACAAATGGTGAATCTACACTAGTAACTGTGCTCTCTGCTGTGTCTAATGACCCCGTGGCGCATGCAAAACTTATGGAAATGCAACTATGTTATGCCCTAAAGTCCCCTGAATAGAAAACATATCCTCGATCGCAACTGAAGCCTGGTGAACTGTGGCCTGGTGGACGTTATAGACACGCCCATACTGTAGTTGTCTATATTGGACTCGAACCACTAGAATGGATGGCAACACTGGTACCTGCGATGGTGCTGGGTTGGCTACTGGAAATATCGGTCGTTGGGGCTCCTGACGAGCGCCCTTATGCTACTACTGCGACGGGTCTCTGCCCTTCTGAGGACAATCATGACATTTGTGGACAGTGTTTCCATATATAAATAATCTTTATGGAAAGTCTCCTCCCTTCTAACCCTGCTGCCCTCGACCCTGATGGTCGTTACCACCCTTCCCTTGGCCCTGCTAAAAGCGTTGATGGCCCTACTGTCCAGGATGGACCTGATGTCTCTGTCTAAAATCTCCTTGTTCCTGCCTGTAGTCACCTGATCTGAGCATCTTAGAAGAGTCCCCCTGATGGTAACTCTGCTCGCTCTGTCTCTGCTGACCCTGGGCTGATTGTGCCCCACTGGCACCATTACCTCATGTCCTGCCCCTTGGCTGGACTCCCCCACTCGTTTGCTTCCCCTCATATGGAGTAGTGATCCTAGCAGTGTAGTAGGGCAACATTAACTACACCAAAATATTTAGCCAACGAAAGATTTTCCAACAGATGTCGGCGAATCCTCCATGTCAAACTGTCCATAAACATCCTAATTTTTTTATCCTTCGTAGGTATCTCATCTGGCACAATATTCAGTAGGTTCGTGAACTCTTTCTCGTATCCGACATTTGTCTTCCCTTCCTGGGTGAGGTTTAGTAACTTTCGCCTCATCTGAGTCTGAACGACGGAGGGGAAATATTTGCGATCGAACTGCACCCAGAAGTCCTGAATAGTCATGGTGTCTCTCTCCTCAGCAGTGGTAATAGACTCTCCCACTAGCTTAAATGTAGCTAGTATCTTCCTCTGAACCTCAGTGCACTCGTACATCCTCAAGTGCTTTTAAATGTCCTTCTTACACTGGTCAACCACATCAACATCTGAACTCCCTGCGAACTCCAGAGGATTCTGGAAGTCATATCTGACTCGCTCCCAAGCATAAGGGAATGCATGAGCTGGTGCTGGGGCCACCGTTGGTGCCTAGGTTGGGGCCTGATGTACCACGGCCAAACCTACATTTATCGCCTATGCCACGATGGAGGAAACCTTCGCAACATCCATCGTGCCCTGGGTAGGAGCTAGCTGGGGCTCGGGTTGGGCATTCCTAGGAGCTCGCTGTGCACGTTTAGGAGGCATCTGAGATGAGAGAGAAGCTTTATAAGTCCTCGGTAAATATCTCAAATAGCTGAAGACGTAAAATGCACAATTAATGAATACAACATTCCTAAATATAGGGATTTATATCAAAGAAAGCTACGTTGGAAGCACAATAAGTCATACAGATCCTAAAGGACTCTAGAACCTGATGCTCTGATACTACCTGTGACACCCCGCCTAATTAAATATCGGATGATCAGTCCTTTATTAAATTAAATCAGAATGTCTTGTTGGTTCAGAATATGTATCGATGTCGAAAACTTTATTAAAAAGACTAACCACCTAATATTTAAAAATGGTTGATGTCAAAATTTTATCTTTTAATTAATATAAAACAAAAAAACAAGTAACTAAACATTCACCATTTAAAGAAATCTCATATGAAAGGAAATAACTAAAATAATAAATATGACTGGAGTGAACACTTCCACTCTAAGTACCGAATACAATGATCCAACAGAAATAATCCAAAAAGTTAAAGGAGTAAATAATAAATCCATAATCTCTAACTGTCTAAATACAAAAGGGGTGACATGCCATAATAGAAGGAAATAGCTCAAGATGAAGGAATGATAATCATGGAAGCATCTACAACCGAGGTCCTATAACTTCCACAGCAGCTATAGCATGTCAAATGAATGTAACTCCTATGCTTGGTTTCCCTGTGGCTGGGAACCTAAAATAATTTGACAAAAGAAAAGAGATTTGCAAGAGACGGGTCAGAGCCGGAGTGTAAACCTTTAAAAATTTTAGCAACTATTTAAATATTAATGTTAAGCAAATAGTATGCGCATGTTAGCTTTTCGAACACTCACTTGAGATTATCACCTCTCAACTATTATGCATGACTAACGCACCTCTAAACCCATTCTAATTATTTTATCACCTAACTAGACTATAGACAAAATCCTTCTAATCACTACCCACAACACCAATCCGCATTTTCCACACAATACCATATTAAATGTTTTCACAACTGTTATTTCAATTTTAGAAGTATTTATAAATCACGTTAAGTGCTCGCTTACTTAAGTTATTCAGAGAATTTCATCATTATATATCTTATCCACATACTTTCACACAACAAGTACCACTACAGGTACATATATATATATATACATTAAAAAGGCACCTCTAGACTCAGCTACTGTGCCCTCATACTCTGCTACCAAGTCTTGGTACATCGCGTATTGCATAACGACAATGGGTTCAGAATCTCCAACGAACCATAAATTTACAAATCACACATATTGGAGGCGAACATGGTTCCAAGCCTATAGGCTAGGCACATACCTACGCACCCATATGACCGTCAACACTATCATTATTAGATAGCCCGTACCTAGGTTCCATGCTCTTAAGGTACCCGTCAAATATCCAGAGAATGCTCCTCAAGATATGATTGTCCCCTTTCCCAACCACCCATGATAGCAAGTATGGTAGGTATGTCATGCACAAAATACACATCATTAAAGTCATTCACATAACCTATCAGGTTAATTAGGAATAAACACAACCCGAATATATAACTTATACGTAATATCGCTCATTATTACTTGCATTACACATACTAGATTATGAATACACTATGGCTCGTAACTTAAAGATAACTTGTCGCTCCAATTGTTATAAAATACCATACCCATTTTGTTATCCAGTAATTTTTTTCTAACCTAAATCCCAATTTTACTGTTAAGCATCACTTCAAATAAACCTGCTACCCAGATTTAAAACAGAAGAAATTATCCAAGAACTGGACCTGTCGTTTGAACCAGAAGCTATCTCGTTTGAAATATATAACATGTCGTTAGAGCGACATATCGCGTGATATGGGTTTTCGTTCGAACCAGGCTCAATCTCGTTTCAACAAGATTTGAGCAGTTTTGCCCTCAACCTGAACTTGCTATGTTTTTCATCCATAAACAGTCCTAAAACCACTATAAATCAGTCCCAAACTGCTTCCATTAAACCCCAACGCATTTTGCCACATAAAAGGATAATTTCTAACATCTTAAGCACATCAATTCATGATTAATTAACCCACAAACGAAAAATCCTAAAATTTTGAATTCATAAAACCCTTCATAAGATTTCCAATTAACCTTATTTAACCTAAGATTTACTCAGCAATTATCAACATAAATTTGAAGTTCATCTTCAAATTACATGAACCATTCAACTTGGTATCAATTTAACCCTAATATATCTTTTAATCATGAATTCTTCATCGAATTACATGCAATTTAAGGGTGTTTCATTACCTACACTAACATGAACACATTTAATGCTAAAAGAGAAAATTTTAAACTCTGGCCATACAAACGATGGTCTGGTCCTTTGGTATTTTTGGTACGGTTGTGACTCTCGTTCGTCGATTTACGCGATGGTGGTCTCGGTGGTGGAAGTGGTGCACTTGTGATGGCTCTTCCTTAGATTTTTCTTCCTCTTTCTCTCTTTTTCGTCTCTCTCTGTGTCTAACTTTTTTTCTCACATAGGATAACCTAATCTAGCCCACGTAGGAGATCTTTTGTTTCTCTAATTTTTGTCCTTTATTTTACTCCAAAAATACAATTTACTAAAATGCCCTTCCGGGGTGCCGGTTAAGGCATAAAACTGTTTCGGAACCCAAACTAAGCACCCCGGTAGACATTTCTGACTATCTCGACCCTTTTGGACACAATGGCGCACTCGAAATGACCATATTCCATTAACTTAGTCCCAACACGACTAGCACGCGCGTCCCAACTTAATTTCTATAACTGTCGTATTTTTCACTCACGACAACTTTAATATATTTTCACAATTATATATTACTTTACTCGCTAAGTAATATTCAACATAATTATCACCAATAAATACTAACTCTTGTCACGCTAGTAATTATTTAATTTAAATACAGATTAATTATAAATAAATTCTCTCCATTTAAGTTAATTAATCCTACTCCCATAATTAAAATAAAGTATTTTAAAAATACGGGGTATTACAATATATAGTTAAACTCCCCAACATACTTCATTCAATATACCTAAAAACACATGATATATTGATTCATTTATGATGTATGTATGTATATATTAATATATCATGTATGTGTGAAAGTTTTTATGTACGTGTTTATGTGTATATATATATATACACACACACACACATATGTATAATATAATTGAAATGCCAATTTTGTCAAATTATCAAAAAATTGTATTAAAAATAAGTTTACCAAACGCGCACCAATATTTACAAACATAAAAAAATGAATTTTAAAACATTATTTAAAAACAGTGTTTAAATTGAGTTTTTTGAATACAGAACAAACAAGTCAATTTATAAATGACATAAATTTTTTCAAATTGAAAACAAATAAAAATATGTATAATTTTTTATATAAAATACTTTTTTTGAAGTTTTTATTTATAAATAATAGTTTTAAAGTTAAAAAAAGTTTAAAATTTTTGAAATGTTTTTAATATAAATAAAAAATGTTTTTCATTATAAAAACATTTTTATAGTTTTATTTGTATAAAAAAATATTAAGTTTGTATCCATAAATGACATATAGTTTTTAAACTAAAAATAAATAAAAATATATATAATTTTTTATATAAAATACGTACATTTTTTTTATGTTTTATTTATAAAAAATAGTTTTTGTGCAATAAAAATATTTAAAAATAATAGACAAGTTTTATTTATGAAAAAATTAAATTTTTTATAATGGCCTTACTATAAGATATTGAATTTATAATATATACTAATTTTTGTAAGTATCATTGTGTTTGTTTATTGTACATCGCCCATGCATCGCAGGAGTTATATGCTAGTATATTAATAAATATATTGTATATGTTTCTCAATTATAGTTAATAGAAATTATAATGATTTGAGTGAGGACTAATCACAAAAGATCATAATTCTGGTTCTAATATGATTGAATGTTTCAAAATGTACATATAGAGTTGACATCTTATCGGTAAATCTACATGTATGATATTAGTTGGTTATCTTCACTATGAGAACTTGTTTCATAGTTTGAGAACTTGTCTAATAGTGTTAGGAGAATTATAGCAGTATATCAGGAATGTATTGAACAAGACTTGAGGTGATGATTGGGTTTATATGCTGACTTGATTAGACTTGATTAGATTCTTAATTCAAAGGAATATGAGTGTCAAACTATTCACCTAGCTAATTCATTAACTTACTATGGGTGACATTTAATTTATTAGGTCAATAATCTCTATATGTTGGTTAATCATTGAATGAATATGTTTGAGATCATTAACGGGCGGAATTCAAGTCCGAGATATATTATGGATCGTGATACCCTCTTAATAAGCTTATCACTTTTGTAGGTGATTAGGCCCCGATAATAAATTATGTCGTACATTAAAATTAAAATAACATTCTTAGCTTGTGACATAAATATGAGACATTTAAAACTTTTTTCACAATGCATTGATGGAGATAATTTAGAGTAATAGAACCACTAACTACAATAACATCCATCACATTTTAAAACTCCAAGAACATAAAACGCAAATGATATAAAGTCAACTACATAAATATCTCCAATTAAATACCAAAAGTCAATTGTGGCATCAAATGAACCACTAAATCCACTATAAATGTCCCATAAATAAAATGACTGGAAAAGAAACTAAAGTAACGAAATTAGATACACTCCAGTTGCAAGACTCGTAATTTATAAAACTATGCATGTATCCAACAACCTATCCTATAATGTTTGTCAATAGCAATGGGTTAGGGCCCATCATAAGAATACTATTTACTCTTCTTAATAGGATCCATGAATCATGTCATAAGCAATATAAGAGATAAATATCACAATATAATATTTTAGTCAATGAATAATATAATAACGATGATATTAATGTAAAACTACAACAACTACACACATAAATAAATCAATCTTAACTACATAAATCCAATTATGTTTATTTCAAAATTAAAATAAATATCTTTCTATTAACTTAGTGAATTTTAATATATAATCGATGCGACACCATTATAATATGTTTGCCTCTCTATTATCCCTTCACATATTTTTGGTGTGCCTTATGTCAAATTTCATTATTACACATTTATACAAGTGTGTTTTCATTCACAATAAAAAAACTATATCATGTGATAAAAAAAATTTAACAAAATACCCCGACAAACATATCCAAATTGAGTATTTCAATTCGTGAGATAATTAATCAGATTAAATCATAAATCGGTACAAAAATGAGTACACACAATTCTCAGCAACATATTATCGTATTTTACACCACAATAATCATTTGTGTGATTTCATAAATCAAAACATGTTATCGAGTTACATATATTATCCAACATGTGATTCTTGACTCCCAAAAATAATAATGTATAATACTCTACGCATGCGGTATTTCAACTATTAAATTCAATTTCATAATTTCATAAAATTATAATTATAATTAGTTATCACTTTCCCTAATTAGGTTGCTAATCATTAGTAGAAAATATGTGTATTTAATGTGTTGGAAATATTTAAATCAAGTAATATTAAAGGAGAAGTATAGATATATTCTTGCCTGAAAAAATAAGTATTCAACAAATTTGATGGTACCACTGCACTCATCTCGTGAAAATATGAAACTTTCCTTGTATTTCCTCCTTTAAAATATGGATGTATAGCTCCACAAAATAAGGTTGAACTTTTATTTTAATAGAGGTCTAGGATTGAAAAGAGGAAGAAAATAAGGGGGTTTGTTAGCTTATGTTTTATAAGATAAGTTGCAAGCACAAAACTTTAAAGCCCCTTAGGGTCGCGCACACAGCGATATGTAGAGGCACCTAATACCACCCACGATCAAAGGTCCGGGGCCACTGTTGCGGATAAGATCCCCACGATCTTGAATCCTCCTAGGTCCTCTCTCTATCTCTAGACTCATATTTCACTAAGGATTTATAACAAAAATTCCAAGTTGTTTTTATCTTCTAAACTAAAATAACTCCCTCTTGTGATTCAATTTTTCAAATTTAAAACCTGAATTCCCAGAAATTAGAAAAGTTTAAATTAACCCCTAGGTTTTTACTTCAATACTAAACTACCAAATTTTTAATTAAATGCACAAAATATTCATTGAATTCACCAAGAATCACCAAAATCATATATTCAATTTTTTTTAATTTTAATTCTCATTCCATTTAAAATAATCATTTTAATTAAGTAACCCAATTAATTTATTAAATCCTACTATAAAAAATACAAATTATTACAATATTCCCGACTAACACATGAATTTTGTCATCAAAATTCAATAAAGGATAAACGTCAAAACCTAAACCCACACAAATAACATAGGACCATATATGCCTACCCATAGTATGCATGGGTTGTAGATCCCATATGCCCAATCACACATGTACATTGTGCAAATAGTGTGAGCTCACACAGACACACACACACATACACACACACACACACATACACACACACACACAGAGATATTTATATATATATATATAAGGTATATTTATAAAATAAAGGACATGTCATACTGCCCCACTTATTATGTCCTGGATCATCTTGAGGTTGCCCCACCTGAGCTCCAAGTGGTGCATAAATATGTGGTGCAATAGGTGTTCATGCAACTGCCCGATACTCTCAATTCTTTATTAAATGTTTTACTTGGCCCCGTTGTCCTTAAGTATTAGGACACCTCATAGATGGATGCCCTATCTCTCGACAATATAAAAAGTGTCCCTAAAAGGTTCCAATTTTGTACCCGATGCATGATCTCCCTCATATCCCTATCCTCGAGGAGCTTAGGGGACTCTATTGCCTTCCTTAAGGACCTACCGATCTTGAGCCACTCAAGGATTCTTACATGGTTGGTCATTATGAATATTTATCACACCACCTGGCATGGTTCCATATGAAACACCCAGCTAGTTCATCTTCCCAAACTTCTTTTGATAATATAACTTATCTTGCCATATCGTCACTGTGACATCCACCACCTGAGAATAACTGGTGTGTGTTCGATTCTCAAAAACTACTTGCTTTATCGATACCTATTCTAGGAACCACATTATAGGACTCCCTAAGTCTCTTCTTAGGTCCCTAACACCTCCCCAATTCACTACAAACTCAAGGTCATACTCCGAGTACAGATCTAGAGGCCATCGAGTGCTCCCGGGCTCCATTTTACTCCGGTCAACTCTATCATAAATTAAAGATCACTAAATATTTGAAGGGATCTAAATCCCCTTTCCAACGGTCCACCCAATGAAGGAATTGCAATAATGGTTCGAACGAACATACCGTTTTACCATTAAAAATCAATTTGGAGGCCACTGGGCGCAATTTGACTCCAGTCAACTTCATTGTCAGAGTGAAAGCTCTTTGAATATTTTTAGGGAACTAAAACCCTCTTCCAATGGTCTACTTCGTGCATAAAACGGCATATCCATTCGAATGAACGATCCATTTTCCCTTAAAAATTGATCCGGAGGCCACCGGGCGCTCTCGGGCTCCATTTAATCAAAGTCAACTTTTCGTCTCGAATGAGACTGAATGAATCTTTGAAGGGAAATTAATACCCTTTGAAACGTTCTACCTCATGCTTGAATCAGCCTTATGGTACGGAGAAATGACACATTTTGCTCCGAAAGGTCACTGGAGGCTTTCGAGCCCCGGTTGACTAAAGTGAACTCTCCAAACCGAGTGAAGCTCTTTGAAATTTCTAAGTAAGTCACATAAAATTTCCAATGGTCCACCCCTTGCACTATTTTAACTTACAAGTTGGACGAACGATCCATTACAGTCTAAAGATCTCCCGTCCAAAGGATCGACGAGCGCACTCGAGCCCCGTTTGACCCAAAGTCAACTCCAGCACCCGGGAGAGGCCTAAAGGACTCTTAAAGTTATCTAAATCACATTTCTAATGGTATGCCTCGTTCACAATTTTGATTTATGAAATGCATTCTACGACCATTTTTTCTAAAAAAATTGCACGAGAGAGCCGATTGGCAGGTCCATTTCCTTGCCTATCGATAATATGTCTAGGGTTACCTTCCAATTGGCAGGGCTAGATATAGTTCTATGCCGATCGTCACCCCTACCCTATAAATAGAGGGATTGAGCTCACCCTCAAGACACCTCAGATCCATCGATATCAGTGATCTAAACAACATTCTCTTACAATCAACGAAGTTTCCTTGTGTGAAATTCCTTTTCATATTTCATTCCCGTCCTTTTAATACACAATTTAGAAAAAATTTATTCTCTCTCATCCAACATTCATCTCAACATTCAAGGGAGCTCATCAAGGATCAAGATCAAGCCTCAAATCTCCAAAGAAGGTCCAAAAATCCTTCTATCTCTTTGAATTATTTATTTTTTCATTAGTTATATAAATTCTTAATCTAGCTTTTACATTAGTTCATACACATTAATATATCATCCTTTATTAGGTATATTGTACAGACTTTATATTCTATAAAAAAAATGAAAGAAAAAGAGGGTTACACCTATAAATTCCAACAGGATTATCCACCACAATTTCCTAAAACTAAAAATACATTTTCTACACACGCACATATAATAAATTCTCGTTCGAATCTATGGGCTAAACCCCACCCTTATTACTCATGCGAACTACGTGGACTTTGATCCTTTTATAGCCTACGTAGGTGTCTCGGGCTAAAATTCGAGACTTGAGTCAAATTTCTCAATTTTCCCATTTTCGCATTTGCTTCCTTTTCATCTATACACATATTATATTTATGATCCTTAATGGCATTTTATCTAACATATATTATCATTTCATCATAACGATCAATATCTCGATAAACGCATACATCGTATTTTCTAGATATTATCTTGAGAACATTCCTTTGGATGACTTCACTCCATCTTTTCCATGATAAGAGTCAGGCAATTCTGACCTCAATTTATATATAAACACACACACACTTCATGGAGAAATTAAGGAAAATAGTAACATAAGCCCATAAGAGACCGAAAGGACGAGATGGGTGCATAGCACCTTCCCATTTTGTAACTTAGCCCCCGAACCATTGAACTATTAGTTTTATAAGCATTAGTGTATCTTTGATGCCGCTCTCTCGAGGCAGCAACATGTTCTTTTTCTGATTCTGTGCAAAATAGGTTGGCGAATCCGTCTCCTTACATCCACCGCACACTAACGATGACCGAAACTCTCCTAGAGAAAGAGGGCGCAATACCTTCACTCCCTTTCCACCCTGGAAAGGAGAGGGATGGCCACGGTGATGACTTCGCTGGGTACATTATTTAACATAAGAGGGTTAGGCTCTATTTGCATGGGTGTTATCATTTTTTGCTTGTGTGCGTATGCACCTACCTATATGTTACCTTTTTTTCTCCTCTATTACTTCTTGCACATATCTAATTCATGCTTATATCCCTACTCACTCACACACTTGTAGATACTCTTCATGTACATTTCACACTATGTATACATAGGATCACTTATATCCACATGTTTCACACCCCACTTAGAATATTCATGCTTATGTGTCACTAACACACACCTCCACTCATCACACTTGTATATATCCATACTAACTCACGCTTATCACACACCATTTGTAATTAATTCCTACTTAGGTTCACTACCACACACTTACTTATATATATTCACACATCACTCACTCTCACAAATCCATTCTTAGTGTAATCTTTATGCTCTATGTTAGATTTACTTTTTATGCTTGTACATTCTCCCCTATTAGTTTACCGCTCATCGTGCCAAATAAAATACTCTCTCCATAATATACTAATCAAGAATCATGCATTTTGCACACTACAACACCAAAGAGAATGGCTATTGACTAAAGGTTGTCATGTAACTATGGAGTCACTTTGTGATGGGTGCTGGTCCGACAGGTCGCAGTTAGCCTAAGCAATATGACTCTCACCTTCCCTTGGCCAAGTACCTTCGATGTATATCGAATGGTTCCCCCCGTATCATACTACTTGACCGAAGTCATGACGGGAGGTATATAGAGGGGAACTTGTTCATGTACGTCTAGTATATTGAATTCCCTCTCACACGTACTATCCCCACGAGGTATATAGTGAGGCAATTCATATACAGTCAGATATATCAAATGTCTAATCCACATGTACTGATTGCCCTTAAAAGCAAAACATATATTATGTAAGTCATGCCAAATGGGGGAACCCTTCGACTTAACCCGACAACTGCATATTTTCATATAGGCATCAAACCTAGGGCATTGATATTTTATTTGTCGATTACTACATGAAACTCTATCGAAATGATGGGTCGGTATGTCGCCTAAATTTTTGTTCAATTTCATCTTCTTTTTAAAACGGGACCCTGTCATTGAGCCTGGCAACAAGTCCAACCATGTTTTACATATTTTTCAAACCAAATTTTCCCAGGCTCGATTCCCGTCGGGCATTTCTTTTTGCATTAGGTAAACCTAATACAAGTGAGAACATAATAACGATAATAATCATGCTAAGACCCTTTTTTCTCATTTTTCCTCTTTCTTTACCAAAAGTGTCAAAAACATTTTTCCCCTCCTTTGTAAACATACCAAAAGAATTTTCCTTCCTTTCATCATAAACGTGAAAAGAATTCTTCCTCCTTTTTACCCCCCAAAAAACATTTTGTCTTCATCTTTTCCAAAATGTTAAAAAAAATCCTTTTATAATAAAAGTCTTTCCCTCCTCTCTTTCAAAAATAAATTAGAATTTTTCTCCTTCTCAGGTCGATCGCATACTCGACCCTTCGCCTGGTTCCCAATTATCTTCGGTCTTTCGTAAAATCTCCTAGAGGCTCCGTTATTTCCCTCTCTACTTCCTTTGAGTCCAGAATCAACCTTCACCCGATTTCCATGGAGAATGTCGATGAAGTACCGAATGTACAGCCTGATTTGATGATGGTTATATCCTTACTCGTTAACAAGATTGACAACCTTTAAATCTAGGTTCATGAGATATGGCAAAACCGATTCCCTATTCCAGAAGAATATAAGGTTCTCTTCCCTCAGGCTATGGGCGACACCTTTGGGTCCCAAGGAATATCATCATGCTCCACGTGCCCCTCTTACTAATGGTTCATCGCCAGCTCAGCTCCCTATGTCAAATCTTGCCCAACCGGGGGCTAACCTACCCATGACCGTTGATCCAAAGTAAGAAGAATTGAACAAGGTTATGGAGGATCTCAAGATATTGACCAGAAGTTTGACGGAGTCTGAATCTCCAAGAACTACATGGATTACACCCATATTTCTCCCTATCCTAAAGAAAGGCTGCCAAAAAAGTTCAAGATGCCTATCACTGAGAAGTTCGGGGGTAGTGGACCCCTAATTGTTCATCTTAGAAGTTACCACTGAGCTATGACTCTCTAAGTGAATTCGAGGAAATAATGGCCCAAATATTCCAACAGACTTTGAAGGAAAACACTCTTCGTTGGTTCTTATCTCTGGAGGAGTCCAGGATTCACAGTTAGGAGGATGTTGCCCCTGAATTCATGCCATAGTATAAGTACGACGAGGAGTTAGAGGTCACCCATCGCAATTTAGAACTTCCCAAGCAAAATTTCTGGGAAACTTTCAATAACTTTATAGAAAGATGGAGAGAGAAAGTAGGCACCATGACCAACCGGCCTTCTGAAGAGGAGCAAGTCAGTATTGTACATGTTTGATAAATAATGAGAGGATAATACTACCCCCATTTTTTAGCTCTTCAAGAAGCAAGACTGGAGATCGAAGAAAGTCTTGCCAAGACAGAAGTTGAGCCGAAGAAAGTATCTGGATAGTTCACTCCCAAATAGTATGAGAAGCCTGCCAATACCACAGTTTCAACCATTAATAACATATCTCAGCCTAGTACTTTATGGGAACTAGAAATCCGCCCTAACCCAATCAAAAAGGAATACACCAACATTCACACTCCCCTCTCTAAATTTTACCAAGCCCTTTTAAGATGAAATCTTATTAAGACATTTGGCCCTCGTCTATTACCAAACCCACTTCCCAAAATTTTTTAACTTGATGCCCATTACGATTTCCATCAAAATATTGGGCATACCACTGATCATTATTTCCATCTCTGAAATCTAATTGAAGGTCTGATTGACCGGGGCATCAACACCCAACCAACCAATCCTAAATCAAACAATACCCACAATCCGATCCAAAATCATACAAATGCCATATTACTAGTACAAGACCTAAAATTTGATCCATCCACCCAGATTGTACCCCGTAAATCGCCCATTATACCCATATATTCCCCCAAACCCCTCTAAGTTTGCCCATATTTTCTCATACATCCTACCTGTTTTGCCGATCAGGCCCCCTGTGACTTCTTACAAGAGCATGCATTGTTGATCTTACTCGTTTCAGAAGGAAAGATATGGAATTGTTAGTGGTATTTAACCACCTTGTAGAGTTCGGGCTAAATTTTCCCCAAAGATGACCATTGACTGTCAGAAATTCAGCACATTATTCTTGGAAGCTTAGAAATGGTCTCGAGAGTCACATAATTGGGTGATACCTAATGATGAAGTCATCTTAGATGATGTCGTCCAGATTATGGCAAACTTATTCTGACAAAATAGTGAAATTTGTAGTATGTCCGAGCTATTTAATGCTTTGAAACTACAAAGGCGCCTGGTCCCTTTGCTTTTATATCTCCTTATTGAGTGGGAGGATCTACACGAAGAGGTCGTCGAAGTTATATAATACATTGACTTCTTATGGAAGGATGATATCGTTACCACCGGATAGGGGGACAAATTCTATAGTTCAGATGAAGAGAAAACCCCAGAAAAGATAAGTACAATAGTCAGTATATGTGGAATGTTATCATTTGAGGAACTGCTAGGTGAAATCAACAAAGTGGCCGAACAGCCTGAGATACATAAGGAAACAGTGTTTATATTTTTTCCCTTATTTGTAAACCATATAACTAGATATGGGAGGCATTACCAGGTTTCGAACTCGTAATCGGCAACGATCGACAAGGGAAATGTATTGAGAAACTTCTTATGCCAAGAATAGCCCTCAAAGAGGGCAAGATCCTCGACTAGTTAAAGAAAACTCATGATAACATCACCCTATGGGGACTCTTTATGTCTTCTCAGTTACTTCAAAATGCCTTGATTAAACTACTTACCTGACCCATAGTCCCTCCTTCCACCACACCAAAAGAAGCAGTGAATCTAGTTGGATCTATAACCTCTACTATAATTCTCACCTTCTTCGATGAAGAAATCCCTAAGTTTGGTAAAAATAAAAAATATGCCCTCAATATCTCTTTTGAAGCCATGTGAAAGACCATCCCACTTTCGCTTGTCGAGAATAGATCAGCTCTCAATGTTTTCCCATTGAGAACCCTCAATTTCTTATGACTGAAAGTGAGCGACCTTGATCCAACCTCTGTCGCGAACCGTGATTATGATAATACGCGTAGGGAAGTGATGGAATCCATAAAGCTTACAATAGGGGCTGGATCTATAAATCCCGTTACTGAATTCTAGGTCCTCAACATCCCGTCTTGTTTCAACATGTTGCTAGAATGACCATGGCTCCATAGTATCAAGGGTGTGTCTTCCTCTCTCCATTAAAAAACTAAAGTTTTTCAATAATGGGTAGGTCATCACCAACTTGGGCGATGATAATATTACTGAGAATGCAAGCACCGGTAATCCGGTACTAGAAATACAATATGGGGAAAATGATATGCTTCTGGCAGTTTTCTGAGTCAAACCGCTTACGTAGGTCCCTTTACATAACTATGCAGAAACGAAAAGCGTTTTAAGGATGACAAAATAATTTCTCTTTTTATGAAAAAAAAACTTTTTCCAATTTTTAATTCGCACCAAGTTGTGAATCAATTTTAACTTAACCATGTTTTATCTTAATTAATCCTAAACATGCATCTAGTGACTAAGGCAAGTAAAATAAAGTAAAAAATAGAAAACTCACAATGAAGGATGTATGAGGAAACCACAACGGGAAAAAACCTCGGATGGCCCAAGCCAGAAATCACTATAAATGTGGAATTCTGACGAACAGACACAAGACTTACTCAATGACTCGATCCCCGACGAGACTTCACACTCTTCTAATCATCAACCACTCCTCTCACTCTGCCCACGTAGAATGTCATTTTTCCACGATACATGTCCACAACACACACGTCCACGTATGTTTCGGTGTCCGTCGATATGGCTTGTAACATCTACAAAATTAGAAAACGAACTTCTTGACTTCTTCTCCACAAAACCAGTAATGTTCTTTAGAGTAAATCATCTTCTTGGTGAAAACAAGATCGCTATTGCATATACTAATGAAAATTCCGATCTTATAAACTCTAAGGATGTGTTTATCTTTGGAAAACCTTAGAAAACAATATGAAGAAATGTTCTCGTTCGTAAACTATTTTTCCCAGAATGCACACTTACGAAATCTGATTAAAACACGCCATTAAATATTTTTCTTAAGGCGGTATCTCATTCAAGAGAAATAGACATGTCGCTAGAACGACCTGTCAGTTCATTTGAATAAAACATACGTTAGAGTTCCAATAAATCACAACTCTAATCCGTCCTTATCATATTAAAACGAAGTGTAAACGATTTCAAACACTTTAAAAATATTTAAAAACATTTTCTTAATAAAATAACATCCTTAATAAATTCTGAGTCCCATTAAAATTATGCATTCACACCTGAGTGATCTCGGAATACAATTAAACTTAAAAACGAAATATGCACCAAAAACCGACATGATAAAATCCTTGAAGATTTGCAACAACATCCTCAATAAACTTCAATATGTCATGTTCTGTATGGGATCGTGACAGTAAAAAATACGACCTGTGACTCAAACGTGTTTTGTTCCGAGAATAAGCCGAATAAACATACAATGGACTTAATTGGAAATTTTGTCCTTACAAATCTCCCCTTTTAACTATTTCGTGACAAAAACAATAGTGAAATGCGTAATCCGGGTCGCCAAGTCATATGACGCCTAAATTCCATCCCATAAATATGTAAATCAAATAATTATAGGACAAGACTAGTACATGATGGTCCGGCAAGCATGAACTATCTTTGAATGTGATGTAGACTTGAATTCTCCAATATCTAAAGCATACCTACGCACATGAAACTGACAAATACCCAGTGAAGTACAGAGGAACAAATGATAAAACCAATATGTAAAATCAAATCCAAATCATATGAAAAGACCATGATATCAATATATAAACAATATCTAAGTTAGGATACCAATTTGTACCGATGGAAAAACAATATTATACCAATTTGTGTAAACTAACCAATATAATCATGAAAGAATATGATCACAAATATGATACCAAAAAGAAATGGAACAAATATGTTTGCTCATCAAACAAACTCTCCCCCTACATCACATACATCTCTCCCCCTTTTTGTCTCAAATAGAAAACCCTGTGAAAATATAAACAATTTAGCGATATATCTAGCACAAGCATAATCAACAAAATATGTCTAGATAATCATGCAAAAATCTAGCTAATAATGATCAATAATATCAAGTCCATAGCAAGCAAACAGTAATCACACAATATGAATAAGCAATTTACGTAGGTGTGAATAAACAATCCAATGCAGCAAAATATCAAATAAATGAAACTAAATTGCATTAACAAAAACAAAAAGCAACCCAATAATAACAAAAAATAATCAGAAGAACTAGGGTATTGAAACAGAAATCCATGGGTCATTCGAACGAGACAGCTAAGTCGTTCAAACGAAATGAGTTTCTCACTTGAAGGCTTCATGCGACACAGGTTTGTTGCTTGAACGAGAAAATGAAATTTTCATAGATAGTACAGAAAATCATACAGTTTTGCCCAGTGAAATTTTTTTTATGAAAAAACTAACTGGAAGGGGAAAAACTGTAGAGCAGTAGCAAAATAGTAGCGAAAACTAAAAAAACAATATGAGTTACATGCTAACATAGTACCAATGTGCTAAACACATGAACATGGAATGTATGGGCGTAAACTACAACAAATGAATCACAATTCCAACCCATCGAAATGATCAAGAAACTCTAATTGATAGCTATAAATCATCAAACTTAAAGTGTGAGCTTAATGAACTAAACAATTGAGAATGCACACAAATCCGGAATTTTTATGATTCTGCAAATAATAGCGTCATGATACGATTTTTCAATGTTAGAAATCGTGGTGTAAACCCGTTTAAATTTTTATCCACCCAAGCTCCCTCAAATATGTCATATTTTTCTTTTGAATGAACATAAACTAATTTGGCCCAATTTTTGGTATATGATTCCTTTTATTTCCTTTTAATTTTTTTCGGGCTCTTTTAAATGGTGGCTTTCACGACGAATCAATTTTACACTCTCGCATCCATTTCCCTTGAACACTCATCATTTTTTCAATTACAATCCTCATGGCAAACGGTTTTTACCTGCACAACTCATTCTTATATCTACTTACGCATAGATGACAAACTTTAGATAATAACGTCTCACCAACCTCAAATATGCAAGAGATGTCAAACATCCATATAAACTTGTGCATGTGTGCAAATATGGCATATATACAAAGTCGAATCAAATGCATATCAACTTTGAATCAACTCCATAATACAATGGTTGAGATAATTCTAAGAATCAATAATTATGACCAAATGTACTAGCCACATTTATAATAAAAGGATGGGGGTCCAAGCACACTAATATGGAACATCAAACATGTTAACTCAAAATCAAACCGAAAATCTTTTTGGTTTTTGAACATATTTTGACTCAAATAAAATTAAAATATTTTTGTATTTTTCTTAAAAATATTTAAACAAAAAATCTTTTTGAATTTTCATAAAAAAATTCCCAAAAAACAAAATCTTATTGAATTTTTCAAATAAGACTCAATAAATATAAATATAATAAAAAATGATACACATGTCATCACACTAGCAAGATATAAATCATGATGCAAAGACTAGCGTATGACAAATATGGTAACACAATCATCCATTAGATCTAGCATGGGAAGAATAAAGTGAAACCAAATGAGAACCATGAAGTTTTAGACTTAAAGCCTTTAAATACGATTTTCTAATTAAAGTAGGCGTGACATAACAAATGGGGATTTTGGGAACCGAAATGACTTTATTCCTAAATTTTCTAGAAGCATTCCTAAGGTCATATAAAAACCGTTTAAGGTGACCTTTCCTACCGCAGTGTGAGCAATTGTAAAGATGGCGGGAATGATTACCAAAATATCGACCTCTCTTCCCATTCCTAGTGTGCTCTCTCACACGATTGGTATTGGCTTTAGGAATGGGAACAACTCTATCATCGTAGCCTATACCAAACATATCACTTTAGACTTGGACGATGCCTAACATCCTATCCAACTTCTCCGACCTAGATTCCAAGTTAAACTTAAACTTACTCGAGTCCTTTAACTTTTCTTCTAACTCACAAATCCAAGACTCAAGCACACGCCTAGACTCCTCAAACTCTAACAACTATTTTTTCAAAGTCTCCATCAAACCACAAAGACTATCTCTTTCTTTCTCTACATATTCTATATTCTCCCGAAGCTTTCTCTCCCATTCCCTAAGATCCTCAATCAAAACATCATTTTTTTTCTATAGCACGGTCATTAAACCTAGCTTGCAATTAAGAGTTTTCCTTTTTCACTTCACCACCTCGGCATACAACTCATTAAACACATCTTACAACTCTTTCACGTCGACCTCCTCTTCCTCACTCACTTGGGATTCAAGGGCCTCAGAAGTGTTATGCACATGAGAATCTTCGTGGGAAGATTTATCATCGTCGCTCATATGACATGCCAAGAAAGCAACAAACTTGCTCTCATTGGGGGAACTCTCTCCCTCTTCGGGTTCACTATCACTGAAGGAGGCACTATATGCCATCGATTTCTTGCCTTCTTTCTTAAGTCTAGTGGGACACTCTGCAACTCTGTGACCATACCCATGATACCCAAAACAACTATATGAGTCAACCTTATTAAAAAATTCACTCTTATCCTTAGGGGTGGAATCTACCTTGTTCTTCTTTAATTTCTCAAACTTTTTGGAATCTTTCGAATACTTTTGAAATTTAAGAAACTTTTTGAACTTCTTTGCCAACAAGGCGACATCCTCAAAGTCAAAATCAGAATTCACATCCGAATGTTTAGTCTCCTCCTTCTCGGCTTTCAAAGAAATGCCCTTTTCTTTCTTTGGCAATTGCTTGGAAGTAATCATATCGAGTTAATACGTTTGTAAGTCACCTATAGTCTCTTCAAGTTTCATCGAATCAAGCATACCTAAGAACTTTAAAATAGTCACTTTTACATCAAACCTACTCGGAAAAGATCTTAAAATTTTCTTTATCACACAGTTGTCGAGAATCTTCTCTCCTAAGTTAAACGTCGAGTTGACAATATTAGCCAACCTAGCATAAAACTCATCAAATGACTCACTACCTAACATCTTAATCGTCTCAAACTGTGTAGTGAGATTTTGTAACTTAGATGCCTTAACCGTGCTAGTGCCCTCGTGAGTAAGTGAAAGAGTTTCCCAAGCCTCTTTTGATGTTTCACAAGTCATGATTTTATTGTACTCTTCAGGTGTGACATGTGAGAAAATTATGTGCAGACCTTTAGACTTGTAAACTGCATGCCTATGTTCAGTCTCAGTCCATGTCTTAACGGGTTTCAAACTAGTGACCTCACCTTCTCGTGTGACTACTGGAGACTAACCCTTTTCAATCGTTAACCACACAAGCTCATCAATGGATGTTAAATAACTTCGCATTCGCATTTTCCAATAAGCATAATTTGTGCCGTAAAAAATAGGAGCACAAAAACCTTAAAGTCCACCAAAATTCATTTCGAAAAACACAAGGTATCAAACACAATAAAAATATGTTTCTATCTCTAATAGCAATGTCAACCTTATTAATAATTTCACTCTTATCCTTAGGGGTGGAATCTACCTTGTTCTTCTTGAATTTCTCAAAAAATTTGGCATCTTTCGATTGTTTTTAAAATTTAAGAAACTTTTTGAACTTCTTTGCCAACAAGGCGACATCCTCAAAGTCAAAATTAGAATTCACATCTGAATATTTAGTCTCCTCCTTCTCGTCTTTCAAAGTAATGCCGTTTTCTTTCTTTGGCACTTGCTTGGAGGTAATCATATCTAGTTCATACGTTTGTAAGTCACCTATAATCTCTTCAAGTTTCATCGAATCAAGCATACCAAAGGACTTTAAAATAGTCACTTTTACATCAAACCTACTCGGAAAAGAGCTTAAAATTTTCTTTTTTACACGATTGTCGGGAATCTTCTCTCCTAAGTTAAACGTTGAGTTGACAATATTAGCCAACCTAGCATAAAACTCATCAAACGACTCACTATCTAACATCTTAATCGTCTCAAACTGTGTAGTGAGATTTTGTAACTTAGACGCCCTAACCGTGCTAGTGCCCTCGTGAGTAAGTGAAAGTGTATCCCAATCCTCTTTTGATGTTTCACAAGTCATGATTTTATTATACTTTTCAGATGTGACATGTGAGAAAATTATGTGCAGACCTTTAGAGTTGTAAAGTGCAAGCCTATGTTCAGTCTCAGTCCATGACTTAACTAGTTTCAAACTAGTGACCTAACCTTCTCGTGTGACTACTGGAGACCAACCATTTTCAATCGCTAAGCACACAAGCTCATCAATGGATGTTAAAGAACTTCGCATTCGCATTTTCCAATAAGCATAATTTGTGCCGTAAAAAATAGGAGCACAAAAACTTTAAAGACCACCAAAATTCACTCCGAAAAACACAAGGTATCAAACACAATAAAAATATGTTTCTAGCTCTAATATCAATTTTTAGGTTCCTTTATATTACTATACGGAAATGGGAAGTGTTTTAGGATGACAAAATAATTTCTCTTTTTATGAAAAAAAATTCCAATTTTTAATTCGCACCAAGTTGTGAATCAATTTTAACTTAACCAAATGTTATCTTGATTAGTCCTAAACATGCATCTACTGATTAAAGCAAGGAAAATAAAGTCAATAATAGAAAACTCACAGCACAGGATGTACAAGGAAACCAAAATGGGAAAATTTTCGAACGACCCAAGCCAGACAATCACTGTCAATATGGCATTACAAAGGTACAGACGGTAGTCTTACTCAACGAATCGATCCCCCACCAGAATTGACACTCCTCTACGCCTCAACCACTCCTCTCACAGTTCCCACATAGAAAATCCTTCTCCCATGATACCTGTCCACAACACACGCATCCACGTATGTCTCGGTGTCCATTGATATAGCTTGTAATTTCTATAGAATCGAAACATGAACTTCTTCGCTTCTTCTCTGCAAAACTAGCAATTTTTTTCAGAGTAAATCTTCTTCTTGGTGCAAACAAGATCACTATTGCATATACTAATGAAAACTTAGATCTTGTAAACTCTAAGAATGTGTTTAGCTTTGGAAAACCTTAGAAAACAATTTGCAGAAACGTTTTGGTTCGTAAACTATTTTTTCCATAATGCACACTTACGAAATCTTATTAAAAGACAATAATTAATATTTTTCTTAAGATGGTAGCTCATTCAAGAAAAATAGACATGTCGCTTGAACGAGATACGGATCTCACTCGAATGACACATCAAGTTGTTTGAGCGACACGCGCATTAGAGTCCCAATAAACCACAACTCCAATTCCCCCTTATCAGATTAAACGAAGTGTAAATGATTTCAAACAATTTAAAAACATTTTTAAAACAATTTCTTAATAAAATAACATCCTTAATAAATTTCGAGTCCCATTAAAATTATGCATTCATACACGAGTGATCTCGGAATGCAATTAAACTGGAAGATGAAATATGAACCATAAAGGCATGATAAAATCCTTGAAGCGTTGTCACAACATCTTCAATAAACTTCAATACGTCATGGTCTATGTGGAATCGTGACAATAAAAATACGACATATGACTCAAACATATTTTGTTCCGGGAATAAGTCAAATAAACATATGATGGACTTAATTGGAAATTTTGACCTTATAGCTTCCCCTCCCAGCAGAGGGTGATTTCAAAGATAGAGTCTGTCCAAAATACCTAAGAACTTTATGGAAACGACAATATGATACAGATGTTCAAGAACATGCACTTCATGCCTAGACTAGGGATAAAATGATGACAACAAGGAATACTTGAACCCATAGTACTGAAGAAATCCTTTTCTCCTAGTGGCTTGGGTTATCCACCATCAACAGAGGAACTCAGAATGCTCCGCTAACCTCATTTGTAGAGATGGTTAGAAAGTACCAAGACTGTCTTAGGGAATTCCTTGAACAGAAGACTCATTAAAGAGGGTAAAGGTTTTTCATTTTGTGGCTTTCTCGAATCATGGTATGATCATGTGGATAAGAAGATGGAGCCAAGAATGTAAATATTTTTCCAAGAGAGTTACTCATGGGCCGAAAGTTCCTAGTATCATGTGCAAACACTCATTGAGAAGACTATAGCTGCTACCAGAGATTCTAAATGAAGCGACTACTCACACTCTGCTTGGTCCACTCAAGCACTACATCATCGGATCCATCCCACCTAATCAAAGTTGCTGACAACTCTCCTCAACTAGAATACTATATCAGTTCTACATTCTTAAATACAACCTAACTCTGATATTTATCCCATTTCCACTTCTTTTTTTATTCCTTCCTATTTTGATCACAATGTAATTGATACCTCCTTTGATGAAGTTCTCAACACTGTTTTTCCCAATAACAAAATAAATGAAGATTTTGAGTATTTTTTTATGCCTTACATTAATTGTCTTAATTCTAATCAAGCTCTTCATGATGATGATTTTATAAATGAACAATTCTTAATTGATCTTAATAAGGTTAATAACAAACAAAATAACCCCATTCAAGTTAATGAAGATGAAACTTTTGTTATTAATCTTAGTTCTAGTAGCTAACCTCGTGAGATTAAGATAGGGCCCACCTTTGAAGAGAAAGAGCGCCCCCATCTTGAGGAGTTACTAAAAGATTTTGTGGATGTCTTCATATGGTCCTACAATGATATGCTCGACATTGATCATGAGATAGCTGAGCATGAAATTCCAACACTCCTAGAATGCAAATTGGTCAAATAGAAACTGTGAAAGCTCTGCACCAAATGGTCACTCAAATTTAAGGAAGAAATGGTCAAACCGTTAAACATGGGTTTCATCCACGTAATTGAATATCCCATATGGCTAGCCAATATTGTACACGTGTTAAAATAAAGAGGAAAGGTTCCAATGTGCGTTGGTTATCGAGATTAGAATAATGCCTCTCTGAACGATAATTACCCACTACTCAATATCGACATGATTATAGACAACATGGCCAGTCACGCTCTTCAGTCATTTGTTCATAGTTTTATCGGATACAATCAGATCAAGATCCAACCAGATCCTTAAATGAAACACGCATTCATCACCCCTTGGGGAACATTTTATTGCACCATTTTCCTATTTGGTCAAAAAATGCAGGGGCTACCTACCAGAGAGTTGCCATAACTATCTTGCATGATCTGATACACAACGAATTCGACGTCTATGTCGATGACATGATCATCAAATCTAAAATTTAGTAAGGTCATGTTCCCTCTCTTTGAAAGTTCTTCGAGCAATTACGGCGATACTAGATGCGACTTAACCGGCAAAAATGTGTTTTTAGAGTTACCAAAGGAAATATCTTGGGATTTATAGTTAGTGAGAAAGGGTTATAAGTTGATCCTACCAAACTGAAAGTCATACTCAAAATGACACCACCCCGAATAGAGAAAAAAGTCCAGGGATTCCTTGGAAAATTACAGTGTATCAATCGGTTCATTAGCCAGTTGACTTCTATTTGTGAACCCATCTTCAAACTCATCCGAAAGGATTCAACCAGGGTTTGGAATGAAGCTTGTCAGGAATCCTTTGATTTAATCAAACAATATCTAACTAAACCTCTAGTACACATGCCACCATAACTTGATCTACCCCTACTCCTATACCTATCCCTAACAGACACCACAGCTGGGGTTTTATTGGCCCAATACCTTGAAGAGTCTCACAAAGAGAGATCCATCTATTACGCTAATCACAAGTTTATCGAGTACAAAGTTAACTACACTTCCTTGCAGAAATCTATAATACCCTGTAATTTTATTGATTTTGAATTGTGGGATTAATTGAATTAAACATGAGAAATTTACTTATAATTAATCCAAATTTAAATGTATATTAACTAGCGAGATGGGGGTTAGTATTTATTGATGTGGATTATATTGAATATTACTGAGTGAATAAAGTAATATGTGATTATAAATTAAAAAAAATTATCGCGAATGGAAAATAAGACAGTTTCGGTAATTAAATTGGGACGCGCGTGTCAGTCACATCAGGACTTAATTTTAGGGAAAAAAAGGTACTTTATTTTTAAGTCATCCAAATGGTAATTTTGAGTGTGCCAAAGTGTGCAAAAGAGTCGAAATAGTCAGAAAAGTGTACCCAAGGGTTTAGTTTGGGTCCCGTGGCACTTTTAGGCCACGTCGGCACCCCGGAAGGGTAATTTAGTCATTTGCATTTTTTGGGGAATTAAACCCAGGAATTTTGGAGAGTTATATCAGATGAGGAGTTTTGTCTTCAAGGGTTAGCAGTTACCATATTCACACAAGCCATTAGAGGGGGAAGGAGACCCCCCCCCCCCCCCCGGGCTAGAACCGCCATTCCTACACCAATAGCACCACCGAGACCACGTTACGTAGATCAAAAAGTGAGCATCACCCCCATACCATCTTCTTCGACGGATCAGAACTTCCATTAAATTCAAGTCTATAAATGAATCGATTCAGACCAGGACGAATCGATTTGGTTGCCCATAGAGCTTTTTCTTTCCCTTTTTGTTTAAAATTTTGGGAGATGTTTGGGATTTAATCATGGACTTTAATTTTAAATATATTGAAGAGTATTTCGAAATACCAGTAGACCTAGATGGAAATTTGAGTTTAGTCCCAGGATAATGGATTAAGGGCTAAACTTAATTACGTATATTCAAGGGAAATATCTAAATCGAGACTAATTCAAATCTCGTAATTCCAAGGGATATGATAACTTGGACCAGTAGGATAAATGAGTTACTTACTAAAAATAAAGGTGACACTTCAAGTGGCGAGAATTACCTGGGAGTATACAAAGAGATTAGTATTGTATTTCATGCATGCGTATGATATTCGTGAGATAGATGTACTACGTATAAAACATATGCTCTAGGATGTGCTTACACCTATATTAAAGAGTGAGATTTATTTACTAAGGTTGTGTGAATACCTAATGTATGATTGATAAGCTGTGTGTATGACATACATACAATACTTGCTATCACGGGAGGTCTTAGAAAGGGGACTGTCTTAAAGGGGGGATTTTAGTTTGGTGCCTCAGAACATAGGTCTAGGAAAGGCTTATTGGTGAGTTGATAGGTTTGCAGTCGTGCGTAGGTATGTGCGTATATCACAGGTCTAGAAACTATGTTCGCCTCCAATATGTGTGATTGTATTGATACAATTTTAGAGTGATTCGAAACTCGTAATCCTTATGTACATTATGTATCGGGATTTGTTAGCAGAGTATGTACGCACCGCAGGTTTAGCCTTTTGGGGTACCGTATTAGTAAATATCTATATAATAAGGAGTAGAATGTTTTTACTATTCAATAAGATGATAACTTAATTAGTGGTTGTGATGGTGCCAACAAAGAAAGAAATGGAGGGTTGAGATCATCTTTGAAAAACAAAGGAGAAGAACATTGGGCTGGAGGATTTCACTTTATCCCGCTCATTATTTTGAACCCCCATTTCTCTCTCTCATCCCTCCTCTACTCATTTGCCATGTCGGTCAACAAACTCATGTTGAATCCACCATAGATCCTCACTGCAAGCGACGAACTACACCACCAAATATCTTAGAAGACATCTTTGTTGTTGTTTTTTATTCTTCTCATGTACAGGTATCCTTCGATTACGGCTTTTGTGTTATTCTTTGTTTCTTTTTTTCGATTCTTTATTGCATTTAGGTTTCAAATGCGTACTTTTTTTTTCGATTTTGTTTTTTATATTCTTTGTTTCATTTCGATTAAGGTTTTCAATTCTTTGTTGTTGCATTTAGGTTTCAAATGAGATTTTAGGTTTTGATTGTGTTATTATGTTATTGGATTTTAGGTTTCAAAGGAGATTTGTACAAGATGGTTGCTCTGTAGAGATTACTGGACCCATATGTCCTTTGTGAGGTCTGTTTTTCATTTGTTGGGATCTTGAATTGATTTAATATGGAAATGCTTATTTATTTCTTTATTTTTTTTATTTACCTAACTCAATATAGGTTGTGAGTAAATTAAGTTTTGAACTCCTAAAGGTTATGGAGAGAGCTGGGTATAAAACCCCTTCCCCTGTTCAAATGGCTGCTATACAACAAACATATGTTATTGGTGTTGCTGAGACGGTTTCGGGTAAAACGACAACGTTTATTTTGTCGATGTTGACGTATTCAATTAGTTTTTTTACATATGAGTTAGGAGAATGAGGCGCAGGCACCTACAGTGAAGTTTTTGCATTATTTGGGGATTAATGTGGTTTCGATTGTGGGGGGATAGTCGATTGAGGAGAAAGGGTTTAATATTAGGAAAGGGTGTGAGGTTGTGATTGTGACGCCGGGGAGGTTAATTGATTGTTTGGATAGGCATTAAGCAATTTTGAATTAGTGTAATTACGGGGTTCTTGACGAGGCGGATCAGATGATTAATATGGGTTTTAAGTCTCAAGTTGGGGGGTGTTGCACGTGATGCCGAGTAGTAATTTTAAGACAAAGAATGAGGATAAAGAGCTTGATGTGGAGAGGCTTGCGAGTAAGTATTTGAGGAATCCGGGTGTGGTGATGATTGGGACGGAATGGATGGCGACTGATTGAATTATGACATATCTGTTTCACACTTTTCTTTTCATGTAATATATATGTAAAATTGAAGGGTAATTGGATGCGCTACTTCTAACTCTTAATGTTGTTTGCTTTTGGGTCTAGATTTTGGAAATAATACGATTTTGTTCCCTATTTATAATTACTCGATTTTAAAGCTCGGTGGTGTTGAAAGTTTTACATATTTGTATTTGATGATCAACATGATGCTTGACAAAATTCCGTAGTGAGCAATTTCATTATTTTGCTTATCTTTCTAATAATATGTGTAATTTTCTTATATTATATAAAGCTTTAATATTAATTTTTATGCGGAATTCTTCAATGTAGGTACATTAAGTGATTGGATGACAAAGTATAAATCATGAGTCAAAGTCCCAGTCCCAGTTCTCAGAGACCCAGAGGATTCAATACACGATTCAAACACGAACACAAGTTTCGTGTATGTGGAACAACACTATATGATTCTTTACATTATTAATCCATTTAAATAGTTAATAGATACATCTGAAGTGATCGTTTAAGCTAAAGCTTCTTTTCCTGGCATCTTTGATGCTTTATGTGAATCTGATATGTTTCTTATATTCATTTCAGTGTTTTTTGTAGATCATTATTACTCAGAAGGTATAGGCGTCAACTTGGTTTGCATATAAATAATAAAGCACTCTTTATAGGATGTTTTCACTTTCAAAAGTCAAGAAGAGGTAAACATCCAGTTAGTATTCAGGTATATCACCCATTATACATTTAAAGTTGAATCTTTGTTGAGGATCGAAAAATTAAAATTTGGGCATAAACAGGTATAACACCCCAAAACAATGTGTGGGCAATTGACAATGTGTGCAATTATATTTATAGGATTGCTCTAACTTTGATTTGGTGTTTATCTTTTGCTTTCATCTCATGTTGCCATTGTGTATTCCTCTTTTCGCATGTTTAATATTTCCCTTTCTTGTTAGATATTTCAGTTAAATGTTTCAAATTTGAGGCGCTCAGGTGTGTTAGGTTTAGATTGAATGTTAGGAGAGTATCTCCCTTTTCCATGCATACATTGGTTATTACACAAATGTCTACATTGCTTCCACTTCCCAAGTCATTGGATCTCCCAAGCAGATAGCCTCAATAATCAGTTTTACTCCTTCATCCATGCTCAGCCCTTCATGGTAGGGAATGGAAAGAGTGTCGGTTGATGACCCTGATAGTTAAAAAGGTGGGACTTTAAAAGCGGAAGTGTAGTAACAACCCTTATCACAGGGATTGAAAAGTTTTGCGTTGCATAATTTTACTATTTTTTAAAGTTTGAACTGATTGTTTATTTTTTATTTTTATATTTTTTGCTAGGTTGTCATTGAACCAAAGCTCAAGATGATGAAAATTTTATAATTGGTATATGTAACAATACTCAACTGAACTACAAGGATGATATGTCATAGTGATTCCTCATCCTCTTTAGAATATGTATTATTTTGATGTTGCTTATACTGAAGCAGTCTAACTCGGTAGATTCTGTGTAGCATGGTTGGCTTATGCTGCTAGCACAGTTGGCTTCATTCCATTGCATCATGCAGCAAGCATTGGGAACTCAGTAATGTCTGAACTCTTAATTGAGGAAGGAGCAGTGGTTGATGCTATTGATAAGCATTGGCCTTATCATTTTGTGGCCTTCCGATTCACCCCACTTTTTAAACAAATGCTGGGGAAATGTATTTCTTACCTATTTCTTTGTGGCCTTCCGATTCTCACCACTTTTTAATACCATATCATTTTTTATCCTAAATTTTTATTTTCCTTACCTATTTCCCCAGCTATCACACGGAGTCTATAAGCATTGGCCTTACCTAACATCACTTGGGTAGTCTAGAGTTCTAGATGGGGCATTATTACTGTCATAATTACTTATATATTGTTTATTTGTGTTCTTCTCAGATGAAAGATAAACAAGGAAGACTTCATTTCCTTGGAATTTATGTTGATAAACAGTGAAGACTTCATCTCACTTGCTATTAAATTTTGATTGTTTTTCCTTTACCATCAACATATCTGTCGAATATCGACGGGAAACACATCGATAACAAAAAGTATTTTTATCTCTCATGTAGGAAGCCACTAATCTTACTGTATACTCACTCATAAAATGTGAATACTTGGATCATCAACTCAAGGAGAGGCTATTTTTTTTATTGTTTGTTATGGGATTAACGCGGGTCGCAGAATTGTGGCCGAAAGGGTCCAGCTACTATTGTACTCCTAACATTGTGTTCCATTGTTTCATGGGGACTTTTGAGATTGATGAATTGTGTGGGATTTTCAGAATCTATGTGTACTTCAAATGAGAAGACATGGCATTGAGTGACTTCTCTACTTGACTTTAAATACGCCTATCCAAAGTGGACCCCGAAGGATCTGACAATTGTGATATCAAATGTTGATTTAAATGGTCTCGACCTCATTAGAAAAATGCTCTGCTTTTGTATTCTTTTGGTAATTGTGATCCCAAATCTGACAATTGTGATTTATCGATAATTTCTTTTGTATTCACTTATGCTGCTTTTTTGTTTTTTTCAAATAAGCTAATAATTTTCCATTTTGTTCTATATTAGGAATGGAATACATCAATTTGATTGGCCTTATCCCATTGAAAAGGTATGATTGTTGAATTTAATTTGATTGGCCTTGTAAGTCCTATTCCATCCCATTTATTTCAATAACTGCCACTTCATGCTTTTTCCTGGGCACATGTTCCTACCCAAGTCTAGATTAAATGGTTTAAAAGTTATACTTAGAGCTGATATACACACCATTTGTATTCTTTTTTTTTATCTAGAGCTGATATACACACCGTTTGGGTACTGCATCTTCACTAGCATATCAAAAGACCCGCATTTTTCTCATTTTGTTCATTTTAGTTTCTATGCTAAGTAGTAGGTTAGTAGATGTATATTGATGGTTGTATTTATACTATGAACACCTCATGTTTGACGAAATTATATAATAATTTTTATTTACATTTGAATTATATTGTGATTGTAATTGTTGGAATGTTGATTGTAATTGTAATTGATGGTTCTAATTGTAGGAATGTTGATTTTTATTTACATTTTTGGGGATAAATTTTTCAATGATCAGAATTTTTTTTTGTTGATTATTACTTAATGATGATTCATTTTATTCACCAGTGGGCTTTCGCTCAGCGGCCAAGGCTTGATGTGGGCCTGATATGACTTGGACCCAATACTGCAAGCTATTGCATGCAGGTTAGCAAGGCAACCTATTTCAGATTAACATACAGAAAGTGTTGGATATAGCAAAAATTTGAATTTGATTGCTAAGGTGAAGAAGATCCTTAACTAGATCTCTTTCAAAATAACAGTTGTTTCAAATATCATTGTCAATTTAGTTCCAGATTTATACCCTATGCTGTGAACCAATACTCTGAATTAGGTACTATTATACTATGTTTAGTAGTATGAACTATATTGTCGGCATCTTCTATGTATTTATTTTACAAATCTTCAACCTTGGTAATGAAAGTAGTTTGAAAGATAATTATATATGTAATACATTTTTTTATGCTGAATATTTGGATATGCTCCTTTATAGAGACTCATTTCCCCTTCATCCACATAGCCCTGTGAAATGATTCCTCACCAAATGACTCCGAATAGGTATTTGTGGTGATGTTTGAAATGACTCCAAACAGTTATTTGAAATGACTCCAATGTAGTATAAGATGAAAAAATATCTAGCAGCCATTCAGATGTTAAATAGAGAACTTAGCTAGCTGACACTTTATTAAACACTTAGAAGCAATAGTGTTTGGTGTACAATAGCAATAGCTCATTCGAACTTAGCTAGCCATTCTCTCTATACTTGATTGTTCACGTGTACAATAGCAGCCATTCAGGTGGTTCCAATAGAAAGCACAAGTACGAATGAGCTTGAATTGGATGCGGTTGAGCGCAAATGAGGTTGGGAGGTAAGGGTGAGGAGATTCATCAATAGAAGGCACAAGTGCGGAGAATCGATGCGGGTTCGGGTGCAATCATAGGTATAATCTTAATACCAAAATGTTAGAAGCAATAGTGTTTGGTGCTTTGTGCGTGAGATGATTTTTTCCTGTAATTTTATACTTTTTCTCTTCATGTGGAACACTGTATTATAATAAGTTTTTATATATAAAAGTGTGTATCTATGTATTTTTTGGTACTCTGTTCATTATGAGACTGAATTTGTTTAGGCCATGATTCAAAAGATGCTGATTAAATGTTTGAAATCAAGGGAATATTAAATCATGTTCGAGCGTATCCTAGAGGTGTTGATATTTGACACACTCTTACACAAAGACATCTCCTTCAAATAATTGTATGTAATTCTTAGTTATATGTTTTTGAATTTTCTTTTAGTTTTCCCCTATTAATAATAGGGAAATTAAGAGTACTAATATACATTTTAGTTGAATAAGATATGTGATATGGTCCAACTCTATTGATATAATTTTTAGTTCCATTGAATGGGAAATAACTAATCACTTTTATCTTTTATTCCACAGTTTTGTTATCTATTTGATCGTGTGGCAACTCCAAATGACAGGTTATGTTATTTCGATGTTTCTCTCCTCATACTTCACTAATTTTAATTGGTCTTATGTGTGAGGAAACTGTGGTTCATGTATATCTCTGGTGGACCCCATTTATTTTTAATTTAAACAAGGACTCAATACTGTTGCAAAAGAAACTTCGGGGAACCCATATTATTAGAATAATACCATGGTTCTTGGTCATCGAAAACTTATAGCAATGCTCCTTTATCAGTTCTACAATATTAGGAGCGTTCAATAGATGGTAAAAATGTGAACTGTTACATGGTGTCAGTTATATAGTGTCTGTTTTGGTTTTAAGAAATTACACTATATAGTTTTTTATTCAGTGAACTGTTGTGTAGTAGCCTCACTGTTGTCTCATGATATATAGTTTTTTTTTTTAATTTGGATAATGTAGTTCGTAAAGATATACAACCGAAATTCTAACAGTTCTTCTATAGAGACAGAAAAACTTTGTAAGTTTCATAATCTTCCTTTTATTGCGTTGCTAGAATCGAAGTTGGATATTGATAAATTAAATGACCTTAGAAGAATTATTAAATTTGATTGTTGTGGGGAAAATAGTAACTTTAATTTGGTCCATAGATTAACATTTATATTCTAAGAACATTGACTAACTGTTAGTCTATGCAAATGTTCTTAGAATAGAAATGTCCTTAGTATTAACTGCACCACTTTTAATATATGTTTGTTCATATGATTTCATGTTTGCTATGAATCCTATATGAACTATTGAGTCCACAAATGTGGATATTCATGAAGATGTTAAAGTTGTGTGACCTGACTTTGTTAATAATTTAGCACCTATGGGGTTAATTGATTGTAGGATTTTTCTTCTTTGAAACTAACTTAAATTTTAATGACCTTTGATAGGTGCTACACTGATGTAACACTGGAGCTTTCTCAATTGTTAACCGAATAAGGTCTAGGGTTAAAGATGAAGATGCATCCAAGGACTTTGTGAGAATGGCCATTATTTGAATGTTGCGTAAATGTACCAAAACTATGGTTTCATTGATGTATCTTTTTAGTTTGGTATATTCCATTGACGATTTATAAATTTAGTTTGTGTATATAACTCATGCCATGTTGTTGAATCATATTTGAGCCATGTGGAGGGTTGAAATAAAACCACCATTTTCTTTAGTATACTACGTGTTTTACTCATATGTTCTTTGGACCTGTTTGCTGCAGATAATATATTTGTGCTTTGATTTCAAGAGGAAACTATGCTTAAATTTTTTTTATTGCTGGATTGGTTGTCATCCCTTAAAAGGGTGGATAGTCCATTAAATAACGGAGATTGTGTCCAATTTTTTTTTAAATTGCCACTTTGTTTATTTTGAGGCACAAAGTGAATTCGGTTGATGAACATTGTAAATTTCATGCTATATGTAAATTTGTTTGATGAATTATGACTATTTGAAAGAATGTTGTTGGACTATTTATTATTTGTTAAATAGGGTGGATAGTCCAATAAATAAAGGGTATTATGGTGATTTTTTTTTAAAATTACACTTGGTTTTGTTGGGGAACTATTTTTTTCCCGTTTTGCAGTTACGTAATTTGGAAATTTTTACCATTTTGCGATTATGTATCTTCAAAATTTTCTCCATGCCTTCAGGCATGGGCATTCCGCTAGTATATATATATATATATGGTAGTGATTTATATATGTACACTTGTGATTATTCTACCATGTTGCTTAGTAGATGAGGAAGATTTTGTCATCTTATATTAATCAAGAATGTGGAAACTTGAATTAGTAATGCGATACTTGAATTCGATTTAATTAATATTAAAAATGCAAGACTGTATTATGCAGGTAATACGGGTGGACACGATGACTAGGGCATCATAGTAAGAGACTTAATTTAAACTAAATAAGTGGGATAGCATAATTAGGATGGGTTAGGAGCATACATTAGGCATGCACATTTAGTTGAGGGGTGAGAATCTCAAGAGAGAGCACATGGAACTAACATGTATATAATATTTATTGTTTATTGCATTTTCAACACTTGCTAATTTTGAAATATTTTTAACTCGGTCTCTGACCCATTTTCTCCCAAATCTATTTTGTTTTTGTAAAAACCATTTAGGTTCCCAACCACAGGGATGCCAAGCATAGGAGTTCTCATTAGTTGACGTGTTGTAGCTTCTGTGGAAGTTAAAGGACCTCGGTACTAGATGCCTCCACACCTATCCTTGATTCTTTTCGGATTATTTACTTTAGTCGGGCATGTTGCCCATTGGTATTCAGATGTAATCAGAGATAGTGATTTCAGACATTTCTTTATATTTTTAGTTGTTGGGATTTATTTCATTTCAGACTCTTGTATTTGGATTTTTGAATGGATGTGTTTACTCCAGGCTTAGTTATTTCTTTATGTCATTTTCTTGCTATGAGATTGGTTATTGGATGGTGAATGTTTAGTTAATTATTTATTTAGTTGTATGTTAATTTATAAAAAAAAATTAACACTAAACTTTTTTAACTACTAGGTGGTTAGTAATTAATAAATATTTTTCGACTATGATGCAAAGACTGAACCAATTGGAAACGCTGTTTTAAATTTAATAAAGGACTGATCACCCGGTATTTAACTAGGCGAGGTGTCTCATATGGTATCAGAACATCAGGTTCTAGTGTCCTTAGGATCTATGTATCTTTCTATGTTTCTGTGTAGCGTTCTTTGATATAGGGCCTTATATTTAAGACAGTTGTATTCACTAATTGTGTATTTTACGCCTTCAGCTATGTTGAGATCTTAACTGTGGACATATCTTCTCCCTCATTTTTGATGACTCCCAGACGTGCAAAGAGAGCCCGTAGAGGTATAGAGCTCAAGCCTCAGCCAGCTCCAGCCCAGGGTACTATGAATGTTGTGGAGGTTGTCGCTATAGTGGCACAAGCGGTAAATGCAACTCTAGTAGTCGTAGAGCAGGCACCACCTCATGTACAGGAGGTGGCACCAACACCAGCTCACGCGTTCCCTTCCGCTTGGGAGCGAGTCAGGGATGACTTTCAAAAGGCACATCCTCTAGAGTTCGCATGGGGTTCCGATGTTGTGGAAGCCAGCCAAGGGAAGAAGGATATCCAGAGGAATTTGAGGATGTATGAGTGCATAGAGGTGCATAAGCAGATACTAACTACTTTTAATCTAGTAGAGGAAGCATTACAGTGGTGGGAGTCCACTACTACTATAGAGGAGCGCGATATGATGACGATTCAGGACTTCTGGGTGCGGTTCAATCACAAATATTTCTCATTTACCCTTTATACTGAGAAGAGGCGGAAATTATTAGACCTCACCCAGGAGGGGAAGATCATTGCTGAATATGAGGAGGAATTTACAAGATTTACTAACTTTGCTGCTAGATGAGGCACCTACTAAAGTGAAGAGGATTCGAATGTTTATGAATGTCTTGACTTGGAGGATTCGTCAGCACCTTTTGGGAAATATTTCGTTGAGGTAATACACGGATGTCCTTAATGCTTCCTAACTACACTTTCAGGATCATCGCTTCCACCAAAAGGGAAACAAGCGAGTTGGGAGTCCAGCCATCAGGGAAGGAGATGAGGTAGTAGTGCTAGTGGGGCACAACCAGCTCAGTGTCAGCAGAGACAGGGTGCGCAGAGTTCCCACCAAGATGACACTGCTAAAAGACACAGATCTAGTGATTACAGGTAGGAACAGGTAGGCTTTAGCAAGGGCCATCCTGGTCAGTGGAATCAACAGGGCCAGCAACGTGCACAACAGGGCCAGTAGAGGGGCGATAACGGCCATCAGGGACAAAGAGGAGGAAACTTTGTTGGAAAATGTTACATATGTGGTAAGACTGGCCACAATCACCACAAGTGTCCTGAGATGGTCAGAGTCCCACAGCAGCAGCAGCAGCAGGGTGCACGTTAGGAGCCCCAGCGACCTATATTTCACACCGCCCTCCAAGAACCACCACAAATTCTAGTTTTACCTTCCATTCCATCAGTTCTGGTTCAGCAGAGGCAACTATAGTATGGGAATTTTCACAACATCCACCAGGCCGAAGTCCCACAGTCTTCACCCGTAGTTGAGGGTATGTTTTCTACCCAGGGAACTATAGGGCATATTTTATTTGACATGGGGGCTTCACCCTCATTTATTTACACTAGATTTTCATGTGCTTTGGCATTATTAGATACAGTGAATAGTACTTTTACGTGTGTAGACTCACCATTGGGTAATAGAACATTGATTTTCTTTATCTGTCGGGGTATGGGTATAGAAATTGGGAGATTCATTTTACCTGTTGATATGCTTGTGTTGGATATGTTAGAGTATGATGATATTATTGGTATGGATTGGCTAGTTTTGTATAGATCCATGATTGATTTCTATAGTCGTAGTATTGTATTTGTCATACCAAGTTAGGAGATGTTCTTGGTGGCGATGCCTCACCTTGAGGGCAGATCGTCCATTCACTTGTATTATATAGAGGAGGAGACCTCTAAGGAGGTGTTGATCCTACTTTATTTAATTTCGATGGTCTGCTAGTTTTCTGATGTGTTCCAAGATGTACCGGGATTGCCACCTAGTAAAGAGATAGATTTAATGATAGATTTGATGCTAGGTACTCAGCCGATAGCCCGTGAGCCTTACCGTATGGCTCCGAAGGAGATGAGGGAGTTACGGGATCAGATTGAGAAGTTATTGGGACAGGGATTCATTCGTATGAGTACATCATATTGGAGTGCTCCCGTGTTGTTTGTAAAGAAGAGAGATTGGTCGTTATGATTGTGTTTTGACTACCGAGAGTTGAATAAAGTAATGATACAGAACAAATTCTGTTGCCCTGAGTTGATGATTTATTTGACCAGTTGAGAGGAGTTTCCTACTTCTCAAAGATAGACTTGAGGTCGAGATGCCATAAATTACGAATCAGGGAGCTGGACATGTTGAAGACTACTTTCCTGATTAGATATGGGTCTTATGAGTTTCGGGTTATGCCATTTGGGCTAACTAATGCACCATTTGTGTTCATGGACTTAATGAATAGGGGGTTTAGAGAGTTCTTAGATCAGTTTGTGATTGTCTTTATAGATGATCTATTTCTATACTGAGGAAGATCATACTGAGCATTTGCGTCAGGTATTGCAAATAATGCGGGAGAATCATTTGTATGTAAAATATGAGAAATGTGGGTTTTGGCTCAGGGAGGTTAAGTTTTGGGGGCACATTGTATTTGACAAGGGGATATCCGTAGATCCGAGGAAAGTATTAGTGGTGTGGGAGTGGGGACAGCCCAAGGCACCGACAGAGGTGCGTAGTGTTTTGGGGCTAGTCGGATACTATAGGCAATTTATTCGGGGATTCTCAAAGATAGAGGGTCCATTGAATAACTTGTCTCGAAAGGAGGACCATTAATTTTGTATGAGGCTTATCAGTTGGATTTTGATGATCTGAAGGACAAGCTGACTTCAGCACCAATTCTATCACTGCCTGGGACGAGAGTGGAGTACTTAGTCTATACTGATGCATCATTATAAGGACTTGGGGGTGTGCTTCAGTAGGAGGATCAGGCTATAGCATATACCTCTCGTAAGCTTAAGCCTTATGAGAGGAATTACCCCACCTATGACTTTGAGTTAGAGGCAGTCGTGTTTGCACTTCGGATATGGAGACATTATCTCTTGGGGAGAAATTTCTCCTGTTCACAGATCACAAATCACTACAGTACCTATTCACTTAGCGAGAGCTGAACATGCATCAGCATAGGTGGATTGAATTTGTGAAGGACTATCAATTAGATATCCAATATCACCCAAGGAAGGCTAATGTGATATCAGACGCGTTGGGCCATAGGCCAGCAGATGTGGTGGCTGAGGTATGGAAGATGAAATGAAAGGAGTTGGGACAATTGGATGCAGTGGCCCAATATTTTATGTGAGTTATGATTGTTATGCCCCAGATAGTTATGAGGGTTGTACAGGCTCAGGCAACTGATCCATTCTGCCAGGATTGGAATGTACAACTTCTAGCTGAGGGAGTCGAGTCTTATTATGTGGGTTCATATAGGGGATTGCGCTTTAACGGGAGACTGGTGGTTCCAAAAGGGGAGGACTTACGAAATGAGGTGATGACAAAGTCTCACGGTTCACTCTTTATGTAACATCCCAGAGGGAATAAAGTGTACCAGGATATGCGGTGGCAATACTGGTGGAGTGGGATGAAGAAAGTTATTTCAGAGTTTGTTTTTAAATGTTCCACTTGTCAGCTGGTGAAGGTGGACCACCGAAATCCAGTAGGGCTTCTTCAGACTTTAGAGATTCCTATGTGGAAATAGGAGAGAATTTCCAAGGACTTTATTACAGGGTTGCCTACTTCTCAGAGGGGTCACAATTCCATATGGGTGATTGTGGATCGGTTGACTAAGGTAGCTCATTTTCTTCTAGTCCGGACAGATTACACTACGGGACAGTATGCCCAGATATTTATATTCAAGATAGTGAGACTTCACGGGGTGCCCCTTAATAACATGTCAAACAGAGACAAGACTTTTGTATCTTGGTTTTAGCAGAGCTTCCATGAGGCCATGGGTACACATTTATCATTGAGTACGGCCTATCACCCGTAGAATGATGAGCAAACTAAGAGGACAAATCAGATGTTAGAGGATATGTTGCGGATGTGTGTCCTTAATTTTGGCAGGAGTTGGGAGCAGTTTCTTCCATTGTTTGATTTTTCTTATAATAACTCATGCCAGTTTACTATTGTTATGGCTCCATTTGAGGCACTATACAATAAGCCTATTGTTCTCCAACGTGTTGGCTAGAGGTGAGGGATAATAAGCTACTTGGGACAGAAATGATCCAGGATACTTCAGCCTGGATTAAGGTGATTCGGAGCCATATACAGGTTGCTTAGGGTAGACATAAGAACTACACCGATGCCAAGAGGTTCTCCATGGAGTTCAGTGTGGGGGACGAAGTATTGCTACTAGTATCTCCCATGAAGGGGATAATGAAGTTTGGGAATAAAGGGAAGTTGGTGCCGAGGTATGTAGGTCCATTACCTATTATTGAGCGGATTGGTCCAGTGGCTTACAGACTTAGGTTACCTGAGCACTTACATAGGATTCATAATGTATTTCATATTTCTTCGCTGAGGAGATACCTTTGGGATAAGTTGGCCTATAGTGATATTGCTTTAGAGGAGATTGATCTACAACCTGATAATTCCTACGAGGAAGGGCCAGTTCCTATCCTAGATCGTAGTGAGAGAAAACTGAGGTCGAAAGTAGTGTCGTTAGTACGTGTTCAGTGGCGGCATCATAATTTCGAGGAGTCTACTTGGGAGCGCGAGGATGAGATGCGCAAAAAATATCCAGATAATTTCTTACATGTATACATTTATTTTTTGAATTTTGGGACGAAATTTTGTTATTAAGGGGAAGTATGTAATACCCCGTCATTTTATTGATTTTTAATTGTAGAATTAATTGAATTAAATATGAGAAATTTACTTAAAATTAATTCAGAATTTAATGTATATTAAGTAGTGAGACAAGGGTTAGTATATATTTATGAGAATTATATTGAATATTAGTGAGTGAATAAAGTAATATGTGATTAAGAATTTTAAAAAAATGTCACGAGTGGAAAATATGATTGTTTCGATAATTAAATTAGGACACGTGTTTTAGTCATGTCGGGACTCAATTTTATGGAATAAAAAGGTAATTTATTTTTATTTCATACAAATGGTCATTTTGAGTGCGACAAAGTGTGCTGAAGGGTCGAAATAGTAAGAAAAGTCTACATGTGCGTTTAGTTTGGTTCCCATGGCACATTTAGGCCATACCGGCACCCCAGGGGGTAATTTAGTCATTTGAATTTTTTAGGGAATTAAACCCACGAATTTTAGAGAGTTATATCATATGAGGAGTTGTGTCTTCAATGGTTAGAAATTACCATATTCATAGAAGCCATTAGGGGATGAAGGAGAACCACCGCCCATGGATAGAACCATCATTCTTACACTAATTGCACCACTGAGACCACCGTTATTGTAAAACCCCGGAACACCGGATTTTATAAGTTTAATTTTCGCAATTAAACACAATTAAAAATATTGTAATTTCCCTTTAAACTAAAAACTCGAGATAATGCGGAAGCGTAAAGGTGATGGTTCAACTTTAAAACAACAACAAATTTTGATTTCTTAACACAAATTAAAACTGCAACCAAGTGTAGTAAAATTAATCAATTAAAATATTCACTTAAACCAATTAATTAATCCAAGTCCTAGAATTTGCCTAAGTCATATTTATCAATATTAGCAAATTAGGCGAAACCAAGTTTTAGCAAATAACTTGAATCAAATAAACTTTACCCATTATTTAATTTAGTCCCAATTAAAGTGATGTGATGATTTAAACCCAATTTTATCTTGAATTATTCTAAGCATGCGCTCTACGTTATTTATGCAAGATAAAATAAATCAATCACACTACGCCGCGATGTACGAGGAAAAACCCAAGACGGGAAACAACCTCGGACGTCCCTAGCCACAAATCCACTAGATACGGAATTACAATTACAAGACAGATAGACTTACAATGCACGACTTGATCCCTCTCAAGCCTCGATGCTTCTTCTTGTACAAACCTCTTCCTAGCGAATAACCTTGGAACACCACCGCGGTCTCGGAATCCACCGATAGGACTTTATATGGTCACCGTCACCCGAGCATGGAGCCTTTATCCATGTGGGTAAATTAACATAGAAACACTTCTTCTTTATTTGTGGGTGGTGGAAGCAAAACCCAAAACTTCTCTTCAATTCGGTGTAGAGAAAACCGGTGCCAAACTCCAAGCAATTGATAAGTATATAAGAACTTGGAATAAACTCATTTGGGTGTAAACACTAGAGTGATGGAAATTTTTTCTCTAAAAATCTCACTCAAAACATGAACATTTTCCTAAACATTTTTTTCTCTCAAACTCTCGCTAAGAGATGAAACCAATTGGAAAATTTAGATTGGAAAATGTTATTCCCGCACATAATAAAGTCTGAAAAAGTTGGTTAAAAACCAAGTGGGGAAGTGGGTGCAAAACTGCCAAAAAACTGTCAAAAATTGTTCCTGCCTGGAATCTCGTTCGAATGACATTTCGTTCGAACGAAATCTCGTTCGAACGAGATTTCTAACGACGCTCCAGTATGGACTCGTTAGAAACTCGTTGGATATCTCGTTCGAACAGAAGGTTCGTTCGAACGACATATCGAACGACATGTCAGTGGCCTAATATGGGAACTCGTTGGCAAGTTCGTTCGAACGACATTTTCGTTCGAACGACAATCTCGTTCGAACGACTCTATCGAACGAAAAACCAGAAAGTTTGGAAAATTCGACTCTAGCCCAGAAAACTTTATAAACTTATTTTAAAGTTTTATTTAATTCTTTCTGAAAATTAAAACACAGTTTTTACAAAACCTAACACCCGATAAACTTTGTTCCAAGCTCCTATATATATAATATTGCATTCATACCTTGGGAGCATGGAACTATGGTTGATGACGTAGAAACGAGGCACACAAACCGGCATATTTGATAAAGCTTTATACACTTTGCCGCTACGTCTTCAACAAACACTTCATAGGCTTGAGAATATTACAATTAAATACTATCCTATGAATAAATGTTTTTGTCCGGAATTGAGCCAAAACTATATATTGACTCAATTGGAAATTTGTGTCCTTACAAATCTCCCCCTTTGGCTATTCCGGGACAAAAACCAAACAAAAATCCTAAAGGGCCGTCAAGCTCTACTAAACTCAAAACATAACCCGCCCAAACTTGACTCAACCCAAGGATCAAACGCTTTGTCGTTTAAACAATGCCGCTTTAGAAGAAATCCTACACACTTAAGCAAACTCATCAAATGCATAGGGAATATCAAAGTATTAAATGCAATTAATTAATTACTCCCCCTAAATTAATTCTTCCCCTTTAACAAACACATGACCTACTTAGAAAGACGTCTCCCTCTAAGATAAATCTCCCCCAAACTAAGATACGATAATAATAGGATTAGATACCATTTCTCCCCCTATCATCATTCTCCCCCTTTTTGTTCAGGAATAGGCAAAGGATAAAGAACTAATAAACATAAAAGCATGTTGAAGCTTAAAGTGATAAGACATGAAAGCATATGGGCAACAAAAGCACGGCAAAGGCAAAACAAAATATCATATATATATAAACTAGAAATATACCAATGAAGCACTTGCATATATATAGATATAAACACACATATAACACAAAATACAATAAGTTTGCACACTCGTATGGCAAAAATGTGTCATATGGAAACGTAAGTGTTGGGGTGTGAACTAGAAACAATTAAATTTAAACCCAAACACTTAACAAACATTCACGGAGTTCTCATTTGATTGCAAAATTTATCACATTTAAATATAAACTCATGTGACAATATGAAGATTGAACTCAATGAACAAACATACTCAATGCATACAAGCCTAGCATGATGATGATTCTACAAACCACATAGAGTCATGACATTAAAGACAACTAGGATAAACGTACATTGTGCAAACCGTTGATATACCATCCAATTCTCCCTCAATAAGCATATATATATATTCTTTTGCTTTTGAATGAATATATCAAACAAACATAGGCCTTGGCAATTGTTTTCTTTTTAATGCCAAATGTTCAGTTTTTAGGCCTTTGGATCACGTATTTCTTTTAGATCCAATAAACGGTGGCTTACTATCGCAAAGGATTTAATTCATCCTTTCGGAGTCCTTTCCCGTGCACATTTAGATATATAATATTTTATCTCACAAAGCTCACGTGCAACGAATTTTGACATGCACTAGTCCTCCTAGGTTATAGATATGTAGATGACTAGATTGGTAGGAGAACACCTCAAAAATCTCAAATATAACATGTGACATTAACATTTCAAAAAATCTCGTGCATGTGTGAAAAGAGGCATATAAAAATAGAATCCATTTAATCAATACAAAATCCAACTACTCCATATAAAACATGGTAAAGAACATTTTAAGTATTGAAAATCTAAACCAAAAGTTCTAGCCACGTGCGAGCGTAAAAGATGGGATTCAAACACAAATATATGCCACATAAAGTGTGTCAAACCAAAATACACACAAAAAAATATTTTTGAGTTTTTGACATTTTTAACTAAAAATAAAGATATATACTCAAAAGAATAAACAAAAATTCATTTGTATTTTTCATTAAGCTTAAATGAAATAAATAAAACACAAATGATAAACAAAAATCTTTTTATATTTTTCAATTAATTCAAACACAAAATGTAATACAAAAAGATAAACAAGTCATAATTTCTAGCATGTGATATGAAATAAGGCAATGACTAGAAAATGACAAAACAAGCATACATTTAGCATGTGAATATAGCATGAAGTACAAAAGCTAAAGTATGCAAACACTAACACATTCATCCTTTAGATTTAGCAAGGGAGGAAGCATGTGAAAGTAAATGAGAATCAAAAACCCTATTTTGCAAGGCAACCAAGTCGGATTTCCTAACCCAAATTAATGAAGAATGACTATCTTGGGGTGTTGGAACTTTAACTACCGTGGTTACTTTACTATGGGGTTTTCTAGGAATTCGTTTAAGATCAAAACAAAATTTCTTAAGATGACCTTTTCGACCACAATGTGTACAAGCAAAAACATGTCGAAAAGATTTACTTAAGGAGTGATCTTTAAACGCATTCCTAGTAGATTCTCCTAAAACATTGGTCTTGGCTTTATGAGTATATTCATTACAAGTATTGAAGCCTAAACCACAAGTGTCATTTTTAATTTGGACCGTTCCTAACATTTTATCTAGTTTTTCCGAACGACATTCCAAATCAAATTTGACATTACTATAATCCTTTAATTTATTTTCCAATTCTAAAATGTTAGATTCTAGTAAAACATTTCGCTCTTCAAAAGCAAGAAGCTCCTTTTTCAAGGATTCCATTAAACCCCTAAGGCTATCTCTTTCGCCTTCTACATATTCTAGCTTCTCTTGAAGAGTTCTCTCAGGTGTCCTAAGGTCTTCTATTAAAGCATTTTCATCAACGACCATGACACTTTCTCTTAAACTAGCTTCTAACTTGAAATTAGCTCTTTTCAATTTAATAGATTCTTTATAAAGCTCTTGAAAAGCATTTTGAAGTTCACTCACATTAACCTCTTCTTCATTTTCACTCTCTCTTTCTTCTCCACTCTCACTATCATCAAAAACAAGTGAACCATAAACTTTGACCTTGGAAGTATCATGTGTTAGGGTTTCATCAATCGATGAGTTCTCACTATCACTCACATGACTAGCTATAAAAGCCACAAAATTTTTCTTAGTGGGGGAATCGGGCTTCTCTTCCTTATCACTATCACTAAGGGTCGCATTGTATGAAATGGGTCGCTTACCCTCTTTCCTTAGTTTAGTGGGGCACTCAAAAGCCCTATGGCCATAACCTTCACAACCAAAACACTTATTAGACTCGTCCCTATCTAAATTTTCATTACTAGGTTTAGGGTTCTTATCGGCTTTAGGAATCTTCTCGGCTTTAGGAATCTTCTCGCCTTTGTCATTCTTAGAAGATTCAAATTTCTTAAAATCATTTTTAAATTTATCTTTGTTAATTTTAAGAAATTTTCTAAATTTGCGAGCAAATAAAGCCATGTCTTCCGAGTCACTATCACTATCGCTCTCTACTACTTGTTTAACCTCTTTTCGGGCTTTTAAAGCAACGCCCTTTTCGATTTTCCTTTCAGTTTTAGAGGGAAACATGTCTAGTTCATAGGTTTGTAAATCACCTAGAAGCTCTTCTAATTTCGTAGAGGCTAAAGTTGGTAAAGAATTTAAAACGGTCACTTTTGGAATAAATCTATCGGGTAAGGACCTTAAAATTTTCTTTACAACACGGTCGTCAGGTATTTTCTCTCCCAAGTTAAAAGATGAATTAACAATATCAGAAAGTCTATCATAAAATTCATCAAAAGTTTCTTTTTCATTCATTTTACTAGTTTCAAATTGAGTGGTGAGGTTTTGGAGTTTTGAAGCTTTAACGACACTAGTTCCTTCATGAGTTAATTCTAAAATATCCCAAGCTTCTTTAGCGGTTTCACACGTCATAATATGTCGGAATTCATTCGGTGTGACAGCGCTAAACAAGGCATTTAAACCACGAGAATTGAAATTAGTAAGTTTAAACTCATTTTCAGTCCATCTATCGGCGGGTTTGATAACACGTTCATTTTCAATTAAATAAGTTGGTGGGGCCCACCCGTTAACAACAGACATCCAAACTCTATCGTCGATAGATTTTAGTGCCGATCTCATACGTGCTTTCTAATACGCATAGTTTGAACCATCAAAAATAGGAAATTTTGAAAATGAGGAAAAATCCATTTTAGCCAAAAATTATTTAAGGATCTTTAACGAAATAATTTATCTTTTTTTGCGCTGATACCAATTTGTAAAACCCCGGAACACCGGATTTTATAAGTTTAATTTTTGCAATTAAACACAATTAAAAATATTGTAATTTCCTTTTAAACTAAAAACTCGAGATAATGCGGAAGCGTAAAGGTGATGGTTCAACTTTAAAACAACAACAAATTTTGATTTCTTAACACAAATTAAAATTGCAACCAAGTGTAGTAAAATTAATCAATTAATATATTCACTTAAACTAATTAATTAATCCCAGTCCTAGAATTTTCCTAAGTCATATTTATCAATATTAGCAAATTAGGCGAAACCAAGTTTTAGCAAATGACTTTAATCAAATAAACTTTACCCATTATTTAATTTAGTCCCAATTAAAGTGAGTGTGATGATTTAAACCCAATTTTATCTTGAATTATTCTAAGCATGCGGTCTACGTTATTTATGCAAGATAAAATAAATCAATCACACTACGCCGCGATGTACGAGGAAAAACCTAAGACGGGAAACAACCTCGGACGGCACTAGCCACAAATCCACTAGATACGGAATTACAATTACAAGATAGATAGACTTACAACGCACGACTCGATCCTTCTCAAGCCTCGACGCTTCTTCTTGTACAAACATCTTCCTAGCAAATAACCTTGGAACACCACCGCGGTCTCAGAATCAACCGATAGGACTTTATATGGTCACCGTCACCCGATCATGGAGCCTTTCTCCATGTGGGTAAATTAACATAGAAACACTTCTTCTTTCTTTGTGGGTGGTGGAAGCAAAACCCAAAACTTCTCTTCAATTAGGTGTAGAGAAAACCGGTGCCAAACTCCAAGCAATTGATAAGTGTATAAGAACTTGGAATAAACTCATTTGGGTGTAAACACTAGAGTGATGGAAATTTTTTCTCTAAAAATCTCACTCAAAACATGAACATTTTCCTAAACATTTTTTTCTCTCAAACTCTCTCTAAGAGATGAAACTAGATTGGAAAAGTTAGATTGGAAAATGTTATTCCCGCACATAATAAAGTCTGAAAAAGTTGGTTAAAAACCAAGTGCAAAACTGCCAAAAAATTGCCAAAAACTGTTCCCGCCTGGAATCTCATTCGAACGACATTTCGTTCAAATGAAATATCGTTCGAACGAGATTTCTAATGACGCTCCAGTATGGACTCGTTGGATATCTCGTTCGAACAGAAGGTTACTTCGAACGACATATCGAACGACATGTCAGTGGCCTAATATGGGAACTCGTTGGCAAGTTCGTTCGAACGACAATCTCGTTCAAACGACTCTATCGAACGAAAAACCAGAAAGTTTGGAAAATTCGATTTTAGCCCAGAAAACTTTATAAACTTATTTTAAAGTTTTATTTAATTCTTTCTGAAAATTAAAACACAGTTTTTACAAAACCTAACACCCAATAAACTTTGTTCCAAGCTCCTATATATATATATAAAATATTGCATTCATACCTTGGGAGCATGGAACTATGGTTGATGACGTAGAAACGAGGCACAAAAACCGTCATATTTGACAAAGCTTTATACTCTTTGCCGCTACGTCTTCAACAAACACTTCATAGGCTTGAGAATATTACAATTAAATACTATCCTATGAATAAATGTTTTTGTCTGGAATTGAGCCAAAACTATATATGGACTCAATTGGAAATTTGTGTCCTTACAGTTATGTAGATCGAAAAGAGAGCATCACCCCCATACCATCTTCTTCAACGGATCAGAACTTCCATTAAAGTCAAGTGTTTTATCTTGCAAAGATTCACTACATATATTACCCATGGTAGTTTAGATTGAAAGAAATAACCATAAATAATTGATATTTAATAAATTTGGAGAATTGAATCATGATTATGGGTAGGTTTTACTAGATGAATTTCTGGAATCATTGGAAAAATGAATTTATAACCTAAGTGTTAGAAATCACGAATTAAATATGAGAATTATGGTGTTCTTGAATACGATTTGAGGAACTAGGGTTCTTAAGAAATATTCATAAATTAATCCAACAAATCGATTCCCCATGATGATTTTATGATTCTTATACGTTAGAATTCGTGTAATTATGTTAGTAAAACATTTAGTATGATTAATTAGGAGTTTAGGATGATTAAATTGAGGATTTGAGTTAAAAAATGGGAGAAACTTGCAAGAAACACATATGCATATTTTCCATACTTGTATGAGGGAATCGATTCGGACAAGGTCGAATCGATTCGGTTTCCCAGAACTGTTTTTCTTTCGGTTTTTGTTTAAAATTTTGGAAGATGTTCGGGATTTAATCGTGGACTTTAATTTTAAATATATTGAACAGGATTTGGGAATAACAATAGACCTATATGGTCATTTGGGTTTAGTCCCAGGATAAAGAATCAAGGGCTAAACTTAATTAGGTTTATTATAGAGAAATATCTAAATCGAATATTAATTTAAATCCCATAAATCCAATAGATAGGATAACTTAGACCAGCAGGATAAGCGAGTTACTTACTGAAATTATGTTAGGAAATAAAGGAGACACTTTGAGTGGCGAGAATTACCTGGGAGTGTATGAAGAGAGTATTATTCTATTTCATGAACACGTAGGATATTCGTGAGATAAATATACTACATATAAAACATATGCTATAGAATGAGCGTACACCTATATTAAATATAGAGATTTATGTACTAAGCTTGTGTGAATACGTAATGTATGATTGATAAATTGTGTGTATGACATACCTACCATACTTGTTATCAGGGGAGGTCTTAGAAAGGGGACAATCTTATGTTGATGAGCCTTGGAGAGGATTTTATATTGGTGCCTCAGAACATAGGTCTGGTAAACACTTATCGATGAGTTGATAAGTTTGTGGTCTTGTGGATGCGTAGGTATATGAGTATCCCATAGGGATGGGAACTATGTTCGCCTCCAATATGTATGATTTGTATTGATACGATTTTAGAGTGATTCGAAACTCGTAATCTTTATGTACATAATGTATCGAGATTTGATAGCAAAGTATGTGCGCACCGCAGGTTTAGCCTTTTGGGGTGTCGTATTAGTAGATATATATAGGATAGTTATTTATATATTTACACTTGTGATTATTCTTCTGTGTTACTTTGTAGATAAGGAAGATTTCGTCATCTTATATTAATCCAGCATGTGGAAACTTGAATGAGTAATGAGATACTTGAATTCGATTTACTTAATATTGAAAATGCAAGATTGTATTATGCAGGTAATACGGGTGGACACAATGACTAGGGCATCATAGTAAGAGACTTAATTTAAACTAGATAAATGGGATCGCATAACTAGGATGGGTTAAGAGCATACTATAGGCGTGCACATTTAGTTGAGGGGTGATAATCTCAAGAGAGGGCACATGGAACTAACATGTATATAATATTTACTGGTTATTGCATTTTAAACACTCGCTGATTTTAAAATATTTTCAACTCGGACTCTGACTCGTTTTCTACCAAATCTGTTTTGTTTTTGTAAAAACCTTTTAAGTACCCATCCACAGGGACACCAAGCATAGAAGTTACAGGACCTTGGTACTAGATGACTCCACACGTATCCTTGATTATTTTTGAGTTATTTAGTTCAGTCGGGCATGTTGCCCATTAGTATTCAGATGTATTTAGAGATAGTGATTTCAGACGTTTATTTATATTTCAGTTGTTGGGATTTAATTCATTCAGACTCTTGTATTTTGATTTTTGACTCGATGTGTTTACTCCAGATTCAGTTATTTCTTTATGTCATTTTCTTGCTATGAGATTTGTTATTGGATGGTGAATGTTTAGTTAATTATTTATTTAGTTGTATGTTAATTTAAAAGATAAAATTTGGCACTCGTCTTTTTTAACTACTAGGTGGTTAGTAATTAATAAATGTTTTTTGACAATGATGCTCAGACTGAACCAACTGGATATTCTGTTTTAAATTTAATAAAGGACTGATCACCCGGTTTTAATTAGGCGGGGTGTCACAAAATCATGTGTCGCCATTGTCTGGGTCACCTAAAAATTACGACACTACATGATCGCTTTTACCATCAAACTTGTATCTTGATTGGATTCTATCAAATACCTTCTCAAGAAACCTACCCTATCTAGCCGACTATCCCGATGGTTGATGTTATTAGAAAATTGAATATTGTGTATGTCATGCAGAATGCCATGAAATGAAGAGACATCTATGACTACCTTGCTAGACACCCTATAGTAGAAGGAGAGTTTAGTATTCCGAGTTCCCAGATGAAAATATCATTTGTACCTCGCAAGAAGACCTCTGGTGGCAAATGTTCTTTGATGGTGCTGGCAATATGAAAGGGTATGGCATTAGGATACTCCTAATCTCCCCTAACTCTCACACTCCCATTACCATCAAGATGGATTTTCCCTACACCAACAACATGACCGAATACGAGGCATGCATGGTAGGCCTCAAAGTCTTTCTTAAGAAAGCAATTCGATACCTAGATGTCTACGAGGATTCATTCCTCATTATCAATCAAGTCCTCAAAAGATGGAAAGTCAAGGATGAGAAATTATTACCCTTACATTCCCACATAAAAGAGTTGTCCTCCCAATTCCAAGATATCACCTTCCACTACCTGCCCCGAGCAATGAACAGTTTAGTTGATGCCCTTGCTACCTTAGCCTCCATGATTGACATGCCTGAGGGAATAACGATGGCCCCCTTCTTGGTCCAAAAGAAATCTAAACCTACCCACTTCTAACACATTGAACTCATCACAGAAGAAGATCCTATTTGGTCGCACCGCTATGCTCACCGACCTCGATAGGGAAGAGATGGATCGTCCAGTCAACTTGGACTGTCTCAAGAAATTCTACCCTTAGTCTAAAATCTCGACATGCTACGACTCTTCTCATCTCCCTTATATTCTTACAAAAAACCATCATTTCCCTCTACTCAGAACTGCATGGGCCTGAACCTCTAAAAAAACTTTGCTCTTAAAAATTTTCAAAACCCCTAGAGGTACGTAGGTAGCTCATACACTTTACATGATAATAGCCCCCTTCTTTTTCACAAAATGTTATTCTCTTAGTATCTTCGAGAACGACAGTTCATTTTATCATGTACATGAATAAAAGGATTATGTATGCCTTAGCGATTGGTATAGATAATTCAAATGAAAAACTAATCTCGAGGCACATTGATATAATTAAAATCTTCTATATTACATTGATGAGAAATTGCAGTACGATTAAAATTATCGGCATAGGGAGTTAAACAACTTACCCTGCTAACCTAACCTTATTTTCTTACAAACAAAAAAAAAGCTAAACTACTCCTAAACAGCCTTTCCAAAGTTATTTCTACCAGAAAACAACTAGATGAATAACCAAACACCATACAAAATCTTCACAAATAAAACTCCCCAGGGATCCTACCCGTAACTTCCAGAAGAACCAGCCCCATCATCATCATCTACATCTTGGGGTCCCCAAACTTCCCCTTCTTGGATGGAATATCGAAGGTGCTCCATGGAACGATAATGTGACACCCCGCCTAATTAAATATCGGGTGATCAGGTCTTCATTAAATTAAAATAGGATTCCCATTTGCTTCATTCTTTGCATCACTATCGAAAACTTTTTAAAACATTTACGAACCACCTAGTGTTCAAAAAGTCAGTTCCAAATTTTATCATTTTATTAAAGAAAATAATATGCGAAGATAAATACAATAACTAACCATCCACGTAATAAATGAATAAGCTGAACAATCATTTGATAAGCAACGGATGTAAAATAACACTGAATAAACCAACAGTTCCCAAATATAAATAAAATCCGAATACATAGTCTGACTGACATAAAGAAACAACTGAGGTCCAACAGGCCAAAATGAAGTATTGAATTGCACCCTACACTAGGAATGAAGTAACTCTAGCGCTTAATTCTAAATCCTTCAAACATCCACAAGTGTTGCAGCTACACATCCCTAGAACAGATCATCTTGCTTGGCGTCCCTGTGGCTCGACACCTAAAATATTTTTGAAAAAGGTTTTGCAAGTATGGGTCGGAGCTCAAGTAAAAATCATTTGAAAATATTTAGCAAGAATTTAAATATCAATTTAAATGAACAGTTATTAGAGACACATGTTAGGCTGCGAACACTTCCTTGAGTTTCCTCACCTCTTATCTATAGCGCACACCTAACGTCCCACCGAATCAAACTACCCAATCTAACTAGGTCTCAAGTATCTAATAAGCCTCAAATCAGTCTAGCTCACCAGTACTGTCCATACAGTACGTTACCGAATACCATTTAATCATAGTTAAGATTCTCCTTAACTTACTCGTACCGCCCATACAGTAAGCTATCGAATACCCTTAATAACTAACATCTCTCCTCTGTTATTACTAAACCCACGTTATCATTTCACATATTTTATAATTCAAGCCTTACCATTTAAGTTTCTCTACTTAAACTATATCTTAGATATTCACCATCCATCTTTCTATTACTTACACCATAGCAGATTAATCATTAATTATATTTACATTATCTAATCTCCCTACTATTTACTCTTTAGTAGATTAATCGTTATTTAGATACATACTATATCGTCTATATACTTGGATGTTTTCTCCTACTTATGTGTGACAGTAGTGAGGCTAGATAGTGTGTATCTAAACAAAGATTTATCTACTTATGTGAGATAGTAGGGAGACGATATAGTATGTATCTAAATAACGATTAATCTACTAAAGAGTAAATAGTATATATATATATATATATATATATATATAACATAGCATCCACCGGTCTGGCCACCGTGATGCACATTCGCATACTCTGCTATCAATCCAAGTACCTCTCGTACTATATCAAGGACAAATGGTTTGCCAAGTCTCCTCGAACCCAAAATAAAAATCACACATATTGGAGGCGAACATAGTCCCCACCCAAATGAATCACGCACATACCTATTATCCCATTCAACCGTCAAAACTATCATACTCTGAGATAATAAGTATCAAAGGTCCTATGCTCTGGGTACAAGTCTATGTTCCTCCAATGGGCTCATCGGGATAAGACCATCCACGAGACGGAACCTCCCCCTGATAGCAAGCAGCGTATGTATGTCATACACATAATAATACATACTAGGTATACACACAACCTATCCATGTGTATATTCAATATAGGTACACACACGACCTATAATAATAAAATCGTATAGGTTTACACTCAACCTATAAAAATCAATCCATATAGGTATACATTCATCCTATGATTATCACTGTATGTAGTATTTATCTCTCGAATTCTCACTGTAAAATTTTATTTGATATATACTCTCTATCATATATTTTTTAGTTTTATTCTCTACCCGAAGGTCCTATTATTACCCCATAAGTTAATTCAGTAGTTAATCCACAATTTTCCTACTGGTCTACCTCATAACTTCCCTTATCCTCTCCATGATCCATTCTCATTCTCCCGAATTATTTCGTTAACAATTAAGCCCAACTAGCCTTAGCGATAACTTTCACATACATGACTAAGTCTCAAACCTATCAAGGCGTACTATCATACTATATATTCCTCATTATATTCTAAATATGTCCTAAAATGCCCCCGATAGTTATCCGCAAGTTATGGGCTTAAAAGGGGAAATTGTCAAAATCTGGTAAACCGAATCGAGTCGTTAATTTTCTGGCAAATTAAACACCAGGTGGTAAAATGTCAATTACTCCCTCTACAGAACTTCGATTGACTTGATTCAAATCTCATTAAAAAGATAAGATGTAGATCTTTCCAGGAATGTATGGATCTAACTCTAATTATAAGGACAATTGAAATGGCGTACGTTTAAATTTATGTAAAAAATTCTGGAAGATTACTATATTGGCAGATCAAACACCCTATAGTAATACATCGATTACTCTCTCTACAGAACTCCAATGAACCTGATTAAAATCTCATTAAAAATCTAAGACGTAGTTATTTCCAGAAATGTACGACTCTCACTCTAACTCTAAGTACAATTGAAATGGCATAAGTTTTAAGTTACATAAAAAATTCTGGCAGATTGACATCTTGTGTTCATAAATTAAATCCTAAGTCATCCAAGATTCATGGAAATCAACTAAGAAACCATCAAGATTCAATCTTAATCATCAAATATATTCAAATATCATTTTATCTTCACATATGGATAATTTTTGATGAAACGTTTACACAAATAACTTTAAAGATTCAATCTAAGAATCAAATTCTCCTTTAATAAACATAGAAACCTAGTTTTCTCAATGTTTATAAATCAAGAACTCAGACTTCTCTCTTATTAATCAACCCAAACCCAATGATTTCATATTATCATCATTAATAAACATCTCTATATACATTCGTACTTTAGTTTTTCCCAAATTCATATAAAACTTCCAAAAGTATGAAATCAATACCTAATATACATGGGTATTATAACATGCTTAATATATATTGTCATTTAAATACTTGCCTCTCAATAGAAGGTCTGAAATTATTTGATAAGATGGTGTGGTGGTTCTCCCCTCGCTCTGATCTCAATTCTGTTGCGTTTGGGGCGAAAAACAGTGTAGGAAGCTTTGGATTTTTTCTCCTCTTCCTCTCATCTTGCATCTCTTATATTATGATTGTGATAACCCTAGTTCCTCTCTCAAATATCAGATATAAGACTTAGCATTTTCAGATTTCTCTAAACCACAAACTCCCGAATGACAGAAAAGTCCTTAAATAGTGTCAGGTTGGCCTAAAATTGTCCTGGGACCCAAACTATACTCTCGGGTACACTTTTTAACTATTTCGACCCTTTCAGAATCAACCGTGACCTCAAAATCACCATCCAAGTCACTTTATAAAATCATCTTATTTTCACTTCAAATTACAGCACGCGTGAAATTAACTTAAACTGAATTAATTAAATCTAAATCATTCGATTTAAATAATTTCTCTAAATTATATAAATTCCTAAATCACCAATATAATTAATTTCTATATTCACCAAAATAAGGGGTGCTACATACTTCTCTCCTTACAAAGGAATTCATCCTCAAAATTCGAATAATGCTAGTACTCCAAGGTTTCTACGCTACCTAAATCGTCCATTTACGACCACTGCATGCATTTCTTCTATCCCTTAATCTCGGATAATATTAGCAAAATTTAACTACCCAGAGCGCCCATACACCCTATACTCATGCATAACTACACACACGATACGTGGCTCAACTAGCCTCAGATATCACATAGTTATTATCCCTCGGATATAACTGTAAAAATAAACAATACCCACGGTACTAAACCCATGTCCTAAAGACCAAACATATCCCCACCTCCAACATTGCGCTAAGTTTCATGCGTGGGATGTCTCGCAAAGACAAATCCAAACAAGGAACCCCCCGATACACTACTACCTAACATTGTTGGTCATTGAGATCCATTAGGCCCTTTGTCCATACTACGTACCCCCAAAAATTCTCGTCTCTTGACATGAAAGTATACTCGTCCACTCCCATGTTACAAAAGATAATATATAATATGGTGCTCTTACTATCACTAGTTTCTTAGTGCAAATAAATCACGAGCTATATCTCTCATCTTTGTAATAAGCCAGTCTACCCTGAATCACGTCAGTAATCATCCCTACTCACCGGGATTATAAATAACAATATGAATTTCTTCATGTGTGTCTATTATGAAACACACTATCATATATATACCTGTATATATATACTATAACATATATACTCATCCATGGACCCTCTATTTTTAATACCTCTCAGCTTAAAGTGTTTACTCTACACGTTCAATAATTAAAATTTAAAATCGATGCATTAGCATCCAACTACGTCTCATCACTCCGGACGTTAGTTAAGGTTCCTACGTGTAACATACCGCAACTAAGTTCAAAGAACTTTCTCAATCCACTATTTCCTAGAATTATCAACAAAATTCGTGCGTCCAAAGCACATAACTAAGATATCACAAATCTTATCTCTCGATACATAAATCAAAGCATCTATGCCCATGTCTTCCAAGGCGTCACACAATACAGTGTTCTAGTTATCACTAAGTTCTAGCGCGTAAGAAACAATGAGCTAAATCTCTTTTATCAACGATATACCCGATATACCTTAAATCACATCAGTGAAAGTCCCCACTTACTGGGATAATTCATAACGAGACAACTATACTCACTGAAGTTTACGATACAATACACTATATATGTAGGCTTGACCCTCTTTCAAGTAATGTCTCGTGAAACTAAATATCTTATCCTGGCATAGCGAGCACAATAGTCTTACCCTACAATCTACTATTGCTCGAAGCCTCAGTATCCATTCACTACGCAAGATAATAATATGTTCTCTTCTTATAACCCTCATAAGGAGCAAAAACTAACACATAATGTAAAGCATCCTCTTAGTGTCCACACCCGCCCCTCCCTGCGGATGGATCCAAAGAGAGCCCCGCTACACAACAGTATACATATACATGCTATACTAAAATTAATAACATCTTTATTAATTCCGTTTCATAGGTGAATCTAGTATTAACAACTTTCTGTGACTTTCTCGTGTCACAAAACAGACTCCAATCGCCCCGGGATAAAACTCATACTTTCAATTGTCACTAGTATCGACGGTTCAAATGGTTCCTAGACATGCCCCTATTGGGCATCCCATTCCTATCCCCTAATTTGCTGTAGATAAGATCTACACATGTGTTCCTACTCTTCACACAAAAGACACCTCCCTATATCATCTACCTCGCCTAATCATTGGGTCTCCGAATGTAACTCTAATGTCGAGACTAACCCACGATCTGCTGCAATGGTTGTACATTTAGGATTTCATCATGTAGTTATCGCTGCCTCACTTCAACTTGACCATTTCATCACAATTGAGACACTACCATAGAACTCCCTTATCTCTAGTCATATCCGTACTGGCCATGTCGGGGTGTCCTTCTCTTGGACATGGTATTCTTGTCCCCGATTTCACCCCCATTGTCCTTTTGGCTTCGTTTTCCCTATGGAACTCGTTGTTGGACTCGATGGTATTGACTAAATCCATTGACACTTGGTAGAAATTCACTTGATTTGAATCATTTAAATGGGTCACTGTTGGGTATACCCTCCCGTGGTGCTTCTCTAACACAGTTAAATCGAGTCTTGCTCTCAGGCTTGATTTTTCTAACCCATAGGCTCCTTTCTCATGGAAGCATTGATATAAACTTATAAGCGTATGACCTTGACGACGTAGAAACTAGCCATCCTATCCGTATTTTACACTCACAGTTGTGTATTCTACTCATGAGTCCCTTATCCACTTACGGACCCTTTTATTCTCTATATCCCCTTTGTCGGGTACGAAGTTCACTAAACAAGTCAACATTTCCCTTACAGTCACTCGCTCTCTATCTCGCTTACTTGTGATAAGTTTCGAAACTCCAACCGCGTCTCTGTCTGAACAGCATAAGGGTGATATTATGATCAAATTGTACTCAAATTCCTTGTTATATTACATATACTTCTTATATGTGGTGACTGACTCTCGTCATGGTATGCTGCTCATGTGTGCTTAAAATTTTGCTAGAAATTTTTAATCAAGGGTATCATTGAACTCCATCCTACACATTTTTCGTTGGATCACCCCCTTCCATTAGCTTATCACGCTTCCCCTTTTTTTAAATCCTTATTGATGGTTCCTCATAAGAGTCCTTTCGACTCTCCCCATCCCTTGTCGACTACCCTAGGTGAGTGTAAGATTGCACCACTGTCATCTATAACAGTTCTTGGGTAAACTACTGTCCCCGTGATTATCCTATCATCACCTTCTTGAATAATAATTATGGTGACTTCTATTGTGATCACCTTTTCCAGAATACCCTTTAGCTTCTACTAAGCCTCTTCGCATGTAGTCCTTCTAACGGCCCTCGTTGGTCATCCAATGATGTTCGGTGTTCGAATCCTAAACGAACTCGTGCAAGAATCTCACCAACTACACTTAATAGCAGGAGAACGTAAGTCGCATATGTAAAAAAATTCAACAATCCTATCATAAGGCTCTATATCAAAGAACGCTATGCTGAAACATAAAAAAAAAATGTACATATCCTAAGGACACTAGAACCAGATGCTCTGATACCATCTGTGGCACCCCGCCAAATTAAATACCAAGTGATCAGGCATTCATTAAATTAAAATAGGATTCCAATTTGGATCATTCTTAGCGTCACTGTCGAAAACTTTTTAAAATATTTACTAACCACCTAGTATTCAAAAAGTCGGTGCCAAATTTTATCATTTTATCAAACAAATAAATATGCAGAAACAAATACAATAACTAACCATCCATGTAATAAATGAATAAGTTTAACAATCATCTGATAAGCAACGAATATAAAATAATGTCGAACAAACCATTGGTTCCCAAATCAAAATAAAAGTACAATATAAATAAAATCTGAATACATAGTCTGATTGACATAAAGAAATAACTTAGGGCCAACATGCCCAAATGAAATACTGAACTGCACCCTATACTAGGAATTAAGTAACTGCAACGTCTAATTCCAAATCTTGCTAGCATCCACAAGGGTTGTAGCTACGCATCCCAGGAACAGATCACCTTGCTTGGCGCCCATGTAGTTGGACACCTAAAAGGTTTTGCAAGTACGGGTCAGAGCCCTAGTAAAAATCTTTTGAAAATATTTAGCAAGCATTTAAATATCAATTTAAATTAATAGTTATTAGATACACATGTTAGGCTGTGGACACTCCCTTGAGTTTTCTCACATCTCATCTATAATGCCCGCCTAACATTCCACCTAGTCAAGCTACCTAATCTAACTAGGTCTCAAATATCCAATAATCTTTAAATCAGTCTAGCTCACTCGTATCTTCCATTCAGTACTTTACTGAATACCATTTAATCATAGTTAAGATTCTCCTTAACTTACTCGTACCGCCCATACAGTAAGCTACCGAATACCCTTAATAAACAACATCTCTCATCTGTAAGTATTAAACCCACATTACCGTTTCACATATTTTATGATTCAAGCCTTACACCATAGTAGATTCATCATTAATTATATTTACACTATCTAATGTCCCTATTATTTACTCTTTAGTAGATTAATCATTCTTTAGATACATAATTATCTCCCATTCAACCTTCCAAACAATCATACTTTGAGATAGTACGTATCCAAGGTCCTATGTTTTGGGTACAAGTCAAAAATCCTCCCAATGGACTCATCAGGATAAGACCGTCCACGAGGCGAAACCTCCCCCTGATAGTAAGTAGCGTAGGTATGTCATGCACATAATAATACATACTAGGAATACACACAACCTATCCATATGTATATTCAATATAGGTATACACACGACCTATAATAATAAAATAGTATAGCTATACACTCAGCCTATTAAAATCAATCCATATAGGTATACACTCAACCTATGATTATCACCATACGTAGTATTTATCTCTCGAATGATCACTATAAAATTTTATTTGATATATACTCTATATCGTATATTTCAGAGTATTATTCTCTACCCGAAAGGACTATTGTTACCCAGTAAGTTAATTCAGTAGGTTATCCACAATTGTCCTACTGGTTGACCTCATAATGTTCCTTATCCTCTCCAGAATCCATTCTCATTCTCTCATATTATTACGTTAACAATTAAGCCCAACTAGCCTTAGTCATAACTCTAGCATACATGAATAAGTCTCAAATCTATATGCGCCTATTGTCATGAAATATATCCCTCATTATATTATAAATATGTCCCAAAAATGGCCTCGATAGTTATCCGCAAGTTTTGGGCATAAAAAGGGGAAATTCTCAAAATCTAGTAAACCGAATCGAGTCGTAAATTTTCGGGCAGATTAAACACCATGTGGTAAAATATCGATTACTCCATCTACAGAACTCTGATTAACCTGATTCAAAGCTCATTAGAAAGATAAGTTGTATAGATTTCCCGAAATGTATGGCTATAACTCTAATTCTAAGGACGGTTGAAATGGCATACGTTAAAAATTATGACATATTACTGGCAGATCAAACACACTATAGTAAAATATCGATTACTCCATCTACAGAACTCCGATTGACCTGATTCAAAGATCATTAGAAAGCTAAGACATAGTGATTTTCAGCAATGTATGGATCTCACTCTAAATCTAACTACAATTGAAATGGAATACGTTTAAATTTACATCAAAATTTTTGATAGATTGACATGTTGTGTTCATTAATTAAACCCTAAGTCATTCAAGATTCATGTTCATCAACCAAGAACCCATCAAGATTCAATATTTATCATAAAATATATTCAAATATTATTTTATCTTGACATAGAGATAATTTTCGATGAAAATTTTACACAAATAAGTACAAAGATTCAATCCTAGAATCAAATTCTCCTTTAATAAACATAAAACCCTAGTTTTCTCATGTTCATCATCTTTATTAATTAAGAACTCAGATTTATCTCTTATTAATAAACCCAAACCCAATGATTCCATATTATCATCATTAAGGAACATCTCTACATACATTCCTACTTTAGTTTGTGAATTAAACCCTCCCAAATTCATATAAAATTTCCAAAAGCATGAAATCAAACCCTAATCTACATCGGTATTATCACATGCTTAATATGTAGTGCCATTTAAATACTTGCCTCTCAATAGAAGGTCTGAAATTCATTAATAAGATGGTGTGGTGGTTCTCCCCTCGCTCCGATCTCGATTCCGTTGCGTTCGGGACGAAAAACTGTTTAGAAAGCTATGGATTTCTACTCATCTTGCCTCTCTTCTATTATGATTGTGATAAATCTAGTTCCTCTCTCAAATATCAGATATAAGACTTAGCATTTTCAGAGTTCTCGAAACCACAAACTCCCGAATGATCGAAAAGCCGTTAAACAGTGTTGGGTTAGCCTAAAATCGTCCCAGGGCCCAAACTATACCCTCGGGTACACTTTTTTGACTATTTAGACCCTTTTGGAATCAAATGTGACCTCAAAATCACCATACAAGTCACTTTATAAAATCATCTTATTTTCACCTCAATGTATGGCACACGTGAAATTAACTTAAACTAAATTAATTAAATCAAAATCATCTAAATTAAATAATTTCTCCAAATTAAATGAATTCCTAAATCACCAAAATAATTAATTTCCATATTCTCCAAAATACGGGGTGTTATAGATAAGCTCGGCCCAGCCTAGGGAAACCCACAACACCTCCCTCCATGGTGTCAAACATGGTAAGCCACCTTTGTTTGGTCTCTTCGGCCAACATATTGCCACTACCCTCCTTCACGGCCACTTCATATAATCCTTAGTAACATGCCAAACTCTGCCAATAAATTGGGAAAGTCAGGTCGATGATCGACGATTCTCCCACAGAGAGCCCAGCCACATGCGGGTACCCTCCGTCAAATCTTCCACAGAAAAAAGTCCAAAACACAGGAAGGAACGATCTGTCCCCATCTAAATTAACGTCGGAGCCGCCAGGGAGAGTAAAACTAGGTCTTCTAGAGGCCAACCAACCAAACATACTGGTATTCCCCTAGTTCTAGAATAGGCTGTTACTCCCTCTAACAAGATATTTACCAGTGCAGACATTGAGCCCTATGTTCTACAAACCTATTCTCCCACTTCTCAACATTCGGGCTGAAAATAATGAAGTAGAGAGTAAAGAAGTTTAACACAGCTGCCAAGGGATATTCAGGAGGGATCGCCAAATGGAATCTCTCTGATAGCCACATGAATAGCACAACGGGGTTGCCCCTTAGAAACTTAGAACGACCTTCCTGCCAAGTATCTAAACCATTTAGGGTCTCTACTAGTATCACTGTAGTAGGATTATGATGGTATGACAACAGTGATAGAAGAAAGTTTAGGGTCCACCAACAGATCCACGGTCACTAACAGTAATTTTAAAGTTAAGTCAAGGATGACGGCTCCGGTGTAGCTCGTATCATGAATGTCCTACAGATGCATAGAATATAGCATAGACGGGAGTGAAATCATTCCTTCCATTACCAATAACTGATTCGCTGAGGGTGAAATATGGAGAAGTCGTGATATCAGCTCTTGGGGAGACTGAGAATTTAGGCATGGCCACCATAATACTAGGGTTTACCCTCATTATGGAAAGAAACTCTTCTTAAGTCAGGAAAAACTCGTCCAAGCCAAAATAAAAGACATGATCCTCGAGGTACCAGAATTATACTGCCACCATCATCATATTCCAGTTAATAGGTCGATTGCGCCACAATGAATCTCTACGCATGTTGAAAGTGTCGTAGTCTACATTATATGACTATATATCCTCTAAATTTTTTAGGTAAGAGGAGAATTCAACGCTTTTGGGAAGAGCCGTGTTGGAAATGATAAGACAAGAAGCAATAAATAAGCAAAAGCAAAGAAATGTGGATGGGTGAAGAAAACACTCCACCATTGCCCCTTTTCATACTTGAAAGACTTGGCTAGAGATAAGGGTCCTGCAAATTTCAGATGAAGCCCTACCCCATTAAGGACAAAGTAGTTAAAGAAAGTAAATCAATCCTTGGGGTGATTGGATTGCACTGACATGCTGATAGGCAGGACAAGGGGTATGCCAATTGGCATCCCCCCATTTTTATCAAATTCTCTTTTTTCCTCCTTTGTCAAAATACAAAACTCAAAATTTATTTTTATTTTCAAAGTCAAGCCTATTCCTCCTATTTTCACTTATACTTTCTCAAAATAAATTCATTAAGTTATTATAATCCTTTTACAGTCTCAGCAACAAAGTAAAAAGTGCCTTAAGTCATTAAAGCAAAGATAAAATAATAAAACCCCATTGTACATACATTTCTTCATTACATTTGTCTTACAGGAAAAGAAAACACAAAAATATCGGGACTCAGCTTGAACCCCCAAAAACATCTCTCTCTCTCTCTCACACACATTATATTTCTCTCTCTTTGTGAGACCCCCCATCCATGCGGCGTACATGCTTTCCCCAACGACAAGCTGAAGAGCCTTCACTACCCGATCCAGACCCCTCTCAAGTCGAAGTAGATGGAGCCAAGCAGGAAGGAGCTGGGATCGAATTTTAGATATGGATTGTCGTGAAAGCCACCCAATCCCGAATGTCTTTCAGCCAAGTAATCAGCACCCGAACATACTATAAAAAAATAAAAAAGAGCAAATCAGTCAGTCTGAGATAAAAAAGGAAATCAGAAAGACAAAAGTCAAATAAATGAAAGGTATACCTCTGGCTGATGGACATCATCCGTCAGCTCCAGCATCTCTGCCTCCATCGCATGGGGCCGATGCATCATATGCATTGATCCTCCATTAGACCGTCTAATATTATAGGACGAAGGAGCCTACTGTAGACACATAACCTCTGACGTCATCTTTACTGCTAATGTTGACGCACCACCCGCACTAAGGGCAGACCCCACTGGATGACTCATTCCCCTATCAAAAACTGCAGGGGGTAGAGGCATAACGTCATATATGTTGGGAAATATCACCCAACTCGAAAAAAAATCAAGATAATCATAGGTCGCCACCTTGTCGATATACGATGAGTAAGGCTTGCGGACCATCGTCACCATCATCGCTTCCTCCGGTATCTATTGCTTCCGCCTCATATACCTCGGGAGCCTCCCAGATGTAAACATCACCTCATCCTCCACCACCAGTTGGACTACTCTCTCCCTAAGATGCCAGGACTAGTCAAACTCATGTGCCAATAGATGATGCAGCTACATTTTCCCCCGGGTCACCCCCATGTGCTGGATGGTCGTCCCCCGAGATAAAATGTCACCTGCAAGATCCCCGGTGAAAAATAAATATCGAGAAAAGGACATCAAAGAAAAGTGGCCTCAAGATGAAAGTAGAATTTACCCAATTGCTCATCAAGCCATTCAAGACTGGGCCCGAGGTAGTCCAAAAGACCTTTCCACTACCGTTTGTCACCCCTACACCTTTTTGGTCGGCACCTCCGGGAAATTTTGTACAAAAATTCCCAAAACATGCCAAAAATCCCAAAAATTCCCCAGAAAATTCTTAAAAAATTCCAAATGATTTTTAGAACTTTTTTCACCAAGAAAAACTTTTTTCTTTCAAGCCTCTCAAATCCACAACTAAATTAATACCAAATTTTCTCCCAGAATTATTGCCCTAGTGGAATATCCACATCCAATTGGATATCTCCCCTATCAGCGTCTTCAAGGGACACAGGAAAAATAAAAATAGATCCCCAATTGGTTTATATCCAATCCTCCGATTAGCATCTTTTTCCCAAAGGAATCTCCAAATTTTCATAGGAAAACTACACCCCGCTAAGGTCCTCATAATTGACCTCGGCCCTCAGAATCGGTCTCTTCTACTTAGGCCCTCAGAATTGGTCGATTCTACTTAAAGCCTTCAAAATTGGCTTCGACCCGCAAAATTGGTCACCTCTACTTAAAGCCCTCGAAATTGTCTTCAACCATCAAAATTGATCGCTTGTACTTAAGGTCCTTAGAATTGACCTTGGACCTCAAAATTGGTCGCTCCCACTTAAGGTCCTCATAATTTACCTCGACCCTCGAAATTGGTCGCCCCTACTTAAAGCCCTCAAAATTGGCATTGACCATTGGAATTGGTCTCTTGCACTCAAAGCCCTCAAAATTAGCTTCGACCCACATAATTGGTCACCTCTACTTAAAGCCCTCAAAATTGGATTCGACCCTCGGAATTGGTCCCTTCCACTTAAGGTCCTCACAATTGACCTTGGCCCTCAAAATTGGTCACTTCTACTTAAGACCTCAAAATTGATCTCAGCCCTCAGAATTGGTCGCTTCTGCTTAACCCCTCATAATTGGCTTCGACTCTCAGAATTGGTCACCTCTACTTAAGGTCATCAGAATTAACCTCGGCTAGCAGAATTGGTCACCTTTACTTAAAGCCTTAAGATTTGTCTTCGACCCGCATAATTGGTCACCTCCACTTAAAGCCCTCAGAATTGGCTTCGGCCCTCAGAATTGGCTAATTCTACTCAAAGCCCTCACAATTGGCTTCATCCCTCAAAATTGGTCGCTTCCACTTAAGGTCCTCATAATTAACCTCGACCCTCAGAATTTGTCGCTCCCACTTAAGCCCTCAAAATTGGCTTCGACCCGTTAAATTGGTTGCTTCTACTTAAAGCCCTCATAATTGGATTCGACCCTTAAAATTGGTCGCTTGTACTTAAAGCCCTCATAATTGGTTTTGACACTCAGAATTGGTCACTTTTACTTAAATCCCTTAGAATTGGCTTCGACCCTCAAAATTGGTTGTTTCTACTTAAGGTCCACATAATTGACCTTGGCCCTCAGAATTGGTCACTCCCACTTAATCCCTCAAAATTGGCTTCGACCCATAGAATTGGTCACCTCTACTTAAATCCCTCGCAATTAGCTTCGACCATCAGAATTGGTCGCTGCTACTTAAGGTCCTCAGAATTGACCTCGACCCTCAGAATTGGTTACCTTTACTTAAAGCCCTCAAAATTGGCTTCGAGCCTCAAAATTGGTCGCCCACTTAAGGTCCTCAAAATTAACCTCGCACCTTAGAATTGGACACTCCCACTTAAGGTCCTCATAACTGACCACGACCCTCGTAATTGGTCAAAAATATACATGAGACTACTGATTGGCAGGTCCATTTCCCTGCCTATCGGCAGTGTGTCTAGGGTTACCTGTTGATTGGCAGGGCTAGGGCTATGCCAATCGTCACCACCCCTATCCTATAAATAGAGGCCATGATCTCACCTACAAGACACCTCAGATTCATTAATATCAGTGATCTCAGCAACATTCTCTCTCAATCAGCGAAGTTTCCTTACGTGAAACTCCTTTCCATAATTCATTCCCATACTTTTCATACCCAACTTAGCAAAATCTCATTCACTCTCATCCATCATTCATCTCAACATTCAAGGGAGCTCATCAAGATCAAGCCTCAAATCTCCAAAGAATGTCCAAAAATCCTTCTATCTCTTTAAATTCTTTATTTTTGCAGTAGTTGCATAAATTCTTAATCTAGATTTTACATTAGTTCATACACATTAATATCTCTTCCTTTATTAGTTATATTGTACATACTTTATATTCTATAAAATAAACCCAAAACAAAGAAAAAGAGGCTTTAACCTATAAATTCCAACGGGATTATCCACTGCAATTTCTCAAAACTAAAAATATAATTTCTACACACACACATTTAATAAATTCCCGTTTGAATCTAAGGGCTACCCCCCCCCCCCCCTCCCCCCCTTATGCCTCATGTAAACTATGTGGACTTTGATGCCTTTATAGGCTACGTAGGCATCTTGAGCTAAAATCCAAGACTATAGTCAAATTTCTCAATTTTCCCATTTTTGCATTTGCCTCTTTTTCATCTATACATATATTTGATTTGTGATCCTTATTGGAATTTTATCCAACATATATTATCGTTTCATCATAATGATCAATATCTCAATAAATGCATACAACGTATTTTCTAGATATTATTTTAGGAACATTTCTTTGGAGAACATCAATCTATCTTTCCATGATATGAGTCGGGTGATTCCAATATCCATTTATATATACACGTACACACACTTCACGGACAGATTAAGGAAAATAGTAACACAGGCCCATGTGAGATTGAAAGGGCGGGATGGGTACCTAACTCCTTACCATTCCGTAACTTTGCCCTCAAACCTTCAAACTATTTGTTTCGTATGAATCAGTTTGTCTTAGATGCCGCTCTCTCGAGGCGGTGACATGTTCTTTTGCTTATTTTGTGAAAAATAGGTTGGCGACTCCATCTCTTTACATTCACCCCACACCGACGATGGCTGAAGCGCTCCTATGCAAAGAGGGAGCAAGACCTTCACTCCCTTTCCCCCCCTCAAAAAGGAGAGGCATGGCCACACCTGCCGTTATGGCCTCACAAATAATATCCTCTAACCCCTTGACTTCTAAAATAAACTTCCCATGTTTAGCATGAATTGTGGAACCAAAACTGTATCCATTTCTCATCGTTGATAATCTCCTAGTGTTCGTCATCTGCAAAGATAAGACCAAACCAACGTCATAATAAAAAGGCTAAAGATTACATATCAACAAAAGGAATAAAAAATCAGCAAAACGAAAGACTATAACGAACTCATAAACCTCGAGACATAAAACGGTTACACCCCACATATTTGGACAGTGAGGGTGATTAGGCCCTAATGCAAAATTATGTTGGACTCTAAGATTAAAATACCATTCTTAGGATATGACATAAATATGAGACATTTAAAACTTTTTCCACAAGATATAATTGAGATAACCCACATTAATAAAACCATTCAGCACAATAAGATCCATCACCATTCTAAAACTCTAAGAACATAAAACTCAAATGATATAAAGTCAACTACATATATTTGTCCAACTAAAAATCTTAAGTGAACTGTGGTTCCGAATAAACCATTAAATACAATACAATTGTCTCATAAATGAAATGACTCAAAAGGAAGCTAAACTAATGCAATAAAATAAACTCCAACTACGAGTCCACTAATATCCAAAATTATATATCTACCGAGTAACCTATCTTGTAAGATTAGTTAACAACAATGAATCACTTCCCACTACATAAATGCTAGCTATCATCCTAAAGAGTTTTAATGAATCCAACCATAAGCATTATAAGAGATAAATATCCCAATATAATACTTTAATTAATGAACAATATAGTAACAATGCAAGTAATGTAAAACTATAACAACAACCAACATAAAGTAAACTAATCTCAACTAGCTAAATCCATTTGGGTTTATTTCAAAATTAAATTAAATGTCCTTCCAATATCTTACTCAATTTTGATATAGTGATGTTGTAACACCATTAAAGCAAGTTTCCCACTTTACTGACCATGCACATAATCATGGTGCACCTAACGTCTCATCACATCACATCACATCAAATTATTAGCCTGCACATACCGTGATGTTCCCCTCACAAAACACATCATTACAGTTAGTTATCCTAGGTCCCGCATACATCATAACAGTAAGTCAACACAAGAGAGTACACATACTCATGACGCTAACATAAATCACTTACGATAACTATTTTTCCTAGGTCCTGTAATCATCGTAATGGTCGTCCAACACTAGATCCTTCACATACCATAACACCCACATAATTTATCTCTAATACATGTTTATTATCTTAGGTATTGATTATCTTTTTATAATGATGTTTTCATTATTTACAACTACCTAAAAAATATCATTCGGGCATCAAAATTACACCCATCCCTAGTCTGATACCTAAAAATGACCAAAAACATAAGTATTACCTAATCCCCCACCTAGGAAATATACCGAAAATCATAACCATCCCTATTCTCGCGCTTAGAAAAAAACAACGTAATGACATACTACCTAGTCACATACCTACATGAAATAACCAAATGTATAAGCGAAAACTCCCTATTTTGATACCTAGAAACAATCAATAACAATTAATAATTCTACTCGCTAGTCCCATACCTAGAAAGTGGCATACTAATAACAAGAGTAAAATTAGAACTAATGTACATAATCCCACTATCCCAGCGATGTCATATTAGTAACAAATACAATTTCTACAATAATTACATTCTTTAGTTCAACAGTTAATTTCATTAGTTCGCATTTGCACAAGTCCATTTCCATGCACAATAAACCAATTACACCGTGTGATAAACGAATTTTACAAAATAACCTTACACCTTGTCCAAATTCAATATTATAATTTTTGTGATAATTAATCGGATTAAATCATAACCGGTTCAAACAAGAATATACACTACTTTTAGCAATATATTATCATATTCTACACCATAATAATCGTCAATGTGATTTCATAAATCAAAACATATTATCGAATTATGTATATTATTTAACATGTGATTTGTCCCGACACCCAAAAATAATAATGTTTAATACTCTATGCATGCGGTAATTCAAGGATTAAATTCAATTTCATAAGTTAAAAAAATAGAATTACAATTAGGTTACCACTTTCCCTAATTATATTTCTTATCGTCATTAGAAAACATGTGTATTTAATGTTTGGACAACATTTAAATCAAATAATACTTGAGGAAAAAATTAGAGATACTATTGCCTGAAAAAATAAGTATTTTGAAAATCTCATGGGACCACTGAGTTCATGTCGCAAATATATGTAACTTTTTATTTATTTCCTTCTTTAATATATTGATTTAAAGCTCCTCAAAATAAGGTGGAAATTTTGTTTTAATGGAGGATTTTTTTAGTGTAGGATTATCATGAACATAATTTTGTAGGATTTGGATCAAAATTTGGAGAAAAAAATTTGTTCTTCGATGATATTAACGATAGGTTAAATTTCCTAATGCATGTAGATGAAATTCATGTATTAATGTTGCTCACATGCGTAGAAATTATGGGTTCCATAGGTGTTATTGAACAAAAAGATGAACTAGGGATTAGAGATAAATTGGAAAGTTTAATTTTTTTGTGAAAATTTATGATTCAATGATTGTTGTATGTTAGAAATTGCCCCTACATGTTAGTATAATGTTTATTATACTTGGTTGGGAGTCTGAAGAAGAATTATGGAGGTTTAAGACTTGTTGATGGGGGAAAACACATATGTCATAAGGAAGATTGCACCATACCTATAAGGACCAGTCGATCGGGGTCCCAGGTTCAGTTGACCAGGGGTCGCATTCCAGGGGCTGGTGTGGATTTATATATTTTTTTGTTTTTTTTCAAAACAAAAAACAACCAACTCTTTGGGAGAAACGTCAAATGGGAATATCTTGGTCATACGAACTCGGATTGGCGCGCCGTTAGTCGCCACGCATAACTAGTTTAAAGAAGTACGCTATCAAAAGGATTAAATAAATTTGGCATAAATTAAGAGAGGTCTAAATTTCCCTTGAAGTTGTGACTGGTGACAAAACGTTCTCAAAATTTAATATAAATTATAGGGACGTAGTGAGATAAATAGGAACCTATTCGAGTATATAGGAGATGAGAATTATAAACCAACGGATAAATAATAAACATCGGAGTGTAGATATTTTGGTATTAGGTCGAACGTAATACATATGGGATATATATTTTGTAGGTGAGTTGTATGCCTCTGCTAATCTATGAACCTAGGTTGTGTGAATACCTAATGTGTAACTAGTTATGTGTAATGGACATATCTACGATACTTGTTATCATGAGAGGTTCTCGTGTCATGGATGGTCTTATCCTAATGTGCCATTTGGGGGGATCTTAGACTCATACCTTAGAACATAGAACTTAGGGTTGAGCATCATTTTTGTGAACACTGGTATGACCGGTCATTTGGATGCGCTAGTTATGTACGTAGTCCAAAGGATTAGGACTATGTTCGCCTCTAATGCATTTGTGTTTGCATTTATGGTTTAAGAGTGATTCTGGACCGATAGTCCTTTATTTGGTACGAGATGTACTATGACTTGATAGCAAAGTATGTATGCATCGCAGCTGAGCCTAGAAGTACCATATTAGTATATATATATACTATATAGTGATGAATTATATGTACCTGTGATGTGATCTATTGTGTGAACTTAGTAGATAATAGACATAGTGAAATCTGAGAGAATTTAAATATGTAAAAACTCAACAGCTAAATAAGAAATTATTACGTCCGTTAAATATACATGATAGTAATCAATTATGCATTACGAGAGAAATGCGAACAGGTACTATAAGTAATAGTTTAAAAAAGGATAACATATTTGACCTAGTTAGTTGTGATAAAAGCAACTAGAATTGGGTAGAAGCACGTTAGGCGTGCACACTAGTGGAGAGATGAGATTTCTCAAGTTAGAGCCGGGGAAACTAACATGTTTATTATATCTGTTGTTAAGAATTTTAAATACTTGCTAAAATGTTTTAAATTGTATTCTACTCGTTCTCTGACCCATTGCTTGCAATTCTATTTTCTTGTGCATGTTATATTAGGTGTCCAGCCATAAGGACGTCCATCTTAGGAGTTCACTGCCGCTTGTCATGTTGCAGCTGTTAAGGAAGTTGAAGGTCCTCGATATTAGATGCATCCACTCTTATTTATTTATTATCCTATTGCAGTTACTTCAGTTAGGTCATGTCACTCATTTCTAGTTATTCCTCATTTCAAAGATATTGTACCCATTTATTTCAGTTTGGTGGATTCAGTTTTATTTAGAGATTTATTATGTTGGGATTTTTGGCTGGAATGTTTTATCCGGTCTCATTTGATTATTCAGATATTCAGTATTTATCTTGTGGATTAAATGCAGTTTATTTTTTTAATTCAATTTGTTGTATGATCATTAACGAGGTTTAAAATTTGACACTAGCTTAATTAATTATTATGTTATTGGTAATTTATGTGTTTCGACAGTCATGCTAAGAATGGACCAACTATATATTCTGTTTAATTTTAATAAAGGAATAATCACTCAGTATTTAATTTGGCGGGGTGTCACTGGTGCTATCAGAGCATCTGGTTTTAGAGTCTTAGGATCTATACGTCTTATTATGCTTTCAGCATAGAGTTCTTTCATTTAGAGCTCTATTGTTAGGATTGTTGCATTCTTGATTATGTGTTTACGTCTTTAGCTACTTTGAGATTTATTGAACTGAGGACTTATAAAATTCTTTCTCGTTTCAGATGCCTCCCAGACGTGCACTGCGGGCCACCAGGAATGCCCTGCCACTACCTCAACCAAATCAGGCCCAGGGCACTATAAATACTGTAAAGGCTACCGCTATGGTTGCACAGGCGGTCAACACAGCATTAGCAGTAGTTCAGCAGACCTCGCCCCAGGTTCAGGCAGTGGCACCAACCTAGGAATATGTGTTACCTTCTTCTTGGGAAAGGGTTAGGGATGCCTTTTAGAGGGCACATCTCCAGAGTTTTGGGGGAGTTTCGACATTGTTTCATCCAGCATATAGAAGAAAAATATCTAAAGGAACCTGAGGATATATGAGTCCACGGAGGTACAGAGACAGTTACTAGCCACGTTCAAGCTAGTCGGGGTGGAGTTGCAGTGGTGGGAGTCCACTAACACCGCAAAGGAGCGAGACAGCATGACTATATAGGATTTCTGGGTGTGGTTTGGCCCCAAATGTTTCCCACCCAACGTCTAGACTGAGATGAGGTAGAAATTATTAAACCTCACCCAGCAGGGGAGGACTATTACAGAGTATGAGGAAGAGTTTACGAGGAAGACTAGTATGGTGCCAAAAGAGGTACTGACTGAGGAAAAGAAGATATAGTTATTTACTGACGGACTTACTTGGAGGATCAAGCAATATATTCTAGGAACTCTTTCCCTGAAGACCTACATCGATGTGTTAAATGTTTCATTGCAACATTTTCAGGACCACCACTTCCATGTTAAGGGAAGCAAGCGAACAGGAGAGTCCATCTAGCAGGGTAGAACCAGGGGAGGCAGTCCCAGTAGGGAAAAATCAGCTCAGGGTCAGTCCAGGCAGGGTGAGCCGAGTCCCCAGTAGGGAGATTCTGCTAAGCATTTCCGATCCAGGGATTTTAGAATGGATAAGAGGGGTTATAGACATGTCCATCAGGGCCAACATGGACGGCATGGTCATGAGGGCCATCAGGGCTAAGGGAGGGGTGGTAGCAGTTAGTAGGGTTAAGGTCAACAGGGGCAGGGAGGAGGGGATTTTATGGGATGATGTTTCATATGTGGCAAGAATGATTACAAACGTCAGGATTGCCCCGATAAGGGAAAGTTTACATAGCAAGAGGGTGCTCATCAAGAGCCTCTGAGGCCTATCTTTTCCGAAGCCCTTCCAGCGCCACCACAGATGCCCGCACTACCTGTCGTTCCCGCAGTCCCACCTCAGCATGGACAGTTACAGTATGGGCGTGTACATAACATCCACAAAGCAGTGGTTCCTCAAGCACCACCCATAGTAGAGGGTATGTTTTCTATCCAGGGGACTTTGGAGCATATTTTATTTGACACGGGGGATTCACACTCTTTTATTGTCACTAGATTTGCACGAGCTACAAGACTATTAGACACAGTCAATAGTATAGTTAGATGTATAGACTCTTAATTAGGGAATGTCACTCTTATTTTCTTTATCTGTCGGGATGTTAGCATAGAGATTGGGAGACTCATTTTACCTATCGATATGTTATTATTAGATATATCAGAGTGTGACACCATTATTGGCATGAATTGGCTAGTTGCATATATGGACATGATTGAATGCTATAGTATGAGCATTGTGTTTTCCATACTAGGTCACGAGATGTTTTTGGTGGCGATGCCACACCCGATGGATCCTCGTCCTCCCATTTGAATTATATAGAGGAGGAGACCTCCAAGGAGGTGATGATTCCCTTAGATTCGATTCCCGTCGTTTGTGAGTTCGCTAATGTATTCTAGGAGATACCGAGCTTATCGCCTAGAGGGAGAGAGAGTTTATTATTGATTTAATGTCAGTCACCCGTCCAATAGCCCGCGTATCATATCGTATGGCTCTTGTGGAGATGAGGGAGTTTCGAGACCAGATCGAGAAACTTTTGGGACATGGATTTATTCGTAGGAATACCTCACCTTGGGGTGCCCCAGTTCTATTTATGAAGAATAGAGATTGATCATTAAGATTATATGCTGACTAGCGATAGTTAAATAAAGTCACGATACGGAATAATTATTCTTTTCCCCAAATTGATGACTTATTTCATCAGTTGAGTGGTGATGCCTACTTATCTAAGATAGACTTGCGATTAGGGTACCATCAGTTGAGGATCAGAGAGCAGGATGTGTTTAAGACTGCATTTCTAATGAGGTACGGATTATGAGTTTTGGGTTATGCCATTCAGGTTAACCAACGCTCCACCTATGTTCATGAACTTAATGAATAGGGTGTTCATAGAGTTATTAGATCAGTTTGTCATTATTTTAAATGATGAGAGCCTGATCAATTCCCAGACTGAGGAGGAGCATGCCGAGCATCTGCATCGAGTTTTACAGACACTCTGTGAGCTTCAGTTGTATACTAAGTATGAGAAATATGGATTCTGGCTAAGGGAAGTACAGTTCTTGGGGCATATCGTATCAGATAGGGGGATATCAATGGATCCTAGTAAGGTGTCAGCAGTGAGGGAGTGGGGATAGCCCACGACACCGACATAGATACACAGTTTCCTGGGGTTAGACGAGTATTATAGAAGATTTATTCGTGGATTTTCAAATATTGCGGGTTAGTTGAAAAACTTGACTCGCAAGAGGGTATCACTCATTTGGGATGATACTTGTCAGTTGTTGTTTGATGATTTGAAGGACAAGTTGACGTCAGCACCGGTTTTCGCACTACCCAGGCCAGGATTAAAGTATCTCGTATACACTAATGCATCCTTACAAAGGACTGGGAGGTGTACTTCAATAGGAACACCAGGCTATAGCTTATGCTTCCCACAAGATTAAGCCCCGCTAGAGGAGTTACCCCACCCACGACTTGGATTTGGTAGCAGTCATGTTTGCTCTATGGACTTCGAGACATTACTTATTGGGGGAAAGGTTTTGCCTATTCATAGATCGCAAGTCACTACAATACATGTTTACTCAGAGATAGATAAATATGCACCAACGCATGTGGCTTGAATTTTTGAAGGATTATCATTTCAATATCCAATACCAGCCAGGAAAGGCTAATGTGGTAGCAGATGCATTGAGTTGTAGGCTAGTAGGCGAGGTGGACAAGATATGGAAAGTAAAGTTGAAGGAGTTGGGACATCAGGATTGGGTTGCCCGATCATTTATGTCAGTTACGACCATTACTTCGGAGATTGTCACGAGAGGTGTACAGGCACAGGCGGCAGATCCATTTTTTTAGGAGCGGATCAGACAGCTCCTAGCTGGGGGAGAAGAGCCTTAATAAGTGATTTCGAAGGGAGGATTTTGCTTTAATGAGAGACTAATAGTTCCTGAGGGGGAAGACTTGCGACACGCAATGATGTCAGAGTCACATGGATCCAGATTTTTGGTACATCCTGGTGGCGATAAGATGTATCAGGATATGATAAAATAGTACTGGTGGAGTGTGATGAAGAGAGACATTTTCGAGTTTGTCTCGAAGTGTGCCACCTGTCATCTAGTAAAGGTTGACCACCAGAGGCCAATAGGGTTTCTACAGCCATTAGAGATCCCTATGTGGAAATAGGAGAGAATTTCCATGTATTTCATTACCGGGTTGCCCACTTTACAGAGAGGTCACGATTCTGTATGGGTAATAGTGGATTGAATGACCAAGGTATATCGGTTCTGACTGATTATACTACGGGATAGTATCCCTATATTTGTATTGCTGAAATAGTGCGGTTACATAGAGTACCTTTAAATATCATGTCTGATAGGGACACGACTTTCGTATCTCGATTTTGGTAGATTTTTAAGGAGGCTATGGGTACTCAGTTGTGGTTGAGTACAGCGTATCTCCCGCAGATGGATGGGCAGACAGAGAGGACCAATCAAATGTTGAAGGATATGATGAGGATGTGTATCCTGGATTTTGGAGGAGGTTGGGAATATTATCTTCCACTGATGGAGTTCGCGTATAATAATTCCTTTCAGTTTACTATAGGTATGTTTCCATTTGAGGCTTTATATGGTAGTCTTTGTCATTCTCCTTCTTGTTAGCTAGAGGTGGTGGACAACAAGCTACTCGAACCGAAGTTGATTCAGGATACTTCGTCCAGGATTGAGATGATTCAGGGTCATATACGGGTAACCCAGGACAGATAAAAGAGCTACGTCGATGCCAAGCAGTTATTTCAAAAATTCAGTGTGGGAGACCAGGTATTGCTACGAGTATCCTCTATAAAGGGGATAATGAGATTCGGGAAGAAGGAGAAATTGGCGCCAAGGTACGTTGGACAATTTCCTATCATCGAGAGGATTGGGCCAGTGGCATATAGACTCGGATTTCCGGAGAATTTGCACAGGATTCATGATGTATTCTATGTTTCTTCGATAAGGAGGTATCTCCGTGATGAGTTAGATTATACTCATATTACATTATATTGGATTGACTTACAGCCCGACAGTTCATATGAGGAGAGACCGGTTGCTATCTTAGACCATAGAGAGAGAAGGTTGAGGTCAAAAGAAGTTCCCCTTGTGTGTGTCCAGTGGGAACATCATAATGTCGAGCAGTTTACTTGGGAGCATGAGGATAAGATGCTTGAGTAATATTAAGACTCTTTTACTCCATGTATATTTAAATTTTTCTTTCGAATTTTGGGATGAAATTCTGTTATAAAGGGGAGAGTATGTAACACCCCGTATTTTTAAGGATTTTAATTATGGCATTTATTTAATTTAAAATGGGAAATTAATCCGGAATAAAAATAAATATTAATTAACCAGACAAGGGTTAATATTTGTTTATGTGAATTATATAAAATATAACTTAGTGAAAGAGTAATAAATGATCACGGATATATTTAAGTTGTCGCGAGTGAAAATACGACAAGTTAGAATAATCTAGTCGGGACGCGCGAGTCAGTCGTGTTGGGACTCAACTTAATGAAATAAAAGGTGAATTATTTTTAACTCATCCAAATGGTTATTTCAAGTGCGCCAATGTCTCCAAAAGGGTCGAGATAGTCAGAAAAGTCTACCCGAGGATTTACATTGGGTCTCGGGGCATTTTTAGGCCAAACCGGCAACCCGGAGGGGTATTTTGGTCAATTATATTTTTGAAGAATAAGACTCACGAATTTCCTAAGTGTATACCATCTGATAAGAGTAGGGTATTATAGTTAGAACTTTGGAAAACACACACAGGCCATTAGAGGAGGAAGGAGAGTCACCCCCAAGGCAAACTACCATTCTTATACCTCTTGCACGATAACAACCGTTATTGCATAGATAGGAGGAGGAACGCAACCTTAACCATCATCCATAGTGGATCAGACCTACCTTTGAAGGAAAGTACGAAATTCCGTTATAAGGGGGTGAGTATGTAACACCCCGTATTTTTAAGGATTTTAATTATGGGATTTATTTAATTTAAAATGGGAAATTAATCCGGAATAAAAATAAATATTAATTAACGAGACAAGGATTAATATTTGTTTATGTGAATTATATGGAATATAACTTAGTAAACGAGTAATAAATGATCACGAATATATTAAAGTTGTCGCAAGTGAAAATACGACAAGTTACAATAATCTAGTCGGGATGCGCGTGTCAGTCGTGTTGGGACTCAACTTAATGAAATAAAAGGTGAATCATTTTTAACTCATCCAAATGATTATTTAGAGTGCGCCAATGTCTTCGGAAGGGTCGAGATAGTCAGAAAAGTCTACCCGAGGATTTAGTTTGGGTCCCAAGGCATTTTTAGGCCAAACCGGCATCCCAGAGGGGTATTTGGGTCAATTATATATTTGGAGGAATAAGACTCACGAATTCCTAAGTGTATACCATCTAATAAGAGTAGGGAATTAGAGTTGGAACTTGGGAAAACACACAGAGGCCATTAGAGGAGGAAGGAGAGTCACCCCCAAGGCAAACTACCATTCTTGTACCTTTTGCAAGATAAACACCATCGTTGCGTAGATCGGAGGAGGAGGAACGCAACCTTAACCATCATCCATAGAGAATCAAACCAACCTTTTAAGGCAAGTACGAAATTACGTTATAAGGGGGAGAGTATGTAACACCCCGTATTTTTAAGGATTTTAATTATGGGATTTATTTAATTTAAAAAGGGAAATTAATTCGGAATAAAAATAAAATTAATTAACGAGACAAGGATTAATATTTGTTTATATGAATTATATGGAATATAACTGAGTGAATGTGACACCCTGCCTAATTAAATACCGGGTGATCACTCCTTTATTAAATTAAATCAAGGTATACAGTTGGTTCATTCTCAGCATCACTGTCGATAAAAATAATTTTTCCAATTTAACACCCTAAATAATTAAGCTAAGTGTCAAAACCATTTTCATACATAACTTTCCAAATTTTATTTAAAGAAAAATATTTATTTTATTAACAACATTCAATAAGTAAGAATCACACCACATTAAATTTCTGCAACATAGTCCAACTAATTTAAAACATTCGTCAATCGAATGTCAACATGTGAAATATAAAGTGACACAATCAAACTGAATAAAACACATAATAACAATACTGGAAATAACTGAAATACACATGTCCAATAACAATGGAATAATGGAAAGAGCTACACATGCTCAACTAAATGAAAGTACTAAGAGTGGATCCGAATGAGCGAAGTCATCTAATCAAGAGACCTGCAACTCCCACCTAAGCTGCAGTGCGTTCCTTCCAAGAGATCCAAAGCAAGACTCCCCTGTGGCTGGGCACCTGTAATACATACATATATATACAAGAGAGAGAGAGAGAGAAAAATGGGTCAGAGCCCGAAAGTGTGTTTGATTTAAAATACATTTAGCAAGTATTTAAATTGATACAGGCCAATGCAACAACATATTAGAGCGACACTCTCTTGAGAAATTCTCACCTCTCTTTTAATGTGAACGCCTATCGTACTAACCTTCCCAACGGTTTATCTTATCATTTATCATAATAACCTTCCCGATAATTTAGCTTATCTTAACTTACTCATAAGATTTCAAAACCGAACAATATCATTGTTTAAAAAGAATACTTCCAATTAGTAGCACAACTCTCGTTTTAGCTTTATTAATTTATAAAGTTTCCCAGTGTCATATTATACTTTCACAAAACATGTATTTACTGTTTGAGTCATCAACCATGTCCCACTTATCAAATCACAGTAGGCAGTTTCAAGTTTCCAAATCTCATATACATATATTATCTACTCGTATAATATATATATAATAACAGCACCCCAAATAAAACTATGGTGCGTGCATACTCTACTATCCAAAACCTCATATCACTCATATTAAGGGGAATACAATCGGAATCACTCTCGAATTGTATTAACAAAATACATAACAAAATTGAGGCGAAGAATAGATTCCAAGTCTCTAAGAGGATGGCACATGCCTGTGTCTCTTAGGACCGTCTGACCTATCACGTCGATAGCCTGTACCAAGGACATCTATCTTCTAGGGTACCAGTCAATATCCCCCATAAAGGTCCCATCGAGATAAGACTGTCCCAGCGCGGTAACCTCAGGGATAGCAAGTAGCGTGGGCATGATTTTCACATGTATATAATATATGCACACACAATCATATAAATATACCACTTTTATCATATTAACATAGGTTCCTCTCATCACCCATAATTACAACATTTATCCTTAATTTCACATTATTAGTATTACGTATAAGGTTTCATCTCTAACCTTAACTCGAAGGGTTTTCTCACTTATTACGTGACACTCATGGACTTTATCCTTCCAAGTAGAAAATTCAGTAGGTGTCATATTTACGTTTCAACGTGATTCTCTTACGCGCCTCACCCTTTAATATAACAATTTACTAACTCTAAAGTAAATATGCCACAAATACCATTCTCGTCGAATATTAATGATCCCAACATTTATTTATACGCCCTACTGGTCCTCTATGTCTCCCAAATCATTATACTAAGAATGCCCAAGAATTATATCACGACAATTCGATTTTTAAATCATTTACAAAGGGAAAAAGGAGTCTGCCAGGAGGGGTCGATCGATCGAGGTTTGGGGCTCGATCGATCGAAGCTCTATGCTCGATCGATCGATCAAACAGGTATTTCAATTTTCTGCAGAATTGCAGTTACGGGTTCTACCAATTTTCTTCATCCAAATACATGTTTTCCAGCCTCAAACGTTCAAGAATTCTACTGCTAACATTATAACGGTATACCATATGTTTCTAACGTAAGGCATGTACTTATTCATCATTTAAACATGGAATTTCCACCCAAAATTTCATCTAATTATCAAGAACCCTAACATTTTCTTAAACAGTTTTCTAACAAATCTTTCTCCAAAGTTTCTTTCTTAAAATCATCAAAATTTCGTGGTTAATGTCCTCTACATGGCAAGGGTTTACAGAATCATCATATCAACCAATACTACATGGATTTTCCTATCACAAATTGGGTTTTCTTCTACATAATTCATCCCTAATCATTCCTAAACTAATATGAAGATTGCACCAACGAAAATAGCAAGTTAAACACTTGCCTGGGATTTCTGGTATTCTGATTTACGGCTGATTTTGGTATGGTTGCGTTCCTCTTCTCGCGATCTACGCGTTGGTGGTGGTGGCGGTGCAAACCGGTGACTTTTTGGCCTTGAATTGCCTTGAGAGCTTTCCCTCTCTTCTCCAATGGCCGTACTAGGGTTTCTGAATATTCTAACCCTAAATGACTAACCTAAAAGGCTGATATAGGTTGCTGAATTTCGTGGGTTTAATTACCCAAGAATGTAAAATGACCAAAATGCCTTCCCGGGTCACTAATTTGGCCTAGAACCGCCCCGAGACCCAAACTACACCCCCGGGTACACTTTTTTTACTATCTCGACCCTTCCGGACGCGTTGGCGAACTCAAAATGACTATACGGACAACTTATAAAATATTCACTTTTTATTTAACAAAATTTAGTCCCGACGCGACACGGGCGCGTCCCGATTCAAATTTCCAAAATTGGCATTTTATTCACTCTTGACATTCAATATAATCAATATCATATATTACTTTTCTCATTAGTAATATTCAACAAATTTCCCATAATTACTAACTCTCGTCACGTTAATAATTATTACATAATTAATTTCCGATTTTTTATTAAATAATTCATTCACATTAAATTTAATAAATCCCCAAATTAATATAGCATAAAAATACGGGGTATTACATACTTCCCCCCTAATAACTGAATTTCGTCCCGAAATTCAGAAAAAATAAGGCCTATCAGGCAGCACAATTCTGAATATCTCTCATCAGTACGCAAACTATCCACATAGTACGGCGCTCAATCACTATAGCTTTTTCCCTCCCAGCAACATTGTTTTTTCATTCTCATTGGAGACACTTCACATTGTGCTCCCAACCGACAACATTCGCATAGGTCACGCCATAAGTTATAAATTTCATTATCTCACTAACATTAGGAGGCCACACCTCACTACATGACAAATACTCGGTTTTATTCATATACAAAACTCCCATTCTGAGAAAATATTACGAACATTTGACCACTCTTGCCCGCCTAAAACAGACGTGGAATTCTACCACATTTATCGGATGTCTTCTCGACCGATCCAAAAATTCTGATTACTTACTCTCCTATAACATACGGAAGGAGAATAGTCGAGGTTCTTCCATAACAAAACTTTAATAAGTACCTTGTACGCGACAACAGGTACGAGTGCTTCTACAGAGCATTCTTGAAATCATCGTACCAAGATTCCAAAATCTCCTTCACGTGGCTCCACAAATCTTTAATCACCGTCCGCCCATTCTTTAGCTAAGGGTGATACATCCTACTCAAAAGGAAATCTTTTCTTCGATGGTTCCTGAAATCCCATATCAAAGGTGGGATTCACCAATCTCATCTCGATTCAGAAATTTATACTGCGCTGGACCATGCACTGGCGCGATCCTTCCTTTCAAAGGAAGTCTGGGGCATACCAGTTAATATTGTAAGCCATACCAAAGGAATATCAATCACTTCCTTCTCGGCGACTTAATTCACATGTTCGGGATAAACCCTTGGTCTTGTTTTGAGGATGGCAACTCATCCAAGAACTTTACCGACCTCTTCCAAGTTCAGGAATTTTCCATAAACACAAAATTCTTTGGTTGATTCTCCTCTTTCAACCAAACCTTACCTATGGGCGGTGCATGTAGAGACTACTTACTATGTCTCGCCAAACATCGATTCTTCCCTTGAAATGTCTCACATTAAGTGACACGTAATACTCCCCTTCCCTCCTTGGAGTATGCCGAGATTTTCGACCCGTGCTCTTCTCTCCACGAAGCGCACTTCTGGGTCTCTTATACCATACTAACATCATCACCCTTTGTATGTGCAAGTCGTTCTCACACTTGACTACTAACAACTCCGCTCTGAGTGTTCCTCATAATAATTTAATTCTATTCCATTCAAGGAATACCCCTTCTTAAATGGCTTCCCACAGCCTTCCAATCAAGTTAGGGCGTGCTATTCTAATTTCACACTTATGTATGGATTATCGCCCCTCATGTGGCATTTAATCCTCTATATCACTTGCACTTCATTCTGTTAGCCCCACAAACACATTTACACGTCCATTGCCACGCCCCTTCATCTCGGACGAGTTTTAGCATCAGTTAACCAGGATGTCTACACACCCTATAAACCGGGCATACTAGCGTAAGCATCACATACGCTCCATACTAATAAAAAAATTCTTTGTTTTCCTTGGTGTTTGCAGCGTGATTACAACACTCTAATCACCCTAAAAATCAAAATCCATAAATTCTCTATATCAGCGTTCCACCCCTTAACTCGTGGGGTAACTTTCAATGCTTTCTTACCACACAATTCGGCTCCAGTGGCTTTAAAACAAGATTTAACTTCCAACTTACATGCATAATTACTTGATCCCATTTCGACTAGGGTACCGAACTCATGGAATAGTGAACAGACGTCTCCCCATTTCCAACCTTATACTAAGTTTCATGCGTGGGATGTCTCGCAAAGCGAAATCCAAACAAGGAACCCCCCCGATACACTACTACCTAGCATTGTCGGTTATCGAAATCCGTTAGGTCCTCCTTCCATAGTATATACCCCTTTATTCTATCCCTTGACAGAAAAGTTACAATTTCTCCCGTAATTATGCTTAACAAAGAACGTTTCACTAATTGCACAATTGTTCAGTATAGGTTGGTGGTAATAGCATTTCATAAACCTCTAATACATACACTCGGAATTCTTGAAATTCCTTTCCCTAATAATAGGGGTATAAATCTTATCTCCCACCACTCTAAAGGGTAAATATAACACTGCACTCTTCCTATCACTAAGTCCGGAGTGCTAAACATAATACTGGGTCAAATCTTTTCGCTCAATGGTAAATTTCGATACATACGGAATTATACTGACAAAGTCTATACATACATTGACACCGAATATCTCGAGCCCACTATCTCCTCCGAAGTCTCTTGGATAGATAATATAAGTGCAAGTCCAACCTTCTTACAGGTAAAGCTCGCCAAAACAAAACATAAAACATGTTGCTCTAATGAAACCATTCCGATAGCCTAGCAATAAATGCCCACTATCGTACTAACCATTTCTATAACGTTTTAACAAAGATAATATCATACTCGTGTATCGCATCACTACAACGAGTAACCTCTATAAAGTATGAAACACTGTTAATATACTCATTCATCCTCCTCGGATAGCACTAAAGAAAAATCCTGCTACACTAGGGAAAAATATTCACATAATGGTAACATTTATAATTATATGCATTAAACTTGTCTCACTTGGTAATCTAGCAATGAACAAAATATAGTGACTCTCTCGTGTCACATAAACACGCCTCATCCTCTGAGGATACAACTTACACTTCTACCTTGTCAATCGTCTTGACTGCGCAAATGGTTTTCGGATGTAACACGTATGCCCAAACCATAACAAAATTATTTTAATCGTTGCCTTTTACTAGGCACCGTATTCTTGTCCCTTTTTCTCACTTTGGAACATATTATCGCGAGCGATCTCACTCCTCGCAAAATACCTCAACACATAATCCACTTATCACCTGTCCTACTAATCAGGTTAGGATTGTCCTTCTCTTGAACTTTAGTAAACTCGATTCCCGTTAGCCATCCCGATTGTTCCTTTAACTTTTTAGGCCATAAAGATCATGTTACTATCTATAATAGTACTTACATAATTTACCATCACTTGGTAAGAATTTAACTATCTGAAGCATTTAAATGGTTTTCCTGATGTGTATCAACATCCTTTTGTGGTGCTATACCACCACCGTTGTATTCAGTCTCATTCTCGACTAAATTCTTCGATTCTTTTAACTTTCCCCACGAAGAAGCGTTATCATCCATTCTGACAAAATATAACAATGTCAACCTCTGAATCGTTCGTCCACCAGAATTTCCTCCTCGAGTTTTATTAACTATTATTACGAGTTGGTCTTCCACTTGGTGTCATTTCCCCCCACTTGTATCTACATCTTCCGATACAAAATTCGCTAACGGTTAAGATTCATATTCACGAATGGACCCCTGACATGCCCTCTCTCAATGAGTTCATAACCATACTTGCTTCTAATCCTGAATAGTTAAGGAAGGAACATATGGTCATCACTGTACCTAAGGTTCTCCTATAGGCATAGCATTCCACTTCTAAAATTGGTGATTGACTCCAACCATTATAATTTCGTCCCGAAAGCCAAGAAAATTTTCTCTAAATTTTCACTTTCAGTTTGCCACACTCCGTCCTATATCTAAGCCTTTGGATACTTTACCTCCTTTGGTAAACACATACAATTTTCGCGTTTCTAAAATTTCCCACTGACAGTCTCTACACATTTTTGTAATACGTTGGGTAAGTTTACCCTCGCACCTCATTTGACTATAACAGCATTTGAAAATCATTGCTGCACTTTAGTCGCCTTTCTAGTCGTGGCTTCTCGTGCCATAATGGAGGTGACCTCGACTACGGTCATCATCCTCGGATATATTTCATAATCTCAACTGAGCCCTGCCCCCCCTGATGTACGCTTAACGGTCCTCTTCTGACATCCGTCATCGCTCGGCACACGCACACATCCGAAGGAAATTAGAATTCACTAGTGTATACACATTATAGCAGGAGAACAAAATATCGTCAAAGGAATCGACAATCCTAAACATAGGGCTCTATAACAAACAAAGCAACGCTGAAAGCATAATAAACCGTACAGATCCTAAGGACACTAGAACCTGATGCTCTGATATTACCTGTGACACCCCGCCTAATTAAATACCGGGCGATCACTCCTTTATTAAATTAAATCAAGGTATACAGTTGGTTCATTCTCAGCATCACTGTCGATAAAAATAATTTTTCCAATTTAACACCCTAAATAATTAAGCTAAGTGTCAAAACCATTTTGATACATAACTTTCCCGATAATTTAGCTTATCTTAACTTACTCATAAGATTTCAAAACCGAACAATATCATTGTTTAAAAAGAATACTTCCAATTAGTAGCACAACTCTCGTTTTAGCTTTATTAATTTATAAAGTTTCCCAGTGTCATATTATACTTTCACAAAACATGTATTTACTGTTTGAGTCATCAACCATGTCCCACTGATCAAATCACAGTAGGTAGTTTCAAGTTTCCAAATCTCATATACATATATTATCTACTCGTATAATATATATATATAATAACAGCACCCCAAATAAAACTATGGTGCGTGCATACTCTACTATCCAAAACCCCATATCACTCATATTAAGGGGAATACAATAGGAATCACTCTCGAATTGTATTAACAAAATACACAACAAAATTGAGGCGAAGAATAGATTCCAAGTCTCTAAGAGGATGGCACATGCCTGCGTCTCTTAGGACCGTCTGAACTATCACGTCGATAGCCTATACCAAGGACATCTATCTTCTAGGGTACCAGTCAATATTCCCCATAAAGGTCCCATCGAGATAAGACTGTCCCAGTGCGGTAACCTCAGGGATAGCAAGTAGCGTGGGCATGATTTTCACATGTATATAATATATGCACACACAATCATATAAATATACCGCTTTTATCATATTAACATAGGTTCCTCTCGTCACCCATAATTACAACATTTATCCTTAATTTCACATTATTAGTATTACGTGTAAGTTTTCATCTCTAACCTTAACTCGAAGGGTTTTCTCACTTATTACATGACACTCGTGGACTCTATCCTTCCAAGTAGAAAATTCAGTAGGTGTCATATTTACGTTTCAACGTGATTCTCTTACGCGCCACACCCTTTAATATAACAATTTAGTAACTCTAAAGTAAATATCCCACAAATACCATTCTCGTCGAATATTAATGATCCCAACATTTATTTATACGCCCTACTGGTCCTCTATGTCTCCCAAATCATTATACTAAGAATACCCAAGAATTATATCACGACAATTCGATTTTTAAATCATTTACAAAGGGAAAAGGAGTCTGCCAGGAGGGGTCGATCGATCGAGGTTTGGGGCTCGATCGATCGAAGCTCTATGCTCGATCGATCGATCGAACAGGAATTTCGATTTTCTGCAGAATTTCAGTTACAGGTTCTACCAATTTTCTTCATCCAAATACATGTTTTCCAACCCCAAACGTTCAAGAATTCTGCTACTAACATTATAACAGTATACCATATGTTTCTAACATAAGGCATGTACTTATTCATCATTTAAACATGGAATTTCCACCCAAAATTTCATCTAATTATCAAGAACCCTAACATTTTCTTAAACAATTTTTTAACAAATCTTTCTCCAGAGTTTCTTTCTTAAAATCATCAAAATTTCGTGGTTAATGTCCTCTACATGGCAAGGGTTTCCAGAATCATCATATCAACCAATACTACATGGATTTTCCTATCACAAATTGGGTTTTCTTCTACATAATTCTTCTCTAATCATTCCTAAACTAATATGAAGATTGCACCAATGAAAATAGCAAGTTAAACACTTGCCTGGGATTTCTGGTATTCTGATTTACGGCTGATTTTGGTATGGTTGCGTTCCTCTTCTCGCGATCTACGCGTTGGTGGTGGCGGCAGTGCAAACCGGTGACTTTTTGGCCTTGAATTGCCTTGAGAGCTTTCCCTCTCTTCTCCAATGGATGTACTAGGGTTTCTGAATGACTAACCTAAAAGGCTGATATAGGTTGCTGAATTTCGTGGGTTTAATTACCCAAGAATGTAAAATGACCAAAATTCCCTCTCGGGTCACTAATTTGGCCTAGAACCGCCCCGAGACCCAAACTACACCCCCGGGTACATTTTTCTGACTATCTCGACCCTTCCGGACGCGTTGGCGCACTCAAAACGACCATACGGACAACTTATAAAATATTCACTTTTTATTTAACAAAATTTAGTCCCGACACGACACGGGTGCGTCCCGATTCTAATTTCCAAAATTGACATTTTATTCACTCGTGACATTCAGTATAATCAATATCATATATTACTTTGCTCATTAGTAATATTCAACAAATTTCCCATAATTACTAACTCTCGTCACGTTAATAATTATTACATAATTAATTTCCGGATTTTTATTAAATAATTCATTCATATTAAATTTAATAAATCCCCAAATTAATATAGCATAAAAATACGGGGTATTACAGAGAAGAAGTATTAAATGATCACGAATATATTAAAGTTATCGCGAGTGAAAATATGACAAGTTAGAATAATCTAGTCGGGACACGCATGTCAGTCATATTGGGACTCAACTTAATGAAATAAAAGGTGATTTATTTTTAACTCATCCAAATGGTTATTTCGAGTGCGCCAATGTCTCAGGAAGGGTCGAGATAGTCAGAAAAGTCTACCCGATAATTTATTTTGGGTCCCGAAATATTTTTAGGTCAAACCGGCATCCCGGAGGGGTATTTTGGTCAATTGTATTTTTGGAGGAATAAGACCCACGAATTTCCTAAGTGTATACCATCTGATAAGATTAGGGAATTAGGGTTAGATCTTGGGAAAATACAGAGAGGCCATTAGAGGAGGAAGGAGAGTCAATCCCAAGACGAGCTACCATCCTTGTACCTCTTGCACCATAAACATCGTCGTTGCATAGATCAGAGGAGGATGAACGCTGCCTTAACCATCATCCACAGCGGATCAGACCTACCTTTGAAGGAAAGTATTTAAATTTGCATATTATTAGCATGTATGATAACCATGTTAGTGTAGGATTATCATGCACATAATTTTGTAGGATTTGGATCAAAATTTGGAGAGAAAAAAATATGTTCTTAGATGATATTAATGATAGGTTAAATTTCCTGATGCATGTAAACAAAATTCATGAATTAACGTTGCCGACATTCATAGAAATTATAGGTTCCATATGTGTTCTTGAACAAAAAGATGAACTAGGGTTTTAAAGAGATACATTGGAAAGTTTAATGCTTTTTGGTGAAAATTGATGATTCAATGATTGTTGTACGTTAGAAATTTCCCTTACATGTTACTATAATGTTTAGGATATTTGGTTGGGATTTTGAAGAAGAATTATGGAGGTTTAAGATCTATTAATGGGGTAAAATGCATCTGCCATAAGGCAGAATGCAATAGACGTGTAGTGATCGGTCAACCGGGATCCCAGGCTCGGTCAATCGGGGCTCGCGTTCCAGTGGTGGTTTGGGCAGGTGTGGATTTATATATTTTTTATTTTTTTTTAAAACAACCTACTCTTTGGGAGAAACTTCAAATGGTAATATCTTGGTCATACGAACTCGAATTGGCGCATCGTTCACGACCATGCATAGCTAGTTTAAAGAAGTATGTTGTCGTAAGGATTAAATAAATCTGACATAAATTAAGAGAGGTCTAAAATTCCCTTGAAGTTGTGAATGGTGAGGAAAAGTTCCTAAAATTTAATATAAAATTAGAGGGACCTAGTGAGATCAATAGGAACCTATTCGAGTATATAGGAGACGAGAATTGTAAACCTACAGCTAAATAATAAATGACAGAGTGTAGCTATTTTGGTATTGGGTCGAACGTAATACGTATGGGATATATATTTTGTAGGTGATTTATATGCATATGTTAATCTATGAACCTAGGTTGTGTGAATACCTAATTTGAAACTACTTATGTGTAATGTACATAACTACGATACTTGCTATCACAAGAGGTTCTCGCGTCGTGGGAGGTATTATCCCGAAGTACCATTTTGGGGGGATCATAGACTCGTACCTTAGAACATAAAACTTAGGGTTGTACATCATGTGTGTCAATAATGGTGTGACTGGTCATTTGGATGTGCTAGTAGGTGTGTAGTCCAAAGGTTTAGGGCTATGTTCACCTCCAATGTATTTATGTTTGCATTTATGGTTCAAGAGTGATTATGGACCGATAATCCTTTAGTTAGTACAAGATGTACTAGAACTTAATAGCAAAGTATGTATGCATCGCAACTGATCCTAGGGGTGTCGTAGTAGTATATATATTATATAGTGATGAATTATATGCACTTGTGATGTGATCTACTGTGTGAACTTAGTAGATAATATAGATAGTGAAATCTGAGAGAATTTAAATATGTGAACACTTAACACCTAAATTAAAAATTATTACGTGAGTTAAATATACAAGATAATAATCAATTACGCATTACCAGAAAAATGCATACGGGTACTATAGGTAATAGTTTAAAAAGGGCTAACGTATTTGAGCTAGTTAGTTGTGATAGCAGTAACTAGAATTGGGTAGAAGACTGTTAGGAGTGCACACTGATGGAGAGGTGAGATTTCTCAAGTGAGAGCCGGGGAAACTAACATGTTTATTATATCTGTTGTTAAGCATTTTAAATACTTGCTAAAATGTTTTAAACTGTTTATACTCGGTCTTTGACCCATTTCTTGCAAATTTATTTTCTTGTGCATGTTATATTAGGTGTCCATCCACTGGGACGTCCAGCTTAGGAGTTCACTGCCGCTTGACGTGCTACAGCTGTTTTGGAAGTAGCGGGTCCTCGATATTAGATGCCTCCACTCTTATTTATTTAGTCTCATGTTGCAGTTACCTCAGTTAGGGCATGCCTCCAATTTGTAGTTATTCCTCATTTTGAGAGATATTGTACCCATTTATTTCAGTTAGGTGGATTCAGTTTTATTTAGAGATTTATTATGCTAGGATTTTTTGCTGGAGTTTTTATCCAGTCTCATTTGATTATTCAGATGTGCATATATCTTGTGGATAAAATGCAGTTTATTATTTTAATTAAATTTGTTGTATGATGATTAGCGAGGTTTAAAATTTGACACTAGCTTAATTAATTATTAGGTGATTGGTAATTTATGTGTTTCGACAATGATGCTAAGAATGGACCAACTGTATATTCAGTTTAATTTTGGTAAAGGACTTATCACCCGATATTTAATTGGGTAGGGTGTCACAACTCATACTGTGTCAGAAAAATAGTCTTAGGAACATCCTCCTCGCTGACGCGCAACTGATTTTAACCGGGCCTCAAATCTATCTTAAAGAAGTAAGTTTCTCTCCCCAGCTATTCGAACAGATCATCGATCTGAGGCATTAGGTACTTATTTCGAATCATGACCTTGCTCCACTCCCCATAATCAATACATAATTGAAGCGATCCATCCTTTTTCGTGACGAATAACACTGGCACACCCCACGGTGATGTACTTCATCTGATGAACCCTTCTCCAAGAGATGCTAAATCTTCTCCCTCAACACCCTCATCTCAGATAATTCCATGCAATAAGGAGTTCGAGAAATAGGTCACGTACCCGGTGCTAGGTAAATAACAAACTCAATTTATTGATAGGCGACAACCTGGGTATCTCTTGGAACACGTCCTTAAACTCTCTCACCACTGGAATCGAGTCTAAAGAGACAACCACAACCTGTGAGGTCTCCTCCTTAATGTAATTCAGATATGTTCTCGACCCTCCCTCAAGAAGAGGCATCTCCACTAAAAACATCTCATGCCCTGGAATAGAGAACACAATAGTCCTCTTGAAATAATCCACCATCGCCCGGTATTCAGCTAACCAATCCATACCCGAAATGGCATCATACCCCTCTATATCTAACACTAAAAGGTCGATGTCTAAACATAATCTCCCCACATCAATATCCACACCCTTACAGACCAAGTGTATAAGTGACCCACTACCCAACGGTGACTCTAAATACATAAGGAGACTACCGCCTATCTCTAATAGACCGACAGCTCATGCAAATCTGGTCACTATGAAAGAGTGTGATGCCCCATTATCAAATAAAATCCTACCCTCAAGCTTGTCAATAGCAAACGAACACTTTACTACCAATGGAGCCTATGAGGCATGCTATATGACTGCATCTTGGACGTTATAAACACGTTCGTATTGTAACTGCCCCTGTTGCAATGGTGTTGGTGTAGTCGGGGGTAACTGCGCCTGTTTCCCTACTGGGCACACTTCTACTGTGGTGTTACCCTGCTGTGGATAGTCTCTCCTCTTGCGGCCTGTCTGTCCATAATTAAAACACTGGTACGGGAAGTCTCCCTGCCTTTGAGCCCGATGGCCCTATTGAGGTTACCCCTACTACTGGCCCTGGTGGCCTCGGCCCTACTGGTCTCCCCTATTGTTCCCTTGGCCATAATGTCCTTAAGGAAACTGAAGCTCTTGAGGACCCTGATGGCCCTGCCTGAAACCTCCATCAGACCGGTAACCCCCAGATCTAAACCTCTTATCCAGATTCCCCTGCATAGAATCCTTCCCCTAATGCTTACTCGACTACTGCTATTGAGTTGCTCTCCTAGAACCACTCCCACTTGCCCCACCCGACTGGCTAAGATCACCTACCCTCTTGTTTCCCTTTATATGGAAGGATGGTCCTGACAATGTTAAAGTGTGACATTTACGACCGCTGAATACGTCCTCAATGCGGGATTGCTTGATCCTCCAGGCTAGTCCATCAATAAACTTTAATTTCTTCTTCTCTTCACTGTTCACCTCTTCAAGTACAAAATTAACCAAACGTGTGAGCTCCTCCTCATATTCATCCAACGATCTCTTTAAAACATGTCAATTAACCTATTTTGCATCTCTGTCTCAACGACTGGCAGAAAATACTTGCGATCAAACCACATCCAAAATTCTGTAATGGACATAGTGTCCCTCTCCTTGGTAGTGGTAATAGACTCCCGCCACTATAAGGATGCTTCGACAAGCCTAAAAGTGGCCAATAATTTCTTTTGCACGTCTCTACATTCAACCATGTGTAGGTGGCACTAAATATCTTTCTTCCACTAGCATGCCGAAATCACATCTAAGCTACCCTGGAACTCGGGTGGGTGGCCCTTCTGAAATGCCTCCCTCACTCTCTACCAATATAATGACCCTAGATGGGACTGGACAACCGGTCCCACTAGTTGCGGTGGCTGCTATGCCTGAAGAAAATGGAGAGCCATGGTAGTCATAGCGGCATCAACTGCCTGCGCCACAATCCTTACCACCTCGATTACTGACACAGACACCTGTGGTGGCTGTGACTGCGGTGCCTATGGCTCCTGCTAGGCCTCCCTCATATTGGCTCTAGTCTCTGCCCTCGCTGGTCATCCTATCTTGGGTGGAAACTGAAATTAGATCGAATTGTATAAGTTCACAGTCAATACGAATATAATAGCATAAGAACATAATCTAAAATACGAAACTATGAATGCAACAGTCCTAATAATAAGTCTTTATGACAAAGACCGCTATGCTAAAATCGTAGTAAGCCATACAGATCCAATGGACACTAGAACATAATGCGCGGATGCCATTTATCACACCCCGCATATTTTAACCATGGGTGATCAGTCCTTTATCAAAATAACCATGAGTCTCGTTTGGTTTATTCTTAGTGTTGATACCAAAAATTGTCCATCTATATGGACCACTCAGATACTAACACTTGTTGTACAGAGGGAGATTATTCCTAGTCATTCAGAATGGAATACCGACCAACACCAAGAATACCGACCAATGATGGGAATATCGACCAACATCAGTAATGCCGACCAACGATGACAGGCAAACACCAACAGTTGTATACATTAATGATTGTACAGATGTAAATGTCTATGATATAAATAAATTCCATCCTTTAATATTCCAGCTCCGGTACACCCCCTGGGGGATATAAATACATTATAAAACCCTACATCCATGGACACGCAAAAAGAGAGACAATTGAATAATACCAAGGCAATATACAATAGTGGACACAGGCTCTTCCCTTAATCCGAACCACTTTAAAAATCTCGTCTCTTATTTTTATTTATCTGTGATCAATTAATTAGACTAGTCTAGTTTTTTGCATCAACAAATTAGCGTCGTTTGTGGGAATTATATCGATCTCACCCAATTAAATATCTAAATGGATGAAATTCCTGAATCAAGTCTCAGGAATGAATGTATTCTTCATGCTCCTTCTTCTCCTCCATTTGCAAATGATTTAACCGGGATTCTAGCAAGTCTTGCAAAAGGCCAAGAGGCCATGCAAGATACTATCACGCAACAGGCACAAACCCTTCAAGACAGAGCACCTTCTCTATTTGCTCAAGGAAATATGCCACCACCCCCACCAAGAGGTGGTTGGCACAGCCACTCAATATTAGGAAGAAATGTCTCCTACCATCCAAGGTCAACTTCATTTCTCAGGACATCGTAATCTTTTCATACGTAGTCTTATTCTCCAAAAAGGCCAAGCGCGTTAGAAAGATTAAGTCGTGCATCTCCCTTTGATCGATTGAGACCCAAGGGGAATAAAAATATTCCTAGGGCAGGATCTGGTAATACCAGACAACCATCTGGTCAAAGGGAAATAACGGCTCAATCTAGATCAAATGCCCAATGAACTATTACTCAGACCGAGAAACAACTCCAGAAAGAAAGATCAGTAACTAATAAAGTTGCAACGCATAAATCCGGTGCTTCCAATGATGCATGGAAAGTATCCATACAGATATTGGAAGACAGATTAGGATAAATGGCGAAGACAAGAAACCCACTACAAAGAAGTTTTGTAAAAGTGTCTCCATTTGTGCAAGCAATTATGGATTTCTCTACTCCAGCAAAGTTTAAGGCTCCAATAGTAATGCCCGAATATGATGGAAAAACTGATCCAGTCCTCCATATAGAATAATACCAAGTAGCTGCAAATATATATGTCATCCACGATGAAATGAGGTATAGAGCATTTTCTGGACCATTACTAGATCTGCACAAATCTGGTACAATGGTCTTCCTCGGGGAAAAATTTCTAGCTTCAACCAATTGGCCGAGCTATTCATTAATAAATTTTTCTTTAGAGAAAAGCTTGTGAAAAGGGTGGCACAATTACTTAGTGTGAGATAGAAAGAAGGAGAGAGCACCAGAGATTACATCACTCATTTTAATAACGAGAAACTAGAAGTAGTAGATTATGAGGAGAAGACTACAATAACTGCCCTCATGAGTGGATTGCTCGCCAAAAAATTATATTACACTCTTGCTAATAAACCTTCGAACACAATGGCAGAATTGATGGCTAAAGCAAAAAAGATCATGAATGTCGAGGAAGCAATGGCAGCCAAGCGTAGCTTGGGAAAAAGAGTTGATGGAAAAAATGATAAGAAAGATCACAAATACTCCAGAGAACATAGGGAATCAAAACAAAAGGGAGTTTTGGAGTGACTTAAGAAGTACAATGACTATACTTTGTTAACCATGGGAATTCACCATGTTTTGGAAGAAATCAATTATAATAAAAATGTGCGTTGTCCTGATAAGTTGAGAAGTTACCCAAACAAGAGAGACAAAACTAAGTATTACGAATTTCACATGGATCACGATCACACGACGGAACATTGCATAGATCTTCAAAATGAGATTAAAACACTCATTCGAAGAGGAAAGCTGAATCAGTACGTTGATCGACAAAACAACGAAGGAGGTCAGCGTAAATCAAAATCTCCTTGCAAGACCATAGAGGAGAAGAAAAGAAATCATAAAGATGATCAGGATGATGACACCGATCTCCCTAAAAAACCGACAACCAGAACGTGAGGTATTCTGTATCAATTTTGGTTCTTTTGATTGTCGAATTATTACAAGTGGAGATACAGGAGGAGTAGATCATACAGTAGAGCGAAAAGCTTACCTCCATGAGGCACAAACTTGCTCGTACATACAAAGGATCAACCTTGCAGAGGAAGATCGACCAAGGAAGGTTAACAAAGATGAACTAGTAATTGGTTTCTCTAAACATGACCTTTCAGGAGTACTATATCCTTCGATGACCCATTAGTAATCAAAGTAATAAAGTAAGAAATCATTGTCTCTAGAGTATTAGTAGATAATGATAGCTCGACGAATATTATGTTTTATCCTTGTTTTAGCAATTTGGATTTTAAACCCAGCTAATTAGAACCCCATCATCGATCACTAATAGGCTTTGTAGGTGAGAAAGTCATCCCTTTGGGAAACATTAAAATGGAGGTGATGATAGGCACCTGGACAGCTAGCCGAATAGAGAAGATCCGTTTCTTTGTAATGGATAAAAATGTCCATTCAGCTAATAATATAATCATGGGAAGAGTGGGGCTAAAGAAGTTTGAAGCAGTACCATCCACTCTTCATTAGTATCTAAAATTCCCTACTAATTTTGGTGTGGGAATCTTGAAAGGTGATCAGAAAGTATCTCAGGAATGTTACTACTCTTCTGCCGAGCAAGAAGACTCGGAAGAAATAAAGAAGAAAATCACTACCTACCAAGTGGATACTCCTGAGCTTGATGAAGAATCTGAGGTAGAAACCTTAAATCCAAGAGAGGAAATAGAGTTGGTAAAGGGATAGATTATCAAAGCAAATGAAAGCATTGTGTTAGATGATGAAAAACCGGAGCCCATCACTCAAATAAGGACAACATTAGATCTTGTTCTTAAATAGGAACTGGTGAGCTTCCTTAAACAGAGAAAGCATGTGTTTTTTTGGAGTCATGAAGACATGCCTGGGATAGATCCTAATTTCCTTTTCCATGAGCTCAACGTAAACAAAGAAGTTAAATCATTCAAACAGAGGCAAGGAGTGTTTAGACTCGAGAAGAACCAAGCCATAGAAGAAAAAGTTGAAAAGCTTCAGAAAGCATCTTTTATTAATGATGTGAAATACCCAGAATGGTTGGCCAATGTAGTTATGGTCAAAAAGAAAAACAATAGGTAGAGAATGTGTGTAGACTTCACAAATTTAAATAAAGCACGTTCAAAGGATCATTTTCCTTTGTCTCGAATAGATCAACTCGTGGATGCAACATCAGGACATGAGCTTCTCAGCTTCATGGATGCTTATTCTGGTTATAACCAGATAAAAATGAAATCTGAGGACAGGGAAAGCACTTCTTTCTTCACTCCCCGAGGAACATATTGTTATAATGTTATGCCTTTTGGTTTAAAAAATGCAGGTGTTACATATCAAAGGCTGGTCAATAAGGTGTTCAAGGAGCAGATAGGCAATAATATGGAACTCTACGTATATGATATGCTTACAAAGAGCAAAAAGGCATCTGTAAAACGTGTCGTGTGTGATAATTGATTAAATTTGCAAATTTCTAATTTGGCACACTTATTTAATTACAATCTATTTTCAAACCTAATTAATCTAGCCCCTAAACATGCATCTAAAGTGCGTATGTCAACCCATAAATAAATAAAGCATGTGACACAATTATTCAGGAAAAATCCCCGCAGGGAAAAACCTTTTATTTTTAGAACTTTGAAAAGTTTACAAGACCATTGACTTACATACTAACTTGCTATCTCCCACAAGAGTAACGCACGGTGTCTTCGTCAAAACTTCAAAGCAACGGCTAGAAATCTGCAGTGGTTCACGCGCAGCTATACCACAAGGACCGCAATCCTAGACACATAGTATAAAATCTTCACAAGGACTCCCTTCATAATAGCACGCAACTGTCGGTTGTAGAGCTCTCCCCACAAAGAATAAAAAAGGAAAAAATATGTTCTTGGGTTCCACAAAAACAATTCACATAAAAGTAATTGGGATTTTGTGGATTAAAAACAAAACATTTGAACCCTTATAATTGTTGGAGAAAAACTTTATGCCAAAAGGTATTGAAATAAATCTGGGCAGATACACAAAAGTTTCAAAAAGATAAAATACTTTAAAGCTGGAAATTGTTCTCCACGTTAAAACAAAAGACTGACTTCCCTTTTATAAGGAAACTGAGGCTGTCAAAGGATCATGATGAAGTCAGACGTATCAGCCAAAAGCAGGGTCATTCGAACGAGAACCCCATCTCACTTGAACGAGATCGCGTGTCATTTGAACGACTACGCGCGACATCGAAATGTCGTTCGAACGAGATGGTGATCTCACTTGAACGACCTTAGCGTTGAAATCAAGGTGCGTTTGCTGCCTTACTGCCTTAGAAATTTTTCAAAACTTTTTCTATAACATTCTCAAAAATCAATGTTTTCTAAAACAGTAATAAAACCTTTTCAAAAACACATTTTTCTAAAACAGCAATAAAACCCTTTTTTATAAAAAAAAAACATTTATAAAAACATTTTTATATAAAAGATTTTTAAAACTCCTTTTAAAAAATATCCCAACACTGTTAATCTGAAATTTATATTGTGGATACCCAAAATTTAGAACCATGGGCCCAGACGAGTATCCCAGTCCTGACGGCCCAAAGTCCGGGCCCCTTATCTCTTATTGATCCGATCTCCCCCACGTTCCCACAATCGGAAGTTACACGGGAGATGGAAAACGTGGAGAAACCCATCACCTCCACTTACTTGCATGTACATGTATATATTAAACCCTAGGTCCGGGGGAAAAGGACAAGTTGTATTCTCTGTAATCACTCTCCGGAGTATATAGAAATAATATCGACTGCACCACTGTGGACATAGGTACATCTTTGTTGAACCACGTACATCCTTTGTTGTGTGATTGGCATCTTACATTCCTCATTCTTTTCTTGATAATTGCTTCTCTCGTATTTATTTGTGTTGCATAATAATTGCCTCCACAATTGGCATCGTCTGTGGGAAGCGTTCATCTTTCCCTGAGAAGAGCCCACGTCAAGAAAGGAGTTTAAGATGTCTGGACACAGCAGCAATGCTCCCCAAGCAGGAGATATTCAAGAGCCACCTGCTCCTCACAGGATCAGGTCTGAAGTCCGACGTTCAGGTCGGAGAGCTCGCCTGGAAAGACCAGCCTCAGAAGAAAGTCAGGGACCAGCGAGGTCCACGCAGATATCCAGGTTAATTGATGCGTACGAGGCAAGGATCCAAGAGCAGAGGGAGTCTTCTCATAGATATGAGGTTGAGAATGCTCGCTTGAAAAGAAGACTGGAAAGACTAGAGAGGGAGCTTCGTCCTGATAACAGGAGACGCCCATATCGCACTCATATCCCTCAGGCGAGCAAATCTCACAGCCGAGCAAGGAGCCCTAGGCGAGAATCACAATGGGACGAAGGAGGTGAGTCAGACGACGACCTCCGTGAACAGCTGCGAAGAGCTCGCCGCTACCAGAGCCCTGCTCGCAGCGACGAGAACATACGAAACATGGTCCGCAGGGAGATGGACCAGCATCCCGCTCACCACGGAACAAGATAAACCAGAGAACTCACGAGGCGAGCTCTCAAAACCCAGATGAAGTCACCTTTCACAAGAGAAATCGAAGAGGAGGAAGCTCCCAAGAAATTTTCCATTCCAAGGTTCAAGATTTATGACGGAAAAACTGATCCCATCGATCACGTCAGGCAATACTGACAGGCCATGACCCTCTGGAGTCACCGAGATGCCCTGATGTGCCGCATTTTTCCCTCAAGCCTTCATGATGTAGCACATAAGTGGTTCGAGAGGCTCCCCCACCGATCGATCAAGAATTTCAAATCCCTAGCCGAACTCTTTACGAAACGATTCATTACCAGTAGCTCCCATCCCAAAAAGATGGATGATCTGCTAACAATGAAGAAAATGCCTCAAGAGACCCTCCGAGAATACGCGAAGAGGTACTGGGAGTTATTTAATTAGATCGAGGACTGCGCGGAGGAAGTGGCAGTGGCCTCCTTCAAAATTGGGCTCCCTAGTTCTTCCCTCCTCTACCAGTCCCTGACGAAGAAGGAAGCTATGACTATTGACGACCTAATGGCCAGAATCGAGAAATACGTAAAGGTGGAAGATGTCACCCGCCCTAATACAGGAGAAAATAGTCGAGCTAAGCTCACTACCAAGGTAGGTGAGAAAACTGAGAACCATAGGAAAGGAGGAAAGAACGGAGGCAAAAATGGCTCCAAGAACGAAGGGAACCATGACGCGTCGAAAGCATTCCAGGCGGTCAACACCGTCTTCAAAGAACCAATTTATAAGATTCTCGCGAAGATTAAGGATGAGCCATTCATCAAGTGGCCCAGGAAGATGGGAGGAGATCCCTCAAAGAGGAACAATGCATTGAGGTGCGCTTTTCACAAAGAAGGAGGACACAAGACCGAGCACTACAAAGCCCTAAAGTCTTACTTCGAAGAATTGGCCCAGTCCGGGCATTTGAACGACTTTGTGGAGAAAAGGGCAGAGAAAGTGACTTCCAACAGAGAGGCGAGACCCGATAACATGCTGGAGGATGATGCTGGACACGAGTTCGCAGTAATCCATGGAGTATCTGACGTCAAGCAGATACAAGGGAACTCAGCTCGAATGGAAATAAAAAAACTTACAGCGATAATGCAGGCTTTTCAAATCGATTCAGCAAAGTCACAGTCAGAAAAGCGTAGACGAGCAGAGGACGTCAACTATAACAAGCATATTGTTTTCACGGATGAAGACTTAATGGGAGTAAGGACCCCACATCATGATGCCCTGGTCATTACACTCAGGATAGCCAACTTTGACATCGACAAGCTGCTCATCGATCAAGGAAGCTCATCCGAAGTAGTGTACCTCGACCTATTCAGGAAATTGAAGTTGAACGTCGCCGACCTAAAGGAAGCTACTGTTCCTTTGGTCGGCTTCGCTGGAAAAATGACCATGCCCCTAGGCAAGATAGTGCTGCCAGCTCGTTCTGGGAACGTCTCCAAGATGATTGAGTTTTTGGTAGTTGACATCGAATCACCGTACCAGGCCATCCTCGGCAGAGGATGGCTTCATGCAATGAAGGCGGTCTCCTCGACCTACCATCAGAAGCTTAAGTATGTAACCGAGCGAGGAGTAATGGAGATCCACGGAAACCAAGCAATGGCGAGGGAGTGCTTCATAGCCGCCATCCGACCAAAGCCAGAGAAGAAGGCCAGTCAACCCAGCGAGAAGGTTGAAGAGGGTGTGATACCTTCTAAATAGCAATTAAAGTATGGAAGACCTGGAGTAGAGGAGACCAGGCTCCTCCTCTCCGAACGTGTCATCGAGGACCTAGTATAAGTTATAGTCAAAGTTGGTGACAGTAGCAGAGTCTTTTTTATTGGAGCATCTCTCACCGACCAAGAACAGAAGGAGTTGATGACCTTGTTGAGACACAACGTAGATGTTTTCGTATGGGAACCATACGAGCTGCCTGGAATTGATCCTGATATGGTCTGTCATCAGCTGCACATCGACCCCACATTCAATCCAGTCACGCAGAAGGCACGGAGAACTACACCCGAGAAGGCTAAAGCGGTCGAAAAGGAAGTCGAAAAACTACTGGATGCAGGATCCATACGGGAAGTGCAATTCCCCAAGTGGTTGTCCAACCCAGTAGTGGTTCCGAAGAATAATGGGAAGTGGAGAGTTTGCATCGACTTCACTAACCTCAACAAAGCATGCCCTAAGGATAGTTTCCCCCACCCAAAGATAGACCAACTAGTAGATGCCACTGCAGCTCACGCGCGAATGAGTTTCCTGGACGCATACTCAGGATATCACCAGATCCCCTTGTATGCCCCAGACCAGGAAAAAACGACGTTCATCACGACAGTTGGGTTATATTGCTACAAGGTCATGCCATTTGGGCGCAAGAATGCGGGGGCAACCTATCAGCGGCTGGTCAAAAAAATGTTCAAGGATCAAATGGGAGACAAAATGGAGGTCTACATCGATGACATGCTCGTTAAGAGCAAGAAGAAGGAAAATCACCTCTCAGACCTGTCAAAGACCTTCGAAATCCTCAGGAAATACCGAATGAAGCTTAATGCGAGCAAGTGTTCCTTCGGTGTCCAGTCATGAAAATTTCTTGGATACTTGGTCAGTAAGAGAGTCATAGAAGCTAATCCAGACCAGATCGATGCAATCAACAGGGTACAATCCCCTCGAACAATCCGGGACGTGCAGAAGCTCACTGGAATGCTCGCTGCCTTAAATCGCTTCATTTCCAAATCCTCCGAGAAGTGCAAGCCTTTTTTCCAGCTTCTAAAAGGGAGTAAACCGATAGAATGGAGCCTAGATTTCTCGTGAGCATTGGACGAGCTCAAATCCTACCTAAGCACTCCACCGTTGCTGGTCATACCACAACAAATGGATTCTTTGTACCTGTACCTCTCTGTATCCAATCACATTGTCAGCTCCATACTAATATGCGAGGTTGCAGGGATCCAACACCCCGTTTATTACGCGAGCAAGACCTTATTACACGCCGAGCAAAGGTACCTGCCAGTGGAGAAGCTCGCCTTTGCCCTAGTAATAGCCTCGAGGAAGCTGAAGCATTATTTCGAAGCTCATACTATCATCGTCCTTACATCGCACCCCCTTAAGGTGGTCCTAAGGAAAGTGAATTTGTCGGGCAGATTGTCTAAGTAGTCAGTCGAGCTCGGCCGGTTTGACATCCAATTTCAACCAAGGACAGCTATCAAGGGTCAGATCCTTGCTGATTTCATAGCCAAATTCACAGGCGAAGAACTCCCTGACCAACCTCAACCAACAAAGCAAAAGGAGAACCAAACCTAGAAACTCTATGTTGATGGAGCCTCCAACTCAAAGGGGGCAGGGGTAGGCATTGTCCTCATCACTCCAGAAAATACAATCCTTGAACAAGGAATCAGGCTTGGATTTACAGCCTCCAACAACGAAGCAGAAGACGAAGCCCTAATAGCCGGTCTCCAAAAGTCGCAAACTCTGGGAGCAAAACGTCTACAGGTGTTCGACGATTCTCAACTAGTCTCCAATCATATAAGTGGAGATTACAACACGAAGGATGAAAGAATGGCAGCCTACCTCGCCCTGGTGAGAAAACTAATGACGAGCTTTGAGGAGATCAACATCCAGCAGTTTCCTAGGGGGAAAAACAGTCACGTTGATGCCTTAGCAGCCTTGAGTTCGGCAGTTGACTCTGACCTTAAGAGGGTCATCCCCATCGATTTCCTCATTTGTTCGAGCATTAACCGCAATAGAAAGTTACCAAATGCGGAACAAGTAATCCAGGTGGGATCAGCCCCCAGCTGGATGGACCCCTTAAAAGACTATTTAAAGGAGGGCATGCTCCCAGAGGACAAGAAAATTGCCCACCAGATAAGAGTCAAAGCTGCTCGCTTTCACTTATCCACAGGATAAGAAGTCCTTCTCCGGTCCTTACCTTAGATGCGTCCACCCAGGCGATGTCAAGCAAGTGCTGCACGAGCTTCACGAAGGAATCTGTGGAAGTCATGTCGGAGGAAGGTCTCTAGCCTTTCGAGCAATGAAGGAAGGCTATTGGTGGCCATATATACAAAAGGACTCCGCAGTATATGTCCGCAAATGCCTGAAATGCCAACTTCACGCTCCTATGGTCCACCAACCCGCCAGCGACCTAAAATCCCTGACTAGCCCATGGCCCTTCGCCCAATGGGGAATGGAATCGTGGGACCATTGCCCACCGCTGCCGGTAATCGCAAATACCTGTTGGTTGTAACTGACTACTTCCCCAAATGGATCGAGGCAGAACCATTGGCAAACATCCGAGATGCTGATATGATAAGGTTCATATGGAGGAATATAATCACTCGATTCAGAATCCCCAGAACCATCATCACTAATAATGGGACACAATTCGAGAGTGGCCCCTTTCAGGACTTCTGTAACGAACACGGGATCAGGCACAACTTTAGTTCGGTGGCCTACCCTCAGAGCAATGGGCAAGCAGAAGCTTCCAATAAAATTATGATCGATGGATTGAAGAAGCGATTAGAGCGAGCCAAAGGTGCATGGGCAACCGAGCTACCCCATATCCTATGGGATTACCGAATAACTCCTCGGCGAGCAACAGGGGAAACCCCATTTTCACTAACATATGGCATGGAAGCAGTCATCCCACTCAAAGCGGGTTTACCAACAATGAATTTCGACCTTGTCGACCAAAGCCAGAATGATGAGGCATTGTTCACTGAACTCGACCTCGCCGACGAGCGTAGAGAACTTGCCCTAGTGAAGCTTGCAAGATATCAGCAACAGCTCGTAAAGCACTACCAAAAAGGGTCAACCCGAGAAGATTCTAAGTTGGGGACTATGTTCTAAGAAAGGTCCTAGGTAACGCGGTGAAGTCATCAGATGGCAAGCTAGGCCCAAACTGGGAAGGACCCTTTAAAATAACTAAAGAAGACATGCAAGGTGCCTATCATTTAGAAACGATGGAGGGCAGAGAGATACCACGAACATGGAACGCAGCTAATCTCAAGAAATTCTATTTTTAGATTCTCAAGGAATTCTATTGTTAAATCTTTTTCTTGTATTTGTTATGTGAAAGGACAGTTCATTTCCCTTATTACTAATGAAATCAGTAACAGTTGCATTTCATCACACGTCTTTTCCAAATCACAGGCACGATGGTCGATATAGCAGGGGAATACCCCTCCTCAGGTCATCGTCATGAAACAAGAGAGACCTCTTAGCATTGCCCCTGGCAATATATAAATCCCTACAGAGGATTCTTAGGCAATGCGACCAGATTTTATACTGGCCATCAAACCTACTTTGGTTGAGTAAAATCCTGATCGGATGAAGACATCCAATACCAGGTGTGTCCTCGCCAATTGCCCTACTTAGGCCTAAGGGAGTGTGACGACACAACCTAAAAGGTAAAATGGGGCATAATGGTATTTTGGTATTATGTTGGACTGGGGGGACACTTGCATGACAAAACAAAAAGGATTATGAAGCAGGAAGAATATAAAAAGATTGGATGAACACGTTTAGTCGATAAAATTGCCCAAAACACGAACTTTTCATTAATCCCTTATATTTACAACAATGATAATACATGTTTAGTCGGCAAAGCTCGCCCAAAGCATTTACATTATCAAAGGTTTCATTAATCCCTTATATTTACAACAAAGATAATACATGTTTAGTCGGCGAAGCTCACCCAAAGCCTATTACATTATCAAAGGTTTCATTAATCCCTTATATTTACAACAATGATAATACATGTTTAGTCGGTAAAGCTCGCCCAAAGCATTTACATTATCAAAAAAGACAAAAGAATAACAACTTGCAAAATCTCAAGGAGGTGGAAGCCTCCGAACAAGATAATCTGCCACTCTAACTCTTCGTCCATCATCAGGAGCGGGGACTAGCTCTTCCACAACCTCATTTGAATCCAACTCCAATAGTTGCCGAGGAATAGCATCAATGGGGATCCATCGATCATCCCTCCTGAATGGATTGGGCATCAGAGTGGAGGAGGACATCTCGTGACGATACCATAACACCGAGTTCCTCGGGACCTAAAGCTCTTTCAAGGCACTTAACAACCCTCTGATGAAAGAAAGTTCCTCAAACTCAGATAGTCTTGTTGGAGCATCTAGCCAGCCTTGATCATAACCTTCAGCCCACGCTTATCGAGGACCTTTCTTGAATAAGTGCCGTAATCGGTTGACGTCCCTTTGAAGCCCAACAGCAATTACATATGCTCGCCGAACATCATCGCGGAGCTCTTCCATCTCATTATCACGCTGTTCTTCTGCTTCCCTATTCCTGCCCCTGGTGCTCCTGCCAGCTCGCGGGAGGGGAGGACGAGTGGAACCTCACGACATAGGAGGAGTATATCCAGCTCGCGACGACGAGGATCCTTTCAGAACCACTGAAACAGTGCTCGGTGCATGCTCTCTAAGTTGTAAGACTTCCCTCCTCAGGTTTTCATTCTCTTGCTGCAGGAACTCCCCGACTTGGTTGACCTCGGTGGCCTCTAGGAGTCTTGTTCTCAGCACATTGACTTCTTCTTGCACTGAAGTGCCAATATCCTCCATCTCCTGGAGCCTATCCTTCAGCTTGACCACGAGCTCAGACTGCTCCTTATACTTTTGATTCCTTGACCTAAGAGATTTGGAAAGCCTAACAAAGTCGTGACGAACCTGAGGACTGGCATTGGGACCAAGAGTCCTTCCCAACTAAGATGTGGCAGGATTATACCCTTCTACATCAGTCAACTACAAGACATAAAAGGGAAATGGAGAGAAAAATCAATCAATGCACTGGAAAAAGAAGCCTTTTCATTTCATTGATAAAAGTCAAGTACATCGAGCAGAAATTGGAAAAATTACAAGCAGAAGTACAAAAATAGTCCTAAAAGTAGATTAACTAGCAACCTCAGACTGCCCATAGGTGGCTGGTTGCTTCCCCTTGTCAGCAGCAGCAGAGACATCCCCCTCTACAGGGATGCCCTCAGTCGCCTGGGCAGGACAAGCACCGGCAGGACTTGTCTGAGAGGCAAGATCAATACCCTCGATGGCTGGGGTAGGGGCTTCTTCGTCCACCATTGGCCTCGGACCCGAGTCATGCTCGTCGAACAGAGGAGATTCAGCATCAACCCCAGCAGATAAGAGGGCCTTGTTCCAGCCCTTCTTGAAGTTCAAACGGCTGATGTAGCCTATCTGAACCTCGGCGTCTTCGTAAGTAGCAGTCCACCCGGAGTTATATGAATCCTCCTTGATGGTGGCTACCTGGGACTCTCTCTCCTTTAACTGCTCGGTCAGAACCTTGTTCTCCTCCATAACACCCAGCTTGTTTGAGAAGACTAGGTCATAGGCCTGCCTCAGCTCGCTCAGCTCCTTAACCGCCGCATCCCTCTCTCGATTAGAATTGATGAGGGCCAGATCAGAGGAAGCTGGGGCGGCGTCAGCAGTCTTTAAATTAGCCTCCAGATGAGAACCCCTAACTTCCAGAGCAGACTTCTACTGCTCCATCTCGCCATTCCTTCTCACCATCTCATCGCGACAGTGATAGAGCACAGCGAAGTCAGTCACAAACTGCCAAAAATAAAGAAGAGATCAAGAAGGAGAAACAACTAAAACTAGTTAAAGAATTGGAAAATGGAGAGGATCTTACCAAGGCTAGCCTATGACTAGCTTAAAGGGTCAATTGATCAGACCCCAACGCCCTCTGGCGATCTGCAGGGAGAACTGCCCTCTCGAGCAGCGCAGGTTCCAGTTGATGCCCCCTCTGGCAAAGCAGACACTGGGTCCAAGGCTTGCCCAGCCTTCGTACTTAACTCCATCTTTCTCCTCTCTTCCTCTTTCTCCTTCTCCATTCTCTTCCTCTCCTCCATCCTCTTCTTTTCCTCCACCTTCTTTCTTTACTCCTCCTTTTTTCTCTCCCTCTCTCTCACCTTCTATTCCTCTCTCCTCTTCCTCTCTTGCTCCTGAGTAGAAGACCGAGAACCAGTATCCACGGCCCCAGAAGTAGACTTTTGTTTCTTTGACCTCTGTGCAAGAATCACGTGGTCCTCATCATCATCATCTCTAATCAAGTTCTTCCTTGGAGGCATCTCTTCACCTGAACTACTGGAAGTGCTCAATGATCCTGGAGCTTCATAATCCTCCTCACAGTCAGAAGAACTTCTACTGTCAGAGCTCCCTTCACCCAAATTACTCGCAGCTCCTGCAGGCTCACTCTCAGAGCTGCTCTCCTCTTCGTCCAACTGGATAGGCTCAGCAATAGTCTCTTCGAAAGAATCAAACTCTGGTACACTATCCACAGGCCGTGCTATGAAGGTGGAGCCTACGTTCTTATACTCGAGAAAAAAGGCAGCAGACCTGGGATGCTCGCCATCACCCAGAGGCTCCCTGATATTCCAAGCTTTCACCAACTCCGAGATATGAACCTCGCTGAGAGCAGGCTCCAAATTCTTTGACCTCGCTGTGGAAGAAAAAGCAAAGAGGGGTTATAAAAGTTACAAATCAGCAAAAGTTGAAACAACAGTACAATGTCTACCTATATATTCCTCTCCGTAAAAAAGGAACAGAGAACCTCTCAGACCTCGACCCTTTAAGCTGGGGAGGGAACTGCCAATTCCTAATGAGGAAACCCTTGGGAATCAGGTAGGTTTACTACCAATACCCTATCAGGGCTCCTAGCTTTGAGGTATAAGACACTTGAACTAGTTCGAGAAAAGGAATAGCAGAAACAGATCTCGACAAGTCCTAATCTAGTACCATACAACTGATTTATTATATGGACGCCATTTACTATTTTCCACACATTCGGAGAGCATTGTGCAGGAACAATATTGAAATAGCCAAAAAAATGCAGAAACAAATCATTGGGAGGGAAAGTAAGTCCCCCCTGAGAAAGCAACAAAACATGGATCCAGTGGGCATCCTCTATATCCCTAACGTTCCTAGGAGGGGAGGCACGACACTCAATATCTACCCACTCAGGGATGCTGTAGAACCTCCTAAATTCAGAGATTGACCTATTTCCAATCTTTGCCATTGAAAAACTAAAGAAAAGCTACAAACCAAAGAGAAAGTGCAAAGAAAGGGCACGAGAAACTTACAAAACAGAAGATCGGTTCAAGTGATAAAGAAGCACGAGCTCAAAATGACTAAAAAGCAATGGGAATGGGGATTGAGAGAAGAAGGTACGAGGCGCTAGATTTCTCAGAAGAAAAAAGAGTACTGGAAGGGCTGAAGCGACGAAAGAAAGAGTGGCTATCCCAATAAGCCTTCAAATCTAATCATAGCGCACAATAAGCGAAGCGGGTGCCGCCAAATCAACTTCACAGTTTTTGAAGAATCGCAAATCAGCCATAATGGCTGATCATTTAAATCCATTGAACCCATAAACATGGCCCAATAAATTTAGGGGCAATTGTGGATAAATGAAATTTAGAACCATGGGCCCGGACGAGTAGCCCAGCCCTGACGGTCCAAAGTCTGAGCCCCTCATCTCTTATTGAACCGGTCTCCCCCACGTTCCCACAATCGAAAGTTACACGGGAGATGGAAAACGTGGAGAAACCCATCACCTCCACTTACCTGCATGTACATGTATATATTAAACCCTATGTCCAGGGCAAAAGGACAAGTTGTATTCTCTGTAATCACTCTCCGGAGTATATAGAAATAATATCGACTACACCACCGTGGACGTAGGCACATCTTTGTTGAACCACGTACATCCTTTGTTGTGTGATTAGCATCTTACATTCCTCATTCTTTTCTTGATAATTGCTTCTCTCGTATTTATTTATGTTGCATAATAATTGCCTCCACATATATGAAACTTCAAAACATTATCTTACCAAAGTTCATATTGTTGGGCTTGAATGTTGAAGACAACTTGTAATTTGGATTTGTCTTTTGTAGATACAATCTTCTCAATTCTTCGACGACTTGTAGCGGTATACGACATAATAAATGTTGACGGACTTTATAAAAATATGTCCTTACAAATCTCCCCCTATGTCTATGCCGATACATACATAAAAACATCTGAATTATCAAAAACCAAAAAGCCTATACAAATCTACCCTCCCATGAATCCCAAAACTGAAAAGGTAAGATTTGCAAGTTCTCAAATTATTCTTCAACATCCAAAATCTCAAAGCTTTTCTCATTAGGATGTGCAACATCATGATCTTTAATCTTTGTACCTACACACATGAGATAAAGCAAAAACCCTTCGTGACGTATCGAGTTTGAAATGATATTAGAATAAAGCATTAATAATCAAATCTCCCCCATAGTGAAAAAACTCCCCCATAATATGATAATTCTTTCTCCCACTTTTTATGATATCCCCAAATAAACAGTTAAGAAGAAAAAATCAAAACATGGAGTGTCACGACAAAATTCATAGCAAATGTGGATCAAACTACGCGCATGCAAAGGTATGTCTCAAAAATTTCACAAACTATTTTTTGATTTTTCAATTTTTTATACAAAAATAGGATACGAAAAAATCACACCATGGAATTAAACTCAAACAACCAAGTCATGGAAATGGAATGTATGGGTGTGAACACATTCGATAGGTAAATAAACTCAGTCAATCATATGTGCACGATGAATACCTGTACTCCTAACGAATGAACATCAAAAGTATCCTTAGGTGTAAAACTTTTTTGAATTTAGATGACATCGTCTTATACAAATCAACAAATCAAAGTCAAAGTGATTTCCACACCAAAAATATCCAAAACTATTTAGCGCTTTTTCAAGATTTTCAAGAACGTGCAAACCCGTTATAAAATTTCCAACCAAACTCCCTCATATATATTTTCTTTTAGAGGAGTTAAACTAAATTCTAAAACTTTGGAGAATTGGTGCAAAAACCTAAATGGCCCATAATTGGCATGAATTTATTTTTATTGCCTTTAAATTATTTCGGGCTCATTTAAACCTCTTTGGACCCCGGATAATAAAATTCCTCAGTTTTTTAGGTCCAATTTAAACGGTTGCTTAATCGCAAAGGATAAAAAATAATCTTGCGTAGCCCTTCACCGTTTTTAAACAAAAAACACAGACTCACAAACAACTTTTACATGCACAACTTTCTTATCAAGTTTTATCACGCTTGGTTCGTTTTAAGGACAGGATTGAAGTGAAAACACCCAACCAACATGTGATAAGACAAGCACAATAATCAGACAAATTCGTGCATGTGTGCAATAAAGGAAACATGAGTCAGACATGTAGGAAGTAACACTTAATTACATCTTAATGACTCCAAATATTATAAAGCACAAGGATGAATTGACATGTTGTCTCAAAACACTATCAAATAGTCACATGAAAAATGGAATGATGTTGTGACTTGGTCATCCTAAGTGTTCATCCATAAACGGTGCAAACAAAAAAAAGTTTTTGGATTTTTCAAAATTTTATCAAAATAAAATATTTTTGTATTTTTCAAAATTTTTCAAAAGAAAAAATTTATACAAAAACTACATGTCACAACGCTAGCAAAAATATATCAAAAAGCATAACTAGCGTATGACAAACATGCAAACACAGTCATCTATAAGATATGGCAAAAGAATAATCATGTGCAAGAAAATGAGCATCAACTATTCTAAAATCTAGCGTACCCAAAACTGATTTCCTAACCCAACCGGATGTAACACGTCGACACGGTGTTTTGGGAACCAACAAAACACTAGACCTCGAATTCCTAGGACCTCTTCTAAGATCAAAACAAAATCTCCTAGGGTGACCTTTCCTACCACAAAATGAACATGTGTAAACGGGTGGAACAACATCTAAAGTGTGATATTTTCTAATGTCCTTGGGAATAATTGACCCTCTAAAACAAATAATGGTTTTAGCTTTAGCACTAGAAGCATGAGAACAAAACGAGCTATTACCATCACTATCAAACCTACTTGAGTCTATTAAATCATTTTTTAACTTCAAAATTTTTTACTCAAGCAACAAATTAGACTCTTCCAAAGACAGGGATTTCTTTTTAAAATTTTCAATTAAACTTAACAGTTTATCACGCTCCCCCTCAATTAAAACAAACTTATCCTTAAAAGTCTTTTCACGTGACATAAAATCATCGATTAATTTTTTATCCTCGACGGCACAAACGGGAACCCTAGAATTTTTTAAGTCCTTCAATTCCTTTTCAAAAACTAGGACTTTCTCATCACTCTTCTTTTTGGTAATTTTTAAAGAATCAAAATCAATACACAAATTACCAAAGTGCTCACGACAAATATCACTTTGAGTTTGAAACGCTTGTAAATATTAAATCTTACTTTTAAAGAGAGAATTTTCTTTTTCCAAAACTTTAATTCTTTTGCAAAGTTTCAACTTCAAACTTTTTAATTTTTCAGCACGGTCGTGATTTTTTTCAAAAATAGGCTCCTCATTAAATGGGTGTTCCATTGAAAAATTGTGATTTTTCACAAAACTGATTTTTTTTTTAACTCAATATCATACAATTTTGCGAAAAATAGGAATACGCAATAAATTAGCGCAACCTGCTCTGATACCAATTTGTAAAACGTGTCGTGTGTGATAATTGATTAAATTCGCAAATTTCTAATTTGGCACACATATTTAATTAGAGTCTATTTTTAAACCTAATTAATCCAGCCCCTAAACATGCATCTAAAGTGTGTGTGTCAACCAATAAATAAATAAAGCATGTGACACAAATATTCAGGAAAAATCCCCGCAGGGCAAAACCTTTTATTTCTAGAACTTTGAAAAGTTTACAAGACCATTGACTTACATACTAACTTGTTTTCACCCACAAGAGTAACATACGGTGTCTTCGTCAAACCTTCAAAGAAACGGCTAGAAATCTGCAGTGTTTGACGCGCAGCTATACCACAAGGACCGCGATCCTAGACACGCAGTACAGGTTAAAACAAAAGACTGACTTCCCTTTTATAAGGAAATTGAGGTTGTCAAAGGACCAGGATGAAGTCAGACGTGTCAGCCAAAAGCAGGGTCGTTCGAATGAAAACCCCATCTCGCTTGAACGAGATCGCGTGTCGTTTGAACGACTATGCGCGACATCCACATGTCATTCGAATGAGATGGCGATCTCGCTTGAACGATCTTGTCATCGAAACCGAGGTGTGTTTGCTGCCTTACTGCCTTAGAAGCACATTTTTCTAAAACAATAATAAAACCCTTTTTTATAAAAAAAAAATGTTTATAAAAATATTTTTATGTAAAAGCTTTTTAAAACTCCTTTTAAAAAAATATTCCAACACTCTTAATATGAAATGTATATGAAACTTCAAAACATTATCTTACCAAAGTTCATATTGTTGGGCTTGAATATTGAAGACAACTTGTAATTCAGATTCATCTTTTGTAGATACAATCTTCTCAATTTTTCGACGACTTGTAGCGGTATACGACATAATAAATTGTGACGGACTTTATAAAAATATGTCCTTACAGTATCTGATCACATTGTCGACCTCAACCGGACTTTTTATCAACTTGAGAAGCACCAGATGATGCTGAATCTGACCAAATGCATTTTTAGAGTGCCAGAGGTAATGTTCCTCGGGTACATAATAAACTAAAGGGGAATCAAAGCAAACCCAGACAAGATCAAGGAATTAATTGAAATGTAATATCTAACTTGCAAGCAGAGCGTGCATCCTTAAACCGATTCATGTCCCGAGTTACAGATAAATGCCTGCCATTCTTCAAGGTGCTCAGAAAAATCTTTGAATGGAATGAATAATGTGAAAAATCTTTTGTGGACTTGAAAAGTATTTGGGGTCGCCTACATTGCTCTCCCGACCAATCACAGGTGAAAATTGTACGTATATTTAGCTGTCTCTGAGTCAGCTGTGAGTTTCGTATTGATTCGAGAAGAGAATGGAGTTCAAAAACCCATCAATTATACTAGTAGGGCTTTCACAGTTAAAGAAATCAGATACCCTCACTGGGAGAAATTGGCATTGATTGAAACATCTAAAAGCATGAAACCCTATTTCCAAGACCATATAATCATAGTTTACACTGATATGCCTCTAAGGTAGGCTTTGCATAAGCCAAAGAAATATGGTAGATTAATGTACTGGGTTGTGAAATTGGGGGAGTATGATATCGTATATGAGCCAAGGTCTTCTCTGAAATACCAAGCAATGGCAGATTTCATAGCGGATTCATTTACTCTGAGATCCCCGAGAAACAAAGTGAGCAGACAGAACAAGAATTAGGAGAAAGTAATTTTACCAAGAAATCTCCCGAAGAACTTTCTTTATAAGAAGTGATTGTAGACCTACCAGACTCCTCTTCCCGAACACTGGAGATGACCAAGAAGTATGAAGAAGCAAAGAGAATAATATTCCACTACGGGAGTTTGACAGATCAAGCATTCGATAATAACGTCCCCATATGGAACTTATATGTTGATGGGTCATCTTATTCAACCGGTAGTAGAGCAGTATAATACTTAACACTCCTGATGGTATTGATATTGAGTATGCACTATGTTTTCAATTTCAGGCTTCAAACAATGAAGCAGAGTACGAAGCTCTTATTATGGGCCTAAATTTAGCCCGCTCATTGAGTGCTAAGCAAGTTGTGGCACACTGTGACTCTCAGCTAGTAGTAAACCAAACACTGGGTTTATATAGAGCCAAAGGAGAATTGACAACCAGGTATTTATCCAAGGCGATGAAAGTTATTGCAAAATTACCATTTGTTCAGATGGATAGAATCCCAAGGTTAAAAAATGCTCGAGCTGATGCCCTTGCTTGGCTAGCCTCTTCTACCAGAATTGAACTCCGACGAACTATCCCTATTGAGATTTTGGACAATAAGAGCATAGATGAAGATTTGATGATCAATATCATTGACTAGAGCATACATTGAAGAAGCAACTCTACCAACAGATATCGTGGAAGCAAAGAAGTTGAAATATAAAGCAGCTCGGTATGTATTAGATAAAGGTGTTTTGTACATGAGAGGACTAACAGTCAATTTGCAGTGCTATATGCATCCAGCAGAGGTCCATGATCTAATTCAGGAAGTGCAAGAATGATCATGTGGAGCTTATATAGCAGGGAGAACACCTCTGCAAAGAATCAGAACTTGAGGGTATTACTGGCCAATAATGCGAGCAGACTGTGCAACTTTTGACAAGAAGTGTGATAAATGTCAGCGATTTTTCATAATTCACAAAACTCCATAGGCTTCTCTCACTCCAATCACTTCACCATGGCCATTTGTCATATGGGGTATAGACTTGGTCCACTGCCAACCACCCGAGGAAGATTTAAATACTTGGTGGTCGTCATGGATTATTTTACAAAATGGGTGGAGGCAGAGCCTCTAATAGATATGCCTTATGAAAAGGTATATCAATTCATATGGAAAAACATCATTTGTAGGTTTGGGTTGCCCTATGCTTTCATTACCGACCATGGAACACAGTTTGACAATGATGAATTCGCAAATTACTATGCTCAGTCCACTGTTCAAAAATTGCTTTCTGCTCCAGGACATCCTTAGAGCAATGGATAAACTGAAGTTATGAATAGAACCTTGCTTAACTGGTTGAAGAAAAGGCTTAATGATACCAAGGAAAATTGGATAAACGAGCTACACTCTGTTTTATGGGCATACCGAATAACATCATGAATAGCAACTGGAGAATACCCATATATGTTAGCATTTGGGACTGAAGCTGTCATTCCTGTCAAGCTAGGCTTATCATCCCATAGAGTTTTAAATTTTAATTCTCCTGTAAGTGACCAAAGAGAAGGTTGGATCTAGACATGCTGGAATAATTAAGAGAAGATGTTGCCCTGCACAATGCGGCATATTAGCAAAGAATGCGCAATGCGGCTTATCAGCAAAGAGCAATCCGTTTTTACAATAAATGGATGAAGCCGACCAACTTGAAGGAAGTAGGCTATGTGGTGAAGAAAGTACTGCTGGAAAAATAACAAGCTTGAGGCCAATTGGCATAGGCCCTACCGTATTTCAGCAGTGATCCGACCTAGAAACTATCGAATTGAAACCTTGGAAGGTGAAGAATTCGAAAACCCATGGCATGTAGAGCATCTCAGAAAGTATTATCAATGTTGTAGTCAGTTTACAATCAACTTGCAGTATTAATAAAATATTCAGTTTCTTTCCATTTTAATTGTTCATTTTTTTGGGAGTACTAGTGCTATGCACTACTCTAGCTACATGAAGTTACAAATTATTGCTCGACTAAGTAAATATTGCCCTAAATGTTGCCTAATAGAAGCAATAAGTTTCTTGGAGAAGCCACAAACTTGATCGTTGATACACGAAGTCTAAGTCAACAGGGTGTTAAATCCTCAAGAAACTTGGTCCATAAACATAAGGATAAAACAAGATCTTTATCCTACTGGGAAAAGTACCGGAAGAACATCGCAAAGGTTCCTCAAGAGGAATGTAAGCACATATTCCACAAATGCCTGGTCACACCACTGGTATTTAATGCAAAAATTCAATACTTGGGTGCATTAGTAAAACCTTTGGAGACGCATGGGTAACTATCTCTAAATTTACATTTATTCTAAGTATGCTAGTAGAACCTATGTATTCATCTAAGTAACTCTAAATTTAGATTTTAATCTAAGTATGCTAGTATAATATTTGCACTCCTTGATCATTGATACTCAACTTAATCAAAGTGTATCAATAGAATTAATGATAAATAAAGGATTAACATTCAAAATAAGATAAGTTAATCAAATTTCCATATCATTCAATCAAAGTAATTACATGACTTTGTTAACAAAACAAAGTACAAATCTTCATTCTGCAGGACGTTTCCCTTTAGCTTTTGAAACAAGATTCATTCCAAAAGGAGGATCATCTAAAGTATAAGGAGAGTTGATGAAGTTAAAATCATGAATCATTCTAGTATTAGTGCTTCTAGGACGATCAAGCAGGTGAGGAGGTCGTATGATTTCCAAATCATCATGAAGCTCGTAATCCCCTAAGTATTTTTAAATCAAGCATTGAGGAATATAATGGACTGGAATCCAATTGACATCTAATTTAAAAGGAGGATTGTCAATCTCAAGTAAGACTCGATCATATTAGTCCCATGATGAGATGTTTTGATCCACTTTCATCACTGTCACAGCATTTATCCAACCCCATTTATATCCCTCATTCTTAGCTTGTTGAAGCTTATCATCAAGATGCCCCAGAGCTTCATTATACCCATCCATCTAGACTTACCTTGGTTGTTTATGGAATTGAAAGGTTAATTTGTCAACCTGAGAATGAAGTTTCTTCAACACTCAATCCTTAGATTTTAACTGAGAAGATTGAGTGGATAATTGTTCAGACAAGGCCTGTAGCTTTCGGGACATCTCAGTAATAGCTTGATCTTTATCTTTTAATTACGTAGCTTGATTGGTAAGGGCATGTTGGGTCTTGATTTCCTCTGTAGTACCTCAGCTAGGTTTGACTCTGTCTCGGGAAGATAAAGAAGACAGTTTTATTTTCTTCAGAGCCTCCAACTCCTCCATCAACCTTGCATTTTCAGCCTCCAAGAAGGAATGACCCTCATCTGTAGTAGCAATAATGGTGGATGACTTCAGGGCATCAAGTTCATCTCTCAAGTTGTTATTCTCTTCCTCTAGAAGCTTTGTAATATCCCTTGCTTCATCCACTTCACGTTTCAGCAAGAATTCTTATCTTTGGAAATGAGAAGCAAATTTATCCAACTTTTGCTCAAAGTCTCAACCTTCACTAAGGGCTTGGAATTTCTTCTCATAATGTTCATGCAAATGTGCCTTAGCTTCATTATGGTCCTCTTGTATCTTTTCAATTATTTCATAGTAGGCAACATTATTGGCTATTGCCCGATCAAGAAGACACTTTAGATGAACATAGGCCTCTTTGGATTCCTCGGATACCTCATCCCCAAGCAACTTCAGTAGGACATCCTCATTAAGAGATAAATGACCAGCTTTGAAAAGTTCATTACAACTCTAGAGTAGCTCAGAGTTAGTAGATGCTAAGTATTCCAATTTATCTGATATACCAAAATACAATCTCGGCCAGGCCGAGGGTAGCCTCGTCTAGGACGAGGGCTCCATTATACTGTTACGCCCAGGGGGTTATACTGAAGATAGGGGTTTAACAGGCCGACCCCACTTTTGGCAATACAAGTATGTTGGATGGCCCAAATCAACCCAAGACCATACATACTGAAGCCTCGACTTGGGGATAGCTTAGACAACCATACGATGGGCCAACCCTATAGAGGCCGACAGTACAAAAATTCTATATCCGGCAGTCAGGACACCCAATAGGTCAGCATCAATTTCAACCTCGGCCTATCACCATAAGCTGAGGGTGACACCATCATGGTGCGTGATTCGGGAGACGCGTGGGACAGTGCGCGTAGGACTCATGTAGCACATGGACTAAATCATTATAACAAGATTATTCCCTCACATGAGGGAATATTATATCATCATTACCTACAAGTGGCCCAGCCAGGTATCAACAAGGGATTGTCCAGATCATCGTTCGCGTGCTCAATGCATGCTTAGGTGTACACTAGACCCCCCAAGCCCTATATATACTTGTCATCTTAATCCTTATAAGGTATGGATAATTGTAACCCTAGCTGAAACTCTGTTTGTACACACAGTAGAGAGAGAGCTTATGTGCATTGTATCCAAGGCCATTAGTGCCCATATTTAGTGGATCACACACTCACAATAGATATAGACCTGATTGGATGAACCACTATACATCATTGCCTTCATTCCTCTTACACTCACCCCCCTTTATATACTTATATACGTACATAACTCTATTATTGCCATTGTTGTTACACACTCACAGTGGATGTAGGCCTCTTTGGCTTGCTCGGATACCCCTTCCCCAAGCAACTTCAGTAAGTCGTCCTCAGTAAGAGATAAGTGACCAGCTTTGAAAAGTTCATTACACCTCTAGAATAGCTCAGAGTCAGTAGATGAGAAGTATTCCAATTTATCAATAAACTATTAAGAAGAAGAAAGTCATCAATTAACAAGATGCAGAGTATTAAAAAACACAAGCAAAGGAACATAAATATTTCTATTTTCATTAATAAAAAGTTAAGTACAGATACATATTCAAAAAGAAAAAAATATAACTATTGAAAAAGGAAAACAAAAGATGCTTGGTTTTACACCTTCTTCTTATCTGCTTCAGGATTAGCTAAAGAAGAAACGGGAGCTGAAGGAAGAGGAGGATTAAGTTTGGAAGGCATAGTAGAATCAATATACTGGTGTTGATGGGAAGACTCCACCATTATCAAAGATTCACTAGAACCCTCATTATTAACTTCCTCGTCCAGGTTTGGAGGAATCTCAGGATCATATCGGGAGAATAGCTCGAAATCCTTTGGAGTGCCGACCTCCACCAGAGCAGCAGACCAACCATCCTTGAAGCATTTCTTCTTCGCAAACTCAATTTGCAAAGAAGTTGCTCCAAAGGCCTTATCCCAGCCTCTGTTAAAGCTAGCCTTTCTGGCCCTAACCCTCTTCACCTTCTCAGTACCCAGGTCCTTCTGTAGCTGGGAAAACTTGACTTTCTCAGCATCTAAGTCCTTTTACAACTTGTCAGCTAGACCCCGAGCACTCTCAGTAACTTCTTCAGTATCTTTCATCTTATCCTCCCATTTTTTTTATACATTAGATAATGCTTGTCGGGAATCAAGCAATGACTTTTTTAACTCGTTGAAAGCTTCTTTAAATTCACCAGAGGAAGAAGCTCTCAAAGCCTCATCTTTCTCCAACATATTATTAAAGTCAATGAGGAACTGCAAGAGAATAATAAGGAAAGTTAGTATTGTTAAGAACAAATCAAGACAAGGAAAATTAAAGAAGGCAAAAAGAATATACCAGAGCAAGGCTTTGAGCATCCCTGTCAAAACTCTTGGAGCGAGGTAATGCAACAGCAGCACTCCTGTGGTCTGAAAAAGTCCCTGACTTTATTAGTTGTCTTGCCAATCCAGGGATAATAACCACGGCAGAAGAAGATATGTCGACCAACTCACGCTAGTCTGGAAGAGCAGGAGAACCTTTTTCTAACTTAGAAGGCAGCCATTTCTTTATTATCTTCAGGGGTCTCTCTTTAATTTGATTAGTTGGGGGATTCTTCCCAATCTCATTTTTATTTTTTACCCCTATATCATCTTGTTTCGAAGGGGGATTGGCATCTATGTATCCTAAAATGTTGGGAATCTTCATCTTCATCTTCCCCATGGATACGACAAGGGGAAAATTTGAATCTAAGGAGGAAGGGGAAAGGGAAACAAGATCACCACTACTAGATGCAGTGAGTGAGGAAGTAGAAGGAGGTTCTTGCTCAAGGTCAATCATAGGAGAATTAGTAGGACGATAAATAAAGGAAGAGATTGTGTTCTTGTACTGCAGCAAATAAGATGCAGACCTGACGTGCTCCTAGCCAATCCTTTGATGAAGTCCCCAAATAAACTACAACTCCCTCAGATTCACTTCACTTTCCTTTGAGCACCTTCTCTTTTGATCAACTACAATAAAAATTTACAGAACAATAATTAGTGTAACATTTAAACAGATATGTATAAGTCAAAACAGTTAAATGAGGAATAACTTATCCCATTGCCAAAAGGAGGACACCTAGGCCCCTGGTACTCAGCATTTCCAGTCAACGGGGCGTATTTCCAATTTTTTACAACAACTCCATGTTCAAAATAATCCCTATTGGATTTTGGAAGATTAACTACTAACACTTTATTTACAGCCCTAGTCTTTAAATAAAAGTGGTGTCACTAGTCACCCACTTATAACAAAACATTATTTTTACAATCCCCAGATGGGTTCCATGGATTTGATTCAACCTATACACTCCATTTACAACCCTCCAAGTATTGGGGGCTACCCTAGCTAGGACAACATCAAAGTATTGACAAAATTCAAGGCACGGTGGGTTGGGAGGAAAAGTAAACCCACACTCAGCTACAAAAATAGAAGGAAACCAGTGACCCTCAGTAAGTGAGAAAAAATTAGCAGGTAAAATAGCGTGTTCCAAAACAAACCAAAAGGGAATCTTATATTCATTTTTGAATTCGCTAAGAGAATCAACAAAGTAAACCATGATGAAGAATAGAATAGAAAAGAAAGAATTCTTACAGGAATTAAGGATTCAGCAAGAACTGAAGAACAGAAAACAGTCGCTCAAGAGAGAAAAAGAAAGATTGAAGACACTATAGCCAAAAACAATCAAAATATTTAAGGTAGTAAAAGTTCGTGGCATTTTCCGCTCTTTATAAGTTGCCTCGAAAACTAGAAAAGTAATGATTGAAAGGCAGCGTTGATTGGTGGCGGATAAAAGACAAAAAAGACGAATTTACCCAAAAACGATTCGTTAAAGTTGTGGATAATTTCAAAAATGCCACGCGCATTATATTTCCATAATTAAACCATAATTTTTTACAAGTAGGGGAAGTCGGCAACCGATTAGGCCTAAAATTTTTGCCCGACCAACTTCAAGAGCCAAAATGATCCATACTCTTCTAAAAACTTCAAGCATTAAACATTGGGGGCTTCAGTTGATACCAAAAATTGTCCATCTACGTGGACCATTCAGATACTTAGACTTGTTATACATAGGGATATTATTTCTAGTCATTAAGAATGGAATACCGACCAACACTAGGAATACCGACCAACATCAGGGATGTCGACCAACGATGACAGGCAAACACCAGCAGCTGTATATATTAATGATTGTATAGATGTAAATGTCTATGATATAAGTACATTCCATTCTTTAATATTTCAGCTCTGGTACACCCCTTGGGGGATATAAATACATTGTAAACCCTACATCTAGGGACACATAAAAAGAGAGGAAATTGAACAATCCCAAGACAATATACAATAGTGGATGTAGGCTCTTCCCTCAAGCCGAACCACTTTGAAAATCACTTGTCTCTTATTTTTATTTATGTGTGATCAATTAATTAGCCTAGTGTAGTTTTTTTCAATCAACACTTAGCATCATTGTCGAAAGCCTTTTTAATTATTTAACCACCTATGTTAAAATAAATCGGTGTCAATTTTATCTTTCATTATAAGAAAATGCAGAACAAAATAAAAAAAACACACCATCCATGCAATACAATAGTCGGAGCCAATCATATAATAAATAACTGAAAAAAATAATACCGAATAAACCATCGGTTCCCAAAACAAAATCCAACTATAAGTCTAAGGTAAATAAAACTGAATCTGAACAAAGTTTGATAAACACTGAATAACTGAAATACTAAATTGTCTTAAGGGCCAACATGCCTAAATGAAATACTGAAATGAAAATACTAACCTATGAATGAATAACTAGAGCATGTACATCAATCCTGTAAGCTTCCACAAGTGCTGCAGCTACGCACCCCTAAAAGGAATCATCAATCTTGGCGTCCCTATGGCTGGAAATCTAAAATATTTTGAAAATTATATTTGACAAGGGTCAGAGCCCAAAACATTTTGAAAATATTCTACAAGCACTTAAATCATAGTTTAAAAGCAGTTATTAGATACACACGTTAGTTCCACATACACTCTCTTGAGTCTCTCACCTCTCAACTATAAACACGTTCGTAGTATTTATCTCTCTCGAATACGCAACATACTAATAATTCTCACATAATGTTTATTTCAAATTTTTTTAGCATCACTCGCTACCCGAAGGGCCCCATCTATCCTTTACGTTAATTAAATAGTTTATACATCAATATACTTCTGATTTAAGTCTTAGGTTATCATTCACTCGTCCCGTAACCTAAATCCTAAATTCTCGATAGGTCCCTCAATCGGTTAAGCATCGTCAGTCCAAGTGTCAATTCACCTTCATTAAGAATAATCGAGCCATAATCATGTACCTACTGACCTTCCCTAAGTCTTTTACAAATATTAAACTTATCCTAAGGTTTTCACCTAATTAATTTATTGAAGAATTAAACAAATAAAAATTATGGCAATAATAGGTTAGCCGAACCGGTTCAGCGTGACAGGCGAACCGTTACGCTACCTAATAGATTGAAGGGAGAGTCTGAACCGATTCGAGTCACCTGAAAATTCAACTTTTTCACTATTACAAGTTTCCTCCATTTTTATCCAACAAAACCTTTATGTATTGTACCCAAACTCCCAATCAACACTTTTAAACAACATATATATGTATATGTATATATATATATATATATATATATATATATATATATATATATATATATATATGTGTGTGTGTGTGTGTGTGTGTGTGTGTGTGTGTGTGTGTGTGTGTGGACAATTTCTAACGTAAATAACACATTAAATCCATTCAAAATCTATCCAAGAACGGATCTAATCCCCATAACCCTCAAAACCCTAATTTATTGTGTTCTTCATGTGTAATCATCAAGATACCTAGATTTCTTTTGTTTTATTCATCACATATCATCTAATTTCGAATCATCTACAAAATGAAATTTATTCTACAAGAATTCCTATATCAATTCATGGATTACACCCATTAAATCCCCAAGAATTTGTCCAAAACATGTAATTGAAACCCTACACTACATGGGTATTATAACATGCTTATATAAATCATAAGATATACACTTGCCTTTGCAACATCAGGTCTGATTTTATTTTTGTGTGATGAATATATCCTCCTCCTCTTTCGATCCACACTCCGATGGTAAAGACGGTGCAAGAATGGTATCGAGAGCTCCAAGAATTCTCTCTTCTTCCTCTCTTACGGACTCTATTGTTTTATTTGGTTCTAACCCTATCCTCCCCCGACTATTGATTGATATAACACTTAGAATTTTGTAGCTCCTCCAACCCTAGTCTCCCAAATGATCGAAACACCCTCATATGGTGTCGGGTTGGTTTAAAAATGCCCCGGGACCCAAACAATTCACCCGACTATATTATTCCGTCTATTACAACACTTTCGGAATCAATCGTTACCTCAAAATCATCATCTTAGTCACTCTTCAATAATTCATAATCTCATATAACATATTCTTTTATTCCCAACGTTTATTATTGCCAATTCTCATGTGTATCATCCAGATTTCCAAGGGTACACTTATAATTTCTTACATTAATGATTCATTCACATTTCAAGTGGGTCTCAAAATCGTTTCCATCAATTAAAGTATCACGCGACAAGTATACTCATATCTCAATTTTCAACTCTGAAAGTTCGTAAGGCACACAGCTGAACTCCATTCCATTTAACATATTAATTGTTTCATATTTACAATAATTACATAATTTAATAGATATAGGAATTTTCTAAGCACTATCATTATAAATGGGTTTCCGAAATTTTAAAGGCAATAAATAAAAATAGGAAATTAATTAGGTTTATCTTTCCCTAATTAAAACTCTAATCAATTTATATTAACAACAAGTATTGCTTAGGAAATATCCAAGTCATAAAGAACTAAAGAGGGAAATTAGAGTGTTGTAAACTAAAATAATTAGGCCAAGTGGACCAATAAAATAATGACACCTATCAACATTATTACTAGATCCTCAAATGGTGGATAAATGCAATCGACTCGGATATCTCGTGATTGGTCGTTCGGCCGACCACACCCAGTAAGATGAACCATTAGTAATGTAAATAGACATACATGAGATATTCAAAAGCCACTATGCACATGCACGTGAATAAATATCCAGCTGCATATTCTCGTGTGAAAATGTAAATGCCTAGTGTATAAAGGCATTACATCTGTTCAACTTCCATCTACTATAAATACACTGCTACTTATCTTAGATGGGGGACAAAGTCACATTTTTCTAACCCTAAAAACTATTACTAAGAGACTTGTAAACCCTAAATAGTTAGTGACAATACCTCGTGGTTGTAGGCATCATTCTTGGGATGAACCACGTAAAACCTTTGTGTGTCCTTATATTTCCTTTATTTCTTTATCATAACGTTTTTATTTGTGATTATGAATATTGGATAACTTGACCTAAGATCATTACAAACTATAAAACCCAAATTTAGGCATCAATAGATTGGCGTCATCTGTGGGAATGACAAGTTATTATTATTTCCTACCAATTTCTTTTAAATTCTACTTTTCAATCATACTATCAAAATATGAAAGATATTTGGGAAGTTTTGCCAGAGGTAATGCCTTCAATTCTTCTGCCTCTCCTGGCATAGGATATCTTCAAGGAATCTTGCTAAACATTACAAATGGATAGGGAGAAATGAAAGATAGATTAATAGAGATTACTCAAATGCTCCAAGACAGACCTATTACTGCTCAATCTTCCAGATGGGAGATGCCACCTCCACCTCCCATAAATGAAAGAAACAGATTTATGCATTCCAGATCCTCATATGACAGGTTTTACAACCCTAGCTTGACCTCCTCTCTTAGATCCACAGATTACTATGATGTGTTTTCCCTCTCTCATGAACAGACAAGCCCCCTACATAGGCTGAGGAAGGGCTTTGCCTTTGATCGTCTATAACCCCAAGAAAATAGGGGACATAATCACCGGGAACCATTTAGATCATGAGATCATTGAGAAGGATCTATGAGATCAAGAACTAGCATACGAGAGTTGATGTGAGCTGAGCAGACTTCCAAAGAAGAAAGATTAACACAGACTCACAACCAAGCCTCTAGAGTTGCCTCAATTAAAACTAGTCCAGAAGACCATCCTTAGAAGGGTTCAATCCAAGGATTGGAAGACCTCTTAGGAGAAATAACTAAATCTAAAAATCCTATGCAAAGTAGTTTTGTGAAGGGATCACCCTTCATTCCAGTCATAGTTAATTTCCTCACGCCTACTAAATTCAAACCACCTTTGGTTACTCTCAAGTACGATGGTAAAGTTGATGTCCTTCATGTAGAGAAGTATCAGGATGCAACCGACATCTACTTAGTCCCAGATAAAATGCGTTGTAGAGCATTTGCAAGTACTATTATCGGATCAACGCAGATCTGGTATAATAATTTGTATCGTGGGAAAATATCTAGCTTCCAATATATCACTGAGTTATTCATCAGTAACTTTTTCTTTAGAGCCAAACCCATTAAAATGGTAGCTCATTTGCTAAGTGTTTGATAGTGACCAGGGGAAATTACTTGCGAATATATAACTCACTTTAACAATGAAAAGTTAGAAGTGGTAGATTATGAAGAAAAGACATCTATTACAGCCTTGATGAGTGGTTTTTTCCTTGAGAAGTTGTATTATGCTCTGGCTAAAGACTCCCCTCCCCCAAGACTATGACTGAATTAATGGCTAAAGTTGATAAGATCATGAACAGCGAGGAACTATGGCTGCTAAACAAGTTCCAGGTATTATGGCCAATGGTCATAAGAGCTCCGATAAAAAGGACCAAAAAGATTTTAAAAAGGTCGAAAAGCCCAAGAAGTATGATGAATATACCCCTTCACTATTTACATACATCACATCCTGTACGAGATCAACGGAAGCAAGGATCTCAAATGACCTAGAAAATTAAATTCCCCTCCTAACTGAAGGGACAAATCCAAGTATTGTGAATTTCACAAGGACCATGGACATACTACTTACAACTGAATAGTCCAAAAAAATGAGATAGAAAGTTTGGTCCGACGTGGCAAGGTTTTCAAATTCGTTGACAGGACAGAGGAAAAAAACACCAGAAGATGATCAGAATCCCCTTACAAAGTAATGAAAGATGAGAAAAGAGGCATAGATAATGATTCAAAAGATGACCCAAACTTACTGAAAAAATTCTGAGAGCCTGAACTCAAGGTAAATATGATATCTTGTTGTTGATGTAAAAAATTAGATTGTATCTAATTAATTAATCATAGATTAATATGAATAAATAAGACAAAGGATTTTTGAAGTAGTTCAGCCTGGTGAGAATGGCCTATGCCCACTATTTTGTATTGCTGACTGTTTATTTGGAGTCTCGATAATAGGTCCACCAAGAGATCCCAAGTCCCCTTCTTATGAGGAGGTGACAATATATTTATAGCCTTCAGGCTGTACATATGAAAGGATAATGCGATGTTATCTAGTAGACATATACATCTGTATGATAATAATGTTCATTTAATGCGTAGCTGTCTTTTGATTCTCTTGATTTGGATGCTCTACACGCTAAGTAGCTCGGACCACTTAAGTTGCTCGGTACGCTTGAGTTTCTCGGGGCACCTGAGTTGCTCATTGACAGTATGTTGTTCATCTAAAGTATTTGTATTTTCTACATAGGTTGACACATGTCTTCAAGTGATTGGTCCACGTCAGCGAACTAAATTTGGTATCAACAGAAGCCCCCAATGTTTTACAGTTGAGGTTGAAGGAGAGTGTGAAACATTTTGCTTAAAAACTTCTTGGATTATTGATCTTCATGGATTTTAGGAAAATTTTATAGTTCCTTTTTGAGCGCATAATATCAAGCTTCATAAATATTTTAAATTTTCATGATAACTTCGATATTTGTTCCATTTTCTTCTTTTAGCCGTTGAAAACGCAAACGTCTTTCCTTGTAATCATTATTTTTCTCTATTCCCGAGGTAAAGTATTTAAGTGCGAAAGAAATACTATCGTTTTTTCACTTTTCAAATCTGTATCTCTGAACTCTTCATCTTATCTCTATCTTTTGCCTTCGTTCTTTCCATCATTTATTGACAACTGATCTCTATTTCTTCTGTAAGATTTTCTTCCTTCTTCTTTATTTTCATTATTCACCATAGTTTATCTTGTTGAATCGTTAGACAAATTTCGGTCTGAGTTTTCAATCCTTTCGTGGGTTATTTTGGAGGAACTTTCTTATCCTTGTTATTTACTTTCTTTGGCGGAGGGACACTGGTTCCCAAGTCTTTTTGTAGCCGAATGTGGCTTTTCTTTCCCGCCCAATCCCCTGTGTTTGGAGTTTTGTCAATATTTCGATATAGTACTTGCAATAGTAGCTCCAAATACATGGAGGGTGGTTAATGGCGTACATAGGTTGAATCAACTTCATAGAACTCGTTTAGGGATTCCAGAGATTATGTATTGTTACAGATGGATTACCAGTGATAGTACTTTCTATTTAAAAACTAGGTTTTCGAATAGAGCTTTAGTTATCAATCTTCCCGATGCCAATTGGGACTATTTTGATCATGTGGTTGTGATGAAAAATTGGCAACACCCTCCATTAAATGGAGATGATGTATACCAAGGTCCCAGGGGTCCTCCTTATGGCAATGGGATAGGTTATTTTTATTTTTGAAATCTTGTTTTCTTTATACTTGATAAAATGCATCACTGACATTTGATTTTGTTTGTTACAGTTGACAGTAAAAGGAAACCTCTAAAAGAAACCGAGGTTAATATAAAGCATTTAAAACTTATCTGGAGCTTGCATCAATCTGTTTCTGGGGAGCACGTTAGATCTGCTTCTTATTTGCTGCAATACAGAAGCTACACTTCATCTTTCATTGCTCATCCTCATCAAGTGGTGGTTGATCTTGATCAGGTACCACCCTATGAAACCAGTGTGGAAGGTTCTTCCTCTGAATTGAGTATTCCTATTACTGATTTAATGAAGAAGAGGAGAGCTCCTGCCTTTTTTGACAAGTCTGACTTTGCCACCGATGGGGCAAAGAAGAATAAACAAGATGTCCCAGAGGAGGGGACGAAGAGTATAGATGTACCCCCCTCTACTGCTGCTAAAGAAGCTGGTAAAAAGCCCCATGTGCATCCGAGTAAGACTATTGTTAGCTCACCTTCGAGTGAGACTGTTGCCATTCCACCAACAGATAATGCTCCTGCTCCTCTGAGGATATTAAAAATAAGTTCTTCTGAGACACCTGTTAAACCTATCTCTCAACCTTCAAATATTGAAGGTAGTGTTCCATATCTTGTTCCTCCGAGCTCTGCTGTGGGCTTGGTAAGATCCTAGACTGCCTCAGAAGTCCAAAGCATTGAAGATACTTTTTCTCATGAGAGAATTACTACTATGGATGCTCAACACATTGCATCAGTAAGTATTGTTAGCCTGAGTTCTTTATTTTCTAATACTATGTTCATATATTGACTTAAAGCTCTTTCTTTTTTCAACTTGTGACGTGCTTTTACAGCATTTTGAAGAAAGATGAAGCTATCAGGGCTTCCAGATCCTTGGGTGGGGTAGAAGAAGCTTTTGCTGGACTAACCCAGTTTTTGAGGGAATCTCTTCAGAAGTACGAGGAAGACAAAGATGCTTGGGAGAAGAAATTGAAGTCTGTTGAAGCGAATCGAGATTAGGCTGAAACTGCCTCCAAAGAGTTGGAGAAGAAATTGAAGGAAACTGAACAGAGTAACAAGGAGCTTGAGGTCGAGCTTAAATCTACTGAGGAAAATGTTGATAAACTTCAAGATATTGAGCGATACAAGACAGAGCTAGAAGAAAAACTGAAGTCTACCGAAGAGCTCCTTAGGGAAAGGACCTCCTCGGAGAAGGCTAAAAGGAAAGCTGTAGTTAAAAAATCATTCAGTGCTGGCTGGGACAAAGTTTGGAACAAGGGCCTGGCTGTCATGTCTTCTCAAATGGATTATGATAGTGTCAAATATTTTAGGGATGGATGGGTAGCAGCCTTGAAGAAATTGGAGGTTGCTGAAAACTTTGAGTTGTTCCAGGAGCACACTTATAGCCCTCCTCCCTCTCCTGGAGAAGAAGAAGAAGAAGATAAAGCAACTTCAGATGAGTCTTCCTTGATCACAGGAGATCAGGTCCCTATTGTTCAACCTTTCGATAAAGTTCATCCAGCTAGCACACTTGCCGAGCAATTACTATTGCTCTCCGAGCAACCAACCCCTTCATCCAAATCGTCTGAAGAAGTCATAGGAAATAAGCAGAAGGTGTAAAGTTATTCGGGTATTTTGTTTAGCTATTTTCTTGAATGTAATCCTTGAACAATGTTTTCCTTTATCATGAAGAATAAAATTTGAACTCCTACTATTCGTCTTAAATTTCTCTCTTACTAACTTTATTCGCATCATTATTGTTTTTTATTTTATTTTTTCATTTTATCTTTGCTAGTTTGTGGCCAGGATGGAACTTTTATCAGCTCATGATTCAGAGTTGATGAAGAAATGCAATGACTATTTCAAAGATGGTCATGCATATTTTACTGAGGCTCAAATCAATGATATTCTTGGACCAGATGCCTCTGAACGAGCAATTGATGCTTATCAATACCTGAAGTGCTTGCTCGATCATGCTGTTCCCAACAATGTGGCCTATTATGAAATAATTGAAGATCTTCAAGGAATGATCGAGGAACTCCAACAGCAGTATAAATAATTTTCTACACTTCTGCATTAAGGCTATGAGAAAAAGGACCAATAATTGAGTGCTGACAAGGGATATGACAAGTTCATTTCTGCTCATGAGAAAAAGGAGAGTGTTCTGAAGCTTGAAATTAAAGAGCATAGATATATCGCCAAGTTGTTAGAGCAGGGGAACATTGCTTTGCAGGAGGAAATAAAATAACTCAAATCTACTATCTCTTCCTCAGGAGCCTTAGTCCCCATTAATGATGAAGGTTTTTCTCTCTTAGAGGTATAAAATGCTAACTTACGAGATGAGTTAGAAACTTTGAAACGATATGGACCCTCCACATGTACTCGTGGTAGAGCAAGATCTTCTTCTTGTGGACGAGCAAGGGCTGGTCGGGTCACCATTGAAGAAGCGAGAACTCAATCGACTTTAGAGAATCAAGTCGTTCAGTTGATGGCGAAGAACCAAGCCTTGGCAGAAATGTCTAAGAAGATTCTGAACTTCACCGAGCAACTCTCTAATCAAAGTTCTGCTCTGAAAAGTAAAGAAATTCTAGTGAAGAAACTCTACGAGCAACTTGAGAGGTTAACTTATCAATTTCACAAATAGCCTATGGAATTTTGGATGGCTAGGTATAATAAAGCTCTATATTATCTTGATGCTCATTTGTAGCAATAAAATAATGAGGGGTACAAGCAAGGATGGTTGAACGCTATGTGTGTGCTAAAATTGGAACAAGGACACTACTTATGGGATTATTATGAGCCCAGAGTGCTCGATTTGCCCGTGCCTCCTTTTAAGCTTGATATTAGTTGGATTCCTGCTCGTGTAATTCCTCAATGCCTGATTTCCAAGTATCTCGGTGATTACAGTCTTCATGCAAACTTTGAGATAGCTCATCCAGAACACTTGCTTGATCGACCATTCATAATGAATGTCAAAATGCTGTGAGATCTAAACTTTATAAATTCCCCTTATGCGTTAGATGATCCTCCAGCTAAGGTAGAACCTGTTTCAAAAGAAGAGGGAAAGAAACCCATAGAATAGGATATGTTTATGTAATGAATCAAAATTCATATCATATGTAATCTACTTGATTTTAATGAAGAAAAATTTAGTCTTTGACAATTTCATTTTTCTTTGAAATAATTTGTAGAATGTCCTTATTTGTTGGTTTGTTGGTTGGTGAATAAGTATATATATATATATATACCATACTTATACCATTTGTTGTTTGATTATAGTGACTTGTCACTCTTTGGACCTAAGCATTGGAATGATTTTCATCCCATGTTCCTGCTTAGTTGTAGTAATCTCATATGGATTACCTGATTGCTTAGGCAGTGGACGCCCCGGGAGGTCGTCCAGCTTCTTACCTAGTTTGGTACCAGCTAACCGGAGTTGGTGGTTATTGATTTACCGACCAACCGGAGTTGGTGGTAATGAGATGTTGACCAACCAGAGTTGGTGGTATTGAATTCTTGACCAACCGCAGTTGGTGGTAATTGAATTTCTGACCAACCGGAGTTGGTGGTATTGAGTTCCCGACCAACCAGAATTGGTGGTAATTGAATTGCCGACCAACCGAAGTTGGTGGTATTGAGTTCACGACCAACCGGAGTTGGTGGGATTGAATTCCCGACCAATCGAAGTTGGTGGTAATTGAATTTCCGACCAACCGGAGTTGGTGGTGTTGAGTTCCCGACCAATCGGAGTTGGTGGTAATTGAATTGCCGACCAACCGGAGTTGGTGGTATTGAGTTCCCGACCAACCAGAGTTGGTGGTAATTAAATTGTCGACCAACCGGAGTTGGTGGTATTGAGTCCCCGACCAACCGAAGTTGGTGGTATTGAATTCCCGACCAACCGGAGTTGGTGGTAATTGAATTTCTGACCAATCGGAGTTGGTGGTGTTGAGTTCCCGACCAACCGGAGTTGGTGGTAATTGAATTTCCGACCAACCGGAGTTGGTGGTGTGTTGCTCTGAATTTGGGTTTGTGTAGTAGTGTGTAGCACTAATATTCCGAAAACTTTTCAACAAAGAAGGAAATATGAGCGAAATATCACTTTATTCATATTGAAGAAACTGTGTTACATAGGAATTTCCATTACTGATAGTACTTGTGCAAGTGTTCTGTATTCCATGAATTCTTGAATTCTTCTTCTTCCAAAGTTTCAATTCGGTATGTCTCAGGACGAACAACTTTAGTTACTCTGTAGGGTCCATGCCAGTTGGCCTCCAGTTTGTTGTGCTTTTGGATCACTTTCTTCTGTACATAATCTCCTTCTTTCAAATCACACTGGTTCACCCTTTTGTTGTAGAACAAAGCTGTTCTTCGTTGGTATGCAGTATTCCTGATTGCTGCTTCTTCCTTAACTTCTTCGAGCATATCCAGGTCTAATCGTCTCATTAAGTCACTGACAGGAGAATTGAAATTAAGCACCCTAAGTGTGGGTAGGCCCAATTCAACAGGTATGACAGCCTCACTCCAAAATGTTAACATGTATGGAGACTCACCAGTTGCTGTTCGTGGTGTAGTGCGATAGACCCATAACACAGAGTGTAGCTCGTTGATCTAATTTCCCTTTGCATCATCCGGTCATTTTTTCAAACCATTCAATAGGGTTCTGTTAATCACTTCAGTTTGCCCATTGCTCTGGGGATGGACTGGCGCAGATTGGATCTTCAATACGTTAGATTGATGACAATAGGCTGCAAATTCCTCGTTGTCAAATTGGGTTCCATGGTCAGTGATGAATGCGTGGGGAAGTCCATATCTGTAAATAATATTCTTCCAAATAAACTGATAGACCTTGTCATATGTCATATCAATGAGAGGGTCAGCTTCCACCCATTTAGTAAAATAATCCACAGTAATCACGAGGTATTTGAATTTTTCCCTCGTCGTTGGAAGTGGTCCGACCAAGTCTATCCTCCACATGGAGAATGGCCAAGGGGACGTTATGGGTGTTAACAATTCTTGGGGAGTTCTTCAGATGGAAAAGAAATGTTATCACTTATCACACTTCTTAGCATAAGCTGCGCAATCAGCTCTCATCGTTGGCCAATAATACCCCTGTGTTGTGATCCTCTGCAAAAGCGTTCGACCTGCTACATGGGCTCTGCAGGATCCTTCGTGCACCTCTTCAATCAAGTCTTTAACTTCAGAGGGATGGACACATCTCTGTAATCCTTCTATAACTCCTATTCTGTACAAAATACCACTGGTTAATACATAACGAGCAGCTTTAAACTTTAGTTTCTTAACTGCGAGTTTATCAGGTGGTAGAATCCCTTCTTCGATATAGGCCCTAATGGGATCCATCCAGGAAGGTCCCAAGTCAAGGGAAATGAAATTTATCATCAAATCTTCGTCTATGCTCCGACCAGCCAGGATTTCTATTGGGATTATTCTTCGTAGCTCGGTGCATGTGGCTGATGCTAACGGAGCTAGGGCGTCTGCTCTTGCATCTCTAATCTCAGTATTATAATCAACTGAACTGCAGTAAAACTCGATACAACCTCCATTACTTTTGCATGATACTTGACTATTAATTCTCCCTTTACTGCATATACCCCCAGAATTTGATTTACGATTAACTGTGAATCACTGAATACAACTACCTACTCTGCCTTCATGGTTTTGGCCAGACTTAGACCCACGATCATAGCTTCATATTCAACCTCATTATTAGAAACCTTAAATTGAAAGCGTATAGCATAATCCATATCAATCTCATCTGGACTGTTTAAAATAATTCCTGCTCCACTGCCTGTAGTGCACGAAGAGCCGTCCACATACAGATTCCACACAGGTACTTCATTATCAAACTCTTGGTCAACAGAGCTCCTCAGTGGAATATCTGATGCTTCTTTTTGTCTTCCCCCGACACTTCTCGCTACTCGTTGATTATCTTCTCTTGATCGTCCATGGATGGAGGTTGGTCGGGGGTTAAATTTTATGATCCCGTAACATCCACGGGTTGGTTTGTATTAAACTCCTGTTCTTCAGAGGTATCAGATTGAGTAAACTCTGCAATAAAATCCGCTACTGCCTGCCCCTTAAGTGACGATCTAGGCTCATAAATTATATCATATTCACCAAGTTCTATTGCCCATTACATCAATCTTCCTGATTTCTCTGGTTTATGTAGAGCCTGTCTTAATGGCAATCAGTATACACTACTATAGTATGGACTTGGAAGTATGGCCTCATCCTTCTGCTTCCTTCGATTAGTGCCAGTGCTAACTTTTCCAACCTTGGATATCTGATCTCTGCTCCTCGGAAAGCCTTATTGGTGTAATAGACCGGTTTTTGGACTCCGTCCTCCTTTCTTATCAACGCCAAACTAACTACATTCTCTGAAACTGTCAGATACAAGTATAATCTTTCTCCCATCACTGGTCTAGATAATAATGGAGGTGTCCCCAGATATTTCTTCAATTCTTGAAAGGCCCCCTCGCATTCCTCATTCCACTCAAAAATTTTTCGGAGTGTTTTGAAGAATGGGAGACATCTGTCTGTTGCTCGTGACACAAATCTGTTGAGTGTTGCGACTCACCCTGTGAGACTTTGCACTTCCTTCTTCGTAGTTGGAGATCGCAGCTCCAATAGAGCTTTGATCTTTTTAGGGTTCGCCTCGATACCTTGTTGGTTAATAATATATCTGAGAAATATGCCTTATCGTACTCTGAATATGCATTTGGTGGGATTCAACTTCATTTAATATTTCTCTAGTTGATCAAGGTCTGACCTAGGTCAACTAGCTTATCAGCAGCTTTCTTGCTCTTTGTCAGCATATCGTCAACATAAACCTCCATGTTATAACTGATTTGCTCTACAAACACCTTATTCATTAGCCGCTGATATGTCGCACCTGCATTTTTAAGTCCAAAAGGCATAACATTATAGCAATAAGTTCCCCTTAGGGTGATAAAAGAGGTACTTTTCCTATCTTCAAGTATGATTTTAATCTGATTGTAGGCAGAATAAGCATCCATGAAACTCAATAATTCATGCCCCGAGGTAGCATTCACCAGTTGATCGATTCGAGGTAAAGGAAAATGATCCTTTGGACATGCCTTATTAAGACCAGTGAAGTCTACACACATCCTCCACTTATTATTTTTCTTCTTTACCATCACCACATTTGCTAGCCAATCAGGATATTTGACATCCTCAATAAAAGAGGCTTTTTGTAGTTTCTCTACTTCTTCCTGTATAGCTTGGTTCTTTTCAGGACTGAATACTCTTCTTCGCTGCTTCACTGGCCTGATTTCCTTGTTCACGTTGAGTTCGTGACACAGGAAATTTGGGTCTATCCCTGGCATATCTTTATGACTCCATGCAAAAGTCTGTATCTGAGTCTTAGAAATGCTATCAGTTCCTGTTTTATTGATACATCCAATGACGCACCAATTTGGGTTGTTCGTTCTGGGTGCTCATCGTCCAGAATAATACTTTCGGTAGCTTCCATGACCTGGCCCTTCACGAGCTGAGACTAGTCTCTAGGGTCTAATGTGTCAATCTCTGCATCTTCTATTTCATCCACTTGATAAGTATTAGTCTTTTTCCTAGATTCTTCGTGTTCCTCCTGTTCGACAAATGAATAGTAGCATTCCCGAGCTACTTTCTGATCGCCTTTCACAACTCCCACTCCAAAGTTGGTTAGGAATTTTAAACATTGATGCACAGTATACGGTACTTCTTCGAACTTCTTTAAACCTACCCTTCCCATGATGATATTATAAGCTGATTGGACATTTTTATCCATTACGAAAAAGCGTACTCTTTCTGTCCGACAAGCAGGCTATGTACCGATAAGCATATCCAACTTGATCGTCCCAAGTGGAAAAACCTTTTCGCTAGTAAAATCGAGGAGGGGCCTATGATAGGGCTCCAACTGGTCTAACTTTAAATTCAAACTGTCGAAGCATGGATAGAACATGATGTCTGCAGAGCTACCATAGTCCACCAGCACCCGTGAAATCACCAATTCCTTCATTCTCATCTTGATCACTAATGGGTCATCATGAGGATATAGTACACCTGCCAAGTCGTTCTTAGAGAATCCGATGACCAGTTTGTCCTTATTCACCTTCCTCGGGCGATCATTTTCAGCCAAATTTATTCGTTGTATGTACGAGCAAGCTTGAGCCTCATTGAGGTAAGCTTTCCTCTCCTCAGTAAGATCTCCACCTCCTGAATCTCCACCTGTAATAACATTACATTCAAATGATCCAAAATGGATTGAAAATACCTCATGCTCTGGCTGTCTTGGTCTTTTAGGGAGGTCTGGATCATCTTCGTGATCTCTCTTCTTGTCTTCTTTTGCTCGACGAGGAGATTTAAATCTTTACCTTCCTCGGTTGTTGGTCCTTCCATCATTTTAGCGATCAACATACTTAGCCAATTTTCCTCACCTGATGAGTGCTTTAATTTCATTCTGGAGAGCTATGCAACGCTTGGTCGTATGACCATGGTCTTTGTGGAATTTGCAATATTTGGACTTATCCCTTTTGTCAGGATCTGCCTTAATTTTCTCTTGCCAAGCTAACTCTTCGCTGTTCTTGATCTCCTCCAGAATGTGATTTATATCTACCTTCAAGGGAGTATAATTTTTAAATTTTCTCATCTGCTCCAGTGCTTGCTTTCCTTTTGACAGCCTGTTGCCACCATTGTTCTTCTGATCTTTCTTCTTAGTTTTACCAGCTTCAACCTTGGCCTCCTTAGTGTCTGTACTCTTCTTTTTAGCCATGGCTTCCTCAGCGTTCATAATTTTGGCTGCCTTTTCCATCAGTTCTGCCATGGTCCTAAGCGAATCTTTGGGCAAAGTGTAGTACAACTTATCTGGCAACAGCCCACTCATCAGAGCAGTAATTGCTATTTTCTCCTCGTAATCAATTACCTCAAACTTCTCATTATTGAAACGAGTAATGTAGTCCCTAGTACTTTCTTCTGGCTTCTGTCTAACACTCAATAAGTGTGCTACTCGTTTGACTGGTTATGCTCCAAAATAGAAATTCCCTATAAAGAGCTCTGCCAGTTGAAAGAAAGTCACAATCTTCCCCCAAGGAAGGTTATTGTACCATATCTGGACTGACCCGGTAAGAGTTCCTGAAAATTCCCTACATCTCATCTCATCTGGAACTGTATAGATATGTTGTGGAAGCCACGGAAATGATTATCCCATATGATGATCGCCCAGAAAGAACAACGCAAATTGGCTCGTGTCTAGAACCAACCCTCAAATAGGAGTTAATAAAATTTCTTAAAGAGAAGAAGAATGTATTTTCTTGGAGTCATGAGGATATGCCATGGATTGTCCTCAAATTCATATGCCACGAGTTGAATATTATCAAAGATGCTAAGTTGATCAAGCTGAAATGGCATGTGTTTAGTCCCAAGAAGAACATGTTTATCCATGAAGAGGTGGGCAAATTATAGAAAGCGGATTTCATTAAAGATCACTCCTTTTTCCCAGAATCGATCAATTATTTGACGCCACAGTCGGGCATGTGTTGCTCAGTTTTATGGATGCCTATTCAAGTTACAAATAAATTAAGATGAAGATAGAGGATAAGGAAAAACCATCATTCATCACCAGCCGAGGTACCAATTACTACAACATTATTCCCTTTGGGCTCAAAAACCCTAGAGCAATATACCAAAGGTTGGTGAATGAATTTTTTAAGGAACAAATTGGTACAAATATGGAGGTGTATATAGATGACATGCTCACCAGAAGAAATAAAATTACCGACCATATTATGGACTTGGGAAAGACATTTGATCCATTGGAAAAGCACCAGATGAGGCTCAATCCTACCAAATGCGTGCTCGGCATATAATAAGGAATGGTCTCGGGGTTCATAGTAAATTAAAGAGGCATTGAGCCAATCCGGACAAGATCAAAGCACTGATTAACATGCAGTCTCCCTTATGAAAGAAGGATGTACAAAAGCTAACTTAAAGAGTAGCTTCCCTTAACAGGTTTATTTCTTGAGATATTAGCAAATGATTACCCTTCTTCAAGATGCTAAGAAATACTTTTAAGTGGCCTGAAGAATGTGAAAATGCCTTCTTGGAGTTGAAGAAAAATTTAGGATATCCACCATTGCTCTCCCGACCACTAATGGGGGGAAATTTATACTTATATCTGAGAGTATCTAAGTTGGTGGTTAGCTCGACACTCAACCGACTAGAAAATGGGGTACAAAAGTAAGTTTACTGCACTAGCAAGGCACTTTGAGGAGCAAAATTTTGGTACACACTCCTAAAAAAGATTGATTTGGCCCTCATTGAAGCTTCGCGGAGAATGAAACCATATTTCCAAGCACAGACTATTGTGGTCTACATTGACTAACCGCTATGACAAGCCATTCACAAACTAGAAAAGTCAGGGAGATTGATGGTCTAAGCATTGAATTTAGGAGAATACGATATACAATATGAACCCTGAACAACATGAAAGGGCCAAACGGTAGAAAATTTATAGCTGAATTTTACTTATGACGAAAATCCTGCCAACCAAACTCTAGCAAAAGAAAAATCAACCAATAAGACTCCTCAGGTAGATATCTTAAAGGCAAACCATATCGAGCAAACTTCTCCAAAATAGACAAACTAAAAACATTGATTGCACAAAAAGTAGTTGATTAGTACTTGGAGCAAAGTAAAAAAGTGTTTAAGCATGGTTCCTTGAGTGAAGGGAACTTTGATATAAAATTAGTTGTATAGAAGATGTACGTATATTGATCTTTATGTGCTATTAGTATTAATGTTGTATTAATCATTAATAATCCTGATGATATACATGTGGAGTGTGTGCTTCATTTTTAATTCCAAACCTCTAATAATGAAGCAGAGTATGAAATGTTAATTTTCGGCTTTGAGTTAGCTCTCTCATTAAGTGTTGAATAGGTCTTAGCTCACAGCGATTCCCAATTGATCATTAATCAGATACTGGGAATATACGGAATCAAAGGAAAATTAATGACAAGGTACCTAACAAAGGCCTGAGAACGAATATTCAAGTTTTCAGCAGTTAAAATGGTTAGAGTACCCATAATTAAAATGCCCGAGCATATGCACTTGCTTGGTTAGCTTCATCGACCAGAACATAATCGGCTGATGAGTAATAACACTCTCTAGCCACTTTTTGGTCGCCTTTCATAGCACCTACCCAAAAATGAGTTAGAAACTTCAAGCATTGATGGACAGTTGATGGTACGGCTTCAAACTTCTTCAATCCTACCCTGTCGAGGATCACATTAGATGCAGATTGAACATTCTTATTGATCACGAAGAAATGTATTATCTTTGTGCGACTTACTGGCCAAGTGCCTATTAACACTTCTAGCTTGATTATTCTCAGAGGGTAAACGTTTTCACTAGAAAAGCCTATTAATGGTCTATGATAGGGTTCCAGCTGGTTGGGCTTCAAGTCCAAACTCTAAAAGCAAGGATAAAACATAATATCGACTGAAATCCTATTGTCAATCAAAACTCTAGCGATGATAATATCCTGGATTCTGAACTTGACAACCAATGGGTCATTATGGGGATAAAGTACCCCAGAAAGATCATTTTTTGAAAACCCAATCACCAATTGGTCTTTGTTGACTTTTCTTGGATGATCATCTTCATTCAAATTAATCCTTTGGATATAGGCTTCATTAAAGTAAGCTTTCATTTCAACAGTGTGATTACCTCCTTATGCATCGTAACTTATAATCATATGACACTTAAAAGAAATAAAACTAATCATAGCTACCTCACGTTCTGGTTTCTTGGGCTTCTTCGACGGGTCTGGATCCTCGTTATAATCATCTTCATGATTTCTCTTCCTATCATCTCTAGGCTTGCATGGAGAATTTGACCTTATTCTAGGTTCTCTGCCACCTCCCCGATCAATAAATTTATTGAGTCTTTTCTCAGTGGATGAGGGATTCAATCTCATTTTGTAAATCGATGCACTTATTAGTTATATGACCATGGTCCTTATGGAATTCATAATATTTGGATCTATCCTTCTTGTTAGGAGGCGCCCTTAACTTCTCAAGCCATCGCAAATCCTCATCGTGCTTGATTTCTTTCAAGATATGGTGAATGCTAATACTCAATGGAGTGTAGTTTCCATACTTTTTGAGTTTGTCTTCTTTCTTCGGCCTCTGCTTCTTTTGCTCCTTCTTATCAGGCTTCGTGGCTGAACTCTATTTTGGGGCCATAGCTTCCTCAGTATTCATTATTTTTGTTATTTTTTCCATGAGTTCAGCTATAATTTTGGGAGGATCTTTAGCCAAAGTATAATATAGTTTTTTGAGAAGCAAGCCACTCATAAGAGCAGTGATGGTCATTTTCTCCTCATAATCAATCACCTCCAACTTTTCATTATTAAAATGTGTAATGTATTCCCTGGTACTTTCTCCCACTTACTGTCTTACACTTAGATGATGAGCTACTATATTCACTGGCTTAGCTCCAAAATAGAAGTTGCTCATGAATAGCTCGAAAAGCTGATTGAACGTGAAAAATTATCCTCGGGGAAGGTTATTATACCATATTTGGGCTAAACGCGTAATGGTACTTGAAAATTCTATGTACCTCATTTCATCAGGGACTAAATAAATATCAGTTGCGGCTTGATATTATTCAATATGGAGAACTGAATCAGTCTTATCGTCATATTTAGGAGTGACTACAGGAGCTCTAAATTTTGATGGAGTAGGAAAATCCATAATTGCGTGAACAAACGGGGATCCTTTAACAAAACTCCGCTGCAAAGGATTCTTTGCTTTCATCATTCCACCCAACTGATCTTCTAACCTCTGGATTGACCCTTTCCGGGATGGATTTTTAGCCTTAGATTTATTTGAAGCAGCTCGATTGTGATGACCATGTGTTTGGGTTGAACTCTCCTCCTGAGAGGTTTGCTCGGTGTGTATAGATCGTTGAACACTTTATATTGATCTAACTGAGGCCTCATGTTGATCGTTTTATTGTTGAGTGATCCTAAATAATGCCCTGGGAATATTTTTATATGCTCGGGGTCCCAAACGATCAAAGGGTGAAGCTCTGCTTAGCCTTTCAGGAGAAAAAGAATGGATATCATAGAGTTATGTGGACCTGAGCAATGAACTTGCTCCTGGACGATAAGAGGTATCCCGTGAAGATCTAGAATAACTATGTCTGATGAATCTTGGAGGTGGAGGCGACATTTCTCTTTTGGACGAGGGTTGTCGGGAGAAGGATGGAGATCTAACTTGCAATGACTGAGACCATTGCCTCACCGTGTACTGCATTGCTTCTTGTCCTATAGCAATACTTTCCAGAATTCCAGTTAGGTTTGTTGCCATAGGCAGAGCAGACGGAACAGGCAGATTACCTTCATTTGTGAGGTTGGACTCACGGTCAGTCATCATGCTTTGAACAAGAGTATGTAAGAGTAAGAACGGTAATTAGAAATACTTCCCCACAGACGGCGACAATCTGTTGATATAAAAAAATTAGACTAGATCTAATTTAATAATCACACATAAAATATGTAATAGTAAAATAAAGAAAGAGTTTTTAAAGTGGTTCAGCTATGTAAGAAAGCCTACGTCCACTGTTATTTTATTGATTTGTGTGGTTGCAAAAAATTAGGTATTCTTGTAAATAAGAATATCTCGGAATCCATTCAACCGTGCCCTTGATGAAAGGGATACAATGTATTTATTATGACCTGGAGGTCAAGGGTTGGAATGTCAAGGGATGGAATACTTTTATATAATTAAGCATTTACATCTTTACATAATAACTGTGACGATTAGTTGTATAAATCACGTGTAGTATGACCCTTGGTATGACGACGCTTCGTTATCCTGGTGGTCGGCCTTCCTAGTGTTGGTCGGCATTTCATGTATTGATCGACATATTTACTTCTTGTTGACTAGGACTTTGACCATGTAGGAGGATACGTGTTCACTTCTGATTGGTCCACGTAGGTGGATAATTTTTTGAATCAACAATGAGGGTCATATATGTTATAATAATCGTAATAGCGTGTTTAACTTACGATGGGGTGATTAGCGGGCTAGCTTAGATAACTATTGTGGTCTAGTTAGATTAGGTAATAACTAGATGAATAAATGAATGCGATATGTGTGCACTATAGAATAAGGGTGATGTTGTCTTTAAGAGAGTGCGACCGTGAAATCGATTATGAATACTATATACTATGCATTTCATTTATTACAATAAAATGTTTGCTAAACATTTTTAAATAATTGGGCTCTGACCCATTTGCAAAATATTTTTTTCTTAAAAACCTTTTTAAGTGTCCAACTACTAGGACCCCCGGCTCAAAAATCCGTTCCAGGGATGTGATGCTACAGCATGTGTGGATGGATGCAGGAATTGAAGTAGATGTCTCAGTTGATTCATTCTTGTTTAAGATTTAATTATTCCAATTTTTTTGGGGGGGAATGTTACCCCTACAATACTTGTTCACTTTATTATTTCGGACTTATGTGGAGTTTTATTTATTTAGCTGTTGGATTTATTAGTTGGATTTGGATTTTGAGCCGATAGTTTATTCGGCAAGACATTTACTTATTCATTCAAATCATGTGATGGTTTGAACTATATTAATGTGTGAATGGTTTAATTAAGTTTTTCTTATAGTGTTAACCGTTAAATGAAAAGATAAAATTTTGACACCGGCTTAATTAATCGATAGGTGATTAGTAATTACTGGTTTTCGAAAGTGATGCTAAGAATGAACCAAATGAAAATTTTATTTAATTAAACAAATGACTGATCACCCGATATTTAATTGGGTGGGGTGTCATAATGAGTTTGTGATTGTTGTTGTCTTAATTTATTTTTATGTAATAATGGAGTTTTTAAAATAAAATGAAGAGGTTTAAACCAAAAAGTTTCTCAAACATTTTTTAATACATATTTAGTCCAAGCTTTTTACTTTGTTCTAAAAAGTCCCTCATCACATAAAAACATTAAAAAAAAAGAGCTCCGTTGAGATGGGAGGTGAGTGCCGTTTGCGCGAACTTTTATAAATAAGAAAATATTAGTTAAATAGGTATTTGAGGATTTTTTTGAAATAAAATAAAAAACTTGAAATAAATATGTATTAAAAAATATTTGAACGACTTTTTAATATTTGATCCTAAAATAAAAAGATTTGACTTAAACATTTGTTAAAAAAACATATGAGGATTTTCCTTCTAATGATCCATAATCCATGATCCATGACATAAATTGTTGGAATTTTGTTTTACCATCTACAGCTGGAAACTTGATAACGCCGATTTGCGGGCCCTAACAAGGACTCTATATATCATGGGGTGGCGGTCCAATGGTGATCAAGTGACTTCAATTAACAAGAAAACGGGCTAGATCTCACCCTTAAATCTGGCAATTCTATGTAGATGTCTGACTTTCACAACTTATCTCAATGAAAGAGAGTGGGAAATTGAATTAGTCTTTCTTAATTATTTAATGACGTGCATTGAACCCACCCAGAACAGATTAAAATCTGGCTATTTCATTAGGATCATGATAATTTAGTGATATTAAAGAGGGATAAAAGGATGAGTGTTAATAAAATAAAAAATATAAAAATAAGATTCTGATGTACAATTATACATGTGCATCAACACATATAACACCATTATTAATATTTTTTTGATGTGCAGGGGGTGACGATTCGTAATTTTGCGTTGTGTTTCGGACCGACACGACACGATACGAATTTGTAATTTTTTCAGTTGACATGAATACGATCCAAGTAAAAACGACACTACACGCCATGACACAATTTCTTAAATTTCATATTAAATTGAACATAAATAGATACGATAATCCGAATAAAAACACGATTAACACGACAAGATACGATAACACGACTCATAATTTTATTAAGAACACGACACGATTTCGTGTAAAAAAACACGACACGAACATAACATTTCGTATCAATTTCGTATCATTCCGTGGGATGTTTTTGTGTCGTTTCTAAAATTCTCACCCCTAATGTATATGGTTAAATTGACATTATCTATGTAGTTTGCACCCAAAAAAATGTCAACAAAATTTTAGATTAGAGTATCTCATTAAAAAAAATGTCATTATATATCCTTTTATAGTGTTAAAATACTCATTTCAAATACATTTAATCATGCCCTAAATTTTATGGTTGTATCATGTACCTTAAATTTACATTTTGTCATTTTTTATTGTTATTTAAAATGGAGGTGACTAAATTAAATAATCACCAAACATGTTAAACTGTTTTTGTCAATATGTGAAATTTACACCATCCACTTAAAACATTGGCACACACACAATTTGATATATTATTTTACAAATTAATGTAACTACTCCCTCTACACTTTTTAAAATAAAAGTTCATTCACGGAAGCCATACTTTATAAGAATGGCATTCAACAAACTGACTTGCTAAATTGAAATTTAGTTTAATATTTTAGAATATAATTTATAAATTTATAAATTTAAACTCTTAATTTCAAATGTAAAAAAAATAACATATGGGTGTCTGTTAGTTTTCTCACCTAGTACTACCTTAAACCCAAATGGCCGACTGTAAAATATTCAAAATAAGTCAACGCATATCCATACATAAAATGGGTTTATATATGTTTGAACTTCACTTGTACCAAAGTTAAATAATCAAAAATCAATCGGTTTTGAGTTTTCTTTTTCATTTTCCCCTTTTTGTAATCAAACTAGTATTGGACGTGTAGAAAGACAAATAAAACACTATTCATATAACAAATCCTAGTCCAACAAAAAGCACACACTATTCCGGCCGGACACAAAACGACACACATGTTGTTTTAAAACGAGCAGATTGCTAGTTTGTCCCTTTAGGAGGCCGTCCTTAGATATCCCTCTTTAAATACCACACACTAACCCCTCTCTAAACCCCCAACTCTGTTTTACTCTCCCTTGAGCAAAAACAAACAATGTGCAACGTAAGGAAACAAGACATTTTCCAAAGCAACGAGCCAACAAACATGCTCACCCCTATGATCCCTAAAACGGCAACAACAAATCTCTCTCTCGCAATTACGGAAGTGAAGTCAATATGTGAAATAGCTCTCCCCATGATAGTGACCGGCCTTCTCCTCTACTCTCGTTCAATGATCTCCATGCTCTTTTTGGGCGGCCTCGGTCAACTCTCGTTAGCCGGTGGGTCGCTCGCCATGGGCTTCGCGAACATCACCGGCTACTCGATTCTCTCGGGCCTCGCCATGGGAATGGACCCGCTTTGCGGCCAAGCCTTCGGTGCCAAAAAACATAATGTCCTTGGCCTTTGCTTACAAAAAACAATTCTTCTCCTCGTAATCACATCCTTCCCAATTGCTCTTTCCTGGCTCAACATGAAAAAAATCCTACTCATATGTGGCCAGGATGAAGCAATATCATCCCAAGCTCAATTGTACCTTTGGTATTCACTTCCTGATCTCTTAGCTCAATCTTTCCTACACCCATTGCGAATTTACCTTCGAGCGCAATCCATCACGTTACCCTTAACATTCTGCGCAATAGTATCGACTTTCCTACACGTACCCATAAATTACTTTCTTGTTACATACCTTAATTTAGGAATACGAGGTGTTGCACTTGGTGCTGTGTGGACCAACTTCAACCTTGTAGCTTCTTTAATTATGTATTTACTCATTACCGGTGTCCATAAAAAAACATGGGGGGGTTTCTCCTCAGATAGCTTCAGTGAATGGAAACCACTCTTGATTCTAGCAATCCCAAGCTGTATTTCAGTGTGCCTAGAGTGGTGGTGGTACGAAATTATGATTTTACTATGCGGATTGTTGGTAAATCCAACAGTCACCGTTGCTTCAATGGGTATTTTAATTCAAACAACTGCTTTAATATACATTTTCCCATCTTCTCTCAGCTTCAGCGTATCAACTAGAGTTGGAAATGAACTGGGGGCTACAAATCCAGCAAAGGCTAGGCTGGCAGCTATAGTTGGACTTTTTTGTAGCTTTGTTTTGGGACTTTGTTCATTATTTTTTGCAATAAGTGTGAGGAACACATGGGCCAGCATTTTCACACAAGATAAAGACATTATAAAACTAACTTCACTTGTTTTACCTATAATTGGGCTTTGTGAGCTAGGTAATTGTCCCCAAACTACGGGATGTGGGGTTTTAAGAGGAACCGCTAGGCCTAAAATTGGAGCTCATTTAAATTTGGGGTGTTTTTATCTAGTTGGGATGCCGGTTGCTTTGGGGTTGAGTTTTTTTGGTGGGTTTGATTTTGAAGGGCTGTGGTTAGGTCTATTGGCGGCACAGGGCTCATGCATGGTGACAATGATGGTTGTTTTGTCAGGGACTGATTGGGAATTACAAGCCTTGAGAGCTAAAGAGCTAACTGGAGGTCTACTGGTTGGTGAGACCCAAAAAATTGATGGCTACAAGATACTTGAACCTGAAAATAAGGAAGACTCTTTGTGTTAACTTGCTTAAACAATATTAGGGAAAACAAACCGACCTTTTTGGGATATTATAGCAGCACATAAAAGGCTTTGTATAAAATTTGTAGTCAAAGAATTTCTTTTGTTCAAATATAGTTCAGTTTTTCCCCCTTCCAAAACCTCAAAATTCAAGGGTTTTGTTTTCTTGGCAGTTTAGCCTTTTTTTAACTATTTTGTTGTACTTCCTTTTTAGAAAGAGTGTGTAATTTTCGAATAATAAATAACAAGAAAATGATTACTTTGATATTGCTCCTCTGTTTACATAAAGATACAAGTGGATACTTAGTTTTTAGTTAGTCGTTGGTATACAATTTTTTAAGGAAAATGGAATTCAAGATAGTACCGTAAGTGGGGAACAACGTAGATGACCTTTATCATGCTGCGGTGTAACATCGTCTTTATTGTAATTATTTTAATAATTTTCCCATTTTATAATTGGGGTTTTAGGGCATACGACTTGCTAAGAGCATCCGTAGTGGTGGAGCAAATGGACAAAAAAACTGATAAGTTTGCAAATTGGTCAGTTCACAATGGTGGGAGAAAACGTACAAAATTTGCAGTAGAAAATGTTTAGCATTTGTAGATTTACTGAACGGGTACAAATTCAGTAAAATATTCCTACGAACTTCTTTTGTTCGGAGGAGTTCCTACGAACTTCATTTGTTCGTATAAATTAATACGGACAAAAGAAGTTCGTAACAACTGCAAATAATTAATTTTTAGGGTATATATAGGTTCCTACGAACTATATTAGTTCGTAAGAAATTCCTACGAACTAATATAGTTCGTAAGAAGTATTACACGTACCCATTCTGCCATCATTCATTTATCACCACTGTGCACACTTTCACTGACGAAAGGTAAATATAGCTTTTTGAATTTGCAAAGTTAACTAACGAGAGCATCCACTATTGTGGATGCTCTAATAACATACAATATTGTGTTAAAATTAGTCCCCCAAAAATTTGATTTCACAAATTTCAAGCACTTTTTCTCCACATATATATTTCTTGGACGGTTTTCCTCTCGCCTATTTTCTCTCTCCTCGATTGGAACAAATATATTTGAAAAAAAAAAAAATATTCCTCACCCACCATGGCGTGGAGAGTTCATATATCAATAACCTCGTATTAAAAAGGTACTTTCAGGGACAGTCCTGAACATGTGTCAAGTGAGAGATTGCAAAGGATTCTCCGTTGATTTATTTGTTATTACTTATTTATTTAAGACTCATTTGTTATATCAATATACATAAAAAAATGCTTATTTTATAATTTTTGCACGGTTCTTATCAGTTTTTATCAATTTCAGGGCCAATCGTGGGTATTTCTACACTTGGTATGTAAATTTTTGAACTCTAAAATCAACATAACAATATTTTAAAGGAGTTCTTATATATTAGTCTCATTTAATATAAATCATGTTGGTTAATCAAGTTTTAAAGAAGTCCTATTATATTAGCAAGGTAAAGGAAAACTTTTAAATAAATCATGTTAATGTTTGGTGGCACCTTAACAACGTAAAGATAAATTATTAAATAAGTCATATTAGCCTATTAATACGACTTATATAGCTAGCTAAAAATTAATAGGGCATAAATAAGGATTGACTAATAAGACTAAAATATAATTTTCCTTTGTTTAAATATCTCGATCTCTCAAACACATATTTATCCAAAAAAAAAAAATTATGACCCCCACCCCCTTACCAAAGACAAACCCTCGTCAGAGATCCGAAAGTTGGGGGAAGAGGGAGAGATTCTATAAAGAATAAGATAGATGTATAGGAAAATAAGTTTTTGTGTCTTTAAATGTCTAAAAACTATTTAAGTGAGTGACTTATTGTCTAAAAATTATTTATTAGGAATTAAACTGTAGAAACCCTATTAAAAACTATAATATACAGTGAATAGGTATTCTTACTTGATTTGATTATAAACAGTTTCGTAAATTATTAGTGGAAAGGGTATTCTATAGCAACAACTTTGGGATGATAATACATTTTATACCCTCCCACCGGCCTAGTTTATGAAATTACCGAAGATTGTCATTTCTCTCAACCGTTGACCTTCAATACTACTTATCTTCACTTCAAATTTTGATTATGTGTGGCATTTCAATTCTACGATTGACCTTTACCAAAGTTGTATTTCAAATTTGAATTTTGTGCATGTATGGGACTAATTTTACATAAAAGATAAAAGAAAAAATTTGAGGCCCTGTTTAGTATTGAACTAATATTTCCACAATTAACTTAGTAACTACTAACGAAGTCGATCCTCACACAGCTAAGATATGAAGTAGCCATCAAACTCTTCCATATAAATAGGAAGTGTGGTATTTCAAAAGTCCCCCTAATATACGTAATAGTATACACATTTTAAGGAATAACCTATGTCATTCAATGTATATAAGAAGGTACTATATTCGGTCGATTTCTCAATAAGAAAAGAGTTGTAATTCTATTTAAGTAAATATTTTGAGTTTCTATATGGTATTAGATCGATAAAGCTCTCGCGAGTATTTTTTTATCTTGATAGTCCACACTGGTGTAACGTTTCTCCGACGACAATAGCCACATTCATTTATATCGTCCATTTGGTACAAAATTTTGGCCTCTTATCATATTTAGCCAAGCATGTGGTATCTTTGCCAGCGACTCGTTACCTTTACATTTTCTCCTTTGTATGTGAGCTGAAGATTCAGCAAGGAGACATCACTAGGTAATTCATCGGTGGATCTTTCAACGCCATTGTCAACCCGACAAATGAATGAACACTTAGAGACGTTGGTGCTGATGGAGCCCGATATTGAGATGCTAGTCCCGAACTCCAATCATCTTACTATAACACCCCGAAAGTTCGGCCTGACGTTTGCAGTCCCACAGGAGACACAAGGAGTACACCATGCGTTGGATTGCCTTCATTTCATGTAGTTCATATCGTTGGGACAATGTATGGTGTTTATAATAACCCAAATGCCTCTTTGAAAAAGGCATATAAAACATAATGTGAGGACGATCAAAATAGAAGAAATAACTGGAGGAGCAAAAATATTTAAATTAAACGACTTTCTGAACCATTTTAGGTAGTTTATTGCACAACATGAAGAATCTCAGGATGGTTTCTGGGTAATGCATCTACACCAACTTTTCATGAACTCCATGCCTTTGGTCCTAATGGGTTTGGTCCTATTTTGAGAAAACCCATAAATGTTGTTCATATATTGCAAACAAGATCAAGTATTTCTTGAAGCAAGATGTCCTTCCTTATTTTGCCAAGTGCTAACAGAAGTCCAAGTTACTATTGAATGGTGTTATCATCTAAAACTATTATATGGATTTTTGGGCCTTAGTTATAATATGATAATAATAAAGAATAACAAAAATAAAGAATTTATTGCTACTAACTCCCCAATTTTGGATAAATAGAGAGGGGTGAGATATAAATAAGGAAATTAAAGATTTAATATTGCTCGATCCAATGCGGTGCCTACGTCTATAGATGCAGTGTTGGTTGTATAAATTTCACTGTGAAACAGACATGAAAAGGATAAATACAAGCTCTCACGGTTCCATTTAGTATTTTATGTATGGTCGTTAAATATAATCATCTTAACTCCCCTATCACGTGGGAATGAGTGTTATTTATATGTAGCTACTAGATAGAGAGTAATGGGATAGGTGTAGTGCCTTTATAGGCTAGACAATTACAACTTTTATATGTTATGGGATGGATAATCATGAGTTGTTTATAACCCTACAAAGATGAAATGTTTCCTCATATGTGCATATGGGATAACATGACTTTATGTATTTTATCACGTGATATAAATTGATGAAAGTTTGGCTTGGACAAAGACAAGTAACCCCATTAAATGATGTTGTGCACTGTCGAGCCGAGAATAATTATAACTGAGCCGACCCGATGGATGTTATCGATCAGGTTCAATAAACAAGATGAACTCTTTTCAGCACCGTTTGATGATACCTGTCACTACCTGATTGATCTATTTAATGCCCCATTTTATGGTACAAGAAAATCCCCCAAGACTTTACTCATGGGTGGAACTTATAGAAGATTCTCTAAAGTGGTGGATCTTTCAACCATTTGATATGTGACTTAAATGATTAGAGAAGTAATACGAGAATATCCCAGCTTCTTAAGTTTTGATCCTACTTAAATATCTTCGTCGCACATCGATCAGATTGACAAGTGAGATTTCCAGCGAGGGTTGTCTTGAATGCGTGTTAAAATTCAGGAAGTGTGTTACGCAACATTATGACACGAGCATTTAGCGTGGCGTGTGTCAGCCCCGAAGAATCCCTTATGCGCCAATCTTTTTTAAAGTAGTTATTGCTGGAATTTTAAAAGTATATATGTGATTTGAGCCCAACTCTTTACCATTTACCACCTGTTTTCCTTTGATGCAAGCATTTTAGAGAGAGAAGACAATCTTCCTTTAGTGTTTTGTCTCTATTCCCAAAAAACTCCATGTTTCTGCCATCGTCAGTGATATTTATCATCGTTATCATTCCCTTTCAAATCTAAGGTGTCTCCGGTCCAAATTCAATCCTTTATTAGAGTTCTCGAGCATGCTTTCCTCGTTATTCTTCTTGGTATGATTTTTTTTAGAAAATTCTTCTTTCTAAATAATTTTCTCCCTTTCGTTTTCATTGTGGTTACTTTGTTGGACAGTAAATGTTGATTTATTGTATGAGAGTTGGTATTTAGGTGGTCATTGAGTCAGTTATCCTAGGGTTCTAAACTTTTTAGGATTTTCTATCAGTGAAGTTAACATTGTTTCCCCCAAATCATTCTTTCCCCTTATCTCTGATTTTCTCTAATCAATGAGTTACAAGCTCCATATCATGAGGTGGTTTAAGTATTGAGATGATTTTTCAATGATCTTGCCCATGTATAGTAGAAAGGAGGTTCCCTAGATTTTGTTAGGTTATTTGTCCAGAAGACAAATCAAGACATCCTATATACACCCCCTACTACTGCTGAATCCATAAGGTCTGTCCCATAACCCCTAATTATTGGGATTGAGCCTCACACGGTTGTAAGCACCATTGTGGTAGATCGTCCAATTGGTGGTGAGAAACTCAGTAAAACAAAATTATGTCCATGATTAATTTAGACTCTTCCCTTCCTCACACTATAATTGCTAGCCAGATAGCCTTCACATCTCCTATTATGGTTCCCCTTACTGATGAGGGTACTTTTAAGGATTTTAACTCTTGGGATCTAAGTGCCATTAATTATTCAAAACATGGTTATATGATATCGTGAAAGATGAGTTAGATAAGTTAAGGGATATGTATAACATCCCCATGGGCATTCTCATGTGCGCCTTTTAAGTTGTGATGAGATGGTTTATGATCGACTTAATGCCAATGAGATCTATTTTCCCATTTGGACATTACAAATGGGAGTTTGGCTTCCCCTGCATCCTATCATTAAATCCATTCTGAGAGGTTCTAGGGTGGTCCTACTCAGCTTCTATCCAATGCCTATAGGACCATACTAGGATCCATGTTGTACTGGCAAGCTCTATATCAGTTTCGACCTCATCGGGGACATTTTTAGGTTCGTCTATGAGGTGAAAGGCAATGCCAAAGTCAATGGTTATTACTATTTTTTCCCATAAGTGTGACCATAATATAGTAAAGGTCGTATAATTAAGGAACCACAACTAGAAAAACCATTTCGTCTTCATAAAAGGCGACTGGGAATTTCGTTCTTATGGGAGGGACAGAACTTGCAGGATCCCTTAAGATTGGTGTCCCCCACATCGCATTGGTATACACTTAACACTTTGCTTTTTTTTCTATTTTCTTTTATTTATACTTACTGATCTATATTTATGCTTAGTTTATTTGCAGTGAAGAATGCCCCAAAACTTTCGTCTACTCTAAGAGAGCCGATCAGGACAAATTATACTCCCAACCCCATTGATTTTGAGAAGCTATTCTCAATTCAAAATTTCATTGAATTGCGGTATTGTGCCCCCTAGGAGGCGCTCTTCCAAGAGATAAGAAAATTGACTTGGCAATTAAGGATCAATTTTTAGTTAACCGGGAAGTCCAATAAGGTTTTTTAAAAGAGGAGATATAATAAGGTATGGTAACGAACTTATGATCTTCCTTACTTAACACTCGAACTTGTATGATTATAGCTTAATGTTATAACTATATTCTTTTTTGTGCAGTTCTTCTTCCAATTAATCCATTCAAATGGATATAATGGCTGCTCCAGTTCTTAATCGTGTTGCAATAGAGATTGACATGAAGAGAAAATTTGAATCATAAGCTAAGAGGAGGGGCAACTGCCAATGCTGAAGCCCAGGAGTTAAAAAGGGATGAGACTGAGAATAGGGCCATTATTGAGGCTAGAAAAAATACTGAGTATGAGGTAAAGGAGTAAGCCAATGTTGAGGCTACTGCTGTTGTCAAATCCAATGTTAATAAAAAAGTTATTGCCTCCGATGAGGGGCATACACTCCGCTATAAGAGGCCAATGGAGTGCCCCCTCCCCAGCCCATCTCCAATAGTAGAGAACCACTACTAAGGGAGAGAGGGTTCAAGTCATAGATGCTCTTAGTCAGCACCTGGTACGCGATGTTAGGTCTTCATCCGCTTACGGATAGGTGGAACCCTTTACTTAGGACCTTGAGAATCTTTTCATTGAGCAATAACTAAAGAGAGAGAAAGACTCGATCTTTTACTATCGGGAGAGCGCAACCGACATCCTTGTGTATCACGGTTGTGCTAGGGACTTTCCGTACTTGAGGCCGTTCAATGTTGGAGAGATATGAAGTATGGTCCACCACAGGATGATGGTGATAAGTTTTTAACTTGTATTTTTTTTCACGGTGTATTCGATGACACGTGACTCTCGTATTCATGGAGTTATGGGTGCCACTATCATAAGGGAATATGTGGCTTCATAACAGAGCTCCTATGATGACCTGAAGAAGGAACATGATGAGCTTATTAATTAATATAAAGCTTTATCCGAGGTGTTAAAGTCAATCAAAGCTGATTATGATAATATTTGCAGCGAGATGAGGGAGAAAATGACAAGTTGGTAGCCCATATGGGATTCTTAATCCAGGTTGAGGAGGAGATCAATAAGCTAATAGAGAAGGCCAAGGAAACGGATGTTAAACTCAAGTACTCCGGCGAAGTAACTATGAAAGGATATAAGGACTTGAGTAAGACTATTGAGGCCCTCAAATTAACTATTGAAGCCTTGGATAAGGATAATAACTTTCTTGCTTTTGTTGAGGAGGAGGTGTTGAAAAATTCAAAAGCTACGGGGAGTATAACATCAATTTGGTCACCTACTTCATAGAGGGTTACGACTAGCTCAACAACGGAGTCGGTAGGAATTTTCAAACATTGCAAAATGGTTCAGACTTAGGAGGGTGATGATGAAGAAGTTATAGCCCTAGCCTCCGAACATGAAACTTTTAGAATTTACAATTAAATCTCAGCGTCTTCTTCGTAACCACATCAATCTTGAGGGGTAATAGTACCATAACTCATAAGACCAAGTCAGAAATAAAGATCAGTCATTACTTTGTTCTAGCCATGACCATAGTTCATAATGCTAACCAACAGTTCCTGCATGTGTTCCATAACTCCCATAAATAAGGAGATCATCCAACGATCATATAGACGCCCACTCATTCAGTTTTATCCAATCATACATGTAGACATACTTTGTAGAAGTTGCTACATTTTAGTTATAATTTGTAAATCTATATATATTGATTTTTGGTCATGTACATGTAAATATATGGGAGACAACTATCAATAAACACTTTGTTCTCATATTTTTATCAATATTTCATGGTGTCAGAACAGTAAAGCTCTCGTGGGTATTATTAATCCTCTATTCCACATAAGTATACCATTTTTTTGTGGAAATAGCCACCATTTATTGCCATCGTGTGTCGGGTACAAATTCATCAACATCAACATTTTATTTTTCACCAGTTTTAATTACAACTGATGGAAGGTCCGAGGCATCTTCTCCACTTAGTAGTAATTGAACACGTAAAGTCTTCTAGGTTATTATTACATCAAAAGATTTACCATTGCAACTTCATTATCCATATGTCATTTGAATTCAATGGATTATCACTACACCAAAATACATAAAATGTCACTTTTCACCCGGCTAGCATTGTCACGGTAAAAAACTTTGACAAAAAAAACACGTGTTTGTTGTCACAGTCATTGACCGTGACGCGAATGTGACAATACCTTATCATGATCATGTCACGATAAATAACCTTGACAAAAGTATTGTCACAGTCCTATTAAGGATTTTGATTGTGACAACATCTAAATGTTTTCACAGTTAAAAACCTTGACATCTCTCTCTCTATCTATCTATCTCTCTCTCTCTCTCTCTCTCACACACACACACACACACACACACACACACACAGAGGCATCCGACACTTCTCTATTTATCCCCAATTTTAGGTGAGATTCCACACACACCACACATAGAAACACACATACCCCCCCCCCCCATACGCACACAAACGATTTAAATTACAATAATTACAGAATTTACATGTAATTTATATGTGTTAGTGTGTGTGTGTGTGTGTGTGTGTCATTGTGTATTATTTATTTATTTATTTATTTTGTGTGTGTGTGTATTGTGTTTTCCCTATTTATTGTGTGTGCATTAAAGTTGGTTTATTAGGTTCAATTTCTATGGCATTTGGTATAAAAGTTTATGATTATCAACAATTTAATTATCACATTGTTTTTACAATAATTAAATGAATTTTGATGATGTGGTACAAAAATTGTCAATTCAAATGTGAGACTTACATGTGATGTTTGTTGTGAACATCACTAAATTTCTTGTTTATTTTGTTTTAATAACGCATGCATATATAGAACCAAAATAACAGGTTTATTAATGGACACCTCAAAATGACATAATTTTGGATACTTTGAGGCAAAGCGATGGGTTTTCTTTAAATTTTGTCCTCATTATCGCACCAAAACTACGTTATTTTAAGGTGGTCCATTAGGTTGTTCTCTTTAATATTTTTCCCTCATTGTTGAGTTAATTGTTTCTGTTGTGAGCATGGATCTTAGATTATTTAGATGTTGAAACTCTATTTAATATTCCGCATTATTATTTGAGTTGTTGTTTAGGATTCTTGAATTGTTGTTGACTGGTGAATTTGAACATTTAGATGGCCATTGAGTTGGTTGTCCGTAGTCATTTATAACATTTAGGATTGTGATACTACCAAATGAAATTGAAAAATACTTACCATGAAAATATAAATAGAATATGGTATCCAAGTTGAAGAGTAACGAGCACATGAGCGATGAGCCGTTTGTTTGTGCTTTCAAAAAGTTCAAGCAAGTGTTTTACTTGAAGTATATCAATAATGAACTGTGGTCAATCATCCTACACGTGCCAAAATATCTGACCAATAGCGTGGATGAGTTGACCGCTCCTATCGAATATCAATCCATTTTAGATGATAACCCAAATTTGAAACAACTTTTATATTTGTAATAAGTAGTCCAATTATTTTAAATAATTCTTTGCTTGGTATGTGATCATGGATTTTTATTCTTATAAAGTCATTAACTTGCATTCTTCAAGTGCTTTATAGCACTCGGACGATAGTTTAATGCTTTTATTCATTTGAATTTTATTAGTTTTTGTTGATTTGAATCAAAATTCGTTGGTTGGTTAATGAATATGTTAATTTTAATTTTAATCGGTTTAAGCATTAATGCAAAGTCCGTGAGATGACCCGAATTTGAAATAATTTTTAAATTTGTAATAATTATTCCAATTATTTGAAACAATGCTTAGTTTGGTTTATGATGTGGATTTGTATTCTTATATTGTCATTAACTTGCATTCTTCTAGTACTTTAATTCATTTGGATTTTAATCAATCTAAGGCTTTTATTCATTTGGATTTGATCATTTTCTCATATATATGTTTATATTAATAACAATAATTTTTGCAGTAAATGTCTACATCAGGGCGTCAGGGAAATGTGGGCGAGGAAGGTTGATCTAGCATTAGGCCCCCCAAATGGGGAAAATTAGGGACCGTAGTGGAGAACTTGCCGGACTTACAAGCTAGGGCTCTAGAGTTGATGAAGATGATTATTGGCCTTGGGTACACAAATTGGAGGAAAGTGCCCTACGAGCTTAAGATGGCCATCAGGGGGCATTACAGACACTTGATAACTTTCTTATTGTTTTGTATTATTTTGGATATATACATATTTCATTATATTTTATAATTTAAATGCTATTTACTCATTTTATTTTTGTTTTGTATTTGTTTGACAGGAACAATTCGTCTTGCCCCCCAATTTACGTGATACCACATTGGAAAAAATATGAGATCAATATAAAATGTGAAAGAAAAACATGCGTGTACATTACTTTGTCCGGATCGGGAGTCCATTTTGCGACTTAAGAACATAGTACCCTCGAAGGAGACCATCTCATTAGTAAGCTAACAACAGTTTGTCAATAATGAGGTCACAAAGAGGCAATTGTACTCTCGTCAATCGAGGAGGAAAAATCAAGCCAAAAAAGTCGACATGCACTACTCCGGGTGCACGTCATACACTGAGGTAGAGCATCGGATGGTAACTTTTAATGTTCATTCATTTAATGTTTTATTTTATTTATTTATTTATAATTATATACTAATTAATTAATTATGCATTAATTTATTTTAGGAGACAGGGAGTGGCCCTGGAGGTAAGCCACATATTCTCAATGCCTATGTGGCACTTCAAACGAAGAAGGGGAAGGATGGGGAGGTCAATCCGAATGCGGCCTCTGCTATTGTAAGTTAAAATATTAATTACATTATAAAATAAATTTTATAATCACATACTTTCTTATTAATTTAACAAACTATGTACCTTTTGTTGTTTCAAGAAAAGATTAAGGAGGTGCACAACTCCCAGAGTGATGTCGGCAAGGCATCTCTCGCTACGAACGAACTTAGCTAAGTGTTCAGACGAGATCACAAGGGTCGTACTCTAGGGGTGATCTCTCGAGTGTGGAAGATGAGGCTCACCAGGATTATGTAGAGCAATACAGGGATGGCTAGCAAGGTGGACGAGTTATCGACCAATCGCAACGAGAAGTTAAAAAACTTGGACCTAATGGTGCATAAAATGTTCGGGTATATCAAGGTTATTTTAAAGGCTCAAGGAAGGGCAAGGTGAAAGCGGTGGACGAGGGGACCACTGCTTCATTTTTCTCACCCTCACTCTCACCGATACCCCCATCCTCGTCTACATATGAAGACATATTTTCCACCCAGACCCATGCCCCCGTACCAAGGCTAATTTTTAATAATTGGTTGACCTATTGTATATATAGTATACACACGGGGTGGTCATAGAATAGCTAAGGGGTTGAGAGATCTGGATACGCGCTCTAGTACTCTGGTGCACAACCGTGCATTATAACCGCATGAAGTAAGGGTCCTTATCACAGATGTGTACGTGGAAAAAGAGAATGAACCCTTGTAATAAAATTATTTGTAATAAACAACTTTGAGTATTGAATAAAATGATTTGTAATAAACAATTATTTGTAATAAAATGATTATTATTTGTTTAATATGATTATGAATGACAACTTTGAGTATTGAATATTGAATTGTTATTTACTGTTTAATGTTTGATATAATGATTGAATGAATGTTGTATATATATATAGAGAGAGAGAGAAAGAGGATCACAAGTGGACCAAAAGATCGGACTTTTTAATGAACCTAATAAAACATTAAAAAATAAGATAATTAATTTTAATTCATTGGTGGAATTGATCCGCGCCAACGTACGGCACCTGAGACCATTCTGGCCAAACACCCCACCTTCACCACCACAATCCCCAGTTGCCCTCCCCCCCCCCCCCCCAACCTTAAACCTGCAACTCAAGTCGAGGTTAAACGTCGTTCTCCCATACCCAACTCTCGACTCAACATCTATCCAACCACCAAACCTGGCAATAACCAAACCCAGCCAGTGCCGACCAAAATTCGGCCTCCCTGCTCCGGACATTGACCTCATTAACCTTATTCCTCATGCCATTTAACCGCTGGCCTAAACCCAGCCAGTACTGGCCACCTTCGACAGTATCTTCATTAACCCAATCACTTGCTCCGATTCCAACCCTAGCCTAACCCATATCCGAAACCAAGATCCAACTCTACAAAATCGGCGACCATAGAAACCCAAACCAAATCAACCCGAACCCATCCAATCCCATACCCAGTTTAACCTGAAGCCAATACCCAGCATAAACAGGTGGTGAATGGGTTCTGAGTTGGCAGATGGGGCGGGGGGACCTGGGGGGTGAAGGTGGGCGGTTTAGCCAGAATAGTCTCGAGTGCCGCTGGTGGGAACCAATTACACCAAGGAATTATATTTAATTGCCTTTTTTTAATGTTGTATTAGGGCCATTAAAAAGTTTGGTCTTTTAGTCCACTTGTGATCCTCTCTCCCTCTCTCTCTCTCTCTCCATATATATATATATATATATATATATATGGGTCAATTATTAAATAGTCCCTACTATAAATATATATTTTTTAAAAAGGACACATATTTTTACTTTAATCCATTTAGTCCCTCAAGCACTCAATATCCTCTTATTTTTAGAGGTCCGCGCCAGCGGCACTCCCTCTCCAAAATATGTGGCAAAGGACTTTTTGAGGCAAAATAAAAAAGTTTGGACTAAATGGGTATTAAAAAAGTTTGGACATATACCAAATAGTCCCTCGGACATTTTTTAATACCCATTTAGTCCAAACTTTTTTATTTTGCCTCAAAAAGTCCTTTGCCACATATTTTGGAGAGGGAGTGCCGCTGACGCGGACCTCTAAAAATAAGAGGATATTGAGTGCTTGAGGGACTAAATGGGTTAAACTAAAAATATGTGTCCTTTTTAAAAAATATATATTTATAGTAGGGACTATTTAATAATTGACCCATATATATATATATATATATATATATATATATATTCTATAACTGGTTAAAATAGATTGTTGGGCAGTGGCAGTAGCTATAACTGGCCAATAATTTTTTAAAATATTGCTCCAGTATTGTCACGGACTTTGACCGTGACAAGTTAATAATTCTTACGGGCTTGTCACGGTCAAAATCTGTGACAAGTTTTTCTTTATCAGGAACTTGTCACGGCCAATGTCCGTGATAAGAATAAATGTGTCATGTACTTTAACCGTAACATGTCCGTCATAATTCTTGTTGTCATCCCCACACTTGTCATGATTGTTTACCATGACAAGGGCGCCTTGTCACGATTTTTTATCGTGATAATTTGCCAGTATTTGTGTAATGTATCTTCAAATATGGAAATGTGAGTTCCAATTCCTTGCAATTTGAATCAATGTCCTATCAGTGCCTTGAAATTTGAAGACTTGGTCTCGTGGTATTAATGCTTTCAATTGTTAATACAAGTTGGAAAAGCTTCAAACATCTTTTGGAGACATACATGAATGGAATTTTTTATAAATTTTTTGAGGGATCTAAACCCTCTAGATTGAAAAGATTTTTTTATGTGATATAAATCATTATTTCCACAATTGACTCAGTCAACCACTGACCAAGTCACTCCTCACATTACTATGATGTGCAGTAGCCGTCAAACACTTCCACACAAATAAAAAGTGCAGAATTGAAGAATTCCTCTTTATCTATATTATAACTCTAATACGATAGTATTAGAGTTATAAATGATGATTAATACTTCAAGACTAAAAGGCTTCGTCTATCTCCACCGACTCAAATTTGCTATCCACTCAATCACCTAACCTTTTGGCTTTCCTCCATCACTATCTCTCACAACCATCTTCTATGACTCTAGACTTTTCGTCGATTTATTTCTCCTCTTGTGCCTCTCCTTCGTAAAAATACCTCCCCACCTCATCTTTTTATTTATAAAAACTCATCCTCCATTCTCTAACGATAAGTATAAATCAGTGAGTTTTTATTTATCCTCCAGTGCCTCCACTTCATCTCTTGCTAGCGATGGCTAGAGAATCGAACCTACTAGCGATGGCTAGAGAATTGATTAAAACACATCTTTTTTAGTTGAGGTCTTAATAATGAGTATAAAGGCAGGTGGATTGAGAAGTTGGATAGTGCTGAGATGCGCTGTGAGTTAACCCAGAAGAAGATGTGTACACTCATAGCTTTGGCAGACACATCGGAGTGCTGCAGCAGTAAGGATGGGAGGTTGGGAGCAGTGACGACTCTAGCATAAGGCTACTTAGGTTTCTGTTAAATTTAGTTACTTTATTGGCTGATATATTTTATTTTCTAATTCTGTGTGGTGAGAAATGAAAAATAATTGTTAATGGTTTTAGTGGTATATTTGTACAATTCATTCTTTGTATGAATTGAAGACTTAGAAGAGTGAGTCATTATTCTTATATTTGTACAGTTCTTTATTAAAAAAATATAAAATAAAATAAAAGGTCAGTTCTTTATATATAAAAAATAGTCTTTTATTTATAAAAAAACTAAGTTTTTTTAATTTTATAAATTAGTTTTCTATTTTTATAAATAATCTGTTTCGTAAAAAATATGTTATAAAAAAGATGCTTTTATAAAATAAAAAGTCAGTTTTTTATTTATAAAAAAACAGTCTTTGTTTTTCAAAACACTTAGTTTTTGATATATAATACCTTTTTTATAAATAAATAAGTTGTTTTGTAAAAAAGTTATAAAAAATCACCTTTCGATTTTTATACTTTTTTTTATAAATAAATAAGTCGTTTTGTAATTTTTTTTTTAAATAAGGGCTATTATTAATTAAAAAATCACTTTTTATTTTAAAAATTTTGTAATAAATAAATAAGTTTTTTTTAAAAAAATCTAAAATGCATGCTTTTATAAAATAAAAAGTCAGTTTTTTTGTTCCTAAAAAATAGTCTACTGTTTATAAAAAAAAATTAGGTTTTGATTTTTATACTTTTTTTTATAAATAAATAAGTTGTTTAGTAAAAAAAAGTTATAAAAAAGATATTTTTATAAGATAAAAAGTCATTTTTATTTATTAATAAAAAACAATCTTTTATTTATTAAAATAATACTTTTTGATATTTATAATATTTATAGGGGGAAAACTGTTTGAAAAACATTTTAAAAACTGTTTTTATTTTTATAAAAATAGTCTTATATATATATATATATATATATATATGTATAATTATATTTTTTTATAATTATAAAAAAAATAGTTTTTATATAAACATAACAGTTTGTTATCCATTGACAATGCATATTTTGATGAGGAAGGCATGCAAGTTTTCTAACCGAAATGTAAAAATTCATTAGTATAGTATATACATAAAGTTGTGTTTAATAAATCGTGTCCTTTTATTTGTTTCTTTTGAGATATGAAATGTGTCTCTTTTGGGTTTCCAAAAGTCCTACTATATATCTTCCTGATTCTCACAAAGAATTCATTTCTTACATTTTTATGACGGTTGAAATGAGATAGTAAAGGGTTCTTCATTGTACTCCTTTTGTGAAGCCTCTTTCAAGGAGACGATGAAACGGAGGAGGTAGAGAATTACAATGAAACGAAAATCATAATTCTCTTCTTTGTTGAAATTGTGATAAAAAAAAAAGGGTATGATAGTAAGAAGCATATGTTAGCACGATAACGAACGTCTTCCTTTTGCTTACAACTCTAATATAATAACCCATCCTCAAGAAATGTTATCATGTTAGTAATCTACTAGATATGTAAAGATCTAAGGCTTATAATATTATTTATGTCGTACGCACTAATATTATCTTGAAGTTTAGGAACTTCCATAAATGATAAATGCAAATAATTGACAAGGAATAAAATACAAATACATGAAGTTTACATATGTGCTTAAAAGCGTACTAAATATGTTATTTAGTTAGAACCATATAAATATAAATACCTCTCTTAGAAGTTTATGGGTGCTTTTAGTGATAAAATTGATGGTCCTTTAGTTAATTAGTTTAGATAATTGTTGAATTTTCAATAACTTTTATATTACGCTCGCGCATCGCGCGGGTTACATGCTAGTCTACATAATAACATGCACATTTTAAGACATAACCTTTGTCATTTAATGTGTATAAGAAACTAATGTATTCAATATATTTCTCAATAAGAAAATAGTTGCAATTCTAGTTCAATAAATATTCCAGTTTTCCATATTTAGTTATAAAATACAAGCTTGTTTTCGAGAGAAAATTTTCAAATTCTTTCCAATAAAATAGAAAATTAGAAAATTTATTCAAGTTTAATATTTTTCCAAAATAGAAAATTTAAAGAGTGCTTCAAATTTCAATTTTTCATGAAATTGGAAACGCACTTTATCAAGTTTTCCACAATTTTCAAAAGTCCTAAAATTATATTTTGACCTTAAATTTTATATAAACTATATTGAGACCAAACCTTTTAGTAAAATATATTTTAATCTCTCAATTTTCTACAAATTATATTTTGTACTTGAATTTTTTGAATTACATTTTGACCCCTAAAATAAAATAAATTATATTTTGGCCCCTAACTTTCTCTAAGTTAGATTTATATCTTGAAATTTTGTAATTACATTATAGTCCTAAACTTTTTGTAAATTACATTTCACACCCTACAAGTACAACAATAGCAATAAACATTACTTTTTAGGGTGCGTTTGTCTCGGGGTGAAATGCTTTTAATTACGTTAAAAAGTAAAATTATGATTTTTTTTTTTTGTGCAAATTTAAAGTTATATTTTTGTTGGTTTAAAATTGTGAATAAGTGCAAACTCTATAATTATGTAACTTTAAGCAATAATAGTGAACACGTTTTAACTCTAAATATATGAAAATATATTTCATTATTTTACGTTTTGAGTCAATTACCTAATAGTCCCTGTTGATGTAAAAAACTAGATTAAATCTAATTAATCAATCACAGATAAAAATGAATAAATAAGACAAATAATTTTTAAAGGGGTTCAGCCTTATGAAAATGGCCTACGTCCATTATTTTGTATTGTTGATTGTTTGCCTTGAATCTCGATAATAGGTTTTGCCAAGAGATCCAAAGTCCTCCTCTTATGAGGAGGTTAGAATGTATTTATAGCCTTGAGGCTGTACATATGAAAAGATAATGCGTTGTTATCTAGCAGACATATACATCTGTACAATAATAATACGCATTTAATGCGTAGTTAACTTTTGGTTTTCTTGATGTGGATGCTCTGCATGCTAACTAGCTCGGACCGCTTAAGTTGCTCGGTAACTCGGAGCGCTTAAGTATGCTGCTCGTTGAAAGTCTTCGTATTTTCCACATAAGTTGACACATGTCTTCATATGATTTAGTCCACGTTAGCATACTAAATTTGGTATTAACAGAAGCCCCCAATGTTTCACAGTTTGAGGTTGAGGAAGAGTGTGGAACATTTTGCTTGAAAACTGCTCGGATTACTGGCTTTCAGAGATTTTAGGAGAATACTTTAATTCCTATTTAGCGTAAAAAATCAAGATTCATAAATATTTTAAATTTTCACGATCACTTCGATATTTGTGCCCTTTTCCTCTTTCGGTCGTCGGAAACGCAAACGTCTTTCCTAGTAATCATTGCTTTTCTCTATTCCCGAGGTAAAATATTTAAACGCGACATAAATCCAGTCATCTTCTACTTTTCAAATCTGTATTTCTGAACTCTTCATTTTTTCTCTCTCTTGTGCCTTCGTTCCTTCCATCATTCATTGCCAACCGACTTCTATTTCTTCTGTAAGATTTTCTTCCCTCTTCTTTATTTACTTTATTCACAATGGTTTATCTTATTGAATCGTTGGATAAATTTTGGTCTTAGTTTTCAATCCCTTCGTGGGTTATTTTGGATGAACTTTCTTATCCTTCTGATTTACTTTATTTGGCGGAGGGACACTGGTTCCCAAGTCTTTTTATAGCTGAGTGTGGCTTTTCTTTCCCCTGTGTTTGGAGTTTTGCCAATATTTCGATATTGTACCAGCGAGAGTAGCTCCAAATACATGGAGGGTAGTTAATGGCGTATATAGGTTGAATGAACTTCATGGAACTCGTTTGGGAATTCAAGAAATTATGTATTATTATAGATGGGTTACCAGCGACACTACTTTCTATTTAAAAATAAGGTTTTCGAATAGAGCTTTAGTTATCAATCTTCCCGATGCCAATAGGGACTATTTTGATCATGGGGATGTGATGAAAAATTGGCAACACCCTCCATTAAATGGAAATGATGTGTACCAAGGTCCCAGGTGTCCACCTTATGGCAATGGGATAGGTTGTTTTTATTTTTAAAATCTTGTTTTCTTTGTATTCGATGAAATGCATCACTGACATTAATTTTGTTTGTTACAGTTGACAGTAAAAGGAAGCCTCCAAAAGATACTGATGTTAATATAAAACATTTAAAACTTATCTGGGGCTTGCATCAATTAGTTGTTGGGGAGCACATTAGATTTGCTTTTTATTTGTTGCGATACAGAAGCTCCACCTCATCTTTTATTGCTCGTCCTGTGGTGGTTGATCTTGATCAGATACCAACTTCTGAAACAAGTGTTGAAGTATCTTCTTCTGATTTAAGTACTCCTATTACTGATCTGATAATAAAGAGGAAAGCTCCTGCATTTTTTGACAAGTCTGCCTTTGCCACTAAAAAGGAAAAGAAAAATAAACAAGATGTCCCAGATGAGGGGACAAAGAATATAGATGTACCCCCTTCTACTTCTACTAAGGAAACTGGCAAGAAGCCCCCTGTGCCTCCAAAAGTGACAACACCTTCGAGTGAAACTGTTGTCATTTCACAAATAGAGACAACACCTTTAATTGAAAGTGCTCCTGCTCCTCTGAGGAAATTGAAAAGAAGTTCTACTGAGAGACCTGTTGACCCTATCTCTCAACCTTCAAATGCTGAGGGTAATGTTCCATCTCTTATTCCTCCGAGCTCTTCCATGGGCTTGATCAGATCTTAGACTGTCCCAGAATTCTAAGGCATTGAAGATACTTTTCTCATGAGAGAATTACTACTTTGGCTGCCCAACACATTACGTCAGTAAGTATTATTAGCCTGAGTCCTTAATCTTCTAGTACTATATTCATATATTGAATTAAAATTCTTTATTTTTTTAGCTCGTGACGTGTTTTAATAGTATTTTGAAGAAATATGAATCCATCCGGGCTTCCACCTCCTCGGGTGGGATAGAAGAAGCTTTTGCTGGATTAACTCGATCTTTGAAGGAATCTCGTCAGAAGTACGAGGAAGATAAAAATGCATGGGAGAAACAATTCAAGTCTGTTGAATTAAACCGAGATCAAGCTGTGACTGACTCTAAAGAGTTGGAGAAGAAATTAAAGGATGCTGAACAACGTAAAGAGGAGCTTGAGGTCAAGCTTAAATCTACTGAGGAAAATATTGCTAAGCTTCAAGATGTTGAGCGACATAAGACAGAGGTAAAAGAAAAACTAAAGTCTGCCGAAGAGCTCCTTAGGGAAAATACTTCCTCGGAGAGAGCAAAAAGGAAAGTTGCTGTTAAAAAATCTTTTAGTGCTGGTTGGGATAAGGGTTGGAATAAGGGACTGGTTGTTATGTTTTCTCAAATGGAGTATGCCAGTGTTAAATATTTTAAGGATGGATGGATAGCAGCTTTGAAGAAATTGAAGGTTGCTGAAGATTCTGAGTTATTCCAGGAGCATACTCATGGCCCTCCTCCCTCTCCTGGGGAAGAAGAAGAAGATGAAGCTGCATCAGATGAGTCTTCTATGATGACAGGAGAGCAGGTTCCTATTGTTGTTGTTGTCCAACCCTCCGAGTAAGTCCAACAAGCTAGCACATCTATCGAGAAACTGCCCTTGCACTCTGAGAAACCAACCCCTTCATCCAAACCGTTCGAAAAATTTGTAGGAAATAAGGAAAAGATGTAGAGTTGTTCGGGTCTTTTTATTTCGTTGTTTTCTTGGATGTAACCCTGAACTATATTTTCCTTTATCGTGATGAATAAAAATGATTTTTTGTTGTTCGTCCGGAATTTCTCTCTTACTTGCTCTGCTCGCATTATTGTTGATTTTGTTTTTCATTTTCTCTTTGCTAGTTTGTGGCCAGGATGGAAATCTTATCATCTAATGATACAGAGTTGATGAAGAAGTGCAATGACTATTTCAAAGCTGGTCATGCAGACCTTACTGAGGCCCAGATAATTGACATCCTCGAATCAGGTGCTTTTGAACGAGTAGTTGATGCTTACCAGTACTTGAAGTGCCTACTTGATCGTGCTATTGCCAATAATGTGGCCTATTACGAAATAATTGAAGATATTTAGGGAACGATCGAGGAACTTCAATAACAGTACAAAGAATCTAACAAACTCCTACATGAGGGTTACGAGCTAAAGTGCCAACAACCGAGTTCTGATTGGCGATATGATAAGTACATTTCAGCCCATGAGAAAAAGGAAAGTGTGTTAAAACTTGAGATAGAAGAGCATAGACATATTGCCAAGCTGCTAGAGCAAGAGAATATCGCTTTGCAAGAGGAAATAAAACCGCTCAAATCTGCTGCCTCTTCTTCTTCGGGAGCCTTGGTCCCAATTAATGATGATGATTTTCCTTTCTAGAAATAGAAAATGCTAACTTACGGGATGAGTTAGAGATTTTGAAACGAACTGAACTTTCTACACCTTCTCGTGGTAGAGCAAGATCTTTTTCCGTGCATGAGCAAGGGCTGGTCGGGTTACTATTAATGAGACAAGAACTCAATTGGCCTTAAAAAAATTAAGCCGTTCAACTAATGGCGAAGAATCAGGCTTTGGCAGAAATGTCTAAGAAGATTCAGAGTTTCACCGACCAACTCTCCAATCAGAGTTCTACTCTGGAAAGTAAAGAAATTCTGGTGAAAAAGCTCCACGAGCAACTTGAGAGATTGACTTATCAATTTCACAACCAGCCCAAAGAATTTTGGATGGCTGGGTATAATGAAGCTCTGTATTATCTTGATGCCCGTTTGCAGTATTCGAACAACGAAGGATATAAGCATGGATGGTTGAATGCCTTATGTGTTCTGAAATTGGAGAAAGGTCATTTCCTATGGGATTATTATGAACCTGGAGTTCTTGATTTACCTACGCCTCCCTTCAAACTTGACCTTAGTTGGATTCCATCCCGTGACATTCCTCGGGTTTTGATCTCCAAGTATCTCGGTGATTATAGTCTTCATTCAAACTTTGAGATATCTCGTCTAGAGCACTTGCTTGATCGACTATCCATAAATAATGTTAGAATGCTATGAGATATGAACTTTATAAACTCCCCTTATGCATTAGATGATCCTCTGGCTAGGGTGGAACCTGTTTCAAAGGCAGAGGGAAAGAAACCCATAGAATAGGACATTTTTATGTAATGAGTCAAATTTCATATCGTATGTAATCTGCTTTGTTTTAATAAAGAGATGTTTAGTTTCTTTTACAATTTCATTTTCTTGGAAATATTTTGTCAAATGTCTTTGTTATTCACTGGTGAATATATATATATCTGTAGAATGACGAAATGTCCTGCTTGTTTATAGTGACTTGTCACTCTTTGGGCCTAAGCAATGGAATGAATCTCATCCCATGTTATTGCTTAGTTGTAGTAATCTCGTCAGGATTACCTTGTTTCCTAGACAGTGGATGCCCCAGGAGGTCATCCATCTTCTTGCCTAGTTTAGTGCCAACCAACCGAAGTTGGTGGTTATTGAATTGCCGACCAACCAGAGTTGGTGGGTATTAAATTACCGACCAATCGGAGTTGGTGGTTAATGAATTACAATGAATTATCGACCAACCGAAGTTAGTGGTTAACGAATTACAGACCAACCGAAATTGGTGGTTGCTGCTCTGAATTTGTGTTTATGTAGTGTGTAGCACTAATATTCCGAAAAAAAATTCAACTAAGGAAGAAATATGGGCGAAACATCACTTTATTCATATTGAAAGAACTATGTTACATATGGATTTTAATTTCATATAGTACTTGTACAGATGCTCTGCATTCCATGCGTTCTTGAATTCTTCTCCCTCCAAAGTTTTAATTCGGTATGTCCCAGGACGAACAACTTCAGTTACTCTGTAAGGTCCATGCCAGTTGGCCTCCAGTTTGTTATGCTTTTGGATTACTTTCTTCAGCACATAATCCCCCTCTTTCAAATCGTATTTCTTCACCCTTTTATTGTAGAACAAGGTTGTTCGTTGTTGATATGCTGCATTCCTGATTTCTTCTTCTTCCCTAACTTCTTCGAGCATGTCCAAGTCTAAACGCCTCATCAAGTCGCTTATGGGAGAATTAAAATTAAGTACCCTATGAGTAGGTAGACCCAATTCAGCAGGTATGATAGCTTCACTCCCGAATGTCAACATGTATGGAGACTCCCCAATTGTTGTTCGCGGTGTAGTGCGATAAGCCCACAACACAGAGTGTAGCTCATTAATCTAATTTCCCTTTGCATCATCCAACCTTTTTTTCAAACCATTCAGTAAGGTTCTGTTTGTCACTTCAATTTGCTCGTTGCTCTGAGGATGGCCTGGCGCAGAATGGATCTTCTGTGCATTGGATTGATGATAATATGCAGCGAATTTCTCGTTGTCAAATTAGGTTCCATGGTCATGTAATACCCCATATTTTCATGGCTTTTAAATTTAAGGATTTATTAAATTTAATTGAGATAAATTAATTTAATTTTAATCCGGAATGTTGTTTTAAATATTTACTAGCGTGACGAGAGTTAGTAATTATTCGAAATTTGTTATTTGTGGCATATTACTGGATGAGTATAGTAATATATGAGATTTATTTTTATAATATTGTTACGTATGAATAAAATGACAATTGTGGAAATTTAAGTCAGGATGCGCTTGTGTCGTATCGGGACTAAATGTGGATTAATAAAAGTGAATATTTTATAAGTTGTTCGTATGGTCGTTTTGAGTGCGCCAACGCGTCCGGAAGGGTCTAAATAGTCAGAAAAGTGTACCCGGAGGTTTAGTTTGGGTCTCGGGGCGTTTTTAGGCCTAATTGGTACTCCGGGAGGGCGTTTTGGACATTTCACCTTTTTGGGTAATTAAACACACGAAAATCAGTAATCTATATCAGCCATTTAGGTTAGTCAGATAGGGTTAGAAAGCTCAAACACAAGAAGGGTCGTAGGAGAGGAAGGAGAGAGCTCTCAAGGCAAATTCAAGGCCCAAAATCCATCAGGTTTCACCACCACCACCACCAACGTGTAGATCGCGCAACGGGCTACGCAACCACACCAGAATCATCTGCAAATCAGAACGTCGAAAATCCTAGGCAAGTGTTTATCTTGCTTATTTCGTTGATGCATCTGTCATATTAGTGTAGGAATGATTAGGATGAGTTTTATGGAAGAAAACCTAAGATTTGAGATAGGAATCGCATGTAGTTATGGTTTAAATGATAATTCTGGAAACCGTTGCCATGTAGAGGAATTTACCCACGAAATTATGATGTTTATAAGAAGAAATTTCTGGAAAAACAGATTGGAACCATTATTTAGAGATTTCTAGGGTTCTTGAATATTTAAATGAATTATGGCATGATTAATCCATGCTTAGTGATGTAAATTGACATGCTTTACGTAGGAAATGTATGATATCATGTTAGGATGTTAGTAGTACAAATTTTGAGACGTTTGTGATTAGAAAATATGGAAATTGTTGAATTTAGGAGATGAAACCCGTAACTGCAGAATTTCAATTTTCGCAGACCTGCTTGATCGATCGATCGAGCCCAGAGCTTCGATCGATCGAAGGTTCGATCGACCGAGCCCCAGACCTCGATCGATCGACCCCTCCTGGCAGACTCCTATTCCCTTTTTAAATGAGTTAAATTCAATTTATTGTGAGATAATTCTTGGGCATCCTTAATAAAATGTTTTGGGAGATAGGGAAGACCGGTAGGACATGTGAATAGATTTTGGGACCCTTGATGTCGGGCAAAGATTGTATTTTGGGATAATTACATAAGGGTCGGTGAATTTATGATTTAGAGAGAGAGACACGTAAGAGAGTTACTTTGGGACAAATGTGTATACCTGCTGAATTTTATACTTGGGAGGATAGAATCCATGAGCGTTATGTAGTAAGTGGAAAAGTTCCTCAAATTAGAGTAGGATGTGAATTGTTATACGTGATAACTAAATAATGAGAAATAAATACAAATGTCATAATTATGGGAATTGAGAATATACCCATTATTGATATGGTAATATTAGTATAGTTATATGATTGTGTATGCATATACTATCTATGTGTGAAAATCATGCCCACGCTACTTGCTATCCCTGAGGTTTCCGCGCTGGGACAGTCTTATCTCGATGGGACCTTTATGGGGGATATTGACTTGTACCCTAGAAGATAGATATCCTTGGTACAGGCTATCGGAATGATAGTTCAGACGGTCCTAAGAGACGCATGCATGTGCCATCCTCTTAGAGACTTGGAATCTATTCTTCGCCTCATCTTGTTTGTGTATAGATATCCTTGGTACAGGCTATCGCAGTGAAAGTTCAGAAGGTCCTAAGAGACGCAGACATATGCCGTCCTCTTAAAGACTTGGAATCTATGCTTCGTCTCAATATTGTTTGAGTATGTGTTAATACAATTCGAGAGTGATTCCGAATTTGTATTCCCCTTAATGCGAGTGATATGGGGTTTGGATAGTAGAGTATGCCCGCACCATAGTTATTATTTGGGGTGATGTTATGATATATATATTTTACGAGTAGTTAATATATATATGAAATTCTGAAATTTGGAACTACCTATTGTGAATTGATATGTAGGACATGGTTGATGACTCAATTATAAATACTTGTTTTGAGAAAGTATAATATGACACTGGAAAACTTTATTGATTAATAAAGTTAAAATGAAAACTTTGGTTACTAATTGAAATATTCTTTTCAAACAATTGAATCGTTAAATTTTGAATCTTACGAGTAATCTAAGATAAGTTAAATCATTGGGAAGATTAGTGCGATAAATGATAAGACAAACCGTTGGGAAGGTTAGTGCGATAGGTGTGCACATTAGAAGAGAGGTGAGAATTTCTCAAGAGCGTGTCGCACTAATATGTTGTTGCATTGGCCTGTATCAATTTAAATACTTTCTAAACGTATTTTAAATCAAACACACTATCGGGCTCTGACCCATTTCTTTTTCTCTCTCTCTCTCTCTCTCTCTCTTGTATATATATGTATGTACTACAGGTGCCTAGCCACAGGGGCGTCTTGCTTAGGATCCCTTGGAAGGAACGTGCTGCAGCTTTGGTGGGAGTTGCAGGCCACTTGCTCAGACGATTTCATATACTTGATTCCACTCCTATGATTCTCAGTTATTGGGGCATGTGTCGCCCTTTCCACTATTTATCTGTTCTGTTGGGACATTGTATTTCAGTTATTTCTAGTAGTTACTTTGGGATTTATTCAGCATGTATGTTTTACCTTAAGATTTAAATGTTGGGATTTTGGATGTTGAATGTTTAAAGTAATTAGATTATGTTCCAGGTTAATTGTTGTATGATTCTTACTTATTGAAAATGTTGTTACTAATTAAATAAATAATTTTCCTTTAAAAATAAAATTTGTCAGAAATGTTGAAAAATGGTTTTGACACTTAGCTTAATTAATTAGGGTGTTAATTTGGAAAAAGTTATTTTTACGACAGTGATGGTAAGAATGAACCAAATGTTCACCTCGATTTTAATTTAATAAAGGAGTGATCGCCCGGTATTTAATTAGGCGGGGTGTTACAGGTGGTATCAGAGCATCAGGTTCTAGTGTCCTTAGGATCTGTACGGCTTATTATGCTTTCAGCGTTGCTTTGTTTGTTATAGAGCCCTATGTTTAGGATTGTTGATTCCTTTGACGAGATTTCGTTCTCCTACTATAATGTGTATACATTAGTGTATTCTAATTTCGTTCGGATGTGTGCGTATACCGAGCGATGACGGATGTCATAAGAGGACCGTTAATCGTACATCAGGAGGCAGGGCTCAATTGAGATGATGAAATATATCCGAGGATGATGATCGTAGTCAAGGTCACCTCCATTATGGCACGAGAAGCCAAGACTCGAAAGGCGACTAAGGTGCAGCAATGATTTTCAAATGCTGTTATAGTCAAATGAGGTGCGAGGGTAAACTTACCCAACGTATTACAAAAACGTGTAGAGACTGTCAGTGGAAAATTTTAGAAACGCAAAAATTTGTATGCGTTTACCAAATGAGGTAAAGTATCCAAAGGCTTAAATATATGAAGGAGTGTGGCAAACTGAAAGTGAGAATTTAGAGAAAAAATTTCTTGGCTTTCGGGACGAAATTATAATGGTTGGAGTCAACCACCAATTTTAGAAGTGGAATGCTATGCCTATAGGAGAACCTTAGGTACAGTGTTGACCGTATGTTCCTTCCTCAACTATTCAGGATGAGAAGCAAACGTGGTTCTGAACTCATCGCAGGAGGGCATGACAGAAGTCCAATTGTGGATATGAATCCTAATCGTTAGCAAGTTTTGTATCGAAAGAGGTAAATACTAGTGGAGGAAACGACTCCAAGTGGGAGACCAACTTGTAATAATAGTTGATAATACTCGAGGAGGAAATTCTGATGGACGACCGATTCATAGGTTGACAATGTCATATTTTATCAATATAGATGATAACGCTTCTTTGTGGGGGAAATTAAAGGAATCGAAGAATTTAGTCGAGAATAAAACTGAATACAACGGTGGCGGTATAGCACCACAAAAGGATGTGGATACACATCAGGAAAACCATTTAAATGCTTCAGATAGTTAAATTCTTACCAAGTGATGGTAAATTCAGTAAGTACTATTATAGATAGTAACATGATCTTTATGGCCTAAAAAGCTAAGGGAACAACCGGGATGGCTAACAGGAATCGAGTCTACTAAAGTCCGAAAGAAGGATAATCCTAACCTGGTTAGTAGGACAGCTGATAAGTGGATTATGTGTTGAGGTATTTTGGTGCGGAGTGAAATTGCTCGCGATAATATGTTCCAAAGTAAGAAAAAGGGGCAAGAATACGGTGCCTAGTAAAGGACGACGATTAAAAATAATTTTGTTTTGGTTTGGGCAGACGTGTTACGTACGAAAACCATTTGTGCAGTCAAGACGATTGCCAGGATGGAAGTATAAGTTGTATCCTTAGAGGATGCGGCGTGTTTATGTGACACGAGCGAGTCACCATATTTTGTTCATTGCTAGATTAGCGTGTGAGACGAGTTTAATGCATATCATTATAAACATTATTAAAATGTGAATAATTTTCCCTAATGTAGCGGGATTTTTCTTTAGTGCTATCCGCGGAGGATGAATGAGTCTATTAACGGTGTTTCATACTTTATTGAGGTTACTCGTTGTAGTGATGCGATACACGAGTATGATATTATCTTTGTTAAAACGTTATAGAAATGGTTAGTACGATAGTGGGCATTTATTACAAGGCTATCGGAGTAGTTGCATTAGTGTAGCACGTTTTGTTGTGGCGAGCTTTACCTGTAAGGAGGTTGGACTCGCACCTATATTATCTATCCTAGAGACTTCGAAGGAGATAGCGGGCTCGAGATATTCGATGCCAAAGTATGTATAGACTTTGTCAGTATAATTCCGTATGTATCGGGATTTACCATTGAGCGAAAAGATTTGACTCAGTATTATGTTTAGCACTCCGGACTTAGTGATAGGAAAAGTGCATTGTTATATTTATCCTTTAGAGATGTGGGAGTTAATATTTATACCCCTATTATTAGAGAAAGGAATTTTGAGAATTCCGAGTGTATGTATTCGAGGTTTATGAAATGCTATTACCACCAACCTATACTTAACAATAGTGCAATTAGTGAAACGTTCTTTGTTAAGCATAATTACGGGAGAAAATGTAACTTTTCTGTCAAGAGACAGAATAAAGGGGTACATGCCACGGACGGAGGACCTAACGGATTTCGATAACCGACAATTCTAGGTAGTAGTGTATCGGGGGGGTTCCTTATTTGGAATTCTCTTTGCGAGACATCCCACGCATGAAACTTAGCGTAAGGTTGGAAATAGGGAGACGTTTGGTCACTATTCCACGAGTTCGGTACCCTGGTCGAAATGGGATCAAGTAATTATGTATGTAAGTTGGAAGTTGAATTTTGTTTTAAGGTTATTGGAGCCGGATTTTGTGGTAGGAAAGCATTGAAAGTTATCCCCACGAGTTGAGGGGTGGAACGATGATAAGGAGAATTTAAGAATTTTGATTTCTAGGGTGATTGAGAGTACCCAAATGTCATAACCGCGTACAGAACACAAGGTGAATAAAGAGTTGGAATGATTTTTAGCACGAATTATCTGGAAAGAACTTTATTATACAAAAGAGAGGACCTGTAATAATTTTTATGAATAGAGCGTTAGTGATTTATTTCGGTTGTTGTACCTATTTGGGAAATTTTGTACTTATCTGAGGAAGGTTGAGAATTATTATTCCTCTTTTATTGTCATGGAATTTGAATGCCCTATTCCTTCTATTCCGTTGAATTTAGTTAGTCCTATAGATGAGTAGCAAGTCGTTGGCTCTCCCAGGGCGGTCGGAGTGTTGCAAAAATGTGGGCATCTTGGTTAACTGCAGTTAAAATAGTCCGAGTCGAAGGGACGTGGTAATAGACGTGTGATATATATGTTTGTGGGACTAGTATAACGAAGTGGAAGTGATAGAGTGGATTAAACGTCACGTGAGGGGCGATGGTCCATACATAAGTGTGCAATTAGAATAGCACGCCCTAACTTGATTGGAAGGCTGTGGGAAACCATTCAAGAATTGGTATTCCTTGAATAGAGTAGAATATAATTGCTATTAAGCACACCCGGAGCGGAGTTGTTATTAGTCAAGTGTGAGAACGACTTACGCATAAAAAGAGTAATGATGTTAGTATAGTATAAGAGATCCAGAAGTGCGCTTCGTGGAGAGAAGAGCACGGGTCGGAACTTTCGGCATACTCCAAGGAAGGAAGGGGAGTATTACGTGTCACTTAATGTGAGACATTTCAAGGGAAGAATCGATGTTTAGCGAGACGTAGTGAGTAGTCTCTACATGCACCGCCCATAGGTAAGGTTTGGTTGAAAGAGGAGAATCAACCAAAGAATTTTGTGTTTATCAAAAATTCCTGAACTTGGAAGAGGTCGGTAAAGCCGGTAAAGTTCTTGGATGAGTTGCCATCCTCAAAACAAGATCAAGGGTTTATCCCGAACATGTGAATTAAGTCGCCGAGAAGGAAGTGATTGATATTCCTTTGGGCTGGCTTACAATATTAACTAGTATGCCCCAGACTTCCTTTGAAAGGAAGGATCGCGCCAATGCATGGTCCGGCGCAGTATAAATTTCTGAATCAGGATGAGATTGGTGAATCCCACCTTTGAAATGGGATTTCAGGAACCATCGGAGATAAGATTTCGTTTCGAGTAGGATGTATCACCCTTAGCCAGGGAATAAGCGCATGGTGATTAAAGATTAGTGGAGCCACGTGAAGGAAATTTTGGAATCTTGGTACGATGATTTCAAGCATGCTTTGTAGAAGCACTCGTACTTATTTGTCGCGTACGAGGTACTTATTAAGGTTTTGTTATGGAAGAACCTCAGCTATTCTCCTTCCGTATGTTTAGAGGAGAGTAGATAATCAGAATTTTTGATCGGTCGAGAAAATATCCGATATATATGGTGGAATTCCACGACTGTTTGAGGCAGTCAAGAGTGGTCGAATGTTCGTATGATCTTCTCAGAATGGGATTTTTGTGTATGAATAAATACGAGTGGTTTGTCATATAGTGAGGTGCGACCTCCTAATGATAGTGAGATAAGGAAATTTAATGTATAGGCGTGACCAATGCGAATATTGTCGGGTGGGAGCACAATGTGAAGTGTCTCCAATGAGAATGTAAAACAATGTTGTTGTGAGGAAAAAGCTATAATGATTGAGCGCCGTACTATGTAGATAGTTTGCGTACTGACAAGGATATCCAGAATTGTGCTATCTGGTAGGCCTTATTTTCTGAATTTCGGGACGAAATTCCATTATTAGGGGGGAAGTATGTAATACCCGTATTTTCATGGCTTTTAAATTTAAGGATTTATTAAATTTAATTGAGAGCACTCGTACCTATTTGTCGCGTACGAGGCACTTATTAAGGTTTTGTTATGGAAGAACCTCGGCTATTCTCCTTCCGTATGTTTAGAGGAGAGTAGATAATCAGAATTTTTGATCGGTCGAGAAAATATCCGATATCTATGGTGGAATTCCACGACTGTTTGAGGCAGTCAGGAGTGGTCGAATGTTCGTATGATCTTCTCAGAATGGGATTTTTGTGTATGAATAAATACGAGTGGTTTGTCATATAGTGAGGTGCGGCCTCCTAATGATAGTGAGATAAGGAAATTTAATGTATAGGCGTGACCTATGCGAATATTGTCGGGTGGGAGCACAATGTGAAGTGTCTCCAATGAGAATGTAAAACAATGTTGTTGTGAGGAAAAAGCTATAATGATTGAGCGTCGTACTATGTAGATAGTTTGCGTACTGACAAGGATATCCAGAATTGTGCTATCTGGTAGGACTTATTTTCCGAATTTCGGGACGAAATTCCGTTATTAGGGGGGAAGTATGTAATACCCCGTATTTTCATGGCTTTTAAATTTAAGGATTTATTAAATTTAATTGAGATAAATTAATTTAATTTTAATCCGGAATGTTGTTTTAAATATTTACTAGCGCGACGAGAGTTAGTAATTATTGGAAATTTGTTATTTGTGGCATATTACTGGATGAGTATAATAATATATGGGATTTATTTTTATAATATTGTCACGTATGAATAAAATGACAATTGTTGAAATTTAAGTCAGGACGCGCCTGTGTCGTGTCGGGACTAAATGTGGATTAATAAAAGTGAATATTTTATAAGTTGTTCGTATGGTCATTTTGAGTGCGCCAACGCGTCCGGAAGGGTCGAATTAGTCAGAAAAGTGTAGCCAGAGGTTTAGTTTGGGTCTCGGGGCTTTTTTAGGCCTAATTGGTACCCCGGGAGGGCGTTTTGGACATTTCACCTTTTTGGGTAATTAAACCCACGAAAATCAGTAATCTATATCAGCCATTTAGGTTATTCAGATAGGGTTAGAAAGCTCAAACACAAGAACGGTCATAGGAGAGGAAGGAGAGAGCTCTCAAGGCAAATTCAAGGCCCAAAATCCATCCGGTTGCACCGCCACCACCACCAACGCGTAGATCGCGCAACGGGCTACGCAACCACACCAGAATCATCTGCAAATCAGAACGTCGAAAATCCCAGGCAAGTATTTATCTTGCTTATTTCGTTTCCGCATCTTTCATATTAGTGTAGGAATGATTAGGATGAGTTTTATGGAAGAAAACCTAAGATTTGAGATAGGAATCGCATGTAGTTATGGTTTAAATGATAATTCTGGAAACCCTTGCCATGTAGAGGAATTTACCCACGAAATTATGATGTTTATAAGAAGAAATTTCTGGAAAAACATATTGGAACCATGATTTAGATATTTCTAAGGTTCTTGAATATTTAAATGAATTATGGCATGATTAATCCATGTTTAGTGACGTAAATTGACATGCATTACGTAGGAAATGTATGATATCATGTTAGGATGTTAGTAGTACAAATTTTGAGACGTTTGGGATTAGAAAATATGGAAATTGTTGAAGTTAGGAGATGAAACCCGTAACTGCAGAATTTCAGTTTTCGCAGACCTGCTTGATCGATCGATCGAGCCCAGAGCTTCGATCGATCGAAGGTTCGATCGACCGAGCCCCAGACCTCGATCGATCGAACCCTCCTGGAAGACTCCTATTCCCTTTTTAAATTAGTTAAATTCAATTTATTGTGAGATAATTCTTGGGCATCCTTAATAAAATGTTTTGGGAGATAGGGAAGACCAGTAGGACATGTGAATAGATTTTGGGACCCTTGATGTCGGGCAAAGATTGTATTTTGGGATAATTATATAAGGGTCGATGAATTTATGATTTAGAGAGAGAGACACGTAAGAGAGTTACTTTGGGACAAATGTGTATACCTACTGAATTTTATACTTGGGAGGATAGAATCCATGAGCGTTATGTAGTAAGTGGAAAAGTTCCTCAAATTAAAGTAGGATGTGAATGGTTATACGTGATAACTAAATAATGAGAAATAAATACAAATGTCATAATTATGGGAATTGAGAATATACCCATTATTGATATGGTAATATTAGTATAGTTATATGATTGTGTATGCATATACTATCTTTGTGTGAAAATCATGCCCACGCTACTTGCTATCCCCGAGGTTTCCGCGCTGGGACAGTCTTATCTCGATGGGACCTTTATGGGGGATATTGACTTGTACCCTAGAAGATAGATATCCTTGGTACAGGCTATTGGAATGATAGTTGAGACGGTCCTAAGTGACGCAGGCATGTGCCATCCTCTTAGAGACTTGGAATCTATTCTTCGCCTCATCTTGTTTGTGTATAGATATCCTTGGTACAGGCTATCGCAGTGATAGTTCAGACGGTCCTAAGAGACGCAGACATATGCCGTCCTCTTAGAGACTTGGAATCTATGCTTCGTCTCAATATTGTTTGAGTATGTGTTAATACAATTCGAGAGTGATTCCGAATTTGTATTCCACTTAATGTGAGTGATATGGGGTTTGGATAGTAGAGTATGCCCGCACCATAGTTATTATTTGGGGTGCTGTTATGATATATATATTTTACGAGTAGTTAATATATATATGAAATTCCGAAATTTGGAACTACCTATTGTGAATTGATATGTAGGACATGGTTGATGACTCAATTATAAATACTTGTTTTGAGAAAGTATAATATGACACTGGAAAACTTTATTGATTAATAAAGTTAAAATGAGAATTTTGGTTACTAATTGAAATATTCTTTTCAAACAATTGAATCGTTAAATTTTGAATCTTACGAGTAATCTAAGATAAGTTAAATCATTGGGAAGATTAGTGCGATAAATGATAAGACAAACCGTTGGGATGGTTAGTGCGATAGGTGTGCACATTAGAAGAGAGGTGAGAATTTCTCAAGAGAGTGTCGCACTAATATGTTGTTGCATTGGCCTGTATCATTTTAAATACTTGCTAAACGTATTTTAAATCAAACACACTATCGGGCTCTGACCCGTTTCTTTCTCTCTCTCTCTCTCTCTCTCTCTCTCTCTTGTATATATATGTATGTACTACAGGTGCCTAGCCACAGGGGCGTCTTGCTTAGGATCCCTTGGAAGGAACGTGTTGCAGCTTTGGTGGGAGTTGCAGGCCACTTGCTCAGACGATTTCATATACTTGATTCCACTCCTATGATTCTCAGTTATTGGGGCATGTGTCGCCCTTTCCACTATTTATCTGTTCTGTGGGGACATTGTATTTCAGTTATTTCTAGTAGTTACTTTGGGATTTATTCAGCATGTATGTTTTACCTTAAGATTTAAATGTTGGGATTTTGGATGTTGAATGTTTAAAGTAATTAGATTATGTTCCAGGTTAATTGTTGTATGATTCTTACTTATTGAAAATGTTGTTACTAATTAAATAAATAATTTTCCTTTAAAAATAAAATTTGTCAGAAATGTTGAAAAATGGTTTTGACACTTAGCTTAATTAATTAGGGTGTTAATTTGGAAAAAGTTATTTTTACGACAGTGATGATAAGAATGAACCAACTATTCACCTTGATTTTAATTTAATAAAGGAGTGATCGCCCGGTATTCAATTAGGCGGGGTGTCACAGGTCAGTAATGAATGCATGTGGGAGACCATATCTGTAAATAATGCTCTTTCAAATAAATTCATAGACCTTGTCATACGTCATATCAGTGAGAGGTTCAGCTTTCACCCATTTGGTAAAATTATCCACAGCAACCACAAGGTATTTGAATCTTCCTTTGGTCTTCGAAAGTGGCCCGACCAAGTCTATCCCCCACATGGCGAATGGCCAAGGGGATGTGATGGGCGTTAACAATGCTTGGGGAGTTCTTCGGATGGAAGAGAAACATTGACATTTATCGCACTTCTTAGCATAAGCTGCGCAATTAGTCCTCATCATTGGACAATAATACCCCTATGTTGTTATTCTCTGCAAAAGCGTCCGACCTGCAACATGGGCTCCATAGGACCTTTGTGAACCTCTTCAATCAAGTCTTTCACTTCGGAGGGATGGACACATCTTTGTATTCCTGCTACAACTCCTTTTCTATACAGAATGCCATTGGTCAATACGTAACGAGCAGCTTTAAACTTCAGTTTCTTGGCTGCGTGTTTATTAGGTGGCACAATCCCTTCTTCGATATAAGCCCTGATAGGATCCATCCAGGATGGTCCCAAGTCGAGGGCGATGAAGTTCATCATCAAGTCTTCGTCTAAACTTCGATCTATAAGGAATTCTATTGGGATTATTCTTCGTAACTTGGTGCGTGTTGTTGATTCCAGCCGAGCTAGGGCGTCGATTCTTGCATTCTCCAATCTCGGTATTCTGATCAACCGAACTACCGTAAAAGTCGAGACAACCTCCATAGCTTTTGCATGATACTTGACCATCAGTTCTCCCATCGCTGCATCCAATCCGAGAATTTAATTTACGATTAATTGTGAATCACTGAATACAACGACCTACTCTGCTTTCGTGGTTTTGGCTAGATTTACACCCATTATCATAGCTTCATATTCAGTCTCATTATTGGAAGCCTTAAATTAAAAGCATAGAGCATACTCCATATCAATTTTATCACGACTGTTTAAAACTATTCCAATGTGACACCCCGACTAATTAAATAACATTAAAACAATGAATGCAAAATACATGTTAGGACGTGCCCTCACATGAAGTACTCACCTCTCGACTAATAGTGCACTCCTAACGTACCGTACCCATCTAAGTGGTCTTTATATCTAACCAAACCGACATAAGTTCTAACCCATCTCCTCGATTCACAATATGAATTCCCAATGTTATCACTTGAATAGATAGCTTTACTTAAACTCGGATTCTCAATTATTAACATTACCATTTACTGGAGGTTATCCCCTTATTTATCTTCTCAAGGAGTTACTATAAATTATTCTCATAATTAAACATGACAAGTCTGTTCATTTAACCATATATCATTCACATCATAAATATACAATACAAGCACCCCGAGGCTAAGCTGCGGTGCACACATACTCTGCTATCCATCCCGGTACATCACGTACATAAGGATTACAAATTCCGAATCTCTCAGGAATTGTTAGAATAAGTACAACACACAAAAATGGAGGCGAACATAATTCAACATATCCATGGGTCACGTACATACCTACGCTCCATAGTCAGTTGACTTATTAACTCACAAATAATTCATTCTAGCATTATGTTCTTAAGGTACCAATCTAACTCCGGGCACACAAGGATTAGATGGCCCTAAGCGAACGTAAACCTCCCGTGATAGCAAGTATGGTAGGTATGTCATACACATAAAATCATATACATATACTAAGAATGCACACATCTTAGTAATTACCATAATTTATTAGTTGTATACTTCTCATTCTTATACCAATACACGTGCCCCCGGTTTATATATACACATTATCCATTATCCTCACGTCGTGATTAGTTATTCGCGTCCTAACCCATAATTACCATTTGGTTCAAATCATTCTTCTATATTTTACTCCCCAATATATCCCGAATATCCCAACTATATCAATTAGTCATCAAGGTAATGTTATCTCTACAATTAAACAAGGTTACGGGACACTAGAAATCAAACCAGGCCAAAAAGGCCAATCTGTCAACTCGTTAGAAGTCTCGTTCGAACGAGGTCGTTCGAACGAAGTGGGAATCTAACGAGATCTCGTTGGAACGAAAGGCATCGAACGAACATCCCCCTCGTTAGAACTCAAACTATCAACTTGTTAGAAGCTCGTTCGAACGAGCTCGTTCGAACGACCTGGGCAGGCCTTCTAACGAGGTGACAGTTTCGAGCCCAGAATTTTCCTATCTCATTTTTCCCAATTTTCTTCACCTCTAATCTCATCTAAACATCATTCCAACAGTAGTTCAAGGTTTCTAATCATTCTTAAACATACTTAGGTCGTATATTAACATATATATGGGATCAAATCATCCTAAACCACATCTAATCATCAAATCTCCCCAATTTTTCCCAAACCTTATGAACATGACCCCTAGAAATTTAAAGTCTTCAATTTCCATAAACAAATCCGTTTTTGTAACATAAAAAGTAGTAATTCTTTTAGTTCAATCACCCAATAACAATTCTACATGCAAACCTATATCAAAATCTGAATTTATAACTCCAAATTACATGGGTTTTTACAAGTCTCCCAATACAATGCAATTATATCAATTTCTAAGCATGGAAGAAGCATTCGCTTGAAATTAACGTAATTAAACCACTTGCCTTGGATTATTCTCTGAATTTGGTGTAGAATGATGAAGGTTTCACTCTCTCTTTTCCTCCCAAGGTTGAAGGTTGAAGATGGAGGTTGTGTTTTCTCTTTGGAAACTCTCTCTAACTTCCTCCTCTAACTCCCGTTGCCCTTTAGCTGGTTAAGTGATGGTAATGGCTTAGTGGGTAACTAAATATCCTAATATTTAACTCCCAAAATTCGTTGGTTAATTATCCAAAAATTTTAAAATTACCAAAATACCCTTTTAAGTTACCGGTATGGCCCAAAAATGCCCCGGGACCCAAACTAAACCCCCGGCTAGTGTTTTCTGACTATTTTGACCCTTCCGGACTCGTTGGCGCACTCAAAATGACCATACGGTTGATAAATAAAATTCATTTTTTAATTTAAATAATTACATTCCTGACGCGACTGTCACGCGCGTCCCAACAAAATTTCCCAAATTGCCGTATTTTTATCTCACGACAAATTCAATATTTTCAATATTCATATATTCCCATATATACACATTATAATCAAATACCAACTCACATCTCGTTAGTATTTTATCCGGATTAATTCACATTTAATTTAATTAAACCCATAAATAAATATCGATAAAAATGCGGGGTATTACATACTTCCCCCCTAATAACAGAATTTCATCCCGAAATTCGGAACTAAAATGTACCTGGTAAAAATAACTCTGGATAACGTTCGCGTATCTCATCCTCGTGCTCCCATGTGGACTCCTCGACATTATGAAGTCGCCACTGAACACGCACTAATGGAACTATCTTTGACCGCAGTTTCCGCTCACTTCGGTCCAAAATAGCAATCGGCCCCTCCTCGTAGGAGCTATCGGGCTGGAGATCGATGTCCTCCAAAGCAATGTGAGAATGAGCCAAATCATCTCTAAGATATTTCCTTAGCGAGGAAATATAAAACACATCATGAATCCTGTGCAAATGCTCCGGTAACCCAAGTCTATAAGCAACAGACCCAATCCGCTCGATGATAGGAAATGGTCCCACATATCTCGGTGCCAACTTGCCCTTCTTCCCAAATCGCATAATCCCCTTCATAGGAGATACTCTGAGTAAAACCTGGTCCCCCACTTGGAACTCCCTGAAGAACCTCTTCGCATCATCATAGCTCTTCTACCGATCTTGAGCTACCCAAATGCGACTTCGTATCAATTATATCCTTGCCGAAGTATCCTGAATCACTTCCGGCCCAAGTAGTTTGTTGTCCCCCACCTCCAACCAACGTGCTGGGGAACGACAAGGTATACCGTACAACGCCTCAAATGGAGCCATGCCAATGGTGAACTGGTAGGAGTTGTTGTAAGCAAACTCCACCAGTGGAAGATACTGCTCCCATCCACCCCCGAAATCAATGATGCACATACGCAACATTTCCTCCAACATCTGATTTGTATGCTCGGTTTGCCCATCGGTCTGCGGATGATAAGCCGTACTCAACCGCAATTCCGTGCCCATGGCCTCCTGAAAACTCTCCCAAAACCGTGAAACAAATATCTTATCTCGGTCAGACACGATATTTAGGGTCACACCGTGAAGTCTCACTATTTCTGCAATAAAAAGCTGGGCATACTGTCCCGTAGTTTAGTCTGTCCTTACGGGTAGACAATGAGAAACTTTGGTCAACCTGTCCACAATTACCCAAATGGAGTCGTGACCCCTATGTGACGTAGGTAATCCCGTGATAAAATCCATGTAGATGCTCTCCCACATCCACATCGGGACCTCTAATGGCTGTAGAAGTCCTGCTAGTCTCTGATGATCCACTTTTACCAGCTGACAAGTGGCGCATTTAGAAACAAACACGGCAATATCTCTCTTCATCCCTCTCCACCAATACTGTCGTCTCATGTCTTGGTACATTTTGTCCCCACTGGGATGTACCACAAACCATGAGCCGTGCGACTCTGCCATCACCTCGTGTCGCAATTCCTCCCCTTCCGGAACTACCAGTCTCCCATTGAAGCGTAATCCCTCGTCTGAGCTAACGGTATAGGACTCGACTCCCTCTGCTAGTAATCGAACTATCTGTTCTTGACAGAACGAGTCATTTGCCTATGCCTGTACCACCTTCGTGACAATCTGGGGTGTAACAGTCATCACAGACATGAACGATCGGGCCACTGCATCCTGGTGTCCCAACTCCTTCCACTTTGCCTTCCACACCCCTGCCACCTTATCTACTGGCCTACGGATCAACGCGTCTGCTACCACGTTAGCCTTCCCCGAGTGATATTAGATATCAAACTGATAATCCTTAACAAATTCAAGCCACCTTCGCTGTCTCATATTCAACTCCTTCTGCGTGAATAGGTACTGCAAGGACTTATGGTCCGTGAACAATCGAAACTTCTCCCCCAAAAGATAATGTCTCCAAATCCGTAGGGCAAATACCACTGCCGCTAACTCCAAGTCATGGGTGGGGTAATTCTTCTCGTGAGGCTTAAGCTTACGGGAAGCATAAGCTATGGCCTGACTCTCCTGCTGCAATACACCTCCAAGTCCTTGTAAGGACGCATCGGTGTAAACTAGATACTCAACTCCCGATCTCGGCAATGCTAACACTAGTGCTGAGGTCAACTTGTCCTTCAACTCATCGAATGCCAACTGACAGGCATCACTCCAAATGAACAGCACACCTTTACGAGTTAGATGTTTCAAAGGACCCGCTATCTTTGAGAATCCCCGAATAAACCTCCTGTAGTATCCTGCTAAGCCCAAGAAACTACGGATCTCAGTCGGTGTCGTGGGCTGTCCCCACTCCCTCACCGCGGATACCTTCCCCGGATCAACAGATATCCCCGGTAGGAAATAATATGCCCCAAAAACTGAACCTCATTCAGCCAGAATCCGCACTTCTCATACTTTGCATACAGCTCGTTCTGACGTAGCGTCTGCAAAACCTGCCTCAAATGCTCTGCGTGCTCCTCCTCTGTCTAGGAGTAAAAAAGAATGTCATCAATGAAGACAATGACGAACTGGTCCAGGAACTCTCTGAACACCCTATTCATCAAGTCCATAAACACGGCTGGAGCATTGGTCAAACCAAAAGGCATAACTCGAAACTCGTAGGAACCATATCTCGTTAAGAAAGCAGTCTTCGAGACGTCCTCTTCCCCGATACGCAACTGATGGTATCCTGATCGCAAATCAATCTTTGAGAAGAAAGAAGCTCCTCTCAGTTGGTCGAATAAGTCATCGATTCGGGGAAACGGATACTTATTCCGTATCGTGACCTTATTCAACTCTCGATAATCCACACACAACCTCAACGATCCATCCCTCTTCTTAATGAACAACACAGGGGCACCCCACGGCGAAGTACTCCTCCGTATAAACCCCTGACCCAACAAATGCTCAATCTGATCCCGTAACTCTCTCATCTCAGTTGGAGCCATACGGTAAGGTGCACGGGCAATAGGCCGAGTGCCCGATGTCAAATCAATCACAAAATCTATCTCCCTACTCGGAGGTAGTCCAGGTATATCCTGAAATACATCGGCAAACTTTCGAACAACCGGAATCGAATCAAGTGGTATCACCACTTCCTTAGAGGTCTCCTCCTATATATAGTACAAATGAGTGGACGATCCTCCCTCAGGGCGAGGCATCGCCACTAAAAACATCTCCTGCCCAGGAATGGCAAAGATAATACTCCTACTAAAACAATTAATCATGGATCGGTACGCAACTAGCCAATCCATACCAATAATGGCATCATACTCGGTCATCTCTAACACTAACATATCAGCGGGTAAAGTAAACCTCCCGATCTCTATACCCACACCTCTACAAATAAGGGAAATCACGGAACCCCTACTCAATGGTGAATCTACACAAGTAACCGTACTCTCGGCGGTGTCTAACAACCCAATGGTGCGTGCAAATCTCATAGCAATAAAACAGTGTGTAGCCCCCGTGTCAAATAAAATGCGCCCCATAGTCCCCTGAATAGAGAACATACCCTCAATGGCCGATGGATTCTGTGGGGCTGCAACCTACTGGAGCTGATACACTCTCCCATACTGAAGTTGTCCCTGCTGAACTGGGACTGCTGTAATGGGTGGTAATGCTGCCATCTGTGGTGCTGGGAGGGCGGCGGGAAACATAGGCCTCTATGGCTCGTGTCGAGCACCCTGCTGCTGCTACTGTGGGACCTTGCCCTTATCAGGACACTCCTGATGTTTGTGGCCAATCTTAACACAAATGAAACACTTCCCCTGGAAGTTTCCCCCTCGCTGTCCCTGCTAACCACGGCCCTGGTGACCGTTATCATTTCTGCCCTAGCCTTACTGGCCCTGGTGAAACTGCTGATGTTGATCATTTTGACCCTGCTGGCCCTGATGGCCGTTCTGACCCTGCTGGCCATTCCGTAATCCTCCCTGACCGTTCCTGAAACCCCCTGAACAGAATCTCTTAGAATCCCCCTGTTGGGAACCCTGATCACCCTGCCTATACTGACCCTGAGCTGATTGTGCCCCGCTGGCACCATTTCCCCCTGTCCTTCCCTGATGGCTGGACTCTCCTAATCTCTTCCCCTCTGTCAAGTGAAAGCGATGGTCCTGGCAATGGAGCAGTGCAGCGTTAACCACATCAGAGTAAGTGGCCAACGATTGATTCCCCAACAAGTGCTGACGGATCCTCCAAGTCAATCCATCTGTAAACTTCTGAATCTTTTTCTCTTCTGTCGGTATCTCATCCGGGACAATATTCAGTAAATTAGTGAATTCGGCCTCATACTCGGCCAGAGTCCTTCCCTCCTGTCTAAGGTTTATCAACTTCCTTCTCATTTCCGTGTGAACAGCTGATGGAAAATATTTGCGGTCGAACCGCACCCAGAACTCCTGTATCGTGAGAGTATCTCTCTCCTCTGCGGTGGTAATAGACTTCCACCACTGCAATGCAGATCCCACTAGCTTAAAAGTAGCTAGTATCTTCCTCTGAACATCGGTGCACTCATACATCCTCAAGTGCCTCTGAATATCTTTCCTCCACTGACTTGAAACTATAACATCGGAGCTACGTGTGAACTCCGACGGGTGCGCTTTCTGAAAAGCATCATGCACACATTCCCAAGCAGATGGGAATGCATGTGCCTGAACTGGCGCGGCTACTGGCGCCTGGGGTGGTTCCTGCTGTACAACTGCTAGAGCGGCATTTACCTCTTGGGCTACAATGGCTGTAACCTCAGCGGCATTCATGGTGCCCTATACTGGTACTGGCTGGGGCTCTGGCTTTGCATCCCTAGGAACCCATGGTGCACGTCGTGGAGGCATCTGAATTAAGAGTAAGGTCTATAAGTTCGCAGTTATAAACCCAAAATAGTTGAAGAGCGAAGCATACAAAAAGAATACAACAGTCCTAAAATATAGGGCTCTACATCAAAGAAAGCTCAACAGAAACATAATAAGCCGTACAGATCCTAAAGGACACTAGAACCTGATGCTCTGATACCACCAGTGACACCCCGACTAATTAAATATCGGGTAGCTACTCATTTATTAAATCAATACAAAATGCCAAGTTGGTTCAGTTAATAGCATCACTGTTGAAAACATTTTAATGATTACTAACCACCTAGTATTTAAAAAGTAAGTTGTCAAATTTTAGATTAAATCTGATTAGCATGCGATAAATGAAATGTAAAAGAATAGCATCACCATACACCATAAAGTCTCAATAAAGTAACCAACAGATAATAAGTCTGGAGGAAAACTCCTCACAACAATTCCAATATGGAAATAAATAAAACAAGTCTGCATCCTGAATTAATTACAAATCAAAGTCTGAATAACTGAAATCTAAAATGTCTCAAAAGGAAATGGGCAACATGCCCTATAAATGATGAAACAGAATATGGAGTCAAGACTAGAAAGAAGTGTCTACTAGCAAGGCCCTGTAACTTCCACAACAGCTACATCTCGTCACCTGATTGGAAATACTATGCATGGTGTCCTTGTGGCTGGGCACCTAAAAGGTTTTTAAAAAAAAATAAATTTGAAAGCAAACGGGTCAGATCCCGAAAGTGGAGAGTATTTTAAAACAGCAAGTGCTTTAATAACATTAAAACAATGAATGCAAAATACATGTTAGGACGTGCCCTCACATGAATTACTCACCTCTCGACTAATAGTGCACTCCTAACGTACCGTACCCATCTAAGTGGTCTTTATATCTAACCAAACCGACATAAGTTCTAACCCATCTCCTCGATTCACAATATGAATCCCCAATGTTATCACTTGAATAGATAGCTTTACTTAAACTCGGATTCTCAATTATTAACATTACCATTTACTGGAGGTTATCCCCTTATTTATCTTCTCAAGGAGTTACTATAAATTATTCTCATAATTAAACATGACAAGTCTGTTCATTTAACCGTATATCATTCACATCATAAATATACAATATAAGCACCCCGAGGCTAAGCTGCGGTGCACACATACTCTGCTATCCATCCCGGTACATCACGTACATAAGGATTACAAATTCCGAATCTCTCAGGAATAGTTAGAATAAGTACAACACACAAAAATGGAGGCGAACATAATTCAACATATCCATGGGTCACGTACATACCTACGCTCCATAGTCAGTTGACTTATTAACTCACAAATAAGTCATTCTAGCATTATGTTCTTAAGGTACCAATCTAACTCCGGGCACACAAGGATTAGATGGCCCTAAGCGAACGTAAACCTCCCGTGATAGCAAGTATGGTAGGTATGTCATACACATAAAATCATATACATATACTAAGAATGCACACATCTTAGTAATTACCATAATTTATTAGTTGTATACTTCTCATTCTTATACCAATACACGTGCCCCCGGTTTATATATACGCATTATCCATTATCCTCACGTCGTGATTAGTTATTCGCGTCCTAACCCACAATTACCATTTGGTTCAAATCATTCTTCTATATTTTACTCCCCAATATATCCCGAATATCCCAACTATATCAATTAGTCATCAAGGTAATGTTATCTCTACAATTAAACAAGGTTACGGGACACTAGAAATCAAATCAGGCCAAAAAGGCCAATCTGTCAACTCGTTAGAAGTCTCGTTCGAACGAGGTTGTTCGAACGAAGTGGGAATCTAACGAGATCTCGTTCGAACGAAAGGCATCGAACGAACATCCCCCTCGTTAGAACTCAAACTATCAACTTGTTAGAAGCTCGTTCGAACGACCTGGGCAGGCCTTCTAACGAGGTGACAGTTTCGAGCCCAGAATTTTCCTATCTCATTTTTCCCAATTTTCTTCACCTCTAATCTCATCTAAACATCATTCCAACAGTAGTTCAAGGTTTCTAATCATTCTTAAACATACTTAGGTCGTATATTAACATATATATGGGATCAAATCATCCTAAACCACATCTAATCATCAAATCTCCTCAATTTTTCCCAAACCTTATGAACATGACCCCTAGAAATTTAAAGTCTTCAATTTCCATAAACAAATCCGTTTTTGTAACATAAAAAGTAGTAATTCTTTTAGTTCAATCACCCAATAACAATTCTACATGCAAACCTATATCAAAATCTGAATTTATAACTCCAAATTACATGGGTTTTTACAAGTCTCCCAATACAATGCAATTATATCAATTTCTAAGCATGGAAGAAGCATTCGCTTGAAATTAACGTAATTAAACCACTTGCCTTGGATTATTCTCTGAATTTGGTGTAGAATGATGAAGGTTTCACTCTCTCTTTTCCTCCCAAGGTTGAAGGTTGAAGATGGAGGTTGTGTTTTCTCTTTGGAAACTCTCTCTAACTTCCTCCTCTAACTCCCGTTGCCCTTTAGTTGGTTAAGTGATGGTAATGGCTTAGTGGGTAACTAAATATCCTAATATTTAACTCCCAAAATTCGTTGGTTAATTATCCTAAAATTTTAAAATTACCAAAATACCCTTTTAAGTTACCGGTATGGCCCAAAAATGCCCCGGGACCCAAACTAAACCCCCGGCTAGTGTTTTCTGACTATTTCGACCCTTCCGGACTCGTTGGCGCACTCAAAATGACCATACAATTGATAAAAATAAAATTCACTTTTTAATTTAAATAATTACATTCCTGACGCGACTGTCACGCGCGTCCCAACAAAATTTCCCAAATTGCCGTATTTCTATCTCACGACAAATTCAATATTTTCAATATTCATATATTGCCATATATACACATTATAATCAAATACCAACTCACATCTCGTTTGTATTTTATCCGGATTAATTCTCAATTAATTCACATTAATTTTAATTAATCCCATAAATAAATATCGATAAAAATGCGGGGTATTACATCCTACTCCACTACTCGTGGTGCACGAAGAACCATCTACATATAGGTTCCGTACAGGTACTTCATTATCAAACTCTTGGTCTAACAGGGTTCCTCGATGGAATATTTGATACTTCCTTTTGTCTTCCCCCGACACTTCTCGCTGCTCGTTGATTATTTTCTCTTGTTTATCCATGGATGGAAGTTGGTCGGGTGCTATCTTCGGTGATCCCATAACATCCACGGGTTGGTCTGTATTAAACTCCTGCTCATCGGATGTATTAGTGTGAGTGAACTCTGCTATAAAATCCGTTACTTCCTGCCCCTTAAATGGCAACCTAGGCTCATAAAATATGTCATATTCACTAAGTTCTACTGCCTGGTACATCAATCTTCCAGATTTTTCCAGTTTATGCAGAGCTTGCCTTAATGGCATATCAGTATACACTACTATAGTATGGGCTTGTAAGTATGGCCTCATCCTTCTTCTCGCTTCTATTAGTGTTAGTGCTAACTCCTTTAGTCTTGGATATCTGATCTCTGCTCCTCGGAAGGCCTTGCTGGTGTAGTAGACTGGTTTCTGCACTCCTTCCTCCAGTCTTATCAACATCGAGTTAACTGCATTATTTGAAACCGCCAAATACAAGTATAGCCTTTCTCCCATCACTTGTCTAGATAACAATGGAGGTGTCCTCAGATATTTATTCAATTCTTGAAAGGCCTTCTCGCATTCATCATTCCACTCAAAAGTTTTTCAAAGTGTTTTGAAGAATGTGAGGCATCTTTCTGTTGCTCGTGACATAAATCTGTTAAGTGCTGCAACTCGTCCTGTGAGACTTTGCACCTCCTTCTTCATAGCTGGAGATCGTAGCTCTAATAGGGCCTTGATCTTTTCAGGGTTCACCTCGATACCTCGTTGGTTAACAATATATCCGAGAAACATACCTTCTCATACTCCAAATATGCATTTGGTGGGATTCAACTTCATTTGATATTTCTCTAGTTGATCAAAAGTCTGACCTAGGTCAACTAGAATACCAGCAACTTTTTTTCTTTTCGTCAGCATATCATCGACATAAACCTCCATGTTATGATTGATTTGCTCTGCAAACACCTTATTCATCAGCCGCCGATATGTTGCACCTGCGTTTTTAAGTCCGAAAGGCATAACATTATAGCAATAAGTTCCCCTTGGGGTGATAAAAGAGGTACTTTCCCTGTCCTCATATTTCATTTTGATCTGGTTGTAACCAGAGTAAGCATCCATGAAACTCAACAACTCATGCCCCGAGGTAGCGCCCACCAGCTGATCGATTCGAGGCAAAGGAAAATGATCCTTTGGGCAGGCTTTATTAAGATCAGTGAAGTCCACACACATCCTCCACTTGTTGTTTTTCTTCTTTACCATCACCACATTTGCTAGCCAATCTGGATATTTAACGTCCTCAATAAAAAGGCTTTTTGTAGTTTCTCTACCTCTTCCTGTATAGCTTGGTTCTTTTCAGTACTGAACACTCTTCTTCGCTGCTTCACTAGCTTGATTCCCTTGTTCATGTTGAGCTCGTGACACAGGAAACTCGGGTCTATCCCTGTCATGTCTTCATGACTCCATGCAAAAGTTTGTTTTATGCACCTTAGAAATGCTTCCAGTTGCTGTTTTAATAATACATCCAATGACGCACCAATTTGGGTTGTTCGTTCTGGGTATTCGTCGTTCAGAATGATATTTTTGGTAGCTTCCATGACCTGGCCCTTTACGAACTGAGACTCGTCTCTAAGGTCTAATGTTTCAATCTCTGCATCTTTTGTTTCATCCACTTGGTATGTAGTAGTCTTCTTCCTGAATTCTTCTCGTTCTTCCTGTTCGGCAGACGAATAGTGGCATTCCCGAGCTACTTTCTGGTCTCCTTTCACAACTCTAACTCCAAAGTTGGTTGGAAATTCTAAACATTGATGTACAGTAGATGGTACTACCTCGAACTTCTTCAGACCTACCCTTCCCATGATGATGCTGTAGGCTGATTATATATTTTTATCCATCACGAAAAAGCGTACTCTTTCTGTTCGACAAGCAGGCCATATATCAATAATCATATCCAACTTGATCGTCCCAAGTGGAAAAACCTTTTCGCTAGTAAAACCGAGGAGGGGCCTATGATATGGATCCAACTGGGATAACTTCAAATTCAAACTATCGAAGCATGGGTAGAACATGATGTCTGCAGAGCTACCATTGTCCACCAGTACCCGTGAAATCACCACTTCCTTTTATTCTCATCTTGATCACCAATGGGTCATCATGAGGATATAGTACACTTGCCAGGTCATTTTTAGAAAAACCGATGACCAGTTTGTCCCTATTCACCTTCCTAGGGAAATCATCTTCAGCCACGTTTATTCGCTGTATGTAAGAGCAAGCTTGGGCCTCATTGAGGTAAGCTTTTCACTTCGCAGCCAGATCTCCACCTCCTGCATCTCCACATGTAATGACATTACATTCAAATGACCCAAAATGGATTGAAAATACCTCACGCTCTGGCTTTCTTGGTCTTTTGGGGAGATCGGGGTCATCTTCTGGATCATCTTCATGATTTCTCTTCTTGTCTTCTTTTGCTCGGCGAGGAAACTTAGATCTTTTCCTTCCTCAGTCGCTGGTCTTTCCACCATTTTGGCGATCAACATACTTAGCCAATTTTCCTCGCCTGATGAGTGCTTCAATTTCATTCTGGAGAGCTATGAAACGTTTGGTCGTGTGACCATAGTCTTTGTGGAATTCGCAATATTTGGACTTGTCCTTTTTGTCAGGATCTGCCTTTATTTTCCCTGGCCAGGCTAACTCCTCGCTGTTTTTGTTCTCCTCCAGAATGTGATTTATATCTACCTTCAAGGGAGTATAATTTCCATATTTCCTCATTTACTCCAGCACTTGCTTACCTTTCGACTGCTTGTTGCCACCATTGTTCTTCTGATCTTTCTTCTCAGTTTTACCAGCCTCAACCTTAGTCTCCTTAGTATCTGTATTCTTCTTCGCAGCCATGGCTTCCTCAGCGTTCATGATCTTGGCTGCCTTTGCCATCAGTTCTGCCATGGTTCTAGGAAGATCTTTGGCCAAAGTATAGTACAACTTATCTGGTAACAGTCCACTCATCAGAGCAGTAATTGCAGTTTTCTCCTCGTAATCAATTACCTCAAGTTTCTCGTTATTGAAATGAGTAATATAATCCCTGGTACTTTCTTCTGGCTTCTGTCTAACACTCAGTAAGTGTGCTACTCGTTTAATTGGTTTTGCACCAAAACAAAAATTCCCTATGAAAAGCTTTGCCAGTTGAAGGAAAGTCACAATCTTCCCTCGAGGAAGGTTGTTGTACCATATCTGAGCTAACCCGGTGAGAGTTCCCAAAAACTCCCTGCATCTCATCTCGTCTGGAACCGCATAGATATCGGAAGCAGCTTGGTATTATTCTATATGGAGGACAGGATCAGTTTTTCCATCATATTTAGTGTCACCATAAGAGCTTTGAATTTTGATGGCGTGGGAAAATCCACGATTTCATGTACGAATGGTGTCCCTTGTACAAAAGTTCTTTATAGGGGATTCTTGGCCATAGCCATTTCCCCTAGCCTGTCTTCCAACCTTTGAATAGAGCCTTTTCATTCATCGTTTCCCAGCTCGGGCCTATTTGTTCGAGCGACTGATCGCGTTGAGTTTTCCTCTTGGGACCTTTCATTACGAGCTGCTGGGCGTGATTGGGCAGAGCCTTCCCTTAGGTCGGATGGTCGTTGAGAGTTCCTCGACGCAATCCTAGGAGGATTTCTATTCCTCCTAGGGCCTAAACGATCAAAAGGAGAGACTCTACTCAACCTTTCTAGAGAACTAGTCCTTTCTGGAGTGAGAGTGACATTTTGTTCATAATCTGTAGCTCGTACTGATGAGGTCCGGCAAGGTTGATACGGAGGATCATTAGATCTCTCAGTACGATATGAGTCAGTACGTCTAGATTGAGAGACCTCCGGGAATAGCGTTCGTTTAGTTCTTGAAGATGGCAAGTGGGTATTTCTCTGAACACCTCGTTGTTCTGATTGGGCCGGCACTCCACCTTGAATAATTTGTATAAGTTGACGCATAGTTTCTTGCATGTCCATTTGGCCTTGAGCTAAATTAGACATTATGCCAGCCAGATCTTGAATATTTGGGGGAGTAGAAGGGTTTGGAGGGACCCCAGTGTTTAGATTACTAGATTCTGGATTCTTAGCCATAGATGATGAGTTGTTTTGGTGAAAAACGCTAAGTATAGTCGTTCCCACAGACGGTGCCAATCTGTTGATGTAAAAAACTAGATTATATCTAATTAATCAATTACAGATATTTATAATGAGATAGTAGAGGGTTTCCAAAAGTCCTAATTTTTTATAAACAGTAGACTATTTTTTTACTAAACAACTTATAATGGGTTTCCAAAAGTCCTATTATATATCTTCCTGATTCTCACAAAGAATTCATTTCTTACATTTTTATGACGGTTGAAATGAGATAGTAGAGGGTTCTTCATTGTACTCATTTTGTGAAGCCTCTTTCAAGGAGACGATGAAACGGAGGAGGTAGAGAATTACAATGAAACGAAAAATCATAATTCTCTTCTTTGTTGAAATTATGATAAAGAAAAAAGGGTATGATAGTAAGAAGCATAAGTTAGCACGATAACGAACGTCTTCCTTTTGTTTACAACTCTAATATAATAACCCATCCTCAAGAAATGTTATCATGTTAGTAATCTACTAGATGTGTAAAGATCTAAGGCTTATAATATTATTTATGTCGTACGCACTAATATTATCTTGAAGTTTAGGAACTTCCATAAATGATAAATGCAAATAATTGACAGGGAATACAAGACAAATACATGAAGTTTACATATGTGCTTAAAAGCATACTAAATATGTTATTTAGTTAGAACCATATAAATATAAATACCTCTCCTAGAAGTTTATGGGTGCTTTTAGTGATAAAATTGATGGTACTTTAGTTAATTAGTTTAGATAATTGTTGAATTTTCAATAACTTTTATATTACCCCCGCGCATCGCGCGGGTTACATGCTAGTTTACGTAATAACATGCACATTTTAAGACATAACCTTTGTCATTTAATGTGTATAAGAAACTAATGTATTCAATATATTTCTCAATAAGAAAAGAGTTGCAATTCTATTTCAATAAATATTCCAATTTTCCATATTTAGTTATAAAATACAAGCTTGTTTTCGAGAGAAAATTTTCAAATTCTTTCCAATAAAATAGAAAATTAGAAAATGTATTCAAGTTTAATATTTTTCCAAAATAAAAAATTGAAAGAGTGCTTCAAATTTCAATTTTTCATGAAATTGGAAACACACTTTATCAAGTTTTCCACAATTTTCAAAAGTCCTAAAATTATATTTTGACCTTAAATTTTATATAAACTATATTGAGACCAAACCTTTTAGTAAAATATATTTTAATCTCTCAATTTTCTACAAATTATATTTTGTACTTGAATTTTTTGAATTACATTTTGACCCCAGAAATAATATAAATTATATTTTGGCCCCTAACTTTCTCAAAATTAGATTTATATCTTGAAATTTTGTAATTACATTATAGTCCTAAACTTTCTGTAAATTATATTTCACACCTTACAAGTACAACAATAGCAATAAACAGTACTTTTTAGGGTGCGTTTGTCTCGGGGTGAAATGCTTTTAATTACGTTAAAAAGTAAAATTATGATTTTTTTTTTGTAAATTTAAAGTTATATTTTTGTTGGTTTAAAATTGTGAATAAGTGCAAACTCTATAATTATGTAACTTTAAGCAATAATAGTGAACACGTTTTAACTCTAAATATATGAAAATATATTTCATTATTTTACTTTTTGAGTCAATTACCTAATAGTCCCTGTTGATGTAAAAAACTGGATTATATCTAATTAATCAATCACAGATAAAAATGAATAAATAAGACAAAGGATTTTTTAAGTGGTTCAGCCTTATAAAAATGGCCTACGTCCACTGTTTTGTATTGCTGATTGTTTGCCTTGAATCTCGATAATAGGTTTTGCCAAGAGATCCAAAGTCCTCCTCTTATGAGGAGGTTACAATGTATTTATAGCCTTGAGGCTGTACATATGAAAAGATGGCATATACATATGTACGATAATAATGCGCATTTAATGCGTAGTTGCCTTTTGGTTTTCTTGATGTGGATGCTCTGCATGCTAAGTAGCTCGGTAGCTCGGAGCGCTTAAGTATGCTGCTCGTTGAAAGTCTTCGTATTTGCCACATAAGTTGACACGTGTCTTCATATAATTTAGTCCACGTTAGCAGACTAAATTTGGTATGAACAGTCCCCAAAATAAATACGTATTTTGTAAAAAATGTAACTATTTTTAGTTTAACCCATTTAGTCTCTCAAATACCTATTTACCCAATATTATCTTATTTGTAAAAAAGGTAATCCATTTGGGTAAATGGGTTTATGTGTGTGCATTTTTTTTACTGTTTTTATGTGATGAGTGACTTTTTGAACAAAATAAAAAGGCATGAATTAAACATATATTAAAAAATATTCGAAAGACTATTCGATATAAGCTTTTTTTTTCCAATCAAACATAAGTTACTCCAAATGAGTTGATTCCATCGGTATTGGGTATATGCTCCAATCCTAAATTGACTTCATGTCCAATTATAATTATATAATCAACCTGTTGATGTAAAAAATTAGATTATCGCTAATTATTCAATCACAGATAAAAATAAATAAGACAAAAGAATTTTAAAGTGGTTCAGCCTTGAAGGAATGGCCTACGTCCACTATTTTGTTATTATTGACTGTTTGTTTGAAATTCTTGATAATATATTTTTCCCAAGAAATTTCGAGTCCCCTTACGCTGAGGATGATACAATGTATTTGTAGCCCGGAGGCTATACATGTGAAAGGGTAATACATAGCTATCCAATAGGCGTATACATTTGTATGATAATAATGAGCATTTAATGTGTATTTGATCCTCTTAATTATCTGGTCATTAATGCTCTGTACGAGATGCAGCTCAGATCGCCTAAGCTGCTCGGACCGCCTAAGTAGCTCGGTATTCATGAGTTGCTCGGTACAGTAAAGTTCCTCGGAGAGCGCCTGTTGCTCGGAGTGTCTGAGTTGGTCGGGGAGGTTGAGTTCCTCGAAGTCCAGGTGTTGCTCAGAAATGTTTGTAAGTGCCATGTAGATTGACACGTGTCTCCACTTAACTGATCCATGTCGGTAGACTAAATTTGGTATCAACAGAATCCCCGAATGTTTCACAGTTCGAGGTTGAGGAGTGTGGAACATTCTTCTCGAAATATGGCGGGATTAAATGGTCATCCTGAATTTTAGGATTGTTTTCCTTGTATTTATTTTTCCTTTCGAGTTCATAGAATCAGACTTTTCGAATTTTTCTAACTGCTTCGATCTCCGTGCCCTTTTTGTCCTTTTATCCGCCGGTAGCGCAAACGTCCTTCTTTGTAATCATTATTTTTACCCATTCCCAAGGTAAGGTATTTAAGCGTTTACAGAAAATCCTATCGTCTTTTACTTTTTCAAATTTGTATCTTTGAGTTCTCCATTTCTTCTCTATCTTGTGCGTTCATTCCTTCCATCGTTCGTTGTCAACTGATCCATCCTTTTTCTGTAAGATCTTCTTCCTTCTTTTTTATTTTTTTTATTCATCATGGTTTACCTTGTTGAGTCGCTTGATAAATTTCGTTCTGATTTCTCTATTCCTTCATGGGTCATTTTGGAAGAACTTTCTGAACCTTCAGATTATTTTCGTTTGGCTGAGGGACATTGGTTCCCCAGTCTCTTTGTAGCTGAATGTGGCTTTTCTTTTCCTCCAAACCCCTTGTGTCTGGAATTTTGTCAATATTTTGATGTGGTACCTGCAAAAATAGCGTCATATACATGGAGAATAGTTAATTGGGTTCATAGGTTAAATCAAATTCATGGAACTCGTATAGAAATTCCAGAAATTATGTTTTGCTATAGATGGGATGTCAGCGACAGTACTTTTTATTTGAAAACTAGGTTTTTAAATAGGGCTTTAGTCGTCAATCTCCCATATGCCAACATGGATTACTTCGAGCATGGTGTTGTTATGAAAAATTAGCAACATGCTCCACTAATTGGAAATGATGTGTATCAGGGTCCTAGATTCCCTCCCTATGGCAATGGGATAGGTTGTTTTTATTTTATTTTATTTTTGAAATTATGCTTTCTTTGTGTTTGATAAAATGTGTCACTGATATTTTAATTTTTATTTATCTGCAGTTGACAGCAAAAGAAGGTCTCCAAAAGAGTCAGAAGTTAATTTAAAGCATCTGAAACTTATCTGGGTTTGCATCAAACTGTTGCCGACGAACATATCAGATCAGCTTCGTACTTGTTACAGTACAAGAGTTACACCTCGTCTTTTACTGCTCGTCCAGTGATAGAACCAACACCAACTTCTGAAGGTTCTTCTCCTGAATCACATATTCCTCTCAGTGACAGAATGAAGAGAAGAAGAGCTCTTGCCCTCTTCGATAAGTCTACCTCTACTCCTGAAGAGGCAAAGAAAAGTAAGCAGGATGTCCCAGAAGAAGGGACAAGACAAATTGATGCACCTCATCCAGCTGCTACTAAGAAGGTTGCCGAGAAGCCCCCTGTGGCTCCAAGCAAGATTGAAACTGTTTTCCCTCCAAGCGAGGTTGTAGTTATATCACCGACTAAGACGGCATCCTTGGTCGAGAATGTTCCTGCTCCCACGAGGAAGTTGAAGAAAAGCTCCTCGGACAATTTGACTGAATCCATCTCTTAGCCTCTAACTACTAGAAGTGGTGTTCCCACTTTTATTGCTCCGAGCTCTGCCATGAGATCGGTGAAGTCTTGGATTATTCCCGAGATCCAAGGTGTTGAAGAAAATCTTTCTCGGGAGAGGGTTACTACCTTGGCAGCTCAACATATTTTCTCTGTAAGTATTATTATTTCAAACTTTCATTTTTCAATGTTATGTCCTTACACTGACTTACAGTTATTTTCTTTTTCCAGTTGGTAACTTGCTTCAACACCATTTTGAAAAAAGATGAAGCTATGAAATCGTCAATCTCCTCTGGAGGTGTAGAGGAGGATTTTACTGGATTGTCCCAATCTTTAAAGGATTCTCGTCAGAAGTATGACGAAGACAAAGTTGCTTGGGGGAAGTAACTAAAAGCCACTGAGCAAGAGAGAGATAAAGCTGTTGAAGTCTCTAAGGAGTTGGAGAGGAAAATGACAGAGTTTAAGAAGAAGAATGAAGAGCTTGAAGAAAAGCTCAAGAATGCTGGGGAGCTTGAGACCAAGCTTAAAACTGCTGAAGAGGAACTGGGAAAACTCCGTGAAGCTGATTGTCAGAAGGAAGAGGCAGAAAGGAAATTGAAAGCTGTCGAGGAACTTCTATCTGAGAAGCTTTCCTCGGAGAAGGTGAAAAGGAAACTGACTGTGAAAAAGTCCTTCAGTGCTGGCTGTAACAAAGGTTGGAATAAGGGTTTGGCTTCCATGATCTCACAAATGGAGTATGGCAGCCTCAAATACTTCAGGGATGGTTGGGTTGCTGCTCTGAGAGAGATGAACGTCGATGAGAATTCAGACTTATTTCAGCGACACATTCCTGGCCCCCCTCTTTCTCCCGGGGAAGAAGAAGAGGACGAAGCTGCCTCCGAGGAATCTTCTATGATGGTTGGGGATCAGGTCCCTACTGTTGAACTTCGCTATGAACAGCCCCAACCAACTATTACTCCTACTGTGCAGCCTCAATCTACCAGCACCCTTGTCGAGCAACTGCCAATATCCTCCGAGCAACCATCCTCCTCATCTCATCCTTCCGAGGAAGTCGCAAAACATAAGGAGAAGGTGTAGAATTGCTCGGGCTTTAATTTTATTATTTCTTTTAAATGTAACCCTGAACTTTGTACTTATCTTTTGATGATTAAAAAATCGAGTTTTTATTGTTGATGTTTACTTTCTTTATCTTGCTCCGCCTTTATTCTTCTTAATCTGTCTGCATTTTATTGATTCTTTCTATCTCTTTTCTTTACTAGTTTATGGCTAGAATGGAACTCTTGTCAGCCCATAATACAGAAATGATGAAAAAATGTAACGAGTACTTCAAGGCTGGCCATGCTGATTTGAATGAATCTAAAATCGTCGATATCCTCGGTCCAGATGCTTCAGAATGAGCAGTTGAAGCTTACCAATATCTGAAATGCTTGCTCGACCGTGTAGTGGCCAACAATGTAGCATATTATGAGATGATTGAAGACCTCCAGGGTACTCTTGAGGAACTTCAACAACAATACAAGGAGTCTACAGCCCTTTTACATCAGGGATATGAGAAAAAGTATCAACAACTAAGTGTTGACAAAGGATATGATAAGTTGTTCGCTGCTTATGATATAAAGGAAAGGACTTTGAAGACCGAAGTCGAAGAACATAGGCAGATCGCCAAACTGTTAGAGCAGGAGAATAATAACTTGCGAGGAGAGATATCCCAATTAAAATCAGCAGCTTCTACCTCGGGAGCCTTGGTTCCTGTCAACGATGAAGGCTTTTCTTTCTTGGAGGTCAAAAATGTCAATCTGAGAGACGAATTGGAAACCTTGAAGAGAACTGGAGCCTCTACCTCTGCTCGTGGTTGAGCAAGAGCTTCTCAGGGATGAGCACGAGTTCCTCGGGTTACTATTGAAGAGCAAAGAACTCAATCAGCTTTGGATAATCAGGCCTTCCAGTTAATGGCGAAGAATCAAGCGTTAGCTGAGATGTTCAAGAAGATTCTGAATCTGGACGAGAAGCTATCTGCACAAAAGTCTGCCTTGGAGAGTAAAGAACTTTTAACGAAAAACCTCCACGGGTAACTGGAGAGGTTAACCTATCAATTCCACAAGCAGCCCAGAGAGTTCTGGATGGTTGGTTATAATGAAGCCCTCTATCACCTCGATGACCGGATCCAGCAGTCGAACAAGGAGGGGTACAAGGAAGGATGGCTAAATGCCTTGGGTGTGCTATAATTGGAACATGATCACTATTTGTGGGATTACCATAATCCTGGGTTGCTCGACCTGCCAGTGCCACCTTTCAAACTTGACATGAGCTGGATTCTTGCTCGGGCCATTCCTCAATGTCTGATTTCAAAGTATCTCGGCGACTACAATCTTCATTCCAACTTCTAGATATCTCGCCCGGAGCACCTTTTTGCTCGGCCATCTGTGATGAACATCAGGATGCTCAAAGATCTTAATTTCATAAATTCCCCCTATGCTTTAGACGATCCTCCTACTGGCGAATAACCTGTTTCAAAGGCAGAGGGGAAGAAACCAATAGAATAGGAATCTTGATGTAATAATTTTTTAAATATGTATTTCATTCTTAATGTATTTTGCTCTGGATTTAATGAAAAACTTCTAGTTTTATTTGCAATCTCGATTGTCATTATCTTGAAAATATTCTGTAAAACATTTCTTTTATTTATTAATGAATCTGCATGTATATCTGTTAAAAAGATAACAATATTGTGTTATTTTAAATTTTCGACCAACTAAAGTTGGTGAAAACTTATTGTTGACTATCCAGAATTATGATAATCATCTGACGACCAACCAGAGTGGGTGATATTTCGATTTTTGACCAACCATGGTGGTAGTTTAAAATGTCATAAGTATTAAGAAATTTATCACTTTTATTTTTAAGCCCTGAATGACTTTTACTTGTTTAACCAACTGTTTCCGACCAACCCGAGTTGGTGATTTTTATTCCCGACCAACCTTAGCTGGTGGATTTTCTTATTCCCGACCAACTATGTTGGTGGATTTTCTTCCCAACCAACCGTAGTTGGTATTTCTGGGAAACTTTTTATTCCCGACCAACTATGTTGGTGGATTTTCTTCCCAACTATTTGGTGGATTTTCTTCCCAACCAACCGTAGTTGGTATTTCTGGGAAATTTTTTATTCCCGACCAACTATGTTGGTGGATTTTCTTCCCAACCAAGCGTAGTTGGTATTTCTGGGAAATTTTTATTTCTTACCAACCAACCGTAGTTGGTATTTCTGGGAAATTTTTAATCCCGACCAACTATGTTGGTGGATTTTCTTATTCCCGACCAACTATGTTGGTGGATTTTCTTCCCAACCAACCGTAGTTGGTATTTCTGGGAGATTTTTTATTCCCGACCAACTATGTTGGTGGATTTTCTACCCAACCAACCGTAGTTGGTATTTCTGGGAGATTTTTTATTCCCGACCAACTATGTTGGTGGATTTTCTTCCCAACCAACCGTAGTTGGTATTTCTGAGAATTTTTTTATTTCTTTCCAAGCAACCGTAGTTGGTATTTCTGGGAATTTTTTTATTCCCGACCAACTATGTTGGTGGATTTTCTTCCCAACCAACCGTAGTTGGTATTTCTGGGAAATTTTTTTGTTCCCGACCAACTATGTTGGTGGATTTTCTTCCCAACCAACCGTAGTTGGTATTTCTGGGAAATTTTTTATTTCTTCCCAACCAACCGTAGTTGGTATTTCTAGGCCTGATACGTAATGTGCAGCACTAGTACTCCGAAAAAATTTCCAACCAAAGGAGAGAATTGGGCAAAACATCCAAAACTTTTATTCATATTGAAGAGAACTGCATTACATAGGGATTGAACTACTGATAATATTTGCGAAGATGCTCTGCGTTCCATGCATTCTTAAACTCCTCTCCTTCTAAGGTTTTGATCCTATATGTCCCTGGTCGAATAACCTCTGCTACTCTGTAGGGCCCATGCCAGTTAGCTTCCAGTTTGTTGTGCTTTTGAATTACTTTCTTTAGCACATAGTCTCCTTCTTTTAGGTCGCATTTCTTTACTCTTTTATTATAGAACAAAGTTGTTCGTTGCTGGTATGCATCATTCCTGATGGCTGCTTCTTCTCTAACTTCCTCGATCATGTCCAAGTCTAACCTTCTCATCAAGTCGTTGATGGGAGAATTGAAATTCAGCACTCTGTGTGTTGGGAGTCCCAGCTCAGCAGGTATAACAGCTTCACTTCCAAATGCCAACATATATGGAGATTCTCCTTTGGCTGCTCGTGGAGTAGTACGATAAGCCCATAGTACAGAATGCAGCTCGTTGATCCAATTTGCCTTTGCATCATTTAGTCTTTTCTTCAAGCCATTCAGCAGCATTCTGTTCGTCACTTCAGTTTTCCCATTGCTCTGGGGATGATCTGGTACAAAGTGGGTTTTTAATATGTTCGATTGATGACAATATGCAGCGAACTCCTCGTTGTCAAATTGTGTTCCATGGTCGGTGATGAATGCATGGGGGAGACCATATCTACAGATGATATTCTTCCAAATAAATTGGTACACCTTTTCGTATGTCATGTCGATAAGAGGCTTGGCCTCCACCCACTTAGTAAAGTAATCCACTGCGATGACGAGATATTTAAACCTGCCTCTGGTCGTTGGAAGTGGCCCGACCAAGTCAATTCCCCACATGGCGAATGGCCAAGGAGAAGTAATGGGTGTCAACAATGCTTGGGGAGTTCTTCTGATAGAGGAGAAACATTGACATTTGTCACATGTTTTTGCATAGGCTATGCAATCAGCCCTTATCATCGGCCAATAGTATCCTTGTGTCATTATTTTTTACAAAAGTGTCCGACCAGCAACATGGGATCCATAAGACCCTTCATGTACCTCTTCAATCAAGTCTTTCACCTCGGAGGGATGGACACATCTCTGCAAACCTGCTATGATTCCTCGTCTATATAGAATGCCATTAGTCAGTACATAACGAGCAGCTTTAAATTTCAGTTTCTTGGATGCGAGTTTATCAGTTGGTAAAACCCCTTCTTCAATATATGCCCTAATGGGATCCATCCAAGATGGTCCTAAATCAAGGGTAATAAAGTTCATCATCAGATCTTCATTTATGCTTCGACTAGCTAAGACTTCTATTGGGATTGTTCTTCGTAGCTTGGTACGTGTGGTTGAAGCTAACCGAGCTAAAGCATCCGCTTTTATATTCTCCAATCTTGGTATTCTAATTATCTGTACTGCAATCAGGCTTGATAAAACTTCCATTGCTTTTGCATGATACCTGATCATTAATTCTCCTTTGGCTGCATATATTCCCAGCATTTGATTCACGATTAGTTATGAATCACTGAATATAATAACTTACTCTGCCCCTATGATTTTTGTCAAATTAAGACCTGCAATCATAGCTTCATATTCAGCCTCATTATTAGAAGCCTTGAATTGGAAGCGCAGAGCATACTCCATATCGACCTCATCCGGGCTGTTCAAAACAATCCCTGCCCCACAACCTGTAGTGCAAGATGAGCCATCCACATATAGATTCCATATAGGTACCTCGTCTTCAAATTTTTGATCGGACAGAGTTCCTCGGTGGAATATTTGCTGCTTCCTTTTATCCTCCTCTAGCACTTCTTGCTGCTCATCGACCATATTCTCTTGCTCGCCGACCACCTTAAGTGATCGGGGTTTAAATTTGATGATCCTGTAATATCCACAGGTTGGTCGGTGTGCAGTTTTTGCTCCTCGGAGGTATCAGGATAAGTGAACTCTGCTATAAAATCTGTTACTGCTTGCCCTTTTAGCGACGATCTAGGCTCATAAACTATGTCATATTCACCAAGTTCTATTGCCCAGTACATCAATCTCCCTGATTTTTCTGGTTTATGAAGAGCTTGCCTCAATGGCATATCAGTATACACAATTATGGTATGAGCTTGGAAGTAAGGCCTCATTCTCCTACTCGCCTCGATCAATGCTAGTGCCAACTTTTCCAGTCTTGGATATCTGATCTCTGCTCCTCAGAAGGCTTTGCTAGTGTAATAGATTAGTTTTTGCACTCCATCCTCCATTATTATCAATGCTGAGCTAACTGCATTCTCCGACACTGCCAAATACAAGTACAATCTTTCCCCCATCACTGGCCTGGATAACAATGTAGGTGCTCCCAGATATTTCTTTAATTCTTGAAAAGCCTTCTCGCATTCATCATTCCATTCAAATATTTTTCGGAGTGTTTTGAAGAATGGGAGGCATATATCTGTTGCTCGCGATATAAATCTATTAAGTGTTGCAACTCGCTTAGCGAGACTTTGTACTTCCTTCTTCGTCATTGGAGATCGTAGTCCCAATAGAGCCTTAATCTTCTCTGGGTTTGCTTCGATTCCTCGTTGGTTGACAATATACCCGAGGAACATGCCTTCTCGTACTCCGAATATGCACTTGGTGGGATTCAGCTTCATTTGATATTTATCTAGTTGATTAAAGGTATGGCCTAAATCAATTAGATGGTCAGCAACTCTCTTGCTCTTCGTCAGCATATCATCAACATAAACTTCCATATTGCAACTAATTTGTTCTATAAATACCTTGTTCATCAGTCGTTGATATGTTGCACCTGCATTTTTCAAACCAAAAGGCATAACATTATAACAATAAGTTCCCCTAGGGGTAATGAAAGAGGTACTCTCCCTGTCTCCAGGTTTTATTTTAATCTTGTTGTAACCAGAATAAGCATCCATGAAGCTCAACAACTCGTGTCCCGAGGTAGCATCCACTAATTAATCGATTCGGGGCAAAGGAAAATGATCCTTTGGGCATGCCTTGTTAAGGTCGGTAAAGTCTACACACATCCTCCACTTATTATTCTTCTTCTTCACCATCACCACATTTGCTAACTAGTCTGGATATTTGACATCTTCAATAAAGCAAGCTTTCTGGAGCTTCTCGACCTCCTCTTGTATAGCTTGGTTCTTCTCGGGGCTGAACACTCTTCTTCTCTGCTTCACAGGCTTGATATCCTTATTCACATTGAGCTCGTGACATAAGAAATTTGGTTCTATTCCTGGCATATCCTCATGACTCCAAGCAAAAGTTTGTTTTCTGCTTTTTAGGAAAGCTATCGATTCCTGTTTTAGTGAGGCATCTAACGACGAACCTATTTGAGTTGTTTGTTCCGGGTGCTCTTCGTCCAAAATGATATTCTCAGTAGCTTCCACTACCTGACCTTTCACGAGCTGCGACTCATCTCTAGGATCCAGTGTTTCAATCTCTGCACCTTCATCCACTTGGTAAGTAGTAGTCTTTTTCCTAGACTCCTCCAGTTCTTCTTGCTCGGCATATTAGCAGTAATATTCCCGAGCTACTTTTTGGTCACCTTTCACAATTCCCACTCCAAAATTGGTTGGAAATTTCAGGCATTGATGTACAGTAGATGGTACTGCTTCGAACTTCTTCAATCCTACCCTTCCCATGATGATATTGTAAGCTGACTGGACATTCTTATCCATCACAAAGAAACGTACTCTTTCTGTTCGACAAGCAGGCCATGTACCGATGAACATATCCAACTTGATCGTCCCAAGTGGAAAGACTTTCTCGCCAGCAAACCCGAGGAGGGGCCTGTGATAAGGTTCCAGCTGAGACAACTTTAGATTTAAACTATCGACGCATGAGTAGAACATGATATCCTCTGAGCTACCATTATCCACCAGTACTCTTGAGATTATTACTTTCTTCATCCTCATTTTGATCACCAGTGGATCATCATGAGGATATAGTACACCTGCGAGGTCATTCTTGGAGAAATCGATGACCAGTTTTTCTTTATTAACCTTCCTCGGGAGATCATCTTCAGCTAGATTTATTTGCTGAATGTATGAACAAGATTGAGCCTCATTGAGGTAAGCTTTTCTTTCCGCAGTAAGGTCCCCACCTCCTGAATCTCCACCTGTAATAACATTACAATCAAATGATCCAAAACGAATTGAAAATACCTCACGCTCTGGCTGTCTTGGTCTCTTGGGGAGATCGGGGTCGTCTTCTGGATCATCTTCATGATCTATTTTCTTGTTTTCTTCTGCTCGATGAGGATATCTAGACCTCTGTCTTGCTCGGTCATTACTTTTTCTTTCATTTCTTCGATCAACATACTTGGACAGCTTTCCTCGTCTGATGAGTGCTTCAATTTCATTCTGAAGAGTTATACAATTTTTGATCGTGTGACCATGGTCTTTGTGGAACTCGCAATATTTGGCCTTATTCCTCTTTTCAGGATCTGACTTCATTTTCTCAGGCCAGTTTAGTTCCTTGTTGTTCTTGATTTCTTCTAGAACGTGGTTTATGTATACTTTTAAAGGAGTATAATTTTCAAATTTCTTCAATACCTCCCATGATGGCTTTGTTTTTGACTTCTTGTCGCCACTATTGTTCTTATGCTCTTTCTTTTTAGCTTTATCAACCTCCACCTTGGTCTCTTTGGTGTCCATATTCTTCTTCGCAGCCATAATTTCCCCGGCATTCATGATCTTAGCCGCTTTTGCCATTAGTTCTGACATGGTTCTGGGTGGATCTTTGGCCAAAGTATAATACAATTTATTGGGCAACAATCCACTCATCAAAGAAGTAATTGCTGTTTTTTCTTCGTAATCAATAACTTCGAGCTTCTCGTTATTGAAACGAGTTATGTAATCCCTGGTACTCTCACCTGTTTTTTGTCTAACACTTAACAAATGTGCCACTCGTTTAACTGGTTTTGCTCCAAAACAGAAATTTCCAATGAAGAGCTCGGCCAGTTGAAAGAAAGTTGAAATCTTCCCCCGAGGAAGATTATTGTACCATATCTGTGTAGATTCGGTAAGAGTTCCCGAAAATGCCCTGCATCTCATCTCGTCTGGCACGACATAGATGTCGGAAGCTGCTTGGTATTGTTCTATATGAAGGACAAGGTCAGTTTTTCCATCATATTTAGGGGTCACAACAGGTGCTTTGAACTTCGATGGTGTGGGAAAATCCACAATTGCCTGTATAAAAGGTGTCCCTTGGACAAAGGTTCTTTGTAGAGGATTCTTGGCCTTAGCCATTTCCCCTAGTCTATCCTCCAACCTTTGAATAGAGCCTTTCCATGCATCCTTTCCCTCCTCGGGCCTATTGGTTCGAGCAATTGATCGTGTTGAGGTCGCTTCCTGGGATCTATCATGTCGAGCAACTGGTTGTGATTGGGCAGAACCCTCCCTTAGATCAGATGGCTGTCGAAAGTTTCTCGACACAGCCTTAGGAGGACTTTTATTCTTTTTAGGGCCCAATCGATCAAAAGGAGAGACCCTACTTAATCTCTCCAATGCACTAGTCCTTTCTGGAGAGAGAGTGATGTGTTGTTCAATATTTGTGGCTCGTACTGACGAAGTTCGACCCGGTTGATAAGAAAAATCATCAGATCTCTCAGTGCGATATGAATCGCTCTGCTTCATACGCAAAGAAAGTAAACGGGTATTTCTTTGAACACTTCGTTGTCCTGAATGGGTCGGCACTCCAGCCTGGATAGTTTGCATGAGTTATCGCATAGTTTCTTGCATAGCCGTCTGGCCTTGAGCCAAATTGGCCATAATTCTAGCCAGATCTTGGACATTTGGAGGAGGGGATGGATTTGGGGAGTTTCCAGCATTTCGATTACTGGATTCAGGATTATCAGCCATTGGTGATGAATTGTTTTGGTGAAAAATGATAATTACAGTCGTTTTCCACAGACGGCGCCAATCTGTTGATGTAAAAAATTAGATTATCGCTAATTATTCAATCATAGAATAAAATAAATAAGACAAAAGAATTTTAAAGTGGTTCAGCCTTGAAGGAATGACCTACGTCCACTATTTTGTTATTGTTGACTGTTTGTTTGGAATTCTTGATAACAGATTTTTCCCAAGAAATTCCGAGTCCCCTTACACTGAGGATGATACAATGTATTTATAGCCCGGAGGCTATACATGTGAAAGGGTAATACATAGCTGTCTAATAGGCGCATACATCTGTATGATAATAATGAGCATTTAATGTGCATTTAATCCTCTTAATTATCTGGTCATTAATGCTCTGTACGAGATGCAGCTTGGACCGCCTAAACTGCTCGGACCACCTAAGTAACTCGGTATTCATGAGTTGCTCGATACAGTAAAGTTCCTCGGAGAGCGCCTGTTGCTCGGAGTGTCTGAGTTGGTCGGGGAGGTTGAGCTCCTCGAAGTCCAGGTGTTGCTCAGAAATGTTTGTAAGTGCCATGTAGATTGACACGTGTCTCCACTTAACTGATCCATGTCAGCAGACTAAATTTGGTATCAACACAGCCTTTAATTTCGAATAATTCTAGAATATTAACTAACCAATTATCACCATTCATTAAATAATTGAAGTTCGTGATTTTTGAAATGAGTTGTTAAATGACCATGATACTTAATGGTCCATTTGCTTCCGAGTAAAATATTTTCCTTTTCGGATTCCTATTGAAGGTATCATAATTAATTTAAGGAGAATATATCAAATAGTCCCTCAAACTTTTTTTAATACACGTTTAGTCCAATCTTTTTTATTTTGCACCAAAAAATCCTTCATCATTCCAAAAAGACTTTACCATGCCATTGATACGGACCTTTAAAGATAAGAGATTAAGAGACTTTTTGATATAAAATAAAAGACTTGAACTAAATGTGTATTAAAAAATATTTGAAAGACTTTTTGGTATTTGATCATTAATTCAAAATATTGGGCAAGTCATTGGAATAAATTACTTCCTTAAATTGGCTAAATTGAGGAATTGAATAGAGATTGGATGTGAGTGTCCAAAAATATTAAAAATAATATCGGGAGTTGTGGACATCTCGTAATATTATTTAACATTTTATAATATTGATTTATATGGCAATTTGCATTTAGTTAGACCTTAGTAGTTGGGAATGTCAATTAGTTGAAAAAATATATCTAGTCTGATGAAACCTAGTAACTGGAATCTTTCCTTAAAGGGAAACACACGTTATTGAAGGACACAAAATGAAGGGGGAGTAAGGCCTGGACAAGTACGTACAAGCCATTAAAGACACCATATGCTTTTGTACAGATGTTGCAAACAGTTGGAGGGGGGCCTACACCAGAACGCCAGCTGACATTGACAATATATTTTCAATAGCTAACATTTTTTAGTTGTAATATTTCATTAGGAATAAGACCTTTCAGATCTCACGCATAAAATTTACATATCAACCCAAGATTTATTTCACGTTGGTAATCGAGTGTAGTTGTAAATTTAGATACTTAAGATTCTAATCTTGATAGTTGCGTCTTGAAATCATAAATCGCATGAATTAAATGTATGTTTTCAAAACCTTGTTCAAGGTGAAAGAATTATTTCGAAGCGCGCGTAAGCTGAAACGAGATTATCCTTCATAATAAAAATAAATGATAGTATTCTTATTGATTTGTATCAGGATTCAATAACATTGAGCGTGAATACAAATCAATGAAAGGGTGTCGTATTAATGTGTCACACAAAATATATTTATATTGTGCGTTCGATTAGAATTATTTTTATAAATAAGATTAGGAAAATAATTAATAACAATTATTTATCGTTAGAAAATTACATATTACTAGTCGACATTTATCATTCAAATAAGATAATTATTGTGTCCAAAGTTTTAAAAAACGCGGGGCGTGATCGAGACGTGGAGGTCAAGCCTTATGCCTTAGAAACCTAGGCGGACCTTAGGTGTAAAAAGGCGTTTAGGCCTTCGTAATATATTTTAATATTTTTTAACCATATTAAGGCTATTAAAATACTAAAATTGTACATATCATAAAAATATGTCTGAATATATGTAAATTAAAATGCTATTTGATTATTTTGGATGAGATAATGGTCCAGTTTGTAAAAAAATTCTTCAAAAGGTGATATATCGTTTCACTAAAGCATTGTTGTTTTTAGAAAAAAAGTGCACCTTAAGGGTTTTACCAAGAATAAGACGTGAAAAGCGTAAGACGGAGCGTTTCTCTCAAGATTCAAGCCTAAGCGAATTTTTTAAAACAGTGATTGTGTCTAATTATGATATAGTAACAGAGTTTTATCGATATGAAATATTTATTAGTGAATTGTTTTGTTACTGGGCTCAGGAATTATGTTGTTCGATCTACGTAACAAATATTATCTATTAGTAACGAAAGTCATATTTTTTTTAGAAATCTAATGATATTTGTCCATTAGTATTATTATTCCTGCTTTTTTGTATATTTTCTAACGAGTTATCAAACCTGAAGAATCAATAACTTGATAATATAATAAAGGACAAACCTCAAAAATCTAACCCCCAAGGTTAGGGATGGATTTAGTTTTTCTTTATATTTGTAAAAGTTACAAACATAACCCCAATTTACATTTAGTGATGTGATTCTAACACTTTGGCAGTTTTTCATGTGGAGAACTAACAAACATCAATTAAACATGCCTCATGTGCGTCTACGTTAGTTAAATGGACGGTTCGCTAAGAATTCATCACCAAATCTTTGTTGGGGTTAAGTTTGCAACATTTGAAATCAAATTCACCAAACCTTTGAGTTAAAATTGCATTTTACCCAATAATAAATTAGGCATATATAACATAAAATTCGAAAGTAAGTTGGCATAGTATTTCATGATCCAAACTAAACAAAACATTACTTATAATTAGTACGAGGAAAATTGATAAATTAATAACAAACTTATTGAAAAATCACAAAACCTTCTCAAGGATTAATTTATAAACCATTGGGTGGTGAAAAGGTCATGATGCAATGGAAATTTTATTCAAACATAATTTCAATTGTTGGGAAGATGAAACGATGAGAATTTCATAACGAAAATTTCTTATGAACTCGTTCATTAAGCATTTTTTCTTGAATGTATATATGAACGTGTCAAGGTATTATCATCCCACACCGACAATTTGTCTCTTTATTCGGTAAACTTATTATTTGTGTTCCTACATATTTTCTTCGATCATGGAATCTTGATAGTACCCCAATTGTAAAAGCCTTAAAAAATAAAAATAAAAATAAAATACTTGTAATGTAGTTAATAAGTGTTCAATGCTTCATTAAACTTGTAAAAGATGTCTTACCCTTATTTATGTATATATGGGAATTTAACTTGAACATATTTTTAAGCTTCTTATTGAGCTCGGATCAAATTCCACTCGATCCCCAATAAACATATTAAACCAGTGTAAACTATCAAAGCTTCTCGAGTTTACTTCGTATTCATTTTCTTAAGACTCGTAAGATAAACTAATCAAGCTTGAATATATTGTTAGACGGACTTACATTACAAAACTTCTTTACAATTCTTTGCAATTTACTTTCTTATTTGTCATTAATAAAATTATTTTTTGGAACTTTACTGGGGTGAGGAGTAACCCACTCTATGTGCCAATTAAAAATTCGGAAAATATAGATTAAATTAAAGAAATCAAATAAAAAACAAATCATGCCTGCCTGTTCATAGTTGGAACTAGCAACTTGTCTTCTAACATAATGGCAAGGGCATGCTTAGTACTTAAAAGATTAATGTGGAAGTGTCCATGCAAAAAAAAAAAAAGAAAGAAAAAACAAAAGCAATAAAGAATTGTGGATTCCAATTATTCATTATTTAAACTAGTAGCATGTGTTTAGAATACATGCAGAATCCGGATTCCTTATAAGATTACGTTATCAGTATCAAAAACGAGCAGTGGCGTCCCCTTAAGCTTGAGGTTCACTGAATCTTTAAGTCACTGATGGGATCTTTTAATGTGAATCTTTAAACATGTGATAACAAATCAAGCGAAATCTGTAACTGAAGAGACCCCAACTGCAAGGAACAAAGGAAGACTTGTCTTAAAGGATTTATGAAAGGTTAAAATGTATATTAAAATATGGTATAATTCAAGTCATTTAATATCCACGGGTGCCACATAATTCCACGTAACCGGATGAAAAAAAAATGGTCATATTATATAAGGAGAGAAAGAGAGTTGTACTACGTTTTATTTTTATTTTTCATTTTATCATTATTATTGTATGAGTTGCACCAACGATTAATGAAAGGTTAACAAACCATATGTACGGGCAATTATTATATGAGCTGCAACATGAAACCGTCAGGCAATGCATCATTTGTTCTCACAAACATGGGAGGATGCTAGGGGGGGGGGGGGGGGGGCGGAACTTTTTAAAAGTTATCACTCACGTTTGTTATATAATAATATTAAATTAGTTTTATTAAATCTGTTTTATAATCATGTATAACAATCACAGCCACCGTTTCTTCTCTTCTTATCATAAGCTTTAAAAAATAAATTTGTTAGAAGATAGAAAAATGTCTCTCTATGATCTGGAGATGGTTTAACAGTATTGAAATGAAGCTTAGCTGATATGAGAAACACCTCATTAGTTAAGTTAAATAGGCCGCCTTTTCGTTATAAATTAAGTTCCACTCATTTCAAATTAAGAATTTACTACTCTTTTTGGGCTATGCTGAAATAAGACTTTCATTTTCTCTCTAATCAAATATAATTAGAATAGATAGTAGTGGTGGATGTAATTCAGTTTATTTACATGAACTCTAAGATCGTGAATATCATGATAATTACCTAATAAGTATGTGAAAAGAAGGATAATGTAATACCTCCTTTCATCGTCATAGATGTGATATCGCCGTTTGTCGCCATTGATTGCCGCCGGTCCGACCACTTTAACAGTCATTCAACAAAGAATTTTGACTTCTCTCTCCTTGCCTATAAACCCTTTTATATGTATTTCGTGGATACTTTTTAGATGGAAGTAAAGCATTTATTTATAGGTGCTGAGATGTCCCAAATTCCAAAGGTTAATTAATCTAAACTGTCTATCAAGGTAGAGTTTCAAAGGTAAATTAATTTAAATAGTCCATCAAGGTAGAAATTTAATTGGAATTTTAACTCATTTTAATATCCATTTTGTTTTGGAATATGAACCATTTTGTTAGAAAATAACATATTCTAATTAAAATCTGAAATACTAATGACCATATTTCGGGGAAGGAATTAAAACTGTTAGGAAACCCAAAGGTTAAAATATTATTTCCTGACAGTGGATTCAAGATTTTTGATTAATGGGGTCAAAGTTTCGATTGATGTTGGAATTTTGAGGGCTCCACCCAAGACGAACTTTGTTGGAATTAATTCGAGTTTTATACAAATTTTGGTCACGAGGCATGTAGAGTTTTAAAATTTTCAAATTTATTACGTTTTTTACCCTAAAAATTGTGAAAATCTCATTATTTATATCTCTAACCTTCTATATTTACATATAACACCACTATTTTTTTTAGAGAATTTAGGAAGTGCCGGCTCCTCCTCGCCCTATTGTGCATCCGCCCCTGACAAATATCTCGTGAACAAATTTCATGATCATGGCCATAGCTTAGACTATCCTTATAAACGTGAAAATCGGAATGACTTTTAAATCGGGCCAGGAGAGTACATGGAATTAGGAAATCTAACAATCAAATCCCATTAAACTCGGCAGAAAAAAGTTCTCTCAACCAATACGGGTGTCATTCTAATATTATGAATATTAAATATTAAGAATTATTTTCAAATTTATTTTTATCATATATTTATTCAACTATTTCTAGTATATTTTGTCCTCTCTTAATTAAAATATTAGAGCCTCCATTTAGTATCAAATAAGAGAGGGAGAGATCATGCTGGCTTCTTAGGATGAACTCCAGATATGGTTATCCCCATCATCTCTATTATTGTTAATAAAATAATAGTCCATACTTAATATGTCTCTTGGGCTCTTCTGTTTAAACGCCCTTTGCTACCTATGAGTGGCCTTTAGTGTTTGTACATTGATTTTGATTTAGATGGATTTTGAGAGTATTTAGGTAAAAGTCAAGCTATTTAATTATGGGCATCCCAAGTCAGATATGAATCTTAGATGGCAGGAACCATACCTATCCTAAATAATATATAGAGTAATGATACGCTTATCAGGTTCAAGTATCGATTTAATATCAAATGCATTTTATTTTATTATACATTGGTGGATAAAGCAGTATCGCTATTAAACTGATACTAATACTCGATGTGCCTAACGTTTTCCTAATATATATAGTCATCATAGAAACGTTGAAGTTGTAACCCAAGGGATTTTTTTTTGTACCAGTTTAGGGTAAAATTGTTGTACAAATGGCCATGATAAAAAAGAATAAGGGGATATATTAAGGATCATATTCCAAAAAGTCCATCAAATATTTTTTATTACATATTTAGTTCAAGTTTTTTATTTTGTATCAAAAAGTCCCTTATTCTCTTATCCTTAAAGGTCCGCGCCAACGACATGATAAAACCTTTTGATATGGTGAAATGATTTTTTGGTGCAAAATAAAAAGATTTGGACTAAACGTGTATTAAAAAAAAATTGAGGGACTATTTGGTATATTCCTCGTATATTAAATAGTACTTCAAATATTTTTTAATACATGATTAGTTAAAGTCCTTTTATATTGCTTCAAAAAGTTATTCATCACGTCGTTGATGTGGATCTTTAAAGATAAAAGAATAAGGACATTTTTTATAATATTTGAATGGCTTTTGGTATTTGATCTAAACAATAATGATAAAACTAGGAAAATAATTGTATTCTTAATACTTACTCAAAATATACGATAAAAAACTAATAGGTGTTTTACTCATGAATGATAAAATATGATTGCGGCATTACCTATTTGTTGAAGTGCGCAGACTTCCTCCATATTATAGTTTTTATCAGCCAATTAATGGGTCAATTTATAAATTGACTAATTTATTAATAAGCCAATTTATAATTTTGGAACAACTAAATGGAATCTTAAAGTGTCAAAATTATTAAAATATACTTTAGTGGCTCAAATATTATTGGCAAGGTCTTGATCTTTAGAGATCCATATTTTTTTGCAAGAGAGCTTTATACGTAAAAATCTTATTTACTATGTCTTTAGTCATATATATTCTTTGTAAGAATTTATCACTGTATTTAGCTCATATTAGTGTTAATGTGTGGGTTTTGATTCTTAAAATTATAGAATATGACAATTATCATTTGTTCATAAATGACTGTTTTAAGTAATTTGAGCTATAAATTATGTTTGTAGCAATGTTTTATGTTTGTTTATAAATATATTGCACTGTTCTAAAAAAACCCGTCTGGGCTCCACCCGTCTAGGCTTGAGGCTTGGGAGAAACGCTCCGCCTTAAACTTTTTATGCCTTATTTTTGGTAAAACCCTTAAGGGACATTTTTTCCCCTAAAAACAACAATGCTTTAGTGAAACAATATCGCCTTTTAAAGAATTTTTTTACAAACCGGACCATTATCTCATCCAAAATAATCAAATAGTATTTTAATTTGCATATATTCAGACATATTTTTATGATATGTACAATCTTAATATTTTAATAGCCTTGTTATGTTTAAAAAATATTAAAATATATTAAGAAGGCCTAAACATTTTTTCACACCTTTTTACGCCTAAGGCCCGCCTAGGCTTCTAATGTTTGAAGCTTGGCCTCAATGCCTCGATTACGCCCTGCGTTTTTTAGAACCTCGATATATTGTATAATTCGGTTTGTAGGAGTTTTGATCACTTAGGTTCAACAAAATTATGGAATATTAAAAATTTGTTTCTACTATAATTAAATAGTTCATAGCAAAGCTAGGGGTTTGACATCCTATTAAGAAAGTTATGTGTACTATTATAGTAGTTTATCTTAACTAGTTTAACCCATGGGATGGTTCGAGAACTTATTTGATAGTTCAAGGATGATTGTACTAGTAAATCAAGAACGTATTGAACAACACTGGTGGACTTGTACGATCTCATGGTTTGTATATGGTGCTTTTATTTTCAACCCCGATGGATATCAGGATCGGAATATTTACTTTGTTACTTCATTGATTTGCCTATAAGTTCAATTAAGTTATTGTGTCAATAAGCCATGTGAGTTGGAGAGTCATTATGTGAAAATATCTGAGATTATTTTTTGAAAGAATCCCTGTCTAGGATAAGTACGTACTCTGGATTGAAATTTTCCCTTACTATACTTATAAGGTTTTATTCTACCAATTAGCATGAACAATGAAATCTTTTTTAATCAGCTAGAGTATCAAATCAATGAAGTTTGAGAATCAAGAAATATAAGATGTTGGTGAAAATTGATCAATAGAAAAATAGAACTTATCAAAGGGTATTGAATACTAACGCGTATAAATATATTGTATGACATCTAACTTTGAAACAATGCCCCTTTATTCGAGTGATTTTGAGATAGTTAAATTGAATTATTTAGTGTGATTAATTACAACTAAATATATAAGAAATTGAATTTCAGAGGATAATTTGTTTTAGTTTAGGTTTTATGTTTTTAGTTACAACTAGATTTAGTTTCGATTGGAGTTTTTAAAACACAATGAATTTATGATCATTAGGAAATAATTTTTTAAAGTCAACCCAACAGTTGATATTATAACACTATTGTTAAGAATTATCATATTTAAGAAGATCCATGTTGTCCAATATGAAATCCTAATTTTGTATCTTTTATGTATATGAATGTTTGTGTATGAAATCATAATGACATAGTTTTCTAGGGTTTTAACGGTTACCCATTTCATCGTGGTCACATATTTAATTACCCTATACTCATGGATTATCTAGTTGTTCATTTGTAGTTAATATTCTTTATTTTGATTATATACTTCAATTTTTATGCAAATAATTTATTAGAAGGACACTGTAAGGGGATGTAATAGTTTTTTATTGTTAAAACCCCATTCTTATGGAATTTGATCATGAAGAAAGTTCCAAGGAGATTTGTGACTTACTAGTGAAGTTTGGAGGTTGTTTTTAAAGTTTTTATGAAGTTATGTAGTTATAGAAAACTATTTACTTATGAAGAACCAAATCGATATTTCCCAATGGACAATCGAAAATGTTATCGAATCCATAACTCCTCATACCCGGCTTGATAGTGGGGCATGTTTTTGTGATTTTGAGTCTTTTTCATTTCAAATGATCATTCGAGTAACAAAGAGAAAGTACCAAGTGGATTTATCATGATGATTTCACATTCTTGAAAGAGTAATCTTCAAGGAGAACTCTAAGCCATGATGAAAATGAGAATTGATTTCCCCTATAATAAAATACAATTGCATTTGATTGTGTTTTATTATATTTCTTCAATCTGAATCTATACATTAATAATTACGCGTTTTCATTAAAAATATAATGCAATGTATATTTTCCTTTCAAAACAGAAGTGTGAATTATGGTCCGATATAAATTGACGTGGTGTGTAAAATTAAGGATCGCAAATCTGGTCTACTTCTTCGAAGAGTTTCCAGGAGGAAAAATTTTGGAAAATTATTTTATGTATAAAGTTTTAGATGAAATATTACTTTCAATTTCTATGTTAATCTGAATACATATTCCATTGTTTAAATAAAATTGATTTTTTTAATATAAAATTTTTATTTATCTGTTCTACTACATTGAAAAATAATTTATACATTTATAAGACTTGTCTCACAAATATTTCTAAATATTTATGTCATTGATTCCCTTGTACAATCATTAAATAGAATGCATATTTTCCAGTTGAACCAAACATACCTCTGTCACTTACCCTTTGATCAATTTAATGTCAGTGGAACTCAATGACTAATATAAAATGGATAATTGAGTTAATTGAAATTAGATATACTTCCTGTTTGTGAATCATGTTTAAGAGGTATAATGTCCCAAATGCCCTTCATAGCCAAAGGTTATAAAACTAAAGACATGATGGAATTAGTTCATTATGGTTTATCTGGTCCTATAACAATCCAAGATAGAGGTGGTGATGACTATTTAATCAATTTTATTTTTAATTACTAGAGGTATAAATATATCTACTTTATACACCAAAAGTATAGGCCTTTGATTAATTCAAAGAATACACGTTTAAGGTGGAGTCATGGTAAAATATCAAATCATTTACTAAGTCTTATAAATGATTATAATCATTTACCAAAGGCAGGGATTGCATCTAATTTTTTTCATATGGTAATTCACCGTGTAATTGTAAAAATGAAGAAACAAATAAGATTATTTTATATAATGTCAGATCGTGGTGAGTTATTCCGGAATATAACATTCTTTTTGGAATTTTGCATTCGATTTGTCTAAATGCATTATCAATTAATTTCCACCTAAATTGGTCTCATTTACTACCAGGAAATTATGGAATGGACATAAGCATAATCTAGGAATTGTTCAAATGTGGGGATTCCCAACATAGGTGTTATGGTAGGAGCCAAAAAGAATTGGACTAAAGGATAAAAGTATTTATCTTTGTTCGTTATGTCAAAGGTTATGAAGCTGGTTTTTGTAATCCAAAATACAAAATATCGTGTTTAGTTTTTTAATGTATGATAATGTAACTAACCATATGCTTAGAATAACTGAGTCTTACAAGAGATTATGAGATAAAATTAGTGTATTAGTGCTGCTAGACCACCCGTATAAGAAGAAATAAACCTTATATCAATAATACATTACCTAGAGGTAGTGGGGTATTGGTGAGGACTAGGACACATGTATAACTTATATTGGATATTATGTAAAGCATGTCATAATGGGAGATCCAACATCCTGACAAGTTACTATATTTGTTTAAACACTTAGGTAAGATCTCAAGGGAATACCAAACATGTCTCGGGAACTACAATATGTCACTACAAGCAAGGTGTAATTCTCCACATTTTAGTTAGTATTAATGATGAGAATAAATTAATAAATGGAATAAAACTTGTTCTAAAAGGTAAATGCATAATTTTTATGACATTTGAATCCATGAGACTTTGGAACCACATGTTATATATTAACTAATGAGTGGTATCAATTATCACATAATTAATTATGTTTGATTACTCGTAGTTATGTATTTTATTTTATGTGGCGATTATTTATTGTTTGGACCGAACTCTAAGGTGGTACAGAGGGTCGGTGATATATTTTTATCGTTTGGATTGGGTCCCATGGGTATGCATTCCTTTAGCCTAAGTTTTGAGTCAGTCGAGATAATATTTTGAGCTCATATGGAGTCCCAAAATTAGAACTTTCATGACTGTAGGATTGAGGGTATATAAGTGATGTTAACCCTTAATAATTAATATTAAACTTAAACATAAAGCAACAAGAAAGTGTTGGAAGACCTTTATGATGTCTTTTGAGATGAGCTAAGAGATCACAAGAGGGAAAATCATACAACCTTCATAACAAGATAATAAATCTCTTGCTTTATCATAGTATAATGTGTAACTTAATTTTTTTATTGATATTTAATTTAATAGGGATTATAATCATGCTAGGATTTTAATCCGTTGAATAATAATGGTTTTATGTTAAGCTAATACAAATGACATATGTCTAGTAATCCTCTATTAAATATGATTGTTGATGGAATTATTAATGATATTCATATTTGAATATGTTTTGATTATGTTTAACGATCTTATAAATCACGTGTAAAGACAATTATTCAAAATAAGATAATGCCTTTGATATGGAATGTACATAATTAATGTTGAAACTAATTTTTTAATGAATCCTTAACTTAGTCAGATTAAATGTTATGATTTGAATCATCTTTCTTATTAAATTTTGAACTTATGATGTTAGGAATTAAATTCGAAATATATGGGATTGAGCAAAAGTAAATTTGGCTTTAAATAGGAGGATTTAGGAAGGTAAATGGGGGGAATAATTAGGATTAGTAAATTTAGTTATAGGTTGAAGATGAAAAGTTTTAGAGAGTTTGGCTGATTGGGGAAACCACCCACCATAATTCCCTTAGGGCTACTAAAATGGCCTTGACTAGTTGCGATGATGGTAGGATAAGGCAAGAGGAAGAAAATGTATTTTATTTTATTTTTTATTTTATTCTTTCTATGGGTCATTCACTGGAGTTTGTCTAGGGAAATAAAAAATGAATTATTTTTACACCGATTGTAGTTTGTATATAGATATGTAATTAGGATATGGAAATCATAGGAAAACACCAAATTAGTAACTTAGGTTAGTAAACCTACAATTATTTAAAAAATTCCATTTTAGGAATTTAAACTAGAATTGGCTACGCGAGTGTTATGTGATATCGTATGTATATATTGTGTTATATATAATAATGTATGGATGTAAACATAGCATATATTTGGCTTATGGTTAATTTGTCAATTAGGATTGTGGGATTGTGTATCGCGCCACTGGATGATGTCGTGGGCTGCATGGAGGTTGATGCTTTGGTCATGCTTTCAGTTGATCGACGTCTTGAGACATGTATGAGCTAATCCAAATGAACGTTCGATATGTGACTAGACTATGGAGTGACTATGTGGTTATCTCCATTCTTTTATGTGTTTATATTTTTAATCTATTAGGTTAGTGACTCCTCCAAATTTATCGATAAAGGTAAGAGAACATTATCGAGACTTGGTGTGATTTTTGAGAGCGCCCCCTAATCGGTTATCGTTATTAAGAGTAAAAGTCCTAATGGTATAGCTTTAAAGCAGTAAAATAATGAAATGCAGAATAATAGTGGACACGCTCAAGACCATATGATACAAGATACTGGAATGCTCTAATACCGATTATGACACCCCATAAAATCGATATATACATTGATCAATACTAATATAAAAATCACGGGATTTAAAAAATAATTACTAACATTTGGAGATTGAATGAGATAACACTAAATCTGATGGTAAATAATAAAATATTAAACAATTTAAAATATCTCTAATACCATCCAAATAACAATATAATAAAACTCCATCTTTGGAATATAGTATCTCAATGTCTTAAGATTCAACTCTGAATAATACTAATCTGAATCAAATACATCTCGTACAAATCTCTCACTCGAAAATATTAATAAATACAAATGATCGCTAATCTAAAATGTAAAGGAATATATGAATGTAAATGAGATACATAGGAATATGAGAATGTAAATGTGATCAATAATTCTCGGCACCTGCATCGTGGGAAATTATAAATAGAATTCATGTTAGAGAACTCCTCCAATATGTAGCTCAAGTCTATGGTGGTGATTAATACTAATACCTGTAAAAATAGTTTCACAGTGAGGATTAAAGCTAGAAAGTCTACAGTGCCTATAAATAAATTTGGGCCATAATAGTAATGCAAACAACATAAATAAGCATGTGGTTTTAACCCTAACATCGAATGAGGGCCATGCGATATAATTTCATCATTTAATTAAATATTCTATACTATAGCAATTTTAGTTTATGTTTTGGTCAAGTATCTCTTACACTACCATATTCTCTGACATTAATAGTGTCTCACTTACCAATAATTAATATCTTACTTTATCAACCTCAAATTATGATTCCATGTGTATATCTCCATTGTATCAGACTTTAATATACTTGACTCACAATTAAGTATATACATCAATAGTATGTTTTAAAAAAATGTTCTCGAGTCATAATCTCATGATTATATATTACTAGTATAAATCATATTCTAGTACAGTTATCTCAAGAGATAATGGAAAATCACACAATCCATATTATTTGTGAGTATTTTTAAATCACAAAAAATCATATGGGCTCACCCACAGGCCGAATAAAAAATTAAAAGTCCTATCCATATTGTCTATAGGGATCACTCATGACAGTTCTAGGTATAGCTCTAGAACATCCCGACCATATATACCAAAACAACAATAAGGGAAATTACTATGTCAACACACCAAACGTACGACCCCATAATCAATGCCATATGAGATGATTGATAAGAACCCAAAAGTGTTTAATTCATACCCCAAATAGATGCATTTTAGTTGCTAGTTCTCGATAAAATTAACCTTATATTCGTATTTATCTACCTTGTAGGTCAATATGAAGTAGCGGATTCAGTTGTTTTAAATCAAAGTAATTGTGGTAAAGTAACAGTCAAAAGCATTCAATGAAGAAAATCAAAGTGACTGTGTAGTAAGAAATCCCTTTTGAGCTTGCCCAGATCAATACCGATGCCTAAACTCAGCCCTTTATAAAAAAAACTAAGCCTAGACCATCCTGAGCCACAGTGTGAGTATGTTGTATTATCATTATTATTTTTAATATATATATACATCTTTCATTATACGTTATATAATTCTTCTTATACATCTTTCATTTATGAATTGTTTCTCATTAACACGAAATAAGCTTTTCAATTCTTTAAGAATAAACATTCATTAACTTACTTCAGTTCTTTATCTCAATTTGCCATTATCTACAATTATCACACAGTAGATGACTTAACCACAATAAATCCATTCATTCATTTAATTCATTATATATATATATATATATATAATACAGCACCCCGAGTCACAGCTGCGATGCAATGCATTACTCTGCTATCATAAAAGGTTCGGTAAGGATTCCTCGAACCATAAAAAATAACACAAACATTAGAGGCGAACATAGTTCTCATACCCATGGGTCACGCACATACCTACGTACCCATAGTCAGCGGACTTATCAACTCCCCGATAAGTCTTTTATAGACCTATGTTCTCTAGCGACAAATCAAAGATCCCATGGATTCATCAGGATATGACTGCCCTCACGCGCAAACCTCACGTCGATAGCAAGTAAGCTAGGTATGTCATACACATAATCATTAATCAATCAAATAGGTATTATCATACCCATAATATAATATCAACAAGGTACTCATATTACCCTAAGATAATTCCCATACGTAGCATTATATCTCTTTAAATCCCACATATTAAAATATCATAACTTTACTTCTTAATTTAATTATCCTCGCATCCTATAACATCTCTCCACTCCCGACGTCGTTAAGGTTCATGTGCGGAGCGTCTCGCAAAGCGAAATACAAACAAGGAACCCCTCCAATTACACTACTACTTAACTTTGACGATCGTGGAGGTCCGTCAACTTCAAATATGCAACCGGAATAACATCATCCCCTCTTCCAACCAAATGGGGTCCGAACTCTCATCTCTATCCAGGAGGTCGATCACTAAGCACTTGTACTACACTCAGTCCTTGCGCAATCAATAATGAGCTTAAACTCACACCTTAATGTTCAAATTGTAACCCTAAGGCTACCCACGTATTATATTAAGTCCCCCCTACTGGACCTATCCTTAATCCTCAAGCATACAAATTATAATCCAACACATGAATCGATTAACTGAAATATCTTTCAATTTGATTAACATCATTCTTAATCAATTAAATCCCAATCACTTTAATTCAAATCTTAACTAGGGCTTACTGATCTTCTCTAAGTCCCATAATATCCAATTAACAATCACCAAAGATCTACCAAAGTTTTGGGATAAGAATCAACATTAAAAAGAAACAACTATAGAAATTCTGTTATACGACAACCCTCGTAATTTTAGTGGGGAAGTGTAACAACCCGCGTAATTTTGGGCTATTTTAATTAATTTTTGGAAAATGGAGGAAAAAAAAGTTTTTGATAAAATTATTTTTATTGCTCAAATATGTTGGTTATTATTTTTAAAGGCGAGAATTTGAAGCGGTTTCGAAATCGGAGTTAAAACGGATTTTAAAATGATTTTTTCTAACTCTTGGAGTTGTTTTGACTTCCAACTCTTCATTTCTTTGCCTTATTTAAAGGAGTCTTTTGGATTCCAACTCTTCATTTCTTTGCACTATAAAAAGGAAGTCGTGGGCAACCTTTTTAACCTACTTTTGACACAAATTTTGGCAGCAAATATATTTTATATTCCTCTTCTTTTTATATTCACATTGACCCTTGAGATTTGTGAATTCCAACCTTAGATTAGAGGTGTTCTTGGGGCTATTTTGTTGGAGGTTCTTGGAGGAGCTTTTGTAGATCTTTTTTGTTGATCTTGATAATGTGATCATTGGTTTCTCATCATGGTTTGAGGTATGGGGTTTTACACAATATGCTCCTTAAATCTCGCGAGTGTCATTCTCTTTGAATTCTTGTTAATTGAACTCATATTTGAATTGATAAATTCATTGAAATCTGGAAAATAATTGTTGAAATTATTTTGATTCATGTGGTATCATTATATTGTTGATGAGAACGTTGTCATGAGATTTTAATATGGCACGAAGGTTGGACACCCGCCAAAATTCCTGTTTCCCGGGCTATGGCTTGATAAAGCATATACGGATGTGGTGAGGCCTGGTGACCCGGTTAAAGTGTTGTTGAGAAATTATATTGATAAATACTTTGAGATTTGCATTTCTATTTGAATATTCGTACTCGTGTTATTACGCCTTATTGCTAATATATTTGTTGATCATCTTTCCTGTCGTATTGTGTACTTCTCCATATTTTCTTTTAGTGACAGGTTAGCGCAGATTTTGGGGCTCTATGGAGATTGATTTTAGCGTGGATTGTTTGGGGAAAATTTGTATTATTTTGATGTATAGAGCTTTGGAGATTTGTATTTTATTTTCTAGTTAGTTGTTGTATGTAATTCGAGAGACTTGTTGTAATTGAAGAGATTGAGATTAGTGGATTTATATTATTGTGGGTTTATTTAGATGCTCTATACCTTGTCACTTGTGGATTTGGATTTATTTTATCGCATTAGCGCTCCGTTCGCTCTCCCCGGGCGGGCGGGGTGTTACAAATGGTATCAGAGCTTAGGTATACGCAACCCTCGGGGCTTGAGTTTTGGGTTCCTTGCGTGGATAACAATTTTTGGAGATAGAAAATTTTAGGTGATATTCGTGATAAGTTTCGAGATTAGAGGTGAGGAATTATTTTTGGAGACGAGATTATTTTGGAGATTGTTAGCCTGATTTTGAGAGTTAGGCATTCGGCTAATTTCGAGGGCGAAATTCCATTGTTAGTGGGGAAGTGTAACAACCCGCGTAATTTTGGGCTATTTTAATTAATTTTTGGAAAATGGAGGAAAATAAAGTTTTTGATAAAATTATTTTTATTGCTCAAATATGTTGGTTATTATTTTTAAAGGCGAGAATTTGAAGTGGTTTCGAAATCGGAGTTAAAACGGATTTTAAAATGATTTTTTTTAATTCTTGGAGTTGTTTTGACTTCCAACTCTTCATTTCTTTGCCTTATTTAAATGAGTCTTTTGGATTCCAACTCTTCATTTCTTTGCATTATAAAAAGGATGTCGTGGGCAACCTTTTTAACCTACTTTTGGCACAAATTTTGGCAGCAAATATATTTTATATTCCTCTTCTTTTTATATACACATTGGCCCTTGAGATTTGTGAGTTTTAACCTTAGATTAGAGGTGTTCTTGGGCTATTTTGTTAGAGGTTCTTGGAGGAGCTTTTGTAGATCTTTTGTGTTGATCTTGATAATGTGATCATTGGTTTCTCATCATGGTTTGAGGTATGGGGTTTTACACAATATGCTCCTTAAATCTCGCGAGTGTCATTCTCTTTGAATTCTTGTTAATTGAACTCATATTTGAATTGATAAATTCATTGAAATCTGGAAAATAATTGTTGAAATTATTTTGATTCATGTGGTATCATTATATTGTTGATGAGCACTTTGTCATGAGATTTTAATATGGCACGGAGGTTGGGCACCCGCCAAAATTCCTGTTTCCCGGGCTATGAAGCATATACGGATGTGGTGAGGCCTGGTGACTCGGTTAAAGTGTTGTTGAGAAATTATATTGATAAATACTTTGAGATTTGCATTTTGATTTGAATATTCGTACTCGTGTTGTTACGCCTTATTGCTAATATATTTGTTGAGCATCTTTCCTATCGTATTGTGTACTTCTCCATATTTTCTTTTAGTGACAGGTTAGCGCGGATTTTGGGGCGCTATGGAGATTGATTTTAGTGAGTATTGTTTGGGAAAGATTTGTATTATTTTGATGTATAGAGCTTTGGAGATTTGTATTTTATTTTCTAGTTAGTTGTTGTATGTAATTCGAGAGACTTGTTGTAATTGAAGAGATTGAGATTAGTGGATTTATATTTGTGGGTTTATTTAGATGCTCTATACCTTGTCACTTGTGGATTTGGATTTATTTTATCGCATTAGCGCTCCGTTCGCTCTCCCCGGGCGGGCGGGGTGTTACAAATGGTATCAGAGCTTAGGTATACGGCAACCCTCGGGGCTTGAGTTTTGGGTTCCTTGCGTGGATAACAATTTTTGGAGATAGAAAATTTTAGGTGATATTCGTGATAAGTTTCAAGATTAGAGGTGAGGAATTATTTTTGGAGATGAGATTATTTTGGAGATTGTTGGCCTGATTTTGAGAGTTAGGCATTTGGCGAATTTCGAGGGCGAAATTCCATTGTTAGTTGGGAAGTGTAACAACCCGTGTAATTTTGGGCTATTTTAATTAATTTTTGGAAAATGGAGGAAAATAAAGTTTTTGATAAAATTATTTTTATTGCTCAAATATGTTGGTTATTATTTTTAAAGGCGAGAATTTGAAGCGGTTTCGAAATCGGAGTTAAAACGGATTTTAAAATGAATTTTTTAACTCTTAGAGTTGTTTTGACTTCCAACTCTTCATTTCTTTGCCTTATTTAAAGGAGTCTTTTGGATTCCAACTCTTTATTTCTTTGCATTATAAAAAGGATGTCGTGGGCAACCTTTTTAACCTACTTTTGGCACAAATTTTGGCAGCAAATATATTTTATACTCCTCTTCTTTTTATGTACACATTGTCCCTTGAGATTTGTGAGTTCCAACCTTAGATTAGAGGTGTTCTTGGGCATATTTTATTGGAGGTTCTTGGAGGAGATTTTGTAGATCTTTTGTGTTGATCTTGAGGATGTGATCATTGGTTTCTCATCATGGTTTGAGGTATGGGGTTTTACACAATATGCTCCTTAAATCTCGCGAGTGTCATTCTCTTTGAATTCTTGTTAATTGAACTCATATTTGAATTGATAAATTCATTGAAATCTGGAAAATAATTGTTGAAATTATTTTGATTCATGTGGTATCATTATATTGTTGATGAGCACGTTATCATGAGATTTTAATATGGCACGGAGGTTGGGCACCCGTCAAAATTCCTGTTTCCCGGGCTATGGCTTGATAAAGCATATACGGATGTGGTGAGGCCTGGTGACCTGGTTTAAGTGTTGTTGAGAAATTATATTGATAAATACTTTGAGATTCGCATTTTGATTTGAATATTCGTACTTGTGTTGTTACGCCTTATTGCTCATATCACTACACCAAATCTGCCGAATTGTCAAGGTCATTGACCTTGACAAATCCAACTTGTCAAGGTCAATGACCGTGACATTTCGAGGCGAGACAACTGTTTTGTCACGGTCATGTCACGGTCATTGACCGTGACACAAAACTCGCGTTTTTTGTCACGGTCGTGTGGCGGTCAATGACCGTGACATGTTTGTCACGGTTATAAACCGTGACAAAGCCGTGACCCTTTTTAAAAAAATTGTCACGGCCATTGACCGTGACAATTTTGGGCAGAATTTAAAAAAAATCTGTTGGGCAGTATGGCCACTGCCACTGCCCAACAGTATATTTGTATATGTTATAGCAACGTTGTACCTGTTCCAAACATCATATATCCAAACAAACTAAAGATAATGCAAATATATATTCAAAATAGAAACTATTTAAGAAGAAACAACATCACCATCAATTATCTCAAATCTACAAACTATTTGCATGGAAAAGAGATTTTGTATCGCGACGCTCGGGGACACCTCCTTATCCTTCCCTTCTCGTACGAATAGCCACATAAGTATAGAGCATATGTGGCCTACCCTTAGGGCCACTCCCTGTCCCCTGAATTGAAATAAAGTAAAATTAGTATCCGCCCCTCAAATATAGATAAATATAAATCATAATTGAAATCGAAATTGAAATTGACATATAAATATAAATACATTACCTGTAGTGTCACTCAAACAGCTAACTTGAGCTCATATGGCACCTCCTTCCAACTAATGTACCCCGGGCAATCGTGTCAAATAAAATTCTCTTCATATCTAAACACTAAGAAATACCATAATCCTATGGAGTTATGCGTTGCAAATTCCTTCCAACAGTTGTGTAGCCAAAAATCAGCAGTTGAAGTTGTCAATTCCACCTTTCAATGGTCTCCCATGTTTTGCTAGAAGTTCCAAGTGGTGGGGTATGGAAAGTGGAATTGATAACTTCAACTGGTGATGTTTGGCTACATAACGGTTGGGAGGAATTTGCAGAGCATCGCTCCATAGGATTATGACATTTCTTAGTGTTCGGATAGACGAAGAGATTCAGTCTTCCCTCCACAAATAGGACACCCCAAATAACTATGTACTAATCACCTATTAAAGGTAAGAAGCGTATATCCATGGATTAGTATAAACAAAACTTAGATGTAGTTGGAATATTTATGTATTAATCTCCTCTCCACACACACGCACACTACACAAGAGTGAAAATGATAAAGTGCAGATCAATTAAAAGCATTAAAATGGATGTTTCGGTACAAATTAAAATATTTATTACAAATTGAAAAATTGTTTCAAATTCGGGTTATCATAAAAAATGGATTGATATTCGGTAGGAGCAACCAAGTCATCCACACTACTATTTAGACGCCTTGGCGCGTGTTGGACAATTGACCACGGCTCGTTGTTGATATACTCCGAGTAAAACACTTGCTTAACCTTTTGGAATGCACAAACAAACGGCTCATCGCTCACGTGGTCGTTGCTCTTCAACTTGGACAAGTCAACCATGATCAAATTGGTGACATAATCAACTTTACAAGCATTTTTATCCTCAACTCTTACCCATTCACAGTAAAATACAACCTCTTTGAAGCTTATATAATCCAATTCAAATATATTTTGGATTACACCATAGTAAGTCATTTCAGCTTCAAAGAAGTTTTTATCTTTTGCGCTCGCTCGAAAGAAAGTAAGAGCCTTGTATGAAATTCTAGAGTTCTGTACATTTGTACTTTCCTCTTACACTTTAGCGCCGAAAATGTAACCGTTCAATCGATACTTTTTGTACTCTTGTGCCACGAACAAGGGTCCAGTGGCTAGACGAGCAAGCCTTGATTTCGCATCACCCATCTTTAGGAGCTGAGAATATAGATAAATTAATTATATTAGTGGTAAAATTTGAGTGTAATGTAACGTTATATAATGACTGTTTTCATTATAATTACCTCTTGTGTCAACCATAGCCTAAATTCGCTGTCTGATTGTACCATTGTTTTTCGTCTTTTATTGTTCTCAAAGGCTTCATATTTACTGCATATTACAAAATTAATCATGTATAAAATAATCTAAAATAATGTTAAACATTATAATATTCGAAACTTACTTTTTCCATTCTTCGACATCTTCATGTGTGTCAAATAGATAACGAGCTACTTGTTCATGTTGCAAACTCGTTAATTTCACTCGTTTTCCCATCACATTACCACCATCATCGAGGAATTCATCAGTGTCATCAACGCTGGTCGAGTCAGGCATATATTCCCGAGTATATATTGATGACTCCACGGTGATGTATTCCTCTGCAATTGATCCTGCAATATATCGCGTATTCTTGACGTAATCTTTAAAAACTTTCATCAATCTTTCAAATGGATACATCCACCGATATCTAACTGGACCACAAACAAGTGCCTCGTCGCATAGGTGTACCAAGAAGTGAACACTTATATCAAAGAATGATGGGGGAAAGTACTTCTCCAATACACAAATCGCTTCGTTCACAGCCAATTTTGCGGCCACTATGTGTTCTCGATTCACTACCTTCTCACACAAGAGGGAGAAGGTAATACTAATTTGCATAATAGCCCTACGCAAATCCTTGTGCTTGGAGAAACAGTGCTTAAAAACTAGAGGAACCAATTGCATGATCACATGCCAATCGCGGGACTTACACTTATGTAAATCATGAGTAGCATAATTCACAATCCTTTGCAAGTTGGACGAAAAAGTAGATGGTCCCTTCAAATTATATATTGTGTCTAGAAGCACATTCCTTTCCCCACTCGTCAAACTAAACGCACCATGGGGAATTATTGTCCTTCCCCTACTATCTTCTTTCAACCATAGTTGTGGCTTAAGTTTTAACGTTTTAAGGTCTTTTCGTGCATTTTCTCCATCCTTCGAATGACTCCCCCCAAGGCAAGTACCCACAAATAGGACACCCCAAATAACCATGTACTACACATCCGGATAATGTCCCATAAGCTGGAAAATCATGAATTTCCCACATCAACATAGCTTTCAGAGTAAACTCTTCTTTTCTAAAAGAGTCAAATGATTGAACACCCTCTTCCCACAACTCATTTAATTCTTCTACCAAAGGAGCCAGGTAGATATCAATGTCATCACTTGGTGCCTTTGGCCCAGGTATCAATAAAGGCATCATAAAAAATTCAGGTCTGATACACTGTGAATGAGGGAGGTTGAGTGGGGCTAGGATCACTGGGCATACACTCTGATTGGTGCTTAGATTTCCAAATTGATTGAAACCATCTGTTGATATAGCCAAATGAATGTTGCGTTGTTCTCGAGCAAAATCGGGATACTCAAAATTCATCCTCCGCCAGGCAGTAGAATCAATAGGATGACGCATGATATTACCCCCTACTTCTGCCCTAGCATGCCAAGTCATTGCCTCTGCAATCCATGGTACTGTGAAAAATTGCTTTAATCTAGGCCTAACGGGAAAATATTTCAATACTTTTTGAGGCACTTTTGAGCTTGTGCCTTCCTTACTAGTAGATTGGACATATCTAGGTTCATTGCATACCGAACACCGATCGAGATTTTCATACTCCTTTCGGTATAGTATGCAGTCATACACACAAGCATGAATCGATTTATACTTCATTCCCAAACCTTTCAAACTGTTCTTCATAACAGGATAGCTATTTGGAAGTGTATTCACCTTGGGTAATAAGCCCTTCACCCATTTCAGAATTCCCGTCACGCTATTGCCAGACAAACCGTACTGCATCTTCAAACTGTGCAAACCAACCATGGCATGTAAAGTTGTTTGATCTTTCTCACAGCCAGAGTATAACGGTTGGGTCGCCTTAAATTTTAAACTTTGGTAGTCATCGTCAAGTTTTATCGTGTTATCTTCACGAGCACTTGAATCTTCTACATCATCAGTAACCTCATTCTCCTCAGCTTCATAAACTCCGTACACATCATCAACTAAATCCTCTAACATATTATGATCTACGTCGTCCCCTTCTACATCTATTCTACTTGTTGAAGGTTGTTGTGAAGGTTAGTCGAGGACAAAAGAAACTTTCAATTCACCGTGAAAACTCCAAAATCGATAACTATCTTGCATACCCGATCTTAACAAATGTAGTTCAACTGTTTTCCACTCAAACACCTTACCATTCTTACACCTAGCACACGGACACGGAAACTCTTCATCATTACGACATCTCTTTGCATATTTCACAAATTCGTTAGCACCTCTGCGAAACACATCCCCCATTCTATTAGTCTCACCCATCCACTCTTTGTATTTCGGATATCCCATCACAGCTACCACAACTAAACACCTATTAAAGGTAAACAAAACTTAGATTTATAGTATGTTTTATTTAATTATCCCATCATTTAATTATCCTATTAAAGGGTAAGTGGTCCTATCCCATTCAAGACTGCATTTTTCTGTAATATACTTAACAGCTCATGCACATTGTTACGATTTGAAAAAAATTCGACAGCATATTCCCTTAGTTTTCCAAGTACACGACGTAGATTGGCAGGTGTGAGTGTTATTTCAATTGGTCAATTGAAATAACAGTCACACTTGTCAATCTAGTATGTACCCAGAGAACATTAAGATACGATTGTAGAACTTCCTCCAAAAGTAACAACTTTAAGCCAATAAGAATATTATACAGTCTCAAACTATCCAAATGGGACAATTCGAGAGATCTCATTACAGAGGTAATGACTCTCGAACGGGTCTAAGGGCTATTGAATGCGTACGCATAAGACCTAGAAGGCTAGTATCTATGCGCACTATATTTAATTTCAAGTATGTTTCATATAATGGGTTAATTCAAATACAAAAATAAATTCATGGGTTAATTCAAAGACAAAAATAAATTCATGGGTTAATTCAAATACAAAAATACAAATTCATGGGTTAATTCACACACACACACACACACACCTCCCTCCACACCCCCCACTCACCACATACACACACACCCCACCTCCCTCCACACCACCCACTCACCACATACACACACACCACCACCCCCACTCACCACACACACACATACACACACACACACACACACACACAATAGCCCCCCACCCACCACCACACACACACACACACAGAGTAGTGACTGTCTATTTAAAATAATCTCAATATTAATTTCATGTATTGAATTTCTACTATTGTTTTGTGCTTTTTATAAATCATATTCAATGTTAGAGATGTGTTTTGTTAAGATATCTAAGCTGTTCTATATAATTATTTTTTGTATCTTGAAGTTTAAGTTCTAAAATAATCAACCTAAAGTTGTGGTTCATAAAGTATTATCACAAATATAAACTAAGAGTGATAAAATAACTTTGAGGCATATAAATTAATTGTGACAAAGTAAGATTATGCACCAAAACCTAAAATTAAAAAAAAAAAGTGTTTTTATTTAAACCTCACTTTTCTTTCTATAACTCCTATTTTATTAAACTTTAAATATAATTAAGGGTGTATAGAAAGAAAAGTTAAATAGGAATAAAAACAACATTTTTAAAATATGAAGGGCTCACCAATTTGATCAAATTTTTCAACAACATAGACTAAATGATATTTTATTTTTCATGCTTTTAGCAATTTCGGATGCCATTTTAACCCTTATTGTAGTTTTTTGTTGTAATGTCATTTAAAAAAAATCATTTAGGTATGTAAATATATTGTAATAGATCTTGCCTTCCACAAAATGATATTTTATGGTAAAATTTTATTGATGGATATAAAGTCATGTGATACCTATATGTGTTATTTTGCATCTAATAAAATCAAAAAACGCCATATATGATTTTTTTTCTCCATTAGTATAAGTATATAGCGATTATTTCACACTTAAATCACGTATTAAGCCGGCCTTCATTTTTTTATGAAATTTGTAGAAAATTACTTATTTATTTTGAATGAAAATAAATTGTTATCCAATATTTTTTGATACTATTTATAATTATGAAACTCATACACAAATTAATATTTAATTAAAATAATATTACATTTTTAACCCCTACCCCTTACCCCCACCCTACCCCACCCCCTACCCCCACTCTGCCCCCACCCTACCTCCACCCTGCCCCACCCCCTACCCCCACCCTGCCCCACCCCCTACCCCCGCACACACACACAAACATAAATACACACATACGCACATATATATACACACAAACATATATATAAATGGAAGAGAGAGAGAGAGAGAGAGAGAGAGAGAGAGAGAGAGAGAGAGAGAGAGGGAGAGAGAGAGAGAATTAAACCTGAAAGTAGAGAGAGAGAGATCAGCGTCGAGAGAGAGAGAGGGAGGGAACGGCGGGAGGGAAAAAAGAAGGGGGAAAGGGTTTTTGCTGCAAACATTGTCACGGTCGTGTCAAGGTCATTGACCGTGACAATTCTTTGTCACGGTCGTGTCAAGGTCAATGACCGTGACACAAAACGCGTGTTTTTTGTCACGGTCAATGACCTTGACAAGGGTGACCGGCTGAAAGGTGACAATGTTGTCATTTTGGTGTAGTGTATATTTGTTGAGCATCTTTCCTGTCGTATTGTGTACTTCTCCATATTTTCTTTTAGTGACAGGTTAGCGCGGATTTTGGGGCGCTATGGAGATTGATTTTAGCGAGGATTGTTTGGGAAAGATTTGTATTATTTTGATGTATAGAGCTTTGGAGATTTTTATTTTATTTTCTAGTTAGTTGTTGTATGTAATTCGAGAGAGTTGTTGTAATTGAAGAGATTGAGATTAGTGGATTTATATTATTGTGGGTTTATTTAGATGCTCTATACCTTGTCACTTGTGGATTTTGATTTATTTTATTGCATTAGCGCTCCGTTCGCTCTCCCCGGGCGGGCGGGGTGTTACACCCTTCACTTAAACAAATATTAAAATTTGTAAGGACACAAATTTCCAATTGAGTCCTTTGTAGTTTTGGCTCAATTCCGGACAAAAATGTTTGTGTCATAGGATAGAGTTTTTGATCATCCTCCAAACCTATGACATTCTAAAGTTGAAGACGTAGCGGTCAAGTTCATAAAGCTTCATCAAATGTCGGTTTAGTGTGTCTCGTTTCTACGTCACCAACATAGTTCCAATTGCTCCCAAGGTATGAATGCATTACATATATATATAGAGAGAGAGAGAGGAAGGCTCACCTACATCATGTACTATACATCACACCGTGCATCACACTTAATTCTAGGCCCTAGAGAACTTTTTTTTCAAATTTTATATTTTTTCCTTGAAATTAACCTTTCAATCAACCCATATGCAAAAATTTAGGTCAAAATACATTTTGTAGCTATTTTTAAAAAATCCACAAAAAACTGCTGGCGCAGACCCTTAAAAATAAGGTATTTTTAGCAGTTTTTTGTGGGTTTTTTAAATATAGCTACAAAAGTTATTTTGACCTAATTTTTTGCATATGGATTGATTGGAAGGTTAATTTCATGGGAAAAATATAAAATTTGAAAAAAAAAGTTTTTTAGGGATTAGAATTAGGCGTGATGCATGGGTGATGTATAGAGCATGATGTAGGTGAGCCTCCCTCTCTCTCTCTCTCTCTCTCTCTCTCTCTCTATATATATATATATATATATATATATATATATATATATATATATATATATATATATATATATATATATATATATATATATATATATAGGAGCTTGGAGCAAGTCACATTGGGTGTAAAATTATTTTAAACTGTTGTTTATTTTCAGAAGGATTTAATTAAAACTTTAAAATAAAGTATATAAAGTTTCTGGGCTAAATCTCAATTTTTCAGCTTTCTGGAAATTCGTTTGAAGTTGTCGTTTGAACGAGTTTTTCGTTCGAACCAGAATGTCGTTCGAATGAGCTTTGCCAACGAGTTCCCATATAGCCCACTGGAACATCGTTCGAATTGTCGTTCGAACGAACAATGCTATTCGAACGAGATTTCTAACGAGTTCAACTTTCATACACTGGAACTTCGTTAGAAGGGTCGTTCGAATGAGACTTCATTCGAACAAAAATCTCGTTCGAACGAGATTTGGTGGGAACAGTTTTGTGACAGTTTTGAACAGTTTTTCCCACTTTTCCACTTTTGTTCCCACTACTTTTTTAGCAGAATAATTATGTGTGGGAACTAACTTTTTCTAATTAACTTTTTCATAGCTTTTCATCTCCTAGAGAGAGTTTGAGAGCAAAATTCTAAAAGGAAAAAGATCAAGTTTGAGTGTTCATTTTTTCAAAGGAAAAATATGTAAAACACTTATGTTTTTCACCCATATTTTTTATTCCAAGTTTCAATACATATACATCTTGCTTGGAGTGTTTGGCACTGGGCTTTTCTCTACCACATTGAAGAGAAGTTTGGGTTTACTTCTAAATCCCTCAAAGAAGAAGAATTTTGTTTTGATGCGGCATTCTCACATGGTAAAAGGCACCATGTGTGGTTGACGGTGGTTCCTAAAGTCCGATCGGTGGATTCTGAGACCACGGTGGAGTTCTGTGGTTATTCGCTAGGCAGAGGTAGTTACAAGAAGACGCGTCAGGGCTTGAAGGAGTCGAGTCGAGTGTTTTAAGTCATCTTTCTTGTAATTGTAAATTCCGTACTTAGTGGATTTGAGGCTAGGGCCGTCCGAGATTTTTTTCTGTTGAGGATTTTTCCTAGTACATCGCGGCGTAGAGATTCATTGTTTATTTTATCTTTTGCAAAACTCACCTAGAACGCATGCTTAGGTAAAAAGATAAAATTTGGTTTAAGTCACTACTTGTTTAATTTGGTGTAAAATTTATTTGGGTAATGTTTATTTTAATTTAATTCAAGTCATCACTTAATTTGATAAATTTGGATTAGCCTAATTTGGTAATATTGAAAATATGACTTAGGCAAATTTCTAGGACTTGGGTTGAGTTAATTTGGTTTAAGTGAAATTAACATAAATGTGTATTTAATTTAATTTCACTTCGTTTTATTTTAATTTGAAAAGAAATTAAAATGTGTTAATTTGTTTAAATTGAACCATCTCTCGCTTCCGCATCTATAAAAGAAATTTGAAATTACTTTTTATTGTAAGATTTTAAATATTGAGGGCATCGTGTTCCATCAAGTGATATCAGAGCATTGATTCAGAAAAGCTTCACTTTTTCAAAATTTGATTACGTGATAGTTAGGATTCAAACCTTTCTTGTGTATTTTGAATTCCGTCTTTTGGTAGTCAAGTTTGTTAGATTCGTCCGTTTGCAATCTCCGTGTCAGTTTTCCCCTCTTTTTGCTTATAAAAATCCAAAAATATTTTGCTTTCTTCTTCCAAAATAAAAATCATCCAACAATATTTTTCTTTCAAAATTCAAAAAAAATATATTTTTTCTTTTATTTTCATTCTTTTTCTTCAATCCTAACAACATCAATATTATTTTTCCTTTTCTTCAAACAAAAATTCCAAAAATACTTTTCATTTTTCTATGTACGCATGGAAACGTGTTGGTAATCGTTTAACTCATTCCCATAGTATCCTTTCTTTCTCGTCATTATTAGGATAACCCCGACTTTGCCTTGATATTCCTGATTGCAACCTAAAGGCTAGTTTGGCTTCTTTTGAATTGTCTATTCCCCCACTACTCAGCCTACCATGGTTGACAAAACGTCCTTAAAGGACTATTTTTCCTGGATAATGGCAAGTCCTCCATCATGTATTGTTCCTCCACCTACCCCGACTGCCTAATTTTAAATTCGACATGCTACCATTTCCATGTTTCCTACCTTTCATGGTCTCGAGTGTGAGTCTCCTTACACTCACTTGAAAAAATTTCTGACTGTTTGTGCTACATTTAAAAATCAAAATTTAGATGAAAAAATATTCATCTTCGGTTATTCCCATTTTCTCCTTATGATAACGCATCTACGCTGTTACATTTATTCCCACCAGATTCCATTACTACATGGGAAGAAATAGTTAAGAAGTTAATGTCTAAATTCTATCACATGAAGAAAACAAATTAAATGCGCCAAGCCATACATGAATTTCGCTAACAACCTAATGAACAATTTTTTGAATCTTGGAGCCGATTCCAAGATTTCATAAACAAATACCCTCATCATGGAATTGAAAATAATCATTTGGTCCATAGTTTTTATAATGACTCAGTTCTCACGCTCTCGTACCATGATAGAATCCATGCGCAAAGGCAAATTTATGAACTTAACATCTAGTTCCGCCTACAATCTCCTCCAGGATTTAGGCGATGACTCCCAAGACTGAGAGGGAACCAATGATTTCTCCCGATCTGAACCTCAATGTCACGTGAACATTTATGAGGTCAAGAGTGACCCTAATTTTAAAAATTTGATAATGGCTTAAGCACATTGACAAAGGCTGTAGATGCACTAACTTGTTTACTACTACAAAATGCCTCTTTATCCAAACCACTGATGAGTGTGAACAATGAGTCTAACCCCTTTTCTTGTGGTGTTTTTTAAGTCATGACCATGTATCTCATTCTCGCCCCTTCTTAAGAGGATCCCAAGCCCACCTTAGACCAGGCATGTTATTTTGATGCCGTTAGAAACCCCCATTATTTATTTACACTCTCGATAATATGAATCATCCCTACTTTTCATATAAATATGACAGTAACTCTGCTCCACCTTGACCCTAACATCATGTTGGTTCTCCACCCGATTCACAACCCCATCAACAAAGGCCACCACATGCCTCATTTCAAAATCAATAGAAAAATCATAATGCAAAAAATCACCAATATGGTCCTCCTGGAGGACCATCATCTGTTAATAATCAACTTTCCACATTCTTCTTGTAAGGTATGATTATAATTCCCAACTTAATGCTAATAGAGAGTTAGTTCCTCAACCTACCTATGAACTTTAAACCCAATCTTCTACCTCTTCTCTTGAGTCCTTTTTGGCTCATTATATATTCACTCAACAACAAACTACTCAGGCCCAAAGTTAAGCCATCCAATGACTTGAACAATGTTTTAATCAGCTTGAGTCCGAGAGGGAGAAAGGTTGATGCCCTAATCATCCGATCACTAATCCTAAATGGAATGGGAAAGAGGATACTTATGAAGTTGGGATTGCATCCAACCACAATTCTTATCTAGTGGATATGAAAGCTATGACTACCCTTAGGTTCGGGAAACATAATGACAATGGTATTGATTCGACTTCTGATTGTGACTAATTCTTCTCCTCCGTTCTCATCATGCCCACTTCTTTCATTCACATTCCTAATAAAATGAGGGAGAAATCTGTGCCCAAACCTACTATGAAAACCACAGAGTATGTGCCCAAAGCACCATTTCCCTATAGGTTAGCCCCGTCTAAAAAAGCACAAAAAATCGATGAAATCAAGAAAGTGTATCAAGAATGTTCACATCAACGTTCCCTTCATCACCGCTATCAACATGTACCATCATATACAAAATTCTTAAAGTATATGTGTAACATAAAAAGCGGGATGAATGTTCCCCATGATACCTTTGTCACCGAGCAAGCAACGTCCCTTACCCATGACTATTATGTAGTAAAATATAAAGACACAAGTCGTCCCACTATCTCTTGCATGCTCAGAGATAAATTTACCACCAGGGCCTTTATTGATCTTAGAGTTAATGTTAATTTTCTCCCTTACTATCTCGATCTTGAGTTAGGAATGAAAAATACGAAACCCACCCGCGTTACTCTTCAACTAGCTGATCGTTCTATGAAAATCCTTAAGGGAATTGTTGAAGATGTTTTGGTGAAAGTATTTGATTTTTATTAACCCGTGAATTTCATCATTTTAGACATTTTTACACCCGACCTAATCAATGTTCCGATTATATTGGGTTTTCCCTTCTTAGCTATGGAAAATGCTCTCATCAATTGTCGTGATGGTTCTATGAGTCTTTCTTTTGGAAATATGACTGTTGAATTCAATATTTTCCACCTCATGCAATAAAAGGTAGATGTCGAATCCATTGAGGAGGTGTGTGTGATTGACTCCTTGGTACAAGAGATGTTGTATCAATCATATCCTGAAGATCCTATCCAATAATGTTTAGCTCACTTTGAGTCCGACTTTGATATTGATTCCTCCATTTCTGAATTGAATGCCTTGTCAGATTCCACACTAATCATGGACACTACCACTTAAAGCACTCAATTTGAGTCCCTCTTTGTCTAATCTCTTCATTATAAGGATAACCCAATTAACCCATGCCTCTATGTTTCCCCGAACTCTATTTTTGGATTTGGGTCTGATGCTTCTCCTGAGCCCCTACCTAGTTGGAAGATTAAGACCTTACCCTTTGAGTTGAAATATACTTTATAAGTCCCAAACTAGCATCAAACTGTTATAATTGATTTTGACTTGACACCGGGTCAATAGGAACATTCGGTCCACATTTTTGCCAAAAATGGCACCGCTATTAGGTGGAATATTTCAGATATCCATGGCATCATCCCTAATGTCTGTAGTCATCGCATCCATTTGAAAGAAAATGCCAAGACTTCTCGTGGACCCCAACATCATCTAAATCCCATAACAAAAGAAGTCGTAGGAGCCGAGATTTTAAAATTACTTGATGCTGGTATCATTTATCCTATCTTGGATAGCCAATGGGTTAGTCCCATTCATGTTGTGCCTAAATAGTTTGGCATAATCATTGTCAAAAATAGTGATAATGAGCTTGTGCCTTCCTATATGCAAACCAACTGGCGTGTTTGTATAGATTATAGAAAGCTTAATGCCATCACTCAAAAATATAATTTACCTTTCCCATTCATTGATCAAATTCTTGAATGTTTAGCGGGCCATGTGTATTATTATTTCCTTCACAGATTCTCGGGATATAACCAAATCCCCATTGCTATTGAAGACCAAGTGAAGACTACATTTGCTTTTCATTTTGATACATTTACTTACTTTCGCATGACTTTTGGACTCTATAATGCACTTGCAACTTTTCAATGGTGTATGAAGAGTATTTTTAGTGACATGGTAGAGCGTTATCTTAAGGCTTTTAGGTATGATTTCTCCATTTTTGGATCATCCTTTGACCATTGTTTTCCCAATCTTACTAGAGTTATCGAGCACTGTCAGGAGAACCAGTTGGTTCTCAATTGATACAAATGCCATTGTATGGTAAATAAAGGCATTGTTTTAGGTCATATTGTCTCTAATGCTAGAATTGAAGTAGTTAAAGAAAAAATTGACTTGATTTCCACACTTTTAATTATTAATTATGTTAAGGACCTTTGCGTTTTTTTAGGCCATGCGGTCTTCTAGGGATGCTTTATTAAGGACTTTTCTAAACTTGCCCGACCTTTGACAACACTTTTACTTAAAGATATCCCATTTGTCTTTGATGATGTGTGTATCACATGATTTGAGTGCTTAAAAGCTGCACTCACTTCCACTCCTATCATGCAACCTCCTAATTGGTCCCTCCCTTTAGAGATCATGTATTATGCCTCTGATTTTTCACTTGGGGTCGTGCTGAGTCAAAGGATTGACAAGTGTCCTCATGTCATATAGTATGATTGAAAAACCATCTATGATGCTCAACTGACTTACACGACCATTGAAAAGGAGTTATTAATGGTATTATTGCTCTCGATAAGTTTCAGTGGTCTTTCATAGGTTCTCCCATCATCGTGTACACTGATCATGCTTCTCTTCAGCACCTTTTTCATAAAAAGGGTTCAAAATCATGCTCAATACGGTGGATACTCTTACTTTAAGAGTTAAACCTTAAAATATGCGATAAAAAGGGGTGTGAAGATATTTTTGCATACCATCTCTCTCGTCCTACTATTAAGTCTGACACTGATCATGTGACTGGTTTTGAGTTCTTCCCTGATGAACAACTCTTTGTTATTTCTAACTCTCCTTGGTATGCTAATATTGTCAATTTTCTTGTTACTCACCAATTGCCCGATCATCGATCTAAATAAGAAAAATCTAAGTTCTTGGCGAATATAAAGTATTTCTCATGCGATGACCCGTATCTTTTCAAATATTACACTGATCAAGTTACTCGATGTTGTATTCTTGGATGGGAACAAATCAGTATTTTGTCCTTCTTCCATGATGGTGCCTGTGGCGGCCACTTTAGTTATAAGAAAATCGTCGTGAATGTGCTGCAATCTGGTTTTAATGACCCACACTTTTTTGCGACTCCCACCAATATTTTGAAGCATGTTCTAAATACCAACACTATAGGCATATGTCTCACTGTCACATGATGACTCTCACTCCCATCCTTATTATTGTAGTTTTTAATGTGTGGAGTATTGATTTCATGGGCCAATTTCTCTCTTCTGGCATTTTTAATATATTTTAGTTATAGTACACTATGTCTCTAAATGGATTGAAGTGATTGCATATCTTCCCAATGACAATCAGGTTGTGGTCCATTTCTCAAGGAGTATATCTTTTCATGTTTTGTCACCCCCAGATGTATCATTAGGGACGGGGGCAAGTATTTTTATAATCGAGTCTTTGAACACCATGTTAAAAAATACGGTGTTATACACAAGGTTGGTCTCTCCTATCACTCTCAGACGAGTAGATAAGTCAAGGTGTCCAACAGATAAATTAAACACTCTTGAAGACACATTAAATCCTAATAGGAAATATTGTTCCTTATACTTAAATGACTCATTGTTGGCATATCATATCACGTGTAAGACTTCAACTGGTATTTCTCCTTGTCAGTTGATTTTTGACAAGCCTTGCCACCGCTCTGACGAGCTTGAACATAATGCATAATGATCTATGAAAATGCTTATGTTTTATATTGATGAAGCGGGTGTCCATAGGAGACTTCAACTAAATGATTCGTCTCGAATATTGCATTTATTTACCCTTTATACTTATGCATTTTAGCCCCATCGAGTATCTTAACTCCTATTTTTATTATCATCAACTAGAGAACCTATTTTTATGGATGTTTATATGCTTTTCGAGGTATAATTGAGCTTTTGTAGGTATTAAAGTACTTAGCGTGAAGTTTGGTCGCATTTCAGGAAGGTTTCGTCATAAAGGGCACATTCAAGGGAATTTTAGTCATTTTGTCATTTTTTAGGATGGCCCAAAGTCTTAACAGATGTTATATCCCTCTGATTTAGCTTCACGTAGCTTCCGACCATGCCTAATTTTGATTTATTATGAAGAAGATATAGTGTTTTTATATGCTGATCCAAAATGAAGATTCAGACCTGTCAGGGGCGAATCGATTCAGCCAATTTAGGGAATCGATTTGGACCCTGTTAAAGTCTGCAAATGTCATTTTTTTGGGGGGCTGTTTGATTGGGTATTTATGGGCAAACATTCTATTAAGTTGGGGGCTTCATTTTTTCATTATTCGGGGATTATATTTTAGGATTTTTTTGGGACATTCCCCTCCTCCCCCTCTCTTATGGTTTATACCCATTTTATTCGTAATCTACCGCTATTCATCTTCTTTTTCATTATTATACTTGTATTTCAGTGTTTTCTTTCTTTCTTAGATAGTAATCTTAATTTATTAATTAGTTGTTAATATTTAATTAGTTATTTCCATTGATTAAGTAGTTGTGTTTATTATTCTAATCATGTGTTGTAGCTAGTTTAAGGGTTGGGATCATATTTCCACCATTAGTGGGTGTTGAGCTTTGAAATTTAGGTTTTGGTTAGCAATGCATTTAATTGAAACCTTGTGTATTAGATTGGAATATTAGTCATTTAACTTTCTTTGTCACGCAACGTTAGTTTTTATAGTGATATTCTAAAATTAATATTTTATGACCATATTTGAGCGAAAGTTTAATCTTTTAGTGTTGGATTAATTTTCTTCATGTTTGACGTTTATAATCAATTGAATATGCTCGATTAAATATTTTCGAATCAAAATCCCTTTTATGTGTCTATTAGCCCAAGTTAGGGATGTGATCCTCATCCCATTTTATTAATCTTTGTTTAATTTTAGTTATTGTAGTTAACTTTTTCTTCCTTTTCCCCCTTGTACATTAACATCATCTTTTACACTTTTATTTGAGAAGTAATAAATCAATTAAAGTTTATCAAACATTCCTTGTAGATTTTCGATACCCACACTAGCCGCTATACTCCATAGGAGTGTAGTTAAAGGTTAGGCTTTTTGCATTGCAGTCGGAAGTCGATAACAACGATTAGTGTAACTACACGGACGCTCCGTTTTTGCCATATTAAAATGGCGCCATTGTCGGGGACTATTTTGTTATAGATTCTAATTGAGTTACTATTTTGTTGTATATTTTTCCTTTGTATTTGTATTCTTTGTTTTAACTTTCTTTTTGACTTGTACTAAATTGTTTCGAGAAAATTAAAAATTTGCTACTTGTTAGGTATTTGAATTGACCACTTTGAAATGTCTCATTATAACTCTTTAGATAATTTTAATTGTTATGTCAACAGTTCTCAAAGTTACACTCCGAAGACTATTCATGAATGCTTCCAAATTCTTGAAAATGAAAGAACCGAGCGTGATAAAATTTCTCCACCACTTGTGATGATGGGTGATTATATGAAAATTCTAGAAAATGAGATAGTTCAACAAAGCGCGTGGGAATAAACTTTGCTAAATGGAGAGTCCTCTATCTATGAGAAAACCTCCCTATAAGATGTTATATCTTCTTATTGGTTTGATCTGGAGTTAGCGGAAAGGGAATCGAATGACCAAGTCGAGAGTTTTAATAGTTGGTCTTTAGAAATAAATGCCTAACTCGATGAGATGATTTCTTCTTCAAAAAACTCAGTTGTTGAAACTTGCATTTCACCTCCACCCTTTTTTGAAGAAGAAATCCTTGATAGTTATCCAAACATTTTGGAATTTCAACCTCTTATCAATATTTAAAATTCTATTGAGGTTGATGGTTCTTTATTTCCTTGGTTCCCCACCATTATCAAACCATTAAATATATCACAAGAATCAGATGAATGTCTTGAGGTCTTTGACCCGATTCTTGAATGAGAATGTTATTGTGAGATGCTTCATCTTATGGTCTATTCATTTGCACTTGCTCCACCTCCCATTCCAATAGAAAAACCATTGGGAGGTGATTTTCATTTTCTTGGACCAATTTGGTCTTGTCCCCTTTAGCATCCAAATCCTAATCACCCTTAACTTTTTTTTAATTGGTGATGGTTCATTTCTTACGCCTTACACATGCCTTCCGTAGTTCAAACGGAATTCTAATTTTCCAGAAGGCATGCATAAAAATGAGGGTACGCCATTAATCCCTCAAAGTCAAATCGTGTTTTGGGTGGACCATCAAAAGTTTCAACTTCTAGTGTATAGTTAGCTAGAAGTTCAAATAGTAGGCCTTAAATAGTTAGTTCTATTTTTCTTTTTTACTTATAGTTTAATGTAAGTACTTAAGGTTTTTATTATTCTTTTTTGTTATGCTTTGTTCTAACATGTTTTATAGATTCAATGAACTCGTACTTATCGTGAATCACTCCATTTTGGGTAATATCTTTATTTTCCTATCGTTATGTCGTATTCTTGATTCGCATTGAGGACAATGCAACATTTAAGTTAGGGTGTGTGGGTTACTCTTCACATTGCTTTTTTAGTTTCATTGATTTGATCACATATTCGTTCCAATCATGCTTTTATTGAAAAATTGAAAACTTTGAAAAATATTTTCTTCTTTTTTGTCCTTTATTGGACTTTTTGCCTTTGTTTTCGATGATAAATTTTAATAAATTCCCGATCCAATAGAAAATTCAATGATGCATGTTCTCGATTTTAAAATTTATTAAACCTTAGTCCTCAAATCATTGATATTATTAATAACTTCATGAATTAAACTTTAAACTAATGAGCACATGCATTTTTTTTTGTTTTAATGGTTTGGTTTAAGGCATTTATAACTCGATAATATTTTGTTGCATTATATATATTTACACAAAGTGAACATTGAACTTTTCTTTGTTTGTGAGTGTTATACATTACTCCTTCCTCCTTGAAAACCGTTACACCCTTGTAATCACAACCTACTCAGAGTCCAAAATGTGACAAAAGGAGGATCCACAATGTGCTCGACTTCACCTAAAGTAGGAGAAAGTCTAATTAATCTATTATTTTTCATCTCCATTTTTGGACATTAACAAATAGGCGCCCTCTCGGGAGAAGCGACTAGACATTGTGATTTTTACCTGGACTCATTCGATAAACACCATCCCTGAAACACATGAGAATGGAGGACAACCCTAAAAGCAACTGTATGGTTGAAATCCAAACACCACCCAACCCCACTGAGGTGGTGATGTGCATAGTCTGTTGATGAAGCCAACCAAGGGGCAAGAGGCGATGCTGAAGAGTGTCAGACAATTGACATATACCCTTCAGGTTGGGCTGACGAAGCAGAACCTAAACATCGTCACTCCGGAGCCAGGAATATGGTGAAGTATGGGGTACTGGGGGTATCCCAATTCCCTCTGGTTCCTTACAGAGCTGAAGGCAGGAGTACCACATGCAAGCCCTGGATAACCCCAGGAGACTGAGCTTGGGATCCTATGGGAATACCAACTCCTCTAAGCAAACTAGATCGCAGCGAGACCTGTCTTATCGACCTGGAGCCACGTCCTCCATCTAATCACCCAACCATTTTGATGGTAAATCTTATTCGGAGGATCACCCTAGTGCGCTAGAAAGGCTGAGTAGAGGTCCAGAGTTTGATCGTTGTTGGGTTCCTGTCATAATCATTGGAAGGTGGTAGTGGCATCCCACGATCACGGCCAATAAGGAATGATCCAGGCAGATCTATCACCAGATAATATCAAATGTCGAATAGGGCATTGGCTGAAGTTGAGCAGACTTCCCAGGAAGGGAGCTCAGCCGAAAGCCAAGGATAAACTACAATATCAACCGAAGGAAAGACTAAGGATAACAACCAACCATGGAAGGGTTCCATTCAGTGATTAGAGGATTGGCTTAGAGAGATGGACAAATATAATAATCCATTGCAAAGGTACTTCACAAAGGGATCCCCATTCATCTCGTATGCTGTGGCATACACTACTCCAGCCAAATTCAAACCGTCGGTCATTACGCTAAATTATGACAAAAAAATATATCCAGTCCTGTATGTCGAGTAGTACCAAGCCGCTACAGACATTTATTCCATTCCCGATGAGATGCGATGCAGGGCATTCTCCAAAAAAATTATAGGCTCCGTCCAAATTTGGTACAAAAGCCTGCCACGGGGACAAATAGCCAATTCCCAGTAATTAGCCGACCTGTTTTTCGGTAATTTTTTCTTCGGCGCCAAGCGAGGAAATAAAGTGACCCATTTTCTTAGTGTTAAGTAGAAGGCTGATGAGAGCACTCGCAATTATATGATCCACTTTAACTCTGAGAAGCTAGAGGTGGTAGATTAAAATGAGTAGACTGCCATAACTGCTCTGATGAGTGGATTGAGGCCATGAAAATTATTTTGGGAATTAACAAAGGACCCACCCAATATGATGACTGAACTATTGGCCAAAGAAGGAAAAATCATGAATACAGAGGAAGCAGTGGCTACCAAAGAGTCTGATCACCCCAAGTCATCGACCGACAAGACCGATGATAAGAAGGACTAGAAAGATTGGAGGGCGAAGAAACCCAAGAAGTACGTTGAGTACACCCCACTAGAAGTCGACATCCACCACATCCTTGAGGAGACCCAAGAAAGAAAGGATCTGAAATTGCCAAGAAAGTTGAAGGCACCCCCAAACAGGCGAAACAAAACCAAGTACTATGAGGTTCATAAAGACAACAACCACAATACAAATAGTTGTATTGCCTTGAAGAACAAAATCAAGTTCCTGATCAGAAGGGGGAAAATTTCCAGGTACGTTGATAAGGATGGACAACCAAATCCTAATGAGCACAGGATTGGAAGGCGATCAGAGTCTCTATGACACAAACCAATTGATAAGAAGAGGGAAAGAGATGGCGACTCGAAGGATGATCCAGACCTCCCAAAGAATCCCAAGTATCCTGTACGGGATGTCGGCATAATATCCTTCGTATGTCATTTCATTATCGGAGGAGATGCTAGTGGGGGAGAGGACCCAACAGAAATAAAGATCTATCTTAAAGAGGCCAAATCTTGTGCGCATGTGGGGAAGATCAACCTAACAGCTGATGCGGACATATGACCACGGAAGGTGAATAAGGATAAAATTATCATCGAATTCTCTAAGGATCACTTGTTCGGAGTGTTGTATCCACATGATAGTCCACTGGTTGTTACCATGATGATCCATGAAGGAAGGTGTTGATACCAAAAAAAGTCCATCTACGTGGACCATTCAGATACCTACACATGTTGTACAATGGAAGATTAATCCTAGTCAGCAAGGATGAAATACCGACCTACACCAGGGATACTGACCTTCACTAGGGATGCCGACTAACACAAAGAAGATCGACCAACGATGACATGGAAACACCAATAGTTGTATACGTAAATGATTGTACAGATGTAAATGTCTATGATATAAAGACATTATATCCTTTGATATTCTAGCCCTTGTACACCCCTTGGGGGCTATAAATACATTATAAACCCTACATCCAAGGAAAAAAAAAGAGAGGCGATTGAAAAATCCCAAAGAAATACACAACAGTGGATGTAGGCTCTTCCCTTTAGTCGAACCACTTTAAAAATCTCTTGTTTCTTTTACTTACATTTATCTCTGATCAATTAATTAGCCTAGTGTAGTTTTTTGCATCAACAAATTGATGCAGTGTGTGGGAATGATTTTTTTAATCGACCTCACTCAATTAAACATCTAAATGGCTGATATTCTTGAATCAAGTATAAGGAACAAAGGTATTCCTCCTGCCCTTTCTTCTCCCCCATCTACAAATGATTTAACTGGAATTCTAGCCAGTCTTGTAAGAGGACAAAAGATTATGCAAGATAGTATCAGGCAACTTTCACAAACTCTTCAAGCTGGGGTACCTTCTCTATCTGCTCAAGGAAATATGCCACAACCACCACCAAGAGGTGGTCGGCGTAGCCACTCAATAACAACAAGAGATGTCTCCTACTACCCAAGGTCAAATTCATTACTTAGGACATCGGAATCTTTCTACATACAGTCTTATTCTCTTGAAAGTCCAAGTTCCTTAAAGAGATTAAGTCGTTCTTCTCCCTTCGATCGTCTGGACCCAGGGGGAAAAAATGTTCCTAGGTTAAAACGTGGTAACACCCAACGATCATCTGATCAAGGGGACATGATAACTCAATCTAGATCAAATGCTCGACAAACTGCTACTCGGACCGAGCAATGACTTCCGAAAGAAAGCTCAATAACTAATAAATTTGTAATGCATAAAGCCGGTGCTGCCAATGATGTATGAAAAGGCTCCATACAGAGATTGGAAGACTGATTAGGAGAAATGGCGAAGACAAGAAACCCACTACGAAGAAGCTTTGTAAAGGGGTCTCTGTTTATGCAGGAAATTATGGATTTCCCTACTCCAGCAAAGTTTAATGCTCCAGTAGTAACACCCAAATATGATGGAAAAACTGATCCAGTTCTCCATATAGAATAATACTAGGCAGCTGCTAATATTTATGCCGTTCCCGACGAAATGAGATGTAGAGCATTTTCTAGAACCATTATTGGATCTGCCTAAATTTTGTATAATGGTCTTCCTCATGGATAAATTTCTAGCTTCAACCAACTGGTCGAGCTATTCATTAACAACTTTTTTTGGAGAAAAACCTGTGGAAAAGGTGGCACACTTACTTAGTGTAAGAGAGAAAGAAGGAGAGAACACCGGAGATTACATCACTCATTTTAATAACGAGAAACTAGAAGTCATAGATTATGAGGAGAAGACTGCAATAACTTCCCTCATGAGTGGATTGCTCGTCAAAAAACTGTATTATACTCTTGCCAAGGATCCTCTGAAGACAATGGCAGAACTGATGGCTAAAGTAGCAAAGATCATAAATGTCGAGAAAGTTGAAGGAAAAAATGATAAGAAAGATCATAACGACCCCAAAGAACACAAGGAATCAAAATAGAAATGAGTTTTGGAGCGACTCGAGAAGTACAATGACTATACTCCGTTAACCATGGGAATTCACCATGTTTTAGAAGAAATCAAGCATAACAAAGATGTTTGTTTTCCTGATAAGCTAAGAAGTTCCACGACCAAGAGAGATAAAACTAAGTATTGTGAATTCCACAGGGATCGCGTTCACATGACGGAACGTTGCATAGCTCTTCAAAATGAGATTAAAACTCTCATTCGATGAGGAAAGCTGAATCAATATCTTGATCGCCAGAAAAACGAGGGAATTCTGTAAAGATGAAAATCTCCTTGCAAGACCGGAGAGTAGAAGAAAAGAACTCATGAAGATGATCAGGATGATGATCTCGGTCTCCCTAAAAAACCCCGAGAACCAGAACGTGAGGAGTAGGAGATCATACAGCTGAGCGAAAAGCTTACCTCCATGAAGCACAAGCTTGGTCGTACATACAGAGGATAAACCTTGCAGAGGAGTATTAACCAAGGAAGGTTAACAAAGACAAACTAGTATTTGGTTTCTCTAAAAATTACCTTTCAGGAGTATTGTATCCTCACGACGACCCATTAGTAATCAAAGGAAGAAAGGAAGAAATCATTGTCTCTAGAGTATTAGTAGATAATGGCTGCTCGACGGATATCATGTTCCATCCTTGTTTCATCAACTTAGATATTAAACTCAACCAATAGCCCATATCATTGACCACTAATAGGCTTTGTAGGTGAGAAAGTATTTTCTTTGGGAAATATTAAAATGGAAGTCATGATAGGCACGTGACCAGCTAGCTGAACATAGAAGATCTATTTCTTTGTAATGGATAAAAACGTCCACTCAGCTTACAATATAATCATGGGAAGAGTCGGGCTAAAGAAGTTCGAAGAAGTACCATCCACTGTTCATCAGTGTTTAAAATTCCCTACTAATTTTAGTGTGGGAATTGTGAAAGGTGATTAGAAAGTAGCTCGGGAATATTACTACTCTTCTGCCGAGTAAGAAGACTTGGAAGAAATAAAGAATACCACTACCTACCAAGTGGATACTTCTGAGCTTGATGAAGAATCCGAGGTTGAGAGCTTAGACCCAAGGGAGGAAACACAGTTGGTAAATGGACAGATTATGGAAGCAACTAAAAGCATTGTGTTAGATGATGACAAACCAGAGTGCATCGCTCAAATAGGGATAACATTGGATCCTATTCTTAAACAGGAATTGGTGAGCTTCCTTAAACAGAGAAAGCATGTGTTTGACTGGAGTCATGAAGATATACATGGGAACATAAACAAAGAAGTTAAACTAGTAAAGCAACGACGCAGAGTGTTCATCCCCAAAAAAATCAATCCATACAAGAAGAAGTTGAAAGCTTCCGAAAGCATCTTTTATTCATGAAGTGAAATACCTAGACTGGTTCGACAATGTAGTTACGGTAAAATAGAAAAACAACAAGTGAAGAATGTGTGTAGATTTCACAGATTTAAATAAAGCATCCGAAAGGATCATTTTCCTTTGCCTCGAATAGATCAAATCGTGGATGCAACATCAGGACCTGAGTTATTCAGCTTTATGGATGCTTATTCTGGTTATAACCAGATAAAAATGAAACCTTAGGATAGGTAAGTCACTTATTTCATCACTCCGCGAGGAACATATTATTATAATGTTATGCCTTTTGGTTTGAAAAATGCAGGTGCTACATATCAAAGGCTGATCAATAAGTGTTCGAGCAGAAAATAGGCAAAAATATGGAAGTCTACGTGGTTTATATGTTAACAAAAAGTAAAAAGGCATCCGATCACATTGTCGACCTCAGCCAGACTTTTGATCAACTTGAGAAGCACCAAATGATGCTGAATCTGACTAAGTGCGTTTTTGGAGTGCAAGAGGGAATGTTCCTCGGGTATATAGTAAATTAAAGGGGAATTGAAGAAAATCCAGATAAGATCAAATCATTAATTGAAATTAAATCCCCAACTTTCAAGAAGGACTTGCAAAGACTAACTGGACGAGTAGCAGCGTGGAACAAATAAGTGTCCCAAGCTAAAGATAGGTGTCTTCCCTTATTCAAGATGCTTAGAAAGAGTTTTGAATGGAATGAAGAATGTGAAAAAGATTTTGTGGAATTAAGAAAGTATTTGGGGTAACCTCCATTACCCTCTCGACTAATCACATGTGAAAAATTATACCTGTACTTAGCTGTTTTTGAATCGACAGTAAGTTCTGCATTGATCCGAGAAGAGAATGGAGTTCAAAAACCCGTCTACTATACTAGTAAGGCTTTCTGAGGAGCAAAAATCAAGTACCCTAGTTTGGAGAAATTGTCTTTATCACTAATTGAAGTATCCATACATATGAAACCTTATTTCCAAGACCATACAATCCTAGCTTACACTTATATGCCTCTAAGCCATGCTTTGTATAAATCGAAGAAATCTGGTAGATTAATGTATTGGGCCGTGGAATTAAGGGAGTATGATATCATATATGAGCCAAGGTCTTCTTTTAAAGTCCAAGCAGTTGCATATTTTATAGTGGAGTTTACTTACTCTGAGGCCCCCGTAATAAAGTAAACAGGTAGAACAAGAATGAGGAGGAAGTGATGTTAATAAGAAAGATCCAAAAAAACTTTCTTCAAAAGAAGCGGTTATCGACCTACCAGATTCCTCTTCCCAAACATAGGAGATAACCAGGAAGTATGAAGAATCAAAGGGAAAAAATTCCATTATGGGAGTTTGATAGACCAAGTGTTTGACAACAACATCCCAATATGGAACTTGTATATTGATAGATCATCTTGTTTAACCGGTAGTGGAGCATGTATAATACTTAACACTCCTGATAGTATTGATATTGAGTATGAACTATATTTTCAATTTTAGGCTTCAAACAATGAAGTAGATTACGAAGCTCTTATTATGGGCCTAAGTTTAGCCCACTCATTAAGTGTCGACCAAGTTGTGGCACACAGTGACTCTCAGCTGGTAATAGACCAAACTCTAGGTTTATATGGAGCCAAAAAAGAATTGAGAACCAGGTATTTATCTAAGGTGATGAAAGTAATTGCAAACTTACTAGTCGTTCAGATGGACAGAATCCCAAGGTTGGAAAATGCCCGAGCTGATGCCCTTGATTGGCTAGCCTCTGCTGCCAGAATTGAACTCCGACGAACTATCCCTATTGAGATTTTGGCTAATAGAAGCATAGATGAAGGTTTGATGATCAATTTCATTGCCATAAATATCGGGCCATCATGGATGGACGCCATCAGAGCATACATTGAAGAAGGAACTCTACCAACAAATATGGTGGAAGCAAAGAAGTTAAAGTATAAAGCAACTCAGTATGTACTAGATAACAGTGTTTTGTAGAGGAGAGGAATAATAGTCAATTTTCAACGCTGTGTGCATCCATCATAGGTCCAAGATCTAATTCAGGAGGTGCGTGAAGGATAAAGTGGAGCTCACATAACAGGGAGAACACTTCTGTAAGGAATCAATACGCAAGGGTATTATGGCCAACAATGCGAGAAGACTGTGCAACTTTTGCCAAGAAGTGTGCTAATTGTCAAAGATTCTCTACCATTCGAAAAACTCCACAGGCTGCTCTCACTCCAATATATTCACCATGGCCATTTTCCATGTGGGGTATAGACTTGGTCGAACCACTGCCAACCACCTGAGGTAGATTTAAATTTTTGGTTTTCGACGTGGATTATTTTACAAAATGGGTTGAGGCAGAGCCTCTGATAGACATGACTTATGAAAAGGTCTACCATTTCATATGGAAAAACATCATTTGTAGGTATGGCCTGCCCTATGCTTTCATTACCGACCACATAACACAGTTTGACAATGATGAATTCGCAAATTACTGTGCTCAGCCCAATGTCCAAAAATTGCATTCAGCTCCATGACATCCTTAGAGTACTAGACAAACTGAAGTTACGAACATAACTTTGCTTAACGGGTTGAAGAAAAGGCTTAATGATGCTAAGAGAAATTGGATAAATGAGCTATATTCTATCTCGTGGTCATGTCGAACAACACCGAGAACAGCAACTGGAGAATCCCCATATTTTATAGCATTTGGGACTGAAGTTGTCATTCCTGCCGAGCTAGGGTTACCATCCCATAGAGTTTTAAATTTTAACTCTCATGTAAGTGACCTAATAAGAAGTTTGGATCTAGATATGCATGAGGAAGTAAGAGAAGACATCGCTCTAATAAATGCAGCCTACTAATATAGAACAACTTATTTTTATAATAAAAGAATGAAACCGACCAACTTGAAGGAAGGAGATTATGTGCTGAAGAAAGTGTTGCAGGAAAATAACAACCATACCGTATTTCAGTAGTGATTCGACTTGGAACCTATAGGATTGAAATCTTGGAAGGCGAAGAATTCAAAAGCCATGGCATGCAAAGCATCTCAAAAAATATTATCAATGATATTGTAATCTGTTTGAAATCAACTTGCAGTATTAATAAAAACTCCAGTTCTTTCCAGTTTTGTTTTTAATTTTTTAGGAGTACTAGTTCTATGCACTTCTATAGCTAATTAACAAGAATTTGACAAAAGTTATAAATTGTTGCTCGGATAAAAAAATTGTTGCTCGAAAGAACACAAGAATAGGAACGAGTTGCTCGATAAAAGCAATAAGTTGCTCGGAGCAGCCATAAACATGATCGCTGATACCTAAAAAGTCCAAGTCAACAGGATTCTAAATCCTCAAGAAACTTTATCCACAAACATAAGGATAAAACAAGATCTTTATCCTACTGGGGAAAGTACTGGAAGAACGTTACAAAGATTCCTCAAGAGGAATGTAAGCACATTTTCCACAAACGCCTAGTCACACCATTGGTATCTAATGCAAAAATCCTAACATTTGGGTGCATTAATAAAACCTTTGGAGACACATGGGTAATTAAATCTAAATTTAGATTCTAATCTAAGTATGCTAGTACAACCTATGTATTCAACTAACTAACTCCAAATTTAGATTTTAATCTAAGTATGCTAGTATAACATCTGCACTCATTAGTCATTAATACACAACTTAATAAAAGTGTATCAATAGAACTAATGATAAAGAAAGGATTAACATTCAACATAAGATAAGTTGATCAAATTTCCATTTCATTTAATCAAATTAATTACATGACTTTATTAACAAAACAAAATACAAAGCTTCATTCTGCAGGACGTTTTCCTTCAGCTTTGAAAACATCATCCATTATAGTAGGAGGATCATCTAAAGTGTAAGGAGAATTAATGAGGTTAAAATCTTGAAGCATTCTGGTATTGATGCCACTAGGACGATCAAGCAAGTGAGGAGGTCGTACGATTTCTAATTCATCATGAAGATTATAATCTCCCAAGTATTTTAAAATCAAGCATTGAGGAATACAATGGACTGGAATCCAATTGGCATCTAATTTAAATGGGGGATTGTCAAGCTCAAGTAAGCCTGGATCATACCAGTCCCATAATTGGTTATTTTCATCCACCTTCATCACTACCAAAGCATTCATCCAACCACATTTATAGCTCTCATTCTTAGCTTGTTAAAGCTTATCATCAAAATACCCCAGAGCTTCATTGTACCCATCCATCCAGACTTTCTTTAGTTGTTTATGAAATTGATAGGTCAATCTGTCAACTTGATAATGCAGTTTCTTTAACATTCCATCCTTAGCTTGTAATTGAGAAGATTGAGTGCATAGTTTCTCGGACAAGGCCTGTAGCTTCTGCGACATTTTTGTAATGGCTTGATTTTTGGCCTTTAATTATGTAGCTTGATTGGTAAGGGTCTATTGGGTCCTGGCTTCCTCTATAGTACCTCGTCCAGGTTTGACTCTAGCTCGGGAAGATGAAGAAGCAGGTTTTAATTTCTTCAGATCCTCTAACTCCTTACTCAACCTTGCATTTTCAGCCTCCAAGAAGGAATGACCCTCATCTGCCGTAGCAACAACAACAGTGGATGACTTCAAAGCATTAAGTTCATCTTTTAAATTGTTGTTCTTTTCCTCTAGAAGCTTGACAATGTCCCTTGCTTCATCCACTTCATGTTTAAGTAGGAATTCTTATCTTTGAAAATGAGAAGCAAATTTATCCAACTTTTGCTCAAAGCCCCAACCTTCAAAAAGGGCTTGGAATTTCTTCTCATAATTATCATGCAAAAGTGCCTTAGCTTCATTATGCTCCTCCTGCATCTCTTTAATCATTTCATAGTAGGCAACATTATTGGCCAATACCCAATCAAGAAGACACTTCAGGTGAACATAGGCTTCTTTGGCTTACTCGGATACCTCTTCCCCGAGCAACTTCTATAGGCCAGTATCAGTCAAAGATAAGTGACCATCTTTGAAAAGGTCAATATACCTCTGCAGTAGTTCAGAGTCAATAAATGAGAAATATTCCAATTTATACATGAACTATTAAAAAGAAGAAAGTTATCAATCAACAAGGTGCAGAGCATATAAAAACATAAGTAGAGAAATAAAAATATTTCTCTTTTCATTAATAAAAAAGGGAAAGTACAGTCACACATTCAAAAAGAAAAGAAAAGGTACAACTGCTGAAAAATAAAAATAAAAAGCTGCTCGGTTCTACACCTTCTTCTTATCTGCCTTAGGATTAGTTGATGTAGAAGTAGGAGGAGGAGGATTAACTGTGGAGGGAACAACAGAATCAAAATCCTGATGTTGATCGGAAGACTCCACCGCTATCAAGGATTCACTAGAACCCCCATCATCATCAACTTCCTCGTCTAGATTTGGAGGGGCCCCATGATCATGTCGTGAAAATAGCTCAAAATCTTTTAGAGTGCCGACCTCCACCAGGGCAGCAGACTAGCCATCCTTAAAACATTTCTTCTTCACAAACTCAATTTGTAAAGAAGCTATTCTAATGGCTCTATCCCAGCCTCTGTTGAAGCTAGCCTCCTCGGCCTTAGCCCTCTTCGCCTTCTCAGCACCCAAGTCCTTCTATAGCTAGCCAGACTTGACTTTCTCAACATCTAAGTCTTTCTGTAACTTATCATCCAGAACCCGAGCAATTTCAGTAGCTCCTTCAGTTGATTTCATTTTCTCCTCCCATTTCTTTTGTTCATTACCCAATGCTTGTTGGGAATCAAGCATAGACTTTTTCAGCTCATTAAAAGCTTCTTCAACTTCACCAGAAGAAGCTCTCAAAGCCTCATCTTTCTCCAACATATTATTAAAGTCAATGAGGAACTGCACAAGAATAACAAGGAACTCAGTATTATGAAAAAAAAATCAAGAGATAGAAAATTAAAGAAGGCAAAAGAATATACCAAAGCAAGGCTTTGAGCAGCCCTGTTAGAACTTTTGGAATGAGGTAATGCAGCTATAACACTTATGGTCTGGAAAAGTCCCGGACTTTATTAGTTGTCTTGCCAATCCAGGGCCAAGGACCACTGGAGAGGCAAAAGAAGATATATCGACCAACTTACGCTAGTTAGGAAGAGCAGAAGAACCATATGCTAACTTAGAAGGAAGCCCTTTCTCTATTCTTTTCAAGGGGATCTCTTTAATTTTCTTGGCTAGGGGCTTCTTCCCAGTCTCATCTTTATTTTTCACCACTTCATCAACTTGTTTGGAAGGGGGATTATCAGCTATGTCTCTTAAAATATTGGGAAGCTTCCTCTTTCCCATGGCTACGACAAAGGGGAAAATTTGAATCTAAGGAAGAAGGGGAAAGCGCAACAAGATCATTACTGCCAGATATAGCATCTGAAGAAGTAAATAGAGGATCTTGCTCAAGGTTAATTATAGGGGAAGGAATAGGATGAGAAACAAAGGAGAAAATTATGTTCTTGTACTGCAGTAAATAAGATGCAGACCTAACGTGCTCCTCATCAATCCTCTGATGAAGTCCCCATATGAATTTCAACTCCCTAACATTCACTTCACTTTTCTTTGGGACCTTCTCTTCTGATCAACTGCAATTAAAATTTACAGAGCAATGATTAGTGTTACATTTAAACAGATATGTATAGGGAAAATAGTTAAATGAGGAATAACCTATCCCATTGCCAAAGGAGGGCATCTAGGCCCATGGTACTCAACATTTCCAATCAAATTGGCGTATTGCCAATATACAACAACTCCGTGCTCGAAATAATACCTGTTGGAATCTGAAAGATTAACTACTAACGCTTTGTTTACAACCCTAGTTTTTAAATAAATAGTGGTGTCACTAATCACCCACTTATAACAAAACATTATTTCTGGAATACCCAAATGGGTTCCATAGATTTGATTCAACCTGTACACTCTATTTACGACCCTCCAAGTATTGTGGGCAACCCTAGCTGGGACAACATCAAAATATTGAAAAAATTCAAGGCTCAATGGGTTGGGAGGAAAGATAAACCCACACGCATCTATAAAAATAGAGGGAAACCAGTGACCCTCAGCAAGTAAGAAAAAATCAGCAGGTAAAGTAGCGTGTTCCAAAACAACCTAAGAGGGAATCTTAAATTTATTTATGAATTCATCAAAAGAATCAATTGAGTAAACCATGATGAAGAATATATGAGAAGAGAAAGAGTTCTGATAGGAATTAAGGATTCAACAAGAACTGAAGAACATAAAACGATCACATAAGAGAGAGAAAGAAAGCTTAAAGATACTGTAGCAAAAAAATAATCTGAAAATTTGAGGTAGCAAAAGTTCATGGCTTTTCCCACTCTTTATAGGTTGCCTAAAAAACTGGAAAAATAATGATTAAAAGGCAGCGTTGATTGAACTAATGGTGGCTAAAGGCAGAAAAGAAGGATTTTCCCAAAAATGATTCGTTAAAGTTGTGGATAATTTCAAAAATGCCACGTACATTATGTTTCCATAATTAAACCATAATTGTTTACAAGTATGGGAAGTTGGCAACCGACCAGACCTAAAATTGTTGCCCGAGTAACTTTAAGAGCTAAATGCTCCATACTTTTCTAAAAACTTCAAGCATGAAACATTGGGGGCTTCTGTTGATACAAAAAATTATCCATTTACGTAGACCATTCAGATACCGACACGTGTTGTACAGTGGAAGATTAATCCTAGTCAGCAAGGATGAAATACCGACCTACACCAGGGATACCAACCATCACCAGAGATGCCGACCAACACCAGGAAGACCGACCAACGATGATAGGAAAACTCCAACAGTTGTATGCATAAATAATTGTATAGATGTAAATGTCTACAATATAAAGACATTTTATCCTTTGATATTCTAGCCCTTTTACACCCCCTAGGGGCTATAAATACATTGTAAACCCTACATCCACGGGACACAAAAAGAGTGGCGATTGAATAATCCCAAAGCAAAACACAACAGTCGACGTAGGCTCTTCCCTGTCGAACCACTTTAAAAATCTCTTGTTTCTTTTACTTACATTTATCTATGATCAATTAATTATCCTAGTCTAGTTTTTTGCATCAACAACAGGGTTGCTAGAATACTGGTGGATAATGGCAGTTTTGTGAACGTTATGTTCTACAGCTATTTTCGGAGGCTAATCTCCGAGACAACAAATTAACGCCTTACCATCGCCTCTGATTGGCTTATTAGGGGAAAAGTGTACCAGCTAGGGACAGTGGAGATGGAAGTCATAGTCGACACTTGGACAACCTCCAAAATGAAAATGTTCATTTCTTTCTTTTGGATAAAAACATATTGTTAGCCTACAATGTGATATTGGGAAGGGTCGGGCTAAAGAGATTTGAGATTATTCCATAAACAGTGCACCATTATCTAAAGTTCCTAAATCATAAGAGAGTGGGGGTCATCGAAGGCAATCATATGGTGGCACGAGAATGAAATTTCACCTCGATTGATCAAGGAGTGAAAAGGAAGCTAATGACTAACTATTAGATTGATACTATTGATCTATGATATGAGACGAGGCTGGTCAAGGGCGAGGTAGTTGAAGAGATTACGATAGTCCCACTTGACATCGAGCATCCAGAATAGATAGCCTAGATAGGGTCATCCCTAGACCCTTATTTAAAGGAGGATCTCATAAGCTTCTTATGGCATCACACAAGTGTGTTCGCATGGAGCCAAAAAGATATGCCTGGTATAGATCCTGATTTCATTTTCCACGAGTTAAGCATGGTGGAAGGAGTTAAACCAGTCAAGCAAAAAAGAAGGGTATTTGATTTAGAGAAGAACCTTACAATCTAATAGTAGATCCTTAAGCTCCAGAAAGATAATTTCATTGATGACGTAAAATACCCAGAATGGTTAGCGAACGTGGTGATGGTGCAAAAAAAGAACAACAAATAGAGGATGTCCATGAATGTTACCAATATGAATAAGGAATGCCCCGAGGATCATTATCCACTGCCTCATATTGACCAGTTGGTGGATACGACCTCAGGCCACAAGCTTCTCAACTTCATTAATGTCTACTCTGGTTACAAGCAGATCAGGATGAAGCCTTATGATAGAAAGAAGACATCCTTCATCACCATCATATGTACTTACTATTACAATGTAATGCCCTTTGGTCTTAATAATGTAGGAGCCACTTACCAGCGATTGGTGAACAAAGTCTTCTAGGACCAAATTGGGGTCAATGTGGAAGTGTATATAGATGATATTCTCATAAAGAGCAGGACAACTGGCGACCACATTAAGGACTTGGGGAAAACTTTTGACTAGCTAAAGAAGCACTAGATGAAGCTCAATCCCATGAAGTGTATTTTTGGAGTAAAAGAAGGAATGCTCTTGGGATTCATTGTCAATCAATGTGGAATCGAAGCCAACCCAGATTAGACCCAATAATTTATCAATATGCAGTCCCCCACCAAGAAGAATGACCTATAAAAATTAATAGGGTGAGTGGTAGTGCTCAATAGATTCGTTTTCAGAGCAACGGAGAAATGCTTACCATTCTTTAAAGTACTGAGAAAATCTTTCGAATGGAATGAAGAGTGCAAAAATGATAGAACTAAAGCATTATCTAGTCTTAACCTCACTCTTATCAAAACTTGTTGTTAGAGAAAATCTCCATCTATACCTAGTCGTGTCCGAATTAGCAGTCAGTTCGGCACTGGTAAGGCAGGAGGAAGGAGTCCAGAAACCAGTCTATTACATCAATAAGGCTTATTCAGGAGCAGAAATATGATATCCCCGAATGGAGAAGTTGGCCTTAGAACTAAGCGAAGCTTCCAGGAGGATGAAGCCATAATTTTAATCCCACACCATTGTGGTATACACCGATTCTCCCTTGAGACAACTCCAGCATAAACTAGAGAAATCTAGTCAGCTCATGGCTTGGGCAATAGATTTGGGCGAGTATGATATATACTATGATCCCAGGACAACCATCAACGGGAAAGTTTTAGTGGATTTCATTGATGAGTTTACCTATGAAGAGATGCCAGTAGAGTAGACTCCTCTAAGAGAGATCTCAACAAATAAATAGATTTCCATAGAAGAGAGCTTATTACTAATTAAAGCAGATCAGAATCCCATCGAACAGAGCTCCCCATCATAAGAAGACAAATTCCAATACGATGAATCATAGAGGAAGCTGTTCAGGTTTGACAAAATTAAAGAGCCTGATTTCAATTAAGAAAACATCATCTAAAAATTGTTCGTCGATGAATCATCTTGCTCGACAGGTAGTGGTGCGGGAATTATTATCTCCACACAGATGAGATAGATGTAGAATACACGTTGCATTTTAAGTTCAAATCCTCTAAAAATGAAGCAGAGTATGAAGCCTTGATTACTGGGTTCGACCCGGCCTCATCTTTAGTGGCTGACCACATTATGTCACACATCGATTCCTAGTTGGTCGTCAACTAGATATTAGGATTCTACGAAGTGAGGGAGAAATCTATGGCTAAGTACTTAGCCATTGTAAAATAATGGATGGAAAGGTTTGCAAAAGTTAAAGTTATGAGAATTACCAGGTCGAAGAATGCTCGAGAAGATGCCCTAGCCAAATTAGCCTCAGCCATTAGAACCTCCTTGAGAAGAAATATGCCGATTAAGATACTGACCCATAAAAGTACAGAAGAAGGAGTCCTAAGATTGATAGAAGTAAAATTGGTATGTACCCCATACGAGTGTACATTAAGATCGTCGATCCCCCCTCTATTTGAAGGAATCCTAGAAACCATGCTACAAAGCATCCCATTAAGTGATGGAGGTTGGGGAGTTATACAAGAGGGGGTATATCATTTCTCTACTAAGATATGTTCATCCCTCAGAAGTTAGTAAGCTAATTAAAGAAGTGCATGAGGGCTATTCGGGAGCACACTCCGTCGTAAGGTCACTGGTGAAATAAATTACAACTCAAGGCTACTATATGCCTACCATCAAAGTTGACTATGCAGATTATGGAAAGAAATGTGACAAGTTCTAGAAGTACGTTAATATCAATCACACACCAGGAGCACCGCTAGTTTTGATCACATCACCTTGTCCATTTGTAATATGGGGGATTGATATGGTCATCCCACTACCGAGGATAAAAGGGAGGTTCAAATATTTAGTAGTTGTAAGAGATTAATTCACCAAATGGGTGGAGGTAGAGCCACTGGTTGAGACATTTTATGAGCGAGTGTTCCAGTTCACTTAGAAAATGATCATATGATACTATGGCATGCCATATGCATTCATCATGGATCATGGAATACAGTTTGACAGTGAGGAGTTCAAAGATTATTTCATCAAATCCAACATTTGAAATCTACACTCCGTACCATGACATCCATAAAGCAACGACCAAATCGAGATCACTAGAAAAATACTACTACATGAATCAAGAATAGGCTCGATGATGGAAAGGGTAATTGGATCAAGGAGCTGCATAATGTACTCTGGGCCTATAGGACGACCCCATGACAGCAACAGGAGAGACGACTTACATGCTCACCTTGGGCACAGATGCGGTAGTCCCCACTGAAATAGGACTCCTTAACCAAAGGGTCCTCAACTTCAATTCCCTAAAAAGAAATGAGATGAGAAGGTTAGACCTCGACCTGGTGGAAGAAGTTAAGGAGAACACAACTCTACGTGTGACTGCCTACCAGAAGAGGACTGCTTATTATTACAACCGGTACATTAATTTAAGCATCTTAAAAGAAGGAGACTACGTCCTCAAGAAAGTGATCTAGAAGAATAACAAACTTGAGCCTAATAGGCACGGGACCTATGGAATTATGAGCGTGGTAAGGCCTAGAACTTATCATATCGAAATGCTGGAAGGTGAACAATTTAAGAATCCTTGGAATTCAGAGCATCTTAGGAATTATTACAAGTAATGTCTTATTTACTTCAGTTATGTATCGAGCATTTTATTGTTAATAAAGTGATGATTTCACCTTATTATTTTGTTTCCTCATTTTCTTTTTCTGAATAAGGTATGCATGCACATACCTAACTACATAAACACTGTATGACTTCGTTGAACAAATAAGTCACGAACATAAAAAAACACTATATGACTTCGCTGAACAAACAAGTCATGGACATAATAAACACTGTATGACTTCGTTGAACAAATAAGTCACGAACAGGAACTGTACGGCTTTGTTAAGTACAACAGACCACGAACAAAAAAACTTTCCCCATGTACAAACTTATCATCATAAGTTTATGAACAATGAGCTCAGCCTAACCTCTTTACGACCTCACAAGTCGCAAATAAAGGTTACCATTTTTCTTACTATCGAACAAGTCACGAACAAAAATTGTCAATTGCTATTGTACCTAAACATGTAAATTATTAGCACTCCTAAAAAGTATTTTGCAATAAATTGAAGACAATAAAATTGACTAATTCCATTCAAGGATGAAGTCATAAATAATGTATCATTATTTCTTTAAGGCCGAAGCAAAACAATAACAGGGTCAACTAGCATCAAAAAGGCCAAAACAAAAAGGCAATACAAGAAAATCTTCTGATAAATTTAGATATCAGAAGGATTGGTAGATCATTGGGATGGTTAGGAAGGTAGAGGTAATGCACTAGGGCCTCATCACCGTATGCCCCAGCTAAGGCAGTGGCCTCTTTGTCATCCCCATGCCACTTTCTCACCTCTTCAGCAATGCCAGGGTAATGGGTCATTAACTTTTTCTTCATCTCTATATAACCATCTAGGAAAAACCTAACGGTGTCCACAATATACTCAATATAAGATTAATACCTTTGAATGGCTACCACCTCAGTGGTTTGTAACTCTACGACCATAACAACCTTCTCCCGCTCCACCTTGCTCTAAGATTCCTGAGCAACATCAAGGGCCTCATTTAAACTCTTGATTTTAGTATCGTCTTCTTGGTACTTGTCCCTAAGATTAGTATTATTGTCTTCCTTATTGAGCTTAGGGGTTCTTGTCACCAATTGCTCGTCCTTTAGCTTCAATTCCTTTGACACCTCCTCTAAACTTTCCTTCAGCTTGTTTTTTTCAATTGACAACTCTTCAAAAGCATAGTGATTCACCACTTCTTTTTCTCTAAGAGTTGTGTATGTCATAGCTACCTAGAGATAAGATAAAAAAGATCATTAGAAACAACAGTTATTATATAGAGTAAAGGTCATCAGAATAAGGGCAGAACTCACCATTACCAGCCTACGCTGAGAAAACCTCCATGGATAATTTGGATATACCCCCTTACAAACTCAAAATCCCTTCCATGACCATGATAGTCGAGCAAGTAAGTGGAATTATTGGAGTGTTAAAAATGGAGTCTTGGTCTACTTTCAACTCCTCAGGGGTAATCTTATGGACTGGATCAATCTTAAATTCAGGAACTTCTCCATAGCGGGAGGTGTATCCTAGACCTCTCACTAGTCTTCGAAGGGTCGGCCTATCCTCATATTTAATCCTCAATAACTTGCTCACTTGCACAACATCAGGGGGATCAAGAGGCCTTCCCTCTCTAATTATGGGATCTGAAGAGTGCATGGGGTCTTCCCCTTAGACTGATCCCTATTAGCATCTTTGTTTTTTCTCTATCGAGCATCCTGCTCGGTCACCTTAGTAACAGTTATGATAACCTGATCAGCCCTAACTTCTCTCTCCCAACATTCACATTCTTTTATCTAGCCCAGGTCATAACCTTACGATCAATACGATGAGGGTCCATTCCTAATGTTTCCTACGATGGATGCTCTTCTACACTCAAAAGAAGACGAGAAGATGAGTCAACTAATAAATTTAATGTATGGTAAAGAAGAAAAAAGGGATGAATGTATGCCATACCTTCTTTAAAACTTTCTTCACCGCCAGTATATTTGCTCGCCTGAATCAGTATGTGTTTCTCACAACATACACCCCTCTAACTGAATTTCATATTCCATAGGCACAAGTCTACTTGAGAAGGTGTGATATCCAGCAATAATAATTTTTTAACAAAAAATTACTCCTCAAACATATGAGATTTCTTCTCACAGTATGACCCAACAAGTTCGACTAGAGCTTTGGCAAGTCTGGGGTACGCTTCACTAAAATAAGAAGCGGAGAAAGATATTAGAGCAATAAGGAGACTAAAGGTGAGCAATAAAACAAAATGTAAGAAAAATTTACCTATTCAATTGGGCCCACTCCACGCTCTTGGTACATAACATGAATTATCCTACTCATAGAACCTAAACTCCTAGTCCCTCTTCATAAACACATACTAGCCCTTCCAACCATGATTATTTGTCTAAACTACAATAACCATCCTATATTGGGTCTTTATGAGGGGGGGGGGGGGGGGGGATAATAGTATCTAAAGGCTTTGGCATTATCTTTCAAACTATGAACATATCTACAGATATCACCCATCAAATCAAAGCCTGTCCTAGTCTCCTACAATATTATATCCCCCCAAATAGTCCTATATGCATTGGTGTCAGTTGGGTCCAAGTCACCCCGTAACCTCTTAATATCGATCGAATAATGGGATGAAGAGGAAACTTTAACTCCACCAGGAGAGCCCAGAAGGGGAGGCAAACTTCCTCGGCATCCCTTACCGAATAACACCCCTCCTTAGGACTAAGGAATCTTGCCCTAGTCTTAACAAATTAAATTCATCATCCATAATGGTGCATTCATACCACCGAGCGTTTGTCTTGGTAAGATCATAGGAATTAGAGGACCCAGAAGAGCCACCCTCTTCCTCCTCTGTAACCTCAACAAGAGACTCATCCACATGGGAGGTATAAGGGTATAAACCAACACTCTCAGGACTCTCATTGTTAACTTTATCATAACCCACCTCATAAGAAGGTGAATCAAGATTGATGGCAGACATCGACACTATATTTACTAAATTACCCTTAGAAGAAAGAGGGACAACATGACAGGTATCAAAACTATCTAAAAAAGGGTAATTAATATAAGGCTCACCGGGATCGGGGAATGAAACACTACTGGATTGAGTCTTGGGCATGTAAAGGAGGTGATTTGGTTCGTTCTCAGGCCTAACCACCTGTAAGGGGCGTGGAAACCTCCTTTCAGTGATTTCAGGTCGCTCTGATTCAAGCTCACACGTGAAATTGTAAATTCTCTGGACATTTTGGGGAAAACTCATAAATATAAAAACGCAATTTCAAAAACCTAGTTCGAAATAACCAAAACTCCTAACACCGTTAATGTTAACCAAGGACAACCAACTCAATATCTATCTAAATCAAGAATCCCCACCAAATGTCACCGATAACAAATCACTAGCCAACATTAGATGGAAACTAAAAGATGAAGAACTTTCAAACCCTAACAAGGATGAAGAAGAACGTGCCTGATACAAACAATGGAAGGTATGGAACTAGGACATGTACATGAAAACAAATTGGAAAGAGCCGAAGAAGAACTTTTACACTGATAAAATTTCTCTTAAGTACACTCTAAAAGATGTCTGAGTTTTTCTCTCTCTACTTTGCTAGAAACGTTTGAAATGAGGTGACGAATGTGATTTGTGATGAGTTTTATAGTTTCAAAAAAGTGACTAAAATACGCAGTTGAAAGAACGCCAAAAGCCTGCAAAAATTAGAACGACGATACAAAGCACTTACACACGCGCCCTGACACAATTATTATAATGAAGACGCTTTAGTTTCCTGACACGAGTACCCAAATATTTCCATATGAACAAAGGCAATCCGGTAAGCCTAATCCGGCCACATGAGAGTCAACTCTTGACTTTAGTACGAGTAGAATAAAATACTCCATCCACTCACTCTGCATCAAAACCCAGAGCTTATGCATGAAATCTTGCGGGCTTATTATTATACCCTTGTAATCACAACCTAATCAGAGTCCAAAATATAACCAAAGGAGGATCCACAATGTTTTTGGCTTCACCCAAAGTAGGAGTTAAACTCAGTTATTAATCTTCTCAGCCTATAACATACACAACTGTCACCCTTAGTGGGAACGTTTGTTTATATCATACAAGTAAGCTCTCGTATACACCCTATAAGTCTCTCACCATTCATGTGGAATATGGGAACTTGGATGTTACAAGTTTATTATCCAAGTGCCCCTCAGTGACATTAGCACGAGTTTTAAGAGAATTTGTTTGTTATTTACTTGATAAGCACGTGTAAGCAAGTGTAACTGCCTGACCTATAAAGTAAGTCCACCTATCCACTCAAAGATTCTCTATAAACTACCTATAAATAGGGAACTAATCCATCTGAAAAGGAGATCCTCTCTCATATCCCCAATCATTGAGTTATAAAAGCAACCTTAATTGTGATCTTGAGAACAATGCAATTAAGGCTTGGATACTCCGTCGCTGTAGGTTTCCTTCACAAGCCAAACCATGTAAGTTCTATCTTTCTCTCATTGTGCCTCATCCCCATTCTCTAATATTGCTTATCTATTTCTATGAATTGATCTATTATTTGGTATCTCCACTTTTGATAATTTACAAAAACGATAATTCATTGGTAATGTCTCTACTCTTTCATTTGATCATTTATTACTTGAGTTTATTTGAAATGTGTTACTTGATCATGATTTTCAAAGTTGTTTTGACTCGAGAATTGTGTAAACTTTAGGAATGCATCATAGGTCATTTTTGTTATTTAACCCTTATTGACCTTGACCTCACCTTATATGTTTCTCCTTGTAAACCCCTTTGAGACTTAATATATCCTTTTGTTTAATAGCCCAATATCCCATAACTAACTCCGAATTGAAGTTATAAACCATACATATTACCTTCCCCTCCTTTGTTTGGAGTGATGCTTCGAATTGAATGATGTTCTTATTATGTGGTTGCAATTAAGCATGTTAGAGTGGAAAGAAAAGAAAACCAAACAAAAACAAAAGATAAAAGAAGAGGAAAAAAAGAAAAGAAAAAAAGAGAAAGTATTTCCATATTGTATATAGTGCTCAATAAGCTTTTTCACTCTCCGATCTCATATCTAGTGCTTGTTATGGAAATCATTTTTCAATTTTGAAATTGCCCACAAATTCTCATTAACCGTAACCCCAAAACTACATTACCACCCTATAAAAGTCCTATGTTATCCTAGGGTGAATGAAATTCAAAAGTTTAAACAATTGCGATAATCTATGGAAAATGCATTTCATCTCATTTAATGATGATATCCTTTCATTGAGATTGCAAAGTTTTATTTTATACATAGCGTTCTTCCATTGTGACTTATGTGTGGCTTAGTTTCCATTTACAATTATTCTTTATGGCCGCGAGTCACGTGTATTACCTCCCATTCTTCGTGATTTCATTTATTAAGTGCAATATCTGGGGATGACTGAATATCATGCACACTGTAATGTTTATCCAATTTACAAAAGTTTTACCAAATCAACTATTTCCATGTTTTCTCTCTTCCTCCCACTCTTAAGGTTTTTATTCGACGAATTTTATTCTATAATTTTAGTAACTATAGATTTTTGAGTGAATTCATTCACTATGATAATAACATGTTGAAATCCTTTTCGTTATTGTTGAGATTGTCATTTCGATTGATTGGGCATATTAGTAAGAAACTTTGATGTTTTTGGGTTTCATCCCTGGAAACCCTCACGAGAAAACACTCGTCCACAAGGGTAAACGGCTTATTGCATATGTTAAACGTCATCATTCATCCATGATAGTGCCTTTTATCACTTTTATATATATCTCCTTTATTACGGTGTATTTTTAGTCCTATTAGTTTGCACTTCATTATCATAGACTAGCAATGGGCAAGTTAGGGGGTGTGATTTGTCTTGAATATTGCATTTATTTACCTTTTGTACTTATGCATTTTAGCACCCTCGAGTGTCTTAATTCCTATTTTTATGCTCATTAACTAGACAACCTCTTTTATGGATGCTTATATGCTTTGCTAGGTATAATTAAGCTTTTGTAGGTATTAAAGTGCTTAGAGTGATGTTTGGTCGCATTTCGGGAAAGTTCCGTCATAATGGGCACTTTCAAGGGAATTTTCGTCATTTCATCCATTTTTATTATAGCCCAAAGGAATGGAAATTCTATCCATTCAAGTTATCTTCTGTAGCTTCCGATCGCGTCTAATTTCGATCAATAACGAAGAAGTTATGGTATTTTTCGTATGCTGATCCAAAATGAAGATTCAGACATGTTAGGGGTAAATCGATTTGGCCATTTTGGGGAATCGATTTGGGCTTTGTAAATGTTCGCAAATATCTTTTTTTTGTGTGTGTGTGGGGGGGGGGGGGGGGGGGGTGAGGGGTTGGTTGGTTATGTATTTGTGGGTAAGCATTGTATTAAGTAAGGGACTTCATTTTTACATTATTGGAGATCAAATTTTAGGGTTTTTTGGGACATTTCCCGCCTCCCCCTCTCATAGGGTTTATACCCATTCTGTGAGTAATATACCATTATTCATCTTCTTCTTCTTCTTCTTCATTAATATAGTTGTATTTCCTTTTTTTCTTTCTTTATTAGATAGTTATCTTCATTTATTAATTAGTTATTTCCATTGATTAATTAGTTGTATATATTGTTCCAAACTTGTGTAGTAGCTAATTTAAGGGTTGGGACCATATTTCCACCATTAATGGGTGTTGAGATTTGAAATTTAGGTTTTGGTTTGAAATGCATTTAATTGAAACCTTATGCATTAAAGTTGGAATATTAAGCATTTAACTTTCTTTGTTATGCAACATTAGTGTTTATAATGATATTCCGAAATTAATCCATTTGTGACCATATTCGAGCAAAATTTTAATCTTTTAGTGTTTGATGAATTTTCTTCTTGTTTGATGTTTATAATCAATTGGATATGCTCGGTTAAATGTTTCGAACCAAAATCCCTTTTATGTGTTGATTAGCCTATGGTGGGGATGTGATCCCAATCCCGTTTTATTAATCGTTATTTAATTTTAATTATTGTAGTTAACTTTTTCTTTCTTTTCCCCTTTTACACCAACATCATCTTTTACACTTTTATTTGAGAAGAAATAAATCAATTGAAGTCTATCAAACATTCCATGTGGATTTTTGATACCTAGACTGACTGCTATACTCCATAGTAGTGTAGTTAAGAATTAGGTTTTTTGCATTTCGGTTGAAAGTCGATAACAATGATTAGCATATCTACACGGACGCTTGGTTTTTGTCACATCACTAAACGAATTGGAAAAGTTGTGAAATGATGCCTATGACTTGTCAAAATAGTACAAGGACAATTTGAAATATATCCATTACCAAAGTATAATGTGAAAAGGGTTCCACCCTGGTCAAAAAGTTTTGTTGTGCAATTTTTGTCTTCATATCATTCCTGGGAAATTGAAAACCAAGTGGTCAGGTACATTAATCATTGAATCTATCACCCCTTATGGTGCTACCAATTTGAAAAATTCTATGGATAATAACCTTTTCCAAGTCAACGGTCAATGGTTGAAACCTTTCTTGGAGCTTTCATTGGCCACTATTTAAGAGATTAACCTCGTTGACCCAAATGATGAAGATTGATGATTTATTCTTATTTACGGGTGCTTCTCATCACCCACAACTTTTCTTCCACCCCGTTCTATCCTAGTTTTTATCTTGTTTATGGTGTGTTTCATTTAGTCTGGATGAAAACATTAAACTTAGTTCTACTGGGAGGCAACCCTCCGTGTCTTGTTTCTATATATGAGTCTTAGCCTTTTTGGGGGTGGTATTCTATACACTCCCCGATGATTCTCATATGCTTTGTAGACTTCGACATATTTTTGTGTTGTCTTTATTCTTTTCGTTTTACCATTGATTCCATCATGCGATCGAAATTTCATTTGCGATTGATTATGGTAAACTCTTTCATCCCTTGTGCTTTCAATTAAAAACATAGTTTTAAACATCGAGTACGTTGTCCTCTTTTGTTTAGGGGTGGGGAATTTATCAACAATCATGTTTATTTTGATTTTTTTTTTCCAAAAACAAGTCATTTAAAACCATTTTGTGCAGTTTATCTCAATTTTTTTATAACATGAATTGTCTATCATCCATTTTTCAGAAGTCTCGGAACACCCTCGTTCGAAATTGAGATTACTGTTTTTAACATAAAATTAAATAATACCTATTAAGGAATACTTGCACTATGAATTCCTAAATTCGGCAGAATTTGCATTATCACATTTTACAATCAAAAGTTGAAGGGTAACAAAATTCTCAAGAGAGGCCTAAAAGGATCACTAGAGGAGACTTTAGCCCATGAGATTTGAGCTATTCACCTTTTTGAGAGTTTTTACGTAATCATTGAGTTACAAGTTGACTTAACTTTCTTTGGTACTGCACTTAGTCGTTTCATGGTCTTATTATTCTTCACTTTTGTCATAACCACTGAGAGTGAAATAATTTTTGAGCTACAAGAAACACGTGTCTTGTAGTTTGTCGCAAGTGCCAAACCTTCACTCATATCATCTACCATTTACTTCACCATTTTCCTTTGCCTTATGTTTTATGTATATTCCCCACACCATTCACATATTATTTCCCATCACTACCATAGTCTTTGAGAAAAAAATGATTGGAATTCCTAATGTAAAATGTCTTCATTAGTGAAATGAAAAAAAAAGTGCATTGCAAAAGAGAGAGAGAGAGAGAGAGAGAGAAGAGGATGATAAAAAATAGAAAAAAGAGCTTGCGATCATAATTTTATGAAATGAAGACATTACTTAGCTTGCGATCATAATTTTATGAAATGAAGACATTACTTATTCAAATTGTATTTCACTCTTCTCAGGAACATCATCATCATATCATCCATTATTTTCATCTTATTTTCCTTCATCCCTTACATAAATCTCATTTTCACCCTTGGTGAGGTGCTCGGGTGAACGAGAAGTCAATATGGTGAGTAACTTGACATTCTCAACATAGTGGGTAGCATTCCTTCACGAGATAAATTTCTTTCATGCATCTGTTATTTCTTATAAGTGTGTGAGACGTTTGACCTTGTTTACATTTATTCACATCCTCACACACTAGAGAGACAAACTTACCAAAATACCAAAAACTTCGATTCAGAGAGACAAATCATCAAGTGAGATTTGAAGTCAAAACATTGATCCTGTAAAGGAGATTTAGTAAATAGTCAGATGATACTTAAGATTGTTTCACACAACACACACTGAGTTTTTTGAAGGATTACGCATTAAGTATTATGTAATTTTATTTTATATACTGATGGTTAAACAGTGTATTCTTTGAAGTCTTTTTAGAGGTGTTGTATATCTTTTCATCGTCTAATAAGATACTACCTTTCAATAAATCATTTTCAATAATTTTTTTTTAATTTCGTGGGTATATTCATTGCAAACCGTCACGAGATAACACTCATCCTATAGGGTAACCTATAGGTTTAACATCTTGCTGAACATGCTAAGTGCAATAACAAGTTCCTCTAAAAGTGGCACGCTTTTGGTTAATTATTTCCATTTCTCTCTATTTTTGCTCGAGGACTGATAATGTTCTGTTTAGGGGTGGTGTGATAAGCACCCAAAATTGTTTAATTCACACCCTAAATAGACGCATTTTAGTTTCTAGTTCTCTGTAAAATTGGCCTTATATTTGTATTTGTCTATCTTGCAAGTCAATATACAGTCGCAATTTTAAATTGTGCTAATCAGTGTAATTGTTACAAAGTAGCACTCAAAAGCATTTAATGAAGAAAATCAAAGTGACAATGAAGCCCATTTGAACTTGCCCATATCAATGTCGATGCCTAAACCTAGTACCATATCAAAAGCCCAAGCTTAGACCATCATCAGCCACAATGTGTGTGTGTCGTATTATTATTATTATTATTATTATTATTATTATTATTATTATTATTATTATTATTATTATTATTATTATTATTATTATTATTATTATTATTATTATTATTATTATTATTATTATTATTATTATTATTATATATTTTATAATTGTTCGTGTCATATTTATATTTTTATTTTATTAGTATCTTTATTTTTACCCCATGCATTTTATTATTTTATGTAAATATAATATAGTGTCTGCGGGTCATAATACGTTAGTATTTGTATATATATAGGCGTGTGTAATTTATTATATTTTTCTTTATTTGATTTGATTTTTTTTAGCTTTATTAACTTAATTTTTATTTATTTGTTTATTATTTTTAATTGGGTCTTTTGTTATTTTATGGTCAGAATTTTTTTTTTTTTTTAGTTTTAATAGATTTCATTTTGTAGTTTTATTATTTTTTATAATTTTTAGTTGAGTTATAAATATTTAATTTATTTTTGGTCTAGTTAGGTTGGTATAAATTAGACACACACACCATAACTCCTCATACTCTCTCACACACTAACAACCTACTCACCATACACCCTACTACCATACACTCACACACACCCTATAACCTCTTATACCTCACATTTAATAAAAAATAATTAGATTTCTCTCTCTCTCTCTCTCTCTCTCTCTCTCTACCCTCATCTCTTTCATCCCACAAACCACAAAATACATGAACTCTCTTCTTACATTAAAACCCACCATAGCTATTACACCACATCACCACCCTATTTCACCCCACCTTAAACCCGGATTGCCCCCTGCCTTGCCTGCTTCGACGGCCATCTCACCCCTACCTATGGACGTGCCAGAAAACACCCACTCTGGCACGACCCAAAAGAGACCCATCTAGATCAGACCACCTGAACTCACCACCAAAATTGTGACTCCTTCAACCTACCTTATACCACCAAAAGACCTTCATCTACCTGCCTCCCATCTCACAACCCATCTTTATATCTCTTAAATAAATCAAAACCACCACCATACCACTTGAACTCCCAAACCGATCGATAACCACCTACTAAACTTCGACGACCACCAAAACTCCGACAGAAGACCCATAAAAACCAACCTCTACCCGTTTCCAAGCCTTTGACCCTATCCTTTTCTATTCACCTAGTAGACCACACACCCACTAACCTTTAACCCTGTCCCAAACCTACCATACCCATACCTCGGAACCCATTTCGCCCCAACAACCCAAACCCCCCTTTGACCATTTTAACCCACCTAACCCATGCTGCCTTAACCCAAATAAAATCGTTAATATTATTTTTGACCTAATACCCATTTAAACTAAACTACCAATTTACCCCTATATATATTTTAGATCCAATTAAAATTAAACTCACATGCACATTTTATCCCCCCTTCCACAAAAAAATACATTTGACTCGGCAAGCCTATTCAAAATTAAACATCCTAAAATCTCTCATCGAACTACTAATTCGACAATTATAAAAAAAGAAAGAAGGCAACAACTCATTTGGAGAGGGAATGAAGCTTCTGCACATTCTCTCTGCACTCTAGCATAAAGTAGAGAGACCAAAAATTCAGACAAAATACGAAAAAAAAAGTGTACGCTTAGAAAAAGTTTTAGGATTATTTCTTCTACTTTATATATTTTTATTGTATTCAAGTGAGATAATTCGTGGGAAAAAATTGAACATAACTTGAAGAATCAATTCAATAAGGAGACTTGTTTTAGTATTGTATTTATCTCCCTATTATTTTCATTTCATGCCTATTATTAAAATTTTATTAAATATGGTGTATTCTAGTCTGAGAATGCTAGGCTAAACACCCCGTTCACTGGGCGGAATGAAATTGTATGTGATGTTATTCTAATTAATTAATTTCTTTACTTGTTGTATTCCCGTGAAAATTAACTATGAACTTGTCACATTTTAATTAGTACCCCGAGAGAGGGTAAATTAATTTCATTTTAAATTTATTGTTTAATTTTGGAATCTAATTAAAGATAGATTTTTCCTAAATATGGCATTAGATTTTGAATTTTAACTAGGTATTGTGACAATTTATATAATTTTTAATATATTTATCTTAGCGGGTAATTTATTAAAAAAAGTATAAATCTAATTTTAAGAATTGTATCATTTTAAATTAATTTTCTAAAAAGATATTATTAAATTTATAATTGTAACTATAGTTAAATTGTAATTTTAATATTATTTTGAAATATTTTAAATAAATAAATTTGTTAATTAAAATATTAAAATATGTAGTGTAAACCTATCTCTTAGACCTTCTCACACTTATAAAACTTGATTACTTATCATTTTTATTTTCACTAGTGTATTTCGTTCACTAATGATTTTTAGTATTAATTAATTAATTCTCCCTTGAAATTGCTTTTTTCTCTCTCTCTCTCTCTCTCTCTCTCTATCTATCTATCTATCTATCTATCTATCTATCTATCTATATATATATATAATCGGATCGATCCAAGAAAACTATTAATTCTAGAAAATTTCTCAGATTTTCTGACAAAATCGAACCGATCTGGTGGCAAAGAAAAATGAACCGGTCCGACAAAAAACGAACCGATCTGGCTACAGAAAATGAATCGATCCGGTGCTGAAATAAATGAACCGATCCGATACTCCAAAAACGAACCGGTCCGATACAAACCGTTTCGGGAGTTCATCTTCTCCAACTCCAAAAATTCATTCTAAAACTCATTCAACTCAATTTCTAGGGTTTCTAACATCACCGAACAACACTATATACATCCACACACTATGATTGACCAAACACACCAATTAATTTATGGTATTCCTCAATTTATTCAAGAATTAAACCCTAACTCTTATTAAACTCGGCGTTTTCATTTCTTCCAATTTCTCACCAAAAATCACACCATTTACATGAATTCAAGCTTAAATTTCATATAGAATTATTTTCTCAACAAAATCATATGAAATCATTCCCAAAAATCTCATTTTTAATTCAAGAATCCCAACCCAAAAATCATAATTTTCTCACCAATTATGATATGAACAATAAACACACTTAATAATTTAAAACACGTTTAACACTTGTTGTAATACCCTTTACTTTTGTGTATTTATTTTTATACTAAATTATCGAGTGTGGGTGACTTGTTATAATTGAGAATTGAAATAAGGATTTAAAAATAAATATCGAGTTGTCTAGAATAGTCAATATTTATGGAAATTATAGATTTACTGGAATGATTTGGTAAATATAATCTTGTTTTACATAATCTCGTTGTATATATGTGTATTGATGGCGGGAGTTAGTTACTTCTCAAAAGTGGTATGTTGTAATGAATTATCTGAGGTCGAGAGATGGATTTTATATTCTGAGTTTCGAATGAAAATTTGAAGGGCACGATTGATTCCGGAAGGGCTGAGAAAGTTAAAATGACTGCCCTGGGGTTTTTATTTAGGTTCCAGAATCTTTTGACTAGTTTGACTCAAATTGGGGTATACTAGTTATTTTTATGTGTGTATTTTCATTTAAACATAGGATTAGTTTTGATAAAGGGCTATTAGGCTTCAGTGGTTAATTAATCTCAATTAAGAGAAAAACCCATTTGATAAAGAGAAAACGTGAGAAGAAGAGAAAGAATAGGAATTTTGAAAATCTTGGAAATCTTGTAGAATCCTTCACTTGGAGGAAGAATCAGACCTTACAATCTTTGAGACAAGTGGATTAACTTGCTAAATGTTTAATTGTGTTACCTATTTCGTAATTTGTGGTATGTATTTGGTAACATTAGGGATGTATGTGGTAAACCCTAGAATCTGGTATAAAAGATCAATCCTTGTTATGTGTACATGGGTTCGAAGGTATAGACATGGGGGTACTCATATATTAGGTGATTAGGAGGGGAAACATTATAGAAGGAGGGATTGATGGAGAAATGGGTAAAACCTTTGTAGGATGCAAAACTGGGCAATCCGGACCGGTTTGTTTTCTAAGAATCCCGGATCGGTCCGGAGGTTAAAAATTTTCTATAAAGATTTAGGAACTGAATCGGTTCGTTTTTAAGGGGTACTGGATCAGTCCAAGAGGGGAAAAATTTCTGTAAGAATTAAGGAACGAGATCGATTTGTTTTTGGGGACCTCCGGTCCGGTTCGATTACTGTAAATTGAGGTTTTTGATACTATGCTTTTCCTAATGGTCTAAATACTTAGGGAACCCTTTTAGGTTATTGTGTAAGCATGTTTATGGGGTAGAATGAGGGTATGTATGTTTCGATGGGGGGGGGGGGGGTACCTTTGGGCTATTACCGAGGCATATTTTTGAGAGTATTATATAGTTTCCCTTTTGTAAATCCTCCCTGGAATGGGAATTCTTTCGAGAAGAGTTACGGGCTACTGAGCGGGAGTTTGTGGGTCATTACAAGGGTAAAATTGTAGTTATAATCATAAGTGTGATGAGTAATCAATGGATAATTAAGTGAGTAAATTATAATATGAACTTGAGATGTTTGTATGGATTATTAGCTAGAGTAAGGTGCGATATTTACATATAGCTAGGATTATTAAAATATGTATGTATATATATATATATATATATACTTTCTAAGGTGTGATAGTTTGTATATACATTAAGTGAATGCGTAATATATGTTATGTGGTGCAGACCCCTCTAGTGCTATCATGGAAAGTTACGTGATGTGGACAACTCCTATGGCTCGATGAGCAGGGAGAATACGGTTCCCAGGTCATAGCATCCAATGGTAAGACGTCTTGGTTATGATTCTTATTACCTTTAGGTAAGGAACTATGGTTGCTTCCCATACGCTTGTGAATAGGTTTTATTACCAAGTCGGTGTGAGAGTCCGATCGCTGGTAACCCAGGATGATAAGAGAGTAATTCCCTAGAAGATTATAGCATCGTAGAGACTGTTAGTACATTCGTATCTTACGTATTATGTATTGCCCTACTGATATGTTATGTGAGATTTTTATTCATCCTTTTTAGCACGAGATTGTATATGTATGTTTTGACAATTATAGACTGGAATTTAGGAATATGTTTTAATTAGTTGAGGACCGAACGGATTCCCACGACAAGCTACGTTAGGTAGTAGTGTATCGGGGGGGTTCCTTATTTGGATTTCGCTTGCGAGACGTCCCATGCACGAAAGCTAGGGCTTTGTTAGAAGTGGGGAAATGTTTGGTCATCAGTTCACGGGGTATTTTTAATCTACTTAATTATAAAGAGATGTCATTTAACCGTTAATAGGTTGTAGTTACACATTTGGAAGTTTTGCATAGGCTTGAGGGGGTATGGTTCGTAGATTTAGTGGAGTAGCTTACATATATACTTGTATACTCTTAGGTGCGCTGTAGCTGAGAGGGGAGGTTGAGAGTCAATGGAAGAGTACGATTCCACATCAGTTATGAAATCTTGCATATTTAAATAATATGCATTTAATTCACTTTCATTAACCATTTTCCAAACGAGGGCTCTGGCCTGTTTATATTTTCCCCTTGCTATATGTACACCTTGTTTGTTATAGGTGTTCCTCCGCAAGGACGGAAATGATGATTATCTATTCCAAAGTCTTTAGGAGTTGTAGCATGTGCGGTATCAGAGCATCAGGTTCTAGAGTCTTGGGATCTCTGTGGACTCCTATGTTCTACCATAACATTGTTGATATAGAGCCTTATTAGTAGGATTGTTGTGTTCATACTGCATCCTTGATCTTTTACCTTGATAAATTATTTAAATTGTGTGTTGATACCATTTGTTCTTTCTACAGATGCCGCTAAAGCGAGGTCTCTCTGCTAGGGAAAATAGAGGAGCCGAGAATGAAGAACCCCAAGTGCCTTAGGTGACCATGACTATCGCAGAAGTTGCAAATATTGTGGCACAAGCCGTTAATGCGTCGATGACTGCAATGGCACAGCAGTATCCTCAAGCTCTGCAATGCCCTTTAGCTCCAGCGGTTCAAACCCATCCGGGGCCATCTAAGTGGGAGAGGTCGTGTGAAGTTTTCTAGAAGGGTCACCCTCCATAATTTCAACGAGGAGCTGACGTTATCCTTGCCAATTAGTGGAAAAAGGATATCCAAAGGCATTTATGTATGATTGAATGCTGCAACGTTTTAAACACATGTACTCGTCACTTTCAAATTGGTTAGTGCGACTCTCTAGTGGTGGGAGTCGGTTACTACTCTTGTGCAAAGAGATATAATGCCATAGCCGATTTTTGGGTAATTTTTCATCGTAAGTATTTTCCTCTAGCAGTTCAAATAGAGATGACGAGGAGGTTGTTGGATGTGACACAAAGGGATCGAACTTTGGCAGAGTACGAAGAGGAATTTACCCATTTAGCGAATTGTTTTCCCGATGAAGTCAATACCGAGGAGAAGAGAATCTTGAAGTTTATGGGAGGTCTAAATTGGAAGATTCGACAACACTTATTGGGGAATTCGGCTATGTTAACTTTTGCAGATATGATGAATGTTGCACTGCTACATTGTTAGGATTAGCGGTTGCATTTAAAGGGGAGTAAGAAATTGGTAGACTCAGGTTCGTCAAGTAAGATGGGCATAAATAGTACCAACGGGGCATAGTAGGCTCTTCAACAAGCGAATAAGCAGAAGGAGGGGGATTTCCCTTATGGCGATTTATTAAAAAGGAAATGTTCAGGAAGCTTGCGATTTAATGGTGGTGGCTTTAGGCACAATGCTCAAGGGAGCTAATAGCAATAACAAAATGTTCCTCAGGGAAAAGCAGGCTAGGGGAACAACTTGGGAGGTCAACAAGGCAGAGGTCGTCTGGGACAGTGGCAAGAATAACCCAGATTTAGGCAACAGGGCCATAGGCTGGAGAGTTTTATGGGCCATTGTTTTCAGTGTGGTGAGGCGGGACACAGGATGGTAGATTGCCCACAGAAGAATGGGGTGCAGGTGCAAGGAGTTTACCAAGGTCAGCAAGCATTTTTACCACCTATGGCTCCCTTTCAAATTGTCCCACCTCTGTAGGATCAGTTGCAATATGAACGAGTGTATAATGTTCAAAATGCAGCACTACCGCAAGTGCAACAGCCTCCACTAGCTATTGAGGGTAAGTTCCCCATCCATGGACGTATGGGTCAGACATTATTTAAAAATAATTTCCAAGGTTGTGATACCAATTGAAAACGCTATTACTCAAGTTGTTTAATTCAGGATGAAATAGTCTAAGTAACTCCGAACTGTTTTTTGTAGAAACTCTTTTCTTTAAATCAAAACCAGTTAATCACAAGATGCGTTTAATAAAAAATGTATGAGATATGATCAAGAATTTATAACTAGTTTTGAAAACCAAAACTAAAACAGATTAAGTCAACTAAATCAACACAACCACAAGAATAAGATGAGGAGATGTATAAAGATTAAGGAAAAGGCATTTTTAACATGGCAAAACCTCACCCAACTGAGGAAACATCCACGTTGACTTCTAAGTCACAAACCAGAAATCCACTAAAACAAAATATACAAGTTACAAACTATATAACACACATGCACACAAAACAGACCTATACAAGTTTAGAATATGTACCCACTAGTTTTATTCAAACTTTTTTGCAGATCTGATATTGATGTTGCTTTCTCAGTTTTCTAACTTCTCCACTTTGTTCCAGTCTTTACGTCGACTCTTAAATTTAATGTGAGTTATTAATTTAATATAAATCCGAAATTTATTATTTTTAATTACTAACATGACGAGAGTTAGTAATCATTGGAAACTTGTTGAATATTACTAATGAGTAAAGTAATATAATATTGGTACTATTAAATGTCACGAGTGAATAAAATGATAATTTTAAAAATTTAAGTCGGGACGCGCCCGTGTCGCGTCGGGACTAAATATTGATTAATAAAAGTGAGTAAATTATAAGTTGCTCATATCGTCATTTTGAGTGCGCCGAAGTGTTCGGAAGGGTCTAAATAGTAAGAAAAGTGTACCCGGGGGTTTAGTTTGGGTCTCGGGGCGTTTTTAGGCTTAATTAGTACCCCGGGAGGGCATTTTGGACATTTTGTAATTTTGGGCAATTAAACCCACGAATTTTTAAGGGTTATATCAGATGTCTAAGGTTGTCTTCTAGGTTTAACACAACCAAATACAAGTGACGGTCATAGGAGAGGGAAGGAGAGAGCTTGCCAAGGTGTTATAGGCCGAAAATTCATCCGGTTGCACCGCCACCACCACCAACGCGTAGATCGCGCGACGGGGAACGCAACCACACCAAATTCGTCCACAAATCAGAACTTTGAAATTCCCAGTCAATTATTTATCTTGCTTATTTTCGTTAATGCATCATTCATGTTAGTTTAGGGTGATTAGGATGAGTTTCATAGAAGAAAACCCATGTTGGAGATAGGAAAATCGCATGTAGTAATGATATGAATGAAAATCTGGAAACCCCCTTCATGTGTAGAGGTTTAACCAAGGATTTATGACGAATTAGAAGTAAAAATTCTGGAAAAAAGACTGATTAGAACAAAGTTAAAGAAATTTCTAGGGTTCTTGAGATTGACATAAGTTTTGGCTCATTAATCCATGGATATTGATGAAAATTCGCATGTTTTACGTAGGAGATGTTTATTTTGAGTTTATAATGTTTGTAGTACGAATTTCTGGGAGTTTGGGTGTTAAAAATCTTAATTTGGTTGATGTTGGATGATAGAACCCGTAACTGTTAATCTGCAGAATTCGCTATACCTGTTTGATCGATCGATCGAACCAGGAGTGTCGATCGATCGACTCATCGATCGATCGAGCTCCTACCATCGATCGATCGACCTCTCCTGGCAGACTCATATCTCCCCTTTTTAAATAATTGAATTAAATTTAAATGAGTAATAATCCTTAGACATCCTTATTAAAATATTTTGGGAGATAAAGAAGACCAGTAGGACTTATTAATAATTATGAGACCTTTAATGTAAGACGAGAGTTACATTTTTGGGATGTTTACATATAAGGGATGATGGAATTATGTATTAAAGGGAGAGACGCGTAAGATAGTTACGTTGGAAAATAGATGAGTACCTAATGAATTATACACTTGGGAGGATAGAGTCCATGAGTGTTTCGTAGTAAGTTGAAATAATCCCTCAAATTAAAGTAAGAGACGAACCGTTATACGTGATAACTAAATAATGAGAAATAAGGATAAATGTCATAATTATGGGTTATGAGATGAACTTAAATTTAATGTGGTAATAGTAGTATATTTATATGACTGTGTTTATGCATATACTATATACCGCGTTGGGATGGTCTTATCTCGATGAGCCTTTTTGGGGGATATTGACTCGTACCCTAGAAGATAGAGATCCTTTGGTACGGGGTAATCGGATCGATAGTCGGACGACCTAAGAGACGTGGGGGCATGTGCTGACCTCTTAGAGACCGGGACTCTATTCTTCACCTCAATGTTGTTTGTGTTTGTGTTAATACAGTTCGAGAGTGATTCCGAACTTGTATTTCCCTTAGTACGAGTGATACGGGGACTGGATAGCAGAGTATGCCCGCACCATAATTATTATGTGGGGTGCCGCTAGAATATATATATTACACGAGTAATTAATATATGTATTAAATTCTGAAATGTGGAAACTACCTACCGTGTTTATTACAAGTAAGAGATGAATAATGATTTCAATTTGGAAATACATGTTGTGAAGTATAATATGTTACTAGGAAACTTTATTAGCAAATAAGGTTAAAAATGAGAGCTTTGAGATTAAATAAAATTTACTTCTTAACAGTTGAATTGGTCAGTTTAAATCTTACGAGCGACCTAAGACAAAGTAAGCTAGACCGTTGGGAAGGTTAGTGCGATAGGCGTGCACATTAGAAGAGAGGTGATAATTTCTCAAGAGAGTGTCGCACTAATATGTTGTTGCATTGGCCAGTAAACATTTTAAATACTTGCTAAACAAATTTTAAATCATTTTTACAATCGGGCTCTGACCCATTTCCATTTTCTTTTCTCTCTTGTATATATATATGTATATATTACAGGTGCCCATCCACAGGGGCGTCTTGCGTAGGATCCTTTGGAAGGAACGCGTTGCAGCTTAGGTGGGAGTTGCAGGCCTCTTGCTTAGACGACTTCATATGTTGATTCCACTCCTAGTTCCATTTATTTAGTTGGGCATGTGTCGCCCTTTTCCATTATTCAGTTGTCTATGGGATATTGTGACTTGTTTATTTCCATTATTCAGTTGTTTTATTTGACATTGTGATTCTTTTATTCCCAGTATTTTCACCTTGGGATTTATTGTTATCAGGATGTTTTTCCTTTAAGTTTAAATGTTGGAATCTAGTTGTTGAATGTTTAGATTAATTGGATTATATGTTCCACGTTAATTGTTGTGTGATTCTTTAATTACGAATTTTGTAATGTTTTAAATGTTGGTTTTTATAAATAAAATTTGGAAAGTAATGTCTAAAATGGTTTTGACACTTAGCTTAATTATTTAGGGTGTTTAAATTGGAAAAATTATTTTTACGACAGTGATGCTAAGAATGATCCAACTGTTCACCTTGGTTTTAATTTAATAAAGGAGTGATCACCCGGTATTTAATTAGGCGGGGTGTCACAGGTGGTATCAGAGCATCAGGTTCTAGTGTCCTTAGGATCTGTACGGCTTATTTCGCTTTTAGCTTAACATTTTTGTTATAGAGCCCTATGTTAGGATTGTTGTACTCTTACTTTTATGATTATGTCTTCAGCTATTTAAGATTTGATAATAACTGTAGACTAATAAATGTCTTCACGTTTCAGATGCCTCCGAGACGTGCACCAAATGATAGGCGTGACCAAGCCGAGCATCCAGCAGCTCCGACTCAGGGAATGATGAATGCTAATGAGGTAGCCACTATTGTTGCTCAGGCGGTGAATGCCACGTTAGCGGTAGTACAGCAGGCTCCACCCCAGATTCAGGCAGTGGCGCCAGTACCTGCACAACTTCCATCTGCTTGAGAGAGGGTTAGGGATGCCTTTCAGAAGGTGCATCCCCCTGAGTTCTCGGGTAGTTCAGATATCATCATCGTCAGCCAATGGAAGAAGGATATCCAGAGGCATCTGCATATGTATGAGTGCACGGATGTGCAGAAACAGTTGTTGGCTTCCTTTAAGCTGGTGGGGGCTGCTTTGTAGTGGTGGGAGTCCACCACCACCTTGGAGGAAAGGGATACGATCCCGATTCAGTCATTCTGGGAGCGGTTTGACCGCAAGTATTTTCCACCCGTCGTGCAAACTGAGATGAGGCGAAAGTTACTGAACTTGAAGCAGGAGAATTCTACTGTTGCTGAGTATGAGGAGGAGTTCACGAGACTTCTCACTATAGTGCCAGATGAGGCACCCACTGAGGGTAAGAAGATAATGTTATTTGTGGACAGGTTAGCTTGGAGGATCCGTCATCACCTTATAGGGAATCTGTCTTTGAGTACCTTCACAGATGTACTCAATGCTGCTTTACTACACTGCCAGGATCACCGCTTCTATCTACAGGGAAGCAAGCGAGCAGGAGAGTCCGGCCAGCAGGGCAGGACAGGGGGTAGTGGTGCTAGTTGAGCATCGACATCTCAGGGTCAAACTCGTCAGCACGAGAAGAGTTCCCATCAGGGGGACCTTGCCAAGCGATTCCGTTCAGGTGATTCCAGGCAGGGATTTGGGGGATATAGGCAGGGCCAGCCTAATCAGCAGGGCCAGTAAGGCCAACAACGCCAGCAACAGGGCCAACAACATTTTCATCAGGGCCAACAGGGCCAGTGGCGGGGTGGTAACGGCCAACAAGGCCGTGGTCAGTAGGGTCAGAGGGGAGGTAACTTCAGAGGTCAATGTTTTGTGTGCGGCAAGCATGGCCATAAGCGCCAGGATTGTCTAGAGGGTGATAGGGCCCCACAGCAGCAGGGTGCTCGTAATGAGACACAGAGGCCACTTTTCCCAGCCGCCCTCCCAGCGCCAGCTCAGGTACCAGCCATTCCAGCCGCTCCAGTGCAGCAGGGGAAGTTACAGTACGGACGTGTCTATAATGTCCACCAGGCAGCAGCTCCGCAGGCACCACCTGCGATTGAGGATATGTTTCCTATCTATGTTACTATGGATCGGGTTTTATTTGATACTGGGGCGACGGAATATTTTATAGCTACTCATTTTACGAAGGCATTAGGATTATTAGCCACAACAGAGAGCACTGTGACGTGTGTAGACTCACCATTGGGGAGTGGATCGCTCATTTTCTTTATATGCCGGGGTGTGGGGGTAGAGATTGGTAGCTTGATATTACCAGCAGACATGTTAGTCTTAGATATGCATGAGCACGGTGTTATTATCAGTATGGATTGGCTCGCAGCTTACAGAGCCATGATAGATTGTTTCGGTGGGAGTATTATCTTTGCCATTCTGGGGCAAGAGATGTTTATAGTGGCGATGCCTCGCCCAGAGGGAGGCTCGACCGCTCATTTGTATTACATAGAGGAGGATACCTTTAAGGAGGTTGTGATTCCCTTAGACTCGATCCCAGTTGTTCATGAGTATTCCGATGTGTTTCAGGAGATACCAGGCTTACCCCCCAGTCGAGAGATAGATTTTGTCATAGATTTATTACCAGATACTCGACCTATAGTGCGCGCTCCATACCGTATGGCTCCGGCGGAAATGCGAGAGCTACGAGATCAGATAGAGCAACTGTTAGGTCAGGGCTTCATTCGCAGGAGTACCTCACCTTGGGGCGCTCCACTTTTGTTTGTGAAGAAGAGAGATGGTTCACTGAGACTATGTGTGGACTACCGGGAGTTGAAAAAGGTCACGATACGAAATAAGTATTTGTTACCTCGAATCGATGATCTGTTTGACCAGCTGAGGGGAGAAACTTTCTTTTCGAAGATAGATCTGAGGTTGGGGTACCATCAGTTGCGTATTAGGGAGCAGGATGTTTCAAAGACTGCTTTCTTGACGAGATATGGGTCCTATGAGTTCAGAGTGATGCCATTCGGACTCAAAAATGCTCCATCCGTATTCATTGACTTGATGAACCGGGTGTTCAGAGAGTTCTTGGATCAGTTCGTCATTATTTTCATAGATGACAGTCAGATATATTCACACTCCGAGGAGGAGCATGCCGAGCACTTGAGGCAGGTTCTTCAGACTCTACTAGAGCATCAGCTGTATGCTAAGTACAAGAAATGCGGGTTCTGGTGACGTGAAGTGCAGTTCTTGGGACATGTTGTTTCTGAACAGGGGATAGCAGTTGACCCGAGTAAAGTGTCAGCGGTGAGGGAGTGGGGACAGCCCACGACACCGACGGAAGTGCGTAGTTTCTTGGGGTTAGCCGGATACTACAGGAGATTCATTCAGGGATTCTCCAAAATAGTGGTTCCATCGACGAAGCTGACTCACAAGGGGGTGGCATATGTTTGGGATGATGCTTGTCAATTGGCTTTCGATGAGCTGAAAGATAAGCTTACTTCAGCTCCGGTCCTTGCTTTACCTAAACCGGGCATGGAGTACCTGGTTTACATCGATGCCTCTTTACGGGAACTTAGGGGAGTACTTCAGCAGGAGGAAAAGGCTATAGTGTTTGCCTCCCGCAAGCTTAAGCTGCATGAGAAGAATTATCCCACCCACGACCTAGAGTTAGCAGCGGTCGTTTTCGCATTGAAAATTTGGAGGCACTATTTATTGGGAGAGAAATTCCGCTTGTTCACAGACCACAAGTCACTGCAGTACCTGTTCACTCAGCGAGAGCTGAATATGCGTCAGCGCAGATGGTTAGAGTTTGTGAAGGACTATCAGTTCGACATTCAGTACCATCTGGGGAAGGCCAACGTAGTTGCTGATGCATTGAGCCGTAGACCGGTAGACGATGTAGCGAACGTCTGGAAAGCAAAGTGGAAGGATTTGGGTCACCAGGACGTAGTATCCCGTTCCTTCATATATGTCATGACAGTGACACCCGAGATTGTTATGAGGGTGATACAGGCATAGACCGCGGACCCATTTTGCCAGGAGCAGATTGTACGACTCTTAGCCGAGGGTGCTGAGTCCTATTTTGTTAGTTCTAATGGGGGTTTAAGGTTTAATGGGAGATTGGTGGTTCCAGAAGGAGCAGACTTACGTCATGCAGTGATAACCCAGTCTCACGGGTCCCGAATTGCGGTACATTCTGGGAGAGATAAGATGTACCAGGATATGAGGCGGTAATACTGGTGGAGTGGGATGAAAAAGGATATTGTTGAGTTCGTGTCCAAGTGTTCTACCTACCAGCTGGTAAAGGTAGACCATCAGAAACCGTCAGGGTTTCTTCAGCCATTGGAAATACCCGCGTGGAAGTGGGAGAGTATTTCCATGGATTTTATTACAGGGTTACCTACATCACAGCGGGGCCACGAATCCATCTGGGTGATTGTGGATCGTTTGACCAAAGTGGCTCATTTTCTACCGGTGCGAACAGACTAGACCACGGGTCAGTATGCTCAGTTATTCATTGCTGAGATTGTCAGATTGCATGGGGTGCCCCTAAATATTGTGTCAGATAGAGACAAGATTTTTGTGTCGCGTTTCTGGGAGAGCTTTCAGGAGGCTATGGGTACAGAGTTGAGGTTGAGTTCAGCTTATCACCTACAGACAGATGGACAGACAGACCGTACTAATCAGATGTTGGAGGATATGTTACGCATGTGTGTCCTTGATTTTGGAGGAGGTTGGGAGCCACATCTTCCACTGGTAGAGTTCGCTTATAATAATTCTTATTAGTTCACGATTGGCATGGCTCCATTCGAGGCTTTGTATGGCAGGCCTTGTCGTTCTCCAACTTGTTGGCTAGAGGTGGGGGATAACAAGTTTCTAGGGCCAGAGGTGATTCAGGAAACCTCCGCGAGGATTAAGATGATCAGGAGTTGCATTCGGGTAGCACAGGACGGGCAAAAGAGCTACGCTGATGCGAAACGTTTCTTTCGAGAGTTTAATGTAGGGGACCAAGTATTACTACGTGTATCTCCTATGAAGGGAATGATGAGGTTCTGGAAGAAAGGGAAATTTTCCTCGAGGTACGTGGGACCATTTCCCATTATCGAGAGGATTGGGCTGGTAGCATACAGATTGGGATTGCCAGAACATTTACATCGCATCCACGATGTATTCCACATCTCGTCTTTGAGACGATACCTTTGGGATGATATGGCCCATACCCACATCGCGATAGATGAGATAGACTTACAGCCTGACAGCTCTTACGAGGAGAGACCGGTGGCTATCCTAGACCATAGAGAGAGTAGATTGAGGTCGAAGGTAGTTCCACTTGTACGGGTCCAGTGGGAGCATCATAATATGGAGGAATCGACTTGGGAGTGAGAGAGATATCCAGATTTATTCTTACCAGGTATGCCTTATATTCCGAATTTCGGGATGAAATTCAGTTATTACGGGGGAAGTATGTAATACCTCGTATTTTTACGCTTTATAAATTTGGGGATTTATTAAATTTAATGTGAGTTATTAATTTAATATAAATTCAGAATTTATTAATTTTAATTACTAACGTGACGAGAGTTAGTAATCATTGGAAACTTGTTGAATATTACTAATGAGTAAAGTAATATAATATTGGTACTATTAAATGTCACGAGTGAATAAAATGACAATTTTGAAAATTTAAGTCGGGATGCGCCCGTGTCGCGTCGGGACTACATATTGATTAATAAAAGTGAATAAATTATAAGTTGCTCGTATGTTCATTTTAAGTGCGCTGAAGTGTCCGGAAGGGTCTAAATAGTCAGAAAAGTGTACCCGAGGGTTTAGTTTGGGTCTCGGGGCGTTTTTAGGCTTCATTAGTACCCCAGGAGGGCATTTTGGACATTTTGTAATTTTGGGCAATTAAAACCACGAATTTTCAAGGGTTATATCAGATGTCTAAGGTTGTCTTCTAGGGTTAACACAACCAAATACTAGTGACGACCATAGGAGAGGGAAGGAGAGAGCTTGCCAAGGTGTTCTAGGCCGAAAATTCATCCGGTTGCACCGCCACCACCACCAACGCGTAGATCGCGCGATGGGGAATGCAATCACACCAAATTCGTCCACAAATCAGAACTCTAAAATTCCCAGGTAAGTATTTATCTTTCTTATTTTCGTTAATGAATCATTCATGTTAGTCTAGGGTGATTAGGATGAGTTTCATAAAAGAAAACCCATGTTGGAGATAGGAAAATCGCATGTAGTAATGATATGAATGAAAATCTGGAAACCCCCTTCATGTGTAGAGGTTTAACCACGGATTTATGACGAATTAGAAGTAGAAATTCTGGAAAAAAGACTGATTAGAACAAAGTTAAAGAAATTTCTAGGGTTCTTGAGATTGACATAAGTTTTGGCTCATTAATCCATAGATATTGATGAAAATTCGCATGCTTTACGTAAGAGATGTTTATTTTAGGTTTATAATGTTTGTAGTACGAATTTCTGGGAGTTTGGGTGTTAAAAATCTGAATTTGGTTAATGTTGGATGATAGAACCCGTAACTGTTAATCTGCAGAATTCTCCATACCTGTTTGATCGATCGATCAAACCAGGAGTGTCGATCGATCGACTCATCGATCGATCGAGCTCCTACCATCGATCGATCGACCCCTCCTGGCAGACTCATATTTCCCCCTTTTAAATAGTTGAATTAAATTTAAATGAGTAATAATCCTTAGACATCCTTATTAAAATATTTTGGGAGATAAAGAAGACCAGTAGGACTAATTAATAATTATGAGACCTTTAATGTAAGACGAGAGTTACATTTTTGGGATGTTTATATATAAGGGACGATGGAATTATGTATTAAAGGGAGAGACGCGTAAGATAGTTACGTTGGAAAATAGATGAGTACCTACTGAATTCTATACTTGGGAGGATAAAGTCCATGAGTGTTTCGTAGTAAGTTGGAATAATCCCTCATATTAAAGTAAGAGACGAACCGTTATACGTGATAACTAAATAATGAGAAATACGGATAAATGTCATAATTATGGGTTGTGAGATGAACTTAAATTTAATGTGGTAATAGGAGTATATTTATATGACTGTGTTTATGCATATACTATATACGTGTGAAAACCATGCCCGCGCTACTTGCTATCCCTGAGGTTACCGCTCTGGGACGGTCTTATCTCGATGAGCCTTTTTGGGGGATATTGACTCGTACCCTAGAAGATAGAGATCCTTTGGTACGGGCTAATCGGATCGATAGTCGAACGGCCTAAGAGACGTGGGGGCATGTGCTGACCTCTTAGAGACCGGGACTCTATGCTTCGCCTCAATGTTATTTGTGTTTGTGTTAATACAGTTCGAGAGTGATTCCGAACTTGTATTTCCCTTAGTACGGGTGATACGGGGACTGGATAGCAGAGTATGCCCGTACCATAATTATTATGTGGAGTGCCGCTAGAATATATATTACATAAGTAATTAATATATATATTAAATTCTGAAATGTGGAAACTACCTACCGTGTTTATTACAAGTAAGAGATGAATAATGATTTCAATTTGAAAATGCGTGTTGTGAAGTATAATATGTTACTAGGAAACTTTATTAGCAAATAAGGTTAAAAATGAGAGCTTTGAGATTAAATAAAATTTAATTCTTAACAGTTGAATTGGTCAGTTTAAATCTTACGAGCGACCTAAGACAAAGTAAGCTAGACCGTTGGGAAGGTTAGTGCAATAGGTGTGCACATTAGAAGAGAGGTGAGAATTTCTCAAGGGAGTTTCGCACTAATATATTGTTGCATTGGCCAGTAAACATTTTAAATACTTGCTAAACAAATTTTAAATCATTTTTACAATCGGGCTCTGACCCGTTTCCATTTTTTTTTCTCTCTTGTATATATATGTATATATTACAGGTGCCCAGCCACATGGGCGTCTTGCATAGGATCCTTTGGAAGGAACGCGCTGCAGCTTAGGTGGGAGTTTTAGGCCTCTTGCTTAGACGACTTCATTTGTTGATTCCACTCATAGTTCCATTTATTTAGTTGGGCATGTGTCGCCCTTTTCCATTATTCGGTTGTCTATGGGATATTTTGACTTGTTTATTTCCATTATTCAGTTGTTTTATTTGACATTGTGATTCTTTTATTCCCAGTATTTTCACCTTGGGATTTATTGTTGTCAGGATGTTTTTCCTTTAAGTTTAAATGTAGGAATCTAGTTGTTGAATGTTTAGATTAATTGGATTATATGTTCCAGGTTAATTGTTGTGTGATTCTTTAATTACGAATTTTGTAAAGTTTTAAATGTCGGTTTTTATAAATAAAATTTAGAAATTAATGTCTAAAATGGTTTTGACACTTAGCTTAATTATTTAGGGTGTTTAAATTGGAAAAAATATTTTTACGACAGTGATGCTAAGAATGATCCAACTGTTCACCTTGATTTTAATTTAATAAAGGAGTGATCGTCCGGTATTTAATTAGGCGGGGTGTCACATTTTCTCTCTGGTTTCTCTCTTATCTCTCTCCCTCTCTCTTCTCTCCTCTCTCTTCTCTCTCTATTTAAACTAACTGCCAACCATCCCCAAATGCTGAGGGTAAGGCTCTTTATATAGCAGGCTAGGAAAGATCGATAAGGTTGGTGCAAATCTAAAGGCTGAGATTTAGTCTTGGCCTTTTGACTCTGATCCGACTGTTGAACATCAGCGATGATTTAAATAAGTGCTGATTGGTCTAGAGAAGTTCACAGGGATTAAGTTAGGATGCATACAGAACGTTGATAAAAGAGATCCAAGGGCTGATAAGGTGTAGGAGTTATGAGTCTACTAACAAACACAAATCAGACCGTTGTGTAAGAGACAAGTGTAGGCCCAGATGAACACTCACACGCGTGTTTAAAAAATAATTACACACGCACCCTCAAGTGTCAAGCGCATTCGGATCCTACCCAACTCAACTTTCAGGTATAAAAAATTAATAACAGTAATTAAAGAATGACACCAAAAGTTTTATAAACCAAGTTTTAATTGAAAAAATCATTTAAAAATTATTTAAAATTCCCAAAAAATTATTAAAATCAATTTAAATGGGATTAAACACGCACAACTCACACACAGTCAAATAATACAATATATGAACAATGTATGCAACCCTAGTGTGTGTGATTGAGATTTATACCTACAATTGAATCAAGTGTGTCTTAAGAAGAAGATTCTGAGGCTCTTTGGTATCTAGGGAATGGGACTCTAATTTTGTCACAGATTTTCAAACTAGATGAGCACTTATACAATGTAGACTCAAGTGAGTCAAGAGTATAAGGTGGTTCAATCTCCCCTTTTGGAAATATGAGACAAAATCTCCTTTGAGTCATCTAGGACTCGAAGGGCTACAAATAAATAAGGAAAAACCTATTCCTATACAAAAATTCTATCTACCCATTTCCTAGAAAAAGAAAATTACATAACTCAAGTAATTACAAACCAATACCCTAATAACATCTGTTGAATACAACTGTACAGATTCCTGCAAATAACACTAAGATCAAGCTTATTAATCAAATGTACAAACAAAACTGAACTCATAAGACTCAAACTGCTTCCCCATTTTGTCTCAAATGGATAAAGGGAATAATACTTAAGTCATAGGAGTTTATTCAGCACACACCATTCCTATTGATTTTCACAAAGCAAGAAATCTATTGTAATCCAAAGGTTTGGTAAACATATCTGCGAGTTGCAAATCAGTAGGAAGATAATTGTTTTCTAATTCCTTAGTCTCAACTAATTCGCGTATAAAATGATGTCTAATTTTTATATGTTTAGTTCGTGAGTGTTGAACATGATTTTTAGAGATATTCATCGCGCTTTGATTATAACAATAGATATGTAGTTGATCTTCTTGAATACCATAATCATTAAGCATTTGCTTAATCCAAAGTAATTGAGCACAAAAACTACCAGTGGCTATGTATTCTTATTCAGCTGTGGACAAAGAAGTACAGTTTTGTTTCTTACTACTCCATCATACCAAATTGTTACCGATATGGTAGCACGCTCCTGATGTGCTCTTACTATCATCAGTATACCCTGCCCAGTCGGCATCAGTGTATCGTATTATAGTACTAAGAGTATCATTGGTGTACCACAGTCCTAAATTTAGAGTGACTTTTATGTATTTTATAATTCTTTTTATACATACTAAGTGGATCTCTTTAGGATTATTTCGATAACGGCCACACACGCAAACTGTGTACATAATATTAGGACACGAGGCAGTAAGGTATAGTAAGGTTCCTATCATACTACGATACAGAGTAGGATCTATGGATTTTCCATTCTCATCCTTAGATAATTTGATCATAGTACTCATGGGAGTTTTAGCTTCTTTGGCACTTGCAAGACCAAACTTTGTGACAATCTCTAAAGCATATTTTGATTGCGAAACAAATAAGCCTTCTGAATTCTGTTTGACTTGAAGACCTCGGATGTGATACCCCGCCCTAGAAAATAAATAATGAATAATAAATTGATGATTTTGTTCGAAGGAAATTTTTTAGGAATAAATATATAAAGGAATTACGCCAAAATGGCACGAAAAGTAATTAAGGAGAAAAAGAATCTCCATGTGCATGGTTCGCATGGATACACATTTAAGTCCTAATAGTCCTAGTAAGTATGTTGGTTAAGTTTTATGCGCAAATTCCAATGAATGATTGTGACACGGTCGTAGTTAATATAACACGATTTTTGTCAGCGCGTGTTGCGCACGACGCGGACTTGCGCAATTTTTGTAGGACAATTGGAGAAGGATAAAAATAGTATGACTACATATTTGGGACCGTAAAAATTCATATAAAAATACCATGAGGTCAAAAGTCAAAAAATAAATAAAAAATAATTAAAAATTATTTTTCGTCAAAAAAATAAAAGTGCTCACAAAATTCTGAAAATCATCATACCGACTTAAAATTTAATTTTGAGCAACTTTATCTTCTTGAATAATTCATCTAATACCATTTTTTGGAAATTTTCTACTCGGCGAGATTGTATAAAATAGGTTGTTTTCCACTTCCTTTTGTTTCTTGGATTCTTGTAATCATCCTCCCACTTCATCCCACCCCTTTTCAAACATGGGTTGTAAAGACTAGCATGTGAGGGTGGTGGAGAATTTTCACATGGGTTCTATGAGTGGTATGAGTTGTAATTGAGTTATAAATGAGAAAGGAGGGACATGGGCTTAATCATTCACATCCCCATCAGATTTATCCCATTTCTCTTATTCCCTTAAGCTTCTCTAAGTCAGCTACCATTCTCAAATTCGTAGGTGTCCTTACCCCATCCATAAACCACCATGAAACCCCCATATTTTAGCCTAGAAATACCATATTTCACCATGTATAACCATAGGAAGGATGATGGGTTATTGGAGATGTTATTCTTGGAGATTTATGGAAGACTATAGAGCTATTTGGAGACTTAAAAGAGGAAGATAAAGAAGAGCTTGGAAGGAATCTCTAATGGAGGGCTTTTATTGTAACCCCTTTGAGGCCACCTTTGGAGGTGGGGGTTACTCCTCCTACACCACCATTCAACCACCATTTTGGAGTCTTAAGAGGTGGGAAAATTTTACTTTGATTGAGGTTTAGAGTTTGATAATTTTTAGAATAATATTTACATATAGTAGACTTGATATATGTAGAATTTTAGCTACTTTACAACTTTATGTTGTTTAGTCATCATATCATCATTTGGTGTGTAGAAATGAGTTTTTAAGAAGAAATTTTGATGGGTTCAAAAGGATGATAAATTTCAGAATATTATCCTAGAACATTTTATGAAATAAAATGTGTTAAAATGATGTTTCAATGGTAAATAATGTAATTTCATGTTTAGAAAAATATTGGGCTAATATAGGCCATTTTTATGAAATAAAAATGGGGTTTCTTACCAAAATGATGAAGTAGAAAAAGAAATTGGACTTTTACTTAAATGGGTGTTTTTTAGATGCATGAACTCATAATAAGAAATAAATGGGGTTGATATGTAAATAACCAAAGTATGAAATGCTTACTTTTAAATTGATACTTAAGAGTAATTAAATAAAGTCAAGAAGGCCAAAAGGGTTGATAGTGGCCAAATGGGTATTTAAAATGTGTACAACTTATTTTGGAAACATAAATGGAAATAAAGTCTTTTTACTAAAATTTGGAATTTATTACTGAAATTATGTTGGAAATATCAAAAATATACTTTGAGAAGTTATAAAATGGTTTTTGGCAAAATTAGTATGTTTAAATCGATTTAAAAGTATAATATTTGTGTGAAACAAGTAGTAGTGGCATTGTCGCAAATATAGTGAATAGTGTGCTGTCAAGAAAATATTTGACAATTAAACGTATTAATTAAGTTTGATAAAAGGAGATTAATGATATATTTTTGCTAAGTAAAAATAATGAGTTTCACTAAAATGATAAGTGTGAAATATGGATAAAAATATAGTTTTTGACAAGTGTTAAGTGGTTAAAAGTGTTTTGAGAATTAAGTTGAAAAGTTAGTAACTATTTTGGAAACAACACTTGTTAAATGGCTAAATGCGTGTTTGACAAGAAATGGGTAAATTGGTAAATTTACGTAAAGCGGAACATTTTTTATGAAATAAAAATGTCAATGAATAGTTTGGAAGAAAAAGGATTGATTTTCCAAGTGAGAATAAATGTGAAAATTGAGAATAATGTTGAAACACATGAAAAAAGATAAGAAAGGATACTTGCATGATGCCAAGAATTAAGGAGGGCATGACGTCCCTAGTGGTGAAAGACCCCAAAGCCCTGTACAGATGAGCATATGGCGACTGGATACCGATGGTGTAGAGCCCGTGAAATCCAGGAATAATGGCTAGACTCCAAGGCAAAGATTGATAATTCTTGTAATAAGAAATGAAGAATGAGAATATTCTTAAAAATTAATGCAAATAAATCTTTGAGGTTTGCAAAAGGTTAAAACATGGAAATAACCAAAGTTTTCATGAAATAATAAATATTTTGTGTCGTGTGGAATATAAGTTTCTCAACGAAAATGAATATTTTCCAAACACGAGGTGTGCGTGTCATAAAGATTATTTTAATGAGAATATTAAAATAATGGCAAAATAATTCTAGCGTGAGTTAATAAACGTTGAATAGATGGATATTTTCAAGAAAAGAAAGGTTCCTATAAATGATTAACCGTGTGCGTTAATGGGAAAGAATGTGATTTTAAAGAAAGATTATTTAAAATGACTATTTTGAGAAAGTCAAAGAGGATGGGCGGGGATAAATATATTTTTGGAATAAAATGATTTAATACATCGGAGCATGTATTTTCAAAAGTATATATGTATCTATGTACATATTTTCATGAGCATATAGTGAGTGAGTATTCTTTTCTGCCGTTCGTTTGTATGTTGCATTTGTATAAATCCCACTGAGCCTTTCGCTCACTCCCTCCTCTTTGTTACGGCAGGTTGTATGCGGTTTCGTACTTTGAGAGCGTTATACAGGTAATATTACTTGCATTAACGTTAGTAGCTCTGTTTACTTGGCCTTGGGGGCACTTCCCTTAGGTCCCGCACGTAGTTTATTTTACATTGAAATCGCATGTTAAGCAAAGCGTAATCTTATTTAATAATAAAACTGGAATAGTGACGTTATTTAGGTTATTCGTTGCACCCCACACTTGAAACTCGGATCGGATCAGGGTCGATCCTATAATAACCCTTAAATCCGGTTTAGGGCATCACATAGGAAAAATTGTAACTCCGCCATAAGAGACATTTGAACTTATTTATGCATACTTTCAGAAAAAAATTTAACTTCTGAGGGGGATGTTGATCCAAAAATGATATTGTGAACATAAACTTGAGCTATAATAATATGTTTATCAAAATGTTTGATAAATAGGGTTTGATCATTTCCACCTCTCTTAAAACCTTTATCTAAGAGAAAATTGGAAAGGCGCTCATACCAAGCTCTTGGCGCTTGTTTTAGGCCATACAAAGCCTTTTTAAGATGATAAACATGGTTTGGATACTAAGGGTCAATAAACCCTTTTGGTTGTTCGACATAGGTCTCTTCAGTCAAGATTCTATTAAGAAAGGCAGGCTTTACATCCATTTGATAAAGCGTAAAATGCAAGTAACAAGCTATGGCAAAAAGAGGACGAACAAATTCTAATAAAGTAACAGGAGTAAATGTCTTGTTAAAATCTATTCCTTCAATTTGAGAATATTCTTGAGCCACTAATCTGGCTTTGTTTCTAATGACTATCCCACTTTCATCAGTTTTATGTTTAAATAACCAACGTGTGCCAATTACCTTTTTATGATGAGGCCTAGGTACAAGATACCAAACATCATGAATGATAAATTGAAGAAGTTCATAGCAGAAATCCATTGAGGGCCATTCAATGCCTCATTTACATTCTTTGGTTCCACAAGGGAAACAAAACATTCATAATGAGCATAGTTTTTTAATTGAGATCTTGTACGTACAGGCTCACAAGGTTTACCAACAACGTTATCTATGGGATGATCTTTAGAAACCCAGTTAGGTACTTCAGGTTTGTTAATTGGTAAAGAATCATCTATTTCTGGAGAGTCTTTTTCTAAAACGTTTTCAGACTCTTCCACAATAGTTGGTTCTCCAGTCTTGCTCTCAACAGTAGTGTCACTTACAATAACGTTTATGGATTCCATTAAAGTCTTTGTGCGAAGATTATAGACATGGTACGCTTTACTGTCAGGAGAATATCCTAAGAAAATAGCTTTATCTCCACGAGTCTCTAATTTGGATAAGTGTTCTCTGTCTTTATAGACATAACATGTACTATAAAAAGTTCTAAGGTATTTAAGATTAGCCTCCTTCCCATACCATAGTTCGTAAGGAGTTTGTTTTGCATTCTTCCTAAGATAGACCCTATTTATGATGTGGCAAGTAGTACGAATTGATTCTACCTAAAAATATTTAGGTAAACACTTGGCATGAATCATAACTCTTTCCATCTCTTGAAGGGTACGATTCTTTCGCTCAACAATTCCATTTTATTGAGGAGTCTTAGGAGCACTAAATTCATGTTTGTAACCATTATAGTCACAGTACTCTATAACACATGTATCTATGAATTCTACACCTCTATCAATAGGAATTCTATTTACTTGAGTGTCCTTCTCATTTTCAATACGAAGTAAGATTTTTAAAAAAGTTTTGAAAGTGTCAGACTTTTGTTTTAAGAAGGCTACCCAAGTAAACCCGGTGAAGTCATCTACCATAACTAGAATGTAACTGTGTCCACAGAGACTCACAGTATGAGAAGGACCCATTAGGTCCATATGGATGAGCTCCAAGGGTTTAGAGGAAAGAATATCATTAACATTCTTATGAGGCTCTTTAACAATTTTGCCTTCCTGACATGATCCACAGGCAATGTTAGAAATTGGTTTGATCTTTGGAATTCCTCTAACTATTTCTTGTGAAGACAATCTACTAAGGCTATCATAATTTATGTGACCCATTCGATTATGAAATATTTCATTGTCATCCATTCTGGCAATGTTACAGACATCAGTACTGTTCTGGACAGTATAACAATTGTCAGGAGTCCTATAATTACGCACTCACCTTTTTCATTTAAAATTTTGTAATTATTCTTTGAAAATGCGATAGTATGATTTGAGTCACAAAATTGAGAAATACTAAGTAGATTAGTCTTAAGACCTTTTACTAGAAGAACATTTTGAAGAACAGGCATTCCTTCTTCTTGGAGTGTTCCTTTACCAATGATTTGAGATGATACACCATCACCAAAAATGACTTTTCCCCCAGCAAAGATGGTTTGTTTAAAAGTTTTGTATCATCACCAGTCATATTCTTTGAACACCTAGAGTCTAAATACTAACCAGAGGGAGTGTGTTCATCTTTTAAAGCAGTAATCACAATATTACACTTCATCTGGGGTAATAACTCATCTTTCCAAACCCAAACAATTCTTATTTTTGTTATGCGCATATTGGCTCTCATTTGATGAAATTTGTGAGTATTAGATTTTTCTTGAAAGATATTTTGCGCATGCATTTGATTTTTATGAAGGATATGAGCATTTGGTTTAATAAAGTTCCTTATAATCCTTCTTGGAAATGATCTTTTAGTTTTGGTCTTTCTCTTTCTACAGTTCGAGTTTTTATCTAGTTGTCTAGGCAGGATATAATTGTTACGACTTCTCCTAGAGTAGTTAAAGTTCTGGTATAGAGGAGTATTATAGACAGGTTTTACAAAACGTCTAGAGTAGCAACCTTCAAAAGAATGATCGTATATGTCACAGTATGAGCAATATAAATTTCTTGAAGAGGGTATCTCCTTAGGAAAATCTCTAAACATAGGTTTCATGACATTTTGACGTTGAACCTTATTCCTAGGGAGTACATTTTGGAACGAAGAAACACTCTTCCTAATTGGAGGGTAGATGTATTTAGCCTTAGGCAAACTATCACACTTAGAGTGACTTGATTCCCCAATATCTAATTTTTGTTGTTTTTTGTCAAACTCATCATTTAAAGCTTGAAAATCTGGACAGGTTTCTATAAGTCTTTTGCCACCTGACACAAACATAGTTGGTTGAAAGTTTTTAATTTGTGTTTTTGAATTTGGGCAAAACCCTATTCCAGTTCGATCATCAGAATTGGTTTTTGAATCAGCAACAAAACCATAAAAACAGTTGGAATTAGTTTCAAATTTGGCAAATTTTTTGAAAACGGTTGCTATCTTTTCTTTAGCCTGTTCCAATTTTAATAATGTCCCTTTATATTTTTTCTCGAGAGTTTCATTTATTTCAATCAAATTCTTCAATTTTTGATCAAAACTTTTGACTTCATTCTCATGAGTTAGACATTGGGTAGTATACTCTTTAGCGTTAAGTTTAACCATCAGACTTAGGTCTTCTAAGGATTCATTTCTTGAACTCACACACACATTGACATCGTCGTTATCGTTTTCCCTTTGACTCACACACCCCGTAGTAGAACTAACATTGTTCTCAGAAATTAAAGCATCTAAACTAGTAGAAGCATGATTCATAACGGCAGAGGTAGAGCTACTAACATCATTCACATACATAGGCATATGCATATCATCATTATAGACTATCTTGGCAAAGAAAGACATGAAAGGATAAAAAACATTAGATGACTCAGGTTCCTCATTTTTAGAATCACTTGAATCATCCCATGTCTTGCAAATGTTGGCCCTAGTATGTTTATTGGTCGTGTTCAAGTTAACTCTACAATCTTGTGCTATATGACCTAATTTACCACATCTAAAAGATTCAATGTTCTTGAAGTCTTTGTTTGGTCTCGTATGAATGTCCTTGTGATGTTTATCTTGACCTTTCTCATGAGGTTTATGGTTAGACTGAGTTGAATAGTTTGGCTTGCCTTGTCTGTTTGCCATTTTATTTCTAAATCTGACAATTTTCTTAAACTGTTTTGACATCAAGGCAATTTGATTATACAAACTATTTATATCACATTCCTTATCAGAGTCATTATTGGGAATACTAAGATCAGGTTTCATCAGCTTAGAGGAAAAACTTAAATTGGAACTAGTATGTTTCCTATGGGACCGGGTCAATTGTTTCTTAAATTCTAATTCCATTTCCACAGTTCTCTGTTTACTAATGAGTAATTCAGGAGTGAGATTTTGGTCACTCATTCCCTCAATAGCATATTTTTTGTTATCAAATCTCTGTGGTAATGATCTTAGAATTTTAGAGACAATTTATTGTCTATCATATGTTATCCCATTAGCATGCAGTTTGGTCACAATATTAGTCAAAGTCATCAAATGACTCAGAGTCATACATGATTAAAGAGTTATACTGCTGGATAAGCATCTGTGTTTTAGCAGCCTTAACTCTAGTGTCATCTTCATATGCAGTAACCAGTGTATCCAAAGCTTCCTTAGAAGTGGTACAAGATGAGATTCATTTGAATTTATGTTCATTTATGGACATAAAAATGGCATTCTTGCCTTTGTTATTGTTCAGAGAGGCTTGCTTCTCCTCTCGAGTAAATTCACTTAATACTTTCTTAATCCTCTCATTGCTTCCTTCAGTGGATGGTTTAGTAGGATAAGTATAACAATTTTCAACAATATCCCATACATCATCTTCTAAGGTTCCTTATATGAAAGAAACCATCCTTACTTTCCAGTAAGGGAAGTTGTTTCAATCAAAGAGAGGAGGTATGGACAAGTTACCAAATCTTTCAGATTTCTCATCCATTCTTTGATTTTAAGAAAACAATTTCAGAAACACAAGATCTTTAAAAATAATTTCCAAGGCTCTGATACCAATTGAAAAAGCTGTTACTCAAGTCGTTTAATTCAGGATTAAACAGTCTAAGTAACTCCGAACTGTTTTTTGTAGAAACTATTTTCTTTAAATCAAAACCAGTTAATCACAAGATGTGTTTAATGAAAATGTACGAGATATGATCAAGAATTTATAACTAGTTTTGAAAACCAAAACTAAAACAGATTAAGTCAACTAAATCAGCACAACCACAAGAATGAGATGAGGAGATGTAAAAAGATTAAGGACAAGGCGTTTTTAATATGGTAAAACCTCACCCAACTGAGGAAACATCCACGGTGACTTCTAAGTCATAAACCAAAAATCCACTAAAACAAAATATACAAGTTACAAACTATATAACACACATGCCCACAAAACAGACCTATACAAGTTTAGAGTATGTACCCTCTGGTTTTATTCTAACTTTTCTGCAGATCTGATATTGATGTTTCTGTCTCAGTTTGATAACTTCTCCACTTTGTTCCAGTCTTTACGTCGACTCTTGAAGTTTCAAGATCTTACAGCCAACACTTTTTGTGTTATTGTGTGACAAGTATTTGTGAAAGTGTTCTAACACATACATGCACACACACACACACACACACACACACACACACACACACACACACACACACACTTATTTATACAAACAAGCCCTAGAAAATTATAGATCAGATCTAAATGATGCTGTTTTCAGTTTCTCTTTTCTTTAGAAACAAAAAGACTTTATTTGACCTCTCAAATAATCCCAGAATCCAAGGCTACCTTGCTCGAAAGATGGTTCAAGGTCTTAATCAATTTCATAGGTTTTGAAAATATTTTTGAAATTGAAAACCACCAATTGCGATTCCAACTTGGTTAAAACTCTTGTTTCATAAGAACTACAAACAAAAAATATATTTGTTGATTCTAACGTTTTGAAAAACATTTACAGAACAGTAATCAACAAACGTGTTTTCTCAAGATGAGAAACTAAATAATGTAGATCTAAGTGTAATATAACATAAAATAGGCAGATTTATAGTTTCTATGAAAAAGAAATACAGATCTAACCGAAATGCTTAAGTTGGACATAAGATCTCAAACTCAGAGGATTTAAACCACGATCTTCCTTCAAAACTCTACCAAAGTAACTCTCAAACACTCAAGTATGGTGTTTAGTGTAAACGATTTAAGAAAAATGAATTAAGGTTTGAAATAGGTTAGGATTTTCTCTCTGGTTTCTCTTTTTCTCTCTATCCTCTCCTCTCTCTCTATTTTGAGAAACTACCAAAAGTCCCCAAATCCTGAGGGTAAGCCTACTTATATAGTTGGCTAGGAAGGATCGAGAAGGTTGGTGCAAATCTAAAGGTTGAGGTTTAGTCTTGGTCTTTTGACTTTGATCCAACGGTTTAACATCAACGGTGATTTAGACAAGTGTTGATTGGTCTAGAGAGGCTCACAGGATTTGAGTTAGGACGTATACAGAACATTGATAAAAGAGATCCAAGGGCTGATAAGGTGTGCGAGTTATGAGTCTACTAACAAACACAAATCGGACCGTTGTGAAAGAGACAAGTGTAAGGCCCAGATGAACACTCACACGTGTGTTTAAAAAATAACTACACACGCACCCTCAAGTGTCAAGGGCATTCGGATCCTACTCAACTCAACTTTCAGGTATAAAATATTAATAACAGTAATTACTGAATGACCCCAAAAAGTTTTATAAACCAAGTTTTAATTAAAAAAAATCATTTAAAAATTATTAAAAATTCCCAAAAAATTATTAAAATCAATTTAAATAGGATTAAACACATACAACTCACACACAATCAAATAATACAATATATGCAACCCTAGCGAGTGTGATTGAGATTTATACCTGCAAGTGAATCAAATGTGTCTTAAGAAGAAGATTCTAAGGCTCTTTGGTATCTAGGGAATAAGACTCTAATTTTGTCATATATTTCCAAACTAGATGTGCACTTATAACGTCTCACATTAAGTGCACTAGATGTGCACTTGATACAAAAGTTCTGGTTGTCCATCCCGAACCAACCTATTTCCATCTGTAAGTGGTACGCCTGAAGACGGTCTCACTATATCTCACCAGACACCAACTTCCACTTATAACGTCTCACATTAAGTGGTACTTATACTCCCCTTCTTCCTCAGGGTATGCCAAGAGTTTCGCCCAGTGCACTTTGTTCGCCACAATGTGCACTTTTGGGCTCTCCATACCTTATTGACATCACCATTCTATTTACGCTCAAGTCACTCTCAACATTCAACTGAGTTAGACTTTGCTCCAAATTTCACAATATTTAGAGTTTTCCTCTTTTCAAGAGATATCCTTGTAGATTGCTTCTCATATCCTGTCAACCCATCTCGGGTGTGCCAACTCTCAATGCACACCTATACTTGGATTATCGTCATTCTGACACGACGTTCGATCCATTATACCATTTCGGCTTTATTTATGACTGCCCCACAGGCATATATTCCTCATATTTATTCTCCTGTTCTCTTATCTCAGATGATTTTGAAATCAGCTAACCAGTGAGCCCATACACCCTATAATTCGTTCATATTAATGTAAATATCACATAAGTTTCACACGTAATACACATAATCTCGTTTCCCTCGCATTCACAATATGGCTATGATACTTGGGTATTCTCAACCCATAAATCATGAAATTTTAATTCTCATTAGCATCGTTCCACCCTTCAATTTACGGTGAAAAGAAGAAAAATTTCCAGTGCTCTCTCATGGCACTACATGCTCCACTGGCCTTAAATCAGAATATAACTTTCAACTCATTATTATAACTAAACTCTTGTATAATAACCAAGGTAGCAGACTCGTGGACTAAAGATCAAACATCTCACCACTTCCGACGATGGGCTAAGTTTCATGCGTGGGACGTCTCGCAAAGAGAAATCAAAACAAGGAACCCCCCCGATACACTACTACCTAACATTGTCAGAACATCGAAATCTGTTAGGCCCTTAGTCCATAGCACGTACCCCCAAACTCCCGTCTCTTGACAAAATAGTATACTCATTCACTGTATGTTACACAAGACCACGTATATCACGACGCTCTTACTATCACTAGATTCTTAGCATAAATAAATCATGAGCTATGTCTCTCTGCTCGATAAAAGTGAACATACCCTGAATCACATCAGTAAACATCCCTATTCACCGGGATCAAATATAACTAGACAACATATACACAGAAGTCTGCTACATAATATATCATAACGTATATACACACACATATATATATAGGCTCATCTCATCAGAGGGATACATCGAATCCCAACAATTTATCCATTTAATTATACTAATAACAATAATCCAAAATGCCCCAGGTTCTAACATCTCCCAACTCCCGACATTTGCTGGTTTCGTGCATGGAAGGTCTTGTAAAGAGAAATCCAAACAAGGAACCCTCCCGATACACTACTGCGTAGCTTTGTTGGTTATTGAGATATGTCAGTCTAGGATCTAGGTCCAATAATGTGTTTAAATTAATTAATATGGCTCCACATGTCTTCTCACTACAGGTGATACCTGGAAATATAAATCATATCCCGGATAACATCATACTCGTATAATACATCACTAAAATGAGTAATCTCAATAAAAATATACTCTCACTGTCTACACTTGCTAAACAACAGGAAACACATACACTTAATAATGTTATCGATATAGCCACTAAACTCATCTCATACGCAAATCTAGCGCTAATCAAAATACTGTGTCTCGCTCATGTCACATAAAGCATAACTCATTCACCCGAGAATAAAACTCACATTTTTAACTTGACAATTACCTTGACTTCTCAAATGGTTCCCAGACATAACACGATATTATTGCCATATGCATCAATCGTTCAAGCAGAATTTGCCACAAGTGATGGAGACTATTCTTACAAGTCCATCTCCCACTTAAGGACTCTCTTTTCCATTATACCTACCTCGTCAGGTACAAAGTTCGCTAGACAAAGTCTCCATCCGTCCCTCCTGTGATAAGTTCAATATTACCTTCACATATTTTTCGAACAAAAGTCGAAGGAATTTGCAGTAAAACCTTACCTAAGATCCTTCTATTGGCATAACATCTCACTTCTACATGTGGTGGTCTACTCCCACCATTACAACTCTGCTCCCATGAGCTAAAAAAATTTTTACCCCAATTTTCACTTCCGGGTATACTACGTTCTTCTATATGCCCAAGCCTCCGAGTATCTTACGCCCATTGACTAATAGACACAATCTCCGCCTTTTCTAAAATTACAATGGGCGGTCCTTTTCAAAGACCCCTATGACTTTTTTCCATTTTGACCACACTGGGTGAAATAAATTCGGACTACTCTATGATATAGCAGTACTTGAAGATATATACTACACCCTAGCATTTCTTACAGCTCCATCTTCTCGAGAAATAATAGGGGTGACCTCGACTACGATCCTTATCCCCAAAATATTCTTCAACTTCAACTGAGCCCTCCCTCGTGCTGCCTCCCCACGGCCTTCGTTGGTCATCCATTCGTTGTTTGGCAAACGAACACACCTTAACACAAATAAGATTCACTAATATATATACATTATAGTAGGAGAATGAAATCTCACCATGGAAATTAACAATGCTAAACATAGGACTCTATATCAAATAGAAGACAACGCTGAAAGCGTAGTACATCCACACAGATTCCTAAGGACTATAGAACCTGATGCTCTAATACCAAATGTGACACCCTGCCTAATAAAATACCGGGTGATCAGTCCTATATCAAATTAAAGAAGAATGTCATGTGGTTTCATTCTCAGCATCACCGTCGAAAACTATATTAATTACTAATAACCTATTAGGCCTCCTGTCAAATTTTAGACTTTCTAATCGTTTTAAAGTTAATGCACAAATAAAACCATTCACACGGTAATATAATCAACAATAAAATAAATAAATAATTTATAACTGTCGGTAAACATTTATTACAACCAAATCGAATAGGCATAAAATAAAATTCGTTATAAATGAAATAAATGACATCAGTTGGAATACCCATCATTCGTCAGCACATTAATCCTCCCCAGCAGAGTATCTAAATGTAAGATATGGTTTCTTCAGATACAATTTGTATTAAGTGAGGCGCAACCCCTTATCAAGATCGGGATCAACACCGCTAGGTACGCAATATAGACAACAGCCACAGGTAAATCAGAGACAAAGAGATTCAATATTCAGGATTGTATTAAAGAGCATGCTAAGACATGAGACATATGGAAAGAACAATAAATGAATGGGACCAGCAGGTGGCATGGTCAGAGGGAGAAAGAACAAGAACTCTAGGAATAATAAAGATAATACAGGAACTGTAAGCTCAATTAATGCCCAATGATGGGTGTATTGAGTGTGTATGCGAGTTAATGTTGTCGCAATGGTTCTCAGGCGTAAGGAAATTTGGGCAGTAGTTCTAGTCTCAGAATGCTCTCTCCTTTTCTGATTTGTTTGTTTGGTCTATTTATATGGGGGAGAGGCTACTCGAGTCAGCATGTCCTCGATACCCCTGGTAGGGTGCGTTAAATGCACGAGATATTGCATTCAATGCATGGGATCTGATACTTTTGGCGGGAAACCATTCTATTGGATGGAAGTATTGTGGGCATTAATGAGGGATATGACTCGTCAGCTTGAGGCTTACTCTAGGGTGGCTAGATGGTCAGGTTTTGGTGAACTAGACCTGCCATCCTAAGGACAAAACCACTTGAGTGCTACATTCTTGAGTCCCTAAATACCAGACGCTATGACGTCAAAAAGTGATTCAATAAGTGACTATTGTTAGGTATCTGTTCATATCAGTTAGGCGGGCTGGCACCCAAGGTACCTGGAGGAGGTAACCTCTAGGGGTAAGTATTGACCGAGATCAGGTACCTCGAGGAGGTTCACTCGAATAGGTAAGTAATGCGTAGGCTCGAGTGACATTTGTTCTGGATGAAGTTCTGCCTAAGTGTGCCAAGAGGGTTGGTAATAATACCCAATATTACCTTGTTCTCAATCCTCCAAACCATGTCCCTACGAAGTTCCCAAGAGGAGGTTGCTTGATAGAGGATGAAAGCTCTCCCATGCCCTGCCAGATATGGTCCCTCGTAGGTACCAAACAACCTCACTCAACATGTATATTCCTAAGATAAAATACATAATATAGCATTATACTTCTTGTTACAAACTACTGTCTTCCAGGTGACTTTGTTCTACAAAATGGGTCCTTCAAGCTGCGTGTTGTGAAGAATCTTCTAAGTGGGTTTGCGAAATATCTTTCCTTCTCCTTATTTGTTTTTTATGTTTTATACCATGTTAGGCTAAAAATCCCTTTTCAAGGGGTGGGATGAACCCTTCTTCAATGTTCTTATAATTAATTAATTTGATTATTTGAAATTCCCTTTGAATGTTAATTTTGATCCTTCACCTTTCAATTTACACCTTGACAGAGGGTAAATAATTTTTGAGAAAATATCAAAAATCGAGATATAATACCCATTTTAAAATCGAAATAGAGATATAGATTTCTCAAGTTTGGTATTATTCCTTGAATTTCAACTATAAATTTTATTGCTATAATTTATATGAATTTTGATGAATCGATCCTAGCGGGTGGTTTATTAAAATGAGAGTAAATATATTTTCTAGAGTTGTGGGGGTTTGAATTTAATTTTATAAGGTTAGTGTAAAAACTGCATTTGTGAGGAGAGTTTACTTGTAATTTCAATACTAACTTGGGAGATTTCAAATGTCTGAATAAATTAATAGAAATGACTAGAATATGAGTGTAGTCTCATTCCTTGAATGTTCTCACATTTATTTACCTCATTTTATCTCTTATTTTAGAATTTGATTTTGTTCATTTTTAGTCACCTAGTTTAGTTACTTCACCATCACTTAAAATTTTTTTAATAGAAAAATCCATAAAAAATAAAAATAAAGAAAAATAAAAATAAAAAAAATCAAGAAAGAAAATAGCTAGAAATTGGATTACATCCCTTTTCTCGTGTTTCACTCCATTAAGTTTGATTGATACCCCTACTTACCTCTATACGAGTTTTGTTATATTTTTGTAGGTGATTGAAGGATTTTTTTTGTTAGAGAGTCTATTCAACGACGACACACTAAAAGTCCTTTCTATTGGCCATCCCTCTAGGGTCTCACATCCTTTTCTTGGAGAGCTTTAACTATCTTCGATGTGGGTGACGTAAAGAGATGAAGCCACCAACCTATTTTGCACAAAACATGCAAAAAAACATGTTGACACCTTGAGAGAGCGGCATCAAGGACAAACCGATGCTTACGAAACCAATAGTTCAGAGGTTTGGGGACTTAGTTACGGAATGGGAATCCTGCCCTTTCGATCTCTCATGGGCTTATGTTACTATTTTCCTTAATTTCTCCGTGAAAGGTGTGCCCGTGTATATATAAATGGAGATCAAAATCGTTCGACTCTTATCATGAAAAAGATAGAGTGAGGTCATCTAAAGGAATGTTCCCAAAATAATAATTAGAAAAATATAATGTGTGCGCTTATCGAGATATTGACCGTTATAATGGAATGATAATATATGTTAGATAAAACGCAAATATGAACCACAAGTATGGTATATATATGAGTAATGTATGAATAAGATAGGAGAAAGATGAAAATATATGAAAATAGAAAAATTGGACTCGAGTCTCGGGTTTTAGCCCAAAATGCCTCGTAACCTATAAAGGCATCAAAGTCCATGTAGTCCACATGTAGCTCAAGGGTTGGGTTTTATCCCATAGATTCAAACGGGAGTTTATTATATGTGTGTGTGTAGAAAAGATATTTTTATTTTTGAGAAAATTTGGTGAATAATCCTGTCAGAATTTATAGGTGTGACCCTTTTTTGGGGTTTTTATAGAAAATAATGTAAGTGTAATATAATTAATAAAGGATGAGATGTTAATGTGCATGATCTAAAATAAAAGCTAAATTGAGAATTTATATAACTAATGCGAAAATAAAGAAATTTAGAGAGAGAAAAGGGTATTTGGACCTTCTTTTGAGACTTGAGACTTGATCTTGATCCATGATGAGATTCCTTTAAAGTTTATATGAATGTTGGATGAGAGAGAGGGAAACTTTTGCTGAATTAGGTATGAAAATGATGAGAATGAAAGATGGAAAGGAATTTCAAAACAAGAAACTTCGCTGATTGTAGAAGAACGTTGTTGAGATGACTGATATTGATGGATGTGATGTCTCCCTTGGGAGTGAGATCATTCCCTCATTATATAAGGTAGGGGGACTGCCAATCGCCATATCCCTAGCCCTGCCAATCGACATGTGACCCTATACACACTACTGATAGGTAGGGAAATGGACATGTCAATCGGTAGTCTCGTGCCAATATTTTCAAAAAAATAGTTGTAGAATGCAATCTGTAAATCCAAATCATGCATGGGGCATACTGTTAACAAGGTAATTCAGAGACCTTCAAGATTACTTTGGGCCTATCCCAAGTTCGGGAGTTGACTTTGGGTTAAATGAGGCTCGGAAGCGCATGTTGGTCCTTTGGACAGGAAATCTTCAGACAATAATGGATTGTTCATCCAAACCGTAAGTCAGAATTTCACATGGGGTAAACCGTTTGAAATTTTATGCGAGGTACTACGACGTTCCAAAGAGATTTGATTGGTTTGGAGAGTTGACTTTGGTCAACCGAGGCTTAGAAGCACCCAGTGACCTTTAGAAGTGAAATGAGTTGTTTGTCCAGACCGTAAGGTTGATTCGTGCATGGGGTAGACCTTTGGAAAGGGTATTTAGTGCCCTTCAAATATTATTCAGTCTCATTCGAGCTGAAGAGTTGACCTTGGTCAAACAGAACCTAGGAGCACTCGGTGGCCTCCAAATGAGTTTTTTAGGGAAAATGGATCATTTTTCCGAACGGTTATGTCGTTTCATGCATGGGGGTGGACCATTGGAAAGTTTTTTAGTGACCCTCAAAGATTCATTGAGATTTCGCTCTGACGGTGAAGTTGATTGGGTTCAAATTGGGGCCCGGGAGAGCCCAGTGGACTCTAAATCGATTTTGGTAGTAAAATGGTTTGTTCATTCGAATCGTTATGTCGATTCGCACATGGGGTGGACCATTATATAGGGGATTCAGATCCTTTCGAAGATTCATTGAGATTTTTCTCTGATGATAGAGTTGATCGGAGTCAAATGAGGCCCAAGAGCGTCTGATGGCCTCTAGATCGGTACTCGGAGTATGACATAGGGTTTGTAGTGAGTGCATGAGGTGCTAGGGACCTAAGGAAAGACTTAGGGGGGTCTAGAATGTGGTATCTACAGAAGTACTAATCTTATTTACTTTGAGGATCTGTTGCGCATAGTACTTATTATCTTAGGACATCCTAGGCCTAAGACCTTAGTACAACGAATGGATAAATCACCATGTCTAATCATCGCTTATAAAGCCTACCATACCCAATACTTTGAAGACCCTCTCACGTGAGGGTACCTAGACATGTGACCTAGGTCTAAAATAGGACCAAGGAAGAGCCCGTCTACTCATTAGGGAACCAATGCAGTATGTGTTGCACATGTCCCCTCATGGAATCCATCTTAGTACGATACACTACGAGAAATAATGCATGGTATGCATGGCTTATAAAACATGTAAGTAATCAAAACCCTCACTACTGGGTTAAAGAATACATATTCATAAATTATAATAATGGGTTACGGTAAATCACACACACACCAACCCTAACTCTTTCGGCTCATTCTAGAATTGCTATCATGGAAAGGTATATCACATCTATAACCTTACATTCATCCCATATTATCATATAAAGGTGTATCGCATCCATGACCTTACATTCATCCCATAATAAATTAACCCTAACCTATAGGGTTCCAATTCTAGGTATAATCTCACCACAACCTACATTAAAAGACATAATCAACTATATTCAAACTCAATTATCCCTAGTCTATGATACCATTATTTTATTTAATTAACAATTTTACTTTTCAGTCCTACTTTATTTTGGAAACATTCTAGTTTGCATGTTGCAACTTAACTAGATTGTATTATGAATATATTCTTTAGGTTTTCATTGAGGTTTTATTGTTGAGATGTAATTGTATATCTTTCGAAGACTATGGGTATTCTATTACGGGTTTACACTGATGATCTTCTTTATTTTTTTATTTGATCTCTTCGAGCATAGAAAATATGTAATTGTTTGAAATATTCTATAAAATTTTATATTTAGACTTGATCAACCAAAATGTTTTATTTCATGTGGTATTACAATAGTAGTATATTTGGTTTTGACCCAAAGTTTTCGACCCCAACACTTGTTTAAACTCTAAAGCTATGTTCGACTCCGTTACTGGTTTGGAATATGTTGATGGAGGTGGAAATGATGCGAGCTTATATTCCTTATTCACATTGTAATAGAAATAAAGGTTCAATTAAACCCTGCAATACATCCATTAACTTGATTGTCTTACATATTTCAACGATGTTTTTAATGTGTGGATTCAATTTTTTGATGCACCAATCAGCATACTCATACACTTGCCAATGCCCTTAAAAACAATGTAAAATCACGAATCAGTTAATGTGTATGATGTTAAATAAATTGTTTGACAATTTTTCATGGTGCTAAAGGTTGGGGGTTAATAGTCTGATTATGGATGAGATATGGTTATTCCAGACAAGGCATTTTAACTATTGTGATAAACCTTCCAGTGGATGTTTTTGTGCTAGGTGTACTTAAGAGCTACAGGTCCAAAACTTACAACTTTGGGAGAATTTTCTCCAAATTTTCTTATTTTGTAGAAAATGGCATTTCGCTCCATGCTTTAACAGATTAAGTAAGAAAAATAGAATTTTCTATTTTGGTTGATACTTGAAAATGGTCTTAACATGCTTAAACAAAATATATTTAAAAGTACTGATGTGTTGATAAACAAAAACGACTTCTAATGGTGACTCATACTTTTCAAAAGTGAGACTAATCAATCACCATATGGTATGTCCCTTTTCATGTCAAAATTCTACAATTTTTAAATTAAAATTAGGGTATCTTGAATTGTGTTATTCAATTGAGTTGAACTCCAAAATCCCTTTGTGTATATGTGTTCACTTAAAAGAGATGATAAATAATAAAAGATAAGATAGTGAATGTGTATGTGTATGTGTGTATGAGAGAGAGAGAGAGATGAGGACTGATAACTCTAGGTTTGAAAAAAGTTAATGATGGATTGAACTAAAATTATACCATATTGGTGGGTTTGTAATAGGGGTGGAAGTAGTACATATTTTTATTGTACAAAGTCATTTTTGTCCAAGGAAAAATTCTTTGATTTTTAGTTTTATAACAACAAACACTAAAATTATAAGAACCGAAAAGACTGCAAATATTTGTTTGGTTTTTGTTTATACACATAAAATAGACATTATCGTAAGAAATTACTAAAAATAATGTACTGAAAGACCATAAAAAAATTACCACATATTACTATACCAATTTATCAACACATGAGAAGTTCCCTAGAAGGTGATTAGGCAAAGATAATCACAAACAAAAATTCAATTTTTAAAATATTTCAATTTTAAAGAACCAAACTTTGAACAAATTAAACCCAATAAAACTTGTTCACCAAATTAAACCGTTTGTTGTGAAAAACTATTTTACCCAATTTTATCTTTTTAACCTAAAACATGCATCTAGGTGATAAGCAGATAAAATAAATAAATCGACCACAACGCACCGATATATGATGAAAACCACAAAAGAAAAAACTTTGGATGGTCAGGAAAAAAATATCACTGTGATAAGGTATTACAAAGACTAAGCAGTTGACTTACTCAATGACTTGACTGCATAGAAAGCCCTGCTACTCTTCTATCTACAACCTTTCATCCATTGTGCAATGCATGAATCCACCAATGCAAGATTCCACCATACATGAATCCATGCACGCCTTGGTATCCATCAATGGGGCTCGACAACAATCTACGGAATCGAAACATGAAATCACCACTTTTTCACCGCAACTTAGCAAACAATCAATGGATTCCACCGTACTAAACAAGTTCTCCACTCAAGATGATGAGAAACAAACTTTGGTGCCCAAAGTAAAGATAGCAAAGTATATTGATATGAGAAGTTGGATCTTTAAATACAAAAGGTGAAACTAGGGTTTTGGAGCTTTTATAAATAGGTAAAGAATCAATTTTTGCCAAAATCTCTTAAAAAATATGAATTCAACATGCCCTAAATAAAGAAAACATGCAGTTGAAGGTGACAGGTTTGTTCGAACGAAAATGCACAGTTCGTTCGAATGAAAGGCCACTTTCGTTATAATGAAACTGAAGTTCATTCGAATGAAGATGCTTTCTCGTTCAAATGGACTTCCAATGAGCTTCCAACGAGATTACTTATGTTATAATAAAATCCTTGTTTTATGTTCATCAGATGCACATTCTAACGAGGTGTAATGTTTATTCTCATGATACCTAACCTTCACTCTAATGAAATATATTTGTCATTTCAACTAAATTCACACTTCGTTCTAACTAAGTTCCAACTTTACTCCAACAAACTTCAACCCCCCCCCCCCAAAAAAAAAAAAAAATTCAAAAATAGTTCAAAACAAATTTTCTCAAACCCAAACACCCTTAAAAATATCCAAGGACCGTATTCAAAAGGCATGCATACATTACGAGATCCTTGGTAAGCCTGAAGAGAAACTTGCATGAAAAATAGGGCATGATGTCTATCCAACTTTGAAGCTTGGTTGCTACGTCTTCACCAAATATATCACAAGCTTACGAGTTAGACAATACAAAGCCTAACCTATGAATTAACCGTTTCGTTCAAAATTAATGCAATTACAAATAAATTGACTTGATTAGGAATTTAACCTTACAAATCTCCCCCTTTAGCTATTCCAGACAAAAACGAAATCAAAATCCTATAGGTCATTAAGCTTACTAAGAAGACTGAATACCCATCCCTATAAAGGAAAAAATATAACTTGACCAACTCATAAACTTGAGAACCTTCACACGCTTGAAAACTTTGCTTCATGTTGTTAACCTACATACTTAAGCAGGCCTTCAAATGCAAAGAGAATATAGCAAGTATAAAATCTGCATAACAATAAAATTCAAATAATGTCTAAACAAATCTCAACCAAGGTAAGACGTCTACCCCTAAGATATAACTATCCTAATCATGAAAGGAGATATGAAATTTCTCCCTCTTTTGTTCAAGAATAGATAAAGAAAGAATGCATAAAAACATTTATCCCCAAAAACTAAATCTCCCCCTAAATGTGTGAAAATATGATACTATGAGAAATCGGGAGAAGGGAATAAAATCATGAAACTATGTAAAGTGTAACAAACACACAACATGGAAACACAAGCACAAGTAATTCAAACAATGATAAAATAATACCGATATTGTTGCACAAAGATACCAATATGAATACGCAAAGAAGTATGATACCAAATTGAAACTACCAATTTGAGATATGGAATTTCAATGCACATAATGAGAGATACTAATATGATCATATAACATGCACAAATAATTCTAAGATAAAGCATATGGGAAACATGGATTAAATGCATACCACAAAGACTAAAAAATGAACAATACCATATATATCAATATGCAGAATTTCATAATGAAATACCTACACACACACACACACACACACACACACACACATATATATATATATATATATATATATATAACTAAATAATAATGAGTTAGATATAGAAGAAGATTATTTAAAAGATTACTTACAATATCTAGAAGAAAGTGAAAATCTGAAAATCGAATGTAATAAACTAAATAATATCATTTTTAAAAACACAAAATTAGAATTAGAAGACTTAATTAGGTTAGCAGAAAAAACCGAAATAATAGGAGAAAACCCACAAAAACATTGGAATAAAAATAAAATAGAAGCTAAATTAAATATAATAAACCCTGATATAACTATAAAAACAAAAGATATTGCATGTGAATTAATATATCAGGAAGAATTTAAAATACAAATAAGAGAACTATTAAATTTAGGAGTAATGCAAAAAAGCATAAGTAGACATAGAAGCCCTGCATTTATGGTTAGGAATCATGCATAAATAAAAAGAAATAAAGCTAGAATGGTAATTAATTATAAAAGATTAAATGATAATACATATGACGATAGTTATAAAATACCTAATAAAGATGAACTAATTAATAAAATCCAAAATAAAAAATACTTTTCTAAATTTGATTGTAAATCTGGTTTTTGGCAAATAAAAATGCAAAAAGAATCAATAGAATGGACTGCCCTTACTTGTCCAGAAGGACACTTTGAATGGTTAGTCATGCCTTTCGGATTAAAAAATGCACCTCAAATATTTCAAAATAAAATGGATACAATCTTTAAAAAGCATTCTGATTTTTGTATAGTTTATATAGATGATATACAATCTTTAACTTTTGTTAGCTTGACTGGGCTGCTACAGTTGTCTGTAGTACTGTGGACTTGAGGAATATTTATAAATATACTGTTCATCCTAATGTTCACTTTTACTGTTCATGTCATTGTTCATTATTTTCATGGATGAACAATGACATGAACAGTAAAAGTGAATAGTAGGATGAACAGTATATTTATAAATATTCCTCAAGTCCACAGTACTACAGACAACTGTAGCAGCCCAGTCAAGCCAACAAACGCCTATATCACGGCAACAACGGCGACAATGGCAACTCACAGGACACCGGAAAATTTATAAACGGAAGATCATTCCAGAGTTCATTTGAAATATTTATGTCAATATTACCATAAAAATAAATCCTCAAGGATCCTTTAATAATATATCAAAACATAATAAGAATATTATCTAAGTACTCAGAGTGGGTTTCCCGAAAGTTCTAATAAAAACTTGAAATTTTATTACTGGAAATTGAACATGCGATTACAAGCTTAATTTACAGATGATAAACAAAGATACATGCCATATTTTACAGAGTAAAAAGAAAACGAACAGTAAAAGTGAAAAGTAGGATGAACAGTATATTTATAAATATTCCTCAAGTCCACAGTACTACAAACAACTGTAGCAGCCTAGTCAAGCCAACAAACGCCTATATCACGGCAACAACGGCGACAATGGCAACTCACAGGACACCGAAAAATTTATAAATGGAAGATCATTCCAGAGTTCATTTGAAATATTTATGTCAATATTACCATAAAAACAAATCATCAAGGATCCTTTAATAATATATCAAAACATAATAAGAATATTATCTAAGTACTCAGAGTGGGTTTCCCGAAAGTTCTAATAAAAACTTGAAATTTTATTACTGGAAATTGAACATGCGATTACAAGCTTAATTTTTAGATGATAAACAAAGATACAAGAAAAGATACATGCCATATTTTACAGAGTAAAAAGAAAACTTACTATTACAAGAGATATTACAAATTAACTTTGCTGGAAAGTTGAACTGAAGACTTGAACTGAAAACTTAGAGAGGTTTTATTTACTAGTGAAAGGTTTGGATGCTTGATTGCTGGATTGTCTCTTGAATGGTCTGTCTCTAGAGAGAAGGAGGACGTCTCCTTTTATAGGAGGGAAAAGATGTCTCGGATCCCAGAGAAAGATTAATTTTATTTATGTACAGTGAACACGTGGGCTGCTTCGAACGAATCTTGCACAGTAATTGATTTTTGTCAAAAAGTGTACAGTAAAACGTCCGCGTGATTGAATAGTAAGGGTCGCACAGTATTTTCACAGTAAAGGTCGCACAGTAGGAGTCGCTTGCTTGCGTCATCTCTTGCGTCTTGGTTTTTGTCTGATTGCTGATGGTATGCTGACGAGGTATTGACGTAATTACCTTTTGCTTCTGTTATTTTAATTTTTATGGCTCCATCATATTTTCGATATTGTTCCTTGTTACGGAATCCATGGAGTCATTATCAGAATCTGTGTGCCTATAATCCATATATGAATAATTGCTTTCTCTTTCATTAAATAGTGCATCTTTAGTTTCTAAAGAGTTTTGGCATTTATTAAAATAATTTATATTACGATTAAAAGGGTGTTTTGGAATAAAGATTCGCATATTAAAATTTTCTTTTATCATGTACCAAGGGTCTGCTGGAATTTCATTCATGATCATATATACTTTATACATAAGTAATAGATTTTATGTTGCCTCTTTGCCTTCTATTAAAGTATCATCTATCTTAGTTGATCATAATAATTAGATATTTTATCTTTTCTATGTTCAATAAAAATATTATATCTACTATGGATTATCTGTCCTAAATATCTCTTTGTTTTTGTTTGTTGAGGAAGATGTCATCTTTAGAATAAAATAAGTTTAATTTTGTTTTAACAAGTTTGGGGTTTGTTTTTAGGTTTCTGAATTTTTCAATTAATTCGTTTATTTTAGGCGTTTCAGGTCTTTCTTCTCTTGTATATAAAAATTTTGACAATTTATCTAATTTAATTTTTATTAAGTGTACCTTGGTATTTATGACGTCTAATAATTCCTTTATATAGTCTTTATTTTCTTCTATCTTTTTAATTCTTTCTAAAATATTATTACTCATAAATTTATTAAAATCTACCTTTTTCTGCTAGTACTCCTAACTTAGTTTCTAAAGGTATTAATCGTTTTTCTTGTTTATTTAGTAAATATTGAGTATCTTCTTTTATTTGTGTGTCTTTACGATTTTTTATGATTTCTTGAAATTGATGAAAAAGTTTTATTACTTTTCTTGTAAGTGTTATAGAATTTTTTATTCTTTCCTTCTCAGTTCTCATTAACAATTAAAACCTTCCTTTTTCACTTAATAGTCCTAGTTTGATTTCTAAAGATAATAATCTTTTTTCTTGTTGTTTTATTTCGTATATAGTACTGTCTACTAAATGATAATCTTCAAATTTTACAATAAGTCTTAAAAAGTTATATTGAGTTTTTATTATGCTTCTTCGATATTCTAGTTCTCTTCTAAGTCTCTGTTTTTCAGTTTGCATTAAAATTTTCCCCTTTCGCTTAATATTTCTAATTCTAACTTATACTGTTGAATTTTTTCGTTAGCTATTCTAATTATCCAATTATTAATAGTAGCTTGTATATGATTTTTATTTTTTATATTTGCTTCTTTTTCAATTATGGCTTTGTCTAAAATTTTATATTCGGCTAATAATCTTCTTTTTAGAAATTCTTTTTCGCCTATCATTAACTATTAAAAACGGCCTTTTTCTCCTAAGATTTCTATTTCTAGCTTATATTTATTAATTTTTTCTTTTATATCTAGTATTATCCAATTAACAACAAGAAATCTTTCAAATTCTTTTTGGTTTTTATATTTTATAGCTCTTTTTATATAAAAGTCTAAATTTATATATTCTCCACGTAATCTAGCCTTTAATTGAGTTTTTTCACTAACCATATAAAGGTTATTATAGAAGTTGTAAATTTATGATTTGTAATTCCACTCTTTTCGTTAAATAATATGTCTTATTATATAAAGATATAGAATTAAAGCAGCTCTGATACCATTATTTTTCATGGATGAACAATGACATGAGCAGTAAAAGTGAACAGTAGGATGAACAGTATTTTATAAATATTCCTCAAGTCCACAGTACTACAGACAACTGTAGCAGCCCAGTCAAGCCAACAAACGCCTATATCACGGCAACAACGGCGACAATGGCAACTCACAGGACACCGGAAAATTTATAAACGGAATATCATTCCAGAGTTCATTTGAAATATTTATGTCAATATTATATATATATATATATATATATGTATGTGTGTGTGTGTGTGTGTGTGAATGTATAAACATCCAAAAAATCACGACGCAAAAACACATTTATACACTAGCATCGCATTGATGTGTCTAAACTTGTGGGATGGAATGAATGGGCCTAAATAAGATACAAATGAATTACGATCCAAAAACTCAAATATGTTCAAGGAGTTCTATTTGACTACAAAACTTTATCAAATCTAAGATTTAACTGCATGTGACAAGACAAAGTGAACTCTATGAACAAATAAACCTAATGCACATAAGCCTTGAATATTAATGATTCTACAAATCAATAGTCTTCTTGATGAAATAATCGTAATTAGGATTCATTGTGAAAACCAATTGATCTTCACCTATAATACTCTTAAAAGATAAAAATGAAAATTAAACTTGTTGGGCATTGGCGATTTTTTTGTTTTTATTTCCTTTAATCTTTTCATTAGGCTCGTGGCAACGGTTTATTTATTGTGAAAGAAATTTTCTCCTTTCGTAACCCTGTATGCCCTCATATTTTTTCAATGGACACGAACATTCTCTTGTGCAATGGCTCTTACATGCACAAATTCCCCATAATCACAAAATATGTAGATGAGGGGATAGGTGGGAGAACATCTCACATATGTCAAATATAATATGTGAAGTTCAAATTGAAAGATCTCGTGCATGTGTGTACGAAGGCATATTTAGAGTGAATCCATTGAGATAATAAAAGTCGAAACAACTCCACACAAGCATGATTAAGAACAATCTAAATATTAACAGTCATAAAGAAATGTCCTAGACACGTGAAAAGTACGAAATGAATTGGATTCAATCACACCAATATACAACACAAAATGTGTAAAACTAAAATACATAAAAACCAAAAATCTTTGAATTTTCTAAAAAAAATTAAAAAATTACCAAGTTAAAAACAAAACTAACTCAAGAGAGAAACAAAATATTTTTGTATTTTTAATATGACTCAATAAATGAAAAAAAAAGACTCAAACACATACAAATAGTAAATACATATATCATGAAGCACAACAGCTAGTGTAAGCAAACATGCAATAATAATTAACCATTATATATAACATGGGAAGTATCATGTGCAAGAAAATAAGAATCAACACAAATTCGATTCCCTAACCCACATAGGACTAATGTGACTCTCTCAGGTTTTGACAACCTTAGTGATTCTATTCTTATACTTTCTAGGAATAATTTTACGATCGTAGAAAAAATTTCAAAAGTGACCTTTCCTACCGTAGTGTGTGAAAGTGAAAACACAATGAGGGTTGTTACCTAAGGGTTGACCTTTCCTAACATTCCTAGTCGAATATATCAAACACGTGATATTGCCTTGGGTAGATGAAGTCTTTTTATCATCGAATCCAATTCCACACTTGCTATATTTGATTCAGATGGTGCCTAAAATTCTATCCAACTTTGCTGACCTAGACTCCAAATCAAATTTGACCTTAGTGAATATCTCAACTTCTCTTCAGGCTGAACAATCCTTGGCACGAGTAAATGCCTAAACTCCTCAAACTTTAAAAGATCTTTCTTCATAACCTCCATCAAACTACAAAGTCCCTCTCTCTCACCCTTTACACACTCTAGCTTCTCTCGAAAAGTCCTCTCACGTGACCTAAGATCCTCAATCAACACACTATCATCATTCCCTAAGGCATGCTCATTCAACTTAGTTTCCAACTTTAAGTTATCCTTCTTCACTTTTAAAGTTTCTACATACATCTCTTGGAACACAACTTGGAGTTCACTCTCCTCCTCGTCTTATTCATCCTCACTCTTATCTCGACTCACTTTACCAGCATTAACTTTAGAGCCACAAACTATGGCCTCGAAAGTCTCATGTTTAGAAATATCTTCACGAGAATATTTTTCATCAATGTTCACATGACTAGCCATGAATGTGGTGTATTTTCCCCTATTTGGGGATATCGGATCTATCTTCAGAATCGTTATCACTAAGGGTGGTGTTATACACCTTCAATTTCTTTCCCTCCTTCCTTAGTTTAGTGGGCACTCAGCTATCATATGGCCATAACCCTCACAACCATAACACCTAACTAACTCATCCCTCTTAAAGTCCTCACTATGATTTTTAAGGAACTAACTAGCCTTATTATACATTTTTCTCCAAATTTTTGCATCTTTTCATTTTTGAAAATTTTGAAATTTATTGAAATTCTTTGCTAACTTAGCCATAATCTCGAACTTGATGTCAGACTCATCATCCAAAATAGGTATTCCTTATTTTGAGCTTTCAAAGAACTTACCCTATCCTTATTCTTCTCAATCTTAGAGGAGAACATGTCAATTCATAAGTTTGCAAGTCACTTACAAGCTCTTCAAGTTTCATAGAATCTAAAGTACCCAAAGAATTCAAAATCGTCCTTTTTGAATGAAATATTTAGGAAACGACCTTAATATTTTCTTGAATATAAGATTTTCAGGTATCTTCTCTCCCAAGTTAAAAGATGAGTTAACCATATAAAAAAGTCTAGCATATAACTCATTAAAAGTCTCACTCTCTAACATTTTAATGGTTTCAAATTGAGTTGTGAGGTTTTGGAGTTTGGAAGCCTTAACAGCACTAGTTCTTTCATGGGTGAATAAGAGTATGTCCCAAGCATCTTTAGATGTCTCGTAAGTCATAATACAGTGAAACTCCTCCGAGTTAAGAGAATAAAATAAAGCATTTAAACCTCAAGAATTATAGTTTGTTAACATATGCTTAGCCTCATATAATGATGCTGCGAGTTTGGTTATCCTATTCTCTCTAACTAAGGACGTAGATGGGGAAGACCATTTAAATTAACTCATATCCTCTCATCTATAGCCTTAAATGCCGACTTCATACGCAATTTTTAGTATTTGTTGTTCGACCCATAAAACATCAAGTATCTAATACCATCAAATCCTCCAAAATCCATGCTTGAAAAAATGGGATCTAAACATCACAACTTAGTGTTCTAGTTTTGATACTAATTTGAGAGAATCGGTATCCTAAATGAATTTGTAATAAAAGGTCACACTATAAATTAGTGTAACCTTCTTTGATACCAATGTGAGAACGCCCCTATAAGGTGATTAGGCAAAGATGGTCACAAATAAAAATTCTATTTTTAAATTTTTTTAAGTTTAAAGAACAAAACTTTGAACAAATTAGACCCAATAAGAAAACTTGTTCACTATACTAAATTGTTTGTTGTGAAAAATTGATTTACCCAATTTGATCTTTTTAACCTATCGGTGGATATGGATATACAAGAAAAACAAAAAAGGGTAAACTCTTAGAGAGCCACACCAAATGGATCACTATAATAGGTTTTTACAAATACTATAGATTATACTTACTCAACAACTCATCTCCATCGCAAGCCTTGACGCTCTTCTCTCTTCAACCTCTTCTCCACGGTGCAACGCTAGATTCCATTTATGCAAGCTACCATAATGCACAGATCCATGCATGCCTCGATATCCACCGATGAAAATTAGTGAGTGTCTACAGAATTGAAACATGGAATCATCGCTTCCTCACTGCAACACAACAAACTAGGTACAGAGTCCACCGCGCAAAACACATTATCAACTCAAGATGATGAGAGACAAACTTTGGTTACAAATCTAAATATCTCAAAGAATATTAGTATGAGAACTTAGATCTTTAATCATAAGGGTGAAACTAGGGTTTTCAAACTTTTGTAAACAGGCAGGGAATTTATTTTTCTCAAAAGTTATTAAAAACCTTGATCCAACATGCCTTACATAGAAAAAAAATACAAATTTCAAGGCAATGGGTTCATTCGAACAAAAATGTGTAGTTCGTTCGAAAGAAAGGCCATTTTCATTAAAATAAAACTCATGTTCGTTCGAATGAAGAGGCTTTATAACACCTCAACCTAGATTTATGGGTTATCCTTAGTCAGCCCGGTTCCACCTGAGTGTTAGGTGTGAAGTGCAATGAAATAACCTACACAATATTTCTAGTCCAGTTTTATTTAATTAATATCTCACTTGTTTATCACGCAATTTCCATTAAGACCATGCTACATGAGGGATCCATGGGAAGCGTCCCCACATTCAAAGAATGCATAGCTACAAAATAAAATAAAAAGAATAGTTACTTGTATAACGCTCTCAAAATATGGAACTGCATGCAACCTGCCATAACAACGACGAGGGAATGAGATGAATGCCAAGTGGACAATTAAAACAATGCAATATAGAATTAAACGACATAAATAAAAATCTAACATGTTATATCTATGTGCACATGCAACTATACACGCACACACACACACACACACATATAGATACATGCATAAAACTATTTTTATTTCCAAAAATTGTTACTTATCCTGTTTTATTAACCTTAATCTTTCAAAATTACTCATTTATCCATACCGATTCACTTAATATTTTCATTGACAATCACATTTAAACACACGCGATCATCGTGTTAGAAAATACTTATTTTTTCCTTTGAAAACCTTTTTTGAATACAATCCTCGGTTAATTATAGGCTAAACCTCTTCTGGTTGCTTAGCCACCCATTTAATCACTTCCCTTTACCATTCCTTTACCTTATGGACATTAATAAATTATCACATTTCTTGTCCACTTTATCATTTATCGAAAAATTTATTAATTCAATCAAGTTAGATTGAATTTTCACATATTCACCACACAGTCCATTTCTTGTCATGTTCCATTTTCATTATCTTCTTCTCGAAATCTTTCAATGGCTGCATACTTTAATGGGATCCACATTAACAACTATGCTACCATATGCTCTGGCCAGTGATTTTGGTCTTTCACCCCAAGGCTCCGGGCCCTCCTTAATTATCCTGGTGTCATTCGAGTCATTATTAATGTATTTTTAACATTTTGAAAATGTCCACATTATTTCACTTTTCCTTTTCCCGGCCAAAGCCAAAACCCGGGGTTTCACCCTAACTTGTGTTACAATTTAAAATAATCATCTCATATCCTTTATACCCTTAAATTGATTTTATTACAAAATCAAGTTCATTTAGGACCATTGTGTGTAACACCCTTTCCAACATTTTGATTTCATAAAAATGTTTCACTGTAGGTAAAAACCCATTTTCTTTATCAATACATGTAGTCTTGAAACCATACACTTGTCACATTTCCACCCCCTTTTACACCTTAAAGGCCGAAATTTCTATTTTTTGGTTATCTCATGCTTTAACCCATTAGAACCCTCATTAAACCTGTTTATGTGTTCAACATCAAATCACTACAAGTTTGTCATGAGAATATGGATTTTGAGACCAAAAATCCTATTAAATACGTCTAACATATATTTTATTCTACAAATTTTATAATACTTGAAGAAATACACTTTTCGAGAGTAGAGGACATTTTTATTTTTTCAAAACATAAACAAATGTCCAACTTTATTAAATCTTTATTTTTTGCAAGAAACGTTAAAAAATAGTTCACCCAAAATATATTTAGGAAGATAAATATCATTTTAAAATATGTTATTCCATAAATTTTTTAATACCAAACTTCTTTGATTACATAATTTATTTAACATTCTTGAATCGTAGTATTTTTCTCAAGAATTTTGGAATCATTAATAAACTGTTTACACAAAACCTTAAGAAATTATCTTCTTAACTCATGTATGCATTCTACTCTAACAATTCTAGATACAAGACTACTAATGTGAAAAATAGAATCCTAAACTAAGAGTAGAATTTTTTCACCTCAAATGGAGCTCCCGAAATAGTGGATGGAGAAGCATATGATGGCAACCCCCACCTTCTAAGGCGGCATCAAGGAGGTGGCCTAACTCCAAAAAGTTTGTCTCCATGAAATTTATAAGAAAACCCCCTTCAAACCCCATAAATTTCTACTTGTTCTTCTCTAAAACCCCCCAACAACACCTCAAAAATTCATATCCTTGTTCAACCATGGAGGAAATGGGTGTATAAGGTTCCCATATGGTGGAATACTTATGAAATATGGCGATACAAGGTGGAGGGATGGTGGTGTCATGGTGTAACAATGGTGGGAAGTGCTTATGGAAATGACACACCCTAGGCATTGGAGAGAGAGAGAGAAAGGAAATCAGAAAATATGAGGGAGAATACCCACCCCATTTTCTCCTCTTAAAAAGCAAAATAAACCCATATATAAACAACCCTAAACCTCCAACTCCGATTTTTGTCCATTTGGGTGCATCAGAACTCGACACGTCAACAATCCAAGGGTCAAAAATCTAACAACACACAAGGGTAACCCGATTTAAATTCTTTTGGGCAGGTCATTCGAACAAAAAGGGGATCTCATTCGAATGAGATCTCAATCTTGTTCGATTCCCCCATCGAACGACCTTCTAACGAGGCAGGAAAACCTATGCAGTGAGATCTCGTTAGATTCTTGTTAGAACCCAATTTCGAATGACATTGGATTCTCATTTGAACCACCTAATTCTCATTTGAACGAGACAAGGATCTTGTTTGTACGACTTTCAAGGTCATTCAATCTTACCAAGTTTCTTAAATATTCAATTTCACCTAATAACTTCCAATAATTACCATTAAGGCCACAATAGTAAACCAAATATAGAGGGAGAGCACATACTAATGATCCAATTCTCATGGTTTCGTAATATTGCAATTGACATGGGAAAAAAATAATAAAATGTTGGGCACGGGTATTACAGGCGTTCTCGTTTGAACGGACTTCCAACAAGCGTCCAACGCGATTCTTATTGGTAGAGAATCCTAGTCTGATGTTTGTTAGATGTTCTAACGAGGTATGAATTTCATTCCAACGAGATCTTACCTTAATTCTAATGATATCTATTTCCCATCCTAATGAGATTCAGGCTTTGTTATAAAATAAGTTGCAGTCTCTCAGACAAACATACATAAACACACACACACAACTACACATACAGTTTCAAATGGATTAGTGATATATATAGGTCAACTAATCTTTGGTGCCCTATATGATTTGATACTTTTTTTGTTCATATGTTTTTGTTTAAAATTTGAGATTTTTTAATACTCATATCTTAAAAGAAAGCATTCCCACGAATATGCAAGCATAAGTTTTCTTTATATTAATTTCCACCTCACATCGTGTTTATTTTAAATCACTTCTCATTAGTTATTTAATATATTCTAATTTTTTTATTTGATGTTTACTTTTAGTTATTTGTATTTGGTTAATTACTATAAAATGTTTCGATTTTGTGAGTTACTAAAAAATGTTACCACATATTCAATTGACTTTTTGCTTTACATAAATATTATGCATGGGTATGTATTACACGAATACAAATCGGTATGTAACTGTATACTAGAGTTTTATATTTATGCTTAAGGACATGAAAATAACTAAATGGGACCGTGATTTTCATATTGGGACACATATAGAATATTAGAATCCCTAATTACATATTTTGATTCATATTGAGATACATATCATGAAATACAACACCAAAAAAAGGTTGCAAAAGTAGTTAAATTCATATAAAATACTTTATAATAAGTTATACAATTAAAATATGTTTTGAACTAATTTCATGACATGATTACATTATCTAATGCTAAGAACTTTGCATTTTGTGATTATGTTGCAATAGGAAAGAGATTTATAATGTAATAATAAATTAAACAAAAAGAACTTCTCAATTTATGGTTCAAAATCTCTCAATCGCGGTCTATGAATCGAATGCCCAATTTTCCAGCGCGATCCTGATATTTGGGGATACACAATGACACGTCGTTTAAAGAGCCCAATGAGTATTTTTTAAAAATCTTGTAAAAAAATAAGTTTACTAATCCGGACATTAGATAATAGAAAACCATAAGTTAATATGAAAAACATTATCTAAGTGATCATGTTAGCACATGTTGGATTGAGAAACTTGAATATTCTATAAAAAATTAACCTTGTGTTAGGAAAAAAAACTAATGACATATAAAAACTACATATATAAGGTATATAGATTTAAAACAATCCAATGAAACTTAGTGAGACTCTCGAAGGCGAGAAAAAGCGTGTGTTGGGGGTGGAGTCATGGAAGGGGAAGGAAGTGGTGGATTGCACAAGAGAATAAATTGAGAAAAATTGTTGGAAATATTTTAGGTTTCTGCTAATTTTTTCCATCATATTATGAGAGTATAATTGGAAACCCATATGAGTTTGGAATTTAAATTTACTATAAATATAGGCTTAGAAATTTGATTTTCTAGTCCTTCTCAATCTTCTTCTTCTTGCTTATCATCATCTTTTTTGAGTGTTTATAGATCTTCTTCACTAAAGGGAAATTATTAAAATTTCGTAATCATGGAGATTATGGCGGCGACAAAAACAATGGTGTCAAATATGCTTTTGAGATTGTTCATGAAAGAGTTTGAGGTTGATGATGATGATGATGATGCCTTCACCCTCAAATGGGAGCAATTTTTAAGGGTGGTAGGAGTAAGGGGTTTAAGATATATGTTGGATGATTGAACCTGAACAAGGATGATCATGTTAATAGGGATACAATTGAGAAAAAAATTCACTTTATTTTTAAAATTTGAACCATTTCTCTCCCCACCGAGGAAAATTTTTAACGGGAAAAAATGAAAACTCAATACTAGTCATGTTGTGTGTGAAAAAATGGGCATGATTCAACTGTGAATGTGTTTAAAGTATGTTCTTTAAAAGTAGAAGGGATTAAATTATGCAATTTGAATTCTGATTTATTGGAGACCTTTAATGATGACATGGGAAGTTCGATTCTATTCTTAACAAACACCTAAAAAATGACCATTTTGATTTCATGTGGGGAAAATGCTTATTGGTCGATTTTCAAATTCATTTCTTGGTTTTCTGAGTCCAGGATTTCTGTGGAAAAAGATACGAAAAATGGATAAGGAATGCTAGTCGTTTCTAGAATCGGGGAAGATTAAACTTAACTTTGATGAGAACATATTTATTGACTCAAAAATCAAAAGTATTGAAGTGATTATTAGAGATGATAGAGGAAGACTAATGACTTCATTATCCCATCATATTTGGCAACCTCTTGAAGGGGAACAAGCTGAAGCAAGGGCGGAGAATATTTAAATGGAGTTTGCTATCTATTGTGTTTTCTCCCACCTAAATTTTGAGGGAGATTGTCATAACATAATTTCTAGGCTCCAAAATGATGAAGATGACTAGTTAAAAAGCGAAAATTGCATTGATTCCGTTAAAATAAGATTTAGTTAGGGATAAAAAAAATATCCTTCGTATAATGGCTTGGAAATCAACCAACCCATGTTTTGTAGCATAATGCCAATAATATTAGGGACTTTTCTTTTTAGTCTGATGAGACTCCATATTTTTTAAGACCTCCTTACACTCGGATCTATCCCCTATCTTGATTTAATGTTATGGTCTATTTCATTTTTAAAAAAATAATTGAGTTCATTGTTGGTGTCTTTTATGCGTCAACTTTAATAATTATTTATGGAAATGTCAAATATGGATACAAATTTGAAAACGTTAGTATTATGAGATTTGTGTTCACTAAAAATGACATTTTAAGTTAACTATTATGACATGTAGTTGCTTGAAAATTGATTGAATTCATATATGTTATTTAAATTCTGTAGGTTGATAAAAAAAAACTTAATTATACCGTCGAACTTAGGCCTTTACATATATTATATAGTAATAATGATAAGTGTCACTTATGGTTTAGTTCATCACAAACAATTTTTTAGCTCTAAAGTCGGGATAATTTTTTTTAAAGAAAATAGGACTCTAAAAAATCCACAAACCCAATACTCTTTTATTTTTGAAAGTTCGAGTTAGCGGCACCCTTACTTATATTCGAACTCTGATAGTCCCTCGTCGGAGCTTTAATGAGGGTCGCTAGAGCAGGGACGAGGTTTATTGAAGCTCCAATAGTGCGGACAAGGGTGCTAGCATGGGGTTTAAAAATAAAATGTATTGGGTAAATGGGTGTTTAAGGTACCAAGGTGTTCATATTTTTTATCCCAGTTTTAGAGTAAAAAAATTGCTTATTAGGAACCTAAATGTATTTATATATATAAAAAAATAATGAAGGAAAAATAGTTAATTACATTGGTTGCCTTAGAAATTAGATGAAAACATTCCTCATGGATGCCATTTTGATTGATAAGTAAAGTGAAATCCTTTGTATTGACCCGATAGGTAAATATTACTGCAATCCAGTGAAAAAAGCTAATGCGGTGTTAAAAAATATGCATGCTTTATATGTCGGGGCATCCCAAATTAATAGTAACCTTTTATTTTTTGGACATAATCAATGGATTAAATTTTACGATAATGAGAAAGACATTATCTTAGCCATTGATTGAACGTATCCTTAATATTAGATATTTTAAAACAGCGATTATAAAATTGGGACCAAGGTAGTAATTTTTTTTTTATCCATATTCATAATTTAACATTTCAACTATTTGAGGTGACAATTAAGTGATACGGGCTCAAAAATTCAGTGTCTGTTTGATCAGCGTGGTTTGTTTCCATAGAAAATGCTTCATTTAGAAATTTGTTTTTTACCTTTTGTGGCACTTGATTTCATATAAATTCTATAAAAACATAGCCATTTGTTGGATTAATTTCCGATAGAGTCAATTTGTATCTATTAGCTTAATTTCGAACAAAAAAAATTTGATTTAGATGTTTGGCTTTGTTTGTTGGCCTTTCAAGCCTATGAAATGTTTTATTGAATACATAGCAACAAAGCTTCAGATTTGATTTATCGTGGCATGTCTAATGTTACGTTTTGTTTTCATGTTTCTTAGGATCTCTATGCTATGAAAGAATATTTATTTTGATCCTTGAAATTTTATTTTGGGTGTTTGTTTTTATGAAATGTTTGGGACTATTTTTAAAGTATTTTAAATGAAAATATTTTTTTAATTTTAGGTCGCTTGAATGACTTTAATGGTTATTGAACGAGTTTAGCAATTCATTAAAACGAACTTCAAATGAACATCAAATTATATATCTCTATTAGTAGAACAAATGTCGTTCGAAACTCGTTTGAAGATGGTTCGAATGAGATTTGTTGTTCGTTTGAACGAGTTTTTAGTTGTTTCTAACAAGTTTGTATTTTTTTTAATGAACCCTTATTTTTGGTCAAACAATATTCTCAAAAAATGTATCGCCTTAAAAAACATGTTTTCTTTATAAAGTGGTTTTGGCATTTTTTCAGAGTAATTTATGTTAAAAAAAGTCATTTTCCCATACATATCCAAAAGCTTCCAATCCTTTTATGATCTAAATTTCATTATAATATATGCTCTGGGATCTTGTTTTTGACAAACATAGTTTATTTTTCTCATCATCTTGATAAAGAAAAAGTTTCATGCGATGGATTTCATACTTAGTTTGTTGTTTACACATGGTTGACTATATGGTGTGGTGTTAAGGTAAACCAGGGGTGCATATGTGTTCCATATCTATAGACATTTACTAAGCCTTATTGATAGATACCAAGGCATGTTTAGTCAAACATTCTGGTAGCTTCGCAGGTCGAGTCCTACATGTCAAAATGAGGAGGTAGAGGAAGGAAGATCGTCAATGCTTGCAATGGCATTGAGGTAGTGTTGTAAGCCTATTATCATGTCCTTGTAATTCCATACATAGTAAAAAATTTAAGGCTGGGTCATCCGAGGTTTTTCTAGTTGTGGATTTTCCCCTTAACCAACGTGTTGTGGTTTGTTGCTTTATTTTATTCTTGTTCACAAATAGATGCATGTTTTAGGACAAGATAAAATTTGGTAAATAATTTATCGCACCAATCGGTTTAAAATTGTTGTTGAGTTTTAATTTAGGTTAACTTTTTCAAGTTATATGTTTAATTTGAAAAAAATTTTAAAAAATGACTTATGTTAGAACATTCCTCTGCACTTCTGCAACTTCAAATTGATATCAGAGAGGGAACACAAATGTTTTTGGTTAGATCATGTTTAGGCATTAGTTTTAATGACTTTTATTCGGATGGTTGATTGGTTTCTGGTGCACCAATGTTTGATGTGTCTAGTTACACATATTGGAATGCTTATGAAATCATCACTTTAGGCGATAGATGACTGGGCATGGTAAGCCATTATTAAGTGTTGATCCCTACCCACAATCTTACTAATGATTATAGGACTCCCAAGACCATAGAATCATAGAGTGAGGAAGAGTGCATTAGAAATTTACAATACTCGATGTTTATCTGTTTTGTTTTGTCACACTAAAGAATTTTCATCATATTATGTGAAACGTATATTGAGTCTTGAGACATACTCCAACTCGCCCATGAAGGTATTAATGTTGTTAAGGCTTACAAGCTACAATAACTCACCACTTAGCTTGAATTTGTCAGAATGGATGCGGGTGAAACATTTGATGAGTTCTAAACTAGACTATCAGATATCGTGAACTCGTCTTTTAACTTGGGATAGAGAATACCCAAAACTCTTGTAGTTAAGAAATTTTAAGGTCCTTACCTAAAAGATTTGATTCAAAAGTGATAGTTTTGAATTCCTTGGGTACTTTAGACTCCATAAAACTTAAAGAGCTTGTTGGTGATTTTCAAACATTTGATATCAACATGTATTCTTCTAAAAAGATAAAGAAAGGCAAGGGAGAGGCTTTGAAAGACAGGAAGGAGGAAACACATGTTTTGTATGATGAGTCTAAAATTAATTTTAATGATATGGCCATATCTTCAAAGAAGATTAAAAAAATTCTCAAATTTGAAAAATAATCAAAAGACGTAAAGAAGTTTGAGAAAAATAAGTATAACAAGGCCTATCAACTCTCTAAACATATAATGATAATTTTAAGATGGATAAGTCAGATAGATGCTTTGGGTATGAGATTTATAACCATAGTGTAGCTGAGTGTTCAAATAAATTAGGGAAGGAAGGCAAGAAATCGAAGAGGTACAATGTCACCCATAGTCATAGTGATCTGAAAGAGGGGCCCAATTCCCCCATCGAACGTAAGTACACCACGTTCATGGATAGTTAAGAGAGACTTAATGAAAAATATTTCCATTAAGATAATTTTGAGCATAACACTTTTGAGGACGTTGTTTATTATTTCTAAAAGAGTGATGGTAGAGAGTGTGGATAATAATAATAATAATAATAATAATAATAATAATAATAATAATAATAATAATAATAATAATAATAATAATAATAATAATAATAATAATAATAATAATAATAATAATAATAATAATAAGATGAAGAAGAAGAAGAAGAAGAAGAAGAAGAAGAAGAAGAAGAAGAAGAAGAAGAAGAAGAACAAGAAGAAGAGGAGGAGGAGGAAGAGAGTGAACTCAAAGTTTCCTACCGTGAGTTGTAGGCATACATGTTGAAATGAAAACAAATGCAACCTTAAAATTGGAAGCTAGATTGAAAGAACGTGCCATAGGTGATGATAATTCTAAATTTATTGAGGATATTAGGGTACGTGAGAGGACTTTTAAGGAGAAGCTCGAGTATATTGAGGGCGAGAGTAATAGCCTTCGAGATTTAATTGAGTTTGAAAAAGGATCTTGTTTAGTTTGAAGAGTCTAAGCATTTAGTTAAGTCTACGTAGTGGAACTAGAAGAGAGATTAAGAAACTCGAGTTATATCAACTTTGATTTGGAATCTAGTTAAAAAATGTTAGATAACATGTTAGGCACCGCCCGAATCAAATATGACAAGTGTTGGATTATCTTCGATGATAAGGATACTTCTATTTTTAAGGAGAAGACCATTATTTTGACAGAGACAACCAAATCCAAGGGCGTTAGATAAGCTTAACAAAAAGGTAACATTCCTAGTGTCTACATGTGCACATATTTTGGTAGGAAAGGTCACCTTAGGCATTTTTGTTATGATCTTAGAAAATGTTTTAGGAAGGTTAAGAGTAGTGTTACCAAACTTTCCTAAGCCCAAGTCCGTCATCTTACACCTATGTGGGTTAAGATCTCCGATTTGGAGGAACCAAATATTAGTTTTATTGAGTCTCACATGGTTTCACATGATTCATCACATATTATATCTTATGAGTGATTGTGTGATGTTTTTTTTTCAAACACTAGCTATTGTACTTCATGTTATATCTACTTTCTAGTTGTATGATATTTATATTTTTTATTTCAATTTCCCATTTTATTTTGTCTTAATGAGAAAAATATAAAGAGAGTTTTATTTTTTTTAGTTATTTTTTTTAAATTGTTTTCATTTTTAAAAAATGTTCATAAACTTAAAAATATTTTTGATTTATGTGTAGTTTAGTTTTACATATTTTGTGTGTCATATTAGTGTATTTGAATCTGTATTGTTCAAAGTTTCCATTGGACTATGACTTTTCATTTTGACTTTAAAAACTTAGATTGTTATTAATCATTCTTGCATGGAGTTGTTCGAATTTGACATTTTTAATGGATTCAGATTGCATATTCCTCCGCAAGTACACATGCACAAGCTCTTTTAGGTTTTAATTTCACTTTTTATATTTTAGCTAAGTGAGATATTCTTCCATGAATCGTGTCATCCATATATCTATTGACTATAAGATATTTGTGCATGTAAAAACCCTTTATCGTGAGTATGCTTATGCTTAATGAAATTATGAAGACTCATGGGAAAAGGTCTATGAAATGAGCAAATCTCCTTTGTGAGAAAGCCACTGTTGGAAAGAGACTAAAAATAATGAGAGGCAAGAAGAAAATAAAAGTGCCAAATTATTTATGTGATTTATTTTCAAAAATGGCATCTTCAAAAGAATTGAGTGAAAATTATATGATATCTCTTAGATTTTGAAGGCGTTATTGTTTAATATCAACGGGTTTGCATAATAAATCCTAGTTATGGTTATTATATCATGACACTATTGATTTGTAGAATCATCAAAATTCTAGGCTTGTGCATGTTTATGAGTTCCCTTTCCCTTGAGGCTAAATCTTAGTTTGATAAAGTTTTACGGTCCAATAGAACTCCATGGAAAAATTTTAAGTGATTGGGTCATAATTCATTTATATTTAGTTGAAGACCCTTCACACTATCTCACATAGGTTTTTTTGTTTTTTGTTTTATCTTGGAAAAGCCAAAGAGATTTTTTTTCGATATATTCAATTTGTATGTATTGACTTAATTTCATAAAAATATTTGAGTCATAGGTTAGGCTTTGTTTGTTATCATTTCAAGCCTATGATGTGTTTGGTTGAAGATGTGGTAGCCAAGCATTAAAGATTACATTATCATGTCTTGTTTAGTTCCATGTTTAATCTTCATGTTTCTAAGGGTCTCCCCGGTATGAATGCATATACAATTTTATCTTGGGAATTTTAGTTCGGGTGTTTGTTTTTCTAAACTATTTGAGTGTGTTTTTTGATAACCCAGATTTTTCCACACCCTTTTGATCAGGACACACATGATATAACGGGGATGCTAAAATTATTTACATTTTTCTCAGCATTAACGATAAACCAAAACTGTAGTAAACTAGAACTAACATAGTAAAGATCTCAGTAAAAGATGATAAATAGACAATACTAAACAGTGAAAACTAGATCCAGTGAATAAAAATCTCCGATTACAATTGTTCCAAAAAAATACAACAAAACCTCATTTGATTACAATATCCCAATTAAAATAACATGAGTACAACTGTAACCACAACTCCAAATATAGTGGCATCTATAATGAACTACCCACTACGCCCTAAGGATACCAAGTCGAATCTTCGCAACTCCAAGTCTGACTACTCATGCCTACCAAACCTGTTTATAGAATAATAATACCTGGGGGGGAATAGTTTATAATTTGGATCAGGTCCCAATAGTTTCAATAATTAACTATAATATCAATAAATAATAACGAAGTTGATTCGCAATGCATGCCACCCATCGACTCTCAAATGCAATAAGTATATGATCCCTCAACTATGAGCAACACAATGCTCACATCCCAACCAATTACCTAACATGTAACGCTACCAGTTACCTAAATAGGATTTCACACCAAGGCCCACACCTATATTTTCATTAACATATTTTTAGTGACATAAAAGTAATGATCTATCTTCTTTAATATCTTTTAATTAAACAAAATATTATCAAAAAGACCATACAGGATAATTAACAACTATATACCCTGGCAAAAGGGATATAACTAGCTACACGTGTAAGAATACAACCCAAGTACCTAACCCACAATGTCACTCACAAGGAGCATGCAAATAAACCATATAAAGTATTTAACATGACATAGGGTTCATTATCAATTGTCTATCATTAGACTATATTAATTTTTTGTCATTATTTATATATATAAATATATTTATACATATTACATCACACGAAGGCCAGAACCTTCAGTGTCTATCTCATGCCCCTATCGGTAAGTCTGTAGGAAGCCAACACCTAATGAGCTTAGGGAAAATACACCAAGATGAGATGATCACTACTAAGTGACACCACAAATGTTCCATACCCTTACCTTGTTGATGGATCAGGTCATCTTTATTCTCTCATAGAAGTAGTGATCACTAACCGCGTGATCTAAAATAATGACCTCTACTACACCCAACACATCTCAGCAGGTGCAGGGTACATAGTCCCGATGTCGAATGCAACCCCCAACTGATAGATTCACTATAACTAAAGGTATGTTAATATAATCGACATAATTTATGTATATACACACACACAATATATATATATATATATATATATATATATATATATATATATATATATATAGGAAACTGCATATAGACAAGCGTACCCAAACATCTAAATCCCCACATTGTTGTATCCTCATCTTAAAAAGGTTTACTATTTCTTAAAACGAAGTCAAATGTATATCAACAAGTAGGATACTGCGTATACTAAAGCGTACCCAAACATCTATCTCTAAACTGAGGATTATTTTTACATTCTTAGGTTTATCAACCTAATCCTTATTAAATTCTACTCACATTGTACTACATCTCTAAACAATGAGTACATCTATCCCTATATACACACACACACTCATCCGTAACGTACATATATGTTTCCTTATTTAATTACTAAATTAATTTCATGGCCTATATCCTCTCAAGACTAGAATTAATTATCATATACATACGACCATAGGATACCGCCCACTCACGCGTTTATCCATACTAACTAAATTCTAACACCGGATGTAAGGACGCAAATACAAGGTCAAAGTTCTAACCTATATAACTATCCTTAATATTAACCAAATCTGATACATCACTTAATTAGGTGTAGTAATCCTAAAGGGAAGTCCTAACTAAAAATCACCAAATCCATCTTTCGATCTTTCACATTGCTTAAAAAAGAAAAAAAATATGAAGCTAGTGCCCATGCATTTGTATTTTGATTTTTCACAACTTGGATAAATTTTCAAAGTCGTTCAAAGGAGAAAGGTATCTTATTCGAACAAGAAAGGGTACATCATTCAAAAGACAAAGGAACCTTATTCGAACAAAAAAGATGATTTGCTTCATCTCTAACTATGAAAATCATCCACAATACTCCCTTAAAATGATCCCCTAAACCTCCATTAAAGTCCCACAATGATCTCCAATCAAATCCTCATCATACCAGATCCTAAAACTAACATCTAGGGGAAATAACCTTAATAATTTATAATCACAAACAAGGGTTTTGCGACATCATTTCAATTAATAGTCTAACTGACATGAAATTCCTCAAGAACAAATTTATAAATATATAATTTCTTTAAATTTGAGAGTTATTAAACATTTAATCGATTAAAAGTAACTACAAACCTAAACATGGATTCTAATGTAATTTCCACTAGTTATTCGATATCGATTTTTGGTCTTATCACCAAATCATTACCTTTCAATATCAGATTAATGAACTATCAACCCTAATCAACCCCAATCATTAACTTTATACAAAATTAATCGTATATATATATATATATATATATATATATATAAACTTAAAATTTAATGGGAAATGATGAGTCTAAATTAAGAAATACATTATTTAGTAATATTTCAAGAAAATTCTTGCCTAGAATTGGAAGATGTAATACCCCGTATTTTTATGGCTTTTAAATTCAGGGATTTATTAAATTTATTTGAGATAAATTAATTTAATATTAATTCGGAAATTTGTTTAAATATTTACTAGCGTGACGAGAGTTAGTAATTATTGGGAAGTTGTCGAATATTACTAAATGAGTAAACTAATATATAAGATTGATTTTATAAAAATTATCACGAGTGAATAAAATGGAGATTGTGAAAATTTAAGTCGGGACGCGCCCGTGTCGTGTCGGACTCAATAATTATTAGTAAACGTGAATAAATTATAAGTCACCCAAATGGCCTTTTCGAGTGCGCTTATGTGTCCGGAAAGGTCGAGATAGTCAAAATAATGTACCCGGGGGTTTAGTTCGGGTCTCGGAGCATTTTTAAGCCTAATTGGCATCCCGGGAGGGTATTATAGACATTTTACACTTTTGGGCAATTAAACCCACGAATTTTCTGAGGATAAATCAGCCTTTAGGAGTTGTCTTCTAGAGTTAACCAACACAAAACCAAAGAACGACCATTAGAGAAGAAGTTGGAGAGCTTTCCAAGCAACCCAAGGCCAAAGACTCATCCGTTTGCACTGCCACCGCCATCAAATCGTAAATTACGTTATGAGAAACGCAACCATACCTTTTCATCCACGAAATCAGAACCTTGAATTCCAGGTAAGTATCTATCTTTCTTTGTTTTCAGTTAATGTCTCACCCATGTTAGTTTAGGATTATCAAGAACATGTTTTATGAAAGAGATTACTAATTTAGAGACTTTAAATCGCATGTTTAGAGAAATTTAATATATTCTGGACATACCCATCACATGTAGAGGATTTCCCATTAATTAGTATGAATTTAGAAATAAGAAATCTGGGAAATAATTAGAAGAAGCATGTTTCCTCCAAAATTAGGGTTCTTGAGGATTATGTCAATTTTACCACATTAATTCGATATCGTTGATGAATTTGAACATGTTTCACGTAGGAAATCATGTAGTTAGGTATATAGTACCAGTAGTAATGTTGTTTGGGAGTTTGGGCAAAATTGATAGAGGTTTTGAGGACTTTTGGTGATGAAACCCGTAGGATAGTATATGCAGAATCTGGAAAATATCTGGGCCATCGATCGATCGACCTTGAATGTTGATCGATCGATTGACCCCCTACCTTCAATCGATCGACCTCTTCTGAATTTTGAAGTGTGTTCTTTATTCTTAATGATTAACCCTCTGTTATGGGAACCCTTATACATATTTTATTTACCATAATGGAACTTGAGAAAGACCAGTAGGGTTGTAGGAAAGGTTCGGGTGATACGATTAATATGTGATTTAAGTGTGGGGTTTCGAGAATATAAATTTTGTGGGAAATCATGCATACATTATGGTATATCTTATGAGGATTAAGGAAGACTTAGACCAGTAGAGTAGTGAGGGTGCACCTACTGATTTTATAATATTTCGAGAGGATACACTTCGAGAGTCGAGAAGTAATTAAGGATTTGTTATACTTAATAGAATAAAAAGAGTGATTTACTTATACGTAAAACTCGAGCGTGATATGTTATGCATGGCTAGAATAATATTATGGGTCGTGGGCGCACCTAATTTAGAAATATGAATATATATATATATATATATATATATATGACTGTGTAATTGTGCATGTTATATATCTGTGTAAAAATCATACCGGATCTACTTGATATCACGGGGGTTTTCGCGCCGGGACAGTCTTATCTCGATTGGACCTTTATGGGGGATATTGACTCGTACCCTAGAAGATAGTATCCTTGATACAGGCTATTTGAAAATGATAGTTAGATGTTCTAAGAGACGTGAGGGTATATGCTGACCTCTTAGGACCTGGAACTAGGTTTCGCCTCCATTTGTTTGTGTATTGTGTTAATACAGTTTGAGAGTGATTCTGAACTAGTATTTCCCTTAGTTTGTGTGATACGGGGACTTGATAGCATAGTATGCCAGCACCATAGATTTTATGTGGGGTTCTGCTAGTATATATATTATATGTTTGACTAATATATATACATATATCTATATGGGAACTTTCTACTGTGCGTATAAGTAGATAAGTGATGAATAAATGCTTCAATTTTATTATAAGTGTATGGAAACTTTATATTGGAAATGAGTTTTTCTGAATAACGTAAGAAATCTTGAAGAGACTGATTTCCTAAAGTAAATATCATAACCTCGCTTTTCACCTGATAAAACCTTATGGAGAATAAGTTAGAGAAACTTCTGAGATTTATTAGTACGGTAGGTGTGCACACTAGATGAGAGGTGAGAATTCTTAAGAGAGTGTCGCATACTAACACGGTTGTTTCATTAACCGGTAAGCACTTTAAATACTTGCTAAACTATTTTTAAAATTATTTTACACTCGGGTTCTGATCCGTCTCCTGTCTTTTTCTCTATTACAGGTGCCCAGCCACAGGGGCGTCATGCTTAGATTCCTTGGAACGGACGCGTTGCAGCTTAGGTGGGAGTTGCAGACCATTGCTTAGACGACCTCGTTGTTGACTCTACTCTTAATTTAGTTCTGATTAGTTAGGGCATGTATCGCCCGTTTACCTATTCAGTTGGATTTGTGAGAGATTTATATTCATTTATTTTCAGTATTTGGTACTCTTTGGGATGTAATTCGTGTCATGATGATTTCATTTGTAGTTTTTAAACTTGATATTGGTTTATCTGAATGGTTGAATTCTTGGGTGTTTATTACCATTCTTCATATTTATGTGATTCTTAAACTATTAATTATTAAAAAGGTTTTTATATCTGGATTTAAATAAAAATGGAAATAAGGTTTTAAATTGTTTGATACTTAGCTTAATTATTTAGGGTGTTTAAATTGGAAATTTGAATTGCGACAGTGATGCTAAGAATGAACCAACCGCTCACCTTGATTTTAATTTAATGAAGGACTGATCACCCGGTATTTAATTTGGCGGGGTGTCACAGAAGACTAAAGACTCCCCTCTTGAATTCCCTTGATTTTTCCTCCCGAAGGCTTCTTAACTTCTCCCAAATTTTTAAGGCCTCTAGGCTTATGTTTAGTGATTGGAATAACCCAATTGTGTCAGTTTAAGTCATTGATAAACTTATAATTCTCGCTTCTCTTAATGAGGCCTAAATTTGGGCCATTAAAAGAGCTTGGAAACCGACCTCGAATAGCGCAAAATCTCTCCCAAGGGTATACCTATGCTCGGGACCATTTAAAGTGGTTAAGGAAATAAACGGACACTAGTGTCACCCCAGAGTCCATTCTAAATCATATTATCCACATCCAATGATAATATCTCACGGCATCGATAAAACGACACACATAATTATTCCATGTGTACACATAGCCCACAATCATATCAATAGTATCACTAATTAAATATTACCTACACATATTACAAAAATCATATTACATGCAATATTAAATTATCATCTAAATTATTGAAAATTATTACTAAATCACACAAGTAATAATTAATCTCGCATATTAATTTATTCTCACTCAATAAATAATAAATATAGTCCATCAAATTATGGGGTATTCCATTCTCCCCCAAATATAGGAATTCTGTCCTTGGAATTTGCTAAAGCATAACGTTAAAATGTAACCCACACAAATATCATAGGCTTATACACAGTTAGACTGTACACACATCCCACGAGATGAGAAAAAAAAGCTCATATATGCCTACTATAGTGTTGCATGGTTGAGCCGCCCATACACCCTATACCACTTGCACACAAGCACAAATATCACATATGTAACACACATATACATACTAAACTCAACCACATATATAATTATTAGCCATAAAGTAAAGGAGCACTCTAATACCTTACTAACCGTGACTAATTTTTTTATGAGATTTGCCCTCACATTCAACAAGTGTTACAAATATCCCACAATGCTCTCGGCGTTGCAGTACTAAGCCCCGATGGCCTTAACTCATATAATATAGTCGCTCCATGCATTATATCTATAAAAAGTAATGTCAAACATATTAAAACAAATGTTGAAAAGCCCAAATGTCTCCCTATTAGAGAAGTAGACTAAAACCATGCTTTATGTAATAGTTTTAGTCATTGATTTACTATTAAAATAAAATTAGTTCTTCGTATTTAAATGATATAATGTATGGACATAATGACTGAATTATTTTATATATTGTTGATGTATTTTATTCTTCTCGACGGGTGTTCTAGTGTGTAGAGTACGACTTACACACAAAGGATCAGATCACCAGTTCTTGTAGAATATAAGTTTTATCCACATTTTTAGATGGAATTGGACACACCATTAGTAGGACTCTAGCATAATATTTTAGTAGGTCTATCTCGATTACGATAAACTATGTAGTTTCAACTTATTATCCTAGTACACTTTATGTGTATTCAATGGGACCAACTTGTGGTCATTGTCTTTATACTAATTTTATAAGACAATGTAAACCTCGTGATTGTTAGGTTTAATTAAGGATGTTAATCCGGGTATGATTGATGGACACATGAACTAGTTATTTATTGTTTTGACCTTTAAGGTGAGATTCATTATTGGATCAATAATCTTGATAGATTGGCTAATAGTAATTATTATATAGTGAAAGTTTTATATGGATGTAATCCACGTCTCGCTATAGAGACTGGTGATACCACCTTGAGGTGCTTATAAGTTTTGTATGTGTCAAAACATGTAGGTAGATTATGTTAATCCAACACTACAAATAAGTTAAGTTGGATCGATGAAGGACTTAAAGAAGTTAATCAAATAAATAATCAGTCACTTATTTTAATAACGGGTATCTATAAACTTAACATGGGGAGAATTAAGTAATTAATAACGAGGATATTGTAATATAATTTTGAGTTAAGGAGTGGAGTTTCTAATTATTTAGTGGTATTAATTATAATTAAGGGTCTAAGATGAGGATCTGAGTAGGATTATGTTTTCTCAAGCCCATTATGAGCCATATCCTTACCTCTCCTTAGGGTCCCTACTGTATCCTACATATATGCACCTAAGGCTCATTCTTTCTTAAGCTAGCCGTCACACTTAGATACTCAAAAGATCCGAATTCAAAATTGTGAGAAAGAGAGGATAAAATAAGGTGTTCACAAAGTAAGATCCCACCCTCTACTCATGACAGTTCATATTGGGAATATAATAAAAGACTGTGAGGTGCATCAAGTATGCGTTCTTGATCAACTGTAATCACGTATTTTGTTCGTACAGAATGAGATCAAATCAAATATATCTCGAAAGGTAAATCCTAATCCTTCCTTGTAAGATTTCATGTATTTGTATTTTTTTTTTGCAGTTCAATCTACACATGTTTTCAATAGACCCTTGGACTTTTTCTCCAATAATTGGTGTCAAAGCCCCATTAATATCGTATATAGGTTGCATTCAACCATGTTCTCCAATTAAAACAATCATATATGTGCATGGATGTTAGGTAGAATATAGATTTGTGCTAACTTCTGTTTTGCAGCGATATAATCCCACGATTATGGTCACGTATTTATGTTTTTTTTATGAAATTGGATCCCACGATGGTTTATTCCTGGTTATTTTTTTTATGCTGGATTAATGTAATATTGATGTAGATCATTAACTACTTCATGGAGGCATGGGAGATTTGTAATTTGTTACTATTTTGATCGTGATTTTCAATGGAGGAGTGTGAAACCAGATCTGTGATTGGAGGCAATTTTTTGCACAGAAATCTGTTTCGATAATGTTAAACAGTGTTTAGAACCCCGTGTCGTCCTTGCGTAGTGGAAACATGAAGTGTTTGGGTTTAAGTATGACTGTTGAGAACTCCAAATTAAGACAAAGTTGTATCTTGACCATAATAGTCGGGAATACTTATTTATCTCGATTTTTATGTCTTTATTATTCATGTTTTAATTGTTGGGTTGTTAATATGTGTTAACAGTTCCCTTAGAAGTATGGACAATATGGAATACCGACCATACTTAAGTCATTTAGATGCTAAATGCGAATAATTCATAATTATTTTAAATTGTGGACCTTAATATGCGTGGTTAGAGAAATAAAAAAAATGAGTATTCATTTGTTTTATTACGATCAAGGGTATTTGAAATTTTTTTGTTTATCACAAATTTTCTTGATATATAAAAGTAGGGATATCCCGACATGTTTGAAAATGTATCAAATATCCAAGATTTTTCAAATTAATTAAAAATTGCACGCAATTGTTTTTACAACCCTCACAAAGTTTTTTTAATTACTAAGTGCGAGATGAAATTTTCCAAGAGAAAATCCTATGGTCTCCATCAACGATTTGTAGACTTTCAATAATAAGTAGATCCTCTAACAAGGAATGCAAATTATTTTGGTAGCCGGTATAAATTTTCTTAAGGTAATTTTAGATTCATTATTCACATAGGCGGCTCCCAGAGGAGGAGTCTATGTGATATGAGATAATTTAAAATGAGTTCGTGGTATACACTTAGACATAAAATAATGATATATTAGCCAAAGAGAAATGGTATGATTTTGTGGGATCAAAGTATCGGCTATTTAATTTTATTTGACATTGGTTTTATTTAAATAATAAAATTAAAAGGAATAAGCCTGCCTAATTTTTTTTGGAAAGTCGGTTCTCTAAAGAGGAATAGTATTCAAATGGTAATCAGAATGCCGATGAATTATTTTGAAATTAATATAGGGAACATTAATTTAAATATCAAATTCAAATCATTTTATGCCCTACAATAATTTATTTTATTTTTTGATTCTCAGTACTAAGATGGGAATCTCTTTCAATCCACTCGCTCTCATTATCAAAGAAAAAAAAATTAAGTAGACCTAATTACATTGATTGGAAAATGAATTTGGATATTGTGTTGATAGCTGAAGGGTAAACGTTTATGCCTTATGAGATCTGTCCTAAGAAACCTAGTGAGGGGGCGACCAAAAAGGAAAACAAGGATTACTAGAAATGGATCAAGGCTGATAAGATGTCGTCGTGTTGTATTTTGGCATCTATGTCAAATGTTCTACAACATCAGCATCAGTTGATGGACCATGCCTATGACGTGATGTTGAACCTCAAAGATATGTTTGGGGATAAGAATCATGCTGCAAGGCAGGTTTCCATGAAAGAAATCATGAGCATAATCATGGTTGAAGGGGCCCCAGTGAGGGAACATGTTTTAAGGATGTTATCTCTTCTCAACGAGCTTAAAATCCATGGCGCATAAATCGATGGTGAAACCCAGGTCGATATTTTTCTCCATTTGCTCCCTGAGTCCTTTAAGTTATTCTGCCTAAATTATAACATGAACAAACTTACTCTTTGGTGGAACTACATAAAGAACTACAAGCAGCTGAGGGTCTCATCAAAAAGTTAAAAAGTGTTTTTATTCCTAAGAAAGGTTCTACTTCTAAGCCTATGGGCAAGAATAAAATGAAGAAGAAGGCTCGGAAATAGGTTATGATCCGTCAGGAAGCGCATGGGACTCAGGGAGGTGTGAAAAAAGCCCAAGGGTAAGTATTTCCACTACAAGCAGTCCGGACACTGGAAGAACAATTATCCGATTTTACGCAATAAATAAAACAACGTGGGTAAATTCTATTTATTTGTCATTGAATCGTGTTTTGTGGTTTGTTCTATCAGTACCTGGTGTGTAGATAAGGGAGCCACTAATCATGTATGAAATTCTTTGCAGGTGTTCTAGGAAACCAAGCAACTAATTAATGAAGAGATTTATTTGACTATGGGAGATGCTACGAGAGTAGTGGTAGTTATTGTGGGAGACATTCATTTAGGCTTTAATAATGATAGGAGTTTACTTTTAAAAATTGTCTTTCTCCACCTTCCATTATGAGGAATTTTCTTTTGTTTTCTTGTTTGGCCTTTTATGGATATTCAATTTCTTTAAATAAACTCATGGTTATTAAGAAAATAAATCTTTTATTTGTTCTGTTAAATTTTATGATAATATTTATATTGTTAATATTATCTCTCCCACACAACAAATTAATATTTTGCATAATTCAATTGGACTAAATTTAAAGAGATAGTAACCATTATTAGTGAACCAAACGTATCTTTGGCACTTACGCCTAGATTATATTAATAAAAAATATTCGTAGACTGGTAGAAAGTGGGCAATCAAGCTCACTGGAAGTGGACGTACTTCCAGTTTGTTAATCCTGTTTAAAAGGTAAAATGACTAAGAGGCCTTTCTTGGCCAAAGGCTATATAGCCAAAGAACTGTTGGAATTGGTTCATTCTGATCTATGTGGATCAATGACAACCCGAGAAGGAGGGGCTTTGAGTATTTTATAACTTTCATAGATGATTACTCAAGGTATGGGTATGTTTACCTAATGCACCATAAGTTCGAAGCCTTAGAGAAATTCAAAGTTTATAAGGGAAAAATGGATAAGCATCCAGGTAAAAGTATCAAGACACTACGATCAGATCGTAGTGGCGAGTTCCTCTTCGAGGAGTTTTTGCAATATCTAGAAGATCAAAGGATCACATCCCAATTTTCTGCACCTGGTATGCCTTAGCATAATTGTCTAACATAAAGGAGGAACATGACTCTTTTGGATATGATTAGGTCCATGTTGAGTTATACAGATCTCCCAGATTCCTTTTGGGGACATTCTATAGAAGCAACCATTTATTTACTGAACTTTGTACCTTCAAAGGTGGTCTCAACTGCACCCAAATAATTATGGACTGGGCAGAAGCCTAGTATGAAACATATTCGGATCTGGAGTAGTCCAGTAAATGTGCTGAAGAGAAATCCTAGTAAGTTGGAATCAAGATCAGAAGTTTATTTCTTTGTAGGATATCCTAAGGAAACTAAGGTTTATTTGTTTTATCGTCTTCAGGATCAGAAGGTCATTATTAGCAACAATGCCCGGTTCTTGGAAGAGAATTATATGATGGATTATAAACCCAGAAGTAAAGTTATTCTTAAAGAGTTGAGAGGGAACCAATAAGATTATTCAACACCACTAACACAGGATGAAATAACACAACGTGTTGACACTATTACACCAGAACAGGGACTACCAAGTCATAGTGGGAGGTTTATACGTCAATATGAATCGTTTATGTTCTTGGGAGAGTCTTATGATAAGGTCACTGATGAACTCGAATACGATCCCTATAATTACAACGAGGCTATCCAAGATAAAGATGCAGAACTTTGGCTTAAATGTATAAATTATGAGATGGAGTCTGTGTTTTCTAATCAGGTCTGGATTCTTATAAATCCACTCGAAGAAATAAAATCTATAGGATGCAAGTGGATCTATAAGAGGAAAAAGGGGTGGATGGGAAGGTTGAGACCTTTAAGGCATGACTTGTTGCAAAAGGATTTACTCACAAAGAGGGCATTGATTATGAGAAAACCTTCTTACCGACAGCTAGGATTAAGTTCATCCGAATTCTCTTTTTCATTGCGGCTCATTTTGATTATAAAATTTGGCAAATGGATGTCAAGAATGAATTTCTTAATAGGAATCTTGACGAGTGTATCTATATGGTGCATACAGACGATTTTACTGTCCAAGGCTAAGAACATAAAATATGTACGCTTAAGAAGTCCATTTATGGACTTAAGTAAGCATCTCGAACTTGGAACATTTTTTTTGACGAGGCACTCAAATCTTTTGGTTTTGATCAAGGTCCAGATGAGTCTTGCGTGTAAAAGAAATGCAACGAAAACATAGTGGTGTTTTTAGTATGATATGTGGATCACATTCTTCTCATTAGAAATGATGTTGGAGTGTTGTCTTCAGTTAAAGTTTGGTTGTTTAGCCAATTCGATATAAAATACTTAGGAGAACCTAGTCACATCCTTGGGATCAAGCTTATGCGTGATCTCAAGAATAGGATGTTGGGTTTATCACAAGAGACTTATATCGATTCCATTCTTGCCATATTTAGCATGAAAGATTCCAAGAAAGGGTTCCTCCTTTTAAGACATGGAATATATCTTTCCAAGGATCAGTGTCCTAACACCTCATAAGATAGAGAAGATGAAAAGCATGACTTATGCTTTGGTAGTTGGGAGCCTTATGCATGTTATGCTATGCACTAGACCTGGTATTTTTTTGTTGTTGGAATGGTTAGTAGATATAAGTCTAACCCTAGGTAAGAACAGTGGATTGCGGTAAAGCATAAACTCAAATACCTGAAAAGGACAAGAGACTTCATGCTAGTTTACTAGGTAGAGAGTCTAGTAGCTATTGGGTACACCAATTCATATTTTTATTCTGATAGAGATTCCATAAAATCTACCTTTGGACATGTTTTTTCCCGAAAAGTTGGATCCATTAATTGGAGGGGCATCAAGAAATCTTGCACTACTGATTCCATCATGAAAGCTTAATATGTGGCGGCCTCCGAGGAAGCCAAGGAAGTAGTATAACTTAAAAACTTCATATTGGATCTAGGAGTGGTACCTTTAGTTCAATAATATATTACAGTTTATTTTGATAATAGATGTGCAGTTGCAAACTCAAAGGAACCCAGGAGCCATACGAGAGGTAAACACATCGAGTGTAAGTATCATCTCATTCGAGAATTTGTACAACGAGGTGATGTCACAGTTATGATCATTGCATCAAAAAACAATCTAGCAGACCCTTTCACGAAGATCTTACCGGCCAAGACTATTGATATTCACGTAGTGAGGATGGAAGTGAGATGCATTAAATCGTGGCTTTGAGTCTAAGTAAGAGATTGTTAGAGAAGTAGACTAAAACCATGCTTTATGTGAAAGTTTTTGTTATGGATTTAATGAGAATCATGTATGGACATAATGTTTGCATTATTTTATATATTGCCGATGTCTTTTATTCTGCTTAGTAGGTGTTCTGGTGTGTAGAGTACAACTTATACACAGAGGATCAGATTGCCAATTCTTGTAGAATATAAGTTTTATTATTCACAATCTTAGATGGAACTAGACACACCATTAGTAAGGTTGTAGCACAATATTTTAGTAGGTCTATCTTGATTATGGGAAACTGTATAGTTTCAACTTATTTTGCTAGTACACTTTATGTATATTGAATGGGAACACGTTGATGTCATTGTCTTTATACTGATTTTATAATACAATGTAAACCTCATGATTGTTAGGTTTACTTAAAACTCTTAATTCGGGTATGATTGATGGACACATGCACTAGTTATTTATTTCTTTGACCTTTGATGTGAGATTCATTATTGGATCAATAATCTTAATAGATTGGGTAATGATGATTATTTTTTTGTGAAAGTCTTTTATGGATGGAATCCACGTCTCGGTATAGAGACTACTGATATCCGCTTGAGATGCTTATAAGTTTTGTATGTGTCAAACCCTGCAGGTGGATTATATTAATCTGACACTACAAATAAGTTAAGTTAGATCGATCAAGGGCTTAAAGAAGTTAATAAAATAAACTATCCATAACTTATTTTATTAATGGGTATTTGTAAACTTAATGCGGGTAGAATTAAGTAATTAATAATGAGAAGGTCGAAATATAATTTTGAGTTAACTAGTGGAGTTGCAATTATAATTATTTAGTGGTATTAGTTATAATTAAGGGACTGAGATTAGGATTCGGGAAGGATTATGTTTTCTCAGGCCCATTAGGATCCACATCGTTATCTCTCGTTAGGGTCCCTACTGTAGTCTGTATATGCACATAAGGCTCATTCTTTCTTAAGATAACCATCACTCTTGGATACTCAAAAAACCCAAATTCGAACGTGTGAGAAAGAGATGCAACAAAAGAGGAAAGAGGAGAAGATAAGGTGATCACGAAGTAAGATCCAACCCTCTACTGATGACTGTTCACATCAGGAATACAGTAGAAGACCGTGAGGTGCATCGAGCATATGTTCTTGACCAACTATCATCACATATTATGTTCGTGCAAGAACGAGATCAAATCAAATAGATCTCAAAAGGTAAATCCTAATTCGACCTTATAGGATTTCATATATGTGTAATTTTTTGTAGTTCAATCTATACATGTTTTCAATAGACCCTTGGAGTTTCGCTCCAACACTCCCAGCTCCCGACTCTTACTAAGTTTAATGTGCAGGGCATCTCCCGAAGAGGAATTCAAACAAGGAACCCTCTTGATAAAATATAGCGTAGTTCACTCGATTAATGATATTCATTGGCCTAAGTCCACACAAGAAACAATTGAACTAACCTTACAAATCCCATCTTATGAAAATTCCAACAAAAGGCTCATCCTTCCAAGATTGATACCTAACCTTTTTATGTTAATTAATCTACTAATACTAAAAATATCATGATTTCCACAAACATATAGTAGGACACCATCTTCCAATCCTTCAATCTAATAAACTTCTTAAACACTCATAAACCTTTAAATATCTAATTATGCCAATAAACGTATACTATCACAGTTGCCCTAACAATATTACTATGCTAACACCTTGTGTGACCATACACAACATCACGTAATCGAGGCCATCACTAGACATAAAATTCTCAAAATAACCAAAATGTTTACAATATAAATGCTTCTCATCACGCATACCCTTACATACTAATATAAATTCATCATCAGCTAACTATCTCATATAGCCATACTGTATCGTATGCCACCACTAGCATATATCCCATTTCGAACTCAAAAGTCACCTCTAATAGAGGTACTTATGTCGTAAGTAAAATTAAATATCATCATCACATTCACTATGAGAATCCACGATATGGCATCTAAACTCATAAATAATAACTACTAGAATGGATAAGGTGTTTACGAAACCAATCAACCATTAGGCCCTCTCCTAACTCACAAATTAGTGATAACGATGTAGACGTTCACATGTCCACTACCATCCAACATCTAAGGAAGAATATACATATAATCTACCTGATAAGCACCCAAAACTGTACAATTTATACCCCAAATAAACGTACTTTAGTTGTTAATTCTCGACAATACGGATCTTATGTGCTGAAATGTCTATCTTGTAAGTCAAATTGTGCATTGCGGAGTTCAAACGCTTAAATCAAAACATTTGTGCATTTTATGGAGCTAAATACCAATCCCGTAACCTTACCCGAGCCTAAACCTACCCCGAACCCCGTGTGTGTCTAATTTTCCCTTTTATTATTTTTAGATTTTTAGTTTGAGTCATTTTTATTTTTAGGATTTATTTTAGATTTATTTAGAATTTCTAGAATTTATTTTTCAATTTTTATATTTTTTTTATTTAGTATTTTGATTTTTATTCTATTAGTTTTTAATTTTATTTTATTTTATCTTATTAGCATTAGAATTTTTAGGATTTCACGTATTTTTAGTTTTATTAGATTTTGCATTTTCTTTTTAGAATTTTTATTTTAAATTTTATTAAATTTGATTTTTCATTTCTTTTTATTTTTATTTTTATTTAGTCTTTATTTTATTTTTAGAGTATGAGTTTAATTTTAGAATTTTTAGTTATTGTAATTTTATTTTTATTTTATTATTTTTAGGTGTTCAAATTAACACACACACACACCACACATAACCAACTAACAAACACACCCCTAGCTTCCATACACCTTACCTCACCCTATTACACTCCCTCTCATCTTCAACCTTTCATCCTCTCTCTCCTCTCTCCTCTAAACCCACTTCCCCCATTAACACTACCACCAAACCACCTCCATTAAAACTCAAGACCACCCATTAAATCCACACACCTCTGTCATTCCGACCCATTTCCCAGCCGGCGGACAGCCCCCTGGCGTTACAACCCGCGAACTTGCTACAGCCCCCTCCGATCGCGACCACAAATCCGGCCAGAATCCACCTGCTCAAACCTCCGACGCAACTCGCCGGAGCACCCACCTCCAACGAACTCTTCGACCACCAACCCGACCGCCGCTTGCGACGATACCCCTCGCCCAGCCGGCGATCTCTCCAGCGCGATCTCAAGCCCAGCGTCCAACCCGTGAACCCCTCCGCCGGCGACCTCCAAAACCTCCGGCGCCGCCATCAGCGCCAGCGACCCAAACGCCAACTCCGGCGATTGCTGACCCACAAACCAGCGAACCCCTGCTCCAACACCCATCCAACCAAAACCCATGTCCAACCCATTTTCCTTGTTCAAAGCCAAATACCCAATTCTCCTAAGTCACGATGTTACCACCTGCCATTCCAAATGCCAAACAAACCAATAACAAATAACCCATGTGTCTTATTAAACCTCTTTTACCTATTTACCCAAAATACCCTCAAACCGCCTCTTTTACCCAGCTTCCCAAAAATGCCGCCAAACCTCTCATTCCCAAATCAGATTTTATTCCCCACCTCACTTCCCACATGACCTCACACACCCTCATGCACATGTGCTCTCACCTTTCCCACATGTTCACCATAGCCAATTCTCATTTTTACCCCCATGCTCCATGCCTTGTATAAAATGAAGAGGAAGACCCATTTGCAAAGGATCTCAAAATTAGTTTTAAGCTTGGTGTGATAAAATTCTCTCCACTCCTCTATGTTGGGTATTTGCATTTTTAGCAAATCCCTCAATATAGAGGTGTGCAGTGAAAATTATCTCTAGGATAAATTTCACCCCATCCCTCTAATATGAATTTTTGCATTTTTAGCAATTATTTCATAATAGATTGATGTAGTGAAATTCATCCCTTATGGGAGGTAATTCTAACCCATTCTTTTATGTTGAGATTTTGCATTTTTAGCAATTATCTCAATATAAATTAATGATCTAGAATTTATTTCTTTGGGTGAATTCTAATGTACAATTTTATAATTTTAGGATTTGCATTTTTAGCAAATCTCTTTTATTATTTAATTGTCCATTATTAATTCATCCACTATCCTTTTTATTTTTATTTTGTAGTTTTTAGTTTAGATTTAAAAAGAGATTTTAGATAGGAATTTTTAGAGAGAGAATTGTAGAGAGATAAACACCAATTTGTAAATAGTTTTTCCTTTTATTTTTTAGATATTTGTTGAGAATTAATTGTGAGTAATTGAATTGAATGGAAGATGATAGAGTTCAAATTGTCAATTTCAAGGAGACTTGTTGAAGATTTGTTCTCTTTCTCTACTCTTTTATTATATATGCATTTGATTATTAATTTGTCATATTTTATACCATGTTAGGCTAAATCCCCTTTCAAGGGGTGGGGTAAAACCCTTATTTGATGTTATTTTATTTTAATTAGTTTAATTACTTTAAAAGTCCATTTGAATGTTAATTTTAATCCCTCACCCTTAAATTTACGCCTCGAGAGAGGGTAAATGATTTCGAGAGAAAATCGAAATTCTAATTATAATACCCATTTTAGATTCGAACTAGAGATAGGGGTTTCTTAAGTGGGGTATTATAACTTGGATTTCAACTCAAAATTTATGTTATAAGATTTACATAAATTCTAATTGATCGATCCTAGCGGGTGATTAATTAAAAGGAGTTGTTGATACCAAAATTAATATGCGGATGTGGACGAATCATACGAAGACACTTGTCAATCTACGTGGTACAATAACAACGAGGAAGTTCATTTCCCCGACCAACTCATATTCTCTCCGAGCAACGAGGATATACCGAGGACCTTCAGCACTCCGAGGTACTCTAGCGCTCCGAGGAACTCCTGAGCAACGAGCAACTAAGGCGGTCCGAGCAGCATCTCGGCCGTAGTATTAATTGTCAGAATATCAACAGTTCAACTATTCATTGAATGTTTATCATCTTGACGCACACGCTACATTAAATGTATTACCCTTTCATACGTATATCATTTAATGTATCAAGCCATTCATGTACAGCCTAAGGGCTATAAATACCTTGTATCACCCTCATTCAAAGGGACCGGAATTTCTTGATAGCACCTGTAATCGAGAATTCTCAAACACTCATCAATAACATAACAGTGGACGTAGGCCATTCATATAAGGCTGAACCACTTTAAAATCTTTTGTCTTATTTATTTATCTGTGATTAAATAATTAGAGTAATCTAGTTTTTTACATCAACAAATTGCCGCCGTCTGTGGGAACGATTGTTACTATCGTTTTTCACCACAATTCATTCATCATCAATGGCGGATAACCCAGAATCTAGCAATCCAAACGCTGGAAATGCTGGAAACCCTCCAAATCCCTCTGCACCTCCGGATCTGGCCGGGATCATGACGAATCTGGCTCAAGGACAAACCGCCATGCAAGAAATAATGAGGCAACTCATACAAACCCTTCATGGTGGTGCACCCGCACGTTCAGGACAGCAAAGTGGTCAGAGGCAAACTTATTTACTTTCTTCACGATCCAGGCGTACTGAGTCACGTTGCAATGAGGAATCCGATGATTTCTCTTATCGACCTGGGTGAACTTCGTCAATAAGGGCTATAGATACTGATCAACATATCACCCTCTCTCCGGAAAGACCCAGTGCTTTAGAAAGATTGAGTAGGGTGTCTCCTTTCAGTCGATTAGGCCCTAGGAGGAATAGGAGTCCACCTAAGACCATGTCAAGGAGTTTTCGACAACCATCAGATTTAAGAGAAGGATCAGCACAGTCATGACCAGTCGTTCGTCAAGATAGATCTCAAGAACCTACCTCAGAATGATCAATTGCTCGAACCAATAGGCCCGAGGAAGGAAATGAAGCGTGGAAAGGATCTCTCCAACGGTTGGAGGACAAATTGGGAGAAATGGCCAAAGCAAAGAACCCCCTACAACGAACTTTTGTTCGAGGAACACCTTTTGTACAGGCCATTGTGGATTTTCCTACACCATCGAAATTTAAAGCACCCGTGGTAACTCCCAAATATGATGGGAAGACAGATCCTGTTCTTCACATAGAACAATATCAAGCTGCTGCCGATATCTATGTTATCCCCGATGAGATGAGATGAGATGCAGGGCTTTCTCAGGAACTCTTACTGGATCAGCCCAGATATGGTACAACAATCTTCCTCGGGGTAAGATTTCAACTTTCTTTCAGTTAGCCGAGTTATTTATTGGCAACTTCTGTTTTGGAGCAAAGCCAGTAAAACGAGTAGCACACTTGTTAAATGTTAGACAAAAATCTGGTGAGAGTACAAGAGATTACATAACTCGTTTCAATAACGAGAAGCTGGAAGTCATAGATTACGAAGAGAAGACAATAATCACCGCTTTGATGAGTGGGTTGTTGCCTAATAAGTTGTATTATACTTTGGCGAAAGATCCACCTAAAACTATGTCAGAACTGATGGTAAAAGCGGCCAAAATCATGAATGCCAAGGAGGCCATGGCTGCAAAGAAGAATATGGATAAAGAAACCAAGGTGGAAGTCGACAAATCTAAGAAGAAAGAGCATAAAAGCAATGGTGGAGATAAACATTCCAAGAATAAATGGGAAGTCATGAAGAAGTACGATAATTATACTCCTTTGAAAATGGGTATTAATCATGTCTTAGAGGAAATCAAGAACAACGAAGAAGTAAAATGGCCAAAGAAACTGAAGTCAGACCCTGATTCGAGGAGTAGGGATAAATATTGCGAATTTCATAAAGATCATGGTCATATGACCAAAAACTGCATAGCTCTTCAGAACGAGATTGAAACACTCATCCGAAGAGGAAAGCTAGCAAAATATGTTGATCGGGGAAGTGAAAGAAAGGATAATGATCGAGCTAGAGAAAGGTCTAGATCTCCTCGTCGGGTAGAGTAGAAAAAGAAGAGAAACCATGAAGATGATCCAGAAGATGACCCCGATCTTCCCAAGAAGCCAAGGCAGCCAGAACGAGAGGTATTTTCTATACGTTTTGGGTCATTTGATTGTAATGTCATTATAGGAGGAGATGCAGGAGGAGGAGACCTTACTGCAGAAAGAAAGGCTTACCTCAGAGAGGCTCAAGCTTGTTCATATACTCAGCGAATAAATCTGGCTGAGGACGATCGTCCGAGGAAGGTAAACAAAGAGAAGATGGTCATTGGCTTTTCAAAATACGACTTGGCAGGTGTTCTTTATCCTCACGATGATCCTCTGGTGATCAAAATGAGGATGAAGGAAGTAATGATTTCAAGGGTGTTGGTAGACAATGGAAGTTCGGCAGACATCATGTACTATTCAAGCTTTGACAGCTTGAACCTAAAATTATCTCAGTTGGAACCGTATCACAGACTCCTCCTAGGTTTTGCTGGTGAGAAAGTTTTTCCACTTGGGACGATCAAGTTGGATATATTCATTGGAACCTGGCCTGCTTGTCAAACAGAAAGAATACGCTTCTTCGTGATGGATAAGAATGTACAGTCAGCCTACAACATCATCATGGGAAGAGTTGGTTTGAAGAAGTTCGAAGCAGTTCCATCTACAGTACATCAGTGCTTAAAATTCCCAACAAACTTTGGGGTAGGAGTTGTGAAAGGTGATCAAAAAGTAGCTCGGGAATGCTATTATTCATCTGCCGAGCAAGAGGAGTTTGAGGAATCAAGGAAAAAGACTACTACCTACCAGGTGGAAGAAGATACAGAGATTGAAACTCTCGATCCCAGAGATGAATCCCAACTTGTAAAAGCACAGGTGGTGGAATCTACAGTAAATGTTATTCTAGACGACGAACACCCTGAACGAGTAACCCAGATAGGTTCAACATTGGATGCTTTAATAAAACAGGAGTTGATAATTTTCTTAAGAAACAGGAAGAAAACTTTTGCTTGGAGTCATGAGGACATGCCAGGAATAGATCCAAACTTCTTATGTCACGAACTCAATGTGAATAAGGAGATCAAGCCTGTAAAGCAGAGAAGAAGGGTGTTTAGCCCCGAGAAGAATCAAGCTATTCAAGAGAAGGTCGACAAGCTCCAGAAAGCTCAATTCATTAAAGATGTGAAGTACCCGGACTGGTTGGCAAATGTGGTGATGGTAAAGAAGAAAAACAACAAATGGAGAATGTGTGTTGATTTCACTGATCTTAACAAAGCCTGGCCAAAGGATCATTTTCCATTGCCCAGAATTGACCAACTAGTAGATGCTACCTCTGGGCACGAACTGCTCAGTTTCATGGATGCATATTCTGGTTACAACCAGATCAAAATGAAACCTGAAGACAGGGAAAGTACTTCTTTTATTACCCCTAGAGGAACTTATTGCTATAATGTTATGCCTTTTGGTTTGAAAAATGCAGAAGCGACATACCAGCCGCTGATGAATAAGGTTTTCACCGAACAAATCAGTTGCAATATGGAAGTCTATGTCGATGATATGCTGGCAAAAAGAAAGAAAGCTGCAGATCATCTAGTTGACTTAGCTCAGACATTTGATCAACTGGATAAATACCAGATGAAGCTCAACCCGACGAAGTGCACATTTGGAGTACGAGAAGGAATGTTTCTCGGATACATTGTCAACCAACGAGGCATTGAAGCAAATCCAGGTAAGATCAAAGATCTTTTAGGGTTGCGATCTCCAACAACAAAGAAAGAAGTGCAGAGTCTTACAGGACGAGTTGCAGCGCTCAACAGATTTGTGTCCCGACCAACTGACAAATGCCCCCCATTCTTCAAAACACTTCGAAAAACTTTTGAGTGGACTGATGAGTGTGAGAAGGCCTTTCAAGACTTGAAAAAGTATTTGGGAGCACCTCCATTGTTGTCCAGGCCAATAACAGGAGAGAAGTTGTATTTGTATCTGGCAGTATCAGAGAATGCAGTCAGTTCAGCATTGATCAGATTGGAGAATGGAGTCCAGAAACCAATCTATTACACAAGTAAGGCTTTCCGAGGTGCAGAAATCAGGTACCCAAAGCTGGAAAAATTGGCATTGGCGTTAATTGAAGCAAGTAGAAGAATGAGGCCATATTTCCAGGCCCATACCATCGTCGTTTATACCGACATGCCACTGAGGCAAGCCCTTCATAAGCCAGAAAAGTCAGGGAGATTGATGTACTGGGCAATAGATCTTGGTGAATATGATATTGTGTATGAGCCCAGATCATCATTGAAAGGGGAAGCTGTAGCAGATTTTATAGCAGAGTTTACATATCCTGACACCCCCGAGGAGCAAAAGTTGCTCGCTGATCAACCTGTGGATGTTACAGGATCAACATACATAAGTCCAGACCAACTCCAGTTGGTAAAAGGGCTTGCGGATGTAGAAGGATCATCAACTTCAAACTCAGACCAGCTCCGGTTGGTAAAAGAACGAGAAGAGATGGTCAACGAGGAGCGAAAAGTGTCAGGGGAGGATGAAAAGAAGCAACAAATATTTCACCGAGGAACTCTATCAGATAAGAAATTTGAAGACGGGTTGCCCATATAGAGATTATATGTAGATGGCTCATCTTGCACATCAGGTTGTGGGGCAGGAATTGTTTTGAACACCCCAGACGAGATTGACATGGAATATGCTTTGCGATTCCAATTCAAGGCCTCCAATAATGAGGCTGAGTATGAGGATATGATAGCAGGTCTTAATTTATCAAAGATTATGGAAGTGCAACAAGTGATGGTATTCAGTGATTCTCAATTGATTGTGAATCAGATGATGGGAACGTATGCAGTTAAAGGAGAATTAATGGTCAAATATCATGCCAAGGTAATGGAGTTATTGGCAGAATTTGATGTGATTCAGTTGATCAGAATACCCAGAATAGAAAATGCACAAGCAGACGCACTGGCCCGACTAGCATCAGCTACTCGTACTGAGCTGCGAAGAACAATACCAATTGAAGTACTGGAAAGTTGGAGCATAGATGAAGACTTGACGATGAATGTAATTGCCCTTGATTTAGGACCATCCTGGATGGATCCCATCAGGGTATATATTGAAGAGGGAGAATTGCCAGAGGATAAGCTCGCTGCCAAGAAATTGAAGTATAAAGCTGCTCGGTATGTATTAAATAATGGTATTTTATATAGACGAGGAATTATGGCAGGTTTGCAGAGATGTGTACATCCCTCCGAAGTGAAAGAATTGATTAAAGAGATCCATGAAGGGTCTTGTGGAGCTCATGTAGCAGGTCGAACACTTTTGCAAAGGGTAATGACTCAAGGATACTACTGGCCGACGATGAGGGCTGATTGTATAGCCTATGCTAAGAAATGTGACAAGTGCCAACGTTTTTCCTCCATCCGACGAACTCCACAATCATTGCTGACACCAATAACTTCCCCTTGGCCATTTTCCATGTGGGGAATTAATTTGGTTGGACCACTGCCGACCACCCGAGGAAGATTCAAGTACCTCGTCGTTGCAGTGGACTATTTTACTAAATGGGTAGAAGCTGAGCTTCTTATCGATATGACGTACGAGAAAGTATACCAGTTTGTTTGGAAGAATATCATCTGTCGATATGGTCTCCCTCATGCCTTCATCACAGATCATGGAACACAATTTGACAACGAGGAGTTTGCTGCCTATTGTCAACAATCAAACATCCTGAAGACCCATTCAGCACCAGGTCATCCTCAAAGCAATGGGCAGACTGAGGTGACGAACAAAACGCTGCTAAATGGTTTGAAGAAAAGGCTAAGTGAAGCTAAAGCTAACTGGATTAATGAGCTACAATCAGTTTTGTGGGCTTATCGAACAATTCCTCGAGCAGCGACTGGAGAATCACCATATATGCTGGCATTTGGAAGTGAGGCTGTAATACCTGCCGAGTTGGGCCTACCAACACACAGAGTGCTGAATTTCAATTCTCCGATCAGTGACTTGATGAGAAGACTGGATTTGGATATGCTCGAAGAAGTCAGAGAAGAGGCATCCATTAGGAATGCTGCTTATCAACAACGAACAGATCTTTTCTACAACAAAAGGGTGAGGAAATGCGATTTAAAGGAAGGAGATTATGTGCTAAAGAAGGTAATTCAGAAGCACAATAAATTGGAGGCAAACTGGCATGGGCCTTACCGAGTTACAGAAGTTATTCGACCAGGAACTTACCGAATAGCAACTCTAGAAGGAGAAGAATTCAAGAATGCTTGGAATGCTGAACACCTTCGCAAGTATTATCAATGATGTAAAATGTACAACGGTTCCATCAATATGAATAAAACGATGATGTTTTTCACCATTTTTCTCTCCTTTGTTTGAAAGTTTTTCGGGGAATACTAGTGTTGTACACTACGCTGCTTGATAACAAGAAGAAGACGATAGTTCAGACCCACGACCAACTCCGGTTGGTAAAAGGGCGAGAACAACTGATATACTCCTTTGGTTAGGAGGCGTACACTGGCGTGATCAACTTCGTTTGGTAAAATAACTAGTAGATAAGATAGTTCGAAAGAACAAGATAGTTCAGACCCACGACCAACTCCGGTTGGTAAAAGGGCGAGAACAACTGATATACTCCTTTGGTTAGGAGGCGTACACTGGCGTGATCAACTTCGGTTGGTAAAATAACTAGTGGACAAGATAGTTCGAAAGAACAAGATAGTTCAGACCCACGACCAACTCCGGTTGGTAAAAGGGCGAGAACAAAATATACTTCTTTGGTTAGGAGTCGTACACTTGCGTGATCAACTTCGGTTGGTAAAAGAGCTTGTGGATAAGATAGTTTGAAAGAACCTGATAGTTCAAACCCACGACCAACTTTGGTTGGTAAAAGGGCAAGAACAACATTCTTATAACGCCAATCTCGGTTGGTTTATACTCTCAAATGCCAACTTATGTTGGTCGGGAGGTAATATTATTACAAAAGTTCCTCAAAGAACAAAATATTCCAAACTGAACCAAGTATGGTTGGTCGGGGATAAAAACCCACTAACTGTATTTGATCGACAAGGAGAAAATATTTCAAATTGAACCAAGTATGGCTGGTCGAGGATAAAAGCCCACCAACCATAGTTGGTCGACAAGCACAATTTAACAAACTTGGTTGGTTGGGAAATTTTTAACATTTTTATACTCATTACTTTATTATTAAGTGACTCAAGCAACATTTCTGATACTTGTAATTTTTATCAGGTTAATCGATAAACCATACAATATCGTTATGAAAGCACAAATATAAAGTGTTTGATATGCACAAGATAATAGCAGTACTAATTTGCAAATAGAAAATGAAAGTCTTTCATTAAAATTCAAATTACAGGTTACATGAATGTACTAACTATTACATTGAGATTCCTATTCTATTGGTTTCTTGCCCTTTGCTTTTGAAACAAGCTCTTCACCAGCAGGAGGATCTTCCAGGCAAAGGGAAGAATTAATAAAGTTCAAGTCCTTCAGCATTCTGACATTCATTATTGAAGGTAAGTCCATTAGATGCTCTGAAAGAGATACTTCGATTTGGGAATGAAGACTGTAGTCACCAAGGTATTTTGATATTAAGCTCCGAGGAATGGAACGAGCTGGGATCCATTCCATGTCCAATTTATAAGGTGGTACAGGCAAGTCTAGTAACCCAGGAGCATGATAATCCCATAAATAATTCCCTTGCTCCAATTTTAATACACCTAGGGCGTTCAACCACCACTACTTATAACCTTCATTATTGGCGTGTTCAATACGAGCATCCAAATGACAAAGGGCTTCATTATAACCTGCCATCCAGAATTCACGAGGTTGTTTATGGAATTGGAAGGTTAATCTATCCAATTGGTCATGAAGGTTTTTAGCAAAAAGGTCCTTGGTATGTAAAGCAGACTTCGTCGCAGTAAGTTGATCTTCCAAAGATAGGTTTTTCTTGGACATTTCAGACAGAGCACGATCTTTTGCATTCAATTGGAACGCTTGAGTTTCCAAAGTAGACTGAGTGCAAGCCTCTTCAACATTACGGCTGAAAACTCTTGATCGACTCCGAGCAGCGACTGGAGAACTTTGCTCCTCGACAACATTTTGAACAGCTCTTCCTCGCCCACGAGAACCTCTTCCTCATCCCCGAGCAGTCACAGGAATAACAAATTTTCTTAAGTTATCCAGTTCTTGCCTTAATTTGGCATTCTCAACCTCTAAGAACGAGAAACCTTCATCGGTAACTGGTACTAAAGCAGTGGAAGATGACGCTGCAGACTCGTATTGCGCCAACTTTTTCTACAAATTGTTATTCTCTTGTTCCAATATCTCGGCGATCTGTCTGCAAGCCTCAACTTCACCTTTTAGGGTTCTTTCCCTAACATCGTACCCAGCGATGATCTTTTTGTGACCTGTCTCAGAGGAAAGCTGTTGATACCTATTCTCATACTCCTTGTGCAGCAGAGCAGTTGTTTCATTGTGCTGATGTTGTAGATCTTCTAAGGTACAATGAAGTTCCTCGATCAATTCATAATAGGCCACACTGTTGGCCACAGCTCGGTCGAGTAAATCTTTCAAGTACCGATAAGCCTCAATTGCTTGTTCTGAGGCATCATGGCCAAGGATGTCAGCAATTTTTGATCCACTCAAATTTGTATGACTAGCTTTATAATACTCACGACATTGCTGCATCAGCTTTGTATCATGTGCAGATATCAGTTCCATTCTAGCAACAAACTAAGGATGAGAAAAAGACAACAATCAATAAAAACAAATCATCAACAACAGAGATGAACAAAGATGTATTTTATTAGATCACAAAAGGATTACATTGTTTGATTACATATAATGAAAGATAGAAATGATACCGAACAACTTCACACCTTTTCCTTGTCTCCCAAGACTTTCTCGGGAGGCTGGGACGAGGAGCTTGATTGCTCGGTGGTCACAGCGACTTGATCAGCAGGAGTTAAAATTTTTTCAGGAGGAGGAGGCATGGAAGAAATGTCCTCGTTGGAAGAAGATAGAGATGTAGGGACTTGATCACCTATGGCCATGGAAGATTCATCAGAGACAGGCTCATCTTCTTCTTTTTCCACAATTGGTGGAGGAGGACCAGGGAGGTGTAGCTGGAATAGCCCAGAGTCATCCTTGATCTTCAATTCCTGCAGGGCAGCTACCCACCCATCTCGGAAGTATTTCAACTTCCCGTATTGAACTTGGGATGTCATCGCAGCAATCCCCTTGTCCCATCCTTTATCCCAGCCAGCGCTGAAGGATTTTTTAACTGCGAGCTTTCTTTTCAGTTTCTCCGAGGAGAGCTTCGCATCCAATTCTTCTTTTTGGCCTTTGATATCTCGCAGGGCGGACAACTCTTCATCTGCCTTCTTCAGATTATCTTCAAGATCTCCAAAGTTCTTGAGCTTATCGTCATATTTTTTATGCTCAATCTCCAAACTTTTCACCTTGTTCTCCAAACTCTTGGAGATCTCAGCCAACTTCACCTTTTCAGCTTCAACTATTGACAACTTTTTCTCCCAAACAACTTTGTCCTCACTATACTGTTGACGAGATTCCTTCAAGGATTGGGTCAAACCCAGCAGAGCATCCTCTACACCTGACGAGGAGCTGGAAGCTTTAATAGCTTCATCTTTCTTCACGATGTTGTTAAAACAATTCACCAGCAAAACAAAGGAAAAAGTGACAGGTCAGTGCAAAAAGACAAGTATTCAAAGAAAAAAAGGAAATTCAGAGTGTAAGAAATTTACCGAAGCAAGATGACGAGTAGCTAGGGATGTCAGCATATCCCTAGAAATCTTTTCATCAATTCCTTGAACCTCGGGTATGATCCAAGTTTTTACAGAGCTCATTGCAGAGCTCGGAGGAATGATGGTTGGAACACCAACACCACCAGCTGGTAGAGAGGAAACAATTTCAGCCAAATTGACTGAGGATGATTTCCTCAATCTCCTCAAAGGGACTTCAGCAGCTTCAACCAAGGAAGAACTCTTGGTCGGAGAGATAGCAATTATCTCCACAGGAGCAACCTTCTTGCTCGGAGCCACTGGGGGCTTCTTGGTAGCTTTGGAAGGTGCAACATACATCTTCTTAGTCCCCTCTGGGACATCAATTTTGCTTTTCTTTGCCTCAGCAACAGAAGTAGTGTCATTAAACAGAGCAGGAGGAGCTCTTTTCTTGCCCATTCTCTGACTTAAAGGGATGTGAGAATCTGAAGAAGAATCCTCTGGAGTTGAAGCTGGCTCAACAGGACGAGCAGTATAAGAGGTTGTATAGCTCTTATACTGTAGCAAATATGATGCAGACCTGATGTGATCGTCTGCAACGTTCTTATGCAAACCCCAGATAAGTTTCAGATGCTTAATATTAACCTCTGATTCTTTTGGAGTTTTTCTTTTACTATCGACTGCAAACAAACACATGATAAAATATCAGTCATACATTTTGTCAAACATAATGAATTCGTAAATTCAGAAAAGAAATAAAATGAAAAATAAACCTATCCCATTGCCATATGGGGGGCATCTGGAACCGTTGTATACTCCATCTCCAACTAAAGGGGCATATTGCCAATTTTTAATAACCACCCCGTGTTCAAAATAATCTCTATTTGCATCAGGGAGGTTAACTACAAGAGCCCTATTCAAAAACCTAGTTTTTAAGTAATAAATATTATCTAGAATGGCCCATCTATAGCAATACATAATTTCAGGGATCCCTATACGAGTCCCATAAGTTAGATTTAATTTATACACCCCATTAATTATTCTCCATGAATTTGGGGCTATTTTTGTAGGGACAAGATCGAAATACTGACAAAACTCAAGACACAATGGGTTTGGTGGAAAGGAAAATCCACATTCAACAACAAATAGACTAGGGAACCAATGTCCCTCAGCCAAACGAAAGTAATTTTGAGGTTCAGAAAGCTCCTCCAAAATCACCCAAGATGGGATGGAAAATTCAGAACGGAATTTCTCAACAGACTCCACAAGATAAACCATAGTGAGTAAAAGAAATACAGAAGAAAAGAAGAGAATATTACAGGAAAAAGGAAGAGCTGACAACTAGCGAGGGAAAAAATGAACGCACATGAGAGAAAGAGAGAATAGAAAGCTTGAATGCAGAAAATTGGAAAAAGAAGAAGACGGTATGGTTACCTAATAAGTTTAAATACTTTGCCTTGGGAAGCGGCAAAGGAAATGATTACACAAAAGAAACTATTGAACTTTCGGCGGCTAAAAGGACAAAAAGGGCACAAAGATCGAAGCGCTCTTAAAAGTTCGAAAAAAGGCGGATTCTTTGAATTTGGAAATAAATTCAAAATACGATGCTCCTAAAACCCAGGAAGATCATTCAATATTACCATATACCAAGAAAGAATGTTACATACTCCTCAAAGTTCTAAATATGAAACACTGGGGGCTTCTGTTGATACCAAAATTAATATGCTGATGTGGACGAATCATACGAAGACACTTGTCAATCTACGTGGTACAATAACAACGAGGAAGTTCATTTCCCCGACCAACTCATATTCTCTCCGAGCAATGAGGATATACCGAGGAACTTCAGCACTCCGAGGTACTCTAGCGCTCCGAGGAACTCCTGAGCAACGAGCAACTAAGGCGGTCCGAGCTGCATCTCGGCCGTAGTATTAATTGTCAGAATATCAACAGTTCAACTATTCATTGAATGTTTATCATCTTGACGCACACGCTGCATTAAATGTATTACCCTTTCATATGTATATCATTTAATGTATCAACCCATTCATGTACAACCTAAGGGCTATAAATACCTTGTATCACCCTCATTCAAAGGGACCCGAATTTCTTGATAGCACCTGTAATCGAGAATTCTCAAACACTCATCAATAACATAACAGTGGACGTAGGCCATTCATATAAGGCTGAACCACTTTAAAATCTTTTGTCTTATTTATTTATCTGTGATTAAATAATTAGAGTAATCTAGTTTTTTACATCAACAGGAGTGTAGATCTATTTTTCTAGAGTTGTGGGGTGTTAAACTTAATTTTCTAAAAGGTTACTATTAAAATTACATTTGCAATGAGAGTTGATTTGTAATTTTGATATTAATTTGGGAGAATTAAATTAATTAAATTAATTAATTAGAATAACTAAAATTTGTGCTGTAATCCCATTCCTTGATTGTTCTCACAATTATTTACCTCACTTTTTCTCTTATTTTTAGTGTTAGACTTTATTTTTCATTTTAGTAACTTTCTAGTTACTTATTTTCATTTTAGTTAGTTAGTTTAAATCTCACCTCACCCCTATTGTTTTAATATTGAAAAAGCTAAAAAAATTAGAAAAGTGAAAAAGTACAAAAAGAAAATAAAACGTGAATACAATTGAATTTGTCTCTAGCTTACTCCCTAGGAAGTGGATTGATACTCTTACTTACTTCTACACTTTATAATGTTTTATTTTGTAGGCATTTGAGGATTTTGACTAACTTGGCTTTCAATAACGACACACAAAAGTTAAAGTTATCACTACCCATACACAATGAAACACATAGTCACTTCTGTATGGAATTCCATCTCTCACTACCAATAACAAACCCTAGAGAACACCAACCTATAATCCACTTGATTGCGTCAATAGTAAATCTACTCTTAACAAAACCATTATGCCAAACAAAGGAACATCACTATAAAACAAATAAATATTATGAACATGGACCTTCATTATATTCCTAATCTATGAACTATGTTAATAGACAACCTAAAAGCCTCACACCATTGAACCTACTCTCGGGAAGGTGATATTTCGCAAATCATCAAAAACCTATGGATATAAACCAATACCTGTAGAAACTCCCACCATATTAAATTATATGAAATCTCAATTGAACCATCCTTTGTCCTACACCACCATACACTAAATCCACATTCGGTCCCCTATTAACCATATGGCCATATTCCACATGTCATAAAAACCGTAATTACAATTCATAACTAATATATCAACAAATATACGTCTATTATGCGCAAGAAACTCCACCATCTTACAAATATCTAATTGATTCGTCTCGACTCAAACAAATAGGAAAATTAATAATGTCTTCCTTAATTTTCACTCACTCAGATATACTACAAATTATTTCTAACTAGTGTCCAACTTATATTTAGGTCCAAAACCTCTCACATTATTATCACCTTTATCACAAACGGTTTCACCATAAAAATTAACCTTGCTCCAGTTTGAGAGAAACACTAATTCCATGTGACACCTCGCCTACTAAAATACCGGGTGGCCAGTCCGTGATCAAAATAAAACGTTGGTCTCATATGTCTCATTATTTGCATCACTGTGAAAACCTTTTAAAGTTACTAACCACCTAGTAATTTAGTTAGACTGGTGCCAAATTTTATCTTGCTCTAATTGACAACATGTGAAAATCAAATAATAAGTAAACCATCCACACAAATTGATAACTGAATACAACATAAATGAATAACATAAATAAAGGTAACCGAATCAACTATCGGTTCAACAATAAAATACAACAGTAATTGAAACCATAACCTGGATACACAAAGTCTAATAAATAACCGAATATTAAAACTGAGGGCGACATGCCCAAAATGAGTACTGAAGTAAAGATCCTAAACTAGGAATAAATGAGAAAAACGTCTATAGCAAAATCCTGCAACTTTCACATGAGCTGTAGCTACGCATCCTTAGATAGAATCCTCAAGCTGGGCATCCCCGTGGCTGGACACCTAAAATATTTTTAAAAGGATTTTGACACGGGTCAGAGTCCAAGCAAAACATTTTGAAAACTACTTGATTCGATCAAAGGCTTCCTAATAATATTCGTTCTAGACTTTGGTATAATCTTTTAGAAGGAGTTTGAAGATGGGTTCACAAATGGAAGTCAGCTGGCCGATGAAACAACTGATATACTATCATTTTACTAGGAATCCACGAACATCTTTCTCCATTAAGGGTGGCGGCATTTTGAGTATGTCTTTCAGTTTAGCATGATCTATTTCAATCCCCTTTTTCGCTATTCATGAGTCCAATTATTTTCCCTCTGGTAATACCAAAAATATATTTATGTGCTTTAAGTCGCATATGGTATCGCTGCAGTCGTTCGAAGAATTTTTGGAGAGAGGTAACATGACCTTCTTGAGTTTTAGACTTGATAATCATATCATCCATGTAGAACTCCACTTATTTATGTATCAGATCATGGAAGATCATTGTGGCAGCCCATCGATAAGTAGCACCCGCGTGTTTTAGACTAAACGGTATAACTGTGAAATAGAAGGTTCCCTAAGGGGTAATGAACGTGTTTTTTTATTATTGATCTAGGTGCATCTTGATTTGATTGTATCCGATAAACCCATCAATAAATGAATTAAGAGGGCTAATGGTCGTATTATCCACAATCATGTTGATATTGGGTAGCGAATACTCATCCTTCGAAGAGGCTTTGTTCAAATCTTGATAATCAATGCATATGAAAACCTTTCCTCCCAATTTTAGTAGCGGTATGATGTTGGCTAACCATATGGGATATTTGATCACTCGAATAAAGCCGACGTTCAATTATTTGGCCACCTCTTCGTTAATCTTGAGTGACCATTCGATGCGGAGCTTTCATAGTTTCTATTTGACCGGTTTACATTCTGGGAGAGTTGGAATCTTGTGCTGAGATATTTTGAGATCAATGATGGGCATGTCGTCATAAGACAATGTGAAGACGTCCACAAATTCCTTCAGTAGTTCTTCGATTTGCCCCCGCTCATGCTCGTCTAGGGGGACCCTTTCCTAATATCACCCAGTTGGCTATTAGAACTGAGATTAATAACAATAGTTCCATTTTCGTTATTTAAACGCGATTATGTTATTTTTTATTAACCTTATTAAGACCAGTTAAGAATTTTTCATTTGTAAAATTATCATCATTAAAAGATTGATTAGAATCAAGACAATTAATGTAAGGCACATCAAGATACTCAAAATCTTTCTTTATTTCATTATCGGGAAAATTAGTGTCGAGAACCTCATCAAAGGAGGACATGATTACATTTTGATCAGAATAAGTAATAACAAAAGAAGAAGAAATAAGATAAGCATTTGGGTTAGGTTGCATCTCATCAGGTGGAATTGATATAGCATTCCACTTGAGGAGGGGTGCATCAGCAACTTTGATCATGATAGATGGATCTAATGATGTAGCACCTGAGTGAATTATGCAGAGTGTTAGCCATAGTGTCTGCAAATTAAATGAATCCTCGGAGTCACTTCCCTCAAAATCCTCAATAACAACTATAGTCTTCTCAATGAGCATTTGCACATGATGCTGGGAGCTTTAGCTTTTGGCCCATGAGTGGCTGTTTTAGAAAAAGATTTCCATTCTTGGTTTCATATTCTTATCCACATAATCATACCACGATTCGAGAAAGCCACAAAAGGAAAAATCTTCACCCTCTTTGATGAATCTTTCGTTCAAGGAATCTCCTGAGATTGTCTAGGCACTTTTTAACCTTCGCTTTAACAGAAGTTGATGGATCATTATAAGTTCCTCCAATGATGGTTGATAACCTAGGCCACATGTAGGAAAAGCCTTTTTTAATACTATAAATATTCCTTATTGTATTTATCCTTGGCCCAGTCCGGGCATGAAGTGTATATTCTTGAACATTTGTATCACGTTGACATTACCGTAAGGGCTATGCTCGGGAGAGACTCTGTCTTTGAAATCATCCTTTTCTGGGAATGGAAGTAGTTCAGAAGCCTGAAAGAAGCATATCATTCACCCCATGTTATATCTATAGTATTGGGTTACTAGTGCTTGCATTATCAGTATTATCATCATCGCCCAAGATGGTGATGACCTGCCCTTTAGTGAAGAACTTCAGTTTCTGATTGAGAGAGGAAAACACTCCCTTGATACTATAGAGCCATAGTCCTCTGAGAAATAGGTTGAAATAAGATGGTATGTTGATGACTTGGAATTCAGTAATGAAATTTATAGGTCCAGTCCTTATTGGAAGCATTATAGATCCCATCACCTCTCAGTGAGTATTGTCATAAGAACGCACCACAGAGGAAGTTGGAGCAAGGTCGTTTAATTTCAAGCCCAGGAAGTTGAGGGTTTTTAATGGAAAAACGTTAAGTGCTAACCCGTTATCGACAAGCGAAAGCGGGACTGTATTTCCTATGACCTCAACAAAAATATTAAGAGCATAGTTGTGATTTGGTCCAAACTTTGAGATTTTTTCTTTGAAGAAGGAGAGTATTCTAGTAGAGGTTAGAGAACCGACCAAGTTTGTGGATTCTTTCGAAGTGGTAGAAGGAAGGACTTTGGGACCGATAAGTAGTTTAATTAAGGCATTTCGATGCAATTTGGAAGACAAAAAGAGTCCACACAGAGTGATGTTAGCTTGAGTTTTCTTCAAATAATCGAGGATCTTGCTCTCTTTAAGGGTCATTTCAACATAAGGAGCTTCTGAACACCTTTTAACTTATCTGTCATTTTTGATTGAGGGTTTCAAAACCTTGTAATGCCTCCCAGATCTAGTCATATGGTTCATAGAAGTGGGTAAAAATAGAAACTATATTTCTTTATCTATCTCGGGTTGTTCAACCACTTTGTTAATCTCTTCTAGAAGATCCTTAAATGATATCATTACAAATATACTTGCTACTGGGCTAGTCTTTTCTGGGCTTTGCTTTTGATCTGAACTATCTAATTCACCCCCCATCCGGTGGCAACGATGTCATCCTTCCACGAGAAGTCAATGCAATTTACAACCTCAACGACCTCTTTGTATAGGTCCTCCTACTCAACGGGGAGATATATACATGAATGGATAAGCACCCTTATAGTTTCAAAACTTCAAGTAGCTCGAACATACTGTAAATTTTATCGGTTAATCACAACAAGTCTTCCATAATTAGAATGACATCATCTAAGATGACTTCGACGGTAGGTACTACCCAATTATCAGACTCGCGAGCCCATATCCGGCTTCCACGAACAACGCGTTGAATTTTTATTAATCAATGGTCATTTTTTAGGCAATTTTAGACGAAACTATTGGAGCTAGTTTAATACCACTGATAATTCCATATCCTTCCTTTCGGATAGGGTACGAACGAAAATACATAATCTTATTAGAAGCGATAGGGACTGATTGGTAAAGCAGGTAGGGTTTAGGAGAAAATATGGGTAAATTTTAAGGGGTTTAGGTGAATATATGGGCAAATTCTGGGCCATTTTCTAGGAATATAGCATTTACATGATTTGGGAGTGGATTTTGAGTAGTGTTTGGCTTAGGATTGGCTAGTGGGGCGATTGTACCCTGATCAATAAGAACTTGGATTATATTTCGGAGATGGAAGTACTTATCAGTGGTATGACCAATAATTTGGTGAAAATCGCAATGGGTGTTAGGTTTGAAATTTTGGGGAAATGGGTTTTGTAATGGACGAGGGTCCAATGTCTTGATGATATTTCGGCTTAGTAGGTCTTGGTAGACTTTAGAGAGGGGAGCATGAAACTCGGTGTATTCCTTTGTAACTGGGTTAGGGTAATTTTCTGGTACCGGTGAAGTGGGAAGCTGAGAGATGTTATTTACGATAAAAAATGTGGTATTGCCAGGCTTTTCATACTTTCTAGAAGTGAACTGTCTGGATACTTTCTTCAGCTCAGGTTTTGTCTTTGCAATACTTTCTTCGATTTTAAATTCGGGTTCCTAAAGGGCTAAGAAATGGGGGTAACACTATCCTTCCATCGTCGCTCAAACATGGGGTAAAAAGTTCTTTTTTAGAATACTTACTTATTCCTTTTCAAAAGGTCGATTGGTCATGGTGGATGCTTTCTCTCTCCACCATGCTGTGAAATTGCTAACAGTTTCACCAAGGTTCATCTTGAGAAGTTCTATACAACGACGGGTAACCTTTAACTCCTCGTTGTACTTGCACTGTGAAATGAATTCACGAGAAACATTCTCCCATCTGCGAATTATGTATTCTTTGAGGGATAGAAACCAACGAAGATCTTTGTCCTTCAAAGTCTGTTGGAACATCTGGGCCATTATTTCCTCAGAAGCACCTAAGGGAGTCATGGCTCGGTGGTAACTTCGGAGATGAACAATTGGGGTTTCGCTATCCCCAAACTTCTCAATGTTGGGCATCTTGAATTTTTCGGGCAACCTTTCTTTAGGGTAGGGAGACATATGTGTGTAATCCATGTAGTTCCCGGATATTCAGACATGATCAAATTTCTTGGTCAACAGCTTAAGGTCCTCCTTGATCTTGTTCAACTCTTCTTCTATCGAATCAACGATCACTGGCAGGTTAGCCCCAGGTTGGGCAAGATTCGGCATAGGGAGATGAGTTGGAAGGTTCCCATTAGCAGGAGGGACACATAGAGTGTGCTGGTATTCTTCCGAGACCCAAATAGGCTCAGGTGCAGGCGGACCCATAGCGCGACGTAAGAGGACCTCGATCTCTTTGAGAATAAGGACCCAATTTTACTACATCTCATGAACAATAGTTTGAAGGTTATCAATCTTGGCGATAAGTTGGACTAGGACCGTTATCAAATCAGGCTGTACATTCAGTACTTGGTCTGTGTTCTCCGCGGGTGAAGGTTGATTCTAGACTCGGAGGAAGTAACGGGATAACTGACAGATCTTTGGGGCAGTTCGATGGAAGACCTAAGCCATTAGGGAGATAGGCCAATGGTCGGGTATAAGATCAACCTGATAAGGAAAATGAATCAAATTTATTTTTGAAAGAGAGGAGAGAAAAACTTTTATTATTGGAAAAATGAGGAAAATGTTTTTGATATTTTTTTGGGAAAGGGAGGGACAAAATATTTTGTATTTTTAATAAAAGGAGGAAAAATATTTTTGGTATTTTGAAAAGAAGAGAAAAATGTTTTTGACACTTTTGGTAAGGAGGAAAAATGAGAGAAGAGTCTCAACATTATTATTATTATTATTATTATTATTGTTGTTATTATTATTATTATTATTATTATTATTATTATTATTATTATTATTATTATTATTATTATTATTATTATTATTATTATTATGTTTTCACTTGTATTAAGTTTACGTGAATGCAAAATAAATGTCGAACGGGACCTGAGCCTAGGAAAATTAGGTTTGAAAAACACGGTTTAACTTATTTCCAGGTTTATGGATAGCGACTGGTTTTGGAGAAAGACAAAATCACGCGAAAGTTGGCCGGCATGTCGACCCGTCATTTTGGCTGAGTTTCGAGTAATAACCGACAAACTAAATATGAGTGCCCTAGGTGTGACACCTATATGAGGGTATGCAGTTGTTGGCTTAGTGGAAAGGTTCCTCCCTTTGGCATGGCCTCCATAATATACGTCTTTCTTTTGAGGGCAATCAATACGTGTGGGAAAGCCATTTAATATACATGAGTGTACGTGAATTGCCTCACTATATACCTCACGGGGATAGTAAATGTGAGAGCGAATTCGATATACTCAATGTACGTGAACGAGTTTTCTGCTATATACCTCCCATCATGGCTTTGGTCAATCAGTACAATGTGGGGGGAACCGTTCAATATACGCCGAAGGTACTTGTCCAATGGAGGGTGAGAGTTATATTGCTTAGGCTAACTACTACCTACCAGACTAGTGCCCATCAGAAAGTGACCCCCTAGTTACGAGAAAAAATTTGGTCAATAACCATGCTCTTTGGTGATGGAGTGTGAAAAATGCATGATTCTTTATTAGTATATTATGGAGAGAGTATTTTATTTGGCATGATGAGAACCATACTAATAGGTAAGAATGTACAAGTATCATAAAAATAAATCTAGCATGGAGTATGAAGATTATGCTAAGCATGGATATGTTAGAGCGAGTGATGTGGAGTATCAATAAGTGAGTGTATGGTAGTGAACCTAAGCATGGATCAACTACAAGTGGTGTTTGATAAGTGTGAGTGAGCATGGATACATATAAAAGTGTGATAAGTGGTGGTATGTTGACGCGACTGAAAATGTGTCTCAGGAATGCGTTCACTCTAGGCTCAAGTGCAAGCCTGTAGCTCAAGTAATAATCCCAGTAAGTCGGGTATCGATCCTCAGGGAAAAAGGACAACGAAGTTGTGACGACGGGGAAAGACGGAGGAATCCTAACTTTAACTCTAAAAAGAAAAGAAAAAATGATTTGGTTTTTTAGATTGATTATAGCTAAATGCGATTATAAAATTATAAAGAAATGCAACTACACTAATCTACCGAAATTATGAATGAAAAATAATCTGAAACTTTTTGTTTAAATGATGAGAAAAATAGGACGGGAATGCAATCTCCCAAACCTAGTGTAGTGCAGTCATAATATTAATCTTAAATTTATCTGATTGATTTGACCCGGAATTTAGTACTCCTAAGCATTATGTATACGAGGTTCAAGCCCGCGTCATACCTAATCTGAGGATGAGTAAATCAGTATTGCGATAGTAGCACTCGAATTGCAGTCTAAATCATCACGAGTACTCAGAGGAAAACGAGATATAAAGATCTACAACTATTGTGTAACTACGCAATACAGTCCTAATCAATCACTAAATTCAACGGATAAATTTTATACGCACTAACACATCATGCTAGGTTCATGTACCCCGGCCTTAGAAAATCTAGCCTATCATGATTAAAGTGATGGAAATAATGATTACTGTGCAGGAGTTCATGATTACTCTAAATAGAATAGTAATTAGATGCAAAAAAGAATTAGAATTAAGAATTGCTCACTAAAATTACCCAAGCAATAAGTGAAACAAAGAATGAAACTGATACTCACAAAACATCACCGAATAAACCTTCAATCTTTGAGTTCAAACTGCAATTGTTGGCTAAACTAGGGTTTCTGGAAAAAGAGAGGAAAATCCTACTAATTCTCCGTTCCCATAACAATAATAAATTGGGTCTTTTATACCCTACAACAATTTCGGAGTTCAGCTGCACTGGGAGTCTTTTTAGGAAGAGAGAAGATTTTCAAATCTCGAAGCCCGGACCGGTCCGGGCCTTAGGCGGACCGGTCTGCCCCCAAGGCGGATCGGTTATTTTTATTTTGGGGCTGACCGGTCCGGGGGCGGACCGATTCCTTTTATTTTTGCCTTCTTCGGTTTGCTTGTGGTCCGGGTTCTTCTGGAGTTTAGCAAGGCGGACCGGTCCGGGGTAGGGGCGGACCGGTCCGGCTATTTGACTTTTTGGCTCCTCTTTGACTGCTCATAACTTTTGTTTCGGGATTCCAATTGAGGTGCCGTTTCTTCCTATATGCTCGTGAATGAGATGTCTTCAAATTCTCTTTAGGTACCTCATCCGAATTCCAGGTGGAAATTACGCTTTTGCCCTTGAGACTTTTCCTTCTTTCTTTCTTGATTCTTTCGATTTCCTTCTTTCGTTTCTTGACATCAAATACTTGTAAAATCACTCCGAAATAGCAAAAACTCGGTGTACTCATTAGGATCAGTCAGTATCATAATTATGAGATAAATCCAACTCAATTACGTTGTTCGAGATGCTATAAGTAACTAAATTAAGGGATAAATTAGGAAGAATTTATGCCTAATCATATGTGCTAGTGATACCTAAGTGTGGATATTATAAGTGGTGTGTGCAACATGTGGATATAAGTGATCCTATGCATAAGTAGTTTCAAGTGTACATGGAGACTATTTATAAGTGTGTGATGAGTGATATAATCATGAGGTAGATATATGAAAGAAATAATAGAGATAAAAAGGGGAACATACAGGTAGGTGCATACGCACACAAGTAGAAAATGATAACACCCATGCAAACAGAGTCTAGACCTTTTATGATAAATTGGTTCCCAGTGAAGTCGCCATTGTGGCCATCCATCCTTGTCTCTTTCCTCTAGTCTCGAGGGTTTTCGACGCTAGTTCACGCACACTTGGAGAGGGAGATAAGATCTCGCGCCCTTTTCTAGGAGCTCCTCGGCCGTCGTTGATGTTCGTTCATGTAAAGAGATGGAATCGCCAGCCTACTTTTCATAAAACAAGCAAAATAACATGTCGCCATCTTGAGAGAACGACATCAAAGACACACTGGTGCTTATAAAACCAATAGTTCAGGAATTCGGGGGCTAAGTTACGAAATGGGAAGGTGTTAGGCACCCAACCCTCTATTTCAGTCTCTCATGGGCTTATGTAAATAGTTTTCTTAATTTTTTCGTGAAATGTGTGCGCGTGTATATAAATAGACATTGAAATCGCTCGACTCATATCATGGAAAAGATAAAGTGAGGTCATCCAAAGGAATATATCCAAAAATAATAATTAGAAAATATGATGTATACGCTTATCGAGATATTGATCGTTATAATGGAACGATAATATTTGTTAGATAAAAACAAATATGAATCAAAAGTATGATATATATGAGTAATGTGAAAATGTGAAAATTGGAAAATTGGACTTGAGTCTTGGGTTTTAGCTCGAAATGCTTACATATCAAAGTCCACGTAGTTCATATGCGTCACAAGGGCGGTGTTTATCCCATAAATTTAAACGGGAGTTTATTGTATGTGTGTGTGTAGACAATATATTTCTAATTTTGCGAAAATGTGGTGAATAATCCTACTGGAATTTATAGCCATAACCCTATTTTTTTTGTTTCGTTTTTTTTACAGAAAATATAGTATGTCAAATATAACTAATAAAGGATGATATGTTAATGTGTATGATCTAAAGTAAAAGTTGAATCGGGAATTTATATAACTAATGCGAAAGTAAAGTAATTTATAAAGAAAAAGGTGTACATTAACCTTCTTTGGAGAATTGAGATTTAATCTTGATCATTGTTGATCTCCCTTGCAAGTTGAGATGAATGTTGAATGAGAGTGTTGATACCAAAATTCATCATCTTATGCGGGCCAATTATAAACTAACACGTGTCATCCAATATGGCATAGTCCAAGTTAGCATGATACAAATCCCCAATCAATAAGGCAGCCCGACCAGTAGGGAAGCCCGACCAACAAAGAAGGTAGACCAACAAAGCAACCCAACCAACGAGGGATACCAACCAATTGGGAAAACCAACCAACTACCGTAAATCCAACCAGTATAGCCAATGCAGCAACAACAACCTTATATTTAATTTTCATTATGTATTAATGTAAATGCCGAACAAATGAAGGCATTCCATCCTTTCACATGATAATTCTCAACACTCCTCTTGGGCTATAAATAAATTATAACACCCTCATTGTAGGGGACCGAAAAACAAATCAAGGTAGTCAAGCAATCCATAGCAGCGGACGTAGGCTATTACATTGAGCCGAACCACTTTAAAAATATCTTTGTCTTATTTGTATTTACTTATTTATCTGTGATCAATTAATTAGGCCAAGTCTAGTTTTTTTCATCAACAGATTGGCGCCGTCTGTAGGAACGTATTGGTAAACATTTTCACCAATTCATCATACATGGATGATGTCACTGAAACAAGTACCAGAAATAAAGTAATTTTGCCTAATCCTTTTACCCCTCCAAATAACAATGAATTAATTGGAATTTTAGCTATCCTGGCCAAAGGTCAAGAGGCAATGCAAGATACGATAAGACAATTGGCCCAAACTCTTTAAGATGGAGTTCCTGCTCAGTCCAATCAAAGGAGTATGCCACCTTCGCCAATAAAGAGTGCTAAGAATAGATATTCTAGAACTTCAAAGAATCCTTCGTATTGTCCTGGATAAACTTCTTCTATCAGGATTCCCAACTCCTCTAATGGACAATCCCTAATTCTTGAAAGATTGAGTGCCTTAGAAAGGCTAAGTAGGGCCTCTCCTTTTGATCGTTTGTGACCCAGGGGAAATTCCCTTCGGGTTGTGTTAGGAAATAACTCGACGACCAAGCGAATTGAGGGAAGGTTCAACCCAATCCAGATCGAATGCTCGACGAACTGCTCGCCTCGTTAAAAAGAAGGTTCTCAAGAGGAAAGCTCAACATCGTCATTTGGTCGGAATAAAAGAGTTGCCACCAACAGATCTGGCACTAGAAATGATGCTTGGAAGGGATACATTCAGCGTTTGGAAGATAGATTAGGAGAAGTGTCAAAGGCCAAGAATCCTCTTCAGATAAGTTTTATTAAAGGATCTTTCTTTTTGCAAACCATTGTATATTTCCCTACACTAACCAAGTTTAAAGCTCCAGTGGTCACTCCTAAGTATGATGGAAGACTGATCCAGTTCTTCATATAGAACAATATCAAGCAGTGGATGCTATGTAAGATGTTACTGATAAGATGAGGTGCAGGGCATTTTCAGGAACAATTACTGGATCTGCTCAAATCTGGTATAATAGTCTTCATCGAGGGAAGATTTATAGCTTCCAAAAACTCATCGAGTTATTCATTGGTAATTTATGCTTTGGAGCCAAACAAGTAAAGCAAGTAGCTCATTTGCTTAGTGTGAGACAGAAGGTGAGAGAAAGTACCAGGGATTACATCACTCGTTTCAACAATGAGAAATTATAAGTTATTAACTACGAGGAGGAAACTACAATCACTGCCCTCATGAGTGGTTTACTCCCCAATAAACTATATTATACTTTGGAAAAAGATCAACAAAGATTATGAATGATAAGGAAGCTATGGCTACTAAAAAGAATTCAGATCAAAGGCGAAAGTAAAGTCTGAAGGGAAATCGGATAAGAAGGAGAACAAGAATCACAATGAGTGCAAGAATTCGAAAGTAAGAGAAAGCCTAGATTGACTCAGAAAATATACCAATTACACTCCCTTAACGGTGGATATACATCATGTTTTGGAAGAAATTAAGCACAATAATGATTTGAGTTGGCCTGAAAGGTTAAGGTCACCCGCAGATAAGAGGGATAAGTCTAAGTATTGTGAATTTCAGAAAGACCGTGGTCATACTACCAACTGGTGTATTGCTCTCCAGAATGAATTAGAGGCACTCATTCGAAGAGGAGAATGGGATAGATTTGTAGATCGGCGGGCTGATGAGAGAGCTGGCGGTAGAGGTCGACAGAGATCTAAATCACTAGTTAAGCTTAGAGAAGATAAGAAGATGAACCATGATGATGGTCTGAAAGATGATCCCGATCTCCCTAAGAAGCCTAGGCAACTTAAACTACAGGTATTCACATTCAGTTTTGGATCTTTTTATTGCCATATGATTATAAGTGGGGATGCAGGAGGAGGAGACCATACATCTAAAAGGAAGGCTTACCTCAATGAGGCTCAATCTTATTCCTATATCTAGCAAATCAACCTTGCTGAGGAGGATCGACCAAGGAAAGTTAATAAGGATAAGATCGTAATTGGTTTTTTTTAAGAAAGATCTATCCGAAGTATTGTATCCTCATGATGATGCTTTAGTAGTCAGAGTTAGGAAAAAAGACGTACTGGTAGTAAAAGCATTATTTGATAATGGCAGTTTAGCAAACATTATGTTCTATCCCTATTTTGACAGTTTGGATTTAAAACTCAATCAATTGGAGCCTTATCACAGGCCCCTCATTGGATTCTCTGGGGAGAAGGTATTTCCATTGGGAACAATCAAGATGGATGTATTGATCGAAACATGGCTGGAGAGCAGGACACAGAAAGTGAGATTCTTTGTAATGGAAAAAAATGTTCATTCTGCTTACAACATGATCATGGGAAAGTGGGTCTGAAAAAATTTGAAGTTGTACCTTCCACTGTTCATCAATGCCTGAAGTTCTCCATCAACTTTGGAGCTGGAATAGTAGAAAGAGATCAGAAAGTATCCCGAGAATGATACTATTCAACTTTGGAGGAGGAAGATATGGTAAAACTAAAGAGGAAAACAGTAACTTATCAAGTGGATATGTCTGAGCCAAACATCAAGTCTAAGGTTGAAACCTTAGATCCAAGAGATGAATCAGAACTTGTAAAAGGACATGTGATGGAGGCAAGAAAAAGCATTATTTTGGACGATGATAAACCAGAGAGAATAACTCAAATAGGAGTGTCATTAGATTCGATTATTAAATAGGAGTTGATGGATTTCTTGAGATAAAGAAAGAAGGTGTTCGCATGGAGCCACAAAGATATGCCTGGCATAGACCCAAACTTCCTGTGCCATGAGATTAATGTTAATAAGGAGGTTAAACCTGTAAAACAGCGAAGAAGATTTTTTAGCCCAGAGAAGAACAAGGTTATACAGGAAGAAGTAGAGAAGCTTAAAAAAGATTCCTTTATTGAAGAAGTGAAGTACCGAGACTGGTTGGCCAACGTAGTTATGTTCAAGAAGAAGAAAAAATTAAGTGGAGGATGTGTGTAGATATTACTGACTTGAACAAGGCGTGCCCAAAGGATCATTTTCTTTTGTCACGAATTGATCAACTAGTGGATGCTACTTCGAGGAACGATCTGCTGAGTTTTATGGATGCATATTCTAGTTATAACCCAATCAAAATGAAGCCAGAAGACAGAGAAAGTACTTCATTTATTACTCCCCGACGAACTCATTGCTATTATGTTATGCCGGTTGGTCTAAAAAATACAGGTGCCACTTATCGAAGACTGGTGAAAAAAGTATTTAAGGAGAAGATAGGCAAGAACATGGAGGTGTATGTTGACAATATGCTAACAAAGAGAAAAAAAGATATTGATTATATTTCCGACCTTAATCAGACGTTTGATCAATTGGAAAAGCACCAGATGAAGTTAAACCCGACCAAATGCGTCTTTGGAGTTTAGGAGGGAATGTTCCATGGGTATATAGTAAACCAAAGGGACATTGAAGCTAATTCAGATAAGATCAAAGCCTTAATAGAAATGAAACCCCCGATGAGTAAAAATGATATTTAAAGGCTAATAGGGCGTGTAGCAGCACTCAACAGATTTGTATCCCGAGCAACAAACAGATGTTTAGCATTCTTTAAGGTTCTCAAATAAACTTTTGAATGGACCGATCAATGTGAAAAGGCCTTCTTGGAATTGAAAAAGTACCTGGGAGAACTCCTACTACTCTCCCGACCAGTGTTGGGAGAAAAGTTATATTTGTATTTGGCAGTTTCTAAATCATTTGTTAGCTCTGCCTTGATTAGGGAGGAAAAAGGAGTTCAAAAACTAGTTTATTACAACATCAAAGATTTTTGAGGAGCAGAAGTCAGATATCCCAGGCTGGAGAAGTTAGCATTGGCCTTAATTGAATCTAGTAGATGGATGAAGCCGTATTTTCAAGCTCAGACCATAGTGGTAACACTGACATGCCACTGAGTCAAGCTTTGCATAAGCCAGAGAAATCTGAAAGATTGATGTATTGGGTTATGGAGTTAGGGAAATATGATCTTGTATATGAACTAAGATTTTATTTAAAAGGCCATGTCATGGCATATTTTATTATAGAATTCACTTACCCAGATGTTCCCAAGCAACAAGGGACTCTTGTTGAGCAATACTCAGAAGTCAGCAAAACTACCGGACAAACCCCCGATCAACTCCAAGCAAAGGAAATTGCAGAAGAAGTTACCACTGATAAACCAAATCCTTCCAGCAGAGTACAGGAGATGAAAAAGAAATATGGGGAGGTAAAGGATAAAATATTCCATCAAGGGATTCTGAAAAACCAAGCATTTGACAATAACATTCCCATATGGAGTATGTATGTTGATGGGTCATCTTGTTCAACTTTATGTGGAGCAGGAATCATCCTCAATACTCCAAATGAAATACATATAGAGTATGCTCTACTATTCCAATTTCAAGCCTCCAATAATGAGGCAGAGAATGAAGCCATGATTGTTGGTTTAAATCTATCCAAATCACTGAATGTCGAGCAAGTTATGATATACAGTGATTTATAGTAGGTGGTAAATTAGGTGTTGAACTTATATGATGCCAAAGGAGAATTGATGTCCAGATACTTAGATAAAACATTAAAGATAATCGCTATTTTTCCAGCTATTCAGATGATCAGAATTCTAAGATTAGAAAATGTTCGAGTAGTTGCACTTGCTCGGCTAGCTTCAATAACTAGGATTGAGATGCGAAGAATTATTCTTATTGATCTACTTGTTAATAGGAGCATTGATAAAAACCTGGTGGTTAATTTTATTACGTTTCATATGGATCCATCTTGGATGGATCCCATAAGATCTTATATTGAAGATGGAATTCTACCATCCTACCTACTTGCAGCTAAGAAGTTGAAATACAAAGGTGCAAGATATGTGCTAGACAATGGTGTGTTGTATAGAAGAGGACTGACTGCTGGTCTATAACATTGTGTGCATCCAACTAAAGTAAAAGATTTGATTAAAGAAGTCTATAAAGGGTCCCGTGGGGCCCATGTAGCCGAGAGAACTTTGTTGCGAAGAATCAACACATAGGGGTACTACTGGCCAACTATGCGAGCAGGTTGTGTAGCTTTTGCCAAAAAGTGTGATAAGTGTCAGAGGTTTTCCAGCATACGCAAGACTCCACAAGCTCTCCTAACACCAATAACTTCACCTTAGCCCTTTGCTATGTGGGGAATTGACTTGGTCGGGCCTCTGCCGACCACCTGAGGAAGGTTCAAGTACCCGGTTGTAGCTGTTGATTACTTCACTAAATGGGTGGAAGTTAAACCTTTGATCGATATGTCCTATGAAAAGGTTTATCAGTTTATTTGGAAGAATATCATATGCAGGTATGGCTTGTCCTACGCCTTTATCACTAATCATGGCACATAATTTAATAACGATGAATTTGATGCTTATTATGCCCAATCGAATGTCTAAAAAATCCACTCTGCTCCAGGCCATCCTCAAAGTAATGGCCAAACAGAGGTAATGAATATAACTTTATTGAATGGGTTGAAGAAAAGGATGGAAAACACCAAAGGGAATTGGATCAATGAACTGCATTATGTCTTAAGGGCTTACCGAACAACCCCTAAAACAACAACTAGAGAAACTCCCTACATGTTAGCATTTGGTACTGAAGCTGTAATTCCTGTTGAACTAGGCTTATCTACTCATAGAGCTCTTAATTTCATTACCCCAGTCAATGATTTAATGAGAAGGTTGAACTTAGACATGCTGGAAGAGGTACGTGAAGATGCATCTCTAAGGAATGCACCCTATCAATAAAGGACTGCACGTTTCTACAATAAAAAGGTGAAGTCGAGAAACTTAAAAGAAGGTGATTATTGTTTGAAGAAGGTGATTCAGAAGAAGAACAACAAAATTGAAGCTAATTGTCATCCTCCTTAGAGTATTAAAGCAGTTATTCGACTAGGCACATATCGAATTGAGACTTTGGAGGGTAAAGAATTCAGGAACCCATGGAATGCAAAACACATGAGGAAATATTATCAGTGATGTAATCATATACATACTCAGCTCATTTCACTATTAATGATAATGTGATTCCCCCAAAGTTGTTATTTTTTTCGGAGTACTAGCGCAATGCACTACAATGAAAATACGTCAATAAAAACACCAACAATGTTATTCGGCATCAACAAAGAGACCAACAATGTTGGTTGTTAACACAAACCACTAACAAAATGTTGGTCGATGTTAACAAAAAACACCAATAATGTTGGTCGGCATCAATAAAGGCACCAATAATGTTGGTTGTCAACACAAACCACAAACAGAATGTTGGTAGGTATCAATAAAGGCACCACCAATGTTGGTTGTCAATACATAAAAACCATGCAAGGCAAAATTGTAAGCCCCAAATGCTTGGTTAACGAAGACCCGGATGAATAATTTTCATCTAAACTGGGCTAAAAGATGTAAAAATGTTCCACACAGGCCTGGGAACCAAGATAACTAATGCAATTACCTAAAACATTAGGTACATTGGTAAAATCGTGGTGATGCATTGGTAATTGGTACGATACTTAGGATAATCCTAAGGGTATCAATAGAACCGGTGAAAAAAATACAAATTGACAAATTGGCGATCCAAAATTAAAGATCCATTCAAAGTCAAAGACTAGGAAGACATTCGTATACAGAGATTGACTAAAAGTTTATCAATTCACAATCAAGGATTGATAAAATAATATTTTTATTAATTCAATTAAATGATTACATATTGTTTCTTAATAAGCAGAAAAAAATACAAAATCTTATCCTATAGGACGTTTTTCTTCAGCCTTAAAGACAGTTAAAATCCTGAAGCATCCTAGTATTATTGCTACTAGGACGATCAAGAAGATGAGGAGTTTTTTTTTAATAGAAGATTTATTTGCAATATATAGAAGACCATGCCTCTTCTAAATGGATTACATCAGAAGAGAAAACAAAATTTGATAAGAGAAGAAAACATAAATGAGGATCTTTATAGAATAGATCCCTTACATAGCCATAATATGGGGAGCAAATTAAAAAGAGACTTAAACCCCCTAATGACAAAATAGAACACCAATGCCCGCTATACATGTCTGATGGATGGGAGACTCCATTTATCCACTAATAGCAGACCTTTGAGATGCTTTGGGAAGTCATTTAAGGTAAGAGAAAAACAGTCCTGCTTCTCAGATGCTCCTAGCTTGGCAAGAAAATCAGCCACTTGATTTGCCTCTCTATAAACATGACCAATTTTTATCTTCAACAATTTCATAAGGCTCCTGATTTTATGAATAGCCCAATTGATTTTCCATATAGACTTTTTATGTAAATTGATGATGTCCACTAGGGCCTTTGAATCACTTTCTATTACCAGATCATATCCAATTAAGTCTAAGAGGAGTTCAAGGCCTTTTAGTAAAGCCAATGCTTTAGCTTCCATATTAGTCACCACTCCAAAATGAGCATGAAAGGCCCATACCATATCTCCTGATTGATTCCTAAGCATTCCACTTCCACCTCCCTGTCCAGGATTCCCTATAGCACTCCCATCAATATTTAGCTTTGGAGAGCCATTTATAGGAGGATACCACTTTATAAACATTATATCTTTTGTCCTATGAGCTATACAAGGAAATATATTTAGGCAAATTTCATGTTTAATGAGGATAAAAATTGAAGCCACACTAGGAGAGCAATCATCATATCTACATTTATTTTTATAGCACCATAAATACCAACATACAATTGATGGCACAACTCTGCTAACAAAATTATCTATCTTAACCCCATGAATCCACCGTTGAAAATCTGGTTTCGCAGACCACCATCTTTTGTTCTTTTAATCCCATATTCGCTAGTTATTTGATCCCAAATTGCAGAAGGAACTTCTCCACCCTCAAAAATATGGTCAACATCTTCTTCTTTAGGCTTTTGACAACATCAACATTTTGAAGGCCCTCTAAATCCAATAGCTTTTATCTTGTCATCAGTAGCAAAAAGATTATTCAACATCTTCCACATAAAGACACACATCTTGATGGGAAGATGTTTATGCCAGATAAACTTCGAGCTCAAACTAGATGGATTTGACAGTCTGCATATATTCCAAGCAGAGGTTATAGAGAAGGAACTTGTACTTGTAGGTTTCCAAATCAAAGTATCAGTGGAATTTGGCATAATATCTTCGAATTTCAAAACTTTATAAGTGACAGAAGCGTTGAAGACCTGCTCTAACTTCTCTTTTTCCCATATTTGGCCTTTGTTCCAGAATTCTTTAACCTGACCTGCTTCTGCCTCATTTGATAGCTTACATTCAGGCACACCCCAGTTATCCTTGGCTATATTGATATTTCCCTCTCCAATAGCCCAAATCATATGATTTTTAGCTTTGTCCCTCACAGAACACATACGATTCCAAGTCTGAGCTGACCCTCTCATAGGAGCTGAACAAGGATGTTGATTCCTACAATAAGCTGCCATCATGAATTTTGACCAAATAGATATTTGTTGTCTAAAATTCCACCATAACTTCATACTAAGGGCAGAATGCACATCATATATATGTCTGAGACCCAAACCACCTTCAGTTATGGGATTAGCAATTTTCCCCCAGCCACACCAATGATGCCTAGACTCCCCAAAGCTATTGTTCCAATTTTTTTTTGCAATAATAGCAGATATTTTATTGAGAATCGCTTTTGGAGGATTCAAGGCAGATAGATTGTACAAATACATGGAGGATAGCACTGAGTTAATTAGAACTAGCTTACCTCCAAGGCTCAAACATTTAGACTTCCAACCTTGAACTCTATTCTTTATATTCTGCACCATTTATTTAAAATAGATAATCTTTTTCCTTCCACTGTATATAGGCAGCCTAGGTACTTTATAGGATCAGACTTCAATTGCATTCCAATAACTTTCTTAATTTTATTGAGAGCTCTGAGGCTAATATGATTCGAAGCCATGACATTGCTCTTATTTGAATTGATTAACTACCCAGACACCTGTTCATAGAGTCTTAACACCCTCATAATCTTCTTCACTTCCTTCAAAGAGCCAGAGCTAAAAATGATAATGTCATCTGCAAAAGACAAATGATTAAATCTAGGGCTGCCAATTGGCATTTTATACCCCACATAATTTGAATTAGAAAGAAAGAATTCAAGGTTTTTGGATAGGGCATCTGCCATCATAATGAATAGGCTAGGGGATAAAGGGTCCCCTTGCCTTAAGCCTCTAGAAGATTTAAAAAATCTAGAGGTCTCTCCATTGATCATTATAGTAAACCACAAATTAGAGATAATCCTCCAGATATAATCCAGCCAGATCTCACAGAACCCCATCCTTCTCATAACCTTTATAAGGAACAACCAAGAGACCCTATCATATGCCTTAGACATGTCCAACTTAAGGATGATATTTCCTCCAAAATTCTTATGATGGAGACGAGAGAGACATTCTTGAGCGAACAAAACATTTTCTGTAATGGAACAGTCATACATCAGGTATCTCCTATATCGTAGGTAACTTCTATCTCTGGAACATTAGTTGGAAACTTCTTACTCGGAGTTTGCACATTTGTTTGATCTTTTACACTAGGCCTCTTCTCCACCAACATTTCATGTTTCTTGAAAAAATTTGATATTAAAGGTTTGTTTTACTTTTTTGGGGCTAGTATGATTTTTCTCCAATATCTCACCTTCTTCTTCATCCAATTCTGTTGTACTTACAATTGGTTCTTCTACTGTAGCTTTCTCAAACGATCTATCTACCCATTATTTTGTAGATTCTTTTTGAATTTGCTTCCCTCTCTGGCTATCTTTTTTACTGATCATATTCTTCTCAGCTTCTGACTCCTTCTTGAAATGGCATTTACCTTGATCATGACCTTTCTTACCACAGAAATAATAAAAGAGGGGTAAATCTTCGTAGACTATAGATTGCCAAAACCTAGTAGCTTTATCCTTATTGCCAATCCATACCCTAGAAGGCAACATTTTTTTGAGATCAACTTCCACACACAACCTAGCAACACTTGGTCTAGCAATTGAATCGGTCACACCATCAATCTTGAGAGGCATCCCTACTACTTGTCCAATAGAGAACATAGTGCTCTTATTATACAAATGAATAGGAAGGAGAGGAAGTAGAATCCAAGCAGGAACAATTGATGATTCCTTATTTGGATGAAAATTTGTATCCCATTTGAAGGAATGCATGGGGAAACTATGGATGAACCAAGTGTCTTTAAGCCATATACGATGGAAGTCTTCTTCATGATCAAGACAAATCAAAACGTGTTTGTGATCAATTAACCCTATATGAGGAGAGGCTTTAAGATTTAGAGAACATAAGAACTTTCTAATATCATCCACCGAAGGTCTACCATGGGAGAACTTTCCAATCAAGGTGTACTTGAATGGTGCAGCCATGTCTTGAATACTGGAATCCTCATACATAATAGCTGGTTCACCTTTGTAAGAAGATATGGGTTTTATAATGGTTTGTGGAGTCTTGTGGGAACAAACAACATCAGCAAAAGACTTAGGTATTGGATTAAGAAGAACGTGGGTTTGTAAATTAGGAGAGGCTTTTGTAAGGAAAGAAGAAGAAGCAGGCTGATGAAGGGGTTGCATGCATTCTCCTATAATAGGAGAAGGTAGGAAAGCCATGCAAACCCTAGCTAGGGTTAGGGTTGGCTAGAGAGAGTACTTCATCATATACCTCGTAATCTCCTAAGTACTTTGAAATCAAGCATTGAAGAATACGATGAACAAGAATATAGTTAACATCTAACTTAAAATGAGGATTGTCAAGTTCAAGCAAATCTGGGTCATACCAATCCCACAATGATCTGCTTTAATCTACCTTCATCATTGTTAAAGTGTTTGTCCAACCCCATTTATAAGCTTCATTCTTAGTTTGTTGAAGCCTGTCATCAAGATGACCCACAACTTCATTATACTCATCCATCCAGAATTCCTTAGGCTGCTTATGGAATTAAAAGGTTAATTTATTAACCTAAGAATGCATTTTCTTCAGCACTCCATCCTTAGCTTGTAATTGGGAGGATTTGGTGGATAATTGTTCAGATAAAGTCTGTAGCTTCTGGGACATCTCAACAATAGCTCGATCTTTAGCTTTTAACTACGCAGCTTGATTGGCAAGGGCTTGTTGGGTCCTAATTTCCTCTGTAGTTCCTCGGCCAGAATTATTTCTTGCTCTGGAAGAGGATGCAGGCTTAATCTTTTCTAAGGCTTCGAACTCATACCTTAAAGTTGCATTTTCATATTCTAAAAAGGAGTACCCTCCATTAGTAATAGCAACAACAGCTCCAGAATCAGACTTCAAAAGATTCACTTCATCCCTCAAATTATTATTTTCCTCTACCAGAAGTTTGGCAACAGTTCTAATTTCTTCAACTCCAAGCTTAAGTAATGCTTCCTTTTTATTAGAAATAAAAACAAATTTATCAAAACTCCGACCTACACTTAAGCTTTGATATTTTTGCTCATAACTTTGGTGCAACAGACCAGTAGATTCTTTATGCTATTCTTGAATTTATTCTATCATCTCATAGTAGGCGACATTTTTTTATACTTCCCTATCAAGTAAGTACTTTAAATATTTGTAGGCTTCTTTAACCAGCTTTGATGCATCAACACCGAGCAATTTAATAATATTTTCCTCGGATAAGTCTGTATGACCATCTTTGAAAAAAGCATTGTACTTCCTCAGTAGCTCGGTATCATTAGAAGACAGTTTCCATCTTCGTTATAAACTAGTGTAGAGGGGTCTTGAAGGTAATCTTGAGATTAGAGATAATCCCCCCATTAACAATAGTGTTTGGTATTAAGATAGCGAGGCAGCTCAGCGTGGCAGCTCATACTTTAGCCTGTTGTGTTATTTAGTCACATTTTATCTTTGTTTATATTGAATGTGGTCTATAAATATTGTAATGATGTAACGAGTATAATGATTTTTAGTGTGAGGTCGAACGGTACTCATGAGAGACCATGCTTGACAGGCATGGGAGAGCTTTCATGCTCTATCGAACGACCTCGCTGTGGGAACTTTAGAGAGACTTGGTTTGGAGGATTCAGAAGTGAGGCACCGTTGGGGCTTGTCTTGACCATCTTAGATACACCTAGTAAAACACCAAAAGACCCTAACCGTGGAACCCCGGGCGGAGTAGCCTTGAGTTCCATTGGGAGTTGAGTAATGGACCAAATAATCCTCTACTTAATGTCACATCTACTGTAGGTGATGTCACTAGCCATCTAGATAATGTCAAATCTTCACTTGAGTAAACTACAGTGGCATTTGGGGCTGTCAAACAGTTGGTGATCCACCTCTGTGAAGACATCCACCTGACACACAGTGGTTAGGCAAAAGGCATGTCTTGGCATTTAATGTTTATAACATGGAGCTAACTAGGACATAAGACACTTAATGCTTATGACATAAAGTATGAGGGATGTATTTCATAGTTATTAATGACTGAGTTACCTCGGGAGTGGTGTGGGGGCTATTTAAGGACCCCAACCACCTCTAGGGAGGGGATGTTCCTTTTGAGAGTTCAGAAGTTATTATTAGAGAAAATATACGTCAGAGAGAGATTTATTACAAAACAAAGAGTTTACTCACCCACCATTGTCATTTATTACGAAGATTTAATACTTGACAGAGATTCTTGAGGGTGGTTGGGGTGGTTGGCTGCCTGCCAAGGTGTATCTAGGGTGCTTACTTCTCTCTCCCTCTAAGTGAGTTACTTCGAAGTTCGTTATTAACCTTCGGGTTATACACGAGAGATTTGTGAGTTCCAACTGAGTTTATCTTCATTAAGTGGTGATTACGTGTCTTGTAATTAATTAATAGTGTTGTTGGTTAACTTATTATTACTGTACTGAAAAAGGGGTTACGCCTCCATATAATCTAAACTACCCTTTTACAACTAGCAAGAAGAAATGATCACCGATCAACAACAGGAACGAAATACAGGCATAATAAAAAAGAGACAATAAGGAATAAAATATTTCTTTTATTGATAATGAAGAGTTTAGGTACAACAAAAGTCAAGAAAAATAAACAAAAAGAAAAAGGATAAATGGTGAACAAATTTACACCTTCTCCTTATCATTCTCAACCTTCTTATCCTGCTCAAAAGAAGGGGCTACAAACTAGAGCTGTTCGGTTTGCTCAGTTGGAGGAAGATAAGACTCAGTGACTTTAGGTTGGTCGGTAGCAGATTCAACCACTAGAGACGACTCTCCAGAACCAACTTCATCTTCAATATCATCCTCAATGACAGGAGGATGACCATGAGTATATCTCTGAAACATTTCAGAGCCTTCAATAGTGTTTAACTTTCGAAGAGCAGCAACCCAACTATCTCTGAAACATTTTTGTTTTTCATACTCAATCTGAGTCTGTAATGAATGGGGAGATTACACGGATCTAAGGAGGGACTAAGGGGGTCCTAAAATGTGGTGTCTATACATAACCTTTCCAACGGTTCGCCATGTGCGCTATTCGAACTTACGTTTTGGACGAATGATCCATCGTCATCAGACGATCTCCTATCCAAAGGACTAACGGGAAATTTCAATCTCCATTTGACGCAAAGTCAACTCCTGGACCTGAGAGCAGCCCAAAGGATTCTAAAATGTGTCTAAATATCCTTTCCAATGGTAACACCCATGCACGATTTGGACTTATAGAGTGCATTTTATGATCGTTTATCTGAAAAATGTACACAAGATTACCAATTTTCAGGTCCATTTCCCTACCTATCGGTAATGTGTCTAGGGTTAACTGTCGATAGGCAGGTAAAAGACAACGACAATAGGCAGTCCCTTGACCCTATATAAGGAGATCATGAGATCACTTTGAAAGGCACCATAAAAATAACAAATTCAGTGATCTCAACAACATTCTCATTAAGTCAGCAAGGTTTCCTTGTTTTAAACCTTTCTCCACCTTTTATTTCCATCACGTTCACACCCAGTTTAGAAAACTCCCCCTACATTCTTCACCCACTTTCAAGGAAGCTCATCAATAATCAATATCAATATCCTAGTAAATGATTTCCTTATTTGAAACCTTTCTCCACCTTTCATTTCCATCACTTTCACACATAATTTAGAAACCCCCCTACATTCTTCACCCACTTGCAAGGAAGCTTATCAACAATCAATATCAATATCCAAGTCTCCAAAGAAGGTCCAAACATTATTCTCTCTCTTTAAATTTCATTATTTTGGCATTAGTTATAAAAGTTCTTAATTGAGCTTTTACTTTAAACCATACACATATTAATTTTCAACCCTTTACTAGTAATATTGCACATAATATATTTTTTTATTAAAAAACCTAAAACAAGAAAAAGAGAGTTACCCCTATAAATTCCAACGGGATTTTTCACCACACTTTCTCAAAACTAAAAACACCTTTTTCTTACACACACACATATCATAAAATCCACGTTTGAATTTATGGGATAAACCCCTCCCTCGTGTCGCAAGCGAACTGTGTGGACTTTGATGCCTTTATAGGCTATGTAGGCGTCTCGTGCTAAAACCCAACACTCGAGTCCTATTTTTCTATTTTCTTCTTTTTCCTCTTTTATCGGCATATCATTCATATATATATCATACTTGTGATTCATATATGCGTCTTATCTAACACATATCATCGTTTCATCATAACGATCAATATCTTGATAAGTGAACATATCATATCTTTTCCTATTATTTTAGGAACATTCCTATGGATGATCTCACTCCGTCTTTTCCCATAATGCGAGTTCATAGATTCAAATCTCATTTTATATATACACGCACACATCCTTCACACAGAAATTAAGAAAAATAGCACCCATGAGAGATCAAAAGGGTGGGATGGGTGCCTAATACCTTCTAATTCAGCAACTTAGCCCTCAAACCTCTGATCTAATAGGTTTTGTAAGCATAGATTTGTCTTTAATGTTGTTCTCTCGATTAAAAAAATGTTCTTTTGCCTATTTTGTGAAAAATAAACTGGCAACTCTACCTTTTTACATCACCCACATTGACTATGGCCGAAGCGTCCCTAGTAAAGGTGCGAGAGCTTCTCTCCCTCTCCACCTAGTGTGCGCGAGTTTCTATCCCGAGTTGGAGGAAAAAATCAGAGGTGTTTCCACCTAGTGTATCTAAGTGTTTTGTAAGTTGATTGTATTCAAAACTTTCAATTGTGTCGAATAAAGGCTTTTCGTTGCAAATGGATTGTTCCTTATTTTGATTGCTTTTGAATGTTTGACTTAAGAATTGCAAATTGAAATTTGGACGTAACTCGCATTCACACCATGATTAATTAAATTTGGATTTGTGTATTTGGGAATTTTATTAAATAAATCGATCTATCAGTTCGTGCACACTCTTAAATTGGTATCAGAGCAGGTTACACCAAATTATCATGTGATCCTTTTTTTCCAAAATTTTTTATATCAGTTTTTTTGGAAAAAAATTATTGATCTTTAAAAAGCCTGAATTTAATGGATAATTTGTATAATCAAATGGCTATTTAGTATGGTTCCAATTATGATAACTAGAAAGCTAGGATGAGGTCGACATTGTGAACTTAACAAATACTCTCCTCTCTCCTCACTCCTCTCTCTTTGGCGAATCATAAACCTTAGTGCATGGCCTCACATGCAGCCTCCACCTTGGAGGCTAGCACGTCTTACCCTAATAAGCATGGAACCCTAGTGAAGGAGAACAAAGTTAACAAGTCTTTTGCTGAGATTGTTGGCAAGGTCGAAACGAATCCAAGAGTGCAGTTAAAGGAAGTGGAATCTTATAAAGGGGAGCTAGCCATTTTCTTCTCTATGGAAGATGTTACAAAGTTATCAGAACCTTTCAAATACACTCTCATTGGTAAGTTTTCACATAGTCGTCCATCCATCGATAATATAAGGAAGGTTTTGCTTCAATGGGACTCAATGCTGCTTATAATATTAGAGTTATTGATGCAAAACATATCCTGATCAGATGTTATAATGAAGAATATTTTTTAAGACTTTGGCTGCGAGAATCCTGGTTCATTTAAAGATACCCCATGAGAGTTTTCAAATGGTCTTTTGATTTTCATACAGAAAAGGAATCTTCAATAACTCCTGTTTGGATCACATTACCCCTTCTTCCTATTCATTTGTATAACAAAACTAGCATCTTCTCAATTGTAACACCCCGCGTTTTTATTTATTATTTTAATTATTTAATTAGAATTTTTGGAAAAAAAATAAATTTTTGAATTTAATAATTTTTATTGGCTAAATATGTTGGTTATGATTTTAGAAGAATAAAACTTCAAGAGGAATTAAAATCGGAGTTAAAATGGATTTTATATGATTTTTGGAAATAATTGTCCATTATAAATTTTTAGGCAAACTATCAGTTTTCGGAGGCGATCGATCGATCGATGCCTGGGGGTCAATTGATCGACCCTCCCAGAAAACGTGAGCAGCAACCCTGTTTCGGGTATTTGTGTAGGATTAGGACTCCTAATCACTTTATAACCTTGTTAATCCGTAGGGGGACTTCTTATAATAACTTTTTCTTTAGTTTTTCACCAGAGAACACTTCCAAATATTTTTCCTCACTCATAATCATCAACCTCCAACATAATCAAGTTTTCAGAGGCTTAATTGGGGCTTAATCAAGACTGATTCAAGAACACTTGTTTGCTAATTTTTTGAGAGGAATCCAGATTTCTAATCAGATTTTCAACACAATCTTCACAGGCATAAATACTCTATTCTTTTCCTTTAGTATTATGCGTTTTAAGTTTCGCGTAAACACTTAATTAAATGTTTTCTTATAATAAAGTAGTGACTTAATTAGGAAAAGTGGAAACTAATTATGGGGCTACTTTTATTAAATCTTTTAATCTGAATAATATTCATAACCCTTGGGTACGTAGGATTGATGAGTGGATTTTGGGTTTTATTGGTGTAGGTTGCATGTAGAAAAACCCTGGTTTTAAAATAAATAAATTCTGGGGCGTATAACTCATGTAATACATGTAGAGATAATGAAATTTTGTTTTTGATGTATAGATGATGAAAACTTGGTATATTTAATTTAAATAATTAAATGGGATTAATTGGAGGTTTATGACGAGGTGATAATTAAATTAAGGTTTAATTGAATTGGACTATCATGCATAGTTTTATACGTTGATTAATTATGCTTGTTTGTGTGACTTGTTGGTATTACTATATTGCCTTTGTGATGACGGGTTGTGGGTAATTTTTGCTCTCCCTATATTTTAGGATGCCTTTTAGGTATGGAACTAGTGGGTAAGCCTTTTAATGATTTACGACTTCTAGGTAGGAACTAGTGAGGGTAGATTATTGCATTTTTATCATATTGAGGGTGGGCTGATTTTTATTGCTTTATCGTCGTTACGCTAGTCTAGGTACGAGACTAGGCTGAGATTTATGTTAGAAAATTATCCTATACATAGGTTAGGACGTATTGATAACTTGGGGGCCCTTAGGTATGGGACTAAGGGGTATTTTGAGGATCTCACATCGATTAAAAGGGTGGGGTAATTTATAAATTGTAAAATTGAGATATTGAGAATTAATTTCTAAGATAAAAACAAGTATTAAAATTTGTAGCGACACAATGTGTCGGGACCGATAGTTTAAACAGGTCAGAGGGTGATTTATGTCAGGTCGTGAGTGGAACCTTGTCATGTGTCGGGACCGAAAGTGTAAACGGGTCAGAGGGAGATTGACAAGGGGAAGTGTGACACTTTAATAAAAAGTGAGAACTATAATAAAAGTTGGTTAATTTAATTAAATTAACACCGTGGGACTTGGGATTTTAAAATCATATTGGTGTGCCTTTCAAATGGGTATTCCTACGGGTAGTTATTAATTTATATTTATCGTGTTTAATTATCCCGTTTAATTTAAAATATTCTATTGTGATATTTATTGCGTATAATGCTAATATCTAGATTCAAGGATCCTGTTTGAGAGGAGTAGTGTGTATTCTTGCTCGGGTCTTTGGCTTTGACCCATGCGTTGACTAATCTTTTTCAGAATTAGAATTGGAGAAGCTGCATAAGTTTCTCAGAGTTATATTTGGAGGTGCAGCTGGAGTTATTTATTTTATGGCATAGTTTAGTTAGACTTTCTTTTTCAGTCGTATTCAATTATGAGGCTTCATTGGAGTTTTATTGGGCCATTCGGTTCCAGAGTTATTTAGAGGATTTATGTTGGATTATTCAGATCTTTATTATTCAGATTTTATTTAATTTTTTTTGGAGATTGGATTTATTCGAAGTTAGCATGTGATGGATCTTTTATCGCTTAGTTGTTTATGATCATTTGAGATTGATTTAATTATTTATCTTATGGACTGATTATTTATGTCTCATATCTGTCTCATGGTAAGAATGGCATTTATTTAGTTCACGCCCGACATAGGTCGGCGACAGTGGTTGGCCACCCCGTCTGTCGGATTTTGCGGGGTATGACAGATGGTATCAGAGCATGGTCTTAGGTCTCGTAGGTTATGAGTCCATTTTATCTTTCGTGTTGCTTATCATTGATTTCATTTTGATGATTTTTACTCTTAGTCATTCCGAGTCTGATGTTGTTTTGTTCCTATCTTTTCAGATGGCGAACACAAGGAGAGATGGGAATAGGAGAGAGGAGTGTGTTTCTAGTCCCGCAACTCAGGAGAGGCGTCGTCAGATTACTTTGGAGGTCGAGGAGTTAGCGGCTATCATTCGTGAGGACACAACGGTCGGTTTGGAGATGGGGAGACAGAGAGGGGTGACTTTTGAGGCACAGCACCGGGGTACACCCGTCTCAACTTGGGATAGGGTGAGAACCAATTTCTTTAAGGTAAATCCTCCCACCTTTGGAGGGGGATCTGACCCAACGGTTGCTCACCAGCCGAGGAGTGATATGGAGAGGCAATTGAGGATGGTGGACTTCACGGATGTGCAGAAGCAGATGTTAGCAACATTTAAGCTGACAGGGGATGTGTTGCAATGGTGGGAGAGTGCCACCACATCAGAGGAGAGAGATCAGTTGGGCTATGCAGAGTTTTTGATCAAGTTCAATAATAAGTACTTTCCGTATGCAATTACGAATGCAAAGAAGAGAGAATTTATGGACTTGGAGCAAGGTTCAGAGTCGATTGTCAAGTATGAACAGGAGTTCACCAATTTATCTATGTTTGTACCAAAAGAGGTTAGCACTGAGATAAAGAAGATGGAGTGTTTCATAAAGGGATTGCCTTGGTCAATTAGGCAGATGGTGTTGAGGAATCCGGCATACACTACTTATGCTCAGGTGGTGGATGTCGCAATGTTGCTATGGGAAGAGAAGGCCAGTTATCAAAAGAAGTTGGGAAAGAGACAAGATTCTAATGGGCAGGCAGGTGAGAATAAAGGTTGCAATGATCAAACATGGAAGAGACAGAGGACCAATTAGGAACAACAAGGTCAAGGAAAGGAGCATGACAATACTAGGCATTTTGGACCTTTTAGAGGTGAATGCTTTGTATGTGGAAAAGTAGGACATCCAGCGAAAAAGTGTAACAAGAGAGCGTGCCAACAAAACCAAGGAGAACCAGCCTAACAAGGTCAAGGTACGCAAGGTCATCAAGGGCAAGGAGTTCAGGGGCAGCTGGGACTGAGGCCTTCAGTCTTAGTAGTAGTTAGCGTTCAGGGGGCGCCAGCAGCACCAGCAGCACTGGCAGCGTCAGGTGCGTAGGGGGTGGTCACTTCATGAACCAATCTAAGTTATGGGAGGTGCTATGTGCCATAGGTTCAGTCAGAGAAGGATATGTTTCATGTCTAGTGACGTATCGCGATACGTAATACCTTCTTAGATACCTATATATGTAGGATTTATATATTGTATTTTCGTTAAGGATTACGTTTGAGTGGTTTAGGTGTATGGGCGCCTAATTGTGGTATTCAACGGGTAGGAATACGTGAGCATTATTTTCTTTTATGAGATTTACGCGTTGATGTGTATGCTTCGTCTAATTTCGTGGAAGAAATTCTTTGCTAGTGGGGAAGTATGTAACACCCCGTGTTTTTATTTATTATTTTAATTAATTAATTGGAATTTTTGGAAAAAAATAAATTTAATAATTTTTATTGGCTAAATATGTTGGTTATGATTTTAGAAGAATAAAACTTCAAGCGGAATTAAAATCGGAGTTAAAATGGATTTTATATGATTTTTGGAAATAATTGTCCCTTATAAATTTTTAGGCAAATTGTCAGTTTTCGGAGGCGATCGATCGATTGATGCCTGGGGGTCGATCGATCGACCCTCCCAGAAAACGTGAGCAGCAAGCCTGTTTCGAATATTTGTGTAGGATTAGGACTCCTAATCACTTTATAACCTTGTTAATCCGTGGGGGGACTTATCATAATCACTTTTTCTTCAGTTTTTCACCAGAGAACACTTCCAAATATTTTTCCTCTCACTCATAATCATCAACCTCCAACATAATCAAGTTTTTGTCACAAGTTTTTGGAGGCTTAATTTGGGCTTAATCAAGATTGATTCAAGAACACTTCTTTGCTAATTTTTTGAGAGGAATCCAGATTTCTAATCGGATTTTCAACACAATCTTCATAGGCATGAATACTCTATTCTTTTTCTTTAGTATTGTTGATACCAAAATTAATATGCTGATATGGACGAATAATACGAAGACACGTGTCAATCTACATGGCACAATAGCAACGAGGAAGTTCATTTACCCGACCAACTCATGTTCTCTCCGAGCAACGAGGATACACCGAGTAACCTTAGCACTCCGAGGTACTCCAGCGCTCCGAGGAACTCCTGAGCAACGAACAACTAAGGCGGTCCGAGCTGCATCCCGGCCGTAGCATTAATTGCCAGATAATCAACAGTTCAACTATTCATTGAATGTTTACCATCTTGACGCACACGCTGCATTAAATGTATTACCCTTTCATATGTATATCATTTAATGTATCAACCCTTTCATGTACAGCCTAAGGGCTATAAATACCTTGTATCACCCTCATTCAAAGGGATCGGAATTGCTTGAGAGAACTTGTACTCGAGAATTCCTAAACACTCAGCAATAACATAACAGTGGACGTAGGCCATTCATATAAGGCTGAACCACTTTAAAAATCTTTGTCTCATTTTATTTATCTGTGATTGAATAATTAGAGCGATCTAATTTTTTACATCAACAGATTGGCGCCGTCTGTGGGAACGATTGTTACTATCGTTTTTCACCAAAATTCATTCATCATCAATGGCGGATAATCCAGAATCTAGCAATCGAAATGCTGGAAATACTGGAAATCCTCTGAATCCCTCTGCACCTCCAGATCTAGCCGGGATCATGACGAATCTGGCTCAAGGACAAACCGCCATGCAAGAAATAATGAGGCAACTCATACAAACCCTTCATAGCGGTGCACCTGCACGTTCAGGACAACAAAGTGGTCAGAGGCAAACTTATTTGCTGGCGAGAAAGTTTTTCCACTTGGGACGATCAAGTTGGATATATTCATTGGAACCTGGCCTGCTTGTCGAACAGAAAGAATACGCTTCTTCGTGATGGATAAGAATGTGCAATCAGCCTAAAACATCATCATGGGAAGAGTTGGTTTGAAGAAGTTCTAAGCAGTTCCATCTACAGTACATCAGTGCTTAAAATTCCCAAAAAATTTTGGAGTAGGAGTTGTGAAAGGTGATCAAAAAGTAGCTCGGGAATGCTATTATTCATCTGCCGAGCAAGAGGAGCTTGAGGAATCAAGGAAAAAGACTACTACCTACCAGGTGGAAGAAGATACAGAGATTGAAACTCTTGATCCCAGAGATGAATCCCAACTTGTAAAAGGACAGGTGGTAGAATCTACAGAAAATATTATTCTAGACGACGAGCACCCTGAACGCGTAACCCAGATAGGTTCAACGTTGGATGCTTCAATAAAACAGGAGTTGATAATTTTCTTGAGAAACAGGAAGAAAACTTTTGCATGGAGTCATGAGGACATGCCAGGAATAGATCCAAACTTCTTATGTCACGAACTCAATGTGAATAAGGAGATCAAGCCTGTAAAGCAGAGAAGAAGGGTATTTAGCCCCGAGAAGAATCAAGCTATTCAAGAGGAGGTCGACAAGCTCCAGAAAGCTCAATTCATTGAAGATGTGAAGTACCCGGACTGGTTGGCAAATGTGGTGATGGTAAAGAAGAAAAACAACAAATGGAGAATGTGTGTTGATTTCACTGATCTCAACAAGGCCTGCCCAAAGGATCATTTTCCATTGCCCAGAATTAACCAACTAGTAGATGCTACCTCGGGGCACGAGCTGCTCAGCTTCATGGACGCTTATTCAGGCTACAACCAGATCAAGATGAAACCTGAAGACAGGGAGAGTACTTCTTTTATTACCCCTAGGGGTACTTATTGTTATAATGTTATGCCTTTTGGTTTGAAAATTGCAGGAGCGACATACCCGCGGCTGATGAACAAGGTTTTTTCCGAACAAATCAGTTGCAATATAAAAGTCTATGTCGATGATATGCTGACAAAAAGCAAGAAAGCTGCTGATCATCTAGTTGATTTAAATCAGACTTTTGATCAACTGGATAAATACCAGATGAAGCTCAATCCGACGAAGTGCACATTTGGAGTACGAGAAGGAATATTCCTCGGGTACATCGTCAACCAAAGGGGCATTGAAGCGAATCCAAAAAAGATCAAAGCTCTTTTAGGGCTGCGATCTCTAACGACAAAGAAAGAAGTGCAGAGTCTTACAGGACGAGTTGCAGCGCTCAACAGATTTGTATCTCGAGCAACAAATAGATGCCTACCATTCTTCAAAACACTTTGAAAAACTTTCGAATGGAATGATGAATGTGAAAAAGCCTTTCATGACTTGAAGAAATATCTGGGAACACCTCCACTGTTGTCCAGGCCAATAACGGGAGAAAAGTTGTACTTATACCTGGAAGTATCAGAGCATGCAGTCAGCTCGGCATTGATCAGATTGGAGAATGGAGTCCAGAAGCCAATTTATTACACAAGTAAGGCTTTCCGAGGTGCAGAGATCAGGTACCCAAAGTTAGAAAAATTGGCATTGGCATTAATTGAGGCAAGTAGAAGAATGAGGCCATATTTCCAGGCCCATACCATCATCGTGTATACCGACATGCCATTAAGACAAGCCCTTCATAAGCCAGAAAAGTCAGGGAGACTGATGTACTGGTCAGTAGAGCTCGGTGAATATGATATTATGTATGAACCCAGATCATCATTGAAAGGGCAAGCTGTAGCAAATTTTATAGCAGAGTTTACATATCCTGATACCCCCGAAGAGCAAAAGTTGCTCACTGACCAACCTGTGGATGTTACAGGACCAACAGACATAAGTCCAGACCAGCCCCGGTTGGAAAAAGGGCTTATGGATGTAGAAAGATCATCAAATTCAAACCTAGACCAACTCCGGTTGGTAAAAGGGAGAGAAGAGATGGTCGACGAGGAGCGAAAATTAACAGGGGAGGATGGAAGAGAACAGCAGATATTTCACCAAGGAACTCTATTGGATAAGAAATTTGAAGACGAAATACCTACATGGAGATTGTATGTAGATGGGTCATCTTGCACAGCGGGTTGTGGAGCAGGGATTCTTTTGAAAACCCCAGACGAGATTGATATAGAATATGCCTTGTGATTTCAATTCAAAACCTCCAATAATGAGGCTGAGTATGAGGCCATGATAGCAGGTCTTAATTTAGCAAAAGTTATGGAAGCACAGCAAGTGATGGTATTCAGTGATTCTCAATTAATTGTGAATCAGGTGATAGGAACATATGCGGTTAAAGGACAATTAATGGTCAAGTATCATGCAAAGGTGATGGAATTGTTGGCAGAATTTGATGCCATTCAGTTGATCAGAATACCCAGAATAGAAAATGTACAAGCAAATGCACTGGCCCGACTAGCATCAGCTACTCGTACCGAGCTGCGAAGAACGATACCAATTGAAGTACTGGAAAGTCGGAGCATAGTGGAAGACCTGACGATGAATGTTATTACCCTTGATTTAGGACCATCTTGGATGGATCCCATCAGGGCATATATTGAAGAGGGAGAATTGCCAGGAGACAAGCTCGCGGTAAAGAAATTGAAGTTTAAAGCTGCTCGGTATGTACTAACTAGTGGTGTTTTGTATAGACGAGGAATTATGGTAGGTTTGCAGAGATGTGTACACCCTTCCGAGGTGAAAGAATTGATTGAAGAAATCCATGAAGGATCTTGTGGAGCACATGTGGCAGGTCGGACACTTTTGCAAAGAGTGATGACGCAGGGGTATTATTGGCCGACGATGAGGTTTGATTGTATAGCATATGCCAAGAAATGTGACAAATGCCAACGTTTTTCCTCCATCCGACGAACTCCACAAGCATTGTTGACACCCATAACTTCTCCTTGGCCATTTGCCATATGGGGAATTGATTTGGTTGGACCATTGCCAACGACCCGAGGAAGATTTAAGTACCTCGTTGTTGCAGTGGATTATTTTACTAAGTGGGTAGAAGCTGAGCCACTTATTGATATGACCTACGAGAAGGTGTACCAATTTGTTTGGAAGAATATCATCTGCCGATATGGTCTCCCTCATGCCTTCATCACAGACCATGGAACACAATTCGATAACGAGGAGTTTGCTGCCTATTGTCAACAATCAAACATCCTGAAGACACATTCAGCACCAGGTCATCCTCAAAGCAATGGGCAGACTGAGGTGACAAATAGAACACTACTAAATGGTTTGAAGAAGAGGCTAAGTGAGGCTAAAGCTAATTGGATTAATGAGCTACAGTCATTATTGTGGGCTTACCGAACAACTCCCCGAGCAGCGACTGGAGAATCACCATACATGATGGCATTTGGAAGTGAGGCTGTAATACCTGCTGAGTTGGGTCTCCCAACACACAGAGTGCTGAATTTCAATTCCCCAGTCAGTGACTTGATGAGAAGATTATATTTGGACATGCTCGAGGAGGTTAGAGAAGAGGCAGCCATTAGGAATGCTGCTTACCAACAACGCACAGCTCTGTTCTACAACAAGAGGGTGAAGAAATGCGACTTAAAAGAAGGGGATTATGTGCTAAAGAAGTTCATTCAGAAGCACAATAAGCTTGAAGCAAACTGGCATGGACCTTACCGAGTTACAGAAGTTGTTCGACCAGGAACTTACAGAATAGCAACCCTAGAAGGAGAGGAATTTAAGAATGCATGGAATGCTGAACACCTACGCAAGTATTATCAGTAATGTAAAATGTAAAGCAATTCCTTCATTATGAATAAAACGATGATGTTTCACCATCCTCTTCCTTTTATTACAAGTTTTTTTTTGGGGAATACTAGTGTGATACACTACACTGATAGTTTGAGCGTGATCAACTTCGATTGGTAAAATAGCGAGAACAAATTATACTCCTTTGGTTAGGAGGCTTACACTTGCGTGATCAACCTCGGTTGGTAAAAGAGCTTGTGGACAAGATAGTTCAAAAGAACCAGATAGTTCGAAAGAACCAAATATTTCTAAAGAACCAGATAGTTCGAAAGAACCAAATAGTTCGAAAGAACCAGATAGTTCGAAAGAACCTGATAGTTCAAAAGAACCTGATAGTTCGAGCGTGATCAACTTCAGTTGGTAAAATAGCGAGAACAAATTATACTCCTTTGGTTAGGAGGCGTACATTTGCGTGATCAACTTCGGTTGGTAAAAGAGCTTGTGGACAAGATAGTTCGAAAGAACCTGATAGTTCGAGCGTGATCAACTTCGGTTGGTAAAATAGCGAGAACAAATTATAATCCTTTGGTTAGGAGGCGTACACTTGCGTGATCAACCTCGGTTGGTAAAAGAGCTTGTGGAAAAGATAGTTCGAAAGAACCAGATAGTTAGAAAGAACCTGATAGTTCGAAAGAACCTAATAGTTCAAACCCAAGACCAACTTTGGATGGTAAAAGGGCAAGAATAACATTCTTAAAAATGCCAATTTTGGCTAGTTAAGAAATAAAATACGCCAATCAGTTGGTCGGAAGGTAAAACCATTCCAGAAAATACAAAATATTCCAAACTGAGCCAAGTATAGTTGGTCGGGGATAAAAACCCACTAACTTTAGTTGGTCAACGAGGAGAACTTATTGACGAGGAGGATCCATCAACTTGGTTGGTCGGACACATTTTATGAAAACTCTCACTAATTACACTTGGTCGACGAGTACAATTTAACAACCTTAGTTGGTGGGAAAAATTTTAAACATTTTTATACTCATTACTTTATTATTAAGTGATCGAGCAACATTTTTGATACTTGTAATTGTTTATTACTAAGTTGGTTGATGAACAACACAAAATTGTTATCTTTTTAACAGATACATACGTAGTGTTTAGCACAGAACAATAGCAATACAAATTTGCAAACAAAAAATGAAATTCTTTCATTAAGGTCAAAATGTATTACAAATTACTTGTGTACTAACTATTACATTGAGATCCCTACTCTATTGGTTTCTTTCCCTTAGCTTTTGAGACAGGTTCCTCGCCAGCAGGAGGATCTTCCAGGCAAAGAGGAGAATTAACGAAGTTAATATCTCTGAGCATTCTGACGTTCATCACAGAAGGTGTGTCCAGTAGATGTTCAGAACGAGATACCTCGATTTGGGAATGAAGACTGTAGTCACCTAGGTATTTTGAAATTAAGCTCCGAGGAATGGAACGAGCTGGGATCCATTCCATGTCCAATTTATAAGGTGGCACAGGCAAGTCTAGTAACCCAGGAGCATGATAATCCCATAAATAATGCCCTTGCTCCAATTTTAACACACCCAGGGCGTTCAACCATCCCTGCTTATAACCTTCATTATTGGCGTGTTCAATACGAGCATCCAGATGACAAAGGGCCCCATTGTAGCCTGCCATCCAAAACTTGCGAGGCTGTTTATGGAATTAGAAGATTAATCTATCCAATTGTTCATGAAGGTTTTTGGCAAAAAGGTCCTTGGTATTTAAAGCAGACTTCTTCACAGTAAGTTGATCTTCCAAAGATAGGTTTTTCTTGGACATTTCAGACAAAGCACGATCTTTTTCATTCAATTGGAACGCTTGAGTTTCCAAAGTTTATTGAATGCGAGCTTCTTCAACATTACGGCTGAGAACTCTTGATCGACTCCGAGCAGGTGGAGAATTTTGCTCCTCGACAACATTTTGAACAGCTCTTCCTCGCCCACGAGAACCTCTTCCTCATCCCCGAGCAGTAGCAGAAACACCAGACTTTCTCAGAGTGTCCAATTCTTGCCTTAATTTGGCGTTCTCAACCTCTAAGAATGAGAATCCTTCATCGGTGACCGGTACCAAGGCAGCGGAGGATGAAGCTGCAGACTCATACTGTGCCAATTTCTTCTGCAAATTGTTGTTTTCTTGTTCCAACAGCTCGGCGATCTGTCTGCAGGCCTCAACTTCACCCTTTAGGGTTCTCTCCCTGACATCGTACGCAGCAACGATCTTTTTGTGACCTGTCTCAGAGGAAAGCTGTTGATACCTATTCTCATATTCCTTGTGCAACAAAGCAGTTGATTCATTGTGCTGACTCTGAAGATCTTCTAAGGTACAATGAAGCTCCTCAATCAAGTCATAGTAGGCCACGTTGTTGGCCACAGCTCGGTCAAGTAAATCCTTCAAGTATCGATAAGCCTCAATTGCTTGTTCTGAAGCATCATGGCCAAGGATGTCGGCAATTTCCGATACACTTAGCTCTGTGTGACCAGCCTTATAGTATTCGAGACATTGCTGCATCAGTTTTGTATCATTGACAGATAGCAATTCCATCCTGGCCATAAACTAATGAAGAGGAGACAACAGTCAACAGAAACAAATCATCAACAACAGAGAAGAACAAATATGTATTTTATTAGTTCATAAAAAGATTACATTGTTTGATTACAAATGATAATGAAAGATAGAAATAATACCGAACAACTTCACACCTTTTCCTTGTCTCCCAAGACTTTCTCGGGAGGCTGGGACGAGGAGCTTGGTTGCTCGGTGGTAGCAGCAGCTTTATCAGCAGGAGTTGAAATTTTCTCTGGAGGAGGAGGCATGGAAGAAATGTCCTCATTGGCAGAAGGTAGAGAGGCAGGGACTTGATCACCCATGGCCATGGAAGATTCATCAGAGATAGCCTCATCTTCTTCTTCTTCTTCTACAATTGGTGGGGGAGGACCAGGGAGGTGTAGCTGAAATAGTTCAGAGTCGTCTTTGATCTTCAATTCCTGCAGGGCAGCTACCCAGCCATCTCGGAAGTATTTCAACTTCCCGTATTGTACTTGGGATGTCATCGCAGCAATCCCTTTGTCCCATCCTTTATCCCGGCCAGCGCTGAAGGATTTTTTAACTGCGAGCTTTCTTTTCAGTTTCTCCGAGGAGAGCTTCTCGGATAGAAGATCCTCGGCAGTCTTTAACTTCGCATCCAATTCTTCTTTTTGGTGCTTGACATCTCGCAGGACGGACAACTCTTCCTCTGCCTTTTTCAGCTTATCTTCAAGCTCTCCAAAGTTCTTGAGCTTGTCGTCATATTTTTGATGCTCGACTTCTAAACTTTTCACCTTATTCTCCAAACTCTTGGAGATCTCAGCCAGCTTCACCTTCTCAGCTTCAACTATAGACAACTTTTTCTCCTAGTCAGCTTTCTCCTCCTTATACTGCTGACGAGAATCCTTCAAGGATTGGGTCAAACCCAGTAGAGCATCCTCTACCCCCGACGAGGAGCTGGAAGCTTTAATTGCTTCGTCTTTCTTCACGATGTTGTTAAAACAATTCACCAGCTAAACAAAGGAAGAAGTGACAGGTCAGTACAAAAATACAAGTATTCAAAGAAAGAGAGGAAATTCAGAGTGTGAGAAATTTACTGAAGCCAGGTGACGGGTAGCTAGGGATGTCAACATATCCCTAGAAATCTTTTCATCAGTTCCTTGGACCTCGGGTATGATCCAAGTTTTTACCGAGCTCATGGCAGAGCTCGGAGGAATGATGGTTGGAACACCAACACCACCAGCTGGTAGAGAGGAGATGGTTTCAGCCAGATTGACAGTTTCAGCCAAATTGACTGAGGATGATTTCCTCAATCTCCTCAAAGGGACTTTAGTAGTTTCAACCAAGGAAGAGCTCTTGGTCGGAGAGATAGCAATTATCTCTACAGGAGTAACCTTCTTGCTCGGAGCCACTGGGGGCTTCTCGGTAGCTTTGGAAGGCGCAACATCCACCTTCTTAGTCCCCTCTGGGACATCAATTTTGCTTTTCTTGGCCTCAGCAGCAGAAGTAGTGTCATCAAATAGAGCAGGAGGAGCTCTTTTCCTGCCCATTTTTTGGCTCAAAGGAATATGAGATTCCGGATCAGAGTCTTCAAGAATTTGCACTGGATCACTGGGGCTGACCACGGGGCAAGCAGTAAAAGACGACGTATAGCTCTTGTACTGTAACAAGTATGAGGCAGACCTGATGTGCTCGTCTGCAATTTTCTGATGCAAGATCCACATATGTTTCAATTGCCTTATATTAACTTCTGATTCTTTGGGAGTTTTTCTCTTGCTATAAACTGCAAACAAAAACAATTTGAAATGTCAATCAAGCATTTATTCAAACATGATGAAGTCATAATTTCGAGAATAAAATAAAATGAGAATAACCTATCCCATTGCCATATGGGGGGCATTTGGGACCCTCATACACTCCATCTCCGACTAAAGGAGCATGTTGCCAATTTTTGAAAACTAACCGATGTTCAAAATAATCCCTGTTGGCATTAGGGAGGTTGACTACTAAATCTCTATTAAAAAATCTGGTTTTTAAATAATAAACGTTATCTAAAACAGCCCATCTATAGAAATACATAATCTCAGGAATTCCTATGCGAGTTCCATGAGTTTGATTTAATTTATGCACCCCATTAACTATTCTCCATGTATTGGGGCCTACTTTTGCAGGAACAACATCGAAATGTTGGCAGAATTCTAAGCATAAAGAGTTAGGTGGAAAAGAAAATCCACACTCGGCAATAAAGAGACTGGGGAACCAATGTCCCACAGCCAAACGAAAATAATCAAAGGGCTCAGGAAGATTCTCCAGAGTTACCCAAGACGGAATGGAATAATCAGAACGGAATTTTTCAATAGATTCAATAATGTAAACCATGATGAATAAAAGAAGAAGGAAGAAGAGCTTACAGGAAAAAAGGAGATCTGTTGACAAACAAACGAAGAAAAAGATGGACGCACAGGAGAGAGAAAAGCTATAGAAAACTCGAAAGCAGAAATTGAAAAGGTAGAAGATGATGGGATTGTCTCTGAAGCTTAAATACCTTGCCTTGGGAAATGGCGAAAGAAATGATTACAAAAAAGAAATTGTTACGCTACTGGCGGCTAAAAGGACAAAAAGGGAACGAAGACCGAAGCGCCTATAAAAATGCAAAATGGCGAATTCTGCGAATTTGGAAGGAAATTCAAATATGAAGAAAAGGCTCCTAAAACCTAGGAAAGTCATTTAATATCGCCATATACCGAGAAAGAATGTTCCATACTCCTCAAAGTTCTAAATATGAAACATTGGGGGCTTCTGTTGATACCAAAATTAATATGCTGATATGGACGAATAATACGAAGACACATGTCAATCTACGTGGCACAATAGCAACGAGGAAGTTCATTTCCCCGACCAACTCATGTTCTCTCCGAGCAACGAGGATACACCGAGGAACCTTAGCACTCCGAGGTACTCCAGCGCTCCGAGGAACTCCTGAGCAACGAACAACTAAGGCGGTCCGAGCTGCATCTCGACCGTAGCATTAATTGCCAGATAATCAACAGTTCAACTATTCATTGAATGTTTACCATCACGCACACGCTGCATTAAATGTATTACCCTTTCATATGTATATCATTTAATGTATCAACCCTTTCATGTACAGCCTAAGGGCTATAAATACCTTGTATCACCCTCATTCAAAGGGACCGGAATTTCTTGAGAGAACTTGTACTCGAGAATTCCTAAACACTCAGCAATAACATAACAGTGGACGTAGGCCATTCATATAAGGCTGAACCACTTTAAAAATATTTGTCTCATTTTATTTATCTGTGATTGAATAATTAGAGCGATCTAATTTTTTACATCAACAAGTATTATGCGTTTTATGTTTTGCGTAAACACTTAATTACATGTTTTCTTAAAATAAAGTAGTGACTTAATTAGGAAAAATGGAAACTAATTATGGGGCTGCTTTTATTAAATATTTTAATCTGAATAATATTCATAACCCTTGGGTACGTAGGATTGATGAGTGGATTTTGGGTTTTATTGGTGTAGGTTACATGTACAAAAACTCTAGTTTTAAAATAAATAAATTTGGGGGCGTATAACTCATGTAATACATGTAGAGATAATGAAATTTGGTTTTTGATGTATATATGATAAAGACTTGGTATATTTAATTTAAATAATTAAATGAGATTAATTGGAGGTTTATGACGAGGTGATAATTAAATTAAGGTTTAATTGAATTGGACTATCATGCATAGTTTTATACGTTGATTAATTATGCTTGTTTGTGTGACTTGTTGGTATTACTATATTGCCTTTGTGACGACGGGTTGTGGGTAATTTTTGCTCTCCCTATATTTTAGGATGCCTTCTAGGTATGGGACTAGTGGGTAAGCCTTTTAATGATTTACTCCTTCTAGGTATGGGACTAGTGAGGGTAGATTATTGCGTTTTTATCATCTTGAGGGTGGGCTGATTTTTATTACTTTATCGTCGTTATGCTAGTCTAGGTACAAGAATAAGTTGAGATTTATGTTAGAAAATCCTCCTATACATAGGTTAGGACGTATTGATAACTTGGGGACCCTTAGGTATGGGACTAATGGGTATTTTGAGGATCTCACATCTATTAAAAGGGTGGGGTAATTTATAAATTGTGAAATTGAGATATTGAGAATTAATACCTAAGATAAAAATGGGTATTAAAATTTGTGGCGATATAATGTGTCGGGGCCGACAGTTTAAACGGGTCAGAGGGCGATTTATGTCATGTCGTGTGGAACCTTATCATGTGCTGGGGCCGACAGTGTAAACGGGTCAGAGGACGATTGACGAGGGGAAGTGTGACACTTTAATAAAAAGTGAGAACTATAATAAAATTTAGTTAATTTAATTAAATTAACACCGTAGGACTTGGGATTTTAAAATCATATTGGCGTGCCTTTCAAATGGGGATTCCTACGGGTAGTTAGTAATTTATATTTATCGTGTTTAATTATCCGGCTCACTTTAAAATATTCTATTGTGATATTTATTGCGTATAATGCTAATATCTGGATTTAGGGATCCTATTTGAGGGGAGTAGTGTGTATTCTTGCTCGGGGCTTTGGCTCTGACCCATGCGTTGACTAATCTTTTTCAGGATTAGAATTTGAGATGTTGCATAAGTTTATCAGAGTTATCATTTGGAGGTGCAACTGAAGTTATTTATTTTATGACATAGTTTAGTTATACTTTCTTTTCCAGTCGTATTTAATTATGAGACTTCATTGGAGTTTTATCGGGCCATTCAGTTCCAAAGTTGTTTAGAGGATTTATGTTGGATTATTCAGATCTTTATTATTCAGATTTTATTTAATCATTTTTGGAGATTGGATTTATTCAGAGGTAGCACGTGATGGATCTTTTATCGCTTAGTTGTTTATGATCATTCGAGATTGATTCAATTATTTATCTTATGGACTGATTATTTATATCTCATATCTGTCTCATGGTAAGAATGGTATTTATTTAGTTCACGCCCGGCATAGTTCGACGGCGGTGGCTGGCCACCCCGCCTGTCGGATTTTACGGGGTGTGACATCAATAGCAAGTGCATTTGGCAATCCTTTGAAGCTTGATAGTTCTACTGCAGCCTTAACACGACCCAGCCTTGCAAGAGTGTGTATTGAAATTGATGTAACCAAAACTCTAACCAATAGAGTCTGGATAGGGTATGTGAAGAAGGAAAGGGTTTCTGGCAGAGATGCGAATAAGAAGATATCCCACTATTCTGCAATATAGTTTCAAAGAAAGGTCATGAGAGCAATAAATGTTTGATGAAGAAAAACCAAGAAGCAGCGAAGAAGCAAGGAAATCAAGAGAAACAACAAGGGATAGAAGGAGAAAAGGGAAATAAAGTTAAAGAACCAACTAAAGAATGGGTTAAGAAAACCTTTTAGAAGGAAAACATGTTAAATAATATGATCATAGTGGAGGAAGAATTAGAATAAGGGAAAATATTTCCAATCCAAGTTGTTAGTGCTCACTAAGAAGATAAACCTAAAGAATAACTTGAGAGTAACAGTCAACAGAAGATAGCCAAAAGAGAAGAAGATATTATAGCAGCAATAGATATTACAACAGCAGGTATGGTAAAAGAGATTGAGGAAGTAGAAGAGATTTATCATAATGGAAGTTCTCAGAATAAAGTGGTATTGAAGAATTTGAACTTATCTCCTAGGAAAATTCCTATGGATGAAGGGGACCAAACAATTGAGGAATGGACTCAAGTAGCTTATAAAATTAAGAAGAATTTGTTGCAGAAAAGTTTTGTATCTATAGAAAAAAGACTGTTAAGGTCAACATCTAAGAATCACCCCATACCTGTCTTTAAATGGTTAAGCTTATGATTTGGAACATGAGGGGTATTGGGAAGAAAAGTACTGGGAGAAGAATTAAAAATTTGGTGAAGGTACACAAACTTGTAATGTTAGTTTGCTTAGAGCCTAAAGTGGATGTTTCTAGGTTGGAAAAATTTCGAATCAAATTTGTCTTTCAAAGGGCAATAGCTAATAATGCTAATAGAATTTGGGGTTTTCTGTCCTCTGTAATTTTAGTATTCATTGTGTCTCAAGTTTCTCAGTGTTTGAATTTAGAGTCATCTCACCTTGCTTTTCCTATGTCTATTCAGGTCTCTCTAGTGTATGCTAAATGCACCAGGAGAGATAGACTAGATTTATGGGAATTCATAAATTCAATTCACACTATTGATCCTTGGTTTGTAGGAGGGGATTTTAATACAGTTTCTTCTTCAAGGGACAAGGTTGGAGGGTTGCTTTTTGACTTAAATTCTGCAGAAGATTTCATCCAATGTATAGAGGCTAATGGGCTTATAGATTTGGGGTATTTGGGGTCTCGATTCACTTGGTGGAATAAAAGAGATACAATTGCTTCTATTTGGGAAAGGATAGACAAGATGCTTATGAATATCAACTGCCAAAACATGTTCTCTAAAGTGATAGTAGACCATCTCAGTAAGGTTGCATCAGATCACTCTCCATTGTTATTGTCTTTATCTACTAATTTTGATCAACACCCTACTAGATTTGTGTTTCAAAAATTTGGGTCTAAAAAATCCTCCTTTAATTCGGTCATCCAATCTAATTCGAAATGCTTTAATGGAGGTAACCCGATGTATAGCTTGGCATCGAATTTGAAGTCCCTTAGACCAGCCTTGAAAGCATGGAATAAGATAACCTTTGGTAATTTTTTCCAAAATACTATCACTGCTGAAGATGAGTCTCTGAGGAGTGAAATTTAATTTGAAAATAACCCTACAGATTCAAATAAAGAAGAGATGAACAGGTGCTCTGCCAAGTTAGCTCATCATGCAAAGCTGGAGGAGGAATTTTGGAGACAAAAATATAATTATAAATGGGCAAAAGAATGGGATATCAACTCCAAATATTTCCATAAATTAGTTCCGTCCAGGAGACAAAAGAGCTACATTCATAAAATCAAAAACTCTGTAGGGGTGTGGCTGGAAGATCAACAACAAGTTAAAGAAGAAGGTCTAAACTTTTTCAATAATTTTCTTAGCAGTGACTTTATAAGAGCAAATGATGAAGAGTTCATGGCTTCTATCCCCAAGATAATTGAACATGAAGATAATCTTATTCTAACTGCTATGCCCAGCAGAGAGGAGATCAAAGCTACAGTTTGGGACCTCAGTGGCAACAGTGCTCCAGGTATGGATGGTTTCACAAGATCTTTTTTCACTTGATCATGGGAGATCATTGGTTTGGATGTATGTATAGCAGTGGAAGGATTCTTTAATGGCATGGAAATCCCCAAATTCTTCACCTATACTATTATTATCCTTATCCCCAAAAAAGATAATCCCCAATCTTTTGCAGATTATAGACCTATAAGCCTATGCACCTTTTTAACAAAATTCTTTCCAAAATTTTATCATCTAGAATTTCTAAAATTCTTCCTAAAATTATCTCTCCTAACTAAAGTTGATTTGTCAAAGATAGAGGTATTGTTGATAATATTCTCCTGACCCAAGAGATGATCTCCATGATCAATTCCAAAAATAAAGGGAATATTGTTGCCATCAAGATTAATATGCATAAGGCTTATGATAAAGTATCTTTGGCTATTTTTTATTCAAGTTATGAGGAGATTTGGTTTCAATGAGACTTGGTTAGACTTAATTTGGAGGATCATCTCAAACAAATTTTTCTCAGTCATGATTAATGGGGATGTTTGTGGTATTTTTAAATCTGCTAAAGGTTTGAGACAAGGAGATCCTATTTCCCCAGGTTTATTCATAATTTGTGCAGAAGTGCTGAGTAGAAATCTTGATAAAATCTTTCATAATTCTAACATCAATAATTTTAAATCCCCTCTTAGTTGTCCTCTTGTTTCACACCTTTCTTATGCAGATGATTTGATCATCTTTTCATCTGGGAGCATTAAAGCAATTAAAAGTATCAGGTCTGTCTTGAAGAAATATGAAGTGGTATCAAGTCAAGAAGTGAATACAACCAAGAGTTCTTTTTTTTGCTCTAAGAAGATGGATCAAGCTAAGTCAAAGAAGATCTCTACAATTCTGCAGATGCCCCATAAGAAACTTCCTTTTGTGTACTTGGGATGTCCCATTTATTATGGGAGATTGAAATGTTCTCTTTTTGAGAAGCTTATAAGCAAAATAAGGGGTAAATTAGAAGGCTGGAAATCAAATTTACTGTCAATGGGTGGCAAAATTATCCTAATAAAGCATGTTCTTCAGTCTATTCCCATTTTTACTTTAGCACCTATGCAACCCCCCAAAAAAGTCATTACCATTATTGAACAAATCATGGAAAAATTCTTATGGGGATCAGTTGAAGGAACAAATAAGTACCACTTGATTGCCTGGAAATATTTATGAAGACCTATAGAAGAAGGGGGATTAGGATTCACAAACTTGAACTACTTGGTGGAGGCCTTCAGTATTAAATTGTGGTGGAATTTTAATAAGTAAAACTCTCTATGGGCTCAGTTCATGAATAAAAAATAGTGCAGAATCCACCATCCTAGAGTTGCAAAGGTGTCTAGGGGATCTCATGTTTGGAAGAGGATGGCAACGATCAGAGACTTGGCAGATCAGCATTGTAAATGGCTCATTGGCGAGGGAGATATAAATGTCAAATGGGACAACTGGATAGGAGATAGTAATTTTGACTCATCTTTGATTCCAATTCAGCTAAGAATTTCAGACCTGCTTACTAGTAATGGATAATGGGACTATAAAAAAATCAATCAAAAGACGCCAAAAAATTCAATGTCTATTTGTTCACAAGTAGAGGTGATGGGGAGTAAACATAAAGATATTCTTATCTGGATTCCAAATTCAGATGGGGAGTTTTCATTCAATTTAGCTTGGAATATTACGAGAGAGCATAAAAGTTCATCTTGGACTAATACTTTCATATGGAATAAGAAGATTCCTATCAAAATCTCTTTCTTTCTCTTAAGGATTCTAAAAGACTGTCTCCCAGTAGATGAAGCTATTAAGAGAATAGGAATTAGATGCCCTTCCAAATGTGGTTGTTGTTCATCTCCTAGCATAGAGTCCGTTGATCATCTTTTTGGTGGTAATGATTTTTCTTGTTATATTTGGAGGCATTTTCAAAATTTGTGTGGGATTCATAGTTTTAACTACTCTATTAGAAGGAGATTAGTTCCTTGGTGGTCAGAATCAACTAATTCCCAATGGGGTACAGTTCTTAAGGTTAGTCCAGCTTTCATTTGTTGGGGTATTTGGAAGGCTAAAAATAAATGGAGATATGAAAATCAGAGTATGCAAGGTTCCAGAACAATTTATGAAATTCATTCTCTCATCTATATGCATACAGGTACTGATTTATTAAAGACTCCTTCTATCCGAAAGAATCAGATTCCTTAAGAAAAATTATTTAGATTAGTCAGATGGAAGCCTCCTGAAGGAAAAAAATCTAAAGCTAAATGTTGATGGTTGCTCTAAAGGTAATCCTGGGCATATGGGAGGAGGTGGTGTGTTAAGAAATGAAGTAGGTATTTGTATTAAATCTTTTTCTTTTAGTTTTGGGTATGGATCTAATGTCTATGCTTAAGCTCTAGCTATTTTAAGAGGGATTGAGATGTGTGATCCTATAATGCTTGAAGGTCTTATAGTAGAGTCAGACTCCCTTTATGTGATTCTAGTGTTGATTGAGAATATAAAATGCCCTTGGAGCATTATGCCTACGATTGCGAAGATTAGAGATAAGATTCAAGGTTTCAGTGTTAATTTTTGCCATATTCTCAGAGAGGGTAATAAATGTGCTGATCTTCTTGCTTCTTATGGAGTTTCGTCTCAAAATCAAATTGTATCAAGTTCTCTAGAGTTGTTCCCAAAAGGATTGAAAGGTCTTCTCCCCATGGATGCTTTGGGCTTTCCCAATTTTAGATATTCTTAGTGTTTTTCATTTATTTATGTAAAGGTGGCTAGTTTATAAAGTCATCAGTCTTTCTTGTAAAGTTTTGGTAGTTTATGTCTATCAATAAAATCAGGGGTTTCCTCTAAAAAAAATGAACAAACTTGAGGTCGACATTAAAATCTATTGATGAACGTGTCAGGTTTGTTGTGAAAGAGGTGGAAACTACCCACTGTATATGTTGTTAATGTCGTTGGACCTAAACTTGTCTCTCGATGGATAGAGGACAATTTTAAATAGAGCAACTTTAAATCATGAGATTTGAGTGCCATCTCGAGATCTATCACCCCTGACGAGTTTAGTTGCATTATATAGTGCACCATGTCTATAGAAGCTTGGGATACCCTCCATCACACTTATAAGGGATCCAACGCCATTAATGATTCTAAGTTGTAAAATCTCACCACATAATTTGAAACACCACTATGCTTGAATCTGAATCATTTGATGAGTTTTATGCATGATTGTATGATATACTAAACTCGATTTTCAATTTAATTAAGAGAATACTTAAGATGCGTGTAGTTAAGAAAATTTTGAGATTGTTCCCTGCCCATTTTATTCCTAAGGTTATCGTGCTAAATTATTTAGCAATCTTAGATACTCTTGGATTAGAGAACTTGTAGGAGCTCTTAAAACATATGAGATAGATTTGTTTCCTAAAACTATTAAGCCTAAGGAAAAGGGAATTGCACTAAAATCCTAATCTAAAAAGAAAGAGGAACTGCAGTAAGATTGCTAGTATGACTTTGATTTAGAAGACTCAACCCTTTTTGCTAAAAAATCCAAAACGTTTCTCAAACATAAAAAGAAAATTACTTCCAAAGAAAAGAAAAGTTATGAGAAAGATAAAAAAACATACCGCAAGCAAAAAAAATTAGAAAAAGAAAAGAAATATTTCCAATAAAAACTTGAGGAGAGATGTTATGAGTGTAAGGGAAAGGGTCACAAATCTCATGAGTGTCCGACTAGGTTAATGCGACAAGGGAAAGACAAAGTTTCCTTAAATGCCACGCTTAATAATATCTAGGTCGAGTCTGTGAGTTCGGGGGATGAGTCACCGCATGGATGTGACTTCACTGCATTCATGGCTATAGAAAAAACATTCTAAGACCACCCCCTAAGCCTCCCCTTCGGTCCCTAGAACTTCCTCCATTACTGAAAGTCCTAGGTTATACTTCGAGCACCAATCTAGAGTCCCCCGGGCGCCCCCGGGTCCTGTTTGACTCCAGTCAACTTTATTGTCTGAGAAAAATCTTAATGAATCTTTGAATGAATCTGAATCCCTTTTCTAATGGTCCGTCTCGTGTACGAATCGCCCTTATGGTTTGGATGAATTTTACTATCAAAAATTGATATGGAAGCCACCAGGCGCTCGCAAGAGCTGCTTTGACCCCAATCAACTTCCTCGTTTGAGAAAAAGCTCATTGAATCTTTAAAGGGTCCCCATTACAATGATCCACCTAGTGCACGAATCAGACTGACGGCTCGAACGAACGATCCTTTTTCCCTTAAAATATGAATCGGAGACCACCGGGTGCTCCTGGACTCCATTTGACTCCTTTCAACTCTTTAGCTCGAATGAGAATGAATGAATTTTCAAAGGAAACTGAATCCCCTTTTCAATGGTTCGCCCCGTTCCCCAATCGACCTTACGATTCGAAGGAACAGTTCCTTTTTCCCTAAAAACTGAACTAGAGACCACTGGCCAGTCCCGAACTCCATTTGGCTCCCGTCAACTTTTCAGATCGGATGAAATTGAATGAAACTTACATGGTCTATAAATACCCTTTCCAATGATCCATCTCGTGCGTGAATCAACCTTACGGTTCTGATAAATGATCCATATTCCTCTTAGAATCTCTTGTCCAAAATGTCGTCGAGAGCTTTCGCGCACCATTTGACCACAGACAACTCCTGAACCCAGGAGCATTCTAATGGATTGTAAAAGGGATATGAATACCCTTTTTAACGGTATGCTCCATGTGCAATTCAGACTTATGAATTGTGTTTTGAGACATTTTTTTGGAAATCTACATGAGATTACCGAATGGTAAACCCATTTACCTACCTATGGGTAGTGGGTCTCGAGATGCCTGCCGATAGGCAGGTTAAGTACAATGCCTATCGGCACCCCCTTGACCCTATATAAAAAGAGCATGAGATCACTTCAAATGGCACGTCAGAACCATCCCTCTCACTGATCTCAACAACATTCTCTCAAATTCAGTGTGGTATCCCTATTAAGTCATTCCTCCACATTTCATTTCCATCCATTTTATACCTAATTTAGAAAAATCCTTTCTCTCACCTTCTACCACCTCCATCCACTTATAGGGATAACCCTTGAACAATCAAGATCATCCTTCAAGTCTCCAAATTATGTCCAAACATTCTTCTCTCTCTTTAAATTTCCTTGATGTCACATTATTTATTTAATTCACACTTTAGCATTTCATCTTTGTTATTCCACACATATTAATATCCCACTTTTTATTAATAGTATTGCACATACCATATTTTCTATACAAAACAAAAAATAAGAAAAAGAGCTTTTGCTCATAAATTCCAAATGGGATTCCTCACCGCATTTTCTCAAACCAAAACATCCTTTTTCTATGCAAACATCTAAATATAATCTCCGATGGGATTTATGGGATGAACCCCACCATCGTGTTGCATGTGAACTACAGGGATCTTATGACTTTTTAGGCTACGTAAGCATCTTAGGTCAAAACCCGAGACTGGAGTCGTCATTTCTTATTTTTATTCATATATTATTTTTATACATTATATTTGTGATTCATTCTCGCATTTTGTCTAATTTATACCATCGTCTTTCTATAGACGCTCGGTGGCCCAACAATCTCACACATCATATTTTTTATTCTTGTTTTTGGAAACACTCCTATGAATGACCTCACTCCGCCTTTCTCCATGACGTGAGTTGAGAAATTTTAGTCTTCATTTATATATACACGCGCACACATTTCATAGAGTTATTAAGGAGAGTATTAACACATTCCCATGAGAGACCAAAATGACAGGATGGGTACCTAAAACCTTCTAATTCCGTAAATTAGCCCCCATATCTCTGAACTAATTGGTTTCACAAGCATCAATATGCCTTTGATGGCATTCTCTCAAGATGGAAACATTTCTTTTGCCTCTTTTGTGAAAAATAGGTTGGTGACTCTATCTCTTTACATCACCCCACATCGACGACGGCCATAGAACCCATAGAAAGGAGTGAAACCTTCTTCTTCTCTCCCTCCAATCACGCAAGCGAGTGTCGAAAACCCCCGAAGGAGGAGGAGGAACGGGATGGACACAGTGGTGAATCTATTGGGGACTTACTTTTCATAAGAGTGCTAGACTCTGTTTGTATGGGTGTTATCATTTTCACATGTGTGCGTATGCACTCACCTGTATGTTTCCTTTTTCCACTATTTATTTCTTATGTATATTTATCTCATGCTTATAACACCTATCACTCACTTTTCACTTTCACTCACTTGTAAATATCCTCCATGTACACATCACACTACTTACACTTTTATGTAGGATAACTTATATCCATATGTTTCACACACCGCTTAGAATATCCATGCTTAGGTTTCACTATGGCACACCTCCACTTATCACATTTGTATATATCCATTCTCATTTGCACATATTCCACACTAATTGTAGTTGATCCATGTTTGGGTTCACTACCATACACTCACTTATCACTCACTCACATGTATCTATGCTTAATGTAATCTTCGTGCTCCATGGTATATTTACTTTTCATGATACTTGTGCATTCTTCCCATTAGTATAGTGCTTCTTATGCCAACTAAAATACTCTCCCCATAATATACTAATAAAGAAACATGTATTTTGCACACTATATCACCAAGACCTCGGTTATTGACCAAAATGTTATTCCGTACTGGGGGTCATTTTGTGATGGGCGCTAGTCCGATAGGTCGCGGTTAGCCTAAGTAGTATGACTCTCATCTTCCACGGGCCTAGTACCTTCGACCTGGATCGAATGGTTCCCCCGGTATAGAGCCGCTTGACCGAAATCGCGATGGAAGTTATATAGAAGGGAACTCATTCACATATGTCTAGTATATCGAATTGGATCTCACACGTATTGTTCCCATGAGGTATACAGTGAGACAATACATGCACACTCAAACATATTAAATAGATTTTCCACGCGTACTAATTGACTTCAAAGGCAAGAAGTATATCGTGGAAGTCATGCCAAAGGGGGGAACCTTTCCACTAACCCAACCACTACATAAACCTCATATAGGTGTCAACCATAGGGCACTCATATTTAGTTTGTCGGTTACCACAAGAAACTTTTCCAAAATGCTGGGTCGGCATGCCGCCCAAATTTTCACACGATTTCATCTTTTTTTTTTTCAAAATAGAAACCCGTCCATGAGCCTGAAAACAAGTCAAACCCTATCTTACCAATTTTTCAAACCCAAATTTCCCAAGATCGGGTCCTGTCCGACTTTTATTTTTCAATTAGGTAAACCTAATACAAGTGAAAACATAATAATAATAATAATAATAATAATAATAATAATAATAATAATAATAATAATAATAATAATAATAATAATAATAATAATAATAATAATAATAATAATAATAATAATAATAATAATAATAGAAGTAGTAGTAGTAGTAATAATAATAATAATAATAATAATAATAATAATAATAATAATAATAATAATAATAATAATAATAATAATAATAATAATAATAATAATAATAATAATAATAATAATAATAATAATGATGATGATGATGATGATGATGATGATGATGATGATGATGATGATGATGATGATGATGATGATGATGATAATAATAATAATAATAATAATAATAATAATAATAATAATAATAATAATAATAATAATAATAATAATAATAATAATAATAATAATAATAATAATAATAATAATGCTGAGACTCTAATCCCGCTTTCCTCTTCTTTCTCAAATAAACAAAATACTAAAAAACTAAAAATGTCTAAAGCATTCTCCATATTTTTCAACAAAAAAACAATCCTTTCTTTCAAAAATAAATTCGAATTATTTTCCTTCTTAGGTCGATCGTATACCCGATTCTTGGCCTGGCTCCCTATTGACTTTGATCTTCCATCAAACTACCCTAAAGCTCTGTTAATTCCCCTACAACTTCCTCCGAGTCTAAAATCTAACTTCACCAGTCCTCCATGGAAAATGCCAAACAAGCACTGAACGTACAGCTCGATCTGATGGCAATCCTAATTCAACGCAATGCTAAGATTGACAACCTTCAAACTGAGGTTATTGAGATGCAGCAAATCCGGGTCCATGTTCTCAAAGAACCTAAGGTTCTCTTTCCTCATGCCATGTGTCCACATGCTCCCGAGACTATTTGTGTCCCAGAAGAATATCAACACGCTCCACGTGCCCCACCTTCCAAATGGGTATGACCTGCTCAACTCCCTATGACAAACTTTGACCAGCTAGGGGCTAACTTACCAGTAATTGTTGATCCTAAAGAGGAAGAACTGAACAAGGTCAAGGAAGTCCTCAAGATATTGTCGAAGAAGTTTGACAAAGTTGAGATATCCGGGATCTATATAAACTACACTCACATGTCTCCCCACCCTAAAGCAAGATTGTCAAAGAAATTCAAGATGTCAGTCATTGAGAAGTTCAGGGGCAGTGGGACGCCAATTGTTCACCTTTGTATCTATCTATGAGCCATAACCCTTCTTGGCATCTCCGAATAGATAACGGTCCATATGTTCCAACAAACTTTGAAGGACATCACTCTTCATTCATTCTCATCACTCCTAGAATCCAAATTTCGCAATTGGTAAGATATCACTTGGGAATTCTTATCACAATACAAGTATAATGAATAACTAGACGTTACACACTATGATCTAGTGCTTCTCAAGTAAGACCCTGGAGAAACCATTAGTAACTTCATAACAAGGTGGAGAGATAAAGTTTTAATCATGACCAACCGACCCTTCGAAGAAGAATGAGTTAACATAGTGAAGAAGAATTCCCTATATTGTATGAGAGAAACTATGGGAGGCCAGTGTTACCCACACTTTCGAGCCCTCCGAGAAGTGGGTGTGGAAATTGAAGAAAATGCTACCAAGATGGAAGCTAAATCAAAGAAGATGACTGGAAAGTTCACCACCAGAAAGTATAAGAAGCCTTTTAATGCCATAATATCAGCCATTAATAATATCTCTTATCCCTCTACCTCTTGGGTGCCAAAGAGCCTCCCTAACCCTGCTAGAAAATAATACACCGAGTTTCATATTCCCTTTTCGAAAGTATACCAATCCATGTTGAGACAAAATCTTATAAACCTCTAGACCCTCATCCATTTCCAAACCCACTTCCCAAAAATTTCAAAATTGGTGCCGATTATGATTTTCACCAATCTTCACCCATACTACTAATCAGTGCTTCCATCTCCGGAATGTAATATAGGGTTTAATTGATTGGGGTATCATCACCCCACCAGGAAATCCTGAATCCGACACCACTCGTAACCTACTTCCAACCGATAAAATTTTTATTTTCTTAAAAATGACCCATAATTCGATCCGTCTGCCAAGATTATGCCCAGTAGAGAACCCATCGCACCTGTATTTTCACCCAAATTACTCAAAGTTTGACCATGTTTTCTCCTACACCCTACATGCTTCACTGACCAAGATCTGTCACACATTGATAATACCAGAATTGGGATCACCATATCAAAGTAATGAATGATCTTATACCAATACAACAATGGAAGAAATAAAGTAATATAATAGTAGAGAGAGATGAGGTAAGGAGGTACAACACCAGAATTTAGGTGGTTCGAGAGCCTACTTCCACTACGCAATGTGAATGGTTGTTTTCACCATAACAATGAACCTAATGGCATGTGAATATAACACTCAAACTTTTCTCTTCCACTAAAAATTTGGCAGAGTTCTGCTAGTATTGCTAATTATTAATCTATTACAATATAGAAGATAAAGTGTATTTATAGTGCCTTGGGTGTGTAATGTACTCCTACACATGTAATCAACATGTGCATGAAGAGCCTCCCAATAGCTAGTTGACACTTGTCCTTCACATATGTAACTAATTATGACATAATATTCTCTCACATAAGGGGATAGCCTGGTTGTAACAGACTTGTCCACGTGGGGCATGTTATCTTAGAACCTTATACTGCTCGTACAAAAAGTGTCGTCTATATAGGTCTCAACCTGGTCGAGTACGAGGTTGACGATGTAGATAAGGACTTTATCCCGAAAAGTGACAAGTGTAGTCTCGATCGAAGACATCTAGTCGAGACGTGATATAAAGATTATTTCCTAGTATCGGCTGAAGTAGAGGAAGAGAGGTGTCCTTGTCGAAGAAATGCTCCCTTGAGGTCTCAGCTTACTTGACGGGTAAGGTTATGGTTGACGACGTCGACTCTAGACTGGACGAGTCTTGGTACGACCCTAGTAGGGTCCCTGAGAACTAGTTTGTGGATGGTAATGACCCTTGTCCTAGGACGAGGTCATACTTTGGTCATATCAATCACCCCCTAACTCTTATTATTCTGCATGAGTAGGAGGTTGAGGGGTACGAGTTGATGTGGAGTTTGATGAGACATCTCTGACGTGTTGATTTAATATAACTTGATGGATAAGGGAGTGACACACGTTATTATTTTAGTTGGGTAGCATCTGTTCCTAAGCTGATTCTATGGCTGAGCGCTTTGGGTCTCGCACCCCAAATGATGATGTATGTTGGGGAAACGTGCATACTCATTTCTTGATATTCAAACCCAAAAAAATTCTCTCTCTCATCCTTACCAAAAAACTCCCTCTATTTCTGACGAGGGTTATTGATATTTCGGCATGTGTGTTTGGAGAATTAGGGCCTAGCGCCTCCACTCGTGTCATTTTTAGGTAGCCAGTGGTAGTTGGTATTGGATTAGAGAGTTTTAGGGGTTTACCTGGAGTTGTTGGATTTTTTAGGCCACCTTCGATCATCTTCTTCGGTCAGCTACAAAGTTGTGTTATTGGTGAAATCTTTTCAGCTTCCTGAGTTTGATCTTTAGTTAATTAGAGTCAAAGTTGTAGTTTTTTTGCTTTGTTTTCAATTTTTGTCCATTTTAAGTCTCATCCTTTGATGTTTCAACCCTTACATAATCTAGCCGAGGAGTTTCTTAGCCTAAGAGAGAAGTGGTTTGAATACATCAGGAGGTTAAAGGTTGAGGAAGACGAGAGTCGTAAAGCTGAGGCCTTCCCAATTCTCCCCATTTATCCATCTCCACTAGCTGTCATATACCCCAAAGTTGTTGAACCCTGTGATCTTATGTCTGAGTCGTCCTCTTCATTAGTCGACCCTATGTCGACCTCTTATCCATCCAAGAGCATGGATTCATTTGTGGAGTCTATGGCCTATTCTATGTCTCAAGCTGAAGGGTCAGAGATGGATGAGGCTTTTTCTCGTGTCTTATCTTCTCAGAGGGCCTAGACATCATCTTAATCCGACTCTGTCCAGATACTTGAGCCTAACGTAGCAATTCGTCCTCCAATAAATGTAATTCCTCTCTCGACTACAACTGGAGCCGAGATTGTTCAGAAATTTCCTAGTGGTGACCCAAATAATCCTCAGGCCAAGGTAACAGAAGATAGTGGTGAGGAGAGCGAACATGATACGTCGGTTGCTAAGGAATACGAGCGCATCCTCTCTGAGGCCAACCTTATGGTTTGGAGGCCCCTTTATGGCATAGATTCTTCCATATTTATGAGAAAACCTCTTAAGGACGAGAGTGACTTTCAAGGCCGAGTGAGTGAAGCATATGTTTACGAACAAATGTTTAAGGTCGGCTTTCATCTGCCCATTTATCCAACCATTTGAACCATCCTAGCTCATTTAGGACTTGCCCCGTCTCAACTTTTTTTGAATGCCTGGAGGGTTATTCATCGGTTTATATCCCTCTAGAAGATTATCAACCACACCGACCTTCTAGTTAACATTTTCCAAGCTTGTTATACTCCCCCATCTTCTAAGACTCAACCTGGCTACTATCATCTCGTAACCAGGAAGTTTGAGAAGAAAGTTTTATTAGTAACTCAGACCTCAAATAACAATTGGAAGCCTCGATACTTTTTCATTTCTAAGGCTTGGAAATTTAGTCCCAACCAAGCTTATGGGACCTCTGAGCCTAGGACTCCTCTGAGATGGGCTAAAGTCTCCGCATCGGCTAAACATAACCCTGTATTGAACCCTAAGGCATACGAGAAGGTTAATAATCTTTGTGAAAGGGTCATCTCGTTAAGTTTGAGCATTTAATGACCCCGTATTATTTATCACAAACAGGTCTGGGGGTTGACCACCTAGTCGAGCTACGTAAGTAACTATTCTCACCAACTGTTGTTTCATATTTCATAGTCATTCATAACTTACTTTATATATCTCTTGTAGAATGTCCCAAAGGGATACCTGACGATCTTTCGAAAATGGTGGACCCCAAGCACACATGGAAAAAATGTTGATCCCCGTACTAACCAGACTAAAAAATCTAGCATGGGTAGCCCCAACAAAGCTGACGCTGCTGGGAAGAAAAAAAAGGCCCAGCCGAGGATACTACAACCGATCGTCTTTTAAAGAAGAATCATTCTGATCAGGATATTCCAATATCCACAGACGAGGATTTGGTAACTCATCTTTCTCAATTTAAACTTGATGATAAGAGCGTTCTCGGCCATGCCATGAAAATTATAGATGGTGTCGGCTCTCTGGTTTATGAGGGAGATAAACATTTTCTCCAATCTCTGGAAATCTCCTTGTTGACTGAATTTCTCATTCACAAGGTCGTTGAGGTATTTTTCAAACTCACCAAGTGTAGCCTATTCATAATTTTTATCTCATACTAACTTATCCACTATATATTTTTACAGAGAGAGCTCTTCGTCCATCATATGGGAGATTGGATCAAGAAGAGGTTGCCCTTGATTCATAAGGGTAGAGATATAGGGAACACAGAGAAGGAGCTCCGACATGAGCTTTCAAAATAATAGTAATCTCTAAAGAAGTCTAAGGATGATAATTCTAATTTGAAGGCCGAGCATGCCAATATCCTGAAGAAAATGGACGAGAATAAGAAGGCTAAAATTGACGTTGCGGTTAAGGCCTCCCTTGACGAAGCTAAAACCCAAGCCATAGTTGAGTTCAAGGAATCTCATGAGTTCAGAGGTTATGCCTTCAAATATCTTGAGAGGGGCATCAAAATTGCAGGCCGATGGGCAGCTCTTAAACATGTTGAGGTTGGGAACCTATCCTCTGATGACTTCATATGCCATGACTTCAGCGATCCTGGTCTTGGTACTGCTCTGGACGATATTGAAAATTCGGTCGACCCTGTGGAGACTAACCCTATTGAGGTCATAGAGGACAATGATATGGCAGCTGGGACTTATAATAATGATGATGGGGCCGAGACTACCAACATTGAGGTCAAGGTTAGGCCTGGTGATGGGACGACTCAGATAAATGCTAATATTTAGGCTCTTGTCATTTTTTGTTTTTGTGGGGATGATCCTTCATAGCCTTGTATTTTTCTTTATACTGAACGTTCGTAACCTCATTTTCATTAATGAAGCTTTTTGTTTTTATCATTCTCCTTGCATTGTGTTTGCTCTGATCTTTCCATTATAGCATTATTTGAATGAAGTCCTCTCTCGTCTCGTCCATGCATTGTCATCTTGGTCGAGAGAGGATTTCCACTAAGTTAATGATGTTTAATAACTAATCACAACAAGTGATTTTTAAATTTGGATCCACCAAATTAAGGTGTTATATCATAAGTCCTCTCTCCTCATCTTGAGAGTATGGAAGAATGTCGTCTCGTCCATACACTGTCGTCTCAGCTAAGAGAGAATTTCCAGCAAGTTAATGATGTTTAATAACGAACCACAACAAGTCATTTTTAAATTTGAATCAACCAAATTAAGGTGTTATATCATAAGTTCTCTCTCATCATTTTGAGAGTGTATGGAAGTGTGTTGTCTCGTCCATGCACTATCGTCTTCGTCAAGAGAGAATTTCCATCAAGTTAATCATGTTTAATAATAAAGCCCAAACAAGTGATTTTTAATCCCACTCGATGTTATTGAGAGTCCAAGGATGAGTTCAACCACATCTGGACTGTCATGTCACTGAGAGAAACTTAAATCTATTTCACCATGAATGATGTTCTATAGCCTAAGATGAGTTAATACATACAAACAATAAATACAACAACAAATTGGCAAGGTATGAGGGAACACTTAGGAATTTCATTCATATTAATTCATCATCCGAATCTCAAATACATGTATCACAATGGAATTAAAAGGACATAATTCAAACTAAATCTTACTGGTAGTATTTTTCTCAGATGGTCGGCGTTCCACATATTGGAGAATGGCTCTACTTCCAAGTTTTCCAATCGATACGTCCGTGGGACTACTTCTTCAACCACTCTATATATACCATTATAATTCTGGTGAAGCTTGTTGGGTTTCTGCCACGTCTTCTTCAGGGTAAGGTCTCCTACCTTCAGCAGCTGAACCTTCACCATCTTATTATAGATCTTTGTGTCCTTTGTTGGTAGGCAGCTTGCCTAACCTCAACATATTCCCCTCTTTCTTCCATAAGGTCCAAATCAAGTCTTAGTTCCGTAACATTCTCTTTCGATTCATACGTATGAACCCTGTGGGTTGGGAGACCATCCTCCGTCGGCACTACTTCTTCTGAGCCATAAGCTAACATAAATGGAGTTTCCCCAGTCGCAGTCCTCTCCGTCATCCTGTAAGCCTATAGTACATCATATATCTCTTCAACCCATATTCCCTTGTCACCCTCTAGTATATTATTGATTCCATCAACAATTGTTTATTTGTTACTCCTATTTACCCATTGGTCTGGGGTTGGCCAGGAGTGGAGAAGAACTTCTTGATGCCGATTCGTTCATAATATTTCTCTAAGGAGATGTTTTAAACTGCGTCCCGTTGTCATAGATCAGAGTATTAGGAAGGTTGTACCTACAAATGATATTTTTCTAGATAAACTGGAATTCCTTATTCTCTTTGATTGTAATAATTGGCTCAGCCTCTACCGATTTTGAAAAATAATCAATTGCCACAATTAAATAGCGATAGTTGTTCATAACTCTCGGTAGTGGTCTTACCAAATCAATCCCCCATACCATAAATGGCCAAGGAAAGGTAATGAAAGTGAGAGGTTGATGGGTTATGGTGGCAAACCTTTGGCATTTGTCGCACTTATTTACATATACAGCTGCATATTTAGCCAACGGCGACCACCATAAACCATGAGTGATGATCCTCTTAGTTAACGACCTTCCTCCAATATGGCTGGATCAAGACCCCTGGTGCACGTCCTTTAAAATATACTCTACCTCGGGTGGATGGACACATCTGAGTAGAGGAATCAAGAACCCTTTCTTGTATAAGATATCTCCTACGAGGGAGAACTTTGCAAGTTTATACTTCAACTTCTTTCTTTCGACCCTAGACTCAGGCATCTCCCCATCTCTGATGTACCGGATGACGGGATCCGTCCAATAGGCTCCCATACTCAAGTTGAAGAAATGTTCCATAATATTTTTGTCTCCTTCAATCGTCGGTTGATGGAGAATCTCTACTAGGACCATTCTTCTAATTTCAATTCTTTTGGCTGAGGTTAACCTTCCTAGAGCATCTACTCGTCCATTGTCTAGTCATGGTATCCTCTTCAACTTCACTTCACTAAAATGTTTCAATGTTGTTTCACCCTTCCTAAGTACCTGATCATTAAATCGTCCTTGGCTCATATACTCCCAAAATTTGGTTGACAACCAACTGGAATCACTATGGATAAGGAGTTGACCAACATTCAGTGACCGGTCGAAGGAGAGACCTGCTAAGAGGGCCTCATACTCTGATTCATTATTAGAGGCTTTGAAGTTGAACCTTAGTGAATACTCAATATCGGTCCCGTCTGGGGCTGACACAATTAATATTGCTCCACTTTTATTCTCACACGAAGATCCATCAATGAAGAGGTTCCACATAATACCATTTTGAGAAATATTACCCTCTTCCAGGGTTCCATTCTTGAAGAGGTACCATTCCTCCTCATTCTCAAACACCTTATTTTTTTTCCCAACTCATCTCGATCGGGGTAGGGCACACCCTTCTCTCTTGCTCACAGGGTGTATGTTCAATATCTTTAGTATCATCCTTGGCCCAAGTGAACTCGGTTACGAAGTTAGTAAGGGATTGCCCCTTAATGGTCATTCTTGGATTTTAGATGATGTCGAACTACCCGAACTTAATTTCCCAGACCATCAATCTTCCAGACTTTTTAGTCTTGTGAATGACCTGTCTGAGGGATGAATCCGTGAGGACTACCATGGTATGTTCCTGGAAGTAAGGCTTCATCATCCTCGAGGCATGGATTAGAGTATAGGCCAAATTCTCCATTTTGGGGTATCTTTGCTCATCCCCTTGGAGGGCCTTACTATTAAAGTACACCGACTTTTGAATTCCATCCTCTTCTCCGACAATAGCGGCACTAATGGCCGATTTCAACACCACTAAATAAAGATACATCTTCTCTCCTTGAACTGGTCTAGACAATAAGAGTGGAGAGCCGAGGTAGGACATCAAATCTTAGAAATCCTTATCACACTCATCGTTCCACTCAAAAGATTTTATCAATACTTTAAACAAAGGAAGGCATTTATCAGTGGCTCTAGACATAAACATGTTTAATGCAGCCACTCGTCCAGTTAACCTCTGCACATCTTTTATCATCGTAGGAATCTTCATCGCTAATAAATATTTCAACTTCTCAGGGTTGACTTCAATGACCCTCTAGTTCACACTGAATCCAAAGAACTTACATGCTCGAACATCGAAGACACACTTATTGGTGTTGAGTTTCATTTTATAGTCATCCATCGTGTTAAAAGTTCTCTCAAGGTTGTCCATGTGAGTGTCTTACTTGAGGTTCTTTGTCAACATGTCATCGACATATACTTCCATTTTTTTCCCAATCCAGTCCTCAAACATTCTATTGACTAGCCTTTGGTATGTTACCTCAGCATTATTCAACCCAAAGGGCATGACCTTGTAGCAATAGGTACCCATGTTGGTTATAAAGGTTATCTTCTCTACATCAGCCGTATCCATGAATATTTAATTATAGCCTGAGTAGGTGTTCATAAATATCATTAATTCGTGGTCGGTGGTAGCGTTTACCATCTGATCAATCCTCGGGAAAGGGAAATTTTCTTTAGCGCATGCTTTGTTTATATCCATAAAGTCAACATACATCCTCCATTTTCCATTGTCTTTGGGGATGATGACAACATTTACAAGCCAGTCGGGATAAATAATCTCATGGATGAAGTCGGTCTTTTTCTAACTTTTTAGCCTCCTCTTGAATGACGTCATACTTTTCCCATTAATAGACCCTTCTTTTATGTCATAACGGATTTACACCATCATCAACTTATGACAGAGGACATTTGGGTCAATATTGGCCATATCCTCGTGGCTCTAAGCGAAGTTACTCTGCCTCTTACTAAATAACTTGATCAATTCTTCTTTTATTTCCTCTTTCAGGGCTTTGCCGATTTGCATGGTATTCTCTGGCTCATCCTCATTAATGATGATGAATTCTACCTCCTCTGCGCCTCACCCTTCTTCAACCCAGTCTCATCTCTGGGATCTAGGGTATCAATATTGGAGGTCGTATTGGCCCTCTTGTATGCTCTCCTATCCTCGATCGAGTTAAAGTAGCATTCAGGTGCCTCAACTCGATCCCCTTGAACTTACCCTTACACCATATGAGGTCGAGAATTTAATCATCTGGTGGATTTTTTTGAGGGCATGACCTCAAATTCATTGAGGTTTACCCTTACAAGGATTATGTTGTAGGCCGAGTATATGTTTTCATCCGTGATAAAGAAGTTGATCTTCTTTATCGAACATCTTGGCCACCTATTTCCCATTCTCACCTCCATCTCATATATACCTAGGGGTTGCACTTTCTCACCACTAAATTCGATTAGTTGTTGGTGGTAGGGAATCAAACTCTTCTTACTCAGACCCAAACCTATGTAACAGTCCCAAAACATAACGTCAGCTGAACTACCGCCGTCTACAAGGCCTCCTGAGTCCTCATACCCGTGCAGTAAAGTAGTGATGACTAAGGGATCGTCATATGGTGCTAAAATTCCTTTGAAATCCAATCTAGAAAAACCAACAACTAAGGTATTTATATCAACTTTATCTTTCTTACCTTTCAAAGGATCTACTGTAGCTGAATTGACAGTCTTTGGTTTTCGTGGAAGAGCTTTGGCCTCAGCCACATGTGCCTTCCTATATGCAATCTCCTTTCCTCCACCAGCAAGGCCCCCATTGATCATCTTGACCTTATGTGATATCACATGACCCTTTTGATCAGCAAACTTAAGAGGGAGGTCAGGATCTTCTTCATCACAGTCGTTTGAGTTATCCTCGTCTTAGCAGGCCGAATCCTTTGGCTTATACGTGTCATTTCTCTTTTTCTTCTAGGCGTTTTCTCGGCTACCCTTAGAGTTGTGATTGTCTATGAACTTTCTTAGATTTTCTTCCATCATCATTTTCTGAATTTCATTCTTCATAACAAAGCATTTTTCGATCAGGTGTCCATGGCCTTGGTGGAACTCACACCATAAGTGTTTATTCCTCTTATGGAGAGGAGCCTTTAATTTCTCAGGACACCTCAGGAATCGATCATTTTTTTATTTTATTTAAGATGTGATCACAAGTGACCATCATAGGAGTGTAGTCTACGAACTTGTCATCCATCAAACTCTTCTTACCATATTTATTCTTATTCTATAACTTTCCCCCACTTCTTGTTCTTTTATCATCTTCATTTTTTGTTATCATAGCCTCTTCGGCATTCATGACCTTGCCATCCATTGCCAAGAGTTTTTCCATGCTTTATAGTGGGTCTTCAATAACTTTTCAAAGTATCTTTCCTCTCTGTAGACCCCCCAATCAGAATTGTCATCGCGATGCTCTCCTCATAATTTTCAACATCTGACTTTTCTTTATTGAACCTTTCTATGTACTCCTTGAGGCTCTCATTTTTTTCCCTTCTTAATGTAAAGCAAGTGTGTTGTCTTCTTTTGAGGTCGTACCCCAAAGAAAAAGTTATGTATGAACCTCTTTGCAAGCTATTTCAAATTCTCAATTGAGCTTTTTGGGAGTGAGGTGAAACACACATGGGTTGCTACGATCAAAGTGTATGAGAAGGCATTGCATCTCATCTCATCAGAGACTGAGTAAATATCTACATCCAACTGGTACATCTCTACGTGATGGACTGGATTAGTGCTCCCATCATATTTGGGAGTGACTACTTGTGGTTTAAATTTTATCGTGGTTGGATAATTGATGATATTTGCCACGAAGGGAGATCCTTAAAAATACCCCCTCTGTAATGGATCCCATTCTTTTAGGATATCTCCTATTTTTTCCTCCATTCTTTGAATTGAATCATTCCAAGGTCTCTCGACTGCCGCTAGAACATCAGCTTGGACCACCTTATTTCCAGCTTCCTCTCTGACATTAGGACGCATTGAGTGCTCCCTTGGATTTATTCTTTGTCGACTATTAACTTCTCTTTGCTCCTCATCTCCGCCTTTTGAAGGCCGACAGTCATGAACTCTTTGATTTCTTCAAGAGCCTGCAATACTCCTAGACCTATAAACGTTATTCTTGAGATCGTCCGTCACTAGGCTGAGCCTATTAAAGGCTGACCCCCTGCCCAATCTATCCAACACTGATTCTCTAGGTCTACATTCTCGGCTCGACCTACCATACTTGGCTCGACTGGGATGCATTGGTCTCACAGTGCCTCTAAATATTTCATATGTCTCCCATCATTCCCTTTCACCCTCATCATCATACTAGTTATCCTCGTCACCAAGGCATTTATGACCCATCCTCCCAGGCGAAAATGCATAGGGTTAGCCACGTCCTTATGTCTGTGTTAAGGAGCGAGATCCTTTTATGGAGCCTAAGGTGGTCCCATAGTTGTTTTATCTGCAGCACTATCTTTAGGGCCAAATTTATCAGTTGATCTCCGGCGTCGGCAATCCTAACCGCCATGTTTTGGTTAAAAGCAGGAAGGGTTACTTACATTTATCGTTGACTATCTACCAAGGAGCATAAGGAAGCCACTAACTCAGCTGTTTCTGACTGAGGAGGGGCCTGGCTAGTATTAGGAACACCTATAACTGGTGGATCTGTTGACATATGGAGAATTCCACTGACCAAAAAAAGCAAGTGTGGTACTGGTAGTAAGCTGGAAGAGCAGAAAAGGAGATAAAACTTTCCTTAAGCTCTTTCAATGGTGGTTTGGTCTCACCAAAGGATGAGATAGTACCACCACTAGAGAATCTGGTGAAGTATCTTATAGAAAAATAAGAGAAAATTACTATCTCGTTCCCATAGACGGTGCCAAACTGATGATACTAGAATTGGGATCACTAGATCAAAGTGATGAATGATCTTATACCAGTACAAAAATGGCAAAAATAAAGCAATATAATAGTAGAGAGAGATGAGGCAAGGAGGAACAACATTAAAATTTAAGTGGTTTGGTCGGAGCCTATGTCCACTATGCAATATGAATGGTGGTTTTCACCATAATAATGGCACTAGTGGCCTGTGAATAGAACACTCAAGCTTTCCTCTATAACTAAACAATTTGGTAGAGTTTTTCTAGGGTTGCTAATTATCAATCTATCACAATATAGAAGATAAAGTGCATTTATAGTGCCTTGTGGTGTAATGTAACCCCAAGCATGTAATCAGCATGTGCATGAAGAGGCTCATAATAGCTAGTTGATACATGTCCTTCACACATGTAACTAATTATGATGTAATATTCCCTTACGTGAGGGGATAATCTGGTTGTAACAGACATATCCACGTGGAACATGCTATCTTAGAACCTTGTAATCCTCATATTGTAAGTGTCATCTATAGAGGTCTCGGTCTAGCCGAGTACGAGGTTGCTGATGTAGAGCAGGACTTTATGCTAGAAAATGTCAAGTGTGGTGTCGAGCAAAGACATCTGGCCAAGACGTGATATAAAGGTTATACTTAATGTTGGCTGAAGTAAAAGACCAGAGGTGTCCTTGCTGAAGAAAGGATCCCCTGAGGTCTCAGCTTACTGAATGGCCGAGGTTGTGGATGATGAGGCTGACCTTGGACTGGACGAGTCTTGGTACGACCCTGGTAGGGTCCCTAAGAACTCAACTACGGATTCTAATGAACTTCGTCCTAGTACGAGGTCACACTTTGGTCATATCACTCCTCATGAGGGCTTGTATATCCATCCGTACCCAATTCAAAAGAAAAGATATAGAGTTATCACCAGTACCACGGGGTTCTTATTCTTTTTCGCCTCCGTAAATAATATGACTAGGTCAGGAAAGCACTATCAGATTCCGAATTCTCAGCCATCAATAATAGATAAAGAAACGAATTTATTGAAAAACTTCTCATGATAGATATGATCATTAAAGAAAGAAAGATCCTAGACCAACTCAATAAGACTCAAGCCAATATTACCTTGTGGGGACTCTTTATGTCTTCCCAATTACACTGAAATGCTCTGATAAAGATTTTCACCGGGTCCACAACCCCTCCTTCCACCACTCCAGAAGGAGAAGTAAACCTGGTTGGATCTTTGACCACCACTAGAATCTTTTCCTTATCCGAAGAAGAAATTTCAAAGGTTGGACCTGATCACAACTATACCCTAAACATCTTAGTTGAATTGATGGGAAAGTCAATCCCACTATCAGTCATCGATAGTGGATATACCCTCCATGTTTTCCCATTAAGAACGTTAAATTTCTTGGGGTTGAAGGAAATTAACCTTACTCCTGCTTTTGCCGCAGTGCGTACCTATGATAATACTCATCGAGAGGTGATGGGATCCATAACACTCATAATAGGGGTTGTCCCTATCAATACCATTACTGATTTTGAAGTTATTGATGTACCCGCATGCTTTAATTTTCTGCTTGGTCAACCATGGCTTCATAACATTCAAGGGGTATCCTCTTCCCTTCATTATACCTTGAAAATATTTTCCAAGGGACAAGTTATTACCATTTGGAGAGATGATGATAGTACTAAAAATGTCCGCACCAGTAATCTGGTACTAAAAACACAGCATGGAATGAATGACATGATTCTCTTCGGCTTTAGGGTTGATTCGTTTCTCCTTTCGATAGGGGATGATTAAAAATATCGAGTCTATCAAGAGAGCATCCCTCACGGTAATGTCAATGTGATATAAATGTTAAAAAATGTGCATTTCATACCCGGATTGGGGATGGGGCGACATCAACAAGGAATACTAGAGCCCATAATCCTGAAAAAGGACTTTCCCCCATGTGGCTTGGGTTATCAACCTTCACCAAAAGAACTTATTATGCTCTTCCAACCACAATTGAATAGAAGTTTAGAAGATGCCAAGACTATTTTGAGGGACTCTTAATGGGAGATTCATCAAAGAGGGTGAAGACTTTCCCTTCTATGGATTTCCGGAACCATGGTATGATTATGTGGATAAGAAGATGAAGTTGGGGATGGAAATTTTCTTTCAAGAAAAGTACTCATGGGTCGAAGACTGTCAGCATAAAGTGAAATCTCTCACTTAAAAAGCCATAGCTGATGTCGAGGTCATCGAATAAAGTGATCCCAAAGACTAATTCAACATGCAGACACTAGGGGTGACTCTCTGTATGATCCATTCAGAAGCTACACCGTCAGACTTGTTCACTCTAATCAAGGTTGCTGATGAGCCTCTACTCAAATGGAAAGCTATACCAGTCCCACTTGCTGAGATGCAACCTAACCCGGCTGTTTACCCTATCACTTCATCCATTATTGTTCCTTTTTTTATAACAATGTAATCGAGACCTTTTTTGATGAGGTTCTCAATGCTATTTTTCCTGAAAGTGAAATAAACGTGTATTTTGAGTATATTAATGTGCCTTATATTAATTGTCTTAATTCTAATCAAACTCTTGATGGGATGATTTTTCAAACAAGCAGTTCTTAACTAATCTTAATAAGGTTAATAACAAAAAATATAACCACATTCAAATTAATGGGTATGAAACTATTGTTACCAATCTCAGTTTTAGTAGCCAATAACGCGAGATTAGGATAGGGTCCACCCTTAATGATCATGAGTGCGTGCAATTAGAATATCTACTGAAGGAATTTATGGACGTCTTCGTATGGTCTTACGATGACATGCCTAGCATCGATCTTGAAATAGCCTAGTATGAGATTCCAACTCTCCTAGAATGCAAACCAGTTAAATAAAAGTTGTGAAAGCTCCACACTGAATGGTCACTCAAAATCAAGGAAGAGATAATCAAATAGTTTAACAAAAGATTTATCAAATTGATCGAATATACCACATGGCTACCCAACATTGTACCCGTATCAAAATCAGGAGGAAGAGTCTGCATATGCCTCGACTACTGGAATTTTAATGAAGCATCTCCAAATGATGATTAGCCACTACCTAACATCAATATGATTATGGATAACACAACTAGTCACACTCTTAAATCATTCACTGATGGGTTCATCAGATAGAATCAAATCAAGATTCACCCTAACCATTAAGAAACACTGCCTTCATCACCCCCTGTGGAACCTTTTGTCATATGGCTATGCCATTTAGACTCAAGAATGCAGGCACTATCTATCAAAGGTTTTCCACAACCATCTTGTATGATTTGACACACAAGAAGGTTGAATTATCCGTAGACGACATGATTATTGAGCCTAAGACTCGAGAAGGTCATGTTCCCACCTTTCGAAAGTTCTTCGAGTGACTGCGATGATACCAGATGAGGTTAAACCCACATAAATGCATTTTTGGCATCACCAAAGGAAAAAATTTGGGATTCATTATTAGAGAGAATGGAATTGAAGCCTACCCTGCCAAACTGAAAGCCATACTCGAAATGACACTGCCTCAAACAGAGAAGGAAGTCCGTGTATTTATTAGAAAATTATAGTATATTAGTCTATTCATCTTCCAGTTAACTTCGATTTGCGAACCTATCTTTAAACTCCTATGGAAGGATTATACCAAAGTTTGGAATGAGGCCTGTCAGGAAGCCTTTGTCAAATACATGAAATATCTTATCCCACCTCCGATACTTATGTTGCTATAACGTGGTCGCCCTCTACTCCTATACTTAACTGTAACAAATACCACAATAGGGGATTTATTACCCCAATACATTGAAGAACCCCGTAAAGAAAGGGCCATCTACAAGATCATTTTTCCCATAAGACTTGTGTCACGAATGAATCCTATCAAATACTTGCTTGAGAAATCTGCCTTATCTAGCCAAATGGTGTGATGGTTCATGATGCTATCTGAGTTTGATATCATATATATTACAAAGTAAGCTATGAAATGGAGAGCTATTTTCGATTACCTTACTGACTACCCAATGGAAGAGGTTTATGTTTGGGTCTTTGAATTTCCAGATGAATATATTCTTTGCACCTCTTAGGAGGACCTCCAATGGCAAATGTTCATTAATGGTGCTTCCAACAAGAAATGATAGATTATTAATATAATCTTGATTGCCCCTGATGATTCTCGCATTCCCATTGCCATCAATCTGGATTTTTCTTCAACCAATAATATGACTGAATATTAGGCATTCACTATAGGCCTCAAAGTCACCTTAAAAAAGGTATCAAATACCTAGATGTCTACGGGGACTCCAACCTCATCATCGGCCAAGTCCTTAGAAGATGGAAAGTAAAAGATGAGAAGCTCTTACCCTTCCTTTCCCACCTAGAAGAGTAGGCCTCCCACTTTCGAGATATCACCTTCCACTACTTGTCTTTAGAAAAGAACAGCTTAGGTGATGCCCTCACTACCCTGGACTCCATAGTCGACATGCCCAAGGGAATAACAATGGCCCATTTCTTAGTCCAAAAACAAGTTATGCCAACCCACCGCTACCACATTGATCTTGTCACAAAGGAAGATTTTGATATAGCCAAGTGTTGGGACTACAATATCTGGTGCCTCTTTAAGAACCATAGGTATCCCTAAGATGCCAACAAGAAAGACCGTGCGACCCTTCGCACACTGGCTACCCAGTACATCATCTGCGATAAAGCACTGTTCAAAAGAAAGTTCAATGGAACCCATTTGCATTGCGTTTCAGGGTTGATATTTAAGAAGTGGTGTAGAAAATCCACAGGGGGAATGCGGACCCCACATAAACAGCTATATTATTACTAAGAAGATTATCCGCCAAGGGTATTATTAACCACCATGATTCATGATTTCACCACCTATGTTCGAAGATGTCTTAAATACTAGTAGTTTGCTAATATTTAGCACTTGCCTCCTCGATAATTATACAATATAACTTCTCCCTGGCCCTTCGTCACACGGGGCATTAACATCATAGGTAAAGTCACACCTAATGATTTATATGGGCATGAGTTCATCCTAGATGCCATTGATTACTTCACCAAATGGGTCAAAGTTGAGTCATATTCAATACTAAATGCTAAAAAGGTAACCAATTTTATCCTAAAGAACATCATCTATCGATGCGGTGTTTCCCATGATCTAGTATCTGATAATATGTTACACTTTGAAGCTAGTCAATGACTACAAGATTCAGAGGCATAAATCTTCTCCCTACCAACACAAACCTCAAACCATCATTAGTAAAATGACCAAGAGTTATCGATATTGGGCCGATCGGATACCTTACGCCCTCTAGGGCTACCACACTTTTATTACGCCCCTACATCATGAAAAATATCATGCCGATCAACCAGGATATAACACATCCTGTCAACCAGGATCGTCTTAAGAAGATTTACCTTTAGTCCAAAATCACAGCGTGCTATAACTCCTCACATCCCCTTTATATTCGGTAAACAAATTATTCATTTCACTCTCCCCAGAACTATGTGGGTAGTGATCCTCTAAAAAACCTTTTTCTTTCAAAATGAAATTCAAAAAATTTTCAATACCCCCCGAGGTACGTAGGCAACGCATATGCTTTACATGGTCATAGTCGCCTTCATTTTCACAAAATGATATTCTTTTTTAACCTCCGAGAACGATGGTTCTTTTTATCATATACATCAACAAAAGGATTATTTATGCTGTAATGATTGGTATAAATAATTCAAATCTAAAACTCATCAAGAGGCACAACAATATGATCAGAATATTTTTTATTTGAAAAAGGGGAGTTCGGTACAGTTACACGAAGTATCAACGAAAGGAGTCAAAATAACCACCCTCCACTAACCAAAATGTACCTAAAATAAGCCTAACAAAACTTCCTGAAATTATTCCCAAATCTCAAAAAAGAAAAAGGAAAAAAACACACACATCCTAGTCACACAAAAGCTTCACACGAACTATTCCCAGCTTCATAAAAACCATATCCACATCTGTTGGAAGACCCAACCCCATCATTATCCGCTCCCTAAGGTCCCCATACTTCTCCTGCCTGGTTGGTATTCCAAAGGCACTCCATAGAGAGGTATGTCCTAACTAGCCTGGATAAAACCATTACTCCCCCATCCTTTGTGTCAAAAAGGACAAACCACCTCTCCTCAATCTCCTTTGCTAGGATCTCCGCTACCACTAGCTTCTACATCCATTCCAGGTAGTCTCTAGACATATGCCAAACCTACCTATGACTTGAGATGGATGTTTTAACATCTGACGATTCTCTTACAAAGAACCTAACCTCATGAGCATGGATTCATTTAAGTCTTCCATAAGAAAGAAATCTAATGCTCAAGCTAGCACTATTTTCTCCCATTCGACTTGGCGTAGAAGTTCCAGGGGAAATAAAATGAGGTATGTCGAAGGCTAACTAACTGAATGTACCGGTATTCTCCCAATTCCAGAATGGGATGCAGCTCTCCCCACCATGGAACCGACCAACAAAGGGATCGGGCTTCATGCTCCACAACCCAATTTTCCCAGTTCTTTATGGATAGGTCAAAACTGATGGAGCATCGAGTAAATAAATTTGGCACAACTGCCAAGGGATACTTAGGACGAACCGCCAAGTAGAATATCTCTGCCAGCCACTTAAAAAGCATTTATGGGTATCTCTCTGTTATATACAACAAGTGCTATATATACAATTGGAAAGGGGGACATTTGATCTGGCGTAAAGCCTAGAGGTATTATGGGTTTATGTAGGTGACGGGTTTAAGACTTGGTTGGACAAGTGGGGAATGTTGGGGTGAACCAGAAAGGTTTGGCTACAGCTGGATTTAAGTGTTATCTAGGTAAGCGTCTTGTATTAAGGGGAGTAGTTATGAACCCTGTAGACCATCCCCATGGGGGTTGTGAATGGAGGGACCCAATTTATATCGTCCGTTATTTCGTATGTGACTACAGGCTGAACAAAAAAAATACTTTTTCTTGGTAGGTGTAATCCATTGGACATAAATCCAAATTTTCCATTTTTTTATTCCTTAGAATTTTTTTTTCACACGCCTTCTCACTCTTAGAATCCAGACAAGCCTTCCCTCCAAACATCAAGACCGTTCAAGGTCTCTACCAATATCACCGGTGCATGATTACAATAATAAGACATTTATGTTGTAGTTGTAGCCAACTGAGAGTCCACCACTAGGTCCCCCGTCACTAGCAAGATCCTCGAAGCTAGGCCCAAGGAAAAAAATCCAACATGGCCCACATCATTGAAATCCCTCGGGGGAAAATAATACATAATTGTCGAAAGAGAGATCAACCCCTAGTGACCAACGGCTGAGCCTATGAAGGGGAAATGTGGAGAAACTGTGCTAACGGAGCCTGAGGAAATCGATAAAATTTGGGCATATCCACCACTACGCTGGGATTAATTCCTAGCATGGATTGAAACTCGTCATAGATTGGACATACCTCATCTAATCCAAAATAGAAAACGTGGTCTTCACGGTACCAGATTTGTGCCACCGCCACCAACATGTTCCAATCAATGGCTCAGTTACTCCATGAAGAGACTCAATTTCAGTTGAAATGTTCATAGTCCACATTATAGAGGCACATGGCTTCTAGACTTTTGAGGTAGGAAGAGAATCCTGTGTGCATCGGAAGCTCCATTTAGGAAATAATGGAGCGAAAAGCAAGAAATAAGAAGGAAGAGAAAGTGAGAATGGAAGAAAAACTATACCCCTTTATACACAAAGACCTTGGATAAAAATAAGATCCCCAGGGAGACCAAATGAATGTCTACCCTACAAAGTACTCTAGGATGCAAGAAAATTCAATCAAAGCCTTAAGGTGATTTGACTTGACCTATATGACAATAGGCAGGATAAGGGGTATGCCGATCGGCAACCCTCTTATTATAGAAAGTTCTATCTCTCCTTTTTTGTCAAAATCTAAAACTCAAAAAATAAATCATCATTTTAAGACCCCCTTTATTTGTTCTAAACTTATCCATTTTTACCCATAATTTTTCATCATAAGTCCTTTCGTCGAGTTATTTCGTCTCTTTTTTAAAAATAAATAACCCATCATTTTTACAGTCTCAGCAGCAAAGTAAAAACGACATGTAATAAAGTCATTAAAACAAGAAGTGAAAACAAAAATCTTCTTTGTATATATATTGGCATTGCATGATTAAATTTTTTAGGTACAAGAAGAAACAAAAAATACAAAATAACAGGATAGAAGAAGATACAAAAAATACAAAATAACGGGACTCAACCCGAATCCACAATATCTCTTTCTCCCTAGACCCTTAATCCCTGTGGAGAACACGTTTCACACGGCAATGAGATGTAGATACAGCCCGATCCCTCATCCGAGGTAGCAGGCGGAACCAGACAAGAAGGAATAGAGTCCTTAATATAGGCAGTCGTAGAGGCCACCCAGTCCCTAATGTCCTTTAGCCAAGTGGTTGACACCTGAATATGTTGCAAGCAAAGGAACATAAATAAAAGACAAACCAGTTAGTAAAAAGCAAAGAAAGAATGAAAAGGAGAGAAGATAAGAAAAGAGAAAAATATATCTTAGGTTGAAGGACTTCCTTCGTAAACCCCATTAACTCGGATTTAATACATTAGTGCGACGCAACAGGCTCAGTGATCCCCCCAAGTTAACCAAAAATTATACGAGGGCAGAGTAACTTGAATGAGCGGAGCCTCCTCAACTATTGTCGTTAACGATGATGTGCCACTTGTACTGTGGGAAGATCCCACGGACCTATTTGTACCATTGCCTGAAGTCGTAGGAGGTGGAGGAATATTCACCACATCATAAATGCATGAGGGCATCAACCAGCTCATCACGAAATTCAGGTAGTCACAGATCACTGCCCTCTCTGTGTAGAGCGAATCATCTGCGCCAACCATTATCATCGCCCTAGACTCGGGGGACATCTCCCTCACCAGCCTCATACACATTAGAATCACCACCAGTTGGACCACCACCTCATACTCCACTATCTACCGCACAACCCTCTATCCCAGGTGCTAGGACTACCCGAACTCATGCTCCATCAACCTCTTCCTTTGTGCATTCATGCCTGTCATCCCCGAGTTCTTAGGAACCGTCCCCCATGGGTAAAAGGTCACCTGTAATTTTGACCAAATATCAGCATTTGTGCAAAGAAAGAAATGCTGAAATAAGATTTGAAAGAAAAACAAAATAGCCGGATCATTCGTCAGCGTGTTCAGATCATGTCGCATTGTCGTTAGGGACAAGGACTGGTTCGACCACTTATTGTACTTTCACCACTGATACATCTGGTTAAATTCCCCCAAGCCCCCATTTTTAGAACTATCAACTTAGCATTGAGCCCAATCATCCCATAGAACCACATCTGGAAAAAGGACACGAGTCAGCAAGAGAAGAAACTAAAAGAAAATACAAGAAAAGAAAATGTAAGAATTACCTTCAAAAGGTATATGGCCCCCATAAAGGTTAGTTGGTTTCATCGGCTAATTTCATCGAAAGAAGAGTAAAGGGTATCCATGGTCAGGATCCCCCAATCATTGAGGGGGACATCCAAAAAGATCCTTAAAATGGAAAAAACCAAAGACGGATGACATCGCCCCTAAGAAACCATCCAACAAAAGAAAAATAAATAATCGGTCCATCAGCCTCACTTGTCGCCCGTCAGTCTCCTACTCAAGAGAACCTCCCTAAGAGAGGAAATGCAGGTAGACTCTGCAGAAACTATCCTACCAACATCTACCAATGCTGCATGAATTTCCTACGGCGTCAACCTCACAGTACGATCCACCTCTACATGTACACCCTCACAATTTATCCCCAAAATTTGTTGAATGTTGATGGGGGTCACATTCATATCCTCAAAAATCAAGTGAATGGCATGGGTAGTGTCCCACCACCTATCTCTTAACGCACATATAATTGCAACAAAACATGGAATCTCGTCTAAAGCCTGTGCTAGGCGACTAATGCCAGCGGAAGTAACTACCCATTGCACCACCGCCGAAAGACTCTCTTATACATCCTTCAACGTTGTCGTTCCCCTAGAACGCATGCTCGAAGGGGTAATGCCAGTATGCCAAAACCAGAAAGAAAGAAATACCTTTTCATCAGCACAAGAAAATGAAAAAAAAAGGAGAAAAAGAAAAAACAATGCTAAAGATCACTATACTTGCGTAACCACTAGGGTTCCTCACCCTAGAATAGCGGTGGTGTGAGGGCTCATGCACAAGATAGGGATCCTCGGCTACTAGCTCAAACAAGTAAAGGCATTTTCATTGCATAAAGCAAGGGTCAATCTAGGTCGCCACTCCAGGACTACCCAGTCATCATTAATCAACCACTCTCAGTTGTTTTCCTCACTAGAAGAACCATCCATTTGAAGCCTTGAAGAAAGAAGGACTTGAGAACAGATTTTAGAGAAAAGAAGTAGAAGATTCAGATGCATAAATATGTGAAAAATGAGGAGGGTTTGCCCCATTTTTATAGGAGTCTAAATGGCATGCCGATTGACAGACCGTTGCTCATCCCAATCGGCACTTGCCTGTTCCTTTGCCCAAGGAAATCCAAGATGCCGTGCCATTGCCAAACGTCAATCCCTACAACATGCTGGCCGAAAACTTGTTCGAATTGTTTTACAAAAAATGCCAAAAAAGTTAGAAAAATCCAAATATTCATAAAATTCCAAACAAGTATTAAAAAATTTCTTCACCAAGAAAATCCATAATAAGCTCCTATAATCTCCAACCGAATTAATATTACACTCTTACTCCCAGAACAAACTCTAAATGTATTTTGAAAAATGGTGAATCTCAAAAGTCCACTACAATTCCCCAATGGAACCCAAAATCAAATGGTTCCCCAAATTCTTAATGAAATTTCTAGACTAAACTTTCTCCCAATCCATCCACTATAAGAATTTCATCTTCCCCAGCCAAGCTATCTCCTCTCAGACAAATAAGATCCTGAGTTAGATGTCTTTCCCAAGTAAAGTCATAAAACAACACAATCCTCAGTGGAACAGCAGTTGCATCTGCATCCCCAAGGCAATTCAAAAATTCCCCAGGAGAACAACTCCTCGTGTCTCAAACTTTAGGTCCTCAGAATTAACCTCGACCCTCAGAATCATTCGTCATCATTTTAGGTCCTCATAATTAAAGTCAAACCGCGTAATCGATCTTCATCACTTTAGGTCCTCAGAATTGACCTCGGATTACATAATTGGTCTTCATCACTTTAGGTCCTAGAATTGACCTCACCTCACAGAATAAGCCTCCCTACCTTGAGGTCCTCAGAATTGACCTTGGCCCTCAAAATTGGTCTTTATAAATTTAGATCCTCATAATTGACCTTGACCCTCAAAATTAGTCGTCATCACTTTAGGTCCTTAGAATTAACCTCAGCCCTTAGAATTGGTCGTCTCAATTTTTGGTCTTTGGGATTGACCTCGATCCATAAAATCATTCGGCATCACTTCAGATTCGCAGAATTGACTTCAGACCTCTGAATCGATCATCGTCACTTTAGATCCAAGGAATTGACCGCGAATCACATAATCAATCTTTGTAACATTAGGTCCTGAATTGATCTTAACCTACAAAATCGGTTATCCCTATGATTACCTTTGGTCCTCAGAATCGACCTCAGCCTTTTAAGCTGGTCATCCTCATTCCTTTGGTTTGCATAATCGAACTCTTACCCAAATATCCATGTGGTGTATATTCGACGACTTTCACTTGTCCTAAGCTCACCTATAGAGGGGCACTATAGACACCACATTCTAAAAATACCCTAAGACTCTCCTTAGGCACCTAGCACCTACTCCTTCACTATAAAACCCAGGGCATATTTTGAGCTTCAATTTGGAGGCCACTAAGCACCCTCGAGCCCCATTTGACTCCGGTTAACTTTCTCATCTGAGTGATCAATCAATGATTATTCGAAGGGGTCTTGGAATACCCTTTTTAATGGTCCACTCCACGGAATGAATCTTTAAAAGTCTTTGAATACCCTTTCCAATGGTCTATCATGTGCATGATCGGCCTTATGGTTCAGACGAACGATCCATTTTCCTCTAGGAATCTCTTGTTCAAAAGGTCTTCGGGCACTTTCAAGCACCGTTTGACCATAGTCAACTCCCGAACCTGAGATCTGCCCAATGGATTCCTAAAGGGCTCTACCCTTTGCCCAATTCGTACTTACAGATTGCATTTTGTAACCATTTTTCTGAGAAATCTGCATAAGATTTTCGAATGGAAAACCCATTTTCCTGCCTCTTGACAGTGTGTCTGTGGATGCCTGATGAAAGGCATGTCAAGTATAATGGCGATCGGCATCCCGTTGAACCAATATAAGGCGTATGATCTCAATTTGAAAAGCACATCGAAAATGTCCCTCTTAGTGATCTCAGGAACATTCTCTCAAAGTTGGCATGGTTTCCCTATTGAAACCTCTCCTCCACATTCCATTTCCATCCCTTTTACACCCAATTTAGCTAAATAATTTCCCTTTCCCTTTACAGCCTCCATCCACTTGCAAAGATAGCCCTACAATAATGAAGATCAACCTTCAAGTCTCCAAAGAAGGTGCAAACATTCTTCTTTCTCTTTAAATTTCCTTATTGATGCATCAGTTATTTAATTCTTACTTTAGCATTTCATCTTTACTAGTTCACACATAATAATATACCAATTTTTAATAGTAGTATTGCACATACCACATTTTCTATATAAAAAATCAAAAACAAGAAAAAAAGGGTTTTCTCATAAATTCCAAACCGGATTCCTCACCACATTTATTCAAACCAAAACATCCTTTTTCTACACACAAACCTAATTAATATCCCTGATTGGATTTATGGGACAAACCCTACCCTCTTGTTGCATGCAAACTATGTATACCTTGATGCTTTTTAGGCTACGTAGGCATCTTGGGTAAAAACTCGAGACTCGAGTCCTCCTTTCTTATTTTTATTCATGTATCAATTTTGTACATTATATTTGTGATTCATGCTTGCATTTTGTTCCATTTATACCATTGACTTTCTATAAATGATCAATGACTCGACAAATACACATTATATTTTTTATTCTTATTTTTGGGAACACTCCTACGAATGACCTCCCTCCTCTTTTCTCCATGACGCGAGTTGAGAAATTTCATTCTCTATTTATATATACATGTATACACATTTCATGGAGTTATTAAGGAGAATAATAACACATGCCCATGAAAGACCGAAAGGATGGGATGGGTGCTTAACACCTTCCTATTCAATAACTTAGCCCCCATGCCTCTAAACTAATTGGTTTTGCAAGGATTAGTATATCTTTGATGTCGTTCTCTCGAGACAATAACATTTTTTCCCTATTTTGTGCAAAATAGCCTGGAGACTCTATCTCTTTACATCACCCCACTTCGGCGATGGCCAAAGTTCCCTAGAAAGGGAGCGAGACCTTCTTCTTCTCTCCCTCTAATCGCGTGCGCGAGCGTTGCACCCCCCCCCCCCCCCCCCCGCCCGAAGGAAGAGGAGGTACAGGATGGACACAATGGCTAGTCATGTTAGGACACCGAGCGAACCTCACGCCGATAAGGAAGCTATTAAACAGGGACACCTCGACAGTGAGTCTAGTCATTCCACCGAGAGTGACGGGAAGATACTTTAAATAAGAGGGAGAGAGTTACCAATAACGAGCCTATGCCGATGTTTATGCTGAGTCCTTTAAAACTAAGAAACAAAATAAAGGTTTAGCTATGATAGTTTTAACAGTAGATAAAGAGTTGCAAGAGGCGAGAGAGAGTAGTCCTCAATCAGAGAAGCATTTGGAGAGAGACTTTTTTTAGTGGAGAGATAGACCGAGGACTTGATCAAAAATGTGGCTAGTCTTACGAGAGATCTCCAAGCATCCGTGGAGACTCATGAGAAACTTGAGGCCCTTGTATCTTAACTCGAGAAAGATCTTGAATATTCTGGGAGGTTAAGGTAACTATCGAGAACATGTTGAAGAAGGTAGGTAAGATGATCCTTGGTTTCACTTTATGTTTTGATGGAAGGCGCGGAATAGGTTATGACGGTGCATCCACTTCCAATACCACACCCGAATGGGTTCCTAAATTTTTGGTTAATCCTTCTGGCCCTCAGTCAAAACCACAAAAAGAAAATTTAACCTAGAAAAGTAAACTACGGTAGACCCAAATATATCTATGTTTCCACTATTTGCAAAAAAAGAGGTCACCCTAGAGATTTTTTCTATATGTTTAGTAGAACTAGGCATACATACTCCCATGCACCGTTCTAGTGACTTTGCTAGTCTTAGAGAGGAAGTTGAGTTCCTAGTCACGACTTCGCGTAGCTTGATGGAAGAATTTAAATGGATGTTTTTGCCGTTTGAGAACGGTTCCAATGCTCCAACTAGAGTCAACAACGACAAGGCCAAATAAAAGTTTACCTCCACTTGGGTACCTAAGCAAGACTCCAAAGCCCTTGTTGTGCATGTTTCTCTCAAAGTTCAAAATAGTTTCCAATGGTATTTTGATAGTGGGTGCTCTGGGCATATGACTAGTGACATTTCATTTTTTACCCACCTTGAGAATCGCAAGGAAGGTAAAGTCACTTTTGGAGATGGGAGTAGGTCTAGTATTTTAGGGTGTGGATGTGTTGAGGTAAATGGGTTCCCTAAACTAGACATTATGTTGTACGTGAAAGAGTTAAAAGAAAACTTAATTAGCATTATAAGCCAATTGTGCGATGAAAACTTTACGATAAAGTTTGATCGGCCCAAATGTAATGTTGTTGACCAAACCGGTGAACTTTTACTATAAGGTGTGAGGATTGAAGATAGTTATTATGGGATTGTACCCAAGTCCTCCTTTATGTTCAATAGGGCCACAATATCCACTATTGACCTTTGGAATTAGCGACTGGGTCACGTGAACTTTAGAGATCTCGAGAGATTAGTGAAAAAGAACATAGTTTATGGCATACCATCTCTTGAGCCATCGAAAGTTGAATATCACTACACCTCTCGTGTTTTGGAGTTGATTCACATGGATCTTATGGGTCTTAATCGCTCAAAGAGATTAGGTTGTAAGAGATATATTCTATTGATGTTCGATAACTTTTCTAGATATGCTATTGTAGGATTCCTTAGAGAAAAGTACAATGCGATTAAGTTACTTACAACCAAGTGTCGTGTCCAAAAAAACCAACACATAGTCACTATTAATCGCATGCGTGGTGATAATGACACTGAATTTAAGGAAGCTAAAGTGGATAGCTATTGTGCGAATAGGCATCAAACATGAGTTTTGAGTCGTTCATACTCCTCGGCAAAATAGGATTTTCAATTGTAGGAACCGAATGATAAAATAAACGACTAGATCTTTGATTTTGGGGAGAAACGTGCCTAAATTTTTTTGGGCAGAAATGGTAAGCACCGCAAGCCATACGGTAAATAGGATATATCTTCATGCGGACACAGGTCACATGCCTTATGAGTTGTAGACAGGGAAAAATTCCAACCTATCATACTTTCGTGTCTTTTGGAGTACTTGCTACATCTTTCAAGATAAATAGCCCTTAGAAAATTTCAATACCAAAGCGACGAATGAATATTTTTAGGATATTCATCGGCAAGTAGCGCTTTTCGGGTTTTTAACTTAGATATCTCTAAGGTTATGGAGTCAATAAACGTCACGATTACAGATGATGATACATTGACTTTTATTGATCCGATCCCCCAGTGTCAGGATGATGCATCCCCTAGTGATGTACCCATCCTTCCTCACGCTACCACGATGGACCCCATTCCTGATTTAGGGGAACACCATGTTGGGTTCAAAAGGGTAATGGCCCTTCCATTAACTTGGTGATCCTACACTAGGTATCAAGACTCTTGCTAAACTAAAAAATGTTGTTAACTATCTGTGCTACACATCCCTAGTCACCCCTAATAATATCAAAGAAGCACTCAAGAAAGAGCATTGAATATCCTCCATGCAAGATAAGTTACTTCAATTTCGTAAGAACAATGTTTAGGAATTAGTGCTTGGACCTAGTGAGTCTAATTTAATAGGTACTAGGTGGATTTTCAAGAATAATATGGATGTTAATCGTACCATAATTCATAATAAGGCTAATTTGGTCGCTCAAGGCTACACACAGATCGAGGGTGTATACTTTGACAAAACATTTGCTCTTATTTCTAGTATTGAGTCCGTTCGCTTACTACTCGCCATAAGATGTTATCTGTGCTTCAAGTTAGATCATATTAATGCTAAGAGTGGATTTCTAAATGGAATTCTATAGGAGGAGGTTTACATGTAAGAGCCAAGAAACTTGTGCTTGGTACGAGAGGCTCACCTTATATATCTTAGCTCATGGCTTTAAGAGAGGGGGATTGGATAATATGTTGTTTGTAAGAAGAGAGAGTGGCGTTATTTTGGTTGCCTAAGTCTATGTGGACAGCATAGTCTTTGGATCCACATGATCCCGCCATGTTCACGCATTTTAGGAGGAGATAGAGAGTTAGTTTGAGATGAGTATGGTAGGAGATCTTACATTCTTCCTAGGTATCTAGGTTTTTTAGCATGAGGATGGGATATTCATATCTCAATTCAAATATACAAGACACCTTATGAATAAATTTGGTCTAGACTCCATTAAAAACTCACTCAGACCTATGAGTTCATCGATGGAGCTTAGCAAAAATGCTTTAGGAAAGAACATATAGCGAACCCTTTATCGTAGTATGATAGGTAGTATCCTCTACTTGATCACTAGTCATCCCGATATTTCCTTTAATGTTAAAGTCTATGTGCGATACCACGTGTCCCCGAATGAGTTACACTTAAACGCACTTAAATGTATCATCAAATGTGTGAGTGGAACTCCTTCATACGGAATTTGGTATTCCATTGATACAGGTAACCGGTTGCCCACCTATTTGGATGTGGATTGGGTTGGGGATATAGATGGTTGTAGGAGCACTTCGAGTCGGTGTTTATTTTGGGAGGGATCTTGTCTCTTGGTTGATCAAGGAGCAAAACTCCATATATTTGTTCACGACGTAGGCTGAGTATATTTTCACCGAGACTTGTTGCATGCAACTTTTATGGATGAAGCAAATGTTGGAGGATTATGGTATTTCAATGGGCATGATGACTATTTCTTATGATATTATGAGTACGATCCATATTGCCCATAATTTCACGAAGCACATAAGGATACACAAGCACTTTATATGTGACCTAGTTGAGGTGAAGGTCGCGTCCTTGAGCTTTGTGAGAACTAATCATCAATTAGTCGATATATTCACGAAACCTTTAGATGCACTTTGATTAGAGGATCTTAGGAAATTCTTTGGTATTGCATCCTTCACAGAGTTCGGGTAATTTATATAGTGTAGGATGATTATCTTATTTATATAACTTATTCTTATTTCTAGATTGTATTATCGTTGTGATGTTTTTGTATCTATCTTTTTCATTTTGATATTTTTAGAAAAATCCAAAAAGAGTTTTGTTTTTCTGAAAATTTAGAAAAATACAAAAAGATGTTAGATTTTTATGAAAAGGGTGAAAAAGGCAAAAAGATTTTATTTTCAATATTTTTTTTAAAAAGACAAAAGGAGTTTTATATTTTTTATCACCATATATGGATGAACATTTAAGATTTCTGGATCACCCATTTATTTCATAGTTCCGAGTGACTTTTTCGTTGTGTTTTGACATAGGACATCATTTTTATAGTGTGCTTAATAATGTGTGGAATCAATATGTTGATATTTAATGATTACTTTCAACTTGTTTGACTCCTAGTCATCTTTAATGCACACGTGCATAAACTTTTTTGAACATTGTACTTACTTGTCACTTGTTGAATACGATGTTATCATCTCAATTTTTCTTTATAACGAATCAAATGTAAAAAGAGATAAAGTTGTGTATGTAAGATCCATTGCTCAGATATAAATTATTTTTTCGGAGAATATTATAATGTTAAGAAATGGAAAGGGGCTACGAAAGATAAAAATATTCTTGGCATGAAAATTCACCATTTGCATAAAAGATCCTAAAAATATTATAGTCACATAAAAATAGAATTACAAGGCCAAGTTTGGATACACTAATGCTTCTCTACACATGATCATTAATTTCTTGAAAAATCATTGACATTTTATCATCAATTATGTGATATTTTATGGGAGTTGAAGTTGAAAATCAATAGGTTTTCCAAACTAAAATGTCTCATAAAAACATTACATAGTTTGACGTCATTGATATGAGAATCATTTATGTTCACGACTTGTTGATTAAGTTGAGTCTATTTCACTTGAGTTTACCAATTTTTACACCTAAGGTAGACTTTAAAATCTTTCGATAGAAATATCTGAAAACCTCATGTACACATGTTATGAATATATATGTTGATTAGCCTATGACAAATGTTCACACCCCTACATTCCTTGTCCACAATTAGGATATTTTAATGTTATTCCATAGTGTGTCGTATTTGTTCATTTTATACTTTTAATTTAAAAAATATTGAAAAATTTCAAAAAATAGCTGGTTGATACATGCTGTTGAGATTATCATCATCATCTATGCTTTCTTGATTATACTTGTGTAGATATCTTACATCTTCGAGTAATGCCGATTTCATTATTACTTTCGATTCCTTTGTCTATTACGGACAAAAAAAGGGAGAACAAATTGAGGGGGAGTTTTATTTTCTATTTAAAATTCTATGCATCATGGTATCTTTGTTTTTCTCATGTGTGTAGAATGCTTTGCTTAGATGATGATCATTTGGACTCACACAGGATGAAGACAATGTGTGCTGAAGAAAAGATCCATTATATGGAGGTTTATTAATTTTAGAAAAAAACATAGTTGTCTAAGGCAGGAAAATCAAAGATTAGATTAACTAACATTAGAAAATCCTAAAAAAGCATGGCCTATTATATACTGTGATAGGCTTAGGGGGATCTTTTGAAATAGGGTTCACAATAAAGAATCCAACCAGAATAGGTGTAGGAGGACTACCACGATCTGAAATAGGAGCATGTTTAGTGGCGATGGCCACATTCTAATTTCCTCAATCTCAAACATTATATTGACTTCCATCATTAGTTGGATGAGCAGCAGCAGCAGCAGTAGCAACAAGAATGGGCCAGGAGTTCAAAGTATAAATAAAATCATGAAAATTCTTAAGGATTGCTTCGTTGTTCTCATTGGATGTCATTTCTAAGTGCAAAGAAGATAGAAGAGGAAGGAACCAGGAGTTCAAATACAGAGACTCGTGGATTGAAATGATTTCCGTTTCATCGCTAAAAGGCATTTACTTATACAACACATGCTTAGAAGTAATGGTGATTAAATCATTGAATAATAGCATGTAGGAATTAACAGTCCACTAATTAATATTTTTCTAAAAAATTAATTAGTGCGGTGGGTATGTTTACAACATAACATCACTGCCCATAAGGGTTTTCCACGGGACTTAAAGAAAGTAAATTACAATCGAAGTTTAATGCACTAGTTTAATGTAAAAGTCAACCCAAGTGTTTAACACCTGCCACGGCTTTAAATGTGGTATTAAGGTATAAGTGATGATTATTTGGGCATTTGTGCATCTATACAGGAAGAGTTAATTAGGTAACCACCTATGAGTTATGAGATAATTTCATAACAAGAAATTCTGTAAGAACATTTTTCTAACATTGTCCATATCATAGCGTTAAACTAATTTGGCGTATCTTGTTACACATTGTCACACACCGTCAAGACTAACTGAACTCAAACATTTTCAGTTTGAAGGCTTCTCGACATCCCATAAAGTTATAAAAAAATTTAGAGTTTAAATTAATTTACCGAATTATATTTGGGATATTTTACTTTTTATCAAAAACGGAAAAGACCTTTTATTTTCAAAAAGAAAAATATGTCTAATTCTAAATATCGTTCAAACGAGATTGAAATCTCGTTCAAACAAGATAATATGTTGTTAGAAGGTTGTTTCTTATGTTTTTTAAACGATGTTTAAATGAAGGATTACTACCTAAGATTTTTTCATGTCATTAGAAGCGAACTAAATCTCGTTCGAAAGAGATGCACATATTGTTATAATGACCCCGTTGCCTCGATTTTTGTGAAAGTTCTATAAATTCCTTCTTTGTGTTCAGATTGTTTAAGACTTTTGCCAGATTCATTTCTGCATAACTTTTATGAAAGTTCTTCACTTTTGGTTTTGAAAAAACACTATTTAATTCACAAACAAACATTTTCAATATTTAGTTTTTTGAATTCATTTAAACCCTATAAAGTTTTGTATCCTTTCATACACCTTTATGGAGAAGGCATCTCCATGGTTGACTTATGATACCTAAGGAGACTTAATACTGAAGACAAAGACTGAGGTTGAAGGAGGACGACGATCTTGTCATTCTTGCAAGGATTATAGTTTTTCATTAGAGATTTGCGAAGATTAGCACATTATACTTGTGACAGTTATCAAGTAGCCTGTAAGTCAACTGTCTATAGATTTCTAAAGTGAATAAAGGTTTTACTAGAAAGGTTTTTTTTCCTAAAATCTTATCTTTATTGAATGTTTGGTTTGATTCATTTGTTTTATCACATAGTTGCATGTTTAGGATAAAAAGATAAAAAAATGTTTAAAATTACTTGTGCACTCTCTAATTGGAATCCTTGTCAAGCATATATATATATATATATATATATATATATATATATATTCATTTGCAAATTAGTACCAGAGTTGGTTGCTCCAAGTTATCGAGTGATCTTGATTTTTTTCAAAAAGTTTTTCCCTCTGATGCATTTTTTTCCAACAATCTGTATTAGAGCATATTTCTCTAAGTTTTTATGTTAGATCCTTGTTTAGTGTTTTTTCCTTGTTTTGTTCTTTTTCTCAATGGAATCCCTTTTTTTTACTGCTTAAATAGTTTGAATTTGAAGTCTTCTAAAAGAATTAAGATTCTTGGAAAAGGAAACTTTCATTTTATATCCACTATGGATATTTTGCAAACTGTTCAAAATCAAAGAGATATATTTTGTGAGAAACTTATGGACATATACCATGATTTTAAAAAATTAGATATCTCCAAGAAAGATAGGGATGAAAGAGTCCTATGTTTAGAGAAAGAATTAGAGGACTTTGAAAATTCTAGGTTTTGTAATGATGTTGTTGAGGATAGTGTTTTGATTAATTATTTTTAGGCACTTGAGAAGACTCTTAGGGATAAGTTTACTTTCATTGAGGGGGAGCAAGATAACCTTCTAGAAATGATTGAAAATATGAAGGACTTGAAGATTTAAATTCTTAGCTTGAGTCTAAAATCATAAAGTTAAAAGATGATTAAAACACTCGAGTAGGGTAAGTTAAAATTCTTAAATTATTTCCACATTTTGTTGTTCACATAGAGTATATCGTATACTGCTACAAACGTTGAAGAAGTTCATGTTACTTTATTCAAGACGATTAATCGGAATTTCAAACATCTTCAACATTTGCACAATATGAGGTACAATTTCATATAGCATGTGTTTAAGTTCTATAAATGGTTTACATTCATATTGGAATATTTTTCGAAACTGTTTTTATAAAACTGAGGCATTATTTATAAGACAAAATTAATTTTTCAAGACCTGTAGGCGAGATTTTTAATATATGTGATTCAAACGACATAAGAATGTAGTTCAGACGACATTGATAAGTCGTTTGAAAGGTCGCTCGAAGGGTCGTTTCTTTACTACTTGAAACAAAACCTTATTATTTTAGTTTTTCTAAGGTCGTTCAAAGTTGCTTCTAATGACATTCAATGTCGTTCAAATGACTTAGAGATGTCGTTTTAACGACATGCGCCGCTTTAAGATTTTTGTTCAACTATAAATACTTGTTTTGGAGACTTATTTCATTAAGACTTTTTTCAAAACGAAACTGCATCTTGGCATACTTTTTGTCTTCAAAATTTAGGACTTTTATGTTTTTGATTCACCAAATTCAATCCCAATCCTTTGTGAGTCATTTGTGAATTATTTGTGGAACCCAAATACTTTTATTGAAGTTTATTTTTATGGAGTGCGATCTACACTACTATTTTGGTAGCTCTTAAGGGTGTTTCTTACTGATGATTGCGGCCACTTAGGGAGACTCGAGGGTGTTCTTTACTGGAGATAGAGTTTTAGTTATTATGGGTTCTTGTGGGAGTCCATTGCTAATTTAGGTTGTGATCTATGTGAGTTTTCAGCAGAACATTCATTGCAGATTTCTGTAAGTGTTTTGTAAGTTACAATTTGCAAACATTTATTGGAATAAAAGGTTTTGCCCTTTTCGAGGATTTATCCTAAAAAAAATTTGTCCAACAAGTTGTAATTGTTTGTGATGGCATAAGTATTCACATATATGCATGCTTAGGGTTTAAATAAAATTGGATTTAATTTGGATAAAAAATGGCACCTAATTAAATAAGTTTTAATTAGAAATTTGTGAATCCCAAAATCGATATCACGCACGAATTCTCAAATTGGTATCAGAACTGGTTTCACCCAATTACCGTGAGATCTATTTTTTGCAAAACTTTTGTAATATTGATTTTTTTTAAATTTGCAATTTTCCCTATGAAAAACTTATATAATCGGTTCCCCGTCTTTGATGGCACAAATTATGCCTATTGGAAAGCTCGCATGAAATTTGGTTTAAAAAAATTTGATGAACATGTCTAGATTGTTTGTGAAAGAGGGTGGACTCCTCCCACTATCACCGTTGAGAATCTCACCAATCCCAAACATGTGTCGAACTAGACTGATGAATATTTTAAATAGAGTACCTATAACTCTCTTGGCCTTAGCATTATTTCTATAGCCATTACCCCTGACGAGTTTCACCGTATTATGACGTGCACCACATCTAAATAGGCATGGAATATCCTCTAATTGACACATGAGGGTACCAACGCAATTAAGGAATTTAAGTTACAAAATTTGACAATCCAGTTTGAGACTATCACGATGTCAGAGTCCGAGTGTTTTGACTATTTTTATGCTAGGTTATCAGATATAGTCAACATGAGTTTTAATTTGGGTGATAAAATTGACGAGATGAGGGTTGTTAAAAATATTTTGAGGTCACTTCCATACCGTTTTATTCCTAAGGTCATTGTTTTAAATTCTTTGGGAATATTAGATACACTTAGGTTAGAAGAACTCGTAGGAGACCTTCAAACTTATGAGATTGACAATTTTTCCAAAACTTTTAAGCCTATGGATAGAGGGAATTCACTTAAGGCACAATCTAGGAAAAGTTAGGAAGTGTATAGGAAGAGAGAGAAGAAAAAGAAGAAAGAGAGAGTTTGTGATTCTGAGTCTAAGCGAGAGTTTACTGTTGATGATATGTCCATATTTGTTAAAAAATTTAAAACGTTTCTCAAATTTTCCAAAGAAAATTCTTCCCATAAAAGATTTTTTGAGAAAAATAAAAAGAAAGAAGAGGCCAATGAGAGAGGCGAGAAAGAGAAAGAGTAGGAGGAGATATGTTTTGAATGCGAGGGAAAATGGAACAACGCATTTGAATGTTCCACTATGCTAAAGAGAAATGGAAAGAAAGTTGTTATGCTAGCCACTCTTAGCTATAGTGATGAGGAGGTTAATGATCCCGGGGATGAATCATCACATGATATATGTGTATCCTTTATGGAAAGTCACGTGAGCACACCTATTTTATCCCACGACGATGAGGATAATTGTTCACATAAGAGCCCCAATGAAGATTTGAGTGTTTCTAGTGAGGGTGAGTTTGCAAGTGAGGGTGACCGTGAACTCCAAAAAGCATTTAGAGATTTATACGTCGAGACCTTAAAGACGAAGAGGTTGAATAAGGAGTTAGGTCTTAAGGTGTTGTATTTGGAGAGAGAGAGATAGAAGTTTTGAGAGGGTTTAAGGCGTCAACGATTCAACTCGAGAATGTAAAGGTTTTTTTGAGTGCGCAGTTGATCGTCGTAGGTCGGGAAAAGAGTGAACTTAAAGCCCCTGTATCTCAACTCGAGAGAGATCTCGAACGTGTCTGGGAGGTCAATGTAACTATAGAGGACACATCTAAGAAGTTTGGTAAGATGATCCTCAGTCCCGTTTTGGGTAATGTTAAGAGATTAGGAATAGGTTAGGACGACACGTCAACTTTGAAAGTTACACCCGAGCCGGTTCCCGAGTTTGTGATAGATTCATATGGATCTCAACCTAACCCACCTAGGCATCCATTTCTCGATAGGAGAGTACGTCTTATACGATTTATGAGATGTGTTCCTAGGATCGTGTATATTTGCACCCATTGTAAGAAGAGAGGACACCTTAGGAACTTATGTTTTAAGTTGGGCAGTGTATCACATAAAGTTTTTTTTCATGTATTCCCACACATTCAACCACATATACTATTTTTCCTGCTCTAGGAGATTACATGAGAGAGTTTGCACATATTCAAGAGCAAGTTAAGTTTTTGGTCAAAATTTCACATGATTTGATGGACGTTTTTTCATAGGATGTCACCACCTTTGAAAAACTCCTCTGCACCTAATGGTTGAGGTTTAGACTTGTTTGCTAGCATAGGATGATTTTTATTATGATATTTTATGCCTATTGCTAGTGTGTACCACTATTATATTTATTTCTCCATTTTTGATATATTTTTCAAAAAACCAAAAAGATTTTCATTTTTGAAAATTTTTGGAAAAAAAAAAAAAAAAATTCTATTTTTTAGTAAAATTTAAAAAGCCAAAAAGATTTTCTTTTGATGAAATTTTTACAAAATCAAAAAAGACTTTTGTATTTTGTTTACACCGTTTATGGATGGACATTTAGGATGATCATGTCACGACATCATTCCATATCCATGTGACTATTTGATAGTGATTTGAGATACAATATCATTTAATTTTGTGCTTTACAATGTTTGGAGTCATTGAAATGTGATTAGTTGTTACTTACTACATGTTTGACACATGATTTCCTTTATTACACACGTGCATGAATTTATTTGATTATTGTGCTTGTTTAATACATATTGATCGAAATATTTTCATCTCAATCCTGTCTTTAAAACGAACAAAATGTGATAAAACTTGACAATAAAAGTAGTGCATGTAATAATCGTTGCCCGTGAAGAATTTGTTTAAAATTGAAAAAATGATGAGTGAATATAGGAAAGGGCTCTGAGTGAATAATAATTACGCTGTGAAAGACACCTTTTGAAAATAGTCTGAATAAAAATTAAGGTAACAAAAGATATATATGTAAAAAAATGGGCCATTACGTTTTAGATCACCTCAATAGAAAAATAAAAGATTTATTATTTATGAGGGTGTTTAGATGGAAATAAATCAACGGGTTTGCACGTCCTGACAAAGTCTTGCAAAAGCATTACATAGTTTTAGACATTATTGCTGCGAAAATAATATTTGACTTTGATCTGTCGATAGATTGAGTCGATGTCATTTAAAATCACATTTTGATACCTAAGGACGATTTTAAGATCATTCGTTAGGAGTATCCATATTCCTCGTGCACATATTTTATGTTTGATTGCATTGATCTTCCAATCGAATTTGATCCCACCCATTTGTTTAATATCCACGATTTGGTTATCTTAGTGTAAATTCATGGTGTGTGTCGTTTTTATAAATTTTTCCCATTAAAATTTTTAAAAAATCAAAAAGATATTATGAAAAACCTTTTGAGTTTATCCTTTCATGAGCGTAATTGATTTATCGTAATGATTTCCTATGATTTTTGTGGCACTCTGTGCTTATTTTTGATTATTCATTTTCTTATCTATTTCGGACAAATAAAAATGGGAGAACGAATTATGAATTATGGGGGAGTGAGATTTTAAATTATAGGGAAAATTTGAGTTTTTTTTAGTTTATTTGATATTGTATTTATATTTTATTTATGTTTATCTCATTTCAAACTCAATACATCACGAAAGTTTTTTCTTTGTTTATTGTGTGCAGGACTTTGATGATTATTTGGAAATCACACAAAAGAAGCTCAAGGAAATGTAGGATTTTGAATATTTTCTTTTGAAGACTTGCATTTTTAGTATCATGAAATCTTTTGGGTTGCATGGGAGGGTATTAGATTTGTATAGGATATTTATTTTGATAATTCAGATATTTTTATTTATTATCGGCATAGATAAATAGGAAAATTTGTACGGACAATTTTTCCATAGTCCGTAGTTTACATAGAGTATGCCGTATACCGCTACAACCATCGAGAAGTTCACGTTCATTTGTTCAAAATGAAGAATCCGAATTTCAAGCATCTTCAACATTTGCACAACATGAGGTTCAATTTCACATAGAATATATTTAAGTTTCATAAATGATTTACATTCATATTGGATTATTTCTCGAAACTGTTTTTATAAAATCGAGGCATTTTTTTAAGTCAAAATTATCTTTTCAAGACATGTAGGCGAGCTTTTCAAAAGAAAATCTTCTCGTTTATGTCATTCAAACGACATAGCAACGTTCTTCAAATAACATTGATAAGTCATTTAAACGACAACTTCTAACGACATCACATGTCATTTAAAGGGTAGTTCGAAGGGTCATTTCTTTAATTCTTCAAACGAACTCGCACTATTTTAATTTTTCTAAGGTCGTTCGAAGATACTTCTAACGACATTCAATGTCATTCAAATGACTTAGATATGTTGATCTAATGACATGTGTCACCTCAAGATTTTTGTTCAGCTATAAATACCTGTTTTGAAGACCTATTTTGCTAAGACTTTTTGCAAAACGAAACTACATCTTGGCAGAGCTTATAGTCTTCAAAGTTAAGGGATTTTATGTTTTTGATTGACCAAAATCAATCCCAATCATTTTTGAATTATTTGTGGGGCTAAAACACTTACATGGAAGTTTGTTCTAGTGGAGTGCCATCTACTGCTGTTTTGGTAGCTCCTAAGTGAGTTGTTTGCTGACGACTGGGGTCACTTGGGGAGACTCAAGGGTGTTCCTTGCTGGAGATAGAGCTGTGATTATTGTGGGTTCTTACGGGAGTCCATTACTAATCTAGTTTGTGACCTATGTGAGTATTTTATAGAAGATTCATTAAAAAATTATGTGTGTTGTAAGTTGCGATTTGCAAACAATTATTGAAATAAAAGGTTTTTCCCTTTCAGGGGATTTTTCCTAAAATTTGTTTGTCCAGCAACTTGTGACTGTTTGTGATGACATAAGTATTCACATAGATGCATGATTAGGGTTTAAATAAAATCGGATTTAATTTGGATAAAAAATTGGCACCTAATTAAATAAGTTTTAATTGAAAATTTGCAAATCCCAAAATTAATCGATATTACGCACGTATTCGCAAGTAGTTTTAATTGGAATATTACCTATGGGTTGACATTTTCACATGTTCGCATTGTGGTAGGAGTGGTCATCTTAGGTATTTTTGTTATGAGCTTGGAAGAGGTCCTAGGAAGTTTATGTCTATCATTCCCTTAGTTATCGAATCCCGATGCATTAATTATACACCTATTTGGGTTAGGAAATACGTTTTAGATGAGCTAGATGTTAGGCTTGTTGATTCTCACATGCTTGCACATGATTCTTGCCTTGTTATATCTTACAGATGATTGCTTACATGATTTTATATGTCATACTCTAGTTATGCTTCATGATATATGTTTGCTAAAGTTATTACATGTGTATCTTTTGTATTATATTTTTGTATTGAGCCATATTGGAATATACAAAAAGATTTTATTTTGATAAAAAATTTAAAAAAATACAAAAAGATTTTAAGTTTTTGTGTATTTAGTTTTATACATTTAATTGTGATATATTGGTGTGTTTTAATCCAATTCACTTCGTAATTTTCGTGTGGATATGACATTTGGTTAGGACTTTAGATGCTTGGATTGATCTTAACCATATTTATGGAGTTATTTCATACTTGAATTTCTTAATGGATTCGATTTTGTATATGCCTCCGCACATATATGCACGATCTTATTGGATTTTTACTTCACTATGTATATTTTAGCTTGGTGAGATATTCTCTCACCAATTTTGTCATCTACATGTTTATGTGATAATGGGGGATTTGTGCATGTAAGAACCATTGACCATGAGAGTTTTTTATTATTGAAAAATATGGATGAACACGAAAAATGGCTATGAGAGACAAGTGAACTTGTCATGAAAACCACCATTTGAAAAGAGCCCAAGCAAAAATTACGACAAGAAAAATAGCAAAATTTACCAAACAGGGGGCCAATATAGTTTAGTTTGATTAATCTTGCAAAAAGAAATCACTTCAAAAGAAAAGAAAACAAAAGAATGAAATATGATATATGTTTATCTTTTGAGGGAGTTAAGTTGAAGATCAACGGATTTGCACAATGAATACTAGTTATGCTTATTTTATCGTGATGGTATTGATTTGTAGAATCGTCAATATTCTCGGCTTGTGTGAATTGTGTTTGTTTTGTTCATTAAGTTCAACTTTCTTTTTTAATTGTGGCTAAAGTTTAGTTTGATAAAGTATTGCGATCAATTAGAACTTCTTGAACATATTTGAGTATTTGGGTTATAATTCATTTGTGTCTAGTTCACACCCATTCATTCCATATCACATGTTTGGACACATCAATACTATACTAGTGTGTAAAGGTTAAGAGTTTTGTGTCATGTTTTGTGGTTATTTATACCTATATGTGTGCTAAATTATCTTTGATATATTTTGTGTATATTATATACGGTATTATATGTTGTATTTGTAAGTTTTACATTTTTTTGAAAAATCAAAAAATTTCAAAAATAGTTGGTTGTGTTTTCCTTTGAGATTCTCATTACACATGCTTGATTTATAACTTTTTTTATGATATCTTATCTTCTACGTGATGCTTCGTATTTCATGATTATGTTTCTACTTCTTTGTCTATTTCGGATAAAAACAAAAGGGCAGAGCAAATTAAAATTTGAGGAGTGAGAGTTTGATTTATGGGGAAGAATTTATTTATGAGTTTTACGTTATTTCAAACTCGATGCATCACAAGGGTATATATTTCTTGTTTCATGTGTATAGGATTATGTTGCACAACTCAAGAAGAATAGAAGATTAATGGAAGAAAAAAGAAGGGAAGAAGAAGAACTTTGAAAACAAAGAGACTTATAATTTATTTATGAGGTTCACTTTATTTCAAACTCGATGAGTCACGAGCGTGTATGTTTCTTTTTTCATGTGTGTAGATTTTCCTGTTGCACAACTCAAGAAGATTAGAAGATTAAGGGAACAATAAGAAAGGTAAGAAGAAGATGTTTCAAGACAAAGAGACTTATACCATTCCATTTTAGGGTTAGGAAGGGTGTTAGGATTTTTTTCATAGGAGATTTTTTATTTTTATTTTGTGTTCAGTTATTTTTTTTATTTTGTACCGGAATAACCAAAGGGAGGAGTTTGTAAGAATAATTTTTCTAAAATTTTTCATAGCATTGTTTTAGACAAGTTTGGCATATCTCGTTACAAATCATCCCAAACCGTCAAGACGAACTTACTCAAACATCTCCAAGTTTAAAGACTTCTCGAAAAACCGTAAAGGTATAAAACAATTTAGAGTTTATGTTAATTTACGAAATTATGTTTGGGAATTTTTATTTTTGATAAAAAATGAATAGGACTTTTTATTTTCAATAAGGAAAATATGTTTAATTTTAAATCTCGTTCAAACGAGATTGACATCTCATTCAAACGAGATAAGATGTCGTTAGAAGGCTGTTTCTTATGTTTTTAAATGAGGTTCAAATGAAGGCTTACAGCCTAAGATTTTTTCATGTCATTATAAGCGAACTAACTCTCATTCGAAAGAGATGCACATCTCGTTAAAATGACTCCATCGCCTCGAATTTTGTGAACGTCCTATAAAGACCTATTTCGTGTTCGGATTGTTTAAGACTTTTGCTAGATTTGTTTCTGCATAACTGTTGCGAAAGTTCTTCCTTTTTGTATTGAAAAAGAACTATTTAATTCACAAACAAATATTTTGAATATTTAGAATGTATCTCCATGGTTGACTTGTGATACCTAAGGGGACTTGCTACTGAAGACAAAGGTTGAGGCTGAAGGAGGACTACGATCTTGTGATTCTTGCAAGGATGATAGTTGTTCACTAGTGATTTGTGAAGATTAGCGCATTATACTTGTGACGATTATCAAGTAGTCTATAAATCAACTGTCTTGTAGATTTCAATAGTGAATAACGGTTTTATTCAAAAGAGGTTTTTCTTGAAACTTTGTCATTGTTGAATGCTTGTTTTGATTTATCTATTTTATCACATAGTTGCATGATTAGGATGAAAAGATAAAATTGATTGTGAATTCTCAAATTGGAATCCTTATCGAGCATATTTACTTCTACATTTACAAATTCTTTAAGTAAGCTGTTAGAAAATAAAAGGTAAGAGGATTCCTTCCACAAAAAACTTCGTTTACTCGTTTCATCCCTTTTTCCTTTTATTTCTTTTTTCCTTTCATTTATTGATAACTTTTCTTTGATAAGACGTAGTTTCTAAGGCGGATTGTATCTTTTTTTTTATAGTTTATTAAAAGTTTCTTTGTCTTTATATTTGATTTTTTTAACATTAATTAAAGTAATATTGTTTTACATTTCATAATGTAAATATTTCATTTATCACATTTATCTTTCTTTAATTTCAAAACTTTATTTTAATTTTAATTTATGCCAATCGTTTTTTTCTTTGGTTCTAGTGAAAATGTGGAAAAACTCCTGAGGTAAAGCTCTAATACCAATATGAAAAAGTGAGTGATATCGATTACTTGTTATATTCGCAAATTTCCAATTTAAAACTTATTTAATTAGATGTAGTCTTAGATACAAAATAAATCCAATTTTAAACCCTAATCATGCATCTATGTGAATAATTATGCCATAAAAACAATCATAAAATGATGGACACAGAGATTTCAAGAAAAATCTCCCAAAAGGGAAAGACCTTTTATTTCAATAAATGTTTGCAAATCACAACTTACAATACACTTACAGAAATCTGCAATGAATTTATCGCAGTAAACCCACATAAACCGCAACTTAGTAACCAGCAATGGATTCCCATAAGAACCCCATCTCTCCTCAGAAAGAAACACCCTCGAGTCTCCCCAAGTGACCGAAGTCGTTAGCAAGCAACTCTCTTAAGAGCTACCAATCCAGCAGTAGAGATGGCACTCCAAAAGAACAAACTTCAAAAGAAGTGACTTGGGTTCCACAGAAGATTCACAAAATAATTGGGATGTTTTAGCGTGAATCAAAAACATAAAAAGCCCTAAACTTTGAAGACTAAAAGGTCTCCCAAGATGCAGTTTCATTTTCCAAAAATTCTTAATGAAATAGGTCTCCAAAGTAGGTATTTATAGATGAACAAAAAAGCTGAGGCGGCGTAGGTCGTTTGAACGACTTCAAACGACATCTTCATGTCACTTGCATGACATCTCATGTCGTTACTAATGACCTTATAAATTACCTTTAAAAACACAAAATGATATGGGTTCTTTTGAAGCAGTAAAGAAACGATCATTTTAGCAACCCTTTAAACGACATTACCTGTCTTTAGAAGAAGTCGTTTGAGCGACATTGCCTTATCGTTTCAACGACAGGAGCGAGAAAATTTTATTTTAAAACGCTCAAATTCAAGTCTTTAAAAATTACTTTGACTTAGAAAATATACCTCAATTTGTTTTAAAACATTTTTGAAAAATATCCCAATATAAATGTAAACCATTTACGAAACCTAAACACATTCTATATGAAATTGTACCTCATGTCATGCAAATATGAAGATACTTAAAATTATGATCCGTCGTCTTGACAAATGATCATGGACTTCTTTGACGGTTATAGTGGTATACGACATACTCTAAGTAAAATTCGGACTATGGAAAATATGTCCTTACATCTAGTTAATTAAAGCACTGAATGATACAATCACTTGAATATCACAAAGTAAAGATAACTAATTAGTTGGAAATGCCTGAACCTTTCCTAGAACTCTCCCAATTAATCAAACCACACAAACTAGGACAAGTGACCCAAACAACATCCAAAATCATACAAAACCTACACCTACCCCTCAGGCACTAATAGTAATGCCAACTATGATAAACTATATAGGAACCAATCGAACCCTCTTTTGTTCCTCTCTTTAATATCCTAAATTCACATTTAGGCAACTGCCAAGTATCTGGTCATACTACAATAGTTTGAAACGATATCTGTAATTTCCTCAAGATCTCTCTCTCATGGCTCATATTTTTATCTCATAACATTTCTTTTTATTTGTTTCATTATCACTAATTGGGATAATTTTAGTATTACTTTCACAAATAAGATCCTCAATTGAAACGTGCTCTTCCCGTGAGACTTTTGGAACTCATTCATTCCCCAATCCTTTACGTACTAATGCATCCATAATATACTCCCACGACATGTAGGAAAAAAAATTCTTACATAACCTCTCACCGAGTCAGTTCAAACTGATGATGCTGTTGAGGCTTACAAGGTCTCTGAAGAATTCCAAGGCTTCGGCCTTGAATATCTTGAGAGGGGAATTAGGACAGCCTGTCGGTGGGTCGTCCTAAAGTTTGCCGACACAGTATCATCCATCCGCCCTTCTCTTGAGGTGATTCAGCTGGATGATCCCTTGATTGCTGAAGCCCTGTCGCAAGTGGAGTCCCAAGTTCATGTTGAGGGGGTTGGCACGTCTGAGGATCGGCCAGTCATGATTGCTGAAGAGACCCCATTGATTGATGTTAAGGCTCTGCCTTCTGATATCGCCCCTTAGGGTGGCCGTCTGTGGCCCATACCCTCATTTTTGTATTTTTGTTTAATGGCCTTGTAAAACACTTGATATTTTGTGTTTTATTAATACCATTGTCTCTTCCATTTCATAATTGTTGTCTTCCATATTTAATTATATTATGGCTTGCTCATTGTTGATGCTACTAACCCCTCCCTCGTCTTTTTTGAGGACCACTGTGGGGTCGTCCCCTCATGTGGCCTCATTATAGCCGAGGGTTCAAGTAACCAAATTAATGATTTTTAAATAAAGTCTACCCTCGTCTTTCTTGAGGACAGTGGTGGGGTCATCCCCTCCACTGGTCCCCATTATAGCCGAGGGATTCACTTACCAATTTAATGGATTTTAATGTCTTCCCTCGTCTTTTTTGAGGACAGTGGTGGGGTCGTCCCCTCTACTGGTCCCCATTATAGCCGAGGGATCAACTTTCCAATTTAATGGATTTTAAAGTCTTCCCTTTTTTTTTTTTTTTTTTTTTTGAAGGCAGTGGTGGGGTCGTCCCCTCCACTGGTCCCCATTATAGCCGAGGGATCAACTTTCCAATTTAATGGATTTTAAAGTCTTCCCTCGTCTTTTTTGTGGACAGTGGTGGGGTCGTCCCCTCCACTGGTCCCCATTATAACCGAGGGATCAACTTTCGAAATTAATGGATTTTAATGTCTTCCCTCGTCTTTTTTTAGGACAGTGGTGGGGTCGTCCCCTCCACTGGTCCCCATTATAGCCGAGGGATCAACTTTCCAAATTAATGGATTTCTGTAGATGTTTCCATGCGTGCTAGGACTGACAACTACAGGGTGAGGGGAATCATGTTTCTCATTAATTTTCCAAAGTGTCCCGTTGGAGCAACTCCTATTACAACTATGGTCTATCAAGACCTTACAATACTACTGGTAGTATTTCTTCAAATGATCTGCGTTCTAGGGGTTGGAAAAAGGTTCCCCTTCTAGGTTTTCTAGCCTATATGTCCCAGGGACAACTTCATCGATGACCCTATAGGGGGTCGTGCCAATTAGGATGAAGTTTGTTGGGCTTTTGCCAAGTCTTCTTGAGAACCAAGTCTCCTACTGCGATAGGTCTCTGTTTCACCCTCTGATTGTAAAACCTTGCGGTCCTCTGCTGGTAGGAAGCCTACCTTATCTCAGCATCCTCCCTTCTTTCCTCAATCAAGTCCAGGTCAAGTCTCCTCTCTTCCGTATTTCCCTGGGGGTCGTACATTTGGACCCTATGAGTGGGAAACTCGACTTCGGTGGGGATGACTGCTTCTGATCCATAAGCTAACATGAATGGGGTCTCCCCAGTAGAGGTCCTTACTGTCATCCTGTACGCCCACAACACTGCATATAACTCCTCGACCCATCTTCCTTTTGCCTCCTCAAGCCTCTTATTAATCCCATCTAGGATTGTCCTGTTCGTAACTTCGGTTTGCCCATTGGCCTGAGGTCGGCCTGGGGTGGAGAAAAATTGTTTGATACTTACCCTCTCACAGTACTTCTGCAGAGAGGCATTCTTGAACTAGGTCCCGTTATCCGAGATGAGGGTGTTGGGTAGACCATATCTGCATATCACATTCTTCCAGATGAACTGGAAGGTCTTCTGCTCCATGATCGTGACCATTGGTTCGGCCTCTACCCACTTTGAAAAGTAGTCAATTGTTACGATGAGGAACCGATAGTTATTGACTGCCCTCGGTAAGGGTCCTACCAGGTCAATCCCCCACACTGCAAACGGCCATGGGGATGTAATGGAAGTAAGGGGTTGATGAGGTTGGTGAGGGATGGTAACAAATCTTTGGCATTTATCACACTTCTTAATATATGCCGCAGCATCTTTCCCCAAGGTCGGCCACCAGTAGCCTTGGGTGATCACCCTCTTTGCCAAGGATCTACCCCCAATGTGGCTTGAGCACAACCCTTCATGCACATTTTGCAAAATAGAAGGGACTTCTGAGGGATGCACACACCTAAGTAAGGGGAGCAGAAACCCCTTTTTGTACAGCGTGTCTCCGATGACAGTGAACTTTGAAGCCCTGTATCTCAGCTTCTTCCTCTCTTGGCTTGCTTCTGGCATCTCTCCCCCTTTAATGTATCTGATCACAGGATCCATCCATGAAGGTTCTTGAGAAACATTCATGCAAATGCCAAGTGTTCCCTCGACGTCTTCGATAGTTGGTCGAAGCAAGATTTCTACCGGGACTGTCCTCCTTATGTCTGTCCTAGTAGCTGAGGCCAACCTTGCAAGGGCGTCAGCACGGCCATTGTCGAGCCTAGGTATCCTCTTGAATTTCACTTCTTTAAAGTTTTTCAGCAATGACCTCACCTTCTCAAGATACCTAGCCATCCTCTCGTCTTTGGCCTCATAGGCTCCTAGTATCTGATTCACCACCAGCCTTGAATCACTGTGAACCAAAATTTGGCCGACACTAAGAGATTTGGCCAAGGAAAGGCCAGCTATCAAGGCCTCATACTCAGCCTCATTGTTGGAGGCTTTGAAATTGAACCTCAGGGCGTACTCGATGTCTGTGCCGTCGGGTGCTGATACTATCAATCCAGCTCCGCTCCCGCTTTCGCAAGAGGACCCGTCGACGAAGAGACTCCACACAGCATGTTCTTCCGAGAAATTTCCCTCGATGAGTGACCCTTGTCTAAAAAGGTATCTTCCCTCTTCATTTTTAGCCACCTTTCTTCTAGCGGTGCTTGTCTCAGCCTTATCTGCAGGAGGGTCGGTGAGCCTACCTTGCTGGGTATCTGTCTGTCTTAGACCCTCACCCTCGGCCATATCACTCTCCCAAGTAAATTCAGCCACGAAATCTGCCAATGCCTGCCCCATAATGGTTGTCTTAGGCTGATACACAATATCGAACTCCCCCAGCTCTATAGCCCAGGTCATTAGCCTTCCTGATTTTCAGGCTTGTGTAGGACCTGCCTAAGAGTAGAGTCAGTAAGGATGACCATAGTATGGGACTGGAAGTACGGTTTCATCTTCCTTGAGGCATGGATAAAGGCATAGGCCAACTTTTCCATCCTCGGGTATCTTTGCTCTGCCCCCTGGAGTGCCTTGCTGTTAAAATATACAGGCTTCTGTATACCATCCTCGTCTCTCACAATGGTTGCGCTGATGGCAGACTCTGAGACGGCGAGGTACACGTAAAGTTGTTCACCTTGCACGGGTCGTGACAGCAGCAAGGGAGACCCTAAGTATGATTTTAGCTCCTTGAAAGCCTCATCACACTCTTCACTCCATTCAAAGGCCTTCCTGAGGATCTTGAAGAATGGTAGACACCTGTCTGTAGCCCTTGACACAAATCTGTTCAAGGCAGCCACTCTCCCTGTGAGCCTCTGAACGTCTTTAATGGACGTGGGGGTCTTCATCTCAATAAGGGCCTTTATCTTTTCAGGATTGGCCTCGATGCCTCTTTGATTGACAATGAACCCCAAAAATTTCCCTGCTCCGACCCCAAAGACACACTTGGCCGGATTAAGCTTCATCTGGTACTTGTCCATCGTATTAAAGGTCCTCTCCAGGTCTGCCACATGATCCTCTTCTTTCAAACTCTTGGTCAGCATGTCATCCACGTAGACCTCCATAGACTTCCCAATTTGGTCTTCGAACATTTTATTTACGAGGCGCTGGTACGTTGCCCCCGCATTTTTTAGACCGAAGGGCATGACCCTATAGCAGTATGTACCCTTGTCAGTGATGAAGGCAGTCCTCTCCGAGTCTTCAGGGTTCATGAAGATCTGGTTGTATCCTGAGTAGGCATCCATAAAACTCATGAGCTCGTGGCCTGCAGTAGCGTCTACCATCTGGTCAATGCGGGGGAGAGGGAAGCTATCTTTGGGGCAGTGCTTGTTGAGGTCTGTGAAGTCCACACACATCCGCCACTTCCCGTTGGCCTTTGGGACAATGACTGCGTTGGACATCCACTCAGGGTAGATGAACTCTCTGATAAATTCAGCGTCCTCTAGCTTTTTGACCTCATCCCTGATGACCTCGTACTTCTCTCTAGAGTAAATCCTCCTCTTCTGCTTTACCGGCTTCACTCCCTCTACCACATTGAGCTTGTGGCACATGATTTCAGGGTCGATCCCCGGCATATCTACATGACTCCACGCGAAGACGCTTCGTCTTCTCCTCAACAGCTTAATGAGGTATTCCTTGATGTTGGGCCTCAGAGACTTGCCAACTTGGATGGTTTTTCCCGTGTCATCCTCATCGAGGATGATGGGTTCTACCTCCTCAGCGGCCTCTCCTTTCTTGAGCTTCGTCTCGTCCCTGGGGTCTAGGGTATCAATATTGTAAGTGGCTGTAGCCCTCTTGAGTGCCTCCCTTTCTTCGGCGGAGTTGTAGTAGCACTCTCGCGCTGTCGTCTGGTCTCCCTGAACCTCCCCCACCCCGTATGGGGTAGGGAATTTAATCATCTGGTGGACCGTAGATGGCACGGCCTCGAACCCTTTGAGGGCCACCCGCCCCAATATGATATTATAGGCTGAAAACACATGCTCATCCATTACAAAGAAACTGACCTTCCTGGTGAGCCATCTCGGCCACTCGTCCCCCATCCTAACATCAGCCTCGTACACTCCAAGGGGGTGAACTTTTTCCCCATTGAATCCAATCAACGGATGATGGTACGGGACGAGTCTAGCACGGCTGAGACCTAAGGCCTTGAAGCATGGCCAAACATTACATCTGCAGATGAGCCCCCATCCACCAGGATCCTCGGCACCTCACACCCATGAACCCTGGTCGTGATGACGAGCGGGTCATCATGCGGGGCTAAGAGGCCTTTGAAGTCCATTCGTGAGAACCCTACTATCAGTGTGTCCATGTCCATCTTCTTCCTCTTTTCTGGCTTGGCCTCCAGAGATGTCGAGTGGACAGTCTTCGTCACTGCCCAGGCTTCTGCTACGTGAGCCTTCCTATCTGCGACTTCCGATCCTCCTCCTGCCAGACCCCCAGAGATCATTCCCACTCCGAGCGAGATCGTATTAAGCCTCTTGACGAGGCCCTGATCGTCTCTCGGCGGGAGGTTAGGGTCGTCCTCATCATCAGAAGGGTCGTCCCCTCTTTTTTGAGGACCCTCTCTACATACATCGACTCGCTTTTTTCTGGGGTCGTCCCCTCGGCCCCTCTTGAAGGCGCCTCTATCGACGTATTTTCTGAGCTTCCCTTCTTTCAGCATCTTCTCAATCTCATCTTTCAGAGCAAAGCATTTGTCTATCACGTGACCGTGGTCTTGATGAAATTCACACCACAGGTTCTTATTTCTCTTGCCAGGTGCTGCCCTTAGCTTCTCAGGCCACTTCAGGGATTGGTCACTCTTTATCTCATTGAGAATTTGCTCACAGCTGACCGTCAGAGGGGTGTAACCAGCAAACTTGTCGTCTGTGGACCTCTTCTTCCCCTCTTTGTTCTTCTTAGGGCACTTACCCCCACCAGTACCTCCCTTCTCGTCTTCATTTTTTGCGGCCATCGCCTCTTCGGCGTTCATCACCTTTCCTGCTGTCGACAGCAATTCGGCCATCGTCCTCGGAGGGTCTTCAGCAAGCTTCCATAATAGCTTCCCCTTTTGGAGTCCTCCGATCAGGGCTGTCATAGCTATGCTCTCCTCATAGTCTTCCACCTCCAGCTTCTCCTTATTGAATCTGGCTATGTAGTCCCTCAAATTCTCATTCTTCCCCTGCTTGACATAGAGCAGGTGGTTGTTCTTCTTCTGTGGCCTTACTCCAAAGCAAAAGTTGTGGATGAACCGGTCTGCCAACTGCTTAAAGTTTTCAATGGAATTTTTTGGAAGAGATGTGTACCAAACGTGTGCAGCCCCCGTCAGGGTTCCAGAGAAGGCACGACATCTCATCTGAGATAGAGTATATGTCTGCTGCTGATTGATACATCTCAACATGGTGGACATGGTTGGTGCTCCCATCGTATCTTGGGGTGACCACAGGTGGCTTGAACCTTGATGGCGTAGGGAAGTCGACTATCTTTGCCACAAAGGGTGAGCCTATGGTATATCCCTTCTGAAGGGTATCTCGGCTCTTCAATATATCACCTATCTTATTCTCTAGCCGCTGGATTGAGTCATTCCAGGGCCTCACAGGGTCGGCATGGCCGATGTTATCCTCAACCGCCTCTTGAAGGTGGACGGAGGGTTCTGCTGCAGCAGGCCTGTGTCGGCTGTTCACTTCCCTTTGGCTGTCATCCTGCCCCTGGGGTCGGCCATCTGCTGCCTCCTGCCTGGACCACACAGCACTTCTTGACCTGGATAACTAATCCCGCAGGTCATTTACTGGGCCTAGCCTCTCAAAGGCTGACCCTCTGCTCAAGCGATCAAAAGCAGAGCCTCTCAGGCGATCATCAGGGTTTGGTCTCACGCCCTTTCCTCTACTATCCTGGAGAGGTCGCACAGTGTTGTTGGAGACCTCATACGGTTCCCATCATTCAATTGGGGCCTCCTCTCCCTCCAGATCGTCATACCTGTCTTCAGGGCAAGGGTTTCCTTGCCTCCCCAGGCGTAAACGCCTGGGGTCAGCAACATCCCTACGCCGCCGAGGGGGTGGCAGGTCTTTGCGTGGTGCCTGGGGTGGTCCCCTGGCCTCATGCTGCCCTGGAGCTGTTGCCGGAGTAATCATCTCAGGTGAAACCCCTGGTGCTCTCAGTATGTTCTGGCTTAGAGCTGTGAACTGCTCCTGCATCATCCGCTGGCTTGCCGCCAGAGACTTTAGGGCTGCCGCCACATCAGCCATCTCAGATTGGGGTGGCGGCTGACTGGAACTGGGTCTTCCCCCCTCATCCGGTGGGGGAAGTGGTGGCGGTGGCATCTCAGGTGCCATGTGTTTGAGCTATGAAAAGTTAAACTGAAGAAAATACTGGAGAGCTTGAGAACCTTAGTGGGTCTCTTTCAATGGTGTAACACCTCCTCTCAGGGGGAGTGTTGGATCACCACCAGAGTGCCCGGTGAGGTCAAGCTGTACAAAGGAAGAGATGTCTTCTCGTTTCCGACAAACGGCGCCAAACTGATGATGCTGAGATTTAGCACCACCGGATAAGTGATAATGAGCTCAAACAGTAGCAGCCATGGCTGCTATAGAGATGTATGAGTGTATAAGTATGCAAGTGTGTAGAAGGGGATGAGTATAAGAGGAAATAAGACAATGATGTAGAGTGGTTCAGCCAATTTGGCCTACATCCACTGTGAGTGTGTGATCCACTAAGTATGGGCACTAATGGCCTTGGATACAATGCACATAACCCTCTCTCTCTCTACTGTGTGTGTACAAGCAGAGTTTTAGCTAGGGCTACTGTTCATGGATCGATCCCCTGTAGGTTTGTAGATGACAAGTATATATAGGTCTTGGGGGGTGTAGTGTACCCCCCAAGTAAGCATGGTGCATATGAATAGTGATCTAGCCAATCCCCTGTTGACACCTGTAGATGCCAAATGATGACATAATATTCCCTCACGTGAGGGTGTGATTCTGTTATAACGGTCTGCCACGTGTCATATGAGCCTGACGCGCACTGTTCCACGCGTCTCCCAAACGACGCGCCATCATGATATCACCCTCGGCCTATGAGCCGAGGCCGAGGGCAAAGTTTCTTCCAGTAGTGAACCTGGCTTAATTCTGGCCTTGTACTGTCGTACCCTCGTAGTGTCGTCCGGAGCCTGGTAGAGGGTCATACCCTCGTAGGGTCGTCTGGAGCCTGGGGAAGGGTCGGCCACTCGTAGGGTCGTCTGGGCCTGGTGGAGGGTCGGCCACTCGTAGGGTCGTCTACCAGCTGGAGCCTGGTGAAGGGTCGGCCCCTCGTAGGGTCGTCCGTTTTGGAGATAATCTTCAGCCAGGCCAAGGATATAAACGGGTATATCAATATGTCCTCTTATTTCAAGTTTCCACCTCCTCAGAACAAATCATTTTAGCTAGCTCTAGCTCATACTCCACAACCACATGGTAACCCACCTTCAATGTAAAAAACTCCCACATTTTCATTACCCTTAATCGCATGGGAGTTTAATCATATATATCAACTTTGTTGGTATATAAGCGTAACGTAAGTTCACCTTCTCACTACAATCAACCACAGTCGTCATCACAATGTCTTAACATGATAAGACATAAAAACTTCTTTACATAGGTTCACTCAATCATATGAAGGCACCCTATAGACTTCAATCGTCATCGCCACTCATAACAACATCGGTAGAACCCAAAGCTATGACAGGTTCCTTCAATAATTCAATTCTTTTTGTCTCAAAATCAACTTAGCGTGAAACATATCAACTACATGTACGTGTGAAAATCTAAAAATTACGGATCTTACTATAATCACAATAACACATAATTATCTTTAAAATTTTAGCGAGCGCCTTTGTCCAACCACGCGTTCGATCCTCAACCACTTACTCACAAAGGTCTTCTTTATTTTTCTCTTTTATGATCCAATGCTCCTCGAGTCTTGCCAATACCTAAACGGTAATGAATATTATAATAACAGGTGATATTCCATTACCTAACCTCGTCTCAGCCTGAGACAGAGTCAACCGAAGCCGACCTCACAGAGCATCCTCATATGAGTTATCTCGAATAACGAGCACAATCTATCTCAGCCAGTGCATCTTGTCTCGGCCTCTGGCCGACACAACAGGTATCTTATCTTTCCTGGCGACCCACCTCATATAGATCATAAAGGCCGAGACCTCTTAGGCCGATATTCTCTATTCTCAGACTGATGTTGGTCAGTCGATACTACACTTGGCAATAATCAACATGTGATTCAGTAATGCTATAGTCGTCTCGTACTTGGCCAAGCCAATAATTTGACCTCACCAAGGCACTCTTGACATCTATTAGAGCGCGTGAAATGGGGAATGAATGGGAGAGTACACGTGGGATGTAAGACCCACGTCAGCCAAACTGTTGTAACAACATCATCCACACATATAGAGAATATATTTTAATCATTACTTGCATGCACAAAGGACATATGTCATTACAATATTGGGCGTTGGATATTATGCGTGACTACTGCATGCCTTGGGTACGTATGATACCACCCTAGACATATAAATAGTTATCTTCTACCTCATTGTAAAGGATTTATTATGCTCAACCCTAGAAAAACTATGTCAAAATACACAATAGAGAGAGATAAGTTTGAGTGTTGTATTTAAAGGCCATTAGTGCCCTTATTCTAGTGAAAACCACCATTCACACTGTACAATGGATGTAAGCCCCGATCGAACCACTTATCTTTTATATTATCCTCTCATTTGCCTCATCTCTTTCTATATTTACATATTTTTTTTACCCCATTATTGTGCTAGTTTGAGCTCTCTTATCACACTAACTTGGTGGTGCCAATTCTGGTATCATCAATCTGACACTGTCTGTAGGAACTAGATAGACATATTCTTCCCTTTTTTGTTTATGCTCCACCGAGTTCTCTGGTGGTGGTCCAATATCATCCTTGGCTAAGCTTGAACCACCATTAAATGAGCTCTGGTTTGAGTTTTAGCTTATTTTCTACTCTTCTATCTCACTTCTACTACGTTACTGGTTTTTTTTAATCACTGGAACTCTTCAATGGCATCAGATCCTCCTACTATTGCTACTTTTAGCTCCTTAATAGGAACTAGATAGCCATATTATTCCCTTTTTTTTTTATTTCTGCTCCATCGAATTCTCTGGTCGTGCTCCAATATCATCCAGCCAAGCCCCGCCTCAGTAAAAAATAAATGAGGTGGCAGAATCTCTATGCTCCTTAGTAGACAGTCGGCGACAAATGTAAGCAACTATTGCTACTTTTAGCCAAAACATGGTGGCTAGACCTGTTAGTGCCAGAGAGGAGATGATAACTCCGGCCTTCAGAGAAAGTGTCTCAGATTCAATGGCTAGGGGACCACCCCAGGCCCCACTGAAGGATTTTCCTCCTCAACAAAGGTGTAAGGACATGGCCAAGCTCGGGTGTTTACGCTTGGGCAGGCCAGGCCATGAATGCCCTAATGATGAGGATGAGCAGTATGATGAAGAGGATTACATGAACTATTGGGAATCTTATTAGATTTTTAAAGGCACTGTGTGACCCATTCAGGATAGCTAAGGAGGCAGTGGAAGGTCGAGCCGAGAGTGTAGTCCAAGGGCATCATCTCATGGTAGATTAAGTAGGGGGTCAACCTTTAATAAGCTTGGACCAGCAGTAGGCTACCTAAGAAATTTCCTCTCTAGATCTAGACGTATAGTTGGTTCCAAGAGGAATGACAAATGTGATGACCATCGACCTCCTCATGGCTAAGATGAGGAGCAGTGAGAGGTGAATAAACGACAAACAACGGTTTCCAAAAAGTCATCGGTTCATCCATATGGAAGAAAAGGGGTTGGAGATAATATGGCATAGGCTGAGGTTATAGGTATGATCGAGAGACCCTGGCATGATTTTATTCAAAGGCTGAAGGATAAGATTGGGGATATTTTGAAGATCAGAGACCCCTTATAGAGGAGATACAATGAAGTCTCCCCATTTATGACAAAGATTATGAGTTATCCTACCCCGGCTAAGTTCAAGCCACCATTGGTGACTCCAAAGTACGATGGGAGCACTAATCTAGTCCACTATGTGGAGATGTATCAATCAACTGATGATATTTATTCAGTCTCTGACGAGATGAGATGTCATGCCTTCTCAAGCACCCTGACCGAAGCATCTTATATATGGTTTACCTCTCTCCCTAAAAACTCAATTGAGAATTTTAAATAGCGTACAGAAAGGTTTATACATAATTTTTTCTTTGGGGTGAGGCCCTAGAAGAAGACGACCCACCTGTTGTATGTGAAGCAGGTGAAGAATGAAAGTTTGAGAGAGTACATAGCGAGGTTTAACACGAAAAAATTAGAGGTTAAGGATTATGAAGAGATTATTTCCATGACCAGCCTGATGGGAGGTTTATAGAAAGGAAAGTTACTTTGGAAGCATAAAGAGGATCCTCCAAAGTCTATGGATGAACTCCTGGATACGACCGGGAAGGTCCTGAATGCGTAGGAAATAATGGCTGCCAAAGGTGAAGATGATAAGGGGACAAGCAGTAGGGGTAAGTTCCATAAAAAGAATAAGGACGGTAAGAAAATGTCAGCGAATGACAAGTTTGTAGACTACACCCCTTTGACTGTCAGTTGTGAGCACATTTTGAATGAGATCACGGATGATCGGTTTCTGAAGTGGCCTAAGAAGTTGAAGGTTCCTCCTTGTAAGAGGAGTAGAAACGTGTGGTGTGAATTTCACCAAGACCATGTCCATACGACCAACAACTATTTTTCTCTCAAGGACGAGATTGAGAGAATGTTGAAAGCTGGTAAGCTGAGAAAGTATGTTGACATCGAAAGAGGAGGAACGACAAGTGCAAGCCTGATGCCCCAGTAAGTCGAAATGGTGATGACTCAAATGATAATGGTAAAATAGGCCCAGACTAACCTCCCCCAATTACTGATCTTAAAGGTCGACTTCATATAATCTCTCTTAGGGTTAAGATGATTTTTGAAGGACTAGATGGAGGAGGAAAAGAGATTGCCAAAAGAAAGGCTCATGTAGAAAAGGCCAAGGCTCTCCCTTCAAAACCCAAGGAAATGCATTGATAATACACAAATATTGTGTATTTCATCCCTTGAACCTATGCATTTTATCCCCCTCGAGTATCTTATTCCTTGTATTTATACTCGTTAACCAGACATCCTCAAATTTCTATGTTAACATGCTTTGCAGGGGTTAATTGAACTTTTATAGGTATTTGGATGCTAAGTATGGAATTTGGATGCATTCCAACTAATTTCCGTACACAATCGCACGTTCAAGGGCATTTTAGTCATTACACAACTTGGTCACCTGGCCCAACATCTGCACGAAAGTTGTATCCCTCCTCACAATCTTCGCATGACCGCGAACGGTGCACGATTCTGAGTTCGAACGAAGAAGTTACAACACTTTTGGCAGAAGAGAAAAACAAAGAAACCAAATGAGGGGAGAAGAGAAGGAAAAGAAAGGCAGCGGGCTCAGACCTACTTGATCGATCGATTGATCAAAAGGATCGATTGATCGATCCTGCTTTATTTCTGAAATCGTGGGAGATAGTGGGCTAATTTCTGATCGATCGATCAATCGATCGATCCCCTATTTTCTGCAGATGTTTTCCATTTTCTTTTATTTTTTCTTTTCTTTTCAAATTTAATTCCAACTTACTATATAACCCATTTTTGTGTAGTATTTAGATATAATTCATTTTAGGTTAGATTATCTTAGGGTTTGGGAGGTTTGGAGAGTTCTTCTTCATTTCTTCTTGGTTTGACACCCATTTGGGTTTGTAAGTTGACTATTCATCTTCCATCTCCATTAATATAGTTTGTATTTCTTTATTTTCTTTCTTTGTAATTAATTTACTTAATTTCTAATTTAGTTTTCTTGCTTTATTTCCGTGATTTGTAGTATGGTTTTATTGCGTTTATTTATCTCTTTTCTTTACCGCTTTTTTAATATGCTTTTGAGCTAATTTAGTCTAGGTTGTGTCGGGTTGAAGTCACTCTGGTTGATGTGTTGCTTTGCTTTGGTGATGGTGTTTACGGGTCTATTTCGGGTGCGTTGTCCTAGTTATTACGCCTAGAAGATTTGACGGGGCATCTCATGTATGCTCCGTGCTTACGACCTTGCGTGCGTAATTTTTGGGGTATTTGTTGACACCAAAATCTTATTAGGCTTTATGCGAATTTAGGGGTGTGACAGCTCTTGATTTAATTAACTGTCGAAACGAGATGCATTCGTAATAACTCGTCGACCCATGTAATCATTTTATACTAATTAACTCGGGCGAGGTATGTTCGACGCAACCTATAGTTTTTACCAGTTTTATTAATCTAGTTTAAATACACACCTAGGTTAATATTTCCCTTTTATGCATCTTTCCTTTTCAGTTTGTAATTATCTTTTACACTTTTATTGAGAAGTATTAAATCCTATAAATTCTAGCAACTCGTCTCTGTGGATTTTTGATACCCGGACTTGGCCGCTATACTCACCCGTTGAGTGTAGTCATAAGTTTAGGTTTTTGTATAGTGCAGGTGAGCCGAATTCAAAATGACCAGTGCGTAGGTGACTCTCGCACCATGGCGAAACCCCTGCCTATCAAATGGCGTCATTGCCGGGGACTAGTTTATTTTAGAATTTATTTGATTTAATATTCCGTAGTATTTTCTTTCTATTTGTATTATTTGTTAACATTTTTTGCAGGAATTCTACATTTGAGCGCCAAGAAAGGCTTGAATTTTTCGCGCGCGCATCTACTTTGTGGAATTCACCACTTCGAGCCATTTTGGGGTAAGCATGTCTTATTCCAATTCTTTCGGTAATCATTATTATAATTCTCAAAATTCCCATAATCCTATGACTTTCGGTCAATACTTAGAGTCCCAAAAATTTGCAAATTCAAAATTGACTTTGGGCGAGTATAACGAAAGTCAAAACTTAGGTTATTGGAATTTTGATAATGATGATAATGATTTTGGGACTATAATTCCTTATAATAGGAATTTTGAAATGAATTGCAATAGTTTTCAAAATTCCTATAATAATGAGTTTAAGTTTAAGTCCAATGGTAATTTTCAAAGTTCGCATTTTTAAGGATCCGCACCTCGACCTATGACATTCGGTGAGGGCTTGCGCATGCTTGAAAATGAGAAACTTGAAAATCGTTATCAGGAAGAAAATCGTTGTTGGGAACATGAGTTGGATTTATTATTTGAATCCGACGACGATTTTTCTTCCAAGACTTTTAAAGTCGAGGAATGTTTTGAACCAAATGAGGACTTTATGCCTACTTTGGAACAAACCATTGTTGACTTGGCCCATTGCATAATAGATATTGAAAGTGAGGATGAAAATGAACGTAATATCCATTTGCAATGAAATGATTTCTTCTTTGTCCCCCAAAGAAGAACATTTCATTGAAAATGATCTTATTTCCTTCAAAACTCAATCTTCAAGCGATGATGATTCATCTATTGATTTTGAATTTCTTTCCTCCCCATTTTCATTCTCTGTTATCACACCGTCACAAGTACCCAATGATTCGGTTTCAAACTTTAATGTTTTAAACCTTTTCGCCGATGAGGAGTACTTGCTCGAGTCGCCATCCACGATTGCATCTTTGCCTTTGTGTGCGCCACCTCCCATTCTAACTTCAAAATCCTTGGGAGGATATTCATCTTTTCTCGGTCGTCCCTCCAAAAATTTTAATTGGGGATGGTTCATTTCTTTTGCCTTACACATGCCTTCCGTTGCTCAAACGGAATTCATATTTTTTGAAAGGCATGCTTGAGAATGAGGGTACGCCGGTTACCCTCCAAAGTCAAATTGTTGTCATGGTGGACCCTCAACTATTTAGACTTCTAGTGTACAGTTAATGTGAAGCCAAAATAGTAGGTTGTAAACAGTTAGCTTTTTATTATTTATTTCTTTAGTTTTTCTTTCCTTTTTATTTAGCCTAGTGTAATTAGTTAAATTTTTGTTATTTGTTTTTGCTATGCTCTATACTAACTTGTTTTGTAGATTCTTTGGACTTGTTCTTATGGGGATCGCTCCAATTTTGGGTAATATCGCTATTTTCCTCTCTTTAACTTAGTTCTTAATTCACATTGAGGACAATGCCAGGTTTTAAGTTAGGGGGTGTGGGATGTTCTATCCATTTCTTTATTTACTCCATGTTTTTGCTCACACGTTAGTTACTTGGTATGCTTTTCTTAGAAAAATTCAAAAAGATTTTCTTTCTTTTTTCTCCTTTTTTGGGCATTTTGCCTTTGTTTCCGATGATAAATTTCAATAATTGCCCGATCCAATTGACAACCCAATGATGCATGTTCTTGATTTTAGAAGTTATTAAACTTTAGTCCTAATTATGATATTATGAATAACTTCATGAATTAAATTTTAATCCCATTAGCACATGCATTTTTCTTATTTTATTAATTTGGTTTAAGATTTTTATAACTCGGTAATCTTTTGTTGCATTGTATATATTTACACCGAGTAAGCTTTGTACCTTTCGTCATTTGTGAGTGTTATACACTTTTCTTTCCTCTTTGAAAACGTTAAATTCGTCAGTAATCTCTCTATTCTTTCATTTGATCATTCATTAAATGAGTTCGTATATGAAATGCATTACTTGAGCATGGTTTTCAAAGTTTGTTTTGACTCGAGAATTGCGTAAACTTTATGAAATGATCGTAGGCCATCCTTTTTATATCACCTATATTAGCCTTGACCTCACCTTATATATTTCCCCTCGTCAACCTCTTTAAGCCTTAATATAGCCTTTCGTTTCGTAACCCCAAATCCTATAACTAACTCCACATTGGAGTTTTATACCATACTTATACACCTTCCATACCTTTGTTTGGAATGTTACTTGGGATTGAATGATGTTCTTGTTATGTGGTTGCAATTTAGGCATATGAGAGTGAGAAAAGTAAAGAAAAGAGAGATGTGAAAAAAGATGAAAAAGAGAAAACAAACAAAAAAGCAAAAGAAAACAAAAGAAAACATGAGAAAAAGAAGAAAAGAAAAAGAAATAGGAAGTTTGTATATGTGATGTATATAGTTCAATAAGCTTTGATTACTCTCCAATTGTTATATCCAATGCTTGTTTGGAATTTGGTTTCCAATTTTGATATTGCCCGCATTCTTCCCATTATTCCAAGTTTTCATCTCCGAACACTTTGAATCCGTACATACATATCCTTCGTTTTGTACCCTAGCCTAGCCTACATTACAACCCCACCAAGTCCTATGTGATCTTAGGTTGATTTAATTCAAAGGTTGAAATAGTTTTAATAATTAGTGAAAATGCATTTCGGTCCTTTAATGTGCGGTATCTTTCATTGAGATTACAATTTTTCATTTTATATATAGCGTTCTTCATTTGTGACATGTGTGTGGCCTAGTGTCCATTTACATTTACTCATTATGCCCGCATGTCCCATGTGTTAGCTCCCTGTTTTGAGTGAATTCACTTGATGAGTGTAATGCCCGTGAGGATTGAATATATGCTTGCTTTATTTAGTATCCGATTTATTTAAGTTTTTTCCAAATCACACTTTTCATGTGCTCTCTCCCCTCCCACATTTTTTAAGGTTTCAATTCTATGAGGTGCATTCTATAATGTTAATGATTCAGACTATTGTGTGAATTAGTTCACTTTGCTAATAACGTGTATGAAATCCTTTTCATTATTGATCGGGCTTATCGCATGTTGTTTTGGACATATTTTGAGGAAACCATATGATGTTTGTGGGTTTCATCCCAGAAAACCATCACGAGATGACGCTCGTCCACTAGGGTAACCTAGGGGTTTAACGGCTTATTGCATACACTAAATGCAATCGAATCGTCCGCGAAAGTGTCCTTATGCTTTTATGCCATACTTTTGTACTATCTCTTGCTTTTGGTTTGCTTATAGTTCTTGTTGCATCTTATTTCATTGCTATGGACTAGCAATGTGTAAGTTAGGGGGTGTGATAATACGCAAATATTGCGTATTTCATCCCTCGAGCCTACGCATTTTAGCCCCCTCAGGTATCTTATTCCCAGTATTTATGCTCTTAACTAGACAACCTCATATTTCTATGTTAACATGCTTTGCAGGGGTTAATTGAGCTTTTATAGGTATTTGGATGCTAAGCATGGAATTTGGATGCATTTCGGCTAATTTTCGTATGCAATTGCACGTTTAAGGGAATTTTAGTCATTTCACAGCTAGGGCACCTGGCCTAACATCACGGAAGTTGTATCCCTCCTCGCAAGCTTCGTGTGGTTGCGAACGGTACGCGATTCCGAGTCTGAACGAAGAAGTTAGGACACTTTTTGCAGAAGAGAAAAATAAAGAAACCAAATGAGGGGAGAAGAGAAGGAAAAGAAAGGCAGGGGGATCAGACCTTCTTGATCGATCGATCTATTCCTCCTTATTTCTGAAATCATGGGATACAGTGGGCTAATTTCTGATCGATCGATCGATCATAGGGATCGATCGATCGATCCCCTGTTTTCTGTAGATATTTTCCATTTTCTTTTCTTTTCTTTTTCCTTTTCTTTTCTAATTTAATTCCAACTTCATTTATAACCCATTTTTGTGTAATAGTTAGATATAATTCATTTTAGGTTAGAATAGCTTAGGGTTTGGGGGGTTTGGAGAGTTTTTCTTCATTTCTTCTTGGTTTGACACCCATTTGGGTTTGTAAGTTGATTATTCATCTTCCCTCTCCATTAATATAGTTTGTATTTCCTTACTTTCTTGCTTTGCAGTTAATTTACTTGCACTCTAATTTAGTTTTCTTGCTTTATTTCCATGCTTTGTAGCGTAGTTTTATTGCGTTTATTTATCGCTTTCCCTTAGCATGTTTTTAATATGCTTTCTAGATAATTTAGTCTAGGTTGTGTCGGATTGAACTCACTCGGGTTGACGTGTTTCTTTGCTTTGCTTTGGTGATGGGGTTTGCGGGTCTATTTCGGATGCGTTGTCCTAGTTATTATGCCCAGGAGATTTGACGGGGCATATCATGTATGCTCCATGCTTATGACCTTGCGTGCGTAATTTCTGGAGTAGTTGTTGACGCCAAAATCTTATTAGGCTTTTATGTGAATTTAGGGGTGTGACAACTCTTGATTTAATTAACTATAAAAACGAGACGCATTCGTAATAACTCGTCGACCCATGTAACCATTTTATACTAATTATCTCGGGTGAGGGATATTCGACGCAACCTATAGTTTTTATCACTTTTGTTAATCTAGTTTAAATACACGCCTAGTTAATATTTACCTTTTATGCATATTTTCCTTTTTAGTTTGTAATTATCTTTTACACTTTTATTGAGAAGTATTAAATCCTATAAATTCTAGTAACTCATCTCTGTGGATTTTCGATACCCGAACTTGGCCGCAATACTCACCTGTTGAGTGTAGTCATAAGTTTAGGTTTTTGTATAGTGCAGGTGAGCATAATTCAAAACGATCGGCGCATAGGTGACTCTCGCGTCGCGGCAAAACCCCTACCTATCATGCATTCTGCAGCAATAGAGCTGAAGAAGGTAAAAAGAAATAATGTTAATATGAATACTTTAATTATGGGTTTTTCTAGACTAGATATCAATGGGATTCTAGCCCCGTATGATGACCCTTTGGTTACCACCACTCTGGTGCATGGTTATGAGGTTTCGAGGATTTTGGTGGACTACGAAAGTTTGGCTGACGTTATGTTTTGGGACTAAAGGCTTAGGTGTGAGAAAGAAGAGGCTAGTTTCGCATCATCAACCTCTTATTGGGTTCTATAGACACCCCATTCTAGCACCCCCCTAACCTCTCCTTAGATCCCTAGCACCTCCCTTCATCACTACAAACATAAGTCACACCCCGGGTACTGACCTAGAAGCCATCGGGCACTCCCAAGGTCCACTTGACCAAAATTCAAACTCTTTAGCTCGACCAATACTGGATGAATTTTCAAAGGGCGCTGAAACCCCTTTCTAACGGTCCATCCTGTGTGTGATTCTGACTTACGGTGCGGATGAACGACCCGTTTTCCCCCAAAACCTGACCTAAAGGCCACCAGATGCTCCCGGGATCCATTTGACCAAAGTCAACTCTTCAGCTCGACTGAGACTAAATTAATCTTCAAAGGTCACTAAAACCCCTTTCCAACGGTCCATCCTATGTGCGACTCTAACAAATGATACGGACGAATGATTCATTTTACTTCGAAAGGCCACCGGATGCTTCCAGGCCCCGGTTGACCAAAGTCAACTCCCAAAACCAATTCTAACTCTTTGGAATGTCTAATTACATTTCATAACCTTTCCAACGGTCCGCTTCGTGTGTGATTCTGACTTACCATGCGGATGAACGATCCATTTGCGTCCGACGATCCCCCATCCAAAGGACCGATGAACGTTTTCAAGACACATTTATCCCAAAGAAAACTCCCGAACCTGGGAACAGTCCAAAGAAATTTTGAAGGTCTCTGAAGTACCTTTTCATCGGTTCATCCCATGCATGATTCGAATCAACGGTTTACATTTTATGATCGTTTTTTAAAAGGAACCTGAAAGAGACTGCCAAACGGCACGTTCCAAATCCTGCCAATCGACGGTGTGCCTAAACACACTTGTCAATTAGCAGGGCTAGGCTTATGCCAATCGTTAATGCCCTTGGCCTATAAAAAGGAGGGCCTGACCTCATTACAAGGGGGACCCAAGATCTGAAATCCATCACTCTCAGCGAACTCAGAAAACCTGTCTCGAAGTCAGCATGATTTCCACATCCAAATTATTTTCCAACATTCACTTTTCATCATCTTTTTCATTAAACTTGGTGAATTAACTAACCTTCATCATCACCCAAGTGCAAGGGTTGCTCTCCAACATTCAAGATCATGCTCAATATCTTCAAGAAGGTCCAACTTTCTCAACTCTCTCGTCAAATTCTCCTAAATTCGCATTAACTTATTTTATTACATAGCACTTTTATTCTCTCCATATCACATATTCTAATATACTTTTTATTTAGGATTATTGCACATCTCTTATTTTCATATAAATAAAATCCAAAAAAATAAGAAAAAGAGGGTTTGCTCATAAATTCCAAACGGGAATTCTCACACTTTTATCACACTTTTCCCATAACTAAAACACTTTTTTACACACATACACATATAAGAGAAGTCCCCGGTTGGATTTATGGGTTAAACCCCACCCCTCGTTTTGTATGAGAACTATGTGGATTTTGATGTCTCTATAGGCTACATAGGCGTCTCGGGGTAAAACCCGAGACTCGAGTCCTATTTTTTCTATTTTTTATTTTTCTAATTTTTTAACTTAATTCCCTTAGATTCTATATATTTACATCTACATATATTTTTTCTTAGTGGCGTATTATTCCACATGCGTTATCATTCCATTATAAGGATCAACGCAAGGATAATCGTGTAAATCCTACTTTCTAATACTACTTTTAGGAACATTCCTATAGATGACTCGCTTTATCTCTTCCATGATACAAATCGATGATTCCTATCTCCACTACATATACACATGCACACATATCACGGGGAAATAGAGGAAAATAACGACAATCCAAGAGAGATCGCAAGGGCGGAATGGGTGCCTAACACCTTTCCATTCTATAACTTAGCCTCCGAACCCTACTCGAATCATTTTTGGTTTCGTATTTATTAGTATGTCTTTGGATGCTGTCCTTCGGGACGACTCCACCTTCTTTTGTATGTTTTGAGTAAAATAGATCGGCGACTCCATCTCTCTACACATTTCACCTCACACATTGTCGACGACGACCGAAGCGCTCCCGAGAGGGATGCGCGGGACCAAGATCCTCTCACCACGGAGATGACCCTCTTCTTCTCTCTCTCTCCGCGAGGATCGGGGATGGCCACAGGTTCAGTGGGGAGAAAGTACACCCTTTGGAGATTTATGGAATGCAGGTCAGAATGGGAAATTGCTAGCCGAAGTGCCTCACGAAGAACATTAATTTCTTCGTCATGGATGAAAATTTCTACTCGGCCTACAACATAATTCTAAGAAGAGTATCCCTCAAGGAATTTGAGGTCATGCCTTCAACGGTTCACCAAATGATTAAATTCCCAACTCCATATGGGGTAGGGTAAGTGCATGGTGACCAGGTTGAGGCACACGGATGCTACTTCAACTCAGCCAAGGATATATAGGCATACAAAATGGCTAATATAACGTACAACATTGATACCATGGATCCTAGAGATAAGACTATCTCAAAGAAGGGAGAGGCTGCTAAGGTGGTAGAATCCATCGTCCTCAATGAGGACGAATCAGAAAAAACTGTCCAAATTGGCAAAGCCCTGATAAAGGAAATTAAAGACGAGTTGATCAAGTTATTGAAGAAGAGGCAAAGAATTTTTTTTTTTAGCCATGAAGATATGTTTGGAATCGATTCGAATATCCTCTTCTATAAGCTCAATGTGGCCGAGGATGCAAAGCCGATCAGATAGAGAAGGAGAGTATACTCCAGGGAGAAATATGATGTCATCCGAGAAGAGGTGAACAAGTTAGAAAAGGTCGACTTCATTTGGGAGGTCATCTAACCTGAGTGGTTGGCCAATGCTGTCATCATCCCCAAGGCCAACGGTAAATGGAGGATGTGTGTTGATTTTACAGATCTGAACAAAGCCTATCCTAAATATAGCTTCCCTTTGTCGAGAATAGACCAGTTGGTGGATTTTTTTTTTGTTTATTTTGAAAAAGAAAGAAAATATTTTTGTGATTTTTTAAAAAAATATTTTGAAAAAGTAAAATATTTTTGGATTTTTTAGAAAAATGTGAGAGAAAACAAACAAATAAAATAAATATTTTTGGATTTTTTTGAAAATGAAAGAAGAAAATATTTTAGGATTTTTTGGGAAGAAAAAGACTGGAATAAATTATGTGGACTCACGAATTGGATGAACTCATTGAAATCGACTACCAGAATATTGAATTTGAGGCACACAAGTCAATGATAAATCCTAACTAGCACACAGACAATTTTTATCTGCAAAATTAGTGGAAGGGTTGCCCAATTTTAGTTAAGCTCGCTTGCGACAAAAATCATATAATTTATCTTTATGATCGACTTTGCAAAAATTGTGTTCCTACTGGGCTAGCTAGTTGATTGATTTTAAATTTAATGATAGCTAGGATAGCACACAATGGATAAGCGAGTGAGTCAGGTGATGAAATCTCTTCTCATTTTAATGACTGGGTCGATGTCTTAGGTTCATTAATTCATCAAACCATCCAAAATAAATGCAATGCGATAATAAAAATCACATAAGAGCAAATAAACACATAAGAATGGACTCGCTAGTAGGAGATTTGCGAGTGATGAAGAATGTACCTCCCACGGATTTTACAGATGTGGGGTGAAGACCGAGTTGAGTCGATCGGCGGGAAGCTCGCCTAACTTTAGTCGGCCTGGGAGTCCTACCGACCCAAAGTAGAGAGGCTTCTGAATCCTCGCCTTTGAACGCCATCTCTCTACCTTGTCCAGTTTCCTTATCATGCTTTTCTTCTATTTTTTTTAATTATTACAAATTCAAATGAAAAGTAAATGGTGTCTCCAAGCACCACAATACAAACCAAATAGTATAATCCTACTAGAAGCCTTCTAATAGAATGATAGATGGTATGAAAAATACGAAATAAATAACAAATGAACCACACTCCAAAATCTTAGCAAGTGCTTCATGCTCCAAAAAGTGGCAACGGTGCCATTTGATAACTGGACTTTTGCATGTTTGTCGTTTCATTAAGCCAAGCTAATCAAAACCCTTGAATACCTAAAAAATGATAAAACTGAAATTGTGGTAAGTACGGGTGTTAATCCAACTCTAAGGAGTGAAACAAATGAGAAATCATGTAATCCATTTTTCTATTTATTTTCTTTTTATATTTTTCTATTTTTGCTTATTATATTTTTTATGGATTTTTCAAGGGATTACTAATTAACTAACTATACAAATCTTTTAAGTACTAACTGAGATGTAAAAGCTAATTAGAGAAAAATGGATAAACAAAATTGTGCGAAAAAGTCAACTAACTAAATTGGACTCATGAGGGCTTCAAATTCATCCCATGAATGGGAAATTTGCCCTCATTAATCATCTTCCAAGATATAAGATAAAAAAAATAAAAAACATATAAGGATTAAATCAAGAGTAATTAAAGAGAAGCAGATCAAACCCATTTTAGCCTTGAATTGGAGCAACTCTTCAACTACAATACAAAATTCTCTCAATTACAATCCCTCGCTAATATATCTTTTTTCTAAAATAAAACTTACAAAATAAAAAAAATAAAAAATAAAAACTAATTATAATATACAATGGATGAATTCATAATCAACTCTTAACTAATGAAAGAGATTCCCTAAAAATACAATCCTCTCATTATAAAATTATACATTAGAATTCAACCAAAAAAATAAATTATACATCATCACTTTATGTTGGATATTTGCTAAAAATGCAAATATTCACCATAAAGAAATGGAGAAGAAGTTACTTTCAAAGGGGATGAATTCAACCACATCACTTTACATTGAGATAGTTTCTAAAAATGCAAGGATTTACTATAGAGGGGTGGAGTGGAATTCATCCATGAGATAAATTCTACCACACCATTCTTTATTGAGATATTAGATAAAAATGCAAATACTCTCCATAGAAGGGTGGAGGAGAATTTATCACACAAAGTTAAAAACTAAAATAAGGATCCTCTTTAAGTGCCACCAAGTCTTCAATTTATAGGGTGCACATGGAGAAGGGACAAATTGGGCATGGAAATCGTGCATGAGGGGTGAAAGGATAATTTGGTAATGTACACACATGTTCATGTCTAATGGGTGAGAAAAAATATCTGATTTTCTTATGAGGGTAATTTAGAATTTGTTATGTGTGCATGTAAGAAGTGAGTGTGAGGTGATAATAGTGTGGGGATAGTTGGAGGGTATTTTAGACAAAGTGGGCATTTACACATGAGGTGGGATTTTATTTGGCAGATTCGTATAAGACATGTGTGGGTTAAGTGGGTTAAATAGGAAATGGGTTTTGGTTATTGGGTTAAAGGGTTTGGAAGCTAGGTTAGGATCACGGGTTGAGGGATAAGGGGATTCGGGTTATGGGAGGTGGGATGTTCTAGACGAAGATTTTGTAGAGATATTAGAAGGAGGGGCAGGTCTTGATATGGTTTTACCAGGTTGGGTTAGTAAACCGGGTTGAGGATGATCTTTGGAGTTTGGCCGGTTGGGTCGGTGGTGATGTGTGTTGATTTGGTAGTGTATTTGGGTATGGGGGTTGATGGTTATGGTGGATGAGAGAGAGTGTGTGTGTGTGTGGGGGGGGGGGGGGGAGATGATGGGTGTTATGTTTAGGTGTGTGGGGGTATATGGGATAAGAGTAAGGGTGAGTGAGCAATTAGGTGTAGGAGTATGTAGGATAGTAATGTGTGACTGTTTAAATTTGTACCCAATTAAAAATAAATAAAACTATCTAACTAAAAAAAATTAACAAACCTAAATAAATTAAAATCTATAAAAATTAAAATCTATAAAAACTAAATAAATTAAAATCTATAAAAATTAAAATGAAAATGAAAATACAAAATCTAATGAAACTAAAAAAAATTAAATTCCTAATAAAAGACAAAAATAGATCTATGCTAATAAAAATAAAGCTAAATAAAAATAAAACTTACCCCTAAATAAAAAGAAGTGTTAAAAATAGCTGACACAAATAAATCCTAAGAATATATACAAAATTCTAAACAAAATATAAAATAAATCCTAAAAATTAAAAATGACTCAAAATAAAAATCTCAAAATTAATTTTAAAAAAAATAAAGGGTGCAAACTAAACACACAAGGCTCTAGATGGGTTTAGGTGAAGGGTAGGTTCGGGTTTAGGGGACTAGATAATAGCTACGCGGATTAGGCTTAGCCCTGAATAAGAGAAAATTTGCCACAATCATCTTGAAATAAAGCTTTTGAAACTGTGAATGATTACAAGCCTATAAAATAAATAAATATCAATATAAGTCCACTTTAATTGAGAACTAGCGATAAAAAAATAGACTATTTGGGGTATAAAATATACACTTTTGGGTGCTTATCACTACTATTGGCCATGAACTGATGAGTTTCATGGAAGCCTACTCAGGGTATAACCAGATATTCATGGACCCGACCGACACAGAGAAGACATCCTTTATAACTAACAAGGGGACCTATTGTTATAAGGTCATACCTTTCAGTTTGAAGAATGTCAGGGCAACATACCAAAGGTTAGTCAACAAGATGTTTAAGGATCATATAGGGAAGACGGTGGAAGTTTATGTCGACGATATGTTGACATAGAGTCTCAAGGCTGACACTCATGTGGCCGAGTTTGAGAGGATTTTTGATACTATAGGCGAGTTCAGGATGAAACTTAACCCCGCCAAGGGTGTCTTCGGCGTGGGAACAAGTAAGTTTTGGAGATTTATTATGAACCATATGGGTATTGAAGCAAACCCCAAGAAGATCAAAGATTTATTGGAGATTAAGACTCTAATCGCAATCAAAGGTGTCCAGGGGTTAATCGGGTGAGTGGCAGCGTTAAACAGGTTTGTGTTTAGAACTACTGACAAGTGCCTTCCTTTTTTCAAAGTACTTAAAAAGTGTTTTGAGTGGAATGAGGAGTGCGATAGTGTAATACCCCGGAATTTTATTGATTTTTATTAAATGGATTAATTAAATTAAATGAGAATTAATTTGGAAATTTATTCGGAGGTAAATACTAGCGAGACATGAGTTGGTATTTGAGTATGATGTTAAAATAAAATATTACTGAGAATATATGGTAACATATGAGTATTGAAAATACTAAAATTGTCACGAGGCATAAATACGACAATTTAGGGAATTTAGTTGGAACGCGCGTGTTATTCACGTCAGGAATGAAATTAATTAGATGAAAAAGTCAATTATATTTTTATCAACCAAATGGTCATTTTTAGTGCGCCAACGTGTCCAAAATGGTCGAAATAGTCAGAAAACACTAGCCGGGAGTTTAGTTTGGGTCCCGGGGAGTTTTTAGGCCAAACCGGTAGCCCAGAAGGGTATTTTGGTAGTTTTAAAAATTAAGGAATTAAAACCCACGAATTTTAGAGTTTAATTATATATTATTATATAGGCCACTAAGGCCATTACCAACAAAAGACAAGAGAGTGGGCTACGAAGGTTTTGAGAGAAGTTGGAGAGAGGTTACAAGAGGTCCAAACCAAAACCATCACCCATCTCCACCATTCTGGAAGGATTTATGACAAGAAAGAGGAGATAATCAGCCTATAATAACCGACCACAAATCTGAAGAACAAACCTAAGGCAAGAGATTTGATGTTATTAATTTCAATGAATATTTCCTCCATGTTTAGTGTAGAAACTTTATATGCCTTGAAAGTCTTGATGAAAACCCAATGGGATTGTTGTGGAACTCATGATTTTGGATAGGGATTACATGTAGAATGGTTAGAGACGAATTCACTACCCAAATATAACTTTTGATGATTTGAAAACGGATTTATAAGGAGTCTTTGTATTCAATTAAATTCTGGGTTCATGTTCATTGGGTTTGGGGCAAGATTTGGGGATTTATGGTTATTGCATGTTGATTAGTAAGATTTGACCCCCCAAAATATGTTAAGGAGTGACCTAGGGTGACTTAGAGTAGTTTAAAAACATTAAAACTTCATTGGTATCAACTTAGGATGAATTTGAAGAAAGAAATTTGGTGAAAAACGTAGTTGGGAAAATTATGGGCGTTCTCTGCCATCTCGTTAGAAGACTAACCCAGGTCATTCGAACGAACTCATTTGAACGAGATTCTAACGAGATTCCAGTGTCCCTTCTAACGAGTTCCTAGGTCGTTCGAATCCATTCATTCGAACGACACTCGTTCGAACGAGATTTCAGTGATAACTAAAGAGTTTACAGAATGGTCTTTTTCGGCCCGATTTTAGTTTCGAACTTTCCGTAGGCTTATTTAATTGAGTGTTATTCTTCCCTGGTTGATTAGTGGGTATAGCTGTGAGATTGGAGTACGTTGAGAATAAAACTTAGAATTATATAAAAGATCGGGGGACTACTATGGGTTAGGTTGTAAGTACTGGAATTCACGGCGTGAGAAGTGTAGACGATCTATATTGTATATTATCCGAGGACTTGTAAATGTACAACATTTAATGACGATATAGGAACATAGAATATACCTATATTAAAATTATAAGATATTTAAGATGTGTGAATGCTTAGTATATGGAATTATCTGTGTATAACATACCTACCATACTTGCTATCATGGGAGGTCGGCTTTCGATCAGGGTCATCTAATCTTTGTGTGCCTACGGGGGGATTTAGATTGGTACCTCAAAGACATAGGTCAGAGAATGACTTATTGGTGAGTTAATAAGTCTGCTGACCATGGGAGCATAGGTATGTGCGTGACCCATGGGTATGTGAACTATGTTCGCCTCCATTATGTGTGTTTGTTTCTTTATCAAACGGTTCTTGAGAGATTCGGAATACGTGGTCCTTATGTATGTGATGTACCGGGATTTGATAGCAGAGTATGTGAGCACCGCAGCTTAGCCTAGGGGTGCCCTTTATTGTATATTTATGATGAAGATTAATATACTGATATTTGAGATGGACTATTTTATTAGAGTGTAAAGTGTGAATAATTGTAACATTTCTAGTAGAGCTAAAACTGGGATATTCATAGTAATTAATATACCTAATTCTGAGGGATAATAAGTAAGACTCTTAGTTTATATTAAGATATTGAGAATTTAACTCTGAACTGTAAAGTAAAGTCAGATTATGGATTGGACTAATTAGATAGTGGAATGACTAGAAAGGGTACGTGTACGTTAGGCGTGCACAATTAGTTGAGAGGTGAGGAACTCATGCGAGTGCACGAACTATCATGTATTTTATATTCATTGTTTAATGATATTAAACACTTGCTATATTTTAAATTTTTTTCACAATCGGGCTCTGACCCGTTTGCTTGCAAATCTATTTTCTTGTAAAAATTTTTTAGGTGCCCAGCCACAAGGACACCAAGCTTAGGAGTTCCATTCCAGTGACGTGTTGTAGCTGGTGTGGAAGTTATAGGACCTCGATTGTAGACGCCTCCACTTTATACTTTGATTCCATTTCAGACTTATTTATCTGTAGGGCATGTCGCCCCTTTTCTCTTAGAGACGGCTTATTTATTCAGTTTATTACATTTTTGGATTTACTTAATTAGTGATTCAAACTTGTATTTAGTTTTATTCAGTATTTGGATTATTCAGAGGAGTGTTCCTCCAGATTCATTTTATTCCATTGTTATTCTATTGTGACTGTGATGTGGTTGTGGTATCATTATTTCATAATTTAATTTGTTTGTATGTTAATCTAATTTATTTAAAATTGACAACTCACTTTTTAAATATTAGGTGGCTAGTAATTGTTAAAATGTTTTTCGACAATGATGCTATGAACTGAACCAACTTCACATTTTGTATTAATTTAAATAAAGGAGTAGCTACCCGGTATTTAATTAGTCGGGGTGTCACAGGTGGTATCAGAGCATCAGGTTCTAATGTCCTTAGGATCTGTACAGCTTGTTATGTTTCCGCGTAGCGTTCTTTGATATAGAGCCCTATATTTTGGGATTGTTGTATTCTATTGTGTTTGTTTCGATCTTTAGATATTTTGAGATAATAACTGTGAACTTATCAAACTTCTCTCTCATTTCAGATGCCTCCACGACGTGCACAGAGAGTTCCCAGGGATGCTTAGCCCGAGCCACAACTTGCACCAGTTCAGGGAACCATGAATGCCGTAGACTTTGTCGCTATTATGTCCCAAGCAATAAATGTCGCTCTAGCAGTTGTGCAGTAGGCACCGCCTCAGGCGTCGGTAGTAGCACCAATACAGGCTCATGCATTCCCGTCTGCTTGGGAACGTGTTCGTGATTCTTTTCAGAAGGCACACCCTCTAAAGTTTGCAGGTAGCTCCGACATCATTTTGTCCAGTCAGTGGAAGAAGGACATCCAAAGACACTTAAGGATGTATGAGTGTACGGATGTACAGAGACACATACCAGATACTTTTAAGCTGGTAAGGTCAGCGTTGCAGTGGTGGGAGTCCATTACCAACACGGAGGAGAGAGATGTCCTTTCAATTTAGGAGTTTTGGGTACGGTTCAACCGCGAATATTTTCCTTCAGCAGTTCACACCGAGATGAGGAGGAAGTTGATGAACCTTAAGCAGGAGGGGAAGACAGTGGCAGAGTATGAGGACGAGTTCACAAATCTCTTGAACATCGTCCCCGATGATATTCCAACAGAGGAGAAGAAGATACAAAAATTTATGGATGGGTTGACTTGGAGGATCCGTCAGCACTTGCTAGGAATCTTTCGTTGTCCACTTATTCTGATGTGGTTAACGCAGCACTCCTTCATTGCCAGGACCACCGCTTTCACTTGTCAAAAAGTAAGTGATCAGGAGAGTCCAGCCATCAGGGCAGGACAGGGGGAAATGGTGCCAGCGGGGCACATTCAGTTCAAGGTCAGCACAAGCATGGTGATCAGAGTTCCCAGTAGGGGGATTCTAAGAGATTTCGATCTGGAGGTTTCAGAAATGGCCAGAGAGGTTTTCGTCACGGCCATCTGGGTTAGTAGGGTGAACAGGGCCAACAGCAGCAGTTTCAGCAAGGTCAGCATGGCCAGGGGAGGAATGGTAACGGCCTCCAGGGCCGTGGGCAGCAGGGTCAGAGAGGTGGAAACTTTCTGGGGAAATGTTTCATTTGTGGCAAGAATGGCCACAAACGCCAGGAGTGTCCTGAAAGGGGCAGGTCCCCACAGAAGCAGGGTGCTCGACACGAGCCCCAGAGACCTATGTTTCCCACCGCCCTCCCAGCACCACCGCAGATACCAGCTTTGCCATCGATCCCAGCAGCCCCGGTTCAATAGGGGAAACTTCAGTACGGTTTATCATCTCCAGCAGGCTGCAGTCCCATAGGATCCACCTGCTATTGAGGGTATGTTCTCTATTCAGGAGTATGGGGCGTATTTTATTTGATACGAGAGCCACACACTGTTTCATTGCCATGAGATTTGTGTGCATGATAGGATTGTTAGACATTGCAGAGAGCACGATTACTTGCGTAAATTCACCGTTGAGTAGGGGTTCTGAGATTTCTCTTATTTGTAGAGGTGTGGGTATAGAGATCAGGTGGTTTACTTTACCTACTGATATATTAGTATTAGATATGACTGAGTACGATTCGATCATTGGTATGGATTGGCTAGTTGTGTATCGAGCCATGATTGATTGTTTCAGTAGGAGTATTATTTTTTCCATACCCGAGCAAGAGATGTTCTTAGTGGAGATGCCTCGTCTTGAGGGAGGATCGTCCACTCACTTGTATTATATAGAGGAGGAGACCTCTAAGGAAGTAGTGATACCACTTGATTCGATTCCAGTTGTTAGGGAGTTCGCTGATGTATTTCATGATATTCTGGGATTATCGCCTAGTAGGGAGATAGACTTTCTTATCGATTTGACGTCGGGCACTCGGCCAATATCCCACGCGCCCTACCGTATGGATCCAGTAGAGATGAGGGAGTTACGGCATCAGATAGAATAATTATTGGGTCAGGGGTTTATCCGAAGGATTACTTCACCGTGGGGTGCCCCTGTGCTATTCGTGAAGAAGAGGGATGGATCTTTGAGGTTGTGTGTGTATTACCGGGAGTTGAATAAAGTCATGATACGAAATAAGTATCCGTTGTCCTGAATCAATGACTTATTCGACTAGTTGAGAGGAGCTTCTTTCTTCTCAAAGACTGACTTACGATCGGGATACCATAAGTTGCGTATCAGGGAAGAGGATGTATCGAAGACTGCTTTCTTGACAAGATATGGTTCCTATAAGTTTCGGGTTATGCCTTTTGTCTTAACCAATACCCCAACAGTGTTTATGGACTTGATGAATAGGGTATTCAGAGAGTTCCTAGACCAGTTCGTCATCGTCTTCATTGATGACATTCTGGTTTACTCCCAGACAGAGGAGGAACATGCCGAGCACTTGAGACAGGGTTTGTAGACGCTGCGTCAGAACGAGCTATATGCAAAATATGAAAAGTGTGGATTTTGGCTAAAGGAGGTACAATTTTTGGGGCACATCATTTCAGACAGGGGGATATCTGTTGATCCAGGAAAGGTATCCGTGGTAAGAGAGTGGGGACAACCCATGACACTGACTGAGATCCGTAGTTTCTTAGGCCTAGCAGGATACTACAAGAGGTTTATTTTGGGTTTTCTCAAAGATAGCGGATCCTTTGACACATCTGACTCGCAAAGGTGTGCCATTCATCTGGAGTGATGCCTATCAGTTGGCATTCGATGATTTGAAGAACAAGTTGACCTCAGCGCCAGTGTTAGCATTGCCCAGACCGAGAGTTGAGTAACTAGTCTACACCGATGCGTCTTTACAAGGACTTAGAGGTGTACTGCAACAGGAGAGTCAGGCTATAGCTTATTCTTCCTGTAATCTTAACCCTCACGAGAAGAATTACCCCACCCACGACTTGGAGTTAGCGACAGTGGTATTTTATCTTCGGATTTGGATACACTATCTCCTAGGGGAGAAATTCCGTTTGTTCACGGACCATAAGTCTCTACAGTACCTCTTCACGCAGAAGGAACTTAATATGCATTAATTTTGGTGGCTTGAGTTCGTGAAGGATTATCAATTCGATATCTAATACCACGCAGGGAAGGGAAACGTGGTAGCAGACGCGTTGAGCCATAGGCCAGTAGGTGAGGTGGCCGAAGTGTGGAGAGAAAAGTGGAAGGAGTTGGGACACCAGGATGCAGTGGCTCGATCATTCATATCTGTGATGACTGTTACGCCTTAGATTATTACGAGAGTGATACAGGCCCAGGCAAAAGACTTGTTCTATCAGGAATAAATAGTTCGATTACTAGCAGAGGGAGCCGAGTCCTATACCGTTAGTTCAGACGGGGGATTACGCTTCAATGGAAGACTGGTTGTTTCGAAAGGGGAATACTTGCAACACGAGGTAATGTTAGAGTCACACGATTCATGATTAGTAGTACATCCTAGCGGGGATAAGATGTACCAGAACATGAGGCGACAGTACTGGTGGAGCGGGATGAAGAGAGATATTGCCGAGTTCGTTTCTAAATGTGCCACTTGTCAGCTTGTAAAGGTAGACCATCAGAGACCAACAGGACTTCTACAGCCATTAGAGGTTCCTATGTGGAAATAGGAGAGCATTTCCATGGATTTCATCACGGGGTTACCTACGTCACAGAGGGGTCACTACTGCATATGGGCAATCGTGGATCGGTTGACCAAAGTTGCCCATCATCTGCCAGCATGGACAAATTACACTACAGGATAGTATACCCAAATTTTCATAGCGAAGATAGTGAGACTTCACGGGTGCCTTTCAATATCATGTCTGACTGAGATAAGATATTTGTTTCACGATTTTAGGAGAGTTTCCAGGAGGCAATGGGTACGGAGTTGCGACTGAGTATGGCGTACCACCCGCAGACAGATGGTCAAACCGAGAGGACGAATCAGATGTTGGAGGACATGTTGTGTATGTGCATCATAGACTTTGGAGGTGGTTGGGAGAAGTACCTTCCACTGGTGGAGTTTCCTTACAATAACTCCTACCAGTCACCATTGGCATGGCTCCATTCGAGGCATTGTATGGTAGACCTTGTCGTTCCCCTGCATGTTGGTTAGAGGCGGGGGATAACAAACTCCTTGGGTCGGAAGTGATTCAGGATACTTCGACAAGGATAGAGATGATACGGAGCTGTATTCGGGTAGCTCAAGATCGACAAAAGAGTTATGCCGATGCCAAGAGGTTCTTCAGAGAGTTCAAGGTGGGGGACCAGGTGCTACTCAGAGTATCTCCGATGAAGGGGATTATGCGTTTTGGGAAGAAATGGAAACTGGCACCAAGATATGTGGGGCCATTTCCTATCATCGAGCGGATTGGACCAGTAGCGTATAGACTTGGATTACCGGAGCACTTGCATAGGATTAATGACGTGTTCCATATTTCCTCGCTAAGGAGATACCTTAGGGACGATTTGGCTCATACCCACATCGCTTTGGAGAACATCGATCTTCAGCCTGATAGTTCCTACGAGGAGGGGACGATTGCTATTCTGGACCACAGCGAGAGGAAACTGAGGTCGAAGATAGTACAGTTAGTACGTGTTCAGTGGCGGCATCATAATGCCGAGGAGTCCACATGGGAGCGTGATGATGAGATGCGCGAATGTTACCCAGAGTTATTTGTACCAGGTATTCTTTAGTTCCAAATCTCGGGATGAAATTCTGTTATTAAGGGGAAAGTATGTAATACCCCGTAATTTTATTGATTTTTATTTAATGGATTAATTAAATTAAATGAGAATTAATTTGGAAATTAATCCGGAGGTAAATACTAGCGAGACGTGAATTGGTATTTGCGTATAATGTTAAAATAAAATATTACTGAGAATATATGGTAATATATGAGTATTGAAAATATTAAAATTGTCACGAGGCAGAAATACGACAATTTGGGGAATTTAGTTATGACGCGCGTGTCAGTCGCGTCAGGAATGAAATTAATTAGATTAAAAAGTAAATTATATTTTTATCAACCGAATGGTTATTTTGAGTGCGTCAACGTGTCTGGAAGGGTCGAAATAGTCAGAAAACACTAGCCGGGAGTTTAGTTTGGGTTCCGGGGAATTTTTAGGCCAAACAGGCAACCCATAAGGGTATTTTGGTAATTTTAAAAATTAAGGAATTAAAACCCACGAATTTTAGAGTTTAATTATATATTATTAGAGAGGCCACTAAGACCATTATCAGCAAAAGATAAGACAGTGGGCTACGGAGGTTTTGAGAGACGTTGGAGAGAGTTTACAAGAGGTCCAAACCAAAACCATCACCCATCACCACCATTCTGGAAGGATTTGTCACAAGAAAGAGGAGAGAATCAGCCTATAATCACCGATAACAAATCTGAAGAACAAACCTAAGGCAAGAGATTTGATGTTATTAATTTCAATTAATATTTCCTCCATGTTTAGTGTAAAAACTTTATATGCCTTGAAAGTTTTGATGAAAATCCAATGGGATTGTTGTGGAACTCATGGTTTTGGATAGGGATTACATGTAGAATGGTTAGGGACGAATTCACTACCCAAATATAACTTTTGATGATTTGAAAATGGATTTATAAGGAGTCTTTTTATTCAATTAAATTCTGGGTTTATGTTCATAGGGTTTGGGGCAAGATTTGGGGATTTATGGTTATTGCATGTTGATTAGTAAGATTTGACCCCCAAAAATATGTTAAGGAGTGACCTAGGGTGACTTAGAGTAGTTTAAAAACATTAAAACTTCATTGGTATCAACTTAGGATGAATTTGAAGAAAGAAATTTGGTGAAAAACGTAGTTGGGAAAATTCTGGGCGTTCTCTGCCATCTCGTTAGAAGACCAATCCAGGTCGTTCGAACGAACTCATTCGAACGAGATTCCAGTGTCCTTTTTAAAGAGTTCATAGTTCGTTCAAAGCCATTCGTTCGAACGACACTCGTTCGAATGACCTCGTTCGAATGAGATTTCAGTGACATCTAACGAGTTTATAGAATGGTCTTTTTCGGCCCGATTTTAGTTTCGAACTTTCCGTAGGCTTATTTAATTAAGTGTAATTCTTCCCTGGTTGATTATTGGGTATAGTTGTGATATTGGAGTACGTTGAGGATTAAAACTTGGAATTATATAAAAGACCGGGGGACTACTATGGGTTAGGTTGTAAGTACTGGAATTCGCGGCGTGAGAAGTGTAGACGATCTATATTGTATATTATTCGAGGAGTTGTAAATGTACAACATTTAATGACGGTATAGGAACGTAGAATATACCTCTATTAAAATGATAAGATATCTAAGATGTGTGAATGCTTAGTGTATTGAATTATCTGTGTATAACATACCTACCATACTTGCTATCACGGGAGGTCGGCTTTTGATCAGGGCCATCTAATCTTTGTGTGCCTACGGGGGGATTTAGATTGGTACCTCAAGGACATAGGTCGGAGAATGACTTATTGGTGAGTTAATAAGTTTGCTAACCATGGGAACGTAGGTATGTGCGTGACCCATGGGTATGTAAACTATGTTCGCCTCCATTATGTGTGTTTGTTTCTTTTTGAAACGGTTCCTGAGAGATTCGGAATACGTGGTACTTATGTACGTGATGTACCGGGATTTGATAGCAGAGTATGTGAGCACCGCAACTTCGCCTAGGGGTGCCCTTTATTGTATATTTATGATGAAGATTAATATACTGATATTTGAGATGGACTATTTTATTAGAGTGTAAAGTGTGAATAATTGTAACATTTCTAGTAGAGCTAAAAATGGAATATTCAATGTAATTAATATACCTAATTCTGAGGGATATTAAGTAAGACTCTTAGTTTATATTAAGATATCGGGAATTTAACTCTGAACTGTATAGTAAAGTCAGATTATGGATTGGACCAGTTAGATAGTGGAATGACTAGAATGGGTACGAGTACGTTAGGCGTGCACAATTAGTTGAGAGGTGAGGAACTCATGCGAGTGCAGGCACTATCATGTATTTTATATTCACTTTTTAATGATATTAAACACTTGCTATATTTTAAATTGTTTTCACAATCGGGCTTTGAGCCGTTTGCTTGCAAATCTATTTTCTTGTAAAAATCTTTTAGGTGCCCAGCCACAAGGACACCAAGCTTAGGACTTCCATTTCAGTGACGTGCAGTAGCTGCTGAGGAAGTTACAGGACCTCGATTGTAGACGCCTCCACTTTCTACTTTGATTCCATTTCAGACTTATTTATCTGTAGGGCATGTCGCCCCTTTTCTCTTAGAGACAGCTTATTTATTCAGTTTATTAAAGTTTTGGATTTACTTAATTAGTGATTTAGACTTGTATTTAGTTTTATTCAGTATTCGGATTATTCAAAGGAGTGTTCCCACAGATTCATTTTATTCCATTGTTATTCTATTGTGACTGTGATGTGGTTGTGGTATCATTATTTCATAATTTCATAATTTAATTTGGTTATATGTTAATCTAATTTATTTAAAATTAACAACTCACTTTTAAAATATTAGGTGGCTAGTAATTGTAAAAATATTTTCCGACAATGATGCTATGAACTGAACCAACTTGACATTTTGTATTAATTTAAATAAAGGAGTAGCTACCCGATATTTAATTAGTCGGGGTGTCACAGATAGGGCCTTTCAAGAGTTAAAGGCCTACCTAGGTTCCCCATTCTTACTATCAAGACCAATCCATGGAGAGAAGTTGTACTTATGTGTGTTTGTGTTGAAGTCGGCCATAAGTGTTGATATAGGTAGAGATAAAGATGGAGTACAGAAGCTAGTGTATTTTAACAGCAAGGCCCTCCAATAGGCCTAGAAAAGATATCCTAAAATGGAGAATTTGGCATATGCTCTAATCCATGCCTCATGAAAGATGAAGCCATACTTCCAAGCATATACCATAGCTGTCCTCACTGACTCTCCCCTCAAACAGGTCATCCACAAACCTGAGAAATCTGGTAGGTTGATAGCCTGGGAAATTGAGCCGGGGGAATTCGATATCATCTACCATATTAGAATGGTCATTAAAGGGCAGACCTTAGATGACTTCGTAGTCGAGTTCACATGGGACGAGGCCGAAACAGAAGAAATGGAGGTTTTCTCTTGTGAGCCAGTATGTCTTCCCCGGACTGAGGTCGAGACGAGTTCAACCAGAAGTAAGGTGCCTGAGAATGAGGAAGAGAGATACCTCTTCAAGAATGATTCCTTAGAAGAGGGTAATTTTTCATTGTATATCGATGGCTCCTTTTGTGAGGCAGGAAGCAGAGCAGGGTTAATTGTGTCAGCCCTAGATGGGATCGATATTGAATATGCACTGAGTTTTATCTTCAAAGCTTCCAATAATGAGTCAGGGTATGAAGCCCTCCTAGAAGGTCTTTTTCTTGCTCGGGAAATAATTATCGGTCAGCTCCTGGTCCATTGTGATTCTAGGTTAGCTATGAATCAAATTTGGGGGTATTTAAGGCCAAGGATGACAAAATGGCCAAATACTTAGAAAGGGTGAAAGAAATACTGAAGAATTTCAAAAAAGTGAAGCTAAAGAGGATACCTCATCTTGACAATAGTCGAGTTGATGGTTTGGCAAGATTAGCCTCCGCTACAAGAATAGAAAACTAAAGGTCGGTGCCGGTAGAGACCTTACATCGACCGACCATTGAAGATGAAGACATAATAGTTGTTTGAATTTGAATTTGGGAGCTTCTTGGATGGTACCAATCATCCGGTACATCAGAGATGGGGATCTGCTAGAGTCTAGAGCCGAGAAAAAAAAAACTTAGGTACAAAACGATTAAGTTCTCCACTATAGGAAACATTTTGCGATCTAGGGGATCGATCTAGTAGGAACCCTTACCAACAGCTGTGAATAATTATCGTTGCCTGATTGTAGCTATTGACTATTTCTCAAAGTGGGTAAAGGCCGAGGCGATGATCACAATCACAAAGAAGAAGGTCTTTCAGTTTATATAGAAACCTATCATCTATAGATACGGCCTACCTAAAAATTTAATTTCTGACAACGGGAAGTAGTTTAAGAGCATCTCCCTCAAGAAGTACTGTGAGCGAGTCGGTATAAAATAATTCTTTTCAACTCCAGGCTGACCACTAGACATTGGGAAAATAGAGGTTACTAATAGAACAATTCTTGATGGAATCAAGAAAAAGTTGGAAGATGCCAAAGGGAGATGGATTGATGAGTCGCATGTCAACCAATGGGTATATAGGATGACAGAGAGGACCCCAATGGGGTAAACTCCATTTATCCTAGCCTATGGATAAAATGTTGTTGTGATAAAAGAGTTTGCTCTCCCGACCCATAGAGTCTAAACATACGACCCGGAGCAGAATGTGGCAGAGAGGAGACTAGATTTGGACCTTAGAGAGGAACAAAGAAAATATGTTGAGGTTAGACAAGCTGCCTATCAGCAAAGAATAATAAAGTATTATAATAATAAGGTAAAGGCCTAGCCACTAGCAGTAGAAGACCTTGTCCTGAAGAAGACCTGGCAGAAGCCTAACAAGCTTTATCCTAACTGACATGGTCCTTATAGGGTGGTTAAAGAAATGGTTCCAGGAACGTATCGATTGAAAAATTTAGATGGAGAGCCATTATCAAACCTATAGAATGCCGACCATCTCAAGAATTACTACCATTAAGAGTTGTGTTAAAGGCTTCATTTTAACTTCGTTTGTTTCCTCAAAATTTTATTTATGTATCATTTGCCCATGTAACATGAGAATCGGATTATGAATGAAATTTTCAAGTATTCTCTCCTACTATCATTTGAATGTTTGTTGCTTGTATATATCTAACCCAACTTAAGCTATAAAATATCATTCGTGGTGGAGTATCTTTAACTTGCTCTTGGTGACATGATAGTCCAAACCGGGTTGACCGCGTCCACAAACTCTCAATAAGACTGACAGGGGGTTAAAAACCACATAAACGTGGTTCATTTTAAACATCATTAATTTGGTGGATGAAACCTCTTGGCCGAGACGATAGTGCATGAACGAGATGACTCTCATCTATACACTCTCAAAATGGCTAGAGGGAACTTGTGATACAACACCATAATTTGGTGAATTAAAATTTTAAAAACACTTAGACGTGGTTCATTTTAAACATCATTTATTTAGTGGATGAAACCTCTTGCCAAGACGACAGTGTATGGATGAGATGACTCTCATCCATACACTCTCAAAACGATGAGAGGGGACTTGCGATATAACACCATAATATGGTGCATTCAAACCTCTTGGCTTTAAAAGAAACTATCTTCAAAATATGAAACATGTCTGCATTAAGCTCATCCCAAAATAGGACGATGTTGGAATTATTCAGTTAACTAGTGATATTAAAAATATAAATCACCTTATGGTTACTTAATTAAACATCGAAAGGAATCATACATTAAAAATAAATATGGGACAATTATATACGCTAGTCATCCATTCAGAATACGATAACAAATGATCAGAGGCATTTTTCATTCATAAACATAAAGTGACGTTACTGATAATTGCTCATTTTTCAAGAACAGATATGATGTTACTGGTAAATTACAAATAATTATCAAGTAGCCAAAAGGTTTTACAATCAAGAGAGGGCATCAGGCCACAAGCAACCTCACAAAAAAGAGAAAAGTTGAGAAGAACCAGTCCTAGGGGTTCATCTTTTCAACATTTGGGCCCTCATATTCTCCAAGAGCTAACACATCCCTAACCATAGTACTATCGACTTCATAATCGTCGACGGGCTCAGTCTCGTCAACCAAGTTTGTACTTTAAATTGTGGGATCATTTTTCGGCGTCGACCCCTCAACCTATGTCAAAGATATTATAGCAAAAAAGTCGTCTAGGATGAAAGTCTTCAGTTGATCAGACAAATGAGCAATCTCTGGGAACTTTATAGTTACCCATAGGCAACCAGTGTGAGAAAATCTTTCAATGTAGTTCACACTATAGCTTATGGATTCCTCAGAGGACTTAAAAATCTCAGTTGCCTGGATCTGAGCCTCAAAGATTTTACTGTCAACATCCTTATTCACTTTCCCAACAATCTTCATTGAGTGGGTGTTGTTCGGAGACTTGATAGCCTCCTCATGACTCTTGTTCAGAGATAAAATTTCCTCAGAATGCTTTTTCTTCAAGTTCTACATTTGGGTCTCAAGCTCTTGAATATGACTCTTTATGACCTCGTCATCCCTAATGGCTTGACGAGATACAGGGATCTTAGAAACCTCCTTCTTGATCCATTGGTGGAGATTTTAAAGAAAGATAGTAGTCCACATTAATCAAGGAAGGTCAGTACGAGACGATCTTAAGAGACGACCTTACAGTTCAGACAAAAATGGCAATAATAGCCTAAAAAGAAGCAGCCAGTTACTTGAACATCCTTATGAAGGATAAAGTCGTTCATCAGCAAGATATTTGTTACCTCCAGAAATCTGAGATCAAACTCTGAAGTATTAGAGTCAAAGAACTCAACTACCTTATCCTTACTCCCTAAGGCAGAGTTAGGGAAAAGTTTTAAGTTCTCCTATCGTGTAGCCAAAGCATCCCTAGAGGAGATGGGAATAGCCCTACTCATCTCGGTCTTGGACGGTACGTCCTTACTCTTCTTACTCCGATGAGTAATGAGGAGGTTATCCTAGACCTCTTTTCTTTTCCTTGAACCCTCGACTTGACAAGGGTCGACAGTGGTATATTTCTTGATTTGAGGAGAAGGGGTCAATTTCTTGCCTATTTTCTTTAGTAAATTGGTTATGCCTGGGGCTTCCATCATCCACATAGATTTCGAGGTATTTAATGGTCGGCCTCTAAGAAAGAAAGTAAGATCATCAGTTCAGGCAGGAGAAATATGACATAATAGTTGGAAGAAGTAATAGTTGGCAAACACTTATATAGCTTAGACAAGGGGTCCACCACCATCCCCATCTTCTCTAAGTAGGATGGGGCCATCAAATGTTCAAATTGGATGAGACCCCCTTTCTCTCCTTGTTCCCTAACTTCCTTAAGTTTTTTCAAGGCTTCAACACTCAAACCCAAATTAGCTTTAACTAGTATCATGGCTTTGGACCATCGGTGGGGGACTTGGGGCTCTGAGGCAGTGCAAGGGTCATCAGGGCCAAATTCCCAGGCTCTCGAGATAAAAACATGATGAGTCTTCCAATTGTGATTAAAAGTTTGAGTGGCCAACAAAGTTTTCTTCTCAGATTTACTAGCTACGATATGGTAATAGAAAGGTTGGGTCTTGGGAGAAGAGATCATATAACACCCTCTAAAAATGCTAACTGGATGGTCGGTATGATGAACCACCTTCCATAAGATTACTAACCTAAGAATTACCTCCATACGTTTGATGATAACCGGACAGGACCAAGACCAAGACTTATTAAAATGGCTCATATAGCCGGGTGTATGGGTAACCTGAAGCCGGCCTTAAATATTTATTCGTACATACAAATTTCACCCTCTTGCTCTTGAAATGCCCGCTCGTTGGTCGAGGGAGCTCTCATATTAATAGAGGAACCGATACCATACAGATGTCTCCAGTATATGAGGTCAACCTCCATGACTGTGCTGACATAGGACTCAGCATATAAAGTATCAAGAGATCCCTTGTGATCATCGTCGTCTTGATTTGTAGTCAAGATGACACTAGGGGGATGAGAAGCCTCGGTATGAGAGTCCTAGAAAAATGTTCCACCACAATAGCAGAAAGATGGATGACATCCATTAAGGGTGGCATAACAACATTCACTATCGGTGCATCATGGGACGAGAGGATCTGTGTAGAAGAATATGAATCCTGAGAGGACTCGGATCGATTTGATAATGACTTTGCCTGGTCTAACAACTTGGCACTATTGGATTACTAGACTTGACAAGAAGACGAGGCTATTGAAGAACCTTGAGACTTCTCATACCTATCATGTGGGACTTCCATTACCACTTAAAAAGAGTCGACACTCTTAGTAGCTAACTCATCATGCAGTCATTAATTTCTACACTTGGAGGATGAATGGTTATAAGAGGGATATGATAGATGGGATGAAGAGGAAAGGATTTGACCCTACGCTGGGCAGCTTTATTGGCCTCGTGCTTTCTGATCTCCCTGAAACACCTCTCTTTGAGCGTAGGGAAATTCTCATCTAGCTTGTATAATCTCCTCAACATCCAAAGGTTAACCCTTAACTTGGTGAAAAGGCTTGAAAAAAAGGAAAACAACCTAAAAATACTTTGATTAGTTGACCAAAAGATCAAACTGGGGAGACTAAATGATTTGGTGCTTCAAATCAAGAACAACTAAGAACGTTTGATGAATGTTGTCGGAGAAGATGACCGGCGTTGAATAGAAAAATTCCCTAATGGCTGAAATAACCATGAAAGATGTGGAAGATCATAGGAACTACCTCTATGCTAACAACCACAAAAAACGCTAAAAAGGGGGCCAAAAAACCAACTGTGGAGGTTGCTAGAGAAATAAAAATGCATTGAAAAAACCAAATTAAAAACACACTAACTAGAAGCAATGGAAAAGATGAACAAATGGAGGAAGAATGGTTTACCTAGGGATTCTATTGTTGAAAAACCCTAGGGATGATTGAAAGGCACCTTTGAATGGAGGAAGGAAATGATTTCTGGAAACCTGAGTTTTTAGAGAGAGAAAGTGATGGCGCGTAGATTGAAGAAGATGAAAAATGTGGTTTGAAATGTTTTTAAACCCACTAATGATTAGGAACAAATTCCAAAGAGCCATAATTAGGGCACAGTTCATAACTGATTCGTGTTGCTGCCTCTTCTAGGGTATCGTGTTGAGCCATAACTTGGTTGACAAGTGTCACCCTATCAGTCAATCTTAGAGACATCACATCAAAGTCAAACACAAGACATTTATCCCTTAGTCTCCTCCCGACACAGAATACTAAGGGCTAAGGGGTGATTGATATGCCATTACTTGACCTCGTCTCAGCTTGAGCCAGAGTCGATCGAAGCCAACCTCGCAGAGAATCCTCATGTGGGTTATCTCGAATAGCAAGCACAATACATATCGGTCAGTGCATCTCATCTCGGTATCAGGCCGACACAGCAGGTATCTCATTTTTCTTAACGACCCACCTCATCAGGATCATAAAGGCTGAGACCTCCTAGGTCGGTCTGCTCTCTTCTCAGACTGATGTTAGTCAGCCGATACTACACTTGGAAATTATCAACACGTGATTCAATAATACCACAGTTGTCTCATGTTCGACCAAGCAGACACTTCAACCTTAGCGAGGTATTCTTGACATCTATTAGAGTGCGTGGAATGGGGAACGTGTGGGATGCAGGTCTCACGTGAGCCAAACTGTTGTAACATCATCATCCACACATGTGGAGAATATCTTTTAATCATTAATGCATGCACAAAGGATATATGGCATTACAATATTGGGTACTGGATATTGTGCATGACTACTGCATGCTTGGGTTCCTTTGATACCACCCACTACAACAATTCTTATAATTAACTGCGAAATTTTTCATAGCAAAAAGTATATATTTCGTTGCTGATAGTTTTTTGCAAGAAAATTATTTCGTACCAAGTTCGTGGCCAAAGGCCCGTTGCTGAATGTATATGGCCCAAAATTAATTTTCGTTATGAATTATGTAGGTCATTTGCCCTAAATTGTTTTCGTGGACAATTATCATATTTAGGCTACAATTTGTTTCATAGCTAATTGTTCAACATTTCGATGCTAAATGTCTTCATTTCATTGCCAATTCTATATGCGAAGTGTGTTATAATCTTTTAGCTATGAAATTTACAATTTGTTTTGTAGCTAATTGTTCAACATCTTGTTGCGAAATGTCTTCATTTTGTTGCCAATTCTATCGATAAACTAGTGTTAAGAACTTTTAGCTACGAAATTTGTACCTTCCCTCAAGATCTATTAGCTTCTAAATTTAATTATTGAAGAATGATTCTTAATCATTAATTTTTCAATAATACACTATCAAATCTTAAACATCACTTATTTATCAATTGCATATTTAAGCACTAAAACATAGATTAATGTATACCACCAAATTAAATAAATTATCATTTAAAAAAAACACATTTGTTAAAATCCACAAAAAAACTAAATTATCATAAACAAAATCCACATTAAGTCATGTACACATACATTGTCAATTCACCTACACACCAGTTAAAGGATGTAGAAGTCTCAGATCTCATCCCCTTACAAACGACAAATATCCTTGGTGCAAAAAAATAACTTAAACTAGTTAAAGGACTTAGGAGTCCCATATTCCATTTACAAACGTCAAACGTCAAATGTCAAAAGTTCATGATGCCCCAAAAATAACTTCTCGTCACGTCAAATCTACAATTAAGAGAATACAATATCATTAGCTATGATAAAGTAGGAATTGATTTTTCACTATCATGAAAAAGTTATAACAATCAACGAAAGTTGATAATTAAAGAGATAATAATCGATTTACGAATGTGAACATTTTAAAGCATACGAGTAGCAAAACTAAAGGATGTTTAGATTACCATTGTTCAGAAGATGAGGAACATGATGCGATCAATGACTGAATCAACTTATCGGACCTCGCTTGTCGAGCTAGAATAACATCAGGCATTGCACGTTGAGTCTCCAATACGACCTTTTGTGCCACCGACTCTTCTCGTTGAATTATTGTCTTTACCTCACAAGCTTGTAGACGATCCATCAAATCTTCTTGAACTTTCATAGACTTCTTAAGTGTCTCTTCCAATTGGGCATTCACCAATCGCATTATATTAATTCTAGAATACTTTATTTTGGGACCATACCCAGGACTGTTAATATATCCCGGTCTTATCACTACACCAAATCTGTCCGATTATCACGATCATTGATTGTGACAAGTCCAACTTGTCAAGGTCAATAACCGTGACAAGTCTGGGGGTGACAATGTTTGTTATCACGGACTTGTCACGGTCATTGACCATGATAAGTTCATTAGACTTGTCACAGTATATGATCATGACAAGCTTAGTCACGGTTAATAACTGTGACAAATTAGTGTCATTTTAAAAAACTTATCACGGTTATTGACCGTGATAAGTTCGTGACAAGTATTATTTGTCATGGACTTTTCACGGTCAATGACTGTGATAATTCTGGACAGAATTAAAAAAAAAATCTGTTGGACAGTATGGCCATTGCCACTGGCTAGCAGTATATTTGTACCAGTTATAGAAACGTTGTACATGTTCAAACATGATATATCTAAATAAAATAGAGATAATGAAAATATACATTCAAAACAATATACATCACGATATAATTCAAGTGTAACAACTTAAATCAATTCAATTCAAATAATGTCACTACATGTCTGGGGTAGACTTGAGGAGGTGGATAGGCCACACGATATACAAATTCATACGCCCTTGTATATTCATCGTGTCGTATTATACGCGCAACCACAATGGGGAGTTCTCCTTTCCGGGTATCACATGCGTTATGAGCACCTTGGCCTCGATGTCTTTAAGCCCACGTCCATGAACTGGCATACTCTGGACGGTATTCGGGTTCCTCAACCCCCGTCCTATCCGCTGGCCATCAGATATGTCATGTATAAACACGCTCGGCCAACCATGTATCGATATCGGTCGGTCGAAAGGAGACAAATAGGGGACTCTATCATCAAAGTCCTCACGTGTCGGTGATGAAGTAACGAGGTCCACATCCTCATCCTCATGCACCTCCTCCTCCTCCACCTTCTCCTTCCCTTTCCCCTTACGGTTTTCGCCCAATGAACGCTTCATGAATGAGAACATATCTTGAAGCGTCGCCTCCAAACGGGACAACGTTGCATCATGTGAGTCCACCGTTCGAGCCAACCCGGTGTTGCTCGTCTCCAATCCGATGATCCTAGATTTGGGCACCCGCGAGCTCACCCCCTTGTCCTCCCCTTGCGATCAGCGCCAAACACTTGGATAAGTGCGTCTGTAGATAAATATGCCTTGTCGGCATTAGACTGCGACTCATGTGCTTCCTTAAGCTTTTCCTGAAATGACAAAAAGCACATGATTAGTTAAATAAGTAAATAAAAAAATTATAACATAATTAATAAAAATTAAACTGTCGGATTACTTACAATCGTGGACACGACAATAGGGGATACCTCCTCATCCTTCCCCTTCTTCGTCCGAATAGACACATAAGTATCGAGCCTATGTGGCATACCCTCAGGGCCACTCCCCATCCCCTGAAATAAAATAATGCAAAATTAGTATCGACCCCGCAAAGTAAAATAATGTAGAATAACATATTTCTGTAATTATAGAAAAATTAAATCTTACCAACATCCTATGCTCCCCCTCGGCATAAGACGTCAAGCCGGAGTAGTGCACGTACGTCTTTTTCTCCCGATTTTGGCAAGATGACAGTTGTCGCTCCCCGATCTCATTGTCAATAAACTTTTGCCATTGTACCAATGAGATCGGCTCCTGTGGTGGGGAGGAGTCACACATTCGGATAATGGAGTCTCGAGTTTTCCCAACGTACCGGATCCACATATTTTTCTTCCACGACTTGTGTTGCTCCCTCAACTGCTCCAAGATAAAATCGTACAGTTTTGGGCCCAGACTGAATTGTTCCTGTCCAACAAATACAATGTTAGTTGCGAATAAATATAAATATAAATATAAATATAAATATAAATATAAATATAAATATAAATATAAATATAAATATAAATATAAATATAAATATAAATATAAATATAAATATAAATATTAAATGAAATTAAAATCGAAATCAAAATTGAAATTGAAATATTCATATAATATAAATATAAATACATTACTTGTAGTGCCACCCAAATAGCTAACTTGAGCTCATTTGGCACCTCCCTCCAACTAGAGTACCTCGGGCCGATGATCGTCTTTACTATCTCGAGGGATCTCGCTAATAGCCCCATCTTGTTCTCGACAGCCATCTCCAATTTTCCCCATTTGAGGGAGCCTAGGGGCCGAGGAACCCGAGTCGCCACTGCTACTACCAAGCCCAAACGATATCATCATAATCAGCATCATCATCCTTGCCTTAATACCTGAAGGAGACATTTTCTGTAAAAAAAATATTGTTATTAGTACAAATCCAAATGAATTAGAAGAATACATGAAAATATGTATAATTACTACAAATCCAAATGAATTATTACTATTTAACACCTCAATTCTGAATTCCAAAACAACAACATCTACTTCCCACACACACGCACACTACACATACATTGCAACCCCCACCCCTACTGCCCAGACACACACACGCACACTACACACACATTGCCCCCTCCCCACACACATACATTTACAAAGAAAAGAGAGAAAGATAAAAAGAGTGAAAATGATAAAGTGCAAATCAATTTAAAGCATTAAAAATGGATTGATAAAGTACAAATTGGAATATTTATTACAAATTGAAAAATTATTTCAAATTCGGGCTATCATAAAAAATGGATTGATATTCGGTAGGAGCAACCAAGTCATGCACACTACTATTTAGACGCTTTGGCGCATGTAGGACAATTGACCACTGCTCTTTGTTGATATACTCCTAGTAAAACACTTGGTTAAACTTTTGAAATTCACATACAAACGGCTCATCGCTCACACGATCGTTGCTCTTCAACTTGGACAAGTCAACCATGATCAAATTGGTGCCAGGATCAACTTTACAATCATTTTTATCCTCAACTCTTACTCAGTCACAATAAAATACAACCTCTTTTAAGCTTATATAATCCAATTCAAATGTATTTAGAATTTCACCATAGTAAGTCATTTCAGCTTCAACGACGTTTTTATCTTTTGCGCTCGCTCGAAAGAAAGTAAGAGCCTTGTATGAAATGCTCAAGTTCTGTACATTTGTACTTTCCTCGTACAATTTTGCGCCGAATACATAACTGTTCAATCGATATTTTTTGTACTCTTGTGCCATAAACAAGGGTCCAGTGGCTAGACGAGCAAGCCTTGATGTCGCATCACCCGCCTTTAAGAGCTACGAATATAGATAAATTAATTAGGTTAGTTTTAAAGTTTGAGCGTAATGTAATGTTATATAACGGCCATTTTCATTATAATTACCTCCTGTGACAGCCATAGCCTAAATTCGCTGTCTGATTGTACCATTATTTTTCATCTTTTATTGTTCTCACAGGCTTCATATTTTCTGAATATTATAAAATTAATCATGTATAAAATAATCTAAAATAATGTAAAACTTAAAATAATTTAAACTTACTTTTTCCATTCTTCGACATCTTCATGTGTGTCAAATAGATAACGAGCTACTTGTTCATGTTGCAAACTCGTTAATTTCACTCGTTTTCCCATCACATGACCACCATCATCGATGAACTCATTAGTGTCATCAATGCTGGTCGAGTCAGGCATATATTCCTGAGTATAGATTGATGACTCCACGGTGATGTATTCCTCTACAATTGATTCTGCAATGTATCGCATATTCTTGATGTAATCTTTAAAAACTTTCATCAATCTTTCAATGAATACATCCAGCAATATCTAACTGGACCACAAATAAGTGCCTTGTCGCATAGGTGTACCAACAAGTGAACACTTATGTCAAAGAATGCTGGGGGAAAGTACTTCTCCAACACACAAATCGCTTCGATCACCGCCAATTTTGCGACCACAATGTGTTCTCGATTGACTACCTTCTCACACAAAAGTTATTTGATCTTTCTCGATTGACAAACCGTACTGCGTCTTCAAACTGTGCAAACCTACCATGGCATGTAAAGTTATTTGATCTTTCTCACAGCCAGAGTATAACGGTTAGGTCACCTTAAATTTTAAACTTTGGTAGTCATCGTCAAGGTTTATTGTGATATCTTTACAAGCACCTGAACCTTGTACATTATCAGTAACCTCATTCTCCTCCGCTTTATAAACTCCGTACGCATCATCAACTAAACCTTCTAACATATTATGATCTATGTCGTCCCCTTTTACATCTATTCTACTTGTTGAAGGTTATTGTGAAGGTTGTTGTGAAGGTTATTCGAGGGCAAAAGGAACTTTCAATTCACCGTGAAAACTCCAAAATCGATAAATATCTTGCATACCCCATCTTAACAAATGTAGTTCAACTGTTTTTCACTCAAACACCTTACCATTCTTACACCTAGCACACAAACACGAAAAATCTTCATCATTATGATATCTCTTTGCGTATTTCACAAATTCATTAGCACCTCAGCGAAACACATTTTCCATTCTATTTGTCTCACCCATCCACTCTTTGTATTTAGGATGTCCCATCACAGCTACCACAACTAATCACCTGTTAAAGGTAAGAAGCTTATATTCATGGATTAGTATAAACAAAACTTAGATTTATAGTATGTTTCATTTAATTATGTCTTATTTATATTCGATCTTTAAATTCGGCATTCAAGACCGCTAAAGGATGAGTGGTCCTATCCCATTCAAGACCGCATATTTCTGTAATATACTTAACAGCTCATGCACATTGTTATGATTTGAGAAAAATTCGACAGCATATCCTCATAGTTCTCCAAGTACATGGCATAGGTTGGCAAGTGTGAGTGTTATTTCAATTGATCAATTGAAATAACACACTTGTCAATCTAGTATGTACCCAGAGAACATTAGGATACGACTGCAGAACTTCCTCCAAAGTAACTACTTTAAGCCACTAAGAATATTATTATACATAAATTATGTAGTTCTAAACTGTCCAAACAGGATAATTCGAGAGATCTCATTACATGGGTAATGACTTTCGAACAGTTTTAAGGGCTATTGAATGCGTACGGATAATAACTAGAAGGCTAGTATATATGCGTATTATATGTAATTTCAAGTATGTTTCATTTAATTATCATACAATATATATATTACTCGTGATACAAAGTAATTTTTTAAAAAAAGTTAAAAAATTCCACCCCCATATGGACAATAATTCAGTGGTCATGCCACTTTTAAAATTAACCAGCCGAACATCGATCCACTATAATCCAACCGCAATAGCAACAACAAATAAGTATCTCGTACTCCTTCTAATTCATCTACTCAATCAATTCTTTTCATAAATTAAACTAACAATTAGAATATACAATTATTAATTTACAATGAGGGTCAATCCTACTTGCATATGCAAAGGGCACTAATTATTAATTTATTAAAAAAAATTAACAACCAATTAATATTTAATCAATCAATTCTTTTACAAGGGGCACTACTTGCATATGATGGGCAATATCTAATAAACCAATAAAAATTTATTTAAAAAAAATTAACAAGCCCCACCCCCCGCCCTATTTCCCCTGCCCCACCCCACCCCTTCCCCCCCTCCCCCCCACACACACCACACACACGCGCACACACACATTACCCCCATCCCCCCTGCCATTGCCTCCCCCCCCCACACACGCACGTGCACGCGCGTGCACACACACAAATATACACACACACACACACACGCGCGTGCGCGCACATATACACCCCCAGCCCTGCCCCCTCCCCACGCACACGCACACGCATATATACACCACACACACACACACATGCATATTTACACACACATATGTACACATACGCACATATACCCACAGATATACACAAATGGAAGAGAAATAGAGAGAGAAAACGTACCAAAATTATATAGAGAGAGAAATGGAGGGAATAGAAATCGGTGGAAAAAAAGAAGAGGGAAGACTTTTTTACTGACAAAATTATCACGGACATGTCACGGTCATTGACCATGACAAGTTTATAAGATTTGTCACGGTCAATGACCATGACAAATCTTTGTCACAACCTTATCAGGGTCATTGACCTTGACAAAAAAAACACATATTTTTTTGTGATAGTCAATGATCGTGACAAGACTGGCCGATTGAAGGGTGTTAATTTGACTATTTTAGTGTAGTGTGTGCTAAGAACTTTATTTGCTATCTCGCCTGAGCTCACCAGAGTACCATACTCGGATATTGCGTCGGATACCAGGCGTTTCATCATTCTGCAAAGAATATAAAAGAAAAAGGATTAGATGTTTGGCCAAACTGTCAAGATGTCTATAATTTTTAAGCCACTTAAAGACAATAATTTTAAAATAGTAAAGCATAATGCATTGTGTAATTTTTATACCGAAGATAATAGTACCAAAGTAATTACAAACCAACTGTGTTTGTTGGTTTGTAATTCAGCAATAGCAGGGTAAATTCAAAATAAAATTGATAAAACTTACGTAGAGCGTTTCTGCTTCGGGAGATGTCCACTTTTCATCTTTGCAATGCATTTCTTTATAAAACTTGACCATATTCGGCTCTTTATTATTCACTCTTTACTCTTATATTAAACAACAAAAAATTAAAAATTATACTTGCAAAATAAAATTCTCAATTGACAAACCAAAACAAGTAGATATATTACCAGTTCATGACGAACCACCAAAAATGCTTTTGACTCTTGATTATGCTTCACAATCTGTTTAGACTTGTTATTTTGGTTTATAATGTATTGTCTCTCCAGTAATTTTTCTAACATCATAAGTACACATATTTTAATAAAAAAATATTTCCAAGTTAGAATATCAACATTAGTTCAAACCTGATATCTTGGACTTTCATAAAGATCGCATAGACTAAGCCAATTATCCTTGATCAAACCAGCAGGGACATTTTATCGAGCTTCCTCAGCTGATCTATATTTTTTATAAACTTCACGAAGCTTGCTCCATTGACTCCTACTTCTCCTTATCATTATCTCTTCCAAACACTCCTTTGCTGAATCCAAATCAATGTTGAATCCCTTTTGAAATTTTATACTCAATTAGTAACTGAAATTTCATCTCTAATGGGTTGTCTGTGACATGTTTGATCTGAAGTGTGCCAAAAAGCCTAATATACTCGCAAATATGGACAAATAAGAGTTTAAACAATTCTTGGTCTCAATGTGGATAATATCAACCAATGCCAAACAACATAACATTGACAAAATGTAATATACACACTGAGTGCATACCTGCTACTGCCACCCACTGTTATAATAGTTGTTGCTATTATAACAGATAGTTGCTGCTATACAATAACACCAAATTATGTCAATATATACACCATAATACCAAGGCATGGTCATATATATACGACAATACCAAATCACGTTAATATATACACGATAATAGGACCAAAAAGACATATATACACGATAATGTATTGCTACTTCTATACATTGTATATCTACTGCTGATCCATATATACACAATAATGTAGTGTTGCTGCTATACATTGAACAACAAACACATACGCATAATGGTCATATATACGCAAATGATATACCACATGAACTTTGACAATGCTACTATACCTCATGAAAAAACATAAACACTCATTGAACAACAAATAAATCATTCAAATAATTGAATACTTCATGAGCGCAAAATTTCAACAGTCTTAATAGCCTTCAAGTTGGACACAAAATTTCAGCATCCTTAACAGTTTTTTATGCACGCAAATGATATATGCGCTTATAATCAATGATATATGCACTTATAATCACATAATTAATGTAACAGAGGAAGCCTATCTAGAATAATTATGATCCCATAATGATATATGCACACAAATGATATATGCACTTGTAATCAATGCAGAAAATAGGAAAATAAATTATCAATGCAGAGGAATCCTATCCATATACTTATAATCAATAACTATGATCACATAATAGAGGAATCCAAATAACTATGATCACATAACAGAGAAATAGTTGTTAGGTGATAGCGGCTGTTGTTGTACACCTCATGGTACATTAATTTGTTTCATCCACAATGTTATATAATAGAGAAATAGCTGATGACACGACAAAATACTAAAACATAGGCAAGTAAAGCACCTGACGGGACATCAATTTTGGACTGAGAGTAAAACACCTAAAATTGGGCTATATGGTACTTTTTTATAATATAATACACACACATATATAGACTATATCTTTATACATACACTCTAAAGAAAACTTCACATTCCATTCCATAGTTAGGCAATCACTCAAGTGTCCACTCTATTAAGTATCCCAAATATGTGCAATACAAAGATGTTGATTGAAATTGCTAAACATATGTTATGTTCAAAACCAAAAATGATTCAATGGGCTCATAACTAGATATTTCAGTCTAGCAGACCTACTGGATAAGACCATAACAAAAAAGGATTCATATGAATATGTTCACTTCAAGTTGGACACAAAATCAACTAGTTGAAAGCATGTGGTCATCTTGTATTGTAGTAACATCCATTTATTTTTGGTTTGGTGAATCCAAACAAGGGGCCATTGGGTGTTACACTTATGGAGAGACTTGAGGACTTTGTGTCAGGGCTTTCGTTGCCTTTATTTTTTGCAATTAATGGATTGAAAACAGATGTTACTACAATACAAGGGTGGGGTGCATAGGAATTTTGTCACTAGTTATAGTCCTTTCTTTTGTCGAGAAAATTTTGGGGACACTACTTGTTGCGCTCTATTATCAGATGCCATTTTATGAAGGGCTGGTACTTGGTTTCCTCATGAACGCAAAAGGACTCGTTGAGGCGATCGTTCTCAATGTTGGTAAGGACCAAAAGGTACGCCATCTTTCTCTTTTTGTTTCTACGTGTGTTGTATATTTCATAAATACAAAATTTTAAGCTATAACTATTAGCATTTGCTTAAGTGCTCTTACATTTCAACACTGTTACTAAATTTTATACAGTTACATTTCATAAGTGTTACTAAAAGACTCACGAGTTTTTTAAAAAGACCTTGACAGTAACAAGACAGTGTTACTAAAAGACTCATACATACTGGTACAGGTCCTACATGCGATCGTGGATCATTAGGTCAAGACCAAATTATGATATTAATTAAGATAGTGTTTTCTATTGGATTGGGTATTTGCAATATGTATTAATTGAAGGTTTTTATCTATAAAATTTGAATTAATGTTAAGTTTATAATTGAAATAAACTATAACTAGATTTAGTTTTAAATTTAACACTTAATTTCAGTATATTATAGTTTGACCATACCCCAATATCAACCATACTTTTAGTTATACCACAATTTAATTCCCCTCCCAATTCTCCATAAACAACGTTGTCTTAGTTATGTTGTACTCTATAAACCTTATTCTGGTAATTATGTGGCACTCAAGTGCTTTAACGATTTCACCTAAACTTAATATCGCCTTTTATGTTTATATATTTGAATATTCGTAAGAGAATGTAAAGGCATACTTTTTATTACTCAATAAAAGACATAAGCACACTTAAAAGTCCCAATGACATAACTGATTCAACAATTTTTAGAAAAAAAAAGTAGCAAACAAAAAGCAGATTGCATATAATTGACAATCTCAATGAGCACACCCGACACTTTTCAGAGGGAACCGCTGTGATGGGGAGGCTGCGAGCCCTACATGATCAGTGGTACATTTCACAATAGTACCATACGTTGGTGGCATGTAGTTGGCATATGTTTCTCTTTTTTTCACTTCAGCTCGTATAATGATGTTGACTATTTTCATTTTCTAGTGTCGGAGTCTGTATAGATTATGGTTTATTTTATTTCGTTTATGATCTCAGTGTATGGTATGGTCATTACTATTTGACTTCTATGTCGCTGGATTTTCTTTCTTTTTGTTTTATTGGACTTATTCGATTTCATTTTATGCTTAACTTAGTTAATTTCATTCTTGGCCACTTCATTTACACCATATTCATTTATTGGGTTATTGATTCGGCTTGAATTAATCGATAATTTAATTTGATATTTAAAATTGGTCTAATATAATTTTTAGTGTGAAATTCAAATTTTGTATCAGTTAAACCAGAAAGTGTCGGAACGAATAAATCTTCAAACGATTTTCATTATTAATTTCTCAATATTTTTACCCCTAAATAAATTATTAATCATATTTCAAAATTAGTAATAAATACTTTATTGATTCATTGAGTTTATCACACAAACAAAAAAAAATCTCATTCCCTTAAGGTTCCCTTCCAGACTATGTCGCTCCCTATCCGCTCTATGTCTCCCTAGAGCGGACCCAACGATAGTGGGCGATATTAGCGCATCAAGTGTGTCTGTAACATGGTAGCGACACCCAAATGGCGCGGGCGTTGGAAACAGCATAAAATCCCCTGATAATTCATCACATTCTCTCCCAACCAGTGTAGGATTATATTTTCTTTAGGACTCAATCATCCTAGTTTATCCTATTCATGATGGAACTCTTTTTAAGCCCTACTAATCATTTAGTTCAACATACACTTCTATATTATTCCTTCTTTATTGTTATATAACTTTTCTCTCATTCATGGCCAATTATTCTAGTGATGAATTCTCCTGGTATGAGGGATATGCTCCAAATTTTCTATATTTTGATATTGGTTCTTTTCATTCATCTCTATGCTAAGTTATTTCCAACAAAGTTGATGCACTTCCTTTTGTCCTTAGCTCCGGTTCGAGTGATGATAAAGACCCTCCTAATCATGTTTTCCTTCAATGCCACTTCATGAAATCTTTACAATATATAGGGAACAACTGGCTATTCATGATGCTTTAGTTTCTTTGGAAAATCAAGATGCATTAGTCATTCTAATTAATGATGAAGAATTAGAAGATAATTATTTTGGTGTTGAGGAATATTCTAATCCAGACTAGATTGATTCGGATGATGAGTATGAACATTTCTAAAAAGGATGGCACTATGATATTTTACCCAGGCGAGATTGATCTCACAAATCAAAGGATCCTACCATCGGCACCTCGTACTTTTCCCACAAACCTGATCATTATCTTTGAGGAAACCGACATCTCTCTCATGTTTCAATGACGTTTCACTAATTCTCGTCTTAATTTGTTTCCAGGTGGATCAATCATTTTATTGATCACAACCTTGATTAAATATAACATAGATTTTAACTAAGTCTCGAGCAATTACTTTCTTATCCCTTATATTACCTTAGTTTGTTTTAGCCTCAACGTTTGTCAATTTATTGTTAAGAATTTTTAGTGGGATTGCATAGGTGAATTTGATTATGTTGGACTTGCTTATTTTTATTGGTTGATGTTCATTTAAATCCATTTCATTTTTTGTTTGTTTTCACCCTATATTGCGTTGGATATATTTTAGTAGTTTGGTACTTAATTGTCATCACATTATTTTTTTTTTGTCTTATGCTCAACCGTGACAAAAAGGAGGAGAACCTACTCATTATCATTTTGTTATACCGCTCATGTTTTATATTTTTTTATATGTGAAGGGAAGGATGATAGGTTCTATTGATTGGAGAAAGAACTTCAGTAGCAGTAGAAAGTTACTTCGCACAAAAAATTACTTGCAAAAAATATAGTATTATCAACTCAAACACAATTCGATTCACTAAATCATCATCTTATATGGTAAGAAAACTCACAACTTTTAATCAACATGGCATATAGATAGGTAATACAGTAGTACCACCTAACATCTTATATGGTAACAAAGTAGCATATATATAAAAAAAAACATGGGTTCATGGTGTTCGTCATATTTCATTCAATTTGGGACTTCATAAAATATACGAAGCAATAGGTTTGAAAGAATACCATATTGAGAGGATAGGTAAGATGGTGTGTATAAGACTCTTACTGCCTGTAAAAAAATATGTATATTACCCAACTAATAAAAATGTAATTAGATATAAAATAAGTATATATAAACTTAATTGGAAAATAAATAGGAACATGGTAAAAAGCAAACCACTAAGACTGAGGTATATTTTAGCACCAAAATTGGAGTTCTCATCTTCTTTCTCTTTCCCCTTCCTTGTCACTACTTTTTTTTAGAGAGTCTCTTAATAGGTTCTCTGCTTAGAGACATATATGAGAATAACATGCACAAATGCATCTGGAACAACACTTTTTAAAAATACAATATTTCCAATTATAACGAGTGCGCAATTAAAAAATTAATACCTTAAACATAATAAAGGTGAACTCGCCTCAATTGACTTAAAACTTTTTCTACATGTGTGACCTATATTTTTTTCCTTTCGAAGTGATTTAGAAAAGAAAAGTAAACATGATATTTATGTCCACTTCCTCTTAATTATAATTGACCCCTTTTTTTCTATCCTATCTTTTCTTATAATTGTCTTTCTATAATGATTAACTTAGCTATACAAACCTGACATTACTTTCCCACAAATGAGACTAATCTTTCATCTTTTCATATCCCATTGCATATGGTTAGTTACGAACAAAGCAATAACATCTCTTATAAGATTATAACACTATTATTTCAAAAGAATGTTTTACCAATATTTTCAATAACTTGGTCAACCTAATAAATATATAATTAAATATAAAGACTATTTTGGTCTACTTCATAATGCATAAAGATATAACAAGGAGAAATAAGAAAATTACCTTCAAGACAAAATTGCAAAGTCATCACCTTAAAGAAGGAACTTATGTTTATTTTAGGTCTTGAGCTTTTCAATCAACGCATATATGAATTCGTCTTCCACGGAATAGATCTCTCAAGTCTTCGTTTACCTACATGATTAGCGAAAAAAACAAAAATCGTATAATCCATGATAATATTACATTTTGAAAAAGTTCCTAAAACTATTTTTTGTGAGAATCAAAACCCCAAATACCCTAATTACATGAAACTGAATTTCAAACACTAAAAATCCCCAACTCAACAATTCAAACCCTTTCTGTACACACCTGCCTCTCTTCTCTCCCAGTTGCTATTTTAATTTTTGTTTTCAAACACCCAAGGTAGTGATTCAAACCCCCAAAACCGAGTTTCTTAAAACCAACACAAAAACAGAGAAAAATCAAGATCTCTTACAAACATTTACACCAATAAAGAAAGAGAAGGACATAGTTAAGAGATAGATACCGATGGTGGCCGACGGTTCTTGAGAGTGAGAGATGAGAGCCAATAACCCACACTACATTTCACCTGGTAAAACCCTAAAAGGGAGCCTAAAAAATCCTAAAAATTGGGAAACAAAACACGGTATTCGTCTGAAGTGGTCATCTCATAACATAACACTACTAAACATACATATCACCTCTAACATAACATGTAAAACATAAAAGTTAAAGAGAATCAGACACAAAAGTGGCGATCAGATTTTACTTACTTTCGACAAGCCAAGAGAAAGACGGAAGTGGCGATCGGATTTGGAGAGAAAAGATAAAAAGGGCTTCGTGCTGTATTTGGAGGGCTCGGGGAAGTAGCTGACCTAGTAGATTTTGAGTTTGGGTGATATTAAAAGTTCTTTTAAAAACTAGAATATTTCGTTACAGAATATTTCATTACGAAATATTTTAAGACTTTACACCACAAAAAATATTTCGTTGCAAAACATAAAAAAAGTATTCGCGATGAAAAATTTCATTGCCAATAGTCATAGTTAGTTCCTAAATATTTTTCATTTTCGTGGGAATATTGGTGCCAACATATTGTCACTTATTGTCAACAAAAATATGAATTTCGTGACTAAATATAATATTTTTCTCCACGAAATAATTTTCATGGCAAACATGCATTTTTGCTATAAATTTTCCTTTGTAGCTAAGAAATTCGCAGCCTAAACGTAAGAATTGTTGTAGTGACCACATCCATATAAATAGTTATCTTCTACATCGTTATAAAGGATCGATTATCCTCAAACCTAGCAAAACTCTGTCAAAATACAGTAGAGCGAAAAAAGCTTGAGTGTTGTATTTACAGGTCATTAGTGCCCTTATTCTAGTGAAAACCACCATTCACACTGCACAATGGACGTAGACCCTGACCGGACAACTTATCTCTGATATTGTCCTCTCATTTGCCTCATTTATTTATGTATTTACACACTTGTTCTTGCCCCATTGTTGTGTTGGTTTGAGCTCTCTTATCACACTGACTTGGTGGTGCCAATTCTGGTATCATCAGCAAGGATTGAGCCTAAAAGAGTATCTAATTAATGTAACCTAAAAGATCAAGATGGAAGATTTGACATATTAGAAAATTTATGTTTTTCTTATTACATTCAATATAAATGAACTGATTTTTTTTTCAATACTGCGCGAAAAGAGTTTATAAATGATAACATGCATACATATAATGTAAGCTTATGATTCAACAATCCAACTTGTAGTATAAATGTTTCTTTAAGTAATTTAAAATTGTTGAAATTTGAAATTGGACATTCATGTTGAATTTGATAAAATTGCCCTCATGTGCCCTGCACATGACTAACTTTTAGTCCAAAAATTAACAACGTTAAGCTTTGGGGGAACTTCGAACATTTTAATAAGTTGTGGGGGTTAAATCTAAAAAAATTAAAATTACAATCGTAAAGTATAAATAGGGACAAAGGTGGAGGGAGGAAAGTGTAATTACTCCCTCATTTAATTAGGTTCAACACTCGTGACAATTATCTTCAAAATGGACTAATAAAAGGTCCTCCGTAACAAGTAGGACTGACAATTTTTTACACAATAATCCGTTTATGGTAATAATTTAAAATGACCCGAATATGACATGCTTAGTTTATATAAATTTGAGAATACCTAAAATTTATACTCAAATCAAAATCAACTCATTCCAAAAATTACATGAATAATTCGAGTTGCCACCCTGATAACAAGGCAAGAAAACGAATTTTTGAGGTTAAGGGCCTGTTTGGTTATGTATTCAGAAAAATCGATTTAAAAATTATTTTTAAATACAGTTTTAAAATTCAGATTTTCGTGTTTATAATTGTTGGTGCGTGTTTGGTAAACTTGTTTTTAAATACAGTTTTTTGAAAATTTGACAAAATTGGCAAACATGTATATGTGTATTATACATATATGTGGGTGTGTTTGTGTGTGTGTGTGAATATATAAACACATACACAAAATTTTCATACATACATACATACATACATACATACATACATACATACATACATACATCATAAATTATATAAATGTACATTTAATATCATGTATTTTATGTATATTTAATGAGGTATGTTAGGGAGTTTATATATATGTAAGAAATACACACATAATAATGTATTATGTATATATATTATATATCAATGTATAAATGCATTAAAATATTAGTAATGAATAATTATGAGTTGAGAAATAAAAAAACAGAAGTTATAAAATACTCTCAATATATTTTCTAAAAAATTTGATTATAACATAAAAATATTATAATTCGGTGTTTAAAAACAGATTGCCAAATAAATTTTTTACTTAAAATAATATTTAAATACAAAAAACAGAATTATAGTTACAAATGAAATAGAACTTAAATCACAAACTTGTGGAGATTCTAATTATTTGCTCAACCCATTCGTACTTTTCAATTATTATCATCTGTCCCGATCAATTGTGTTAGTGACTCAATGTTCACCTTCTATCAACAATTGGGTATTCGATCGTCGAGTCATTTCGTAAAGAGTGGTGTTATGGGTACCAAATAAATTTTCAAAATCTCCCACAAATAGCATTAATGAGTTATGCCGTAACGAGACTCATACTACAAGTTATAACACTTTAATACTATTTTAGAGAGGATTTGAAAAATTATTTGAGACACAAAGCATTTTCTTTCCACAAAAGTTACATCCTAGATCTTAATATATTTCATGCATCATTTGTTGAAAACCCCGTTTCTGACTAAATGACCTATCTTTCTATTAAATGCGTAAACTTTACTCTGAATATCAAACATCAATAATTTCATAGCTATATAATGTAATAACCCTCGCTTATGAGACCGTATTTTATAGTAATTACTTAGTATAGTAATTGGAAACAAGTGTTGGATTATGATTTGAATGTTAATTCAAGGTAGAAAGTTAATATTTATTTGGAGTTTGCATACATATCATATCTATGGGTAAATATTGCTATGTCATGCTTATAAATATCATCTGAATTCAAAATGATATTTGTCTTAATAATGAGACCGGAACCTAAATTGAATTTTAAAATGTCCAAATGATAATTTGGAGGCTGCAGTTGATTCCGGAATGTGCGAAATAGTCAAATAATGTACCATATTGTATTTTAAAGTTTCGGGCATTTTTGACTGATTGTGCCTTAATTATGCAGTTGCGTATTATTTTATCGCACTATTAGTTAATTTAGTGGGATATTTGTCTTAAACCACGACTTAAGCCTATTAAGTCTTCTAATTACCCAAATTTTCCTTCCAAAACCTAAAGAGAGAAAGAGAAGAGTAGAAAGAAAGCTTTGGAGATTGAGAAGGATTTTGCTCCTACACCAAGAATTCTGCAAAGTTGTTGAATCAAGGCAAGTTTTTACTTGCTATTTGTGTCTTGAGATAGGTGATTTGTTGTGGTAATGATGTATTGATTTTGGTTTAGCAAACTTAGGGTTTTTCTCATGTATTTTTGGGTTTTGATTCATTCAAAGATGATTAGGGTGATTCATGAGGTTTAAGATGGTTAATAGCATCATTGAAGTTATCTTGATGATTGGTATATAAGTTTGGTTTGTAGAAATTTGAGTTGGGGTAGAAAATGGAGTCCAAGACTCCATAGCCAAATCTTGGCAAAATCGCAGTCCCGAATCGATTCGGCCCCCTGGGCGAATCGATTCGGTTAGGTCCAGTGCCCAGGTCTTGTGAACCGAATCGATTCAAAATTGATCCGAATCGATTCGGCAGTTATGCAGAAACCCAAACCTTCTGACCGAATCGATTCGATTTCCATCCGAATCGATTCGGCAACTTTGCAGAAACTCAAATTTTCTGGCCGAATCGATTCGGCCAAGGGGGCGAATCGATTCGGTAGCCCTGCACTTTTTAAAATTTTTCTTTTTCATTTTTAACCCCTTTTCTTTAGGATTATTGATTAGGGACCTTCTTAAATGAAGTAAACTTAGGGTTTAGAGTTCTAGTTGAGTTGGGTCGACATCCTAGACTCGAAAGGGTTCATCTAGGATTCATTCAAGGGGGAATTTAAAGCGATACTTAGGCATTTCTTTTGTCTTGTAGTTTTATAAGGGTCTAGAATTTATTAAGGTCAATTTGGAGACTTTAGAAGTCAACTCGAGTTAGATTTGACTTGATGGTTTATATTAAAGCCTAAAGGAGGCCTTGGGGATAACTTTGGAGTCTAAATTCCTTTTGAGGATGCTATGTCGGTACGAATTACATATAGTCCTGATTTAGATTGTACATTCATTTAAAATTGAGATATCGATAAGGTAAATGATAATTTACTAAATCATGTAATAGAAATTAATAAAATTGATGTTACACACCTCTCTAAATACCATCTTAAGGGAAGTCCGTGCGAGAGGTGAAGCCCCCTGGCTAATGAATGCAGGATGGATATAGTCCTAGGCCATATGAGCGCTTGTTTTATTTTTCTGCGATGGGTAGGAGATTCTGGGTGTGGTCTTGACTACCCCGCAGGCATATGGCCGCTTCCCAACGATTTCGATAGGATCCCAGGTTGTCTTATGTTAGGCCCTGGAAGATGATGGTTATTTAGGGACGCGCACAGTGGGGAAATCCGGACGGGCGGTCTTAGAATCGTTATATTTATATTTATGACTATTCTAATTATCGAGTTGGACTCGATGGAACATTAATGCCATAAAGAGCAAATTTATGCCGCAAAGAGCATGCTATTGAGATTAGTGCCATTAAGTGCACATGATAATAATTGTATTCCTGATAAGGAATAGAAAAGAAGATTTAAATTGAAATATGATGACTGATGTTAAAGGCTCATAAGTACTTTTAATTCTGTTTTAATATGAATCTCACTCCATGTAGTCCTTTATCAGTTTTAGTTCCTTACATGATGTTACCATGCTAGACTATCATTCATGCTTACATGCGCATCATTGTCATACCTGTCATTTATCTATTGATCACATATATCCGGCCCTGACCGGTTTTCATTTCTTGTTGTGTATATATATATATAATCCGTTCAGGTGTTCCGTCGCACGGTCGCCCGTAATGATCTTTCCTTCCATATGTCTTGAGGAGCCGTGACATTGTGCGGGTCTCACGGGATGTTTTGTGTAGCCGCCTCCATTTATGTTATCTAGTTATGATCAGTTTATTCGGGCATGTGCCCAAACCGTTGTAATTGTGTATAATGGATTTATTATGTAACACCTGGAGCTTATTATATGTTGTATGGTTAGTATTGACCGAAGTTTCATTCGGTCCTTTTGTATCTTTGGTTTTTTTTTATATACGCTTGTGGGGGTTTCCACCCTCTATTCCTACTATGGGTTGTTGAAAATGTTTTCTTCTTATTTCAAAATCAAAGTTTTGATAACCCGTTTTCTGGAATATAGTGTGGTTATTCCTTATACTTTGCATATTGTAGTGATGCTGAGAATGATATTTATCAATGATTTCCTATTTTATCGAGGTATAGGGCTGGCCACCCTTTATTTCAGATAGCGGGTTGTCACATATAAATTGCCATTCTCTAAGGGTCCGTTTGGTTCGTGGTGAAATATTTTTTACCGCGTTAGAATATAATTCACCTAGGTAAAATATGTGTTTGGTTGGGCATTTAACACGGTGAAATAAAATGAATATGGTGAAAAGTGAGGTGAAACTTTAACCATTTTAAACCATGGGTAAAGTGAATAATTTAACAGGTGAAAACAATGAAATTTATCTTATTACCAAAGTAACCTTTCTTATTTCCACTTATAACTATCACACATTCATTTCTCCCTCTCAATTAATACGATCATCAAATATTCATTTAAAAAAAATATTTTTTCTAAATTTCATTTTTTATTTTAAAAAATTTTAAAAATTTTAAAAAATATAAAAATTTAAATAATTTAAATAATTAAATTTTTAAACATAAATAAATAATATAATAACTATTCCTACACCCTCTATGTCTTTCCCCACACTCTTTTCAATATTTAAATAGTAAAAGATCAAAAGACCCTGTATACATATATGATTTGAGCAAATATAATCTTTTGCCCAAAAATCTATTACTTAAAAAAAAAAGTAATGTTATGAAAAAAATAATACATAATGTTTTGAACATAAAAATTCTAATATTCTAGGAAATTAAAAATTTAATATTCTGAAAATATAAAATTTATAAAAGTTATTTTTTCATTTAAAAAACATTATGTTATTTATAAAAAAACATATTATTTTTTATTTAAATGGACGTTGATAAAAAAACTGTTTCGTTATTTATTTTTAAAATTGGACATTCTTTTTATCATTTCTAGTTAAAAACTCTTTCTTTTATTTATTTAAAAAAATTGTTTCGCTATTTATTTTTTCAGTTAAAACAGTTTTTTTTTCTATTTTAAAAATAATCTTTTTACTATATAAAAAAATAGTCTGCGTCAGCGGTATGTATAAGCAGTTCGACCACTTATACATACCGTTGGCGCGGACCAACATATTAGACAAAAATGCTCTACGCCAGTGGTATGTATAGGTGGTCGGACCGCCTACATACCGTTGCCGCAGACAATATTTTTTCAAAATAGTAAAAAGATTATTTATAATATAGTACAAAAAAAACAGTTTTTAACCGAAAATAAAATATGTAAATAAAAAATAAAACACTTTTTAAGAAAAGAGTTTCTTAAGTAAAATAAATTTTACGTTTTATATACAGTTTTTAATAAAACAAATAGATAAGATTTTACGTTTTATAAACAGTTTTTTTTATTATTACTTATAACAAACAATTTTTTTTATTGAAAATATATTTTTTTTGTTTTTATCAAATGTATTTAGTTTAGTTGGAGGTGAAAAAATTGGACATTTAGATTTTATAAATTTAAAGGCACAATTGTCATTTATTATTCAAAGGGTGTGGGGGAACATATAGAGGGTGTGGGAATACCTAATCCCATAAAAAAAATAAAAAATAAAAATAAATAAAAAAATTGAATATTTGGTTGGTGCATGGTAATGTGTTCGGAATTTAATTACTAATTGGGCCGGTTTCATAGTTGAGAACTATTTTTTTTTTATTTCTTTTAATTGGAACACTTTTTTTTCATAGTTGGGACTTTTTTTTTTAATTGAGACTGTTTTTTTTCAATGTTGAAAACTTTTCTTTTAATTGGGACTGTTTTTTCATTGTTGAGACCTTTTTTTTATTGTGGACTACTGTTTTTATAGTTGACTCTTTTTTTTAATTGTGATTGTTTTTTTTACAAATGACAATTTTTTTTCATTGTTGGATTTTTTTTTAAAAATTGGGACCGTTTTCTTTTTTAATAAGGACTTTATTTTTAATTGGTACTATTTTTTTACTTATTTATCTTGCGTAGCCAAATATGACTAGTTGTGTGGGGGGGGGGGGGGTGATTATGTCAAATTTTAGTTTGAGGTAAATGCATATTTTTTAATGTCATTGACACTTGTGTGATGAAAATCAATATAGTTATGTGCATTTGAAGTATGAGAGTAATATGCTCATTTTATTTTTTCACCATATTAATCTTGACCATCCAAACAACAAATGGTGAAAAAGTTAAAATTTTCATCTAGTGAAAACTCGACCATCCAAACGGAGAGAGTGAAAACAAAATCACCGCACTAATAATTTACCTTTTATTTTTAACACGGTGAAAAGTATTTCACCACGAACCAAACGGACCCTAAAAGTTTTTTTTTTACCCCTAATAGTCACGATTTCACATTGGCATAGGGTCATTGATGAGCATCTTTGGACTATTTGGAAAACTCTGCTACAAATATATCTTGTTGGTACTTCCAAACCACTAAAGTAAACAATATGCGGGTAGCAATTAGAAGATGCTCTAGTTGTTGCATGACTTCTTATCTCTCACTAATAGTGCTGAGGTGGAGTCAACACATCTTCGTCTATATGATATTTACTTTAAATTTTTATGTAAGAATCGCAAAATATCGTCCCTCACATATTAATTCTTCTATTTAGATTAATTTACAAGTCTTTACATTATTTCAATATAATTTAAATCAGGGATGACACCAGAATTTAAGTACGGAGAGAGAGGGGCCTACCAATTTATGACAAAAATTAGATCACTCTCGATAGTAAATCGAGCCGATATTGATCGGGTTGGGTTCGATTTTTCAATCGATCTCGACTTGGACTTTATATCGCTAATGGAAATTAGTAATAAATTTTAACTTTAATTAGGGGTTACAATTTTTAACACAAAATGGTAAAACGATATGAAGTTATTGGGTTATGTCTAACAATTTTTTACACAAATCAAAAGGTGATAAAGATCAATGAAAAGGTCTAAAACAATAGAATCCTTCTATCGTAACCGAATTTTTTACCGAAATTACACGTGGCGGCGTGTTATTGATTTGTTCTTTGGTTCCACTGGCGTGGACCCCACAAAAGAACCAATAGAAACCTTCCACCTCATTCGGTAATTTCACTTTCGGTAAAAAATTCAGTCCCAATATCATTTTCCAAAACAATATATAAACACGTGGGATTAATGGCAACCATGACAAATCCAAAAGTGGCACGAGTAAATTTTTTATATTTTTTTTATTATCGTGAGAACTTTTCCGGCCGGTGCCACTTTGTGAACACTACCAGTTAGCAAACAGGACCCGTGAGTAAGCTTATTTAATTTCTTCTTATAGTTATTTCTCTATTTTTTTATTGATATTTATCAAAAAAGTATTGTATGAGTTTTTGTTTTATAAGATGATATTTTACATTAATTTGTTTGTATTAAAGTTGATGAAACATTTGTGTTAAAAAAAAATATTAGTGTTTTGCGTATTTGAAAGATGATATAATTTTAGAATTAAATTTTTAATCAATGGGCATGCATGTTAAACGGATCAAGTGACGTTTAATAAGCGGTAAGGGTAAGTGTTACACTATTTATATGATTATTAAAAGAATATTGAGTTAAGCTTGATAATTTTTCAAGGCTAATCCCAAATGCACGACACCCAAATATTGTTCTCATAACTTCTTAATGAATACTAAATTTTTGAACATTAAATCACGTAAAATATTTATATAATTAGACAAAAACATTAAATTTATTAAAAATATGTAATATGAACCGCACCATTCAACTTTATGAGTGCCATGACCTTTGTGTTGAGAAATAATGCTAACCTAAAGTGGAAGAACTTAAACATTACACCCCATATTAACGCTACAACATCCAAAAAGTTGAGGGGGCCATGGCGCCTCTTTTCCTATATTACTCTCATCTCTGATTCAAATTATCTTGCAAAACTACTATTTCTCTAAACATATATATAAAAAGTTATAAATTTTAATCCTTAAAAATATAAATATTATAGATCATGCATGAGTTTGTTTTACATATTAATTGTAGGATGGAACTTTGTTATTGCGTACACACGCTTCAGCATATATAAGTGATCTCTTGTTGTCCGTCTCAAGGACTTAAAAATGTTCCCTAAAGCCTAAAGCCTAAACCCTAAACCCTAACATGCGTCCAAGACTTTATAATTTTAGGTTGGAGTATGTCTCCTCTAACATAATTTAGATGATTTATGATACATCCTGTCTGTCATTTACTCCAATAAATATGAGATGGTTGTATTACGAAAATACTATTACATGCATCTATATTATTACATAATTTGCTGTAAAGCAAAAGGTAAATGTAATAAATGGTAATACTAATAGACTTAATGTCCAGATGGCTTTTTCTACTAGTGTGAAAAGAAGACTAGCAGTGACAATGAAACTGCATGCATTAATTAGCAATTTTTGGAAGTGCAAACTTTAATTGGACAACCGAATCACGTTCATATATGAAAAGGATGAAAACAACTTTGAACTACAATTCCCCTTCTTAGTTCAACCCCCTCTCTTTCCTAGAGGGTCTCCAAAAGCTTTATGTATTTTTGTAAATGCTTCAAATACTTGGTTTGAGTATATTTTCCAGTGCATATAGATTATTCAGATGCTACACCATTTGCCTTTGTGTTTAATGTTGATAGAGCATATGGGTTCAGGCTTGTGGACATCTGGTGGTGTAGTCCTTTTTACAATCATACTAATTCAACTTCAGGGTTCTTGTTACTCGGAGAAAGGTTCACACATCTGCATTTAATTCTTCTTCAAAATCATATTCATTCAATTTCAGGCACACCACTTTTGTTTTCTCAATATCATGAGTTTTTCATGAATTTTAGAAAATACCGACGAATTATCTTAGTCTCTTAATTACCAAAATACCATCTTGAATAAATCTATTGAAAAATCATCTAAGAAAATATAAAATGTAAAAAGAATGCAAATAAAGAGGATATTTTTTCCTTTAGTTTGTTGATAAATTTTTAACTCAATCAATGATGTAGTTAATTAGCGTTTAATTAGTTTATTTATTTTGTAAACTTTTAAATAATGTCTAATAGAGTAAAAAATGATTTTAGCAATTTTTCCAAATTACACTAATAACCACTTATTTATCAAGATATTTTTGCCAAGAAAATCTTCAAAGGTTTTTTTGGGGGGCATATACCAAATAGTCGCTCGAACTTTTTTTAATATACATTTAGTCCAAGTATTTTTATTTTGCACAAAAAAGTCCTTCACCATGCCAAAAAGGCTTTACCGTGCCGCTGACGCGAACCTTTAAAGATAAGAGAATAAGGGACTTTTTGGTACAAAATAAAAAACTTGGACTAAATGTGTATTAAAAAATATTTGAAGGAGTTTTTGTTATTTGATCCTGTTTTTTTCCTTTAAGATTTGGTTTGTTTTATTGTTCAATTTCAGCTTTAACATTGGGATACAATCTAATAAATGGATGTCTTAGATATAGGCAACGGATTGTTTTTTGTGATTACAAGTGTTTAGTCCTATCTTTTTTAATATATGTGATTACAAGTGTTTAGTCCTATCTTTTTTAATAAAACTCTCTCACTCCTTCGTGCAGCTCCATACTCCACATTTGCTAATGACGCCGCCTCGGCTCCTCCGGTGGTATACTATGACTACATCATAATTGGCGGAGGAACATCTGGCTGCGCTTTAGCTGCCACTCTCTCTCAATCCACAAACGTACTTTTACTCGAAAGAGGTGGCTTACCTTACAATAACCCAACCATCAACACCATAACGGGCTTCGCGTCCACTCTCGCCGACACCTCCCCTTCGTCACCTTCCCAACTCTTCATATCCACCGACGGTGTCGTAAACCACCGTGCACGCGTCCTAGGAGGCGGCTCTGCCTTAAATGCCGGGTTTTTCACTAGGGCTAGTACCAACTACGTGAAGCAAGTCGGTTGGGACGCAAAACTTGTTAACGAGTCATATGCATGGGCCCAAAGTAAGGTCGCGTTTAAGCCACGGGTGTTGGGGTGGCAATCGGCGTTTAGAGATGGGCTGTTAGAGGCGGGTGTGTTGCCGGATAATGGTTTTACGTTTGAGCATTTGTATGGAACTAAAGTTGGTGGTACAATTTTTGATGAGCAAGGGCACAGACACACAGCTGCCGATTTATTGGAGTATGCAGACCCCTCAAGGATTAGGGTTTATCTATATTCAACAGTCTACCAGATCTTGTTTGCAACCAAAGGTAATGAACTCATTTTGTTAAATAAAAGAAAAAAGTAAAAAAAATGTGTTTGAATCTTAAATGCAACAAATGTGATGATGATTATGTTTGAGGAAGTTTTGGGAAAAAGTCTTTATAATTTTGAAAGTGTATAAAAATAGGGCACTCCAAATAATTTTATAAATTCAGTCTCTGTATTAAAAAATACCATGAAAAATGGTGTCATTGACGCGGATAAAAAAAAGGAACTTCTAACTCTAAAGGTACCACACAAATAAATGTTATTGTACCACAGGGACTATATTTAGAAACTTGAAAAGCATTGTCCTAAAAATTCAAATATAGAAAGGACCATGATATTTACCTTAATTTTCCATATATTTTATCTATGATTTTTAATGTTAAAGTGTGTTTGAATATTATTTTGTATGATCCATTTTCTTAATTTTGTTATGTTAAATGTTCTAATAATGTATTTTATAGAAAAAATTATTTTATTTCTTTTATGTATATTATATATTATATGTATCATAACGTATCGTATTCTAATTTTTAGAAAAATCACGTGTCGCGTGTCATGTCAAAACACGTATTGTGTGTCAAGTCCATACTTCATAGCGTGTTATATTCCGATGTACAATATTGATACTTGTAACACACTGCTTTATATTATACAACACTATTCATAGTTGAAAGACATTACTAAAAATGATAAGTCATTACGAAAATTATTTGTAAAAAGACGTAACCGAATAAAAATATATTTCAGGCTAGTGGAATTTTTATGAAATGTTCAATAACGTTTGAAAAGTAGGATGATAATATGGTTTCAAGTTATACCTTCAAAGATTTATAACAAATACAAAAGTTTTTTTAAAAAAAAAAATAAAGAAAGATAGAAGATACTCAGTCAAGAGAATAGACAAGAAAAGTCAGCTGATAATAATCGAGTCAATAGAACATGTTTTTCTCTAAAACTTAGTATCTTAACGGTATATTTTGTTGTTTGCTTCTTTTTTTTTATTTGTTTTATTAAAACACACGTATGGTTAAAAAAAAGTGAATCAGACCGAATCGGGAATTGGAACTGAATCGGACCCGAATCGAAAGATTCGAATCGTGAATCGCCGTTTCGGTTCGATTCTTTAGACAATTACAATTCTCAATTCGATTCAATCGTTTTATGTGTGAATCGAATCGAAACGAATCGTACAATTCTAATCGCGAATCGTACGATTTTGACAATTATGATCTTAATTAATAGGATAAATGACAAAAAGACAAGCAGTATATAACAATAACCACCACCACTATCATCCGTCAGCCCACACGCCCATTTCTTATGTCACTATTTGTAGTTAGTCTACAAAAATGAACAACGTATTGAGAAAATCATTTAAAATATACCTTTTAGGTTAGAAGATGTGTATCAAATGTTCATTATTTTTTTAAAATTAAGAGGATTTAAATAGTTTCATATTAGAATTGGCTTATTTTAAAGCAAACGGGGGGAAAGGACAAGCAATACATAAAAAAAAAAATGGGTTCAATTTATTTTTGGACATAACATGGGTTCAATTTACTTCTTCTGTGTTGACTTCTTTTTGGACATAACATGGGTTCAATTATTTCTTTCTTGTCCACTTACCAACTAAAAGTAGTTTTAATTCATTAATAGCAGTTTTGGACACCGTATAACCTAGCTTGACCAGTCAGTGTCCTTTTCTACCTTCAAATTCAAGAGAAAGTAAAAGTCACGGGCATTGTCCTAATACCTCACGCCGTATTGGATGACTTACACTACATTCAATTCGGAGAACACTTGACTGGAGTACTCAAATAATAAGGATAATGGTTACTTCTTCTTTTTTTTTTTTATAAGGTATTTTTGATTCCATAAGGTGTTTGGACAAGTTTACGCGCATCTTGACTAATCTCCGTTCGCGATCGTGGCTTCCGCTGGTCAAGCATTATTTTGATACTGTCAGAGATCGAACTGGGGATCAAACCCAATCCACCCCCAAACAGTGTCTCAGTGACAGCGTTTTACCACTGGACCAAGAGGCTTGGTTAGGATAATGGTTACTGTATGTTTTTTTAAACTTGAAATTTATTTATAAATAAATATGAGAGAAATCATCTTTCAAGGGCTCTTACAAGTGCTAAAACAATACTAGACAACTAGCAAAGACTAAAAATATGAAAATTTTTAAATATATCCGATACAATGATAACTTGGGATTATGAAAATTTACGAGATCTTGATCGAGATAGGGAAGATATTAAATTTATTTAAGGGCCAATTTCTCTTCGTTACTTAAAGTTGAAAAAGAGTCCAAGTGAGGTGATAATTCAAAGACATTTTTTTAGACACTCTTTAGCTTTTGAACTTCTCCAGCCAACATGTAATGACTAAATTTTGTTGCATCTTCAACGGTTTCTAAAATTTCAAAGGAATTTATAATTTCTGAAAATTTCTTCTAATTTTTTTTACCAATTGAGTCTTCAAGAGAGGCACCAGCTTGAGATGAACTATAAGACATACCCAAATCATATTCGGAGGAATTATAAAATAAGTTTGTATTTTTGGTCTTGCTCCATTCCTAGGTAGTTGGGGCTATATTTGGATTAGGAATCTCGGCATATATATTAACACCAGACTTCTCATCATCCGCGGCCGCATTCACATTATCCCTTGAATTTTGAAGGAGAGAAGTTTGGTGTCCAGGTCATGGGTTTAAAAGATTATATTGCAGAGTGTATTGGACCAAGCATCCAAACATTTTTTCTATATTCTAGAGATCCAATAAACACGCTATAGAAACATTTACCTTTAGGAGTAAGCTTCCATAGCTGGGAAGGTTTCCATACAGAAGAGAGGTCGTATTTAAGTTCTTCCATTATTTTTTTTCCTTTGGCAAAAAACAAATGACTGAGTAAATTGAATTGACATGAAAGCATAGATTCCTTGAGGAACTCATAAGAAATTTGGACGAAGTGAATATCATCTTAATAGTATGGCTCTAGAAGAACATGCGATTTTTGTATTGGCCTTAACCATGTTGTTGTTACCTTGAATTTGTGAATGTGAACCATTTCTAATAACATTTGCGTAGGAGTTTATTGGAAAGAAAAAAGTCAAAATCTGGACGTATGTGGATAAAAAAACTAGTCTAGGATACTAGACTTTCATTAACGACTTAAAATATAGGGACTATGACAGGGAAAGGGATGGATTTAGTCCATGATAAGAAGAAAAGTTAACATAGCTTATTTATAAGAAACAAAATGTGTCGATGAGAAAGCTAGAGATATAGAAAATACAGAGTATAAATTATATTATACAAGCAAACACAGAAATAGGTACGGAGTTGGAAAAATAATAGATCATAACTTTAAGGATGATATTGTAATCGTTATTAGGAAAGGTGATTGATTTATACTTATAAAATTGGTATTTGGTGAAATATAATAAATATTATTAGTGCTTAAGCACCCCAAGTTAAATGAGCACACTAAAGTACATTTTTGGGAACAAATGTATGAAATAATTCAAGAAATACCCATATATGAGAAAATTTATATAGGGAGAAATTTTAATTGCCATGTAGGAGAAGACCGTGCAGGATATGAGATAGTGCATAAAGGATATGTTTTAGAGGTAGGAACGACGATGGAGAGTCTATCTTAGATTTTGCGATAGCTTATAACTTTGTACTAGAAAACACATGTTTTAAAAAGAGGCTTAAACACTTAATAACTTATAATAGTGGAACACATAAAAGCTTGAAGAGTGCGCTTTTGTTCAAATACAACAATTATTTAATTAAACACCGTTTTTCAATTAAATCCTAAAACATGCATCTAGATGATTTATCAATTAAAATAAATATAGCATGTGACACAACATATCAGGAAAAATCCCCACAGGGAAAAACCATATTATTTTCACTATAATTTGTAAAAAATGGTTTACACGGATTATACTGAAAATAAGTGCGACATACGAAAATACCCGTAGGTGTCGGTTTCGATGTCGTCGGCTGAAATCTTCCGCAAGAATTCCAGATGGGCAACAATGAAGTAGATACCGACTTCTCCACAAAATACTCCAATTGAGTGTATAAGACCTCTTGAAGGTTTAGAAATGTGCACTTGATGAATGAGAATTAAGTGTGCATTTAAAGAGGCATAAAATGATGAAGACAAAGGCCTTAAAATGATGAAGACAAGACCCTTAAAATGAGGAAGACAAAAAAAAATAATGAAGACTAAAAAGAGATTTGCGTCACTTCATTATTATTTTTCTTCTCCATTTTCAAAAGGCCATAACTTCTTCACCGTAGCTCGGATTGAGGTGCCGTTTCTTTCAATATCTTCATGGCGTCGATCTCTTCAACTTTCCAGTTGACGAGTCCTTCGGATGGTGACTATAAAAATTACCAAAATGCCCTTGAACTTTCATATCGAGCGTTCTTTCACTATTTTGACTTCTCTTGCGTACCACTTACATAAAGTGCCTAAAATCGTGGAACGTGCAGTCATTGAGGCCGATGTGGGACACATGATGGAGATGTTGAATGCTTGATTCTCGGAATTTGGATTGAGGCCGTCGTATGAGATCGTGTAGAGACGTGCTGAATGTAGCGGTATTAGACATACAAATTGTGATCTAGAAAAATAGAAAATTCCTAGATACTACCCGGACATTTATAAAAGTATGTCCTTACAAAGCTAAATAGATTTTTTCATTACTAGAAAAGGAGACCGATTAACGTGTATAAATTGTAAAGTTATCATGGGAGAGAGCTTAGCCTCACAACATAGGACAATGGTGTTAAATAAAAATATTAAAAATCAGTCACGAGTGTGAAAAGAGAAGATTAATCCACGATCTAGGTGGTGTAATTTAAAAGAAGAGAAATTAGAACTATTTAAAGATAAAGTATTAAATAAAGCATCATGGAATTCTAAAGAAGAGATTAACATAATGCTGAATAAGATAGCCCTATGCATTAGGAGAATTTCAAAAGAAATTCTTAGAGAATCAAAAAGTAAGGGGCCACAATCTAAAGAAACTTGGTGGTGGAATGAAAAAGTATAAAATATAGTGAAAATCAAAACGGAGTGCTTTAAAACATGGCAAAAAATAGAAATGAAGAAAATTTTGTGAAATATAGATGAGCTAAAAAGGAAGTTAAGAAAGTGGTAAGAGATGCTAAGTTAAAAGTATATGATGATCTTTATACAAAATTTAAGAACACAAGAAGGAAAAAAAAGTAGTTATAAGCTTGCAAACATAGAGATAGAAATACAAAAAATTTAAGTAACGTCAAGTATATTAAAAGTGATGATTCGAGTCCTAGTAAAAGATGCTGAGATACTAGAAAGATGGAAAACCTACTTTGAGAGGTTATTAAATAGAAATAATGGGAGTAATTTAAATATAGTGGAACTTAGGGAGACTCGAGAAAATATATTTTTTCACAGCATTAGGAAGACAACAGAGGTTAGGATTTCCGTAAAAAAGATGAAAACAATAAGGGATTTAAAACTATAGGGTATCCCCATTGAGGTTTGAAAGTAATTAGGGGATGAAGGAGTATCTTGGCTTACAAAATTATTTGATATAATTATAATGACTAATTGGATGCCCGATGAATGGAGAAAGAGTGTTTTAGTACTGACTTATAAAAATCAATGGGACATATAAAGTTGTTTAAATTATCGAAGTACTGTGTTAATCAGTCATACAACGAAACTTTAGTAGAGAGTGATTGAATATAGATTGAGATTGAGAACAACAGTATCTAAGAATAAATTTAAGTTTATGCGTGAGAGGTCAACAATGGAAGCAATTTATTTATTAAGGAGATTAATGGAGCAGTATAGGGGAAAAATGATCTTCATATGATTTTTATAGATTTAGAAAAGGCATATGATAGGATACTCAGAGATATAATATGGGGGTATATACATAAAAAATGAGTGACTCGTAGATATATTGATATGATCGAGGATATTTATGATGGAGTTAAGACTACAGTAAGAATATCATCCAGAGAAAGTAGTGCATTTTCAATTACCGTAGGTTTACACCAGGGTTCAACATTAAGTCCTTATATCTTTACTCTTGTTATGAATGAGTTGACTATAAAAATACAAGATAAGGTGCTATGGTGTATGATATAGTTTGGAGCAAAACTATAGTCCCACAAGTCCTAAATAAAACATAACAAAAATCGAAAAAAAACTCAAACTCGATGAACTATATTTAAACAAATGTGGAGAGGGGGATATGTGAAACCCGTTTTAAGTTTCAATCAATGTAAAGCAATAAAATTCGGTGTGTTTTAGTAGCAGGGCATTTGAGATTTTGATTGAGATGTGTAGTTTATGGGTTTTAGTGATATACCAGTGAGCGGGTGCGAGGGTGTGTGTATGTGGGTGGGTTGGTGTGAGAGGAAGATAATATAAGGGTGATTTTGTATAAACCGTAATTTTCTGTATGGAGCCCCACTCTACTTTAAACCTTTTGTTTGGGTTGAAATCCTGTTAACATCCCCACAAGCAGCGGTTTGACAGGGAAAACAAAATTATTCAATGAAAGAAAAATTATTCAAGTAATTTTCTGTATGGAGCCCCACTCTACTTTAAAAGTGATGTCCATTTTATGAATTTTGACCTCCAACCACATTGACTAAAGTGATATTTGAGATATCCATAAACACTTATTCAATGAAAGAAAAAATTACATCTCTCCTTAAGAGTTAAATTGAAAAATTCAACAACACAAAATATCAATTTAATATATTGCATTTAGTGTTGTTCATAGCATAATTTCGGGAAGTATAAATAATATACATAATAGTTCATTACTTAGTATAATACATAATAGGGTTAATTAGACGTTGAACCTTTTGACATTGCACCTATTTTTACTTCACCACCTTTGCTTTCGTTTTAACCCCTCAATTTTTAAATATACATCATTTTACCCCTTAATCGTGATGGCGTTAAGTTTTTTTCAAAAAAAAAATGCCCTCATATGCAGCACACATGATAAAATTCTCATTCAAAGTGTTAAAATGATTAGTGTTTAATGCATAAAGTGATGCATTTTTATATTTCAAGTGGGTTAAATATAAAAAAAGAAAGTACGAGTTATGAAGTGTAAATGAGAACAAAATTTGAAGGGTCAAAATATAATTAACAGCACATAATATATTATGCAATATATCCAATATGCATCTGTAACAATTGCAGTAATATGTTTACGGTTTGTTAAATATTAACACTACAGACTAAGTAAAAAAATGTGAGTTGAGTTAATTAAACTATCTGCAGGGAAAGGATGACTGATCCAAGGGAGATTTCTCTTTTGCCTTGACTTCCACCTACACACCCACCTAACCTAAACCCTAACTTACCTTCAATGGAACAGGAGAAGGGTAACATATGGGTTTATTCACCGCCTATCATCGCTGAACCTTGAGAAGAGGGCATGGTCTCCTTCCGAGACAAGATCCTGAGTAACCCTATTACGTCACGACAAAGGCATATGGGTGTACCTCTTGTCTACCTTGAGGGTTTGCATGGGAACTTAAACCATACATTATTTCCTTTATGAGAAATAGATATGAATCAGGCGGAGTAAGACTCGGATGATAAAGCCTTAGATGGGAAGACTTACCGCAAAATACATCGGTAGTACACATTATGAGTCAAGAATTAAATGTATTACAATAAAATGGAACAACTCTTTAATTATCAAATTACTCGAAAAAGTTCTTTCATTTCAGCGGTTGCCTATTGTAGAAGGGTGTTTCACGCCTGCCCACTATATTTTGGGGTGAGGGTCTCTCATGACCCCCCCGAGCGTCCAGAAAATATGGGGGCGAGGAGCAATCAAGTTCCTGCCCCTCAGCTTCCAGAAAATGTTGGGGCAAGGAGCAGTCAAAGTCCTCCCCCTCAACTACAAGAAAATATTTGGACGCGAAACCCTCAAGGCGCCCCTCCCTCAACTGCAAGAAAATATTTGGGACGCGGAACCCCCTCAGGGTCTTGGAAGAAATTCATAATTATAGGGACCCTCCAGGGTCCCTACAGAAACTCAAGTTGAGAAGGAGCCTCACCTAGGTGGTAGTAGAAGCCCATATTAAGAGGGACCCCCAGGGTCCTTGCATAAACTCAAGTCGAGAAGGAACCTCACCTAGGTGGTGGAAGAAGCCCATGTTGAGAGGGACTCCCCCCCAGGGTCCCTGCAGAAACTCAAGTTGAAAAGGAACCTCACCTTGGTGGCGGTAGAAGCCTATGTTGAGAGGGACTCCCCCCAGGGTCCCTGCAGAAGTTGACATTGAGAAGGAACCCCTTAGGGTCCCTGCAGAAACTCAAGTCGAGAAGGAACCTCAACTAGGTGGCGGCAAAAGCCCATGTTAAGAAGAACTCCCCCAGGGTCCCTGCAGAAAGTTATATTGAGAAGGAACCACACCTAGGGTCCCGACAGAAATCCATATTGGTGAAGGAACCCTCAGGGTCCCTCAATGGTAAAAAAATTATATTGGTGAAGTAACCCTCAAGGTCCCTTAACTTCCAGAAAATGTCGAGGCGAGGAGCAGTCAAGGTCCTCCCCCTTAGCTTCCCGAAAGATGTCGGGGAGAGCAAGAGTGAAGGTCCTCCCCCTCAGCTTCCAGAAAATGGTGGGGCGAGGATTAGTCAAGGTCCTTCCCCTCAACCTCCAGAAAATGTAGGGGCGAGGAGCAGTCAAGGTCCTCCCCCTCAACTTCCAGAACATGTTGGGGTGAGGAGCATTCAAGGTCCTCCCCCTTAACTTATAGAAAAATAGGCCATGATGAGGAAGTGAATACCATGAGCAATTCCTCATCATGAAAAGTCATTCTTTAAAAGAACGGAAGTACTAACTCTTATTTTCTTATACAGGTTGCTTAGTTGAGAAAGCAGGGCTCAAGTAGGCTAGTTGGGATCTCTTGGAAGTTTTGGCTTGATGGCTGAGGGACAAAGTATGTTGAGCAAACTCAACCAATTAGCACTATAGGATTGAGAGAATACTACGGGAAGACCCATGAGTCACTCAAGACTACACACACCTCACACTTAGTTACAAGTGAAGTGAGCAGCCAAAAGGCTGGCTGCTCACAAGAAATGAACTCTTTACAAAAATGACTTTCTCACAAGAGGGGGTCCTCAAGGTCCCTCTCAAGAAAATTAATTTCAGAAGGAGGTCCTCAAAACCCCCCTCAAGCTTACAAATATTTAGAGGAGGTGGTCCTTGATACCCCCCTCAAGTTTACAAAGTTTGTACCAAAAGTTATCGTTTCAAATGATATTTACCAAATCAGATATTTTGTCTCTATTAGGAGACATATTTGCTTTTTGACATTGTTTTGCACCAGGGGGCACCTATCTGAGGGGACAGGCTGCTGCACACAAGTAGGGACAAATGGTACACTGTAGACTTTGTCCCTCACCAAGCCTCTAAGTTTTTTGGCACCAAACTCAACCCTAGTGCCCAAGTATAAATAGGACTCCTAGGCAATGTCAAGATATAGAAAAACTTAATAGCACTGTTACTCTATCAAAATCACACCAGAACTTCCTAGTATTCTCTCTTTACTCTCTCTAGTGCTAAGTGCCTTGTTCTTTCACTTCTCACGGACAACCATCATTCTCAGGAAATCTTATTGAGAAAATTACTATTATTGTTGTGGAAGTTCATTTTCTTACAGGGAGGGAGTTCTAACTTGAGCTCCATTTTTACCAAAAGGAGAAGGTTTCATCAGAAGCTGCTCCAGAAGTTCTTCAGAACCTTGCAGGCAGCTTCCATTAGAGTGGGTCATGCCTCACCCTTTCCAATTATTCATAGACCCCAGTCTCACTACCCTCCTACAACTATAAGATTATTAAGGATCTGGAAATTGAAATATAGTATTTTTATAATGGATATTGGAAATAATTTTTTTATCGTTAAATTATCTTCTCCGGAAGGCTATTTATCCGTTATTGCAGGAGGTTTATGCTTCTTAGAAGACCACTATCTTTCTGTTCAGAGATGGAGGAATAAATATCGACAATTTATGGCTAAGATCAAATGCATGAGTTTAAGGTTCCAAATTCATGAATTACTGGTTAAATATTATGATATGGGCATCCTTCAACGTTTTGCGGCTTCTCTGGGTAAGCCTCTAAAAATTGACTTACACACGGAAGAAATGGAGCATGCAAGATATGCTCGTCTATATGTGGAATTCAATTTGCATCAACCCTTACCGCATAAAATTATTAGGGGTGGCAATTCGGGTTAGTCGTGTCATTTTCGAGTCGCGTTGATTTTTATTTTAATATAAGTTTTGAATACTCTTAAATCTATACAAGTTAATCGTGTTATGTTCGAATCATTTCGAATTATTATTATAAACGGATTATCAGGTAAAAAATTGTCAGCTCTAAAAATTATAATAGGACGAGTAGTGAAAAATTTGGTTTACCAGTTGAAAGCTGATGTCTATTTTTCGTATGGCATAGTGGGCCACACTTGTGGGACGTGTACAAAAAATTATGCACACGAGCGGGACTCTGGGTCTGCTAATGTTGACAGTGAACAAAAATGGAATGTGGTGACTCGTCGTCCTTCAAAACGGAGAGTGAGCCGGCCAAACATGGGTTCTAAAAATATTTGTAGTGAACCCAAAATAATGGAGAATTTATATGTTACAAAATCGGATAAGAAGTCCACTGACCCGCTTCCCAGTGTGAGCCAGGTCTAGAAGCCAAAAGATGGCGTGGGGACTTTAACTTCTCTAAAAATCAGTTCCCCTCAAAATGGCGGCTGGGGCCCAAGGCAATCCGGTGGTATCAGCTAGGAATACAAATAACTGAATAGGAGAAAACGTCCAACCTCTCGAGCTTCCTGATCAAACTGACTTATAAATTTCGATGGCAGCTCGCATGCATCTGGACCTTGAAACACATGGCGGGTTGGAAGAAAATTGAGCTGCATGTCTTAAAAACTCACTCCCACACACATCCATTATAGAAGAGAATAGACCACCCTCTTCTAATGTCTATACGGGTATTTAGAATGACTAGAAAATGTGGACATTTAGGTCAATATATAGATTACCAGAAGAGAATAGCCCACCCTCGTCGTGGGAGTGAGTAATAGACACGGGTATCTAGAATGACCGGACGATGTCTTGAAAACTCACTCCCACGCACATCTATAAATTTCTATCATTGAGATTGGTCGTCTGCCTTTTTAGAACAATATTGTTTCACTTGTGCTGGGTCAACAGGGTGGCATTTGGATGGACGGGCCTATTATGGAACATGAACTGGTGGTGTCCACTTGGTTTATGCATCTTCTAGTGGAGAATGATCCCGAAGAGGGCCCTACGAAATTTACGGCTATGTATATATGCCGCCTCAGCTAGTGGAACAGGCATGGATATGGCAATCTCTCCATCAACTATCTATTATTGCTTAACACTACTGGCTCCTTTTGGGGAATTCGATATTGTCTTAGGCCCATATGAGAAGCTGGGTGGTCGGCCTTTTCAAGTAGCATGGGAACGCCCCCTTTGAAATTTTATGTACTCTTGTAATATACATGATTTGGGGTTCTGTGGCTCATCTTTTACTTAGGAAGTTAATACTTCGTTCAGCCATCACATTCGTGAAAGGATGGACCAAGGCTTTGGCAATAATAGGTGGCTGGCCTTGTACCCCCATAATGTGGTCACTCACTTACCGAATGTTGGGTCAGACCATTGCCCATTACTATTGGATAACATGACTACTCGATTTAATTCTACTCAACATTTTATTTACTATAAAGAATGGGCCCAGTATCTTTCATTTATTGATTTGCTCGACACACAGTGGAATCGCCTTGTATTTGGCGCACCTACAGTTTGTTTATCTTGGAAAGCACATTTCTTTTGGCAGGTCGCCATTGCATGGAAACATACCACATTCGGTGACATGGCAACTACTACTTCAAATCTATAGCGTAAACTTCAAACTCTCTGGCACATATTGATCATTCTCCAAATTATCTCTCGAACGCAAAACACAGTTACTGTTGCAACTTACACACTGTCTTCTATTAAAATATCAGTACTGAAAAAATAAACACAAATTTAAGTGGACTTTGGAGGGTGATAGTAATACTAAATATTTTCACGCGTATGTTACCCACTGTCGGCGGGTAAATACTATACACGCTATTTTTAACCCAGACACGGGTTGGCACAGATCCCAATAAGGCATTCATACTCAATATCATTAATTTTATGTAAATATTTATGCTTCCTCGAACTAACCTACGCCCACTGCCGAGTATCCTTTTATTCCACTAAACCCTCTAGATAAATCTTGGTTACTAAAACCGGTTACAAATGTGGAGATATGGAGCACCTTGCTACGTATGGGAAAAAATAAAAGCCCAAGCATGGACGGACTCACGGCTAAATTTTTCCAACCCCATTAGAATGAGTGGGCATGCCTGTATGTAATCTCATCCACGACTTGTTTTAATCTGGCATACTGCCTCGAGAGTTCAACCGTATGATTCTCATTTTTGTACCTAATATTCAGTACCCCACTCAATTTTAACTTTTTTATAGTATCTAGTGTCCCCTTACCAAGCTTCTTTCATGGCTAACAAACGTATTCAAGATAATATCCTTATTACTCACTAAATTTGCATTTGATGAGGAAGTCCAAATCCAAGAAAGGCAACTATGCGGTTAAAATTGATTTATCTAAGGCATATGACTAATTGGAGTGGCCCTTTCTTCAGTGGGTTCTACAGCAATATGGGTTCCTCAACTTATGGACCCGTTTTGTTATGGAATGTGTCACCTCCAAATCGTTCAACACTCTTATTAATGGGGAAGTGGGGAAGAGTTTATACCCATAAGGGGAATATTTATTCATTTAGGCCCTTGATGTGCTTTCATGAAAGGTGGATCGAGAGTGCTTGCTGAAGCACATGACAACCCTTCAGACCTCTGCTAAAAGGCCTAAAATTCTCAGGCTTGCCTTTGGAAAACACATGGCGTCTTTACCGTAACTCTGTTCCTATCCCTTCTCATTAAGTTTGCGGCAATTTCTGGCCAAACCCTCATTATGGACAAATCTACGATTACCTTTGGATCCTCAACTCCGAATTTTGTTCACTGTACCACAAAGTGCAAGATTGTATTTCATAGAGGTCAGTGGCAAGATAAATATCTTGGTCTCCCGCTCACCATAGGCTGGTTTACTCATCAATTGTTCCTTGACTTGAATGAGGCCCTTGACAACCGACTTCAAGCTAGGTATAATAACTTTTTGTCCTATCATGGTCGTGCCACGCTCATTAATTTGGTATATACGTATATGCCCCTATATTATATGTCAGCATATCCACTGCCTACTCACCTTCTTAAAACACTAACAAAGAAAATCAAAGCATTCTTTTCGAATGCACCCAAATTTTCCTATACAACGCCAATTGTTTATTGGTCGACGATAAACCTGCTTAAACAATACGAAGGGTTGGGGATTAAAAATATTTATGTGCTAACTACTGCTTATATACTTAAACTCATTTGGAAGGGTTTATTAGTCTATGACGATAAAACATACATACTTTCCTCAAATGACCCTGTTAACAACTCCATGACATACCCGTGCCTCCTGGTTCTGGACCAAGATTTCAAAAATCCTATGCCTTTTTCAGCATGGTATTAATGACGTATTGGGCTCGGACATATTTCATTTGCCCATCACATCTGCTACAAGAAACCCTCAGCTAGCGGCTCCCACTCCTCCCCTTGTCAGTGTTGGAGGCTCCACTCAACGTTTTTATCCTTTATCATCAGTGGAATCTCCCTATATTAGAACAATAGCTACTAATGGATTTTTTTACCTTATACCTAGTCCATTTATATTCCCACACACTCTACTTTGGATATACTGTACTGATGACTCAGCAGGACTGTCTCATTTATGATCAAAGAGACATATAATTGGCTTAATTCTGCCGAGTATGCCCAACATTTTTTGAGACTGCAGTGGCTATGGCGATGTACGATACCCCTAAAGCTTAAAATTTCCTTTAGTTCCTTTTTTACAAGTCATTGTCCATAGCGGATCGTATGTTCTACTACCACAAACTTCCCTTGCCATTGTGTTCCTTATGTGAGTTGGAAGACAGCAACTCCCATATATACTCTAACTTCCCTGCTTTCTTCTATCTCCATATGTCTAATGCATTGGTCGATATTTCGATTGTCTTTCTTCTTAAGTAGTTGACTGAGTTGCAGTATCCATTTACTGATACTTACCGATCACTCCGACAACTGTTTCTTCTTCGAGTCCTCTGGAATGATAGGAATGAAGCTATATTCAGGCATAACCATGTTACCAAATTGCTTGTCTTATATACTCTCTCCAACCACCCCCAATTCACCCCAGTTGGGCCTTACATGGCCTTTAATATAGTCTGAACCCGTCTGACTCCTCCTTTCTTCAAGTGCAATACATACGATGCAAAATCCCATGTAACGGGCTACGCTTCTATCTGTGGAATCATTTGTAACTCTCAAGGAGAATTCATTTGTGCTTTTTTGAAAAATATAGGGTATGCGTCTTTAATGCTTGCTAAAATTTGGGCCATCAAAACTAATTTAGACTTGGCATATCACATGAGCATTAACCGTATTGAAGTGGAAACCGATTGTTAATTTGTATTTAATATGGTTTATAGGAACGCAACCCAAAGTCCAGCTCACACAGATTTGTTCCAAGCCATCCATGATGAATTTTGAAGATTCCTACATGTTTCTCTCTGTATATGTTTTTGTGAAGCTAATGTGTGTACTGATGTTCTCGCTGTTGCCTCAGTGTCGTGTCTATTGTTTCCCAAACTTTTTGTTCTAGTTCCATGTTTTTTATTTTTCATTTTTGTTTAGTGATGTTTGTAATAGTAACAGGATTAGGTTTGCAGCGAGGGACATCACTTGTAAAATACCAATCTTTTGAATAAAGTTCTATTTTGGCCAAAAAAATAAAATCCAGTACATTATTTGTAAATATGTTTTTCTTGGGTTTGGGTCGCCTTTAATTTAATAATCATATTCACGCTTAAAACAATTTACAATTTAATGCATAAACGAATGGATAACTAGAGCTCTATCTTATTTTGATATAAGGATATCATATACTGAAGTTAATATATGTATAAATAATTTGAGATTGTTTTTCTGCATGTGGATGGACAATTGAACTAGCAACGGATGTAGTTCAAATTCTAAACGAGCAAAAATGACACATGAAGCAAGCTGCTATTGATAACTAACACTAATATTCTAAACTTTAGTTATCTTGTAATTTTTGTTGTGTAATTTTTCATTTCTGTAAAATAAAAATATTTTTATTGTTAAATACTAATTTGTAAGTAGACTTTAAAATTGTGCTATATAAGTAATAAAATGTGATGTCTTGCGACGATATTTAGTTATGTGTAAATTTTGCATTTAAGTCTTCTTACTGAAGGCAATCTTTATCCGTTTGATGAAGTTTCAGCGGTTTGGCTAGATTATCACTTTGTTCTGACGTGTTGGAGGTCAAAATAAGTAAAATACAAAACATACACCTCACATCACATTTAAAACTGGCATGAAGAATGCATCAAAATTAAAACTGTATGGACCAAATCGATAAATTAGTCAAACTCTATCGGACGAAACGTGAAGATATTCTTTGAAATACCCGTAAGAAGTTTTGAGCTTCTCAACTCTATTAGTTTCTTGGTATATTATATCTACTTTCGCTAAAAAAAGGGGGGGAAATAAGGGAAATCCTAACTGAATAAATATCATCCTAATAATATGCGTTCGTTAGAGGGAGAGGGAGGGAGAGAGAGAGAGAGAGAGGTGATTTAGGACTATTTTAGGTTTCCTACGGTTGGCCACCCGATGATACATACATGTACATTTTACTTTAATTCCATGACTCTTTATCTCATTGAGACACTTTATCTCATTGTCATTTAAATTACCTTAACTACTTTTGTATCTTCTATAAACTATAATGACATTAATATTTTTGCCTTTGTATCTTTAACAAATTCGAAACCCACTCATGTTTCATCCCCAAATAAGGCTATTTATATGAAATCTGATAGAGTTTATTCATATCTCTTTTTTTTCATTGAGGATTAATTTTTATAATTCTGTTGTGATGGAGTTCGACCTGAGGTACTACGGTTTCTTCTGCTTTAAATTTTTTTTCAATTTTGAATTTACAAAACTTGATTTTCAGTTATGAGAGTTGGAATTGAATAATTAATTGATTGTTCGATTTTGATTTAGGAACTTCATTAATCCTTTTTTATTTAGTTTGGAAAATTGATGTATTCATATTAGCTGTATGCTAAAACAACCAATCACATTTTTAATCTAGGCTTATACATATCAAAGACTTGAGGTCTAGATTTTAGTGAATGCAGCACGTGGGAGCGATTTTGGTGATTGTAGACACAAATACAATTAAAATTGATAAGAGCTATTGCAAGTGGGTAAAGTGTTTTCCTTTTTCCACTATAAAGTTGACTTTAATTGATATTCTTGAATTTGATAGGTAATATATGAGCTTTCCTTTGTTTAGTGTGAGGGTAAAGCTTTTTTACACACTCTCTCTCTCTCTATCTATCTCTCTCTCTCTCTCTCTCTATATATATATATATATATATATATATATATATATATAATACTCTTGTGCAGATTAGCCCGCATTTTAAAAGTGCGGACCGAACGTGTGTCACCTAACGGTGCCCCTAGGAATTATTGCCTAAATTATAGGGACACTTTCTCTCTTTTCTGGGCTCACCGCCAGGTGACATGTTCGGTCCGCACTCTTAAAATGCGGACTGATCCGCACAAGAGCAGGACTATATATATATATATATAGAGAGAGAGAGAAAGAGAGAGAGAGAGAGACTCTCTCTCTCTCTTTTCTGGGCTCACTGTCAGGTGACACACGTTCGGTCCGCACTCTTAAAATGCGGGCTAGTCCGCACAAGAGTATTATTATATATATATATATATATATATATATATATGATGCCTCTAATATGATAGTATTAAAGGAGTTAATGATCCTTCAATAATCACTATTTTTCTCTCTCTTATCTTGAATATTGTATTTTTTGAAAATCAAGGGAATTGTGTTGTTTATGCTTTCTTGCACTTCTGGCAGGCTTGTGAGGAAGCTGAAAGGAATATGATTGGACTCATGTATTACTATTAAATTGTTAGCCTACTGAAAAGAAGCATTTACGTACACACTATTGTTTTCTAGCAAGAACATAGTAATAGGTTGTTTAATACCTATAATTTTATGTGAAAACTTTTTTTTTGCTTATTATTCTATTAGTTATTGATATTAATCTATTTTTGAGATTTTGTTTGCGAATGCACTTTTTTTTTCAGTAATTTGTATAAGATTGATGAATTCATTCATGTGATAATTGTTTTTTGAAAAATTACTCCTATATTTCGATTTTTGAAGTTTAAGAAGACTTTTTATATATGTTTTACATTTATAATTTAATAATTTTATTTATACGCATTACGTGCCCTGCATACTAGTACATAAAAAAATAGCAATAGACAAAAGTGTACGAGTTTAACTATTTATTTAGAGACTCTCACAATATTAATGCAGGGCGACAAAGACCAAGAGCTTATGGTGTACTATTTAGTGATGGAAATGGGAACAAACACATTGCATACTTAAATAGGGGGGCCATGAATGAGGTAATCTTATCAGCTGGTGCAATTGGAAGCCCACAGCTGCTGATGTTGAGTGGAATTGGGCCTGCTGAACACCTTAAGGCTCAAGGAATTACAGTGGTACTAGACCAGCCCATGGTTGGGCAAGGTATGTCTGATAATCCAATGAATGTGCTTGTTATTCCTTCACCTATTCCAGTGGAGGTCTCTCTCATTCAAGCTGTAGGCATTACCCGGTTCGGTAGCTTTATTGAAGCAGCCAGTGGGTCATTGTACTTGGCTTGGATCTACAAAATGGCTGGAGAACTTGAAATGTCATTAAATCAGGTATCTTCTTGCAAACTTTCCCTTTTAAAAGATATACACTAGCAAAAGCAACTTATCATGCATGTCCTTACAGCCCTGTGTACTGTACGAAAAAAATGGTATCATGCATTTAAGGTATCAACTATTCATTCCTCTTCAAGCCCAATAAAAATAAAATACGTTTGTATATATAAAATTCTTGTCTTTACGGTGGGAGATATGTGAAATACATATTACATCTGTATCGTGGTTTCAATCTTGTTCAGTATAGGCACGTGATACTCTAAGTGCATAATATTTTTTCCCCTTACAACACACTTGTGCAGTTTATTCGATTGTTATGTTATCATTTTAACATGGTAGGAGTTGTATTTACAATATTTTTAGGTTATGCTTTACGATTTTGGATTAAAATATACTTCATAAGGAATAAAATTAAATGTGGAGTTTGACACATAATATAAATGTTAGAAAGTTTTATTTAGAGTTTTAGATATTGCCTTCTCTTTCGCAATATTAAGTTACATTAGACACGTAAAATGGGCTATTACGGACGGATATGTGCAGGCTAAAACAGATATGGTGTAATATGGACGAGTCAAAAACAAGTCTGGATTTTAATGTGGTTCTGATTGGGTTGGGTCAAAGTCAGGGTCGATTTGGTCAACCTGTTTTTATTGTACTTTTGAAAAAAAACTGAATACAGTAGGGAATAAATAATATAACCCCAAAGAAAAAATAATAAAAAAAAAATTAATGCACCTAGATTTTAAGAATTTATATTCGATACGGTATCTTCTAAAATATATATACATATACATATATATGAGAAAGGCTTTCATAAATTACACTCTATACATTATATCGTATATCACATTTAGTTTTAGTCCCTAAGAATTTTTATTTTCAAATTATCAATCAACGCAGGTTCAAAAAATTAGGTCAAAATACATTTTCTAGCTATTTTTAAAAAATTCACAAAATTCTGTTGGTGCAGAACCTTATAAATAAGGTATTTTAGCAGTTTTTTATTGAATTTAAAAAAAATAACTAGGAATTATATTTTAACCTAATTTTTTGAACATGCGTTGATTGGAAGGTTAACTCCATGAGTAAAATAAATAAATTGAAAAATTAAGATATATAGGGCCTAGAACTAGGTGTGATGTATGACTGATGTAGGAAGCATGATGCAATAGGAGCCTTGCTCTATCTCTGTGAGAGAGTGAGAGAGAGAGAGAGAGAGAGAGAGAGAAATATGGAAGATCGAGATAAATGAACTTTAACGTTATTTTTTAACATTAGCTAGAAATCGACCACCAATTTACACGAACCGCTAAATAGGTGGTTGAAAACCACTAATGATCCGCCACTAATTTATAAAAGCAGCAAGAGAGAGAATGATCTTACACTATACCATTTGAACGTGCTAGAGAGAATCAATATGTTGTTGGGAATGTTTATGGAGAACATAGTTAGAGAGGATGAGCAACTAGTTCTTAGGGAGATAGGGTTTAATGCTTAGGACAACATAGAAATATGTGAAAAGGATTTCTCTTATTAACCCTTTATTGACCCACTATTGTTCGGTTATTAATTTTTGTGACATTTGGTACGTTGATATTTTACTATAAAGGAACGAATTTCTTAGCAGGACTAGTATTGGTAAAAGTATGGACCGGGCTAAATCCATGAGAGTTAGTTTCGAGCCTGACCAAATTTGGGCAGGCCAAATCCATGTTAGGGAGCCAGTGGGCCAGGTTCAAGTTAGGCCTACCCTTTCTATTATTAATTAAATCTAAAACTTAAATAATGGCGGTAACAATGCTTTTGAACCAATTTTGAAAAATGGAACTAAATTATTGGAAGCTATTGCAATATAATATGGGCAAGATGCAATTTCAAAGTAAAAGTATAAATGTCTAACCTAAGTTCACATAAAAATATATATAAAAAAATATTGCATTCCTAAAAAGTTGTGAAAAAGTCTAATATATGTCCATCGTGTAAAAACATTAGAAACAAACTTCTTACAATTTCAGGTAAAAGTAAAAATATCTAATGTAAGTCAACCTTATAAAAACATTAAAAAGTTACAACCTAAGACTATTACATTTCCCCTTTGAGATAGAAGAGCCTAAAAAATCAAAATCAATGCACACATTATTTAAACATCGACAGTCAACACTAATACAAATCGAAGATGGTAAAATGAAACAAAAGAAGATAAAACATATCAACATCTTAACAAATTTAATTAATTAGCTCAACAACATCATTTCAATTAAGTTGTATTAAATTAACGTAATTTCACGCTAGTATTTTTGGCCTTGGGATTCTATATCAACCAGAGATGGACCAATGCATATTATTCTCTACAAGAGAAAATGAAACTATTAGAACTGCGATAATTAACACTAATACAAATTTATGATGATGAAATGAATAAAAAGGATAATAACATATTGAATCATTTTATTTACTTATCTCAACATTATCAAATTGATTAAATTGTACTAAAATAATATTTTTTTCCCTTAAAATCTCTGGCCTTGGGCAACTTTATCAACAAAAAATGATAAATACTCAATTAGATCTTCATCTGAATTTTTTGGAGTTGCATTCATTTTAAACAAAATAAAGTAATATATATGAAAAATACATATAATAAGAAAATATCAATTTGTATTTACCCGGTACACCAGGTAACCAGTTTTTGGTGCACACCAAGGCTTATATATAACTATGCAAAATTGAACTACGGTATTTACAAATTATATGCCCATCAATGCTAAAAATAGATTGCAAGGGCCTCATAATCAGAACACTTAAGTTATCATGCACCATATAAAAAAGCTACAAAAAGAGAACATTAATAGCTTGCCAATGATTAAGAATGTTAAAGTGGTGGTATTACATTCGATCAGAGAGAGCAAGGTTTGTTGGAAGAGGAGTGATCTAAGAAGGAAGGGAGTGGGATGTAAGAGAAAGTATTACGATCCAATTATTTATGGTACCTCTAAGATCCTTATACTAGTAAGTTGTGGGTCGCTCTGATCACTCATAAGTTGATCTCTTCTTGAGACATGTCTAATTAGGATTTGACTCATTTGATATCTTAATATAGGTTTCGAAAGCATAAAAGTCCTAAATGATGTTGACATTTAATACATTTGAATAATATGTATATTTTAAAACATATTAAAAGATAAAAGATAAATTTTACATCTATTTCATCATATGCATCCCCATTCACACAAATGGATATTAAAATTTATAGAGTGTTATTATGTGAAAACAAGTTATTGGATATTTGTGTACAGTTCTTCAATTTCTTGTGATTGTCCCACTTCATCAGGTCACAATTTTTTAAAACAAAATCTACTTAATTATATATTGTACAAATGATCCAAGTTAATGGAAAATGACAAAAAAATGATGTTAGATTCCTAATATTTATCACATTTTACTTTCATCTGCTTACCACAAGACGTATAACTTCATTTGGATTTCTCATCACTTTGATTATGGGTAATTGTATCTTCTAAATAGGAGGAATGCAAAAAAATTCTAAACCTATTTATTTGGTCAATCTTAGTCCATTTTTCAAATAATATCCATGTCTTGAATTGACGATTAATTGATTGCAACCAATCAAATGGATCCCAATACACAAGTGCACTCTCAAGTATTAGATAAATTTATAATTTTCACATTTCATCGTACCTTACATTACACCAAATCTTGCGAACGGTCACCCCTAGGGGGGTCACGGCCCAAAGCCGTGACCACATAAATTTGGCCTGACCATATCCATGACCCACTGTGGCCATGGATTCTTTTGGAATTGGTCACGGACCAAATTCCTTACCAATATAGGTCATGGTGTTTGGTCGTGTCCCAGTCATGACCATCATGGCGCCAAATTCATGTCGAAGTTCCCTCCAAGTTTAGTCACGGTAAGGTCACGGACAAGGTCCGTGACCAAGGTCACAATGCACACCTAATGGGTCACGACTTTGGGTCGTGACCATCTCAATATGTTCACGCGTGTGGGTCACTGCTGGGGGTCATGACCACATGGCTGCCTACACGCTAATGTCATTTCATTTCTTCCCGCGTCAATCTCTCTCTCTCTCTTTCGACAATTTGCATCCTCTCTCAATCTCAAACCCTAATCTCGACATAATCTCTCTCTCTCTCTCAATCTCAAAGGTAAACCCTAATTTGTTTTATTTTTGTGTTAAAACCTAATGTATATGTGTGTGTATATATGTGTGAATTTATGTGTATGTATATGTTTGTGTGTGTATGTGTGTGTACGTGTGCATATGCATGTGTATCTGTGCGTATATATGTGTGTATAATTTTTTTCTAGAAAAGGGATAATATATTTAGGGATCGAAATTTATTGGGTATTGTTGACATTGATTCAGAATAGTTATTTAGTGTTTCAAATTAATTGCATTATTTAAGGGTATTGTCATTATTAGTATTGATTGAATGTGGTTATTTAGGGACTAAAATAAATTGCAAATTTTAAGGGTATTGTCATTTAGGGCTTGAAATTTATTTAGAGTTTGAAATTAATTGAGTATTATTAGTATTGACTGAATATGGTTACTAAGGGATTAAAATCAATTGCATTATTTAAGGGTATTTTCATTTAGGGCTTGGTATTTATTTAGAGTTTGAAATTAATTGAGTATTTTAGGTTTTGAACCCTAATCAAACTAATATACTCAAAATCCTTTCCATTCTCAAAACCTTAATCAAACTAATATACCCTAATATATCCTTATGGTCGTGACCATTGTGGTGACCATATACATATAACGAAGGATGGATCATGAACATTAGCCGTGACCGTATTTGTGATCATTATCATATATTAAATTATGGTTCATGGTCAATAGACATGACCAAATGTGTGTATGGGTCACGGCTAAAGTCTACGACCATCTGCCATGACCCCCAAGGTCCGTGAGCCATCGTTTGATCAGGGATTTGGGTCGTGACCCACGAAAATGGTCACGCCTAAAATGGTCACCGCTCTTGGCCGTGACCCACAGTCCTGGTCAAGATATTTGGCCATGATCATTCGCCTAATATGGTGTAGTGTTATTTAATAGTCTAACAAAATACTATATATATATACACTCGATAACTTTTATGCCCTTCCTCTTTTTCCCCTCAAATATTTGACAAATTTCAATGCCTTGAGAACGAATTAAGTAATAACTCCCAAGCGAGCCTACTATTAAATGCAAATTGTGTGCACCACAATAGATATAAAATACTCTCCATCACACAATGATATATTGGTAAAACACTAATGATGTTTAAAATCATTTATCAATCCCTCATTATATTTATCATTATCAAAAGTAAGAGAAAAGATATTTCTATCACTGGCCTAATATTTCAACAAAAGGATAATTTATTGCAGCAAAGTATCATTATGTAGATAGGGGCATAGTAAAACTTT